>CM051833.1:101069492-103469492 GCA_028451465.1 Erethizon dorsatum
TTGATTCTAATATCTGTCATCAGTCTTTAATTTTGCCTGTTATTACACTTCATTTAAATGGAATTACACAATGTACTCTTGTGCCTCTCTTCTTTGGATCAACAAAATGTTTTTAAGAGTCACGGGGCCGGTGAGATAGCTCAGTAGCATAAACGCCTAAATGGCAAGCGCGAGGTTCTGAGTTCGACTCCCGGTACCCACATACGAAAAAAGGGCCGGTGATATCGCTCAGCGGCACGGGTGCCTGCTGGCATGCAAGGTCCTGAGTTTGACCCCTGGTACCCACAAAAAAAAAGAAAAAAAAAAAGAGTCATGCATGCTGGTATGTGTATACTAATAAATTGTTTCCTACTGCTGCGCAGTATTACAGCATATGACTGTATTGGTATTTTTCCATTCTCCTGTTGAAACACATTTGTGTTGTTTCCAGTGTAAACTATTCCAAATAATGTTGCAAAGACTGTTTCTGTACAAGTCACTGTGTGGTGTCAAATTCATTTTTCCCACTGTCAATACTGCGTATTAAATATTTTTAATGCCACAAAATTTTTGCAGTAAAACCGGTGGCTTTCTCAATAGTAAGCTACATAAATGTGTTTTTATCAATTATCATTTTTCTAAAACATCTATGAACTGTGAAGCCACCCTGGTTAATGCATTCATTGGATTATGTCTTCCTATCTTAGATTTCCTCTTCTAATTTCACTAACTTCAATGAAGAACGCAAAGAACACTTGAGAATGTACACAAAGATCATTTCAGTTGTCTTTAGTTGTAACAGTAGTGATTAAAAGGGGTAGCAGGGTGATTTGAGTGTTGTGTTGTGGCCCAAGAAGACTCCAACCAGCGGGGCCTCCCAGGGGCAGGAACGCGAACCCGGGCGACGGTATGGGGATGAGAAAGAAGACACACACACACACACACAGATCAGGGAAGTCGAGCGAGAGAGTTTATTCCGGAAGTGCCAGGGCTTATATCTCTTTGAGGGAAACGGTGGGAGGGTCTAATGGGTGACGTAGGATCAGATGGGCGGGGGGGGCGCATGCTCAGACGTGAAGCTGGGTCATTTATGGCTCCCCACATATGCTCCTTTTTCTCCAAATGAGAATATTGCCGACCATGAATGTTTGTATGACCCTGAATGTGGCCTGTCTTAGGTTGTGGAGGTAACTGCAAGTCTTTCGTTTTTTACGCATTTGATTTTTCAGGCCTTACCCGTCATTGAGCTAACCACTAGCATCGCCAGCGTCCCAGCGAAGAGTGGCGCTCTGTCTTAGGTGGTCCTGAGAGTGTTAGTGACTTGTGACTCCATCTTACCCGTCATTGGCCGACATTCTTATATGCTGGGGCCTGAATATCATATGGTTCGGCTTGTTTGTACTCATCAGCATCTGTTTTTACGGCGGCAATGAGTCTCTTGAATAGGCAGGGACCAAAGGTCAAGGCGAGGACCACAAGTATAAGGGGGCCAAAAAGGGGGGCAAGGTAGGGGAGCACAGTGGAGAACCCGGCGCTGGGGAATAAGGCTTGCGTTCTGGCTATTTCTCTCTTTTTAGGGCATCGTTTAATTTGTCCATAGCGCGTAGGACAACACCAGAGGAGTCAATGTAGAAGCAACATTCTTCTTTGAGGGCCGCACAGAGGCCCCCCTCCTTGAGGAATAGTAGATCCAAGCCGCGCCTAGTATCTTTTGGTCCCCCCAGTGCCTGAGTGTCCACCTGAATGAAGCATGTTGATGATTAGCGATGGTCGCCGGGAGCATCACAAGAACATACAGGAAGCTTGACGGGAACATCTATAAAGGAAAAATATTAACCCTCAGGGGCGCCTCCCTGGGCAGGTTTATTAAGTTGTTTTACAAGGCGCTCGGGTACCCAGCGTGCATTGTGGTCAGCCTGAGAATAGATACAGGCTGAGCCCCTTCCCCATATGAGGACGGGGTCAGGGCCATGCCATTGATTAGTGAGGGGATCTTTCCAGAGGGCTGTGGCAAAGGAGGAGGCTGTAGAGGGGTGCCAGAAGCGATCGGCAGCGGAGCGATTGTTTTGGTCTAGGGAAAGAAAATTGATGATGAGGGCATGGTTGAGGATATTGCGGGGGGATCCTTTGGTGGGATACCATGTGACCGTCGAGAGCTTGGAAATGGTTATTTTGAGTTTTTGATTTGTCCTTTCGACGATACCTTGGCCCTGTGGATTATATGGGATCCCTGTACTGTGAATAATGTTAAGGTGTTGACAGAACTCAGCAAAGGATTTGCTGGCATAACCAGGGCCATTGTCTGTCTTGAGCCTTGTAGGACAGCCCATATGGGCCATAGCTGCGAGCATGTGGGCGATGACATGTTTAGTTGTTTCCCCTGACTGCAGGGAGGCGAAGATGAATTAGACTTCCAGAGTAGAAAATCACCCCCAGAGAGAGCGGCCCTTGCCAACTCCTTATGTTCATTTGGGGTGACCCATCCCTGGGAAAGGCTGTCGTGGACCGCAAGGGTGAAGGTAGCGGTGGGGCCATATTGGGTGACTGCCATTTTGAGTTCTTTGAGGGAATTTAAAGGGAAGGGAACCCTGGCGCGCTGGGGCGGAGGGGCCGGTTGTCCCTCCGCCGTGGGGGCCTGTTGTACCTCTGTGATGGGTATGCATGTAACTTGGGAGAGGGCTGAGAAAGAGATAACTTATAATTAAGATGATCCTGTTGAGCCTTACGTTCAAGTAGGGAGATGCGCTCCAGAAGCGAACTGAGAAATTGATCTTGCATGGGTGTGGCAGTAGGTGCAGGGTGAAGGGAGGGGAAGTTAACTGAAAAGGCGGGCGCAACAAGGGAGGTGGGGGGGCAGAGGGCAGCGGTATTTGTGGAGGTAAGGAGAAAGGCGGGGGGTCAGGAAGAGGGGGGTAAAGTGCAGGAGGCTGCGTGGGCTTAAGACATGATGACAGGCCATCGAACGGTGGAGACCCAGGACAAGATGGGCGGAGGTCTGTTTCATAAGATGGCGGGTGACTATCGTTAAAGAAGGCGGAAGTGGGTACGGGGGAAGTAGGAGAGCAACGGCCATCTTTTTCTTTTGGCATCTGGAGAACTACAGAGGGTGGAGGGCTAGGGATAGGGGTATCAGTAATTGGGGGGGCAACCGGTTGACCCAGTGGCTGAGCCGGAGCCTGTGATGGTTGAAGGTTATTGGGCTGTGTCCGTAATAGTTCTGAAATTAGGGTCCAATAAGCGAAGGCTGTGACGGGAACCTTTTCTGGCCCGAAAACCCGATAATAATCTTGGAGTGCGTCACCCACGCGGTCCCAGACCCTGATGTTAATGGTGCCCTCCAAGGGGAACCATGGACAAACCTTATTTATAAAGGAAAAGTAATCAGTCAATTGCCGCGGAGTGACTTTTATTCCCTCACTCTGAGCGCTTCAGAGACCCCTTTAGTAAAAAGTTCGTGCTCGGAGAGGTTTTGTCCCATTTTGCACCCTGTATGCTTACCGTGATTCAGACGCGAAGAAAGGAGTTGGCGTACGGATCACCGAGAAAGGAATCTCATGAAAATGAAACTAAAGACCGGTCAATCGTTGGCATTTATCGCCCTACAGGGTGATCCCTCATAGGATCCATCTTTCCCGGGCCCCACGTTGGGCGCCAAATGTTGTGTTGGCCCAAGAAGACTCCGACCAGCGGGGCCTCCCAGGGGCAGGAATGCGAACCCGGGCGACGGTATGGGGATGAGAAAGAAGACACACACACACACACACAGATCAGGGAAGTCGAGCGAGAGAGTTTATTGCGGAAGTGCCAGGGCTTATAGCTCTTTGAGGGAAACGGTGGGAGGGTCTAATGGGTGACGTAGGATCAGGATGGGCGGGGGGGGGGCGCATGCTCAGACGTGAAGCTGGGTCATTTATGGCTCCCCACATTTGAGGATGATGGAGGGGCCCTTCCAGAAACTCTTCTTTTGGATCTCTTCCCTAAGGAGCATAATCTAGAAGAGTCTATGTTTTTGTTTCTTTCCTTTTCTTTGATTCTCACTTATATGTGTAATCTAAAACCATAGAACTCACTGAAGCAGAGTGCAAAGGTGGCTACAGAGGTGTCAAAGGACACCAAGTTTCAGACAGAAGGAATGTATTTTGAGATACTTAGATACTTAAACCACTTCGGATGCCAAATAGAAGATACATGAAACCATGTTTCGAGATTTATTGCATGACATGGTTTCATGTGTCCCTCAAAAATATGGACAGATGCTCCAGACTCTAAGTAATATAAGCCAAACAGTCAACAGTCAGCTTTTAAGTAGATTCCACTTCATTTAAGCAGTAAATATATGATTAAGGAACCCAAATAAACAAGTAGGATAGGGAGACCTTCTTCAACAGATATTGGTAGGAAAACTGACTTTAGGGAGAAAGGTGGTTCTTTACTTTGTATCCTACATAGCCATACCCTAAACTATGCAATGCATTGGAGATATTTAAAGATTCTCCACAAAAAAATGGGGACAAACATTGGAGGGCTGGGTTAGACAAACAGAGTATGTGTTGCAAAATTTCTTAGTGCTTCATGTCTGTTTTGAATTGACAAGATGCAAAGGTTGGGAAGTGGTCTTCTCCCAACTTATTTGACCATGGAATCCTGAGGTTTTTACAGAAGATCATTTAACATGTTCATGACGGAGTCATGCTTCCTATGTCTCATTGCTGGGTGACTTGTATCACTGGTAGTTCACGCATGACTGTCCTGCTGGGGGGCTTTTTATTAATTTTGTTAGTAAAAAGACCAATGAAAGTGATTAGATCAGCTTGTACTACCAGCAGCACAAGCCACGTAATGGGACAGTCATGCATGTACCACTGCTGGTTCAAGCTGCCAGAAATGTGTTAACATCTTAGACAACTAATGGTCTATGGAGCCAGCGGAAAATATAGCCAGTTATTAAAATAAATTTAGAAATTAAACAGTAGGTAGTGATAGGAAAAGAGAATAGAGCATTTACTTTGAGATGTAGTAAGGAGTAAGAAAAATAGAATTTTATTAATTGGTTCCACATGGGGAACGAAACCGGTCAAAGTTAAAAAATATAGTCTGATTTTTCTTAAATATACAATCACTTAGACTGAAAGTAGAGAGTAAGATACAAGACTGGCAGAGATGGCTTATGTTTTAGAACATTTGACACTTAAGGTTCCTGTACAATATTCACATGGAGATTTCCACAGGCAGTTGCATATATGGACCTGGAATTAAGAATAAGATCTGGGCCAGAGACGGGAGTTTGAGGGTTGTTATCACATTAATCATGAAAAGAGAAACAAAGAGAGAGACTTAGGAGAACTAGGTAGGCTAAAGAGAGTAAGTGCTAAAGTCAGAATCCTTAAGATCCAACATGCATGAGAGGAGAAGTAGAAGAGAAAACAATGAAGATATCTGAGAAGGAATTGCTGAGGGGTAGAAGGAAAACCACGAACCCACAATAGTAAGATATCCTGAAGCCACGGGAAGAGTGAACTTTTAGAACGAGTCCAAGGATCAAATGTAGTGGAGAGGGAAAAAAATGTGCATGAAAAAAATTCCATTATATTTCACAAAAGAAGTCATTAATGCTCTTAAACAATTTTAGTAAAGTACTATTTGCAAAAGGGAAATTCAACAAAAGTTTGCGGACACTCTTAAAAACACAAAGTTCTAAAATTTAAAGTATTTTTTCATATTAAGGTTTGTCACAGCTGTAAACCTGGAAAAGCTTTAAAATCAGTTATCCAGGTATACATGTGAAAATATTCATTCTTTATTTGTACTTTTTTTTTCTCGTATCAATGGCAAGTTTCCAAGGATGCCTGGTTCCCATGTGCAATTAAAATGGCCATAGGAAACTCTTGCTAAAGACCGACATGTCAAACGGTCTCAGTATATAAAAGTTGTAACAGAACTGGGGACCAAAGGATAGAATTAGAACTGATTAATCCTTGATGAATTTCTTCTATTAGTGTATAACACAAATCTTAAGTACATAAACTATACTAGGTCTAATTCTTTTTTTTTTTTTTTGTGGGTACCGGGGGTCGACCTCAGGACCTCGCGTGCCAGCAGGCACCCGTGCCGCTGAGCGATATCACCGGCCCCTTTTTCGTATGTGGGTTCCGGGAGTCGAACTCGGGCCCTCACACTTGCCAGGCAGGCGCTTAAGCCACTGAGCCATCTCACCGGCCCCTAGGTCTAATTCTTAATGAAATAAGGATGAATGAAACTAATACCAAAAGAAGGCCTCTAGAAGGATGTATCTGTTTAATAGTCATCTTCTGTATGGTTTAAAATCTAGAAATTCCTTAATTAGAGATTTATTTTCTTCTTTCATAGACTCAGCAGGGGAGGGGAATCAAATGATATCCTCTTTCTGTGCTTTCTCTTGATAGTAGTAGAAAGAAAAACAAGCCAGGAAAAGCATGCTGGGCTGGATCAGGAAGCAAAAAAAATTATTTTTAAAAGAAGTGATTTTTTTTCCCCTATAATTTCACATTTTGAGCACACACCTTTTCTTAAGATCCTGTGAATGGAGCCGGTGAGATAGCTCAGCAGCATAAGCACCTGCCTGGCAAGCGCGAGGTCCTGAGTTCAACTCCCGGTACCCACATAAAGGAAAAAAAAAAGGGCCGGTGATATCGCTCAGCAGCACAAGTGCCTGATGGCAAGCGCGAGGTCCTGAGTTTGACTCCCGTTACCCACATAAAAAAAAAAAAAAAAAAAAAAAAAAAAGATCCTGTGAATGACTTTTAAGGTTTCCAGATAAATATATTATTATGGGAAAGGCTGCTTAATATTAATTGAATGCTATTTTCAAATAATAAAACAAAATACCCAGCTTTTTAAATCCTATTTTAGCAAAACTCTGGAGCCAGACAGTCTGTGTTGTGACCCAGGCTCTCCACCTAGCTTACATGTGACCTTTGGTAACTGACTTTATTTCTCGATACTGTACTTAGTCTCCTCATCTGTGAACTGGGCATAAAACAACATGCATTTCACAGAGGATTAAATGAATCATATGCAAAGAGCTTAAGTGCCCAGTAAGCTTGAGGGAACTTGCGACTGTTGTTCCAGTAGATTCTCAACCCTACCAGCACAGCAGAATCACATTCAACAATTTTTCAAAGTCAAGAGGCAAAAAGTGACCCTCCTCCCACTGAATCAGAATCCTAGGGAGTGGATATCAGGCATCCACATTTTTTCAAACTCTGCATTAAAAAAAATGGACAAAGGAATTGATTAGATTTTCTCAAAAGAAGACAAAAAATGGCCAGGAGACATATGAAAAATGCTGAACATCATTAATCAATAGGGAAATGCAAATCAAAGCTATAATGGCTATGATCAAAAGGATGAAAGATAATGCTGGAGAAGATGGGAAGAGGAAGGAAGCCTTCTGTAGTTGTGGTGGGAAATGTAGATGAGTACAGCCATTATAGAAAACTGTGTGGAGGTTCCACAGAACTACCTTACGGTCCGGCATTCCCTCCTGTAGGTATATATCCAAAGAAAATCAAATCAGTACATTGAGAGACATCTGTATTCTCAGGCTCATTGCATCATTCTTCACAACAGCCAAGAAATAGAATGAACTTAGATGTCGATCAGCAGATGAATAAAGAAAATGTTTGTGTGTGGTAGTTGTGGTATGTGTCCATAGGCCCAGCTACTCAGGAGGCTGAGGCAGAAGGATCACAAGTATAAGGCCAGACAGGGTCACTTAGCAAGATCCCATCTCAGAATAAAATTTAAAATTTAAAAGGGGGAGGGATATAGCTCAGAGGTAGAGGGACTGCCTACCTTACATGCTGGAGGTAGCAGGTTCAATACCCATTATAGGGGGAGAAAAATGGAACTTCTGTCATTTGCACCCAAATGCGCCAACAGGGAAGACATTATGAAAATATTATACTAAATGAAATAAGCCAGGCGGAGAAAGAGATATCATATGATCTCACTTATATGCGAAATCTAAAACAGTAGAACTCACTGAAGCAGAGTGTAAAGGTGGTTGCAGAGGTGTCAAAGGACAACAAGTTTCAGGCAGGAAGAATGTTTTTGGAGATTTATTGCATAACATGGTAACTACAGTTAATAGTGTATTGTATAAGATTGCTGACATGCAAATCTCCGATGTTCTCATTAAAAAAAAGGTAAAAATTTGAAATGTCAGCTATGTCAACTAGCTTGATTTAATCATTCCACAATGATATGCATCCATCGACGCGATCACTTTGTACCCCATGAATATAATATAAATTTTTTTCTAGCTGCTGAGAATGACCTGATGAACCATTAGGTTAGGAACCAGGATTTTGCTGTGTGATCAGTTCCGCTGTATTCAGGGCTGCTGGAATCCTCACCAGGTGCTCTGCAGTAGTCTTTTCGTGCTTTTCCCCTGCCTCTTGATCCCGTCTACGTTAGCTCTGCACCACTGAGCAGGTAAAATTCAAAGCTTTAGCATGATGTTCGAGACGGGAGCCCGCTGTTCACTGTTCCTGCCTTCTCTCTCTGCAGCAGTTACACCTGTCTGAAAAGAGTGTCCACTTCCATGTGAGGTAGTAGACTTCTCTCCATGCGCTGCCTACGGGTCAGGTGTGGACAACAACTTGACATGGGGGTTACAGCGCGGACGGCTCCATGACACTGAAAGTTAACTCTTACTCACTTTGTAATTCCGAATCACAGTAGTTCAGAGGTGAGGGCTCTCTGTTTCCCCAGAGACAGAAGCCTAATGAGGGAGGGAGAGTTTCATGTATCTTCTATTTGGCATCTGAAGTGGTTAAGTGACTAAGTGGAGCCCAGATGAAAGCGGAGGATGGGAAGGAAGGCTGAGAGTCTGCACCCCTGAGATTGCCAAAATTCTGATTTATCATTGGCTTAATAATTCTTCTCTCAGTGTTCCCCAGGAGAGGACAGGGAAAGTACAATGCTGCATATATATAGAATATTAATGAGCTTTTCCATCAACTACTAATAAGACAGTGTTCTCTTCTTAAGTAGCGTGTAGGAGATCAAAGACTGCACCCTTTAGGAGTCCAAGCACCAATAAAATGAAGCTGGACGGAATAGGAAACTGCAGGTACCTTTTGAAGCATTAAAGGTTCAAAATGGCACGTTCCATTGTCTTCCAAGGAAAGATCGCAACTAAGTCTGGAAAGTCATTACTAATGTCCGAATACAAAGAGAGTTGCTTTCTTTTTTAAATTAGTTCACGTTTGCAGTTCATGCGGTTTCCAGTCATCTTGGGGAGTGCTTACTTATACATAGCACAGCATGCATACATATATATATACATATATATATATATATATACATACATATACACATATACACATAAATATACATACGCACAGGGAGACAGAGACGGAGAATAAGACAGAGGGAATTGCTTTTAGTCATCAAAAAGTTTTTTTACTTCTCCATAGCCCAAAATGCTACTATACCATTATTTCACAATCTGGCATTTCATTATCTAAGAATCATAATATCTGCTCATTACTTAAGTATTAATTAAGCCATTTTTAAATGTTTATAATTATGGAATTTTCCACATGAGATAAACTGTGCATACCCTCCACTTCTCCAGCAATCAGAAAATCAATGAGTAGCTTACCCAAGGCTGTGCAAGATCAGCACTGAAGCCAAGAATACATTTGAAATTCTCGGCCTGTGATCATGGGTTTAGACCTTCCCAGGAGAAGCAAAGCAAAACTGCACCAAGAGGTCCAGAAAAGATTACTAATGACTCTCAGAGATCAATACCACACTAATTAGAAGGAAAAAAAATCTGTTATACCCCGCTGGGTTTTCATAAAGTTGTAAAATCTCAACATAAAACCCTTTTAAGCCTGCTAGATCATGAAATTAAAAAATGTAAAGAAAACAAGTTTTAAAGTGATATGCTGTATTAAAAGTATTCACAGATGAAATCCTCTATCACCTGTGACAATCACCACTACCGTTTGTGTTGGGGATACTTCCCAAATTAACAGAGCACTTTCTGCATGGTTTCTAGTAGCTGGTAGGTGCTATTCTCACTTTGTTTTACTAACAAAGAAACTGAGACCTCACAGCCTGTTCATAACTTGCTCAAGATCGCCTAGTTAGTCTACAGTAGTGCAGGACCTTAAATGTAGCTCTTCTCCTTCCACATCACCACGCCCTCTGGCCTCTCCCAAGGTGACAGTCACCATAACCTCAGACGTGTGGTGCCCCCCTCTTTCCTCCTTGCCTCTCTGTGGCACATCTTCACTGCCCTGTTTGCAGAGGTTGCCAGGACTCTCCTCCCCATCTTAACCACCTTCACTCCTTGTCGTTCCTATCTCCTGATCTAGGATTATTCAGCTTTTCAATCAAAGCATTCCTAATAAAAAAGTAAAAAGCTGATCTATGGTTAAAACTGGAAGTGGAATTCTGAAGTAGTACATATTACAACATTTTGTACTTCTGGGACAATGTAATGATTGCCATCATCGAGGTCTACCTGGCTCTTGAGTGAGGACACTGATTAACCAAATTGTTGGGTTCTTGCATTTGGGATAGTGAACAGCAAGATTTGGATTACGAGGGATCTGTTCTTTCAAATGGCTCTAGTTTTAAAACTACCCAAATCCGCTTGGCTCCCACGATAAAACAGAGTTCAGTGAGCAACATATATGTTTCTTTCAAAATCAGTTTGTTTTTGTTTTTTTTTTTTTGGTGGGTATCGGGGGGTCGACCTCAGGACCTCGCGCGCCAGGAGGCGCCCGTGGCGCTGAGCGATATCACCGGCCCCTTTTTCGTATGTGGGTTCCGGGAGTCGAACTCGAGCCCTCGCGCTTGCAAGGCAGGCGCTTACACCGCTGAGGCCATCTCACCGTGCCACCCAAAAATCAGTTTTTTAACATCAGTATTTAAGCAATTAATACAATGAGTATTTAAATACTGAATTTATGAGGACTCCTGTAATCCTTTAGAGAAAAATGACCTCTAAAGAAATGTATATAGTTTCTTTAGTGTAAGTTGAAAACTTCAGAAGAAAAAAGGTAATATGGAGATAGTCACTTTCTTTCCCTACCAGGGTAAAGATGATTTGTGGGATGCTAAAAGAGGTCATTGGCAATTCTCAAGTGCAAAACTATTGGGACCTATTCTAGTGAAATAAAATTGGTCTTATTCCTGAGAAGGATGTCAACCTTCAAACAGGGTATCTTTGCAGAAATCACTGTAAACTACAACATAATTCAACTATTAGATAACAAGAGGTGGCAATTTTTCTCTTGAATTTGTTGGAAATGAGATTATAGTTGATGTGTAAGAAACACTCTAAAATGGTAAAGATGGTGGTGAGGTCTGTGTAACTCGAAAATATATGTTAAAACAAGAATAGTAATCATAATAAGAAAACATAGGTTCTAGTCTTTTCTTCCATCCAGTAACCAATGAAAGGTCACATCTCTGAGTCTAAATTTCTTTACTATAAAGTGAGATATTAGTTTCAATGATATCTAAGGTCCATGGAAGCTGTAAAAATGCTGATACCTGAATATTTAAAAAAAATGTTTTTCCCTCTGTTGTACATTTGAAACATTCCTAAGCGTTATAAAAGCAACACACACTGGCTGTGTCTTTAGAAAATATAGACTTACATAGGTAAGTAAATAAAATACTGAGAGTATAGCTCAGTAATAGGACACGTGCTTAGCATGTACAAATCTGGGCTCCAATTACAGTACACAAACAAAACAACAACCTAAAAACCTAAACAAAGCAAAACAAATAACACACAGATACTCCAAACAAACAAGTAAAAAAGCCTAATTCTACCACCCAGAAAGAACTGCTAACCTCCACAGAAGAAACACATATAATGCTTTATAACTTGATTTCCTTTCATATATTTTAAACTTCTTGCCATAGCATTAAATGTTCTTCTAAAGCACTGATTCTTTAATGGGCAAGGCAAGAAGGCAGGTATCTTAGGATCACTCAAGGGCGTTCCAGAAAACACTCTCTTCTCTTTCTGATATCCCTCTGGGGGCTGCAGCTCCCCATTCAAGAATCAAAACTGTGCTTGGCAGTAACCGTAATTTCCCTTTGAGCATTAAGACAAAATCAAACCAAAGAGCACTGTCATTGCAAAAGCACTTATAATAGTTACTAAACTGGAATGTTCCATCACTTATTAACCAGTTTCTTTTCACTGCATATTTAGGCTATTTTCACTGTATAAACATTATAATGAACATCTGGGTAGCTCTATCTATGTGCACATCGGTACTGTAACCACTGGCACTTCCTCCCTTGGTAACCAGTAATGAGGGAGCTTGAAGTCACAAAGTTTCTCATTCTGTTTCAATGAAATCTTCTTCACGTAGGAACTTGACATAAAGAGGAGAGATGAGCCTTGATTAAGAAATTTGGTTACTCACTAGCATCTTTGATCCAATTATCATAAAAACATACAGTTCTCGATGTAAGATCACTGAAGGGCATTTTACATGAGATTTATGGTTCTTCCTAATGGATTCTTCAGTAAAACAAAACAGAAATGACCTTATAATCTATGAATGCTCATAAAGATAATTTTTTAGTAATACAATATTTAAAATGTTAAAAATTTAATAGGAAAAACTGGCAGAGCAAGAAACTTCTACTAAAGGTAAACACATCAGTGAACCATATTAAAAACAGACGCTGTTGCAAACATTTGAGGTTCCCCATCCTTATAGGGACACTGCTAACTTCACTGAAAAAAGATGACATTCTACATACAAGATACAAAAGGATTAAATGATTCTAAGAACTTTTCTGGGAGTATCTCCCTTTTATGGAGAAAACAGGTCAGTAATGGACCTACCATGGAAATGCTGAAGTAAAAACTCAGGAGAAGATGGTCTAGAAGAGATAAACTTCAGAGAAGGTACACTGCTCCTAGATTTGGAGCTCGTCCTCAGGCCCACTCAGGCCTTCTATGTGCAAGTGGGAACAGAGTCAGAAGAAAACAGAACCACCCACAAGAGCCACGTAGAAGCTGCTTAGTTTATCTGGACAGGTCAACATGAATAACTGGAAAAAGAAGTCTTCTCTGAAAGATGACCAGTGAGGAGAAACTATTATATATTCAAAGATGTTATATATCTTCAATAACTACAACAGTGCAGCATTAGCATGTGGAGACACAAATGAAGAGAACAGAATAGAATAGCCAGAAATATACCAATACATTTGGGAATCTGGAACTGCATTTTATTAATTATAACGAATATGCTTTCCCACACTTCAACATCTCTACACTCAGGGCACACCGTACAAATGGATGGGGTACAGTAAATTCATGGGGTACTTGATTCAAATCCATATGGTGGGGAAGATGAAGAAGGTCTAGAGATGGATGGTGAGAAAGGCTGTACAACAATGTAAATGTACTTAATGCCACCAGATTTTATATTTAAAATGCTTTAAATGGTTTAAAATGCTTTAAAAGTGGGTAGGTATTCCATTTGTACATTTTCCCACAATTTAAAAATCTACGTTTGCCACGGAAAAAATTGAGACTTTCCTCTAGCATTGTAAAATAAATCCAGTTTATTTATATAAGTAAATAAAGAAGATATATGGAACATGATAAAGGTGGCACCTCAATTGAGTGAGCACTGAGTCATTCGTAGTTTATTCAGTCAACAATGGAGCCCAACTACACAGACATCTGGGGAAAAAATGTTCAATTCAAAGATTATAGAAGAAGCCAAGATGAACTCCACATAGATCAACAATTACAATTAAAAAACTAGAACAAGGAGAGTATTAGAGGACAACATGCTAGAACACTTTTATAACCTTGGTATGGGAAAAGGCTTTCTAACTATGACTCAAAGTTTAGAAGACAAAAGAGAAGGTTCACAACCATATGAATGTCAAGAAGAAATGCAGCAAGTGTTGCAGGGACAGAGAGCAAGAGCACTATGGAGAACAAGAGCACAAGGCAACCCAGGGTGGCTCCTGAGAAGGCACCAGGTGGCCAGCAGAGCCAGGACAAGACAAGGCCTGGGGTTGGGGGATGGGAAGAACTTACAGTCTTGGGGTTCTGATTCTGGAAAATAAAAAGTCACATGGGATCTTAGTCCCTACTGTGAGGGAAGAAAAAATCTCCGAGCTAAGAATCCCAAGACTGCTAGGCAAATTTTGACCTCGATATGAATCTGTGTGCTTCCTGGTATCCATGCTCCAACTGATTCTACCTGGACCTGGGGTCCCACCTCCCACGCCGTCCTGGCCATTTAAGCAGAAACAAAATCTCAAAGAGGTCTTGAGTGCTACACAAAAATGTTGGTGTTTGATTCATTCTTTCCCAATGGCTTAGATCAGAAGCTATAAAGCATATTAAAGTGTGAGTAAAATGAAGTAATGATGTGTTTAAAACAGGCTTTTCTCCAGCTTCACAGTACTGACATTTTGGGCCAGATTATTTCTTATTTGCACAGATCTGTCCTGAGCATTGCATGATGTCTGGAACCAACCCTGACTTCTATTTCCTGGATGCCAGGAATTCATCATCCCCCGTTGAGAAAAAATAGTCAAATCCCTGGATGGCAAAAGTGTCCCAAATCGTGAATCGTTGTTTTAAAGAAATGTAGTAACATGTATTCATCCAAATAGAAGTAATTTGCTTCAGAGTAATCACTTTAGCAATTGTACACTTATTCAGTGATACTGTTGTTCAAAACAACTTTTCAGTTTTTCTGTATAAACTAATTTCAGAGTTTTTTTTAGAATTTCATTTAAATGACTTTTATGGGAGGAACATCAAGTTCATGTAAACTACTAAAACCACTATGGAAATCAATATGGAGATTTCTCAAAAAACTGAAAGTAACAATTCCATTTGACCCAACTATTTCCCTTCTAGGCATCCTTCTAAACAAGTTAAAGATATCCTATCACAGAGATGCATGCATATCCATGTTTACAGCTGCACAGTTCATAATAGATATTTCCAACATCATGAAACCTACTCCATCTCTGCTACCTTAATTCATATCACATCATATTTTACAAATATTTATTAACTACTAAGTGTAAGGGTCTGAAAATGTAATGGCTTAAGTTGTTAATGATCTTTACACGGAAAGCACTTCCAAAAGAAGATAACCCGTAGTAGAAACTGATATAAGGTGAGTGATAAATGAGGTAAGGGAGGGGGAATCTGGTGAAAAGGAGTGGCAATGCCTCTCAAGTGTAATTCAGGCCCACAACACCTCACACATGTTTTGTGAAATGATTCCTTTTGGGCCTGACTGCAGCTTCATCCAACTATCACATCTATATCTAGTGCAGGCTAGGATTCATGAAGGCTACACACGACCATATAAAAGTTGAAACAAAGAGATTTCATGTTCAGGAGAGGGTAACATAAGACAGAAATGCTGAGTTTTGCACCTTGGTGACTAGGATGATGCTAAGACCCCTGACAGAAATAATCCTCTACAGGGACTTTGGGGACAAAGCAGGCCAAATCCAAATGGAGTATCAGAATGTGCACTGAGATGATATTCTAAAACTGAAGGGACGTGAGAAGCACTGCATCTTAAGCCAGAGCAGTAAAGGTGAGAGAGGAACCAAAATCCCATAAAAGCCACGTTTGAAAAAAAGAGCGGGCCGGGGGACGGTGCTCAGGAAATGAGCACGTGTTTTACATGCCACACATCATTGTGCTGCATCACCAGAGAGCCTCGCCTGGTGGAAAAGGCACACGAGAAGGAAAAAAGGGACCAAAGGCCAAGAGCCGGGTCTGTGATGCTCCAAACAGCACAGCACTTAGGAAAACGAGGACCAAGAAACGAACTCCGGAGGGAGTTTAGCACAGAAAACAACAGCTTCTGCCCGGTAGCAAGAGCCTGGAGCTGAAAATCCCTACCGGTATCTGGGTGTGGGCCCTCCATGCCTCAGTTTCCTCATCGGTAAAATGAGGATAATATCACCTATCTCCCAGGACCGTGGGAAGATTTCCATCATTAACCCAAACACTTAGATCAGTGCCTACCTAGCACAGGAGCACTTGACAAACGTCTGCCTTGGCACAGGGATGGATTTTATTTAGTTCTCTGTGACCCTGGGGAGATCAATTTCCTTAGAAGTAGAATCTACAAAGTAAGGCAATTAATAAGAGATGCAATGAAAGGCTTCCCTCTTCATCTCCAAGGACCTGTCGCACAGCTCTACCCCTTTCTTCCCCCCCTGGCCAGAGGCAGCTACCTGGACCAGATGCTGCTCTGGGAGCCAAAGCGTCAGAGCCCCTCCCAAGAGCAGCGCCCCGGGTTCCCTGACTGGGAGAACACAAAAGCACACGGGGGAGGAGATCAGAGGAAAGAAAGGGGCTCGTGGCGCGCGAGGTGCGGGTGGTGGCCATCGAGGCCAACGACGAGCCGCAAGGGTACCTGGGCGGCCCAGGTCGCAGGTCCTCCGCTCCCCAGCTACACTGGCCGGCGCCTCTGCCACTCGCGCCCGGGCCCCGAAGCCCTGACCCCTCCGCAGCGCGCGGGCCGCGACCTCCCCTTTCGAGGCTGGGGCGGCGGGGGACGCCGGGGCGCAAGGGTGTGGGCATCGAACCTCCACGGAGCCCCGGAGTCCGGGAGGGCCTGGCCGGGCTCCCCGGGGCCCCACACGCGGGTTCCCGGAGCCGGTGCCCTCGGCTCGCCTCCCCTGCCCTCCTCGCCTCTCCGCGCCCCACAGAAGCTCGGCTCCGTCCCCTGCGGGCTCGCCCACCCCACCGCGTCACGCAGGGCGGCGCCATCCCCGCCCGCCCGCAGCCTCCTCCCCAGGTGCCGGCCCGGCTGTCCAGCTGCGGGCAGAGGAGCGGGGCGGAGCCCAGCGCGCGCCCCCGCCCCGGGCCGCCTGCTGCGCTCAGCGTTCTCTGTAAGCTTCCTCCTGAGCACAAACGCTGTCCCCCAGGGTCAACTTGAGACTGAACACAAGTGGAGGGAGAACGGTGGTCGTGCAGAACTCACTTGGCAGTGGGCACAGGAGGATCTGGAAAGAGGAAAACCTGGCTGTGGGGAAGCAAGGAGGTGGAGGAGGGAAAGGGCGGGTCCTGCTGCGGAAAGGCTGCGCTGGGGCTTGGTTCCCTCTGAGAGGAGGCTGCACCGACCCAAGGACGCCCGCAGAGAACCAGCCCGATTTACGCCAGCACCACCCGTGCTGATTGTTAGGAAACTGGTGAAATGTGGCAACTATTTGGGGAGCAGACCTTTCAGAGCAATGACAAGCAGATGGTATATAATATTAATGAACCGTTTTCCTGTTCCCCTCAGCGGTAACCGCCAACTGTTGAGGGGAATAAAGTCTAGCACACTCATTTCTCCTTATCTACTTTTGCATAGGGACTGGGACCAGGGATCAGTGTCAGGCCTCTGAGCTTTACTTTTTTTTTTCTTTTCCCCCCAAGTTATCTGTTCTCGTGTCTGGTGCTGATTCTATTGGCCGCTGTTGCAATTTGGAATCATAGCATCAATAACTGGAAAGCAAAACAGCCTAGACAAGGGGCATGCTTATAAGGCAACACCAAGCGCTAGTACTGGACTGACTTCTCCCCCCAAAAATAGCCTGAGAAGTTGCATTTCTGACCCAAGCATCTCACAAAAGTGCTCTGTGTTCTTGTGCTGTGAGTTCTTAACATGGACTCAGGCAAAAGGTCAAGACAACTGGGAAGGGCAGGGGGGGAGAAGAACAATCCCTGGGCCAGAAGCCTATTTTCCTCCTGAGTAAGTTTTCTTCCCGCGGCTTTATCCTAGTACATTGAGGAAGAGGTTTTCATGCTTTCTGTAAAACGTTGAGAGCATCCACTTATGCCACTGAGAGGAAAACCCAAAACATGAAAGCTCAAATTTAAGAGAATTTTGAAGGCAAAGAAACTAAACATTTTTCCTTCCTTTTAGATAAAGTTTCTTTCATATTATAAACAGATTATGCAGTAGATTCGGAATTAGAAACAGTTGCTTACAGGGCCAGTGAGATGGCTCAGCGGCGTTAAGTGCCTGCCTGGCAAGCGCAAGGGTCCAAGTTCGACTCCCGGAACCCACATATGAAAAAAGGGCCCGGTGATATCGCTCAGCGGCACCGGCGCTTGCTGGCGCGCGAAGTCCTGAGGTCAATCCCTGGTACCCACGAGAAAAGAAAAAAAAAAACAGTTGCTTAAGCACTTACCTCTGAGACCGTTAGTATATCTATGGGAAATTTCAAATACCCAGAAGGTCAAATAGATTCATTTTTTTAACAAATATTTGAATGCTGTTGCATGCCACCAGATTGACCTGAAGATTCAAGAGGTGGCAAAATAAAGCTATATTCCCTGTTGTCAGGGTCTGTACACGCATTCTAGTTGGGGATTACAGTTAATGGAATTATGAATAAATAAGTAAAATATGTAGTCCTCTGAAGAAGAAAAGGGAGGGAGACTAGAGGGCCTTTTGGAGATGGTGAGTTGCAGCGGTACAGTGCGTAGGAAAAGGCCTCCATGAAAGGAGCCATTTGAGTGGAGATTTAAAGAGATGAGGTGGGAGCCCTTGTCTCTCCAGGGAACCACTGCCAACCATGGCACCAGCAGTCAGTGAGAACAAGCCTGGCTGGAATGCTAAAGTTCATAAAACAGCAGGAAAGTCAGAGAGGCTGAACTGGAGTGAGTAGGTATAGTAATAATAGATGAGGTCAAAACCTTAGAAGCAGTTTGAGTCAACAACTGACACCATCTGGCTGATATGTGAAAGGTAGTATTCAGGCAACATTTTTTTGAGCACAGAGTATGGGGTGATGAGAGGAAGAGCCGAAGCAAGAAGATAGAGGAGGCTCTTGCACAGTGCAGATCAGAGATAAAGGTGGCTTGCACAGGTTGGTAGTAAGGAAAGGGCCAGATTTTAAAAACATTCTGAAGGTATCAGGGGACTTTCTCAAGGATGTGGTGGGAGGTGAGAGGGATTTTTGTTTTTCGTTTTTTAAGTCAAAAATGATTCCAGAATGTTTACCTTACATTGAGGAAAGGTGAGACTTACCACTTAATAAGAGGAAGCCTGTGAGGGAAAAAGTTGGGAAAGGGGTAGGAATTGTTTGGGAAACACTGAATTTGAGATTCCTATTAGAAATCCAAACGGGCATGCCAGGTAGGCAGGCAGTTTGTTCTATCGATCTGGAGTTCAAGAGAGAGGCCTGGGCTTACAGATCATATTTAAAGATATGAGAGTGTCTAAGGGCACCAAGAGTGAGAAAAGAGAAGAGGTCTGAAAATTGGTCCTGGGAGACTTCAGGTCATAAACGGTCAGGGGAATGAGGAACAGTCAGTCAGGGAGGGATGTGTCCTGGAAGACAGGTGTGTTAGGCAGGTAGTGCCGGAATAATGCTTTATATCTTCGCTTTATATCTCAGTAGTTTATGGTCATATATTCATTTTCATGCCCATAGGTGTGTGCGTTGGTTTCATTCAGCTGTGCTAGGCTGTGCTCAACTGCTCAACTGCGTAGCTCTGCTTTATTTTGTAAGCTGGGGTTAGATCTTCAATGTGTGTTTATCCTGGAGCTCCCCCAATTTAGAGAACTCTTTTATGATTACTGAGATGCAAACGCCAATCCAAAGCTCATGAGCAGATGGAAGTCTTCACATCTGGTTGGCAAATATTCCATTGGTCAGGGATGTCACCTCGCCAATTTCAAAGTAGTAGGGAAACATTCATCCCATAGTGAGGAAAATGAATATTTACTGAACAGTACTTCAGACTCTTATCACAGGAAGGGAAAAATATTCAAAGGTGTAGGAGGTGTTTAGGTAGCAACTACTTCAAAAGATGAGGATTAGAAAGTGATCATTGATTTAAAATTGTGGAACTCATTGGTTGCTCTTGGGCTTTGGTTTGAGCACTTTTGGAGAAATGAAAGGGGTGAAAGAAACTGAAGAACAGAATCTTAGACAAATTTTTCAAGAACTTTTGTGGTTAAAAAAAAGCAAAGAAATGAGGTAATAGCCAAAAGAGGAAATAAGGTCTGGTTTTTTTTTTTTTTAAATATGACATTTATAGTAGATTTACTTTATTTTGGAAAAATATTAGAGAAAGAAAAGGTGATGGTGCTGGAAGAAAGACAATTGTTGTAGTGATGCCCTTGAATAGGTGAGAGGGGGTGGGTTTAGTGCACAGGGAGAGAATGTGGCTTAGCACTGAATGTGCATTAGGAAAGTTATAGGTGTCATAAAGAGATGCACGAATAACGGCCACTAAAATGTTAGTAACAGCTACCTTAGTGCAGTGCAGGAATAGGGGCTGCCTGGCCACAGCACTGGGACCAAGGGGACCGGTTTTGATTAAATGACACAAGGTCTGCTTCAGGATTTCATACGAATATTAACCTCATTTTAAAACCTCCGTGAAAAATATCACCCAAATACAGGGTTAATTTAAATTTTAGGAATAAAATGAACAGTTAGAAAACCCTCCACAGGAACAGTACTGCTTAAAACGTTTCATCCTTAGAGACACAAAGGTCCTAAAGGCTGACAGTCATCCTTCCTCGTCGCTGCTGCTCCAGGCATCTTCAAAGGCTGGATTTAACCGGGACTTGGTTTTAGTCTAAAAAAAAGAAAAAAGGAAAAGGAAGAGCTTGTTTTTCTACTTTACAACTTTAGGCTCATAACATAGTTATGAAATATGCCAGATGAATAGCAATTAGAATATTTAAGAAATACCCCAATGCATATATAAGAAAATGTCACTGCATTTGAAACAGCTACACCAGACTTTCTCCAAAGAATTTGTGTTTGCTTCGAAGTATTCAGCTCACAAATGCACACGTGTGGTGCTGCTGTTGCTTAGGGTGTTGCTGTCACTTTCTGGAATTATCTGGAGAAGGTGGAACATTGACATCCATGGGGTTGACACTGGCTCTAGGTCTACAGTCTCACTGGGCACATTTAACTGTTTAACTTAATGCTGGCAACTTTTCATTGTTGGGTGGACTTGACTTGTATAAATAAACAAATACTGATAGGTGAGAAAGGTGTTCAGCAAGCTGAGTAATACCATTTCTAGTCCAAAAAGTAAAGGGGAGTATTAAAGCGTGAGCTTTCTTTGCTTATTTCTACACAGTTGGCAAAGTACTTCAGAAACACATGCAAAACATACCAGAAATGGTAACAAGGTTATAATTAGAACATAAATTTCCCTGGGAAACTTCTCTGAAGGATAACATGCACTGGATAGTGTTTATGTAAGACAATAAGAAAGTATCACAGTATTCACAACGTTAGAGCCACAACTAATAGAGGTATTCAGCCACCACTATATAGCAGTTTAATTAACTATGAATTATCAAATCCATTCACTTGTTTGGGAAACCTGAATGGCTACCTCCTTATTCTCTGCCCAGGACTAAACAGGTTTAAACATAGTGGCATTATTTAAAAGTATATGGGCATATGAGATAAATTTACTTCCCATTTTGCAGCTTGTACATTTGCCAGTTTGTTCGGATCCAAATTCCAATAATGTATCGCCACCAAAACTAATCTTAAATTATCTTAGATGTATTGCCTTTTATAACTCACAGAAATATTTTATGCTAAGGGAAACTCCTCCTATGTATCTGAGCATGTTCATTTTCCTTTTGATGAACATGAAAACTCAGAATCTTCTAATGCAACCAATGAAAACAGTAGAAAAAGTCAGTGTTCCCAGTAAATTTCCTGAGTATCAGCTAGGGAAGATGGAAAACAAAATATCAATGTAGTCATTCTTTATGGATGTTAAATAGAGTACATTACTGACCCTAATGTTGGCTGTCATCATTTAGGTGTACAACCAAAATTCCAATATAATTCCCAAATGTCCAGACACAAAACTATGATCAAACTCCAGGTAACTACCCACTCATTACTAGTAGTAGTCCTCCTTTTTTGTGGGTAGCGGGGGTCGACCTCAGGACCTTGCACACCAGCAGGCGCCCATGCTGCTGAGCGATATCACCGGCCTTTTTTTCGTATGTGGGTTCTGGGAGTCGAACTTGGGCCCTTGCGCTTGCCAGGCAGGCGCGTACGCCGCTGAGCCATCTCACCGGCTGGTAGTAGTCCTCTTATATGTGAGAATAGTATACTCAAGTGTGTTCACTTATTTTTTCATCTGAATGTATTCTGAATGTCTTATCTTTTGGGTTCACAAATTAACTACTAAGTTAGCTTATTTAGAGAGAGTTTCCTCAGTGATGTATTGTACAAGGCATTAGGTGACTCTTTTCCCTACTATCTTTAGAAACTTTTAATTCTGCCTTAATTGTCTACCAAAAATGTCCCTGGGTAGATAAGCCACATAAAGGTCAGGCCCTCTAATTCCAAAATGGAAAGCCAATATACAGCCTACTAAGCATTTTAGTTTCATTGGAAGACTCAACAGAGAAATAAATTGTATTTTATTATAAATTATTTTTGGTAAGGTGAGAAAACAAACACAAATAAATGAAAATTATAATGCCTTTATATGTAAATTTTGCCATTTATACTAGTAAAACAAAGATATGAATATACTACAGATAAGAATAATTTTATTATTAAAACAATCACAAATAAAATATCATATTTATGGTTAAAAGCTATAGAAAAATGTTAATACACATATTAATGTTGGAGACGCCCTGAAAAGTTGAACCACCTCCACTCCTTTGGTTTTCTCTACCTCTCCTCCTAGTAGAGACCCAGTCTCTGCTTGAACATACTCATTTCTACCTCACTAGGTTGCTTCTTGTACGGACAGGCGATTGTGAGTGTTGAGGGAGGAAGAATCATGAGTTTAGAGGGGACCTAGTCTAGGACCAAATGGAGGCGTGAAACCAAAATGAACATCTGGCAGGGCTATATCTTGGTAACTTCCAGATTTCTAACTGGTCATTTTTGGAAAGTTTCAGGCTTCTCTGTCAGCAGGTGACTATACATCTACCAAGTGCTACGGAAAATGGGTGCATAGGGTCTGACTGCCAAACTACAGTAAGATTCTTTCTTTTTTTTTTGTGGGTACCGGGGGTCGACCTCAGGAGCTCATGCGCCACCAGGCGCCCGTGCCACTGAGCGATATCACCGGCCCAATTTTCGTATGTGGGTTCCGGGAATCAAACTCGGGCCCTCACGCTTGCCAGGCAGGCGCTTACGCCGCTGAGCCATCTCACTGGCCCTAAAGTAAGATTCTTGATGAGAAGTCATATTCAAACTGTACCTGCCCTGTAAGTCTCAGGCAGGAAAAAAGGGATTACGAGATACACATAAGCTGGACCTGATGATGACCACTTACAAAGTGGGAGGGGGAAAAGGCAGAACCCTCAGGATATAATAAAAGAGCCCGAAAATAAACTAATGAAACATATGGTGAAAGGCCATAGAACTTGCTCCTACCGTCTAATATTGTTCACTTCCTTTAGATAGCATTAAATCCCTCCTCTTCCACTTTGGATACCAGGAGAAACATCGCTAACATCTCTAAGGGAGTGTATCTTGCTTGATGGGGAAGGTGAATTTGAAATGAAACCTACAAACAACTTTGCTTTAACAGTTCTGATAACGTGGAGATATCATAAACTTGTACCAGGATACTACTGGCAGAGCTGGGTAATAAATGGCAGAACCAGGAATCAAATCCAGGTTTATATACGTGTATGTGTGTGTTTTGTTTTGTACTATGTTATGTTGCTTTCCCGGGAAACTGCAGTAGTCATTTATTTGACAGTTGAGATGAAAACATTTTTGAATAGGAGTGAAACTGTAAATACACAAGTAGGGAATAGGATTTTGTGCAGACAGAATTCACTATTGGGATTTGTGTCATGGTCATATGCATATTCTACCTACATTTACAGGTATCTTTTAAACTGAGGTTTTATGAAAATAAACTTAGCATATACTACTTTATATAAGTATCAATGTGATTGCTTTCTTAAAGCATGTGAATAGTATATTTTAAAAGAAAAGGCTTTATAGCTCTAAGACTTAAATATCAAGCTCAATTTTGTTTTTGTATATCTCTATTTTAATTTTTACTTCTTTTGCTTAATTTCTCCTCTAAAAGTTCTTTTAGATGGGGAGTTTAAACTATCAGTATAATTACATAAGGAGGAAATAAACCATCAGAGTCACAAATTATCTTCAGAATAAGCAATGTAGTTTTCTCCTAATATTGTTTTCTCTAAATAAGTCATAGTAGATTTACTTTACATTAATTCTTACTATTTTCATTTGGTAAATGATTGTTATACTTCTTAACATGGCCCACAGTGCTATGACTTTGACTTAATATAGATAGTAATTCCCAAAAAGCAGGATATATAATTAAGAAATAATGCAAAATAAATGGCTAAGTTAAACTATTTGACAATATTAAACTTTATACTGAAGAATATTCAGTCATCAAAGGCAGCTGTATGCTAAAACTAATCAAGCCATAATAAACCAAATTGTATATGTGTGATGAAATGTGGACATAGTCATATAGCATTTGGCCAAATGCCTGAAAATTTATCAACATGTGTTTTTTCTATCTTTCATTTGGACTAGGGTCAAAAGAAAATAATTCACAGGCTTTTCACTGTAATAATCCATAGTAGTTGCAAGTTAAGGTATGAAATATATTTTAATAGCTGCTAGATACTATCAACTACCATAT
Source organism: Erethizon dorsatum (assembly GCA_028451465.1). Taxonomy (NCBI): domain Eukaryota; kingdom Metazoa; phylum Chordata; class Mammalia; order Rodentia; family Erethizontidae; genus Erethizon; species Erethizon dorsatum. Next base: position 101,094,160 of record CM051833.1, read on the forward strand.
GGAAATTTTATTTCATATGTTTACTGACAGAGTCCTATTTTCATAAAGGAACTAAAGATGTGAAAACTGTTTTTACGACATCAAACTTGCTTTACCAATAACTTTATTCCACCTCCATTGAAGATGCTTTTTTTTTTTTACTATGACTTGGGTTAAGATTATCTTAAGATGTTTCTAACTACATTATTTGTACTTCTGATTTGAAGATTATATAAACATTGCTTTAAACATTCTAATTTTTACATCTTAGCAATTTAGATGAATGGGGATGACTAATAGTGTTTAGTAGAATAATCCTTAGCAGAAGAGATACCACCTTTGGACAACTGTTACTACCGCTTGGCATACTTTTTTTTTGGAATAGGCTAATACCTAAGACCAGAGATCATGTTTTATTCATCTTCCTCTTCCCACTGCTCTGTATTCACATTGTCATATTTATAGTAATTTATGCTCTCAGATAGATACTTTACATTGCCAGAAGAAGTATAAATTGGTAAAATTTCATATGAATAAAAAAACCTTAAAAATGTCATACATGGTAACTCAAGAGATACTCCCACTTTTAGAAATCTATCAAAAAATCAGAAATATGAACAATTTATGAATAGATACTTACCTTGTTTATAATAATGAACAGAAACAAACTAATATTTCAGTTGTACTATATAAATGGTAGAGCACTGTATCATTAAAAATGTTTGTAAATAGTTATCAATGACAGGAAGAAGGCTTATTGTACAACGTCAATAAGAAAAGGAAGATATTAATTTGTGTGTCCAACCATGCTATTAACTATGGTAAAGTAAAATATCAATTTGTGTGTCGAACCATGTTATTGACTATGATAAAAAACATGCTAAGAAAAATCAAGGATGAAGTAAATCAAAATAAATTTATTAACTTAACTTGAGAAATTTTATATTCTTTTGATATTTTCCTAATTTTCCAAATGTGTTGCAACAAATTACTTTTATACTCAGAAAACAGCAAAACATGCTTTAAAAGTCTCTCTGATATAAATAAATAAAATTTATTCCTCATTATTTAAAAGTCATGGTACTATTTGTACAAATAATATTTACCTCATCTTCCTCAGGAAGTGGTTCATATAAGGATGGTACCCAAGCAAGAATATTGCAGTCTCTGCTACCGCTGTAAAGTTCCTATAATGCAGAAAGCAGAGGTGAGATTGTGGATCACTCTAAAGTTGGTACCAATCTCAAATGAACTATATCAAGTTTTTAAATGATTCTTAGGTTAGATTAATTAGATTAATTCTATTTCTACTGACTAAAAAAACTAGGCTGAAAGTTTTTTTCTTTTCTTTGTTTTTAAAGGTATAGTAAAAACTTTCTTACTAATGGAATGAAAATTTTAGAAAAACATTCAACATCCTAGCAGTTTTACCAATCATGGTATCCATATAGTTCAAGTGTCAGAAGAGAAGGGGGGAGGGTAGAATAAAGAGTTTGCATTTCTATCAGTAACAAAGCTTTAGAGACAAAACTCAAAGAAGAACCCATGTTTCTTCTGAAACAGCTAAAACTTGATAAAAAGTTTTATTTAGCTTGCTGCTGCCTAATTGCTATTCAACACCAGAGCGTGAAGACCTGTACCTTGCCGGTTGAGCTTCCTTTATAAATGGAGGCGGGGCTCAGGCACAGTCTGCCAATGTGTTTCATGGACATACTGTTTGCTCTTGACTGAGCAATACTCATTCCCCTTTCCAACAAAACTGAAGAGATGTTATATTGACTATTACTGAAAACATTCTTATGGGCTGGTGAAACAGACACTCTCACATACAGAGGGTATAAATTGCTATAACTTTTTCAAGAATAGGATCTCAGTATATAACCAAACTTCTGTATGCATTCCTAAGAAGTTATGCCGAAATCACACACAAAGTTCAAATTTTATATTCTTCATATAAATTTTTTCATAAGAAAAGTGGAAATAATTGTCAAAAAATAGAGGAGTTATTATTAGTAAATTACCATTGTACTCACATTATGGAGTATTATGTAGCCATTAAAACTATTTTTGAAGGACACTTAATGACTTTGGAAATACTCAGAATATCAGGAGAAAAGAACAGGTTATAAACAAATACTCAAAAATGTTAAAAGGGAAAACGACATGAAACAGTAGGTGGATAATAATAAAAAGCTAAAAAGAGAGAAAGAGATAAAAGGGCAACCAAAGCTTAGGTAGCCAGGCATGAGGGTGCATGGCTGTAATCCCAGAGGCTTGGAGGATGGAAAGTTTGAGGACAGCCTTGGTAACTCAGTGAGACTGTGTGTCAACATACAAAATGAATGAAAAGACTGGGGATATATCAGTGTGAAAGCCCTGAGTTAAAGGTTAAATCCCCTATAACACACGAACACACACTCAAAAGTAAGAACTGCTTGTAAAATCCTAGATGACTAAGTGGCTTTTTTGTCTCAAAAATACATTTCTGTATTTCTACACAAATATTTTTAATAGGCATTTCTTGCCTACTTTAGAAAGCAATTATTTATTTTTATTATTCTACACCTCAAACACTATTTGAAACACTATTTGAAATAATTAGTATTTTTTACCTCAGCACTAGTTTGGGTAAAGAAAAAAAGTTTATGAAGTTTTTTATAGGACAGATGTATAAAATTAAATTAGATATTTATCAAATTTCCAAAATAAAAGAAAAATCTAGAATATATGGTTACACTAATTGTGAATAATGCAAAGATATTGTATGCAAAGGTGTAGTGTCCTTGAGCAATTTAGTTTTCCTATGAAGGTAAGATACATATCCAAGATAATTTGGTCTGTAAATTTACATGGCAATTTAGAAGTACTGACACACTGAGTAGTTATTCTGTAGATGTTCAAGGAAAGAGCTTGGAAGAGGCAGCACTTAAGTTAGAATGGTTAACAAAGAACACTTGGAGGGATTTGAATTGAACCTTGAAGTTGTGGGGATACATGTAGGGGTTCATATGGGAAACAGGACTTTTAAACACCTCAAAATTTAAGTTACAGTAGAGTAAAAAGAAATTTTTTGTTCTCATGAACGATAAAAAGGTGGTCAACATGAGGTTCTACTGTCCTTGATTAGGTAACTGTATGCTACTTGTAAGCAATAAAATCAAGCCGGGTGTGGTGGAGCACACCTGTAATCCCAGCTGAGGCAGGAGGATCGCCGTGAGTCCGAGGACGGTCTGGGCTACATAGTGAGTTCAAGGTCAGCCTTGAGACCCTGTCTCAAAAATTCCCCCGGAATATCAGATTCCTCTTGATATATATACTAACTCACTCTCTTTCTTTCCTTTCCTTTCCTTTCATTTCCTTTCCTTCCTTCTTTCTTTCCTTGTTCTTTGTGGTAATGGGAATTGAACCCAGGGTCTTGTACATGTAAGCAAGCAACAAGCACCCCACCGCACTCAGGCCCTTTTTTATTTTTTTTTTCTGAGATTTTATTCACTAAATTTTCCAAGTTGAACAAAAACTCATGATTCTCCTATCTCAGCCTCTGCAGTAACTGGGATTAACAGGTGTGTACATTAACACTCAGCCACTTCCATCTAATTCTTCAACCGCTTTCAAGATTTACCCAATTGTCCCAATAATGTCCTTGATAGCAAATGGGTCCAGTTAAAAATCACATGTAATGTTATAGTTGTCATGACTCATGTTTTCATTTGGGAACAGTTCTTTGGTCTCTTTGGGGCTTTCTTGTCCTTGACAATTTAAAAAATACACACTAGATATTTAGTAGAAAGTCCTTAGAATTTGGCTTATCTCACATTTCTTCATGATTAAAACTGGATGATGTAAGTTTGCAAGCAATATGATGGAAGTGATGTCTCATAACTGGGATGTTACTTTTAATCATTTGGTCATATATGCCAGGCTTCTTCAAGGTAAAATTACTTTCATCTTTGTACTTATTTTATAGGGTAGTAGTCTGAGGCAATGTAAATACAATATCCTGTTCCTCAACAAACTTTTAATATATTAATTAATTTATTTATATGAGCATGGTTTCATAGATTTCTATTTTAGTCAATAGGTCATAGTCTGTTACTATCATTATTTTCATATCAGATGTTTATATTTATGACATAATTAGTATAATTTTATTTACGGATAGTGAATTTTGTGTAATATGTAACTTGTAAAAATATTCTGTTACTAAACAGGTGAAAAAGTACTACACTCTTACTTTTGAGATTTACAGTTATTTTCAGAATCATAATATGTGAAATGGGATAAGAATCAGAAACTTCCTGATGTAGCGCAGTGATGAAACTCTAAGTTCACCACACATATAGAAATGGTATTTCAGGGGAGGCAAGCGGCCCCAGGTCTCTGGCTGTCCCAGCCATTCCAAGGACAGGGAGGAATCAATATCTTGCCACATTTTCAATCCATTTTAGGCACAGATGAGAGGAAGCTCTGACTTAGTAGAGAGCAATAATTTTAGTCACAATATCTTGGTTGAAATTTTGGCTGTATGTTTAAGTGAGGGATAGTATTCTAAGAATGTCTTTGAATATAGAATCATGTTTTGTCAATAATTATGTGTAGGTCTGGGGTCAGTCAGGTAACCTCTCCTGTGCTTTCATGTTTTTTCCCCAGAAACAACACTAAACATATTGAACGACTACTACATCAGGACACCGACTAATCAGAAGAGATACTTGCCATAGAGTTGGAACAGGGTCTTGGAGGTTCCCTTTTAGGTGGGATCTAAGAATTTCAGGGCAGGGGCTGTGGCTGGAGGTCACTTGGGGGAGACTGGTGCAACAGCTACTTAGCAGTCAGTAGGATACGTAAATATCTGAATATTTTAATAATACTGTCATGTAAGTGTATACTGGCTACAAAATCAGGCCTGTATATCTTATAGCACAGTGTCTGGAACAAATTAGGCAACTGATATTAATGAATGAAAGGACAGTCATTTCCCCAGGTGATAAAGCCCCTAATAAAGCTGTAATAATCCATAATTTTCATTCTATCAGTATTTAACTTTCATGAACTTCATGTTCCTCACCTACAAAATAGAGACAATAACAACTATCTTGCTAAGAATCACTTAAAGGAGTACACGAGGTAATATGTGGAAATGTTCTCTCAAAAGAACCATTTTCAAAACCAAGACAGAGGAGAAGGGGGAGGGAAATGAGATTAAAGGTGGTGGGGATGTGAAGTTCTGTGTACATGTGCCAAGTACCTGTGAGGAATGCAATTACCCTGTACTACAAAAATGTATAAAAAAATATATATATATACTTACACATATACATGTATACACAAATACACACACACACACACATAGCAGAAGGGAGGGTGGGAAAGGGAGGGGATTAAAAAATGGAATTAAGAAATGTCATATATATATACCAACTCCCCATGATGAATGTAACCATTATCTTCTATGAACATGTATCAGTAAAAAATAAGAAATTATTACAAAAAACACCTGTTCCATTGATAATATGAGACAGTTCAGAATAGTAAACCAGCAGAAGCCACAGGAATTTATGAGTTGTATTAACTCAGTGTTATAATTTTGTTAGCCACTGGCAGAAAACAGGAAAGAAAGAAAATTTTAGACATACTCACATGAGATTAAAAACTGTTATTTAATTTTTTACTCGAAAGAATGAAAGAAAATATTTTATTTCATCAGACATTTTCAATGGCTAAATACAGCCCATACACTAAAGACAGAAAATTTATCCCAGTTGCATAGTATCATCTTGAGCCATACATACAACCTATGCTATCTCAAGTCAAGGCATTCTCTATTCAATAAACTCCAGTTAAATGTGCATCAAAAATATAACCCTGCAGAATGAAATCACAATTTACTCTTTTATATACAACCAATCTGGCAAGCTAGCTACCTAAACATTTTAAATTCTCTTAAGTATCATTCTTACCTGGAAATTAGACTGAAATACACAGCAGTCAACACTTTTATAATGTCCCTTAAGCATACTTGTCTGTTCCCCTGAGTAAACTGTATAAACAGCAATGGTGCTACCATATGGTACAAAAACGAATTCTGAACTGCAGTCACAGGAAACGGTGAATTTCAATCCTTTTTTACTGTTGTTACAAACTTTTCCATAGTTTACCTATGGGATAAAAATCATAGTTACTCATTTCTTAAATCTAAGTTAAAAGACAAAGACTGAAAGAAATACTTCCTTCAAAGATTAGAATCTTCTATAGAAAGGGCATTAAATTTAAACAAAATGTTCAATATCTTCACAGAAACAAGGTCCAATGACATGAATGTGCATTTCATATAAGAGAAACCACAAACAGTGGACAAAACACAAGGGCAGATGTTCACATGTCAATCTTTTTTTTTTTTTTTTTGTGGGTACCGGGGGGTCGACCTCAGGACCTCGCGCGCCAACAGGCACCCGTGCCGCTGAGCGATATCACCGGCCCCTTTTTCGTATGTGGGATCCGGGAGTCGAACTCGGGCCCTCGCGCTTGCAAGGCAGGTGCTTATGCCGCTGAGCCATCTCACCGGCCCCACATGTCAATCTTAACAGAAATAAAAATGTAAATTAAGGCCATCTTCAACAATAATTTTACACTGTTTGCCAAAAAAATGTTCTTAAGAGGTGCTGGGAATCGAAGCTAAGCAAGTGCTCTGTCATTGAACTACATCCTCAGTCCCTGGTTTGACAAAATTTTAAGGAAGAAGACATTCAATACTGGCACAAGTGAGGTAAACATGTCCATAGCATTATATTATAGTTATTTTTCCTAAAAGGGCAAACAGTTTATTATGCAACAAAATGCAGATATTCTCTTGGGGGAGCAAGTGCATTATAAATAACCTCTTACTCTTTTTACTAAATATTTAATTGTGATAAGAAACATAAGATTTTCCACCTCAACCATTTTTAGGAGTACAGTTCAGTGGCAATAGGTTCATTAACACTGTTGGGAAGTCATTCCCATGATCCATCTCTAAAACTCTTTTTATCTTGCGAAACTGTACGCATTGAACAGCACAGGTATTCTTATCCCTTGATGCAGTAATCATTCCTGGAAGGTACTCTTTGGGAAATAACTAAACAGCATAAAGTCAGATGCTCAGAGGAATTATCTAAAAGGGCAGCATTATCTAAAAAGGCAAACAACTGAGAATGGATGTGTATTCCTACTGTTATGTTAACTTTATGTTTCATAGAAATCATGTGATGAAAACTGTGCAGGAAAGAAAGATAAAGGCTAAGTAGTAAAAAAGCACAAAACAGTGTGCGTGTACTATAATTTCAAATTTATATAAATAATTATGAAAATGGGACAAACATTAAAATTCTGCAGTTGCGTAGTCTGCCAGCTGAGATGATGAGCATTGCCAGAGCAGTTAGGCACGCAGACTTCAGGCCTCGTCCCAATATTACTGAAAAACAATTTTTTTTTACAAAATTCCCAGGCAATCTGTATGTGGAGCAAAGTCTGAGAAGTTTTGAAGTAAAGAAATGGGCAGATTTACTTCTTGCTGATAAATAAAACCAACAAACAAAAAAATCATTCAAAATCTTCTTCCATGTCTAAAATTAGATTTTAAATTATGATTTGCCTTTTTCCCTTTTTCTAAAGGTTGGGTGGAAGTATATGTGCTTATATATACAAATAGATACACTGAGCCCCAACTGGATACATGTGATAAACTGTGGGTATTGGACTTGACTTACCTACCTTTTAATGTTCAACAAAAATGAGTGCAAGCATTTAGGTACCCCATAGTAGCAGTGATATAAGCGGGTTAAACATTACCCTTACACATTCAACAGACTTAGGTTTTAAAACCTATTTTTTTGGTCCAGTATGAGTAAATGATTTCACCTTTAGGTTTCATTCTCCTAATCTGTTAAATGGAAATAACACTACTAACCATAGAGTTACTGTGAAAAAGCAAGTGAAATAATTCATCTGAGAGCCCCTGGGACATAGTCATTAAGTCTCTAAATTTATTAATTCCTACAGTTTAAGAGTTTAACATTTCCTCACTTGTATCTGTTGACTCTACATGTACAATAATTTGTAGAATGATATGGAGGGGGTGGAGAAAAAACACAAAATACATCTTAACTAGTAATTCTCTGTTCTCCCTGGAAAAATTACGAACTGCTAGAATGTTATGGCCTTATTCACATTTGTTTATCACCTATCTACAAAACCTATACCCTATCCACTATACTATTCCTTCCCAAATGCAAACTGGAACGTGTTGAATAGGTTTAAATACAGAACCAGCTTCCTAACATCAACCTTTGTCCTAAGGCTTTCCTCCTCCAACTGATCTTGTCATTGATGTCATATTAATCTTTCTAAATCCTTACCGTGATCAAATCACCTGTGGACTCAAATGAAGTTCAGATAAAAGATGAAGGGAGGAAGGTACTAATTACTCAATATGTCACCACTTTACAAATATAAATGCCTGTGCTGGCACTGGCATAAAACCAGACACATAGATCAACAGAATATAATTTAGGACCCAGAAATAAACTCACACATCTACAGCCAACTGATTCTTGACACAAGGGCCAAAAATTTATGTAGGAGGAAAGACAGATTGTTTAATAAGTGGTGCTGGAAAAACTGGACACCCACGTGTAGAAGACTGAAACTGGACCCATAACTCTCACCTGATACAAAAATCAACTCAAGATGTGTGAAATACCTAAATGAAAGACCCCACACATTGACACTACTAAAAAAAAAAAAAATTGGTGAAATTTTTTAAGATATTGGCAAAGGCAATGATTTCCTCAATAGTATTCCAGTAGCCCAGGAAATAAAAGAAAAGATTGACAAATGGGATCATATCAAATTAAAAAGCTTTTGCACAGCAAACAAATCAACAGAGTAAAAGGACAATTTATACAGTAGGAGAAAATCTTTACCAGCTATTCATCCGGCAGAGAGTTAGTATCTGAATATATATATAGAATTCAAAGAACTTAATATCAAAAGAATAAATCAATCAATTAAAATGGGCAAATCATATCAATAGACACTTCTCAAAAGAAGGAGAAATGGCCAACAAAATATGTGAAGAAATACTCAGTATCTTAAGCCTTCAGTGAAATGCAAATCGAAACCACATTGTGACTTCATCTCACCCCCAGCTACTATCAAGTGTGCGTACACACACACACACAGAGTAGTAGTACTGGATAGGCATTATAATTATACAACAAGAGAACATTCAGAAAGGCTACGTAATTCCATCAGGTCTCCTGGCTAGTAAAATGACAGAATCGATTTGAATGTAGATTACAGTAATCAAAAGCCACTGTGTGCTATGGTGGTGCACAGTACATTGTAATACAGGGCGAGCACAGGGTGTCCTGCGAACATCTATGCTAGATTAGAAGAGTCAAAGAGAGGCTGTGCCGGAGATGAATCTTGACAGCTGGGAAGCAGCTAGGCCAGCAAGGAGAAGAGTATTCTAAAGCAAAGGCAGCAGTCTGCGCAGCAGAATGGAAGAGCAAGGGAGCACAGAAGAAATAGTGAAAGAGCTCCTTGTGGTTCAGGATGGCTAAGACAGGGACAAACGGGAGAGGGGCAGGAAATAAAGCTGGTGAGCTAGAAGGCACAGCTTGGGGGCCTGCTAGGCCACAGGCAAAGGCATTCGGCTTTAGTGATCTGAAACCATGGAGGAACCAGTGAAAGCCTTCCCTTGGGACACAAAGACACTTAGCATAGTTAGAAGGATAGTAGAGTCCTGCAAAAAAACAGAGAGATGAGCCCAGCAGTGAGGCTGGAAGGCCACACATCAAAAAAATCAAGAGGAAGGAATTAATAAGATTCGTGGGTGTTTTCACAGCTTCATAAGTGACAGGGATGAATAACAGACTCCCTGTTTCCTGATTCTACTAGTCACAAGATGATAGTGCCAGGAACTAAAACAGTAAAATCAGAACATCTACTGTGACTATTCTTTCTTTTCTTGTGCTAAAAGCTGGTTCTCTGTGAACTTTCTTGGCAGGTACTCGTTCTATACTCCTAAAGCAGTGGTTTCCAGACTGTAGCCCACAAACCAAGAGAGTTTGCAACATGGTCTATTAACCTGTGAGAGAAAATATGAAAATTTCTATTTCTATTTCATTTTTATCCAAAAAACAAGGAATTAAGCTTTACTAAACAATATATAGACTATTAGTGTTTGCATATAATTTAGGACGATACATATACTAGAAGTAGGTATTTAATACCTGTTTTCAAACTAACAAAGGTATGGCAAATAAGGCAAAATATACTATAAAAATAGTTTACCATTTGTGATATATGCCTTATAATTAGCAGGAACAATACTACTTTTTGCATACTTCTGTTTTACCATTATAATTACTTCTTCAGTAGACAACATTGCCAATTTACAAATGAGGGTACAAAACATCTAAAACTTGCCCCAAATCCTCAATCACTAAAGGAGAACTGGATTTGACAGGACTAGAATTTGTTTCATGTTCTGACAGCCCTTTGAGTATCCCTTTCTGGGCACTTCCCCAGCCTTTCCTCTAAGTGTCTTTTGTAGGTAGTTTCTGGGCTATCACAGTCACCTTTGCGTGAATGGCTTGTAGTCTGATCAAGTTTGTTGAAAAATGTATGATCCATTGTAAATACCCTCTTCCAGATATGGACTTACTGCCAAAAATCCATAGTGTGTGTTTTCCGTTTAAGAAGGGAAGAAAGTGGAACATATTCAGTACTATTTATTTATATTTATCGTATTAAGTCTTGACACACGCCAGGCTCCTTTTCCACTCCAAAGCCTTTAGTGGTTTTTCATGTTACCCAGAGAAAAGCCGAAGCCCTTACACAGGGCTGCAGGGCCTGTGTGCTCTGGCAGCCTGTTCTTTCTGTGCCTTACATCCTGTTATTCTCTCTACATTGCAATGCAAGAGCCTCCTACTGTTTCTTGGGTATCCTATACATGGTATCACTTCAGTCTGCACTTTCCCCTTCCTCTACCTAGAAGGGGCTCACTCCCAAATAATTGATGGGTCATTTCCTCCTTTTTTTTGCAGGACAATTGTCACTTTCTCAGTGAGGCCTACCTGACTACCCCATGAAATACAGCAGCTCCAACCCCCCAATATTTGCTTTGCTTTCTTTGCTTTGCTTATCTTCATAGTGCTCATCCCATCTGACATAATTTATCCATCTAGCCATCTATTGATTAATTGATGTCTTTCATCCTCTCCTTGGAGGAGAAGATTCCTGAGGATAAGCCTGTTCTGTATTTTGTCCACTGCTATGTAATGCTATCTGGCAAATAAGTAAATGCTCAATAAATATTTACTTTAAAAACAAGGGGGATGGACCATACGACCCCTCAGGGACATGGTACAATATAATGAATGAAAGACTCTAAATTGTAAATCACAACACCTGGGTTTGTAGTGTGAGAAATGATAGAGAGTGTTCTCAAAAAGATGAGGATGGGGGCGGGGCTGAGGGCATAGCTCAGTGGTGGAGCATTTGCCTAACAGGTGTGAGTCCGTGGATGCCATCCCTAACATAGGGGCAAAAGTATGCAGGATTATAAAACTCTGAAATAATGCAGACATAAACAATTTTCTCTTAGTATTGAGATTCAAGGTGAGATCTAGGATATATTAAAGAGTTATTAGTGAGAAAGGATGAATAGACGAGGGAATATGATTAATATTAATACATACACACATGCTTTAAGGGGGTCTGGGTAGAATCAGTGTTATGGTAAGCATGGAAACTAGAGTCAAACTGTTGCTTTCTAATTGTGTAAACTAGGCAAGTTACATAAGCATTTTATGTCTCATTTTCCTCTTGTGTAAAATGAGCATTATAACAGAAACTACCACCGTAGTGTTGATGTGATGATTCAGTAAGACAATATATGTTCTAGCACATATATTATATGCTAATTACTATTGGTATTGTATTTGCATGTAAGCTGTCAATAAATAGTAGCTGTTATTATGAAATTATAAACTTTTGTTAGGTTATTCAGAAAGTTGCTAAACCACAGGTATACCTGGTAAGGACCACAGCACACACAAACGTAAGTACTAGAAATTATCTGTAACTGCGATAATCTAGCACTTTGGGGTTGGGGGTGTAACTCAGTGGTAGAGTACTTGGCAGAATGATTGAGGCCCTGGCTTCAATCCCTACCACTGACAATAAATAAACAAAAACAAAAAGCTAGCACTTTCCAAACATAGTTATTCCAGCACTAAATAAAGTGCTATATTTTGCTAATATAATATTCATTGGTAGTTTTGTTTATAAGTCATTTATACTATAGAATTAAACTTTTTACCTTTTATTTATATCAGTAGTTCTTAATTTTTTTTCGTTCCCAAAATACTGAGCGACATGGCATGCTACCACTAGGATCGGTGCCACAGCAAAGAATGATTCTCCACTAAGTGAAGGAATGTGGCAGGGGTGGGATGTTTGGACATAGTGAGAAAATAGGTATTTTTAAGAAAACAGCTATGCTTTAAAGGCAATAAATGGAGTTAAATCCATAGAGAAACATATTGCAGATCCATGTTTTACTGTACATCCGAAAAAGTACTTAAAAATCTCTTACCAGTGTATTTTCTCCATTGGAACTATTCCAGAGCCTCATTCGATTATCTGTACCAACAGTCAGGAGGTGAAGCCCATCGCTTGTAAAACATAAGCCATTCACTTTCCCATTATGAGCGGTGTTTGCTGCAAAGAAAAATACAGTTCAGTTTATCTTTCCCTACATTCAGCAAATATTTAATGCTTAATGATATGTTAATTTAAATATATTAAGGGGCAGCTTATTAAGTTATATAAAAGTATAAATTGGTTAAATTTTAAAATAACCAAACTTTCAGATTATTTGAATTTGAGAAACTGTATAAGAATCATAAAAATAGAGGAAAACCAACCAAGATCCTGCCAAATAAATTTTTTTCAGCAAATAAGCTGTGCTATCAAATTCAATTAAATGCATAACTTAACACTAAAGCTATAAATTAAACACCTTTCATCCTTTATACATCGTTTCCATTTCTACATGAACTATTTAAAACCAATAATACTAGTGTTTCCTATTGCTAAAGAGGTTAGCAGAAAAAGGATAACTGTTTCGGCCTCAATCAAAATTTACATCCATTTCAAAATGACAAAGTTTGGGAAAGCACAATTTCTAATAGCCTGATTATTTTAAAAAGAATTTCAAAAAAGATCATGTTTTATGTAGCTCATCCTCGGATATTTCTAGTCCACAATTAAGTCTAAGTGAAATTTTCCACTCAGGACTTAAATTCTATTATAAAGTGCAATTGAGGCACATTGTTACAGGGATTACAGCTGACACATGAATTGCCATTTTTACGCTGACACAGTGGGGCAATAACATTAACAATTTCTGCAATTTATTGGGGCTTCCTAACTGGCATTGAATTTGTATGGTGGACCTCACTGGGGGAAAAAATCAGTAAACCAAATTAATGCAGGAAAGTTTCTCTTCGAAAATTTGGAGGCAAAAGAAAATGTCATACTTGTTTTTTTTATTTTTATTTTTATTAGTACATGTTTGCAGTACATAATCATTACATTCATCATACATAACACATCTTACACTTTTTATATCCCCCTTTTCACCCTCCCTTTCTCCTTTCTTCACCTGTTACTTGTGTCTTGGAGAAACACATCAGAATTTAACTTAAACACTTTAGAAAGGGATTCATGGTATATGCCCGTTACGGTTTAAATCTAAAATATCCTCCGTAAGTCTCATGTTCAGAGGTGGAACCTGGCTGGAAGGGGCAGGTCATGGGGCTGTGACGTGGGAGGGCGTCTTCTCATCTAGGGATCTTCCCTTGTCACTCTGCTTCCTGGCTTCTACACGGTGAACAGCTTTCCACCATGCCGTTTCTGCCTTGTAGCCACCTAGCCATGGAGTGGAAGCCAAAATAAACCTCTCCTCCTTTCAGTGATGGGTGTCAAGTATTTTGTCTCAGTGACTTAAACATACCTTAAAAGTTTCCTAATGTTTATAATTTGCCAACAAACACGTACTGTTTGCTTTCAATTAAAAAACCTCAACATAAAAATACTATCATTGTCATATTTAGAATTTACATAATCTTCATTACCTGATTCAGCAGCTTGTGACTTTTCTCCATTATGTTGATCAAGAGTAATCAAACATCCTGATGCTCTCCTCACATCCCATAATTTTACTCTACTGTCAGCACTGAGAAGAAATAAATGTTACATCGACAATATGTTGCTAGGGTAGCAACTGTACCCCTCACCCACTCTTCTAGCACACAGACGGCACACAGAGGTTCCATTCTATTAGCACCAATGTCTTTGTACAATGGGGTCGTTGTACTTTTGCCTTTTCAGCAAATATTCAACACTCAAAAATCACATACAAATGTGAAAAAACAAGGGGCCAGTGATATAGCTCAGCGGCATAAGCGCCTGCCTGGCAAGCGCGAGGTCCTGAATTCGACTCCCGGTACCCGTATATAAAAAAAAAATGTGAAAAAACAGCAAGGAAAGATAAACTTATGTTTTTAAGATCACAAGGACAAAATTCTGCTGCTCTTTATGTTGTTTTTATTTACATGAGCATATTGACCCCAAGGTTCTAGCAAGTTTGTTAGTATGTGATTTCTATTGTTAATACTCAAATGCTCTCTAGACAATCAGTTAACTAATTTCACTTTAAGAACCTTTTCTGGGTTGAGGGATATAGCTCAGTGACAAAGTGCATATTTATCATACACAAAACCCAGAGTTCAGTCACCAGCACTGTTAAAGTAAAAACAAAAAATCTATTTGGCACGACCTTGGTGTTTTAACTTTTTATATAAAAAACCGAGGAAGGTGCGAATGAGGACATTATATTTTCATTTGGTTTCTTGTAGTCAAATCATTCTTTGCCAGTTAAATAAGAAATACGTTTGATGTCTCCTAGAAATCACATGCTGTTGTTCATTTTCTATTAAGCAAGCAAAAAGAAAGACAAATATATCCATAATCACACATCGATTTCTAAGCTACTCCTAAAGAAAATGCCCAGAAAGTCTAAGTGCTCCTAACCAATTCAAGTCATAGTATCATGTCTTTACAAAGACCTCTAAAATATCCTAAGTCATTGGGTTTTTCATGGTAGTATAATGAAAGGGCATTACATTACACTTTATGAAGCCATTTCTCATTACACACACGAAGTTTACACATTGCCATAATCGTGGTTGTTTTTAGAGATCACCATCAAAGCTAACCAAAGGGACTAGTCAGCAAAAAGCTAGTATGTCCCATTCTCAAATTGGTTTTCTTTGTTTTTGGCTGAGGAAACTGTCTACAGTGGGAGGAGGGAGAATTTAAGTCTCTTCTGAGATAGCTTAGATTTGCACATATCCAATTCTTAATACTGGTTACTAGATCCAATTTGGTCCTGATTCAAATTCCTGTAGGAATTCTAAGAACTGAAAGCCTCTCAGCTCGCCTCTGATCTGGGGCAAACCAGTGAAGCACAAACTAGAATATAAACCCACCCAAGGATGGACCCACAGTGAGCACCTAGCTCCTCACCTTCATACCTCCTCCTTAGCCAGCTTTTCTGTTGCTATATTCTAGACCTTGCTATACTTCAGAAATCATAAATTTCTTTTTCTTTTTTTTTCTTCCTGTGGGTACCGGGGGTCGACCTCAGGACCTCGTGTGCCAGCAGGCGCCCGTGCTGCTGAGTGATATCACCGGCCCCTTTTTTTCGTATGTGGGTCCCGGGAGTCGAACTTGGGCCCTTGCGCTTGCCAGTCAGGCGCTTACGCCGCTGAGCCATCTCACCGGCCCAGAAATCATAAATTTCAACATTACATTCTGCAAACTATTCATGGAAGCTTTTGGGGGACTAACCTGTGAGGAGGGCTGGCACCTTAAAAAAATCCAGACACAGATCTTTATTAAAATGTTCATATCAAAATAGGGGTTGGGGATGCAGCTCAGTGGTAGAGTGCATGGTAAAAGTGTATGAGGCCCTGGGTTCCATCTCCAGCACACACACACAAAATTATACCACACTCTTGGTTATTACTTCCTATTTCTTGGTTTTTAATTTTCTTACTCTGCCATGCATACTTCTGTCTCATCGAGTCCTTGATCCCCCCACAGGCATTTTCGTGATTTAGTTCTTTCCTGATACTCATGACTTCAACAATTTCAGGCACAGGTATGTATTCACCTTTATATATTGAAAATTGTTATGTCTATGTAAACTTGAAAGGGAAAAACTGTACCAGGAAAATTGTTCTTTTTAAAAAACTTCATTCCTTTGAAACTGCCTAGCTGTGTAACTGCTTCATGGCTCTGCAATTCCTTCTTGACCCCTGTAACCACGAGAGCATAACCGAACATGCAGGATGTCTGACGTACCAAGCTTCATGATCTTTAATCTAGGCTTGTAACTGATGATCACTGATCTAGCCTTGTAACCGATGACCTCTCCCTGTTAGCTAATCTGAAGAACTGCCACGCTGTTCTGTCTCACCCTTGTACCTCCTGCTTGTGCATCGTATAAAAGTCCTACACCATCAGAGATCGGAGCCTGATATTTTGGGAATGCTGCCAATCAGTGCCCGTCGACGTAAAATAAATCTGCCTCCAAATCCTGGGTATTCTTTTCGTGTTTCTGTTTGTCTTAGCAATCTGATGTTTTGCTTTGTGTAGCTTAGTAGAGCTCTGGTTTACATATTCAATTTAGCACAACTACTTAGCAATCCTAGGTGTTCCTAGTCAGCTACCTCTCTCATTCAATCTGCTAATCCAGATCTTTACCAGCTTTCCTCAAAATTGCATCCTCACTTCCATATTTTCACAGACACTATCAAGTCTTCCTCTATTAAAACACAATTGAGGTTATTATGTTTGCATTTCTTCAACTTCTCTGCCGAAGCAATGAACTTACCTGTATTCCATCTCACCCTTTCCTCCTTCTAGTTAGTCTCACACTGCCCTTCGTGTGTCAACTCAATTGTCAACCTCTGTCTAGACCTGAATACCTCCCCCCTCCTGTCTATTTAGTGTGATGCAGCATCAGTCATTCCTTCTACTTATCTTCACCTATTTTTCTCTACTGGTACTTTCTTCTCTGCAAAGAAATATGTAATATGCTTCTCTCCAACAAACAATTCCCCCCGAATTTTGATACTTCTTCCTTTCCCAATATTACACCTACCAAAAATGTATTTTTCAGGATGCCCTCTAATCATTGATTTTTTGCCTTATAAACTGGTAGCTTCCCAAACTTAGGTTACATCTGTGGCCCTAGTACAAAGGTTGGCACAAGGTAGGCAGCCAGTAAATATCAATAAATTGAAATCAATGATGGATATATGATGGATATTATCTATCAGATTCAAAATCTGGTTTAAAAAATGCATAGAAAAATAACTTTTTGAAAATTAACATAGTGGTATACTTTTGTGTCTAAAAAATGAAACGACAAAATGATCTACTAGTAGTCCTAGTTGATTTGCATAGTCTCATGTTTTCTCATTGTTCTAAAGGTGAAAACCTTTAAGATGGATAGTTAGGATTTTAATAGAAAGGAAGATTTCTTTGGGTGACATGAATAAAACTCTCTAACAATATTTCTTTTTTCAGCAAATAATTAATAATTAAATGTGCTAAAATATGTATCTTTATAAATGTAGTCTCTTTAACATGCTTGTTATTAGCTAGGAGTGTTAATTTAAAAACCGAATAAGCAGGCCAGTGAGATGGCTCAGCAGCATAAGCGCCTGCCTTGCAAGCACGAGGGCCCGAGTTCGACTCCCGGATCCCACATACGAAAAAGGGGCCGGTGATATCGCTCAGCGGCACGGGCGCCTGTTGGCGCGTGAGGTCCTGAGGTCGACCCCCCGGTACCCACCAAAAAAAAAAAAAAAAAAAAAAAACAAAAAAAAAACCCGAATAAGCTACACTTTACCTTGCAGTTGCCAAGATATAGTCATATCGCGGTGACCAGGAAACTGCCAATATTTCTTGTCTGTGACCTGCAAATACAAGTGTGTGAAAATTCTCAATAAAGCACATGAAAAAAAAAGATAAAATTCCAAAAACATTTCCTAGTTCTGAATAAAGTATTATAAAGTGATCAGATATGTTCATCATTTTTTCATGTTTATAATAATTTCTTTTCAAATGCTAACGTGAAGTCTGTGGCGATATTTTTAACACATGGTATTTTAATATAAGAGGACTGGTTTTCTTAGAAAAGTCAAGTGAATGCTATGTGAAAAAATTTAGATGTTAGTCTATGTCAGTAAATCCATATGACTCAAGCTTATTTATTTCTATAATATAGAACCATTGAAATAACACATAAAATAAACAGCTTAAAGAAATATAAGTATGTTGCAGTTTCTCATAAGGTTATAATGGAAAAAAGAATTATGGATTGTAATATTTGTATAATTTCTTTTTCTAGAAAGCATGGCGGCAAGTTCATAGCAAAAATGATTTCAACATTTTAATTCCGTTTTACCTAACTGAACTATTCAAATCAGGAATTTTCATCTGCCTAGGTTATATCAATAGAAATTCATAATAAAATTAATAACAGTACCTATCTCACCAAGTTTTCTTGATAATTTATGTTTCATAGAGATGAAAAATAATGTATATTCTTGAATTACATTAAATGATTTAATACTGAATAAAAGGTAGCAAAAATAATTTCAATTAGTATACCTTTCCAAAGTATTTCAACATTTTTTCTAAAATATTTATACTGAGCAAAAATTCACTTGAATATTAAAAATATCAGAACAATATTAGACAATGTTGATGGGACAAATGTACTGACATAAGTTTCTGTACTAGTTTATCCTTTTAAATGTTGAGACAATACAAGGTTTTGAGTTAGATCTTCTATTTTTCATTCCCTTTGACCTTCTTCTACAGCCATGGTTCATAAAAATGTCTCAATGGTCCAATTTTGTAAGAATAATGCACAGAAGAATGTTTCTTTCCCTGTTGACTTTAACAACTAGCACAAAATACATCACTCATGTAACTTACAAAGAATACATTGTTAGTAATGATTCTTTCTATTGAATGGTTTACCCAAAGTAGTAGTTGTCTCAAATTAAAAAAAAAAAAAAGTACCCTGTAGAATATGAGAACAGGATCCAGACTTTAAATCACAAAGTTGTACTTTGGGTCCTCTAGTACCAACTGTAAAAACAATGACAAAAAAATGGTTTAATGTACTTTTACTATAAATCATCAGCAAAAGGAAACAACACACCACCTAGAAATCACATTTCACAGTACGCATTCAGAAATATAAAAGTATATGCCAAAAAACATTCAACTTAATCTTTAATGCTTACACATAGAAAAAATATTTTAATTCTAACTGCACTTCACTAGGAAGAGAACTCTATTACTGCATTATTTTTTATTTTAAACTACTTAGAGATTTGCGAGAAGTTACAAAGCCAGTAGAGAGAGGCCCGGCACCCTTCACCTGGGCTCCCCTCATGATCATCTCAGCTAAGTGAAGTACAACACCAAAATCAGGGTATTTATATGGGAAATTAAATGTGTCTTATATTTCTATGCCATTTTATCACATCAAATCATTTTATTTTAATAGCTTAGTTTTCCAAGTTAATGATACATTTCCAGGTTTAAGTACAGTAATAGATTCACAAAAACTCTGGACACAGACTGAATGGACCTCGAAGACAAGTTAGTGACTAATTCTTAACAGAGAAAGCAGCTGCCTGATGTGGAGGGGTGAAGAGATTCACGGACAGCCACAGAAATAATGCAACCACGGTGACCATTCTACTGGATAGTAGAAAAACACTGTTTCTTCCTCATATGAAAAACTTTTGTTGCAGGTGCTTTAGTATAAGCTGCTGTTTAATTTCAATCACAATCTTAGAGATGGAAATAATTTTCTTGTTTTATTGCATCAAATTGGAAAACTTAAAGAAAGTACGGAAATTTAGTGATTTAAAGGTAACTCCTTAGCAACAGAAATGGTTGTATTTTCATCTTTTAATCCTAGGCATTAGAATAAGGACTGCCTTGCAAACATCTGTTGAAATAAATATAAATAATGTCTTTTTTTGTAAAAAAAAAAAAAAGAAAAAAAATTCTGATCATCTCAGCTAATTAGATATTAAAAAAGGGAAAGCTTTTGACATGTTAAAAGACAGAAGAACACATGTACAAACCTGCTACCAAACAGTGCTTGGTGGCAACTGGAGACATATGATGACTATAAACTGTTTCCTCAAAATTAAATACATCTGCAGTCTGATAATCAAAAACATGTAAAAAGTTAAGTTCTAATGATAAAACCAAAGCAACAAACTTTCTTTTCCCCATGATTTTAGCAATTTCAAAATTGACTGTTAGCAATTTATTTAACTTAAACATAATACATCCTAGAAATTAAGAAAAGACAACCACTTGGCTCACTGTCTTCTGCTCTACTTCACTCTAAGGAATTTCAGCACCAATACAGATGATGTAGCCAGCAATCTGCCTCTCAGTTCCCTACAATCTCAGCTACACTACCTAGGACAGTGTGTTCTCACCTAGAACTGTTCCTAGCTTTGAAATCATGCATTTCAGTTATCTATGACAATCTTAGCACTTTGACTTCTCTCCCTAATTACTCTCAAGACAATGGGATAAGCCACAAAAGCCCTATCAGCTCCTTCTGTCCACATCTTTTCCTCCCCAGCCTGAGTTCCAAGTTCAACAGGCCAGTGTCTTTGCTATCACCTTTCCATCTGTTCAGGAGACCTCGACCCTGAACGACTCACACCTGGCTTCCTTTCCTGCACCATTATCCAGGTTGATCTACACAGGGGATGGCAAACATTTTACATAATAGGTAAAACAGTAAAAATGTTAGGGGTTGAGGACCAAATACCTATCTTTGCTGTTTACCATCAAGGCAACCATAGACAACTAGTGAACACATTTGTGTTCCAATAAATTTATTTATAAAAAAAGAAGATATTATTAAGGCTCGCCTGCCTCCAATACTTGCCCAGTGCCTTTTCTACACACATGAAGGAAATGTTACGGTCCTCACACTGGTGTTACTCTAAAAGACCACTCATCTCAACTGGGCTCTCAGTAATGACTGCCAGTCCTACTTTTCACTATTTTAGAAGTACAGTATTCTCTGCAATATTGTGCAGCTATTTCAAATTTGCTCCATTCTCCACAAATAACCTTACTTAGGCACAACATGGGTTATGATATTTTAGTCCAAAGAAAAATTAGGGAGCGGCTCAACAGAATTCTCATTGTTAGCAACAAAACTACAAAAATGTTTGCTTTTACTACCTCTTTTTTCCTTCTTCACTCCTGTTACATGGAAAAAAATGATCCCTCCCCATTTCAAAAGTAAATCCCCTTGTGCACCGTCTGAAATCTCAGATTATCTTTTGGGTATCCATAACTTTTCTCCTGACTCAGTTCCAAGTTCGAGTCTCTTTCATCTTAACAGCATCCACCCACCCAACATAACCAAATCAGGAGAACTTTCACTCTACACTTCCCTTCATTTTTTCTCCTGCTCAAATTCACATTTTGACTATTTTTAGTCCTTATATCCCATGTGATTGAAAACAATTTTATTTTATTACTTATTCACACATCTCTCCCATTATTATGATGATCTCATCATTTTACGTATCATAATTTCCCAGTAACATGCAACACAGCCAACTACACCATTGTTCTGCATTTCTTTAACTGGCTGCAAATGCTCAGATGCGTGCCATTTTCCTCTTACTCTCTGTGGCTACTCCGTATCACGATTTTTCTTTTTTTTGTTCTTGTTGTTGTTTTGTTTTGCTTTGTTATTGCAGATTTTGTCATTCCTTTTTCTTCACTATTTACCTTTGTCTTCGTCAAGATTTTGTTGTATAAACTCTTCAACTGCCACCTGCATGCTAGTGACTCTAGTACAATGTCACATGAGGGAACAATAGGGGTAACTGCATGGGAAAGCTTTCAGTATTTTACCTCCAGAAAAAATATATGTTTCAGTAAAGTTTCAAGTATACTCTTTATCAAATTAAGGAATTCTTTCTCTATTTCTCATACACTCATTAAGGATTTTTTTTAAAAATCATGAATGGCCCTACCACTCTACCTTTACTAGTATCACTATTTAGCTTATGACTCTCTAGACAGCTAGTTAACTTTACACTATTTTTTTAACTTTACACTCTTGTTGCTAGTAGAGGTAAAATTCCATTTAGTAAATGTTTAGTGTAAGTCAATAGTAGATTTATTTTTGGTTTGTCCTAGTGCTCATACTATAATTATGATCTCTTTTCTATGGTTAAGAGTGGTACATTATTAGTCTTTAGAGTTTGTCGATACTCAGTTTTTATTTGGTACTATAATTGATTCTGATTTTATTACTATAGCCAAGGTGTTACAGCTATTGCTATTAATTGGTTTTCTTGGGATGCCAATATCTGGACTGCCTTGTGGTGATTAAAAATATGGTGGCCCATCCCTGGGTACTAGAACAAATACCCTGCAACCTCCTATCCCAGGTAAATGGAGGTGGCTGGATCCTAGGAGAGAGGCAAAGACATAACAGCCATATCCAAAAGACAACACTGAAATCAAGGAAGAAATAAGACAGTTTTTAGAACTAAATAACAATTCATGTACAACATACTACAACTTATGAGACACAATGAAAGCAGTCCAAATAAGTACAGAAGTCTGTAGTAGAAAGAAAGCTTTCCACTACAACCAACCTGCAAGCCTCAAAACAAAAACAAGCAGACCAAAGATAGAAATATTAGAAGACAAAGCAATAATGTGCCTCTTAAAAATCCCAAATTCCGTGCTGGTGAGATGGCTCAGCGGCATAAGCGCCTGCCTGGCAAGTCCGAGGCCCTGAGTTCGACTCCCGATACCCACATAAAGGAAAAAAAGGGTTGGTGATATTGCTCAGTGGCACAAGCACCTGGTGGCAAGTGCAAGGTCCTGAGTTCGACTCCCGGTACCCACAAAAAAAAAAAAATCCCAAATTCCTGAAAGCTGATTCATAAGGCATTGAAGGGGATGAAACCAAAAGCCACACACCCAAATTATTGGAAGTGACATCAGGGCAGAGTACAAGACAGATCAAGAAGGCATTTGGCAAGCTCACAGAAGACACAGTAAGTCCCCAACTTATGAATGAGTCCCATTCTGGGAGAACACCTGCAAGATGGATCAACAAAATGACTCTGATACCTTGGACAC
Source organism: Erethizon dorsatum (assembly GCA_028451465.1). Classification (NCBI taxonomy): domain Eukaryota; kingdom Metazoa; phylum Chordata; class Mammalia; order Rodentia; family Erethizontidae; genus Erethizon; species Erethizon dorsatum. The sequence goes on from CM051833.1 coordinate 101,117,494, forward strand.
AAATATACAATGAAAAGCATAAAAAAAAAAAAACCACACACACACAAAATACTGTAAATAAACTATTTTTACTTTTACAATAAGCACACAGCAGCACAAAGGTGACAATGTCAGGCAGACACGAGTTACTTCTGTGATTTGTTCTCACCTATGAATGTTTGTAATGCGAGGTCTGTTCATATCTTTGAGAGCTCAAAAGTCGACTGTTGCTAAGTCAAGGACTTACTGTATAAGTAAACAGATATTGAGCCAAATAAAATGATCAAACAGTCTACAAAAGACACTAATGAAAAGCTAGCAGAGCTAAATAGAACATGAATGACCAACATAGAAAAGAATTAGATTCCATAAAATGGACCAAGCAAAAATTGAAGAAATCACAGAAGTGACAAATGTGAGGACAGAGTGTTAGATCTAAAGGACAGGGTTGTAGCTGGTGACCAATTAATGAGAGGCACCTTAAAACAACAAGAGAACATGAAAAATGGATCCAACAGCTCTTAAATGATACAAAGAAGACTAACCTAAGATTAATTACAATTAGTGAAAAATCAGAAGATAGCACAAATAGCATAAAAAAAATGTTCACTGAAATAATAGCAGAAAACTTTACAAATAGGGGAAAGAATTTAAACTAGAGACAAAGTAAGGCATAAAGTACTCCAAATACTCAGCATCATAAAAAAACCTCTCAACCACATATTGGAGTCAAAATCCCAGAGTGCAACACAAGAACATTTAGAGAGTAGCAACAGATCACTTATATAGTGATAACACCATCAGAAGTAAGTAGACTTCTCAACACAAACCTTAAAGGTCAAATGAGCTTGGAATAAAGTGTTTGAGGCCCTAAAGGGAAACAATTTCCAACCCAGGTCGAGGTATCCTACAAAATTATCTTTCAAAATTGATGGAAAAATAAGCTATATGCATGATAAAGTGCATCTAGAGAAATCCATGACCAGCAAACCAGCTTTCCAAAAAATTATGAAGGACATCTAAAAATGACAAAAGGTCTAATAAAATGAATACACCAGGTAGGGTAAGTAGTTAAGTAGAAGGGAAAGATAGGGAATCAGCAAAAGGAAAACAAGGAAATGACAGGAATGAGTCAATACCTATCAAGGTGAATGGTCTCAATTCCCCAGTAAAGAGACACAGACTGGCAGAATGGATCAAAAAATAAAATCCAACAGTATGCAGTAAATAAAAAACACATTTAATCCAAAAATAAACTCAAAATAAAAATAAAAGGATAGATAACAGTATTCCATGCAACGGGAACCCCCCAAAAGCAAGTATAGCTACCTATATTCAAGTCAAAACTAAACAAAAAAGGCAAAGAAGATCACTCCATATTGGTTAAGGGAACAATCCAATAGGAAGAGGTAACGATTAATGTACATAAACCAAACAATGGCTCCCCCAACTTTATAAAACAAGTACTACTAGAAATAAACAACCAGGGTGAACAAACACACTTACAGTGGGGGAACTTAATATTCCAGCATCACAAATAGATCAACTAGATAAAAGCATGACAAAGAAATATCAGAGTTGAATAAAACCTTCAAACAAATGGACTGAATAGATATCTACAGAGTGTTCCACCCAACAAAAAGAGAATACACATTCTTTGCAGCAGCACATGGAACTTCTCCAAAATATACCACCAACTAGCCAATAAAGTATACCTAAATAAATGTAAAAGAATAGAAATTATTCCATACATATTATTAGATCATAGTGCAATGAAATTAGAAATCAACAAAAACAGAAAACACAGAAATTATGCAAATGCATGGAAAATAAACAATCATTTAAATAAATTCTCTTAACAATGGCTTACAGAGAAATAAGACAGTTTCTAGAACTAAATGACAATTCATGTACAACACATGGAAATTGCAAGACACAATGAAAGCAGCCCTAAGAACGAAGTTTATAGCTGTGAATGCCCACATCACAAAAACAGAGCAAGCACAAATGTATAATGTAACAGTGCAACACAAGGTCCTAGAAAAACATCAATCTAAATCAAAAGCTACTATAAGGAAGGAAGTTATAAAGATCAGAGCAGAAAATGAAAGTGAGATTAAAATAGTTATAAACAGGGCTGGTGAGATGGCTCAGCGGCATAAGCGCCTGCCTGGCAAGTGCGAGGGTCTGAGTTTGACTCCTGGAACCCGCATACGAAAAAAGGGCCGGTGATATCGCTCAGCAGCATGGGCGCCTGCTGGCGCACGAGGTCCTGAGGTCGACCCCCAGTACCCACAAAAAAAAAAAAAAAAAAAGTTACAAACAATTAATCAATCGAAGACTTGGTTCTTTCAAAGGATAAACAAAATAGAAAAACCCTTACCAATCTAACCAAAAAAAGGAGAAAAGACCTATATCAATGGAATTAGGAGTGAAAAACTAAAATCAAAATGGACACTGCCAAAATAAAAAGATCACTGACAACTATTTAGCAAACATGTACACCAATAAATTGGAGAAAACAAAGCAAATGGATAGATTCATAGAAACACATGAATTACCAAATCTGAGCCAAGAAGATTTAAAATCCCTGAATAATCCAGTCATAGGCAATGAAATTTAAACATTAATAAAAAAACTACCAGATCTGGATGGATTCACTGTTGAATTCAAGAAAAACATCAGGGAGGATCTAACACTGATGGTCCTCAAGCTCTTCAGTGAAACTGAAAGGGAAGGAGTACTCAAAGTCATTCCTGGAAACTAGCATTACCCTGATTCCAAAACCAGACAAAAATCCAACTAAAAAAGAGAACTATGCCAAACTGTTTAATGAATATAGATACAAAAAGCCTCAATAAGATACTAACAAACAGAATAGTATGAATCATCAAAAATACCATATAAAAAAATCATACATCATGATCACATAGGTACCCTAACCTGTACTCTAATAAGATGGAAATCTCAGAAGGGACAGATTCCTAGATACCTATGAACTACCAAAGTTGAATCAAGAAGATATAAAAATTCTAAATAACCCAATATCCATCAAATAAATTGAAGAAGTAGTTTAAAAAAACTACCAAAGAAGAGAAGACCAGGTCCTGATGGATTCAATGCTGAATTCTGTAAGAACTTTAGGGACGATCTATTGCCACTAATCCTTGAATTCTTTAATGAAACCGAAAGGGAAGCAATATTCTCAAACTCATTCCTGGAAGCAAGCATTAGCCTGATACCCGAAACAGAGAGAGAAGGATCCAACCAAAAAAGAGAACTATGGACCAATCCCCTTAATGAACATAGATGCAAAAATCCTCAATAAGATTCTGGGAAACAGAATGCAGCAAGTCATCAAGAAGATTATACAGCACAGCCAAGTAGGATTTATCCCAGGAAGGCAGGGATGGTTCAACATACGCAAATCCATAAATGTAGTACACCACATGAACAGAACCAAGGACAAAAACCACATGATCCTCTCAATAGATGCAGAAAATGCACCTGACAAAGTCCAACATGCATTCATGATAAAAACCCCACAGAAAATCAGAATAAAATGTCATTATCTCAATCTCATAAAAGCCATCTATGATATACCAACAACCAACATCATACTAAATGGTCAAAACTGAAAGCTTTCACTCTAAAATCAGGAACAAGACAAGGATGTTCACTATCACCATTCCTGTTACACATAGTGGTGGAAACATTAGCCAGAGCAATTAGACAAGACAAAGAAATAAAAGGAATAAGGATAGGAAAGGAAGAAGTTAAATTACCATTATTGGCTAATGACATGATACTCTACATAGAAGACCCCAATCTGCCACCAAAAGACTCCTAGAATTAATGACCAAATTCAGCAGTGTAGCAGGATACAAAGTCATCACTCAAAAATCAATAGCGTTCCTGTACCCAAATAACAGATGCAGTGAGAGAGATTTAGGGAAATAATACCTTTCATAATAGCATCAATATAAAAGAATTATGTAGGAGAATTCCTTCCTAATGAAGGAAGCGAAAGAACTTTACATTGAAAACTATAGTACTCTTAAAAAGGAGATTGAAGAGGATATTAGAAAAGATATCCCTTGTTCTTAGATAGGCAGAACCAATACAGTGAAAAGGTCATACTTCTAAAACTGTTATACAAATTTAATGCAATCCCCATCAAAATACCAATCAGGTACCTCACAGAAGTAGAGAACACAATCCTAAAATTCATGTGGAAGCAGAATAGACCTAGAATAGCAAAAGCAATTCTGGGTAGCAAGGGCAAGGCAGAGGGCATCACAATCCCCATTTGGAAGTTATACTACAAAACTACCATGATCAAAACAGCATGGTTCTGGAAAAGGAAACAAAACAAACAAACAGACCTGAAGATCAGTGGAACATAATAGGAGATGCAGAAACAACTCCAAGCACACTCAGCCACCTTATCTTTGACAAAAGTGCCAAACTCCTTTACTGGAAAAAAGAGAGCCTCTTCAATACATTGAGGCAGGGAAAACTGGCTTTCCCCCATGCTGAAAATTGAACCTACACCCATGTCTCTCACCATGCACTAAACTAAAGTTGAAATGGATCAAAGAACTAAATATAAAAACAGAAACACTTAATCTGCTGGAAGATAGAATAGGCAAAACTCTCGAAGAGAGAGGTACAGGCAAAGACTTTATGAACAAAACCCTCACACAGGAAATATTACAAAGCATCAATAACTGGGATCACATAAAATTAAAAAGCTCTTCCAGGGCCAGTGAGATGGCTCAGTGGCGTAAGCGCCTGCCTGGCAAGCGTGAGGGCCCAAGTTCGACTCCCGGAACCCACAAAAAAAAAAAAAAAAAAAAAAAAAAAAAAAGCTCTTCTACAACAAAAGAAACCACCAACAGAGTGAAGTGAGAACTCACAGAATAGGAAAAAATTTTTACCAGCTATTCCTCAGATAAAGGCCTAACATGTAGAATATATAAGTAACTTTAAAAAATCAGACCCCCAAAATTTAAAGACCCAATCCAAAAATGGATATCTGAAATGAATACACATACACCTATGGGTATACACACACACACACACACACACACATACATATACATGTATGTATATGTATATATATATATGAAAAAATGCTCACTATCACTGGTCATTTGAGAAATGCAAATTAAAATAACACTGAGATTCCATCTCGCTCCAGAATAAGTGGCTATCATTAAGAAACCAACCAATAACAAATGCTGGCAAGGCTTTGGGGAAACAGCAACTCTTCTCTGTTGCTGGTGGGGGTGTAAACTGGTGCAACCACAATGGAACTCACCATAGACATTCCTCAAAAACTAAAACTGGAGTTTCCACTTGATCTAGCTCTTCCCCTTCTAGGTATCTTCCCGAAAGAGTTAAAAGCACCAAAGCACAGTGATATATGCATACCCTTGTTTATAGGAGCACAATTTGTAAGAGCTAAATCTTGGAAACAGCCCCTAGGCCCATCAAAAGATGAAGAGATTTAAAAAATGTGGTATTTATATACCATGGAGCACCGTTCTGCAATAAAGAAGGATAAACTTGTGTCATTTCTAGGAAAATGGATACACTTCGAGACTACAATCTTTTTTTTTTTTTTTTTTTTTTTTTGGGTACCGGGGGGACGACCTCAGGACCTGGCGCGCCAACAGGCACCCGTGCCGCTGAGCGATATCACCGGCCCCTTTTTCGTATGTGGGTTCCGGGAGTCGAACTCGGGCCTTCGCGCTTGCAAGGCAGGCGCGTACGCCGCTGAGCCATCTCACCGGCCCGAGACTACAATCTTAAGTGAAGTTAACCAGACACACAAGTTTAAATATTACATTGTTTCTCTTGTGTGAGGAACCCAAAGCTTAAATAAGGAGCATAATGGAGGATTGATATTGGAAAGTAGGAAGAACATGTAACGGGATTGGGAAAGAGGAAGTGGGGACAGGGAAGGAAAGAAGGGAACAGGGAAAAAAAGAGAATGAAAGGAAAAAAATGGAAACAAAGCTTCTGTACCTGGAAGGGGAAGAAGGGTTGAAGAGAGGGGAGGGGAATGGTAAGGAAAAGAAGAATTAAGATATGCACAGGAACAAATTTCCTACAATGGAATGTGATTAGTATGTACAACAAATGTACTAATAAAAAGTTTAATTAAAAAGAAAAAGAAATAAAAGTGGTATGTAGGGCCGGCAAGATGGCTCAGTGGTGTAGGCGCCTGCCTGGCAAGCGCGAGGGCCCGAGTTCAACTCCCGGAACCCACATACGAAAAAAGGGCCGGTGATATCGCTCAGCGGCACGGGCGCCTGCTGGCGTGCAAGGTCCTGAGGTCGAGCCCCAGTACCCACAAAAAAAAAAAAAAAAAGTGGTATGTATAGCAAAGAAGTCAAATCATTATTTCCAGATGACATGACCTTCAATACAGAAGATCCCAAGAAAACCACCAAAAGACTCATAAAAATAATAACTGACTTCAGTAATGTATTAGCATACAAAATCAATAGTGTTTCTGTACACTAATAAAGAATCCCCTGAGAAAAAAATAGGAAAAAAAAAACCCATTTACAATAGCACGAAGAAAAATTAACTACTCAGGCATTAACCTAAATGAGGAAGTAAAAGAGCTCCACAACAAAAACTACAGTGTGTTAAAAAAGGAAATTGAAGAAGACATCAGAAAATGGAAAGATATTCCTTGTCCATAAATAGTCAGAACCAATATAGTCAAAGTTCCAAAATTGATATACAGATTTAACACAATCCCAATCAAAATGCCAACAACATTCTTCACAGAACTAGAGAAACTAATCCTAAAATTCATATGGAAGCAGAAGAGACCTAGAAGAGCAAAAGCAATCCTGGGTAACAAGAGCAAACACAAGCATGCCAATCCTCACTTAAAGTTATATTACAGCGATAAAAACAGCACAATACTGGCACCAATAGGACATGAGGATCAATGCAACAGAACAGAGGATGTATGAACAACACCAGCACATTCGACTGTTTGATCTTTGACAAAGGAGCCAAAAACACACCAGAGAAAAGACGCCCTCTGTAATACACGGTGCTGGGAAAACTGCCTTTCCACATGCAGAAGATTGAATCTACACCCATCACTCTCATCACATAGTGAGCAACAATTAAAAAGGATCAAAGAACTGAAGGTTGAAACAAAAACACTTAGCCTCCTGGAAGATAAACTAGGCAAAAGTCTTGAAGTCATAGGAACAGAACCCCTGTGGCACAGGAAACACTACTGAGAATCAACAAATGGGATCCTATCAACTTCTTTTTTTTTTTTTTTTTTTTTTGTGGGTACCGGGGGTTCGACCTCAGGACCTTGCGCGCCAGCAGGCGCCCATGCCGCTGAGCGATATCACCGGCCCCTTTTTCGTATGTGGGTTCCGGGAGTCGAACTCGGGCCCTTGCGCTTGCCGGGCAGGCGCTTAAGCCGCTGAGCCATCTCACCGGCCCGATCCTATCAACTTCTAAAGCTTCTCTACAGCAAAAGAAACAACCAACAGAGTGAAAAGACAACCTACAATATGGGAAGAAATTTTGCCAACTTTTACTCAGGAGGGGACAAATATCTAGAATATAAAGAACTCAAAAAAATTAGAACCATGAAAATCAAAGACCCAAACAAAACTGGGCTACTAAAATGAATACATACTTCATACATGAAGTACAAATGGACAATAAATACATGAAGAAAAGCTCAACATCGCTGGCTATTAGAAAAATGCAAATTAAAACAGCACTGAGAGTCCACCTTACCTCAGAAAGAATTGCCATCATCAAGAAGTGAAACAGTAAGAACTTCTGGCAAAGTTGTGGGGAAAAATCAACTCTTCTACACTGTTAGTGAGAAAGTAAACTATTACAACATTATGGAAATCAGTATGGAGTTTCCTCAAAACAAACAAACAAACAAAACTACAAATTCCATTTGATCTAGCTATTCCCCTTATAGGTATCTTCCTGAAAGTGTTAAAAAGATCACATTATAGTGACAATAAGCATACTCATGTTTATAGTAGCACAACTTGTAATGGCTAAGTCTTGGAAGCAGCCCATACCATAAGTCCATCAACAGATGAAGGGATAAAGAAAATGTGATATTTATACAGAATGGAGTACTACTCTGCCACCAAGAATGATAAACTTGAGTCATTTGTAGGAAAATAGATGTTCCTTGAGACCATAATGCTTAGTGTAATAAATCAGACACACAAGTTTGAATGGGTTCTCTTATATAAGAAACCCAAATTATAAATAAAGAGCAAAATAAAAGATAGATAAGAGGAAGTAGGGGGATAGATCTTTCTCAAACAGAAAGGGGATCAAAAGATGGAGGGAGCAGGAAGGAGGGAGGGAAAGGGATGAAAAAAGAAATTAAGATGTGTTACGTACATGTAACAACATGTATATATAACGATTCTGCACAATGGATGCAAACATGATGTACTGCAAAGATGTACTAAGAAAAAATAGTTAAAAAAAGGAGTCTGAAGAACAAAACAAAACAATCATTCATAGGTATTGGCTTTAATTCAAAAGTTTTATATGTATTTAGATGATCATTTCCTCCTTCATTGTAGTGATGTGGTGAGTTACGTTATTTGGCGTCCAGATGTGAAAGCAACCTTGTTTCCTAAAATGAGTACCACTTAACTGTGATTCTGTTTCTTTTGTATGTTGCCAGATTCTGTTCATAAGTAGTTTGTTTAGGATTTTAGCATCTCTAAGTCATATCTGCCTGTAATCTTCCCTATATTTTTGAAATTGTTGGACTCAAGGATATGCTGGCTTTATAAAACGAGTGCAAGTGTTTTTTTCCTCCTGTATCCTCTTGAAGTGTTTTGTACAGTATTGGCATTACTTCTTTTTTAAATGTTTAGAATAATTTACTGATAAAGATATCTTGGTCTGGAGATGTCAGTCTGTCTCTATCAGTAGTTTTTGACTGGGTATCAGAACTTCTATATGATGTTATCTTCCCTACTGAGGAGTCAGTCTATCTTTGGCAGGTAAGAGAGCGGCAGATCTTCTCAACTCAATCAGGGACTGAGCTGATATCAAGTTTATTTGGTACCTTTGTAAAACTCTGTCATTATTTTCTACTGCTGAGATAAGGACTTACCACAAACTGAGTAACGTGTGACAACATATGTTTATTATTTTACTGCTCTGTAGCCTTAAAGTCTCATTCAGATCTCACGGGGATGTAATCAGGGTGTTGACAAGGCTGCATTCCTTTCTACAGGTTCCAGGAATGAATACTTTCCTCCGCCTTTTATAAGCTGGAGAGGCCACCTATATTCTCTGGTTTGTGGTCTCTTCATTCATCTTCTAAGTCCACAGCTTTACATTTCTCTGACCATTCTTCCATATTTGCTAACCCTCCTCCTCTGCCTCCCTCTTCTACTTTTTTTTTTTAATGTGGGTACCGGGAGTCGACCTCAGGACCTCACACTTGCCAGCAGGCGCTTGTGCTGCTGAGCCATATCACCAGCCCTTTTTTTCCTTTATGTGGGTACCGGGAGTTGAACTCAGGACCTCATGCTTGCCAGGCAGGCGCTTATGCCGCTGAACTATCTCACCAGCCCCCCTCTTCCACTTTTAAAGACATCTGTCCTTAGACTCAGCCCACCAGGATAAATCAGGATAATCTCCATCTCTTGAGGTCAGATATTAACAAACTTAATTCTCCTCTGCCATGTAACCTAACATATTCAGAGCTTCTGGGGATCAGACCACACGCATCTTCGGGTGGGAACTTCATTTTTTCCTATCACAGGCACCATTTATCTTCTATTTGTACCCATTTTCAGGACACACTCCTCCAGGTACCCTAACTAAGCACCTGGATTTTTATAGAGTCCCTCATACTTAGAGAGTACTACACTTCAACTTATCTCTTCAGTACCTTGTGACTGGGGAAACTCTGCTTTATTTCTTAGTCTGTGATCTTCTGTAGCTTGAGTGGAAAAGGCCTAAAGGTAAAAACCAGTGCCCAGTGTCAGGCTACTTCTCCACACCTCTTCTTTCTGAGATCTTGACTTCTGAATTTCTGATCGTCTTGGCAGCCCCACACTCCAGTTTGTCTCTCAGTCTTATGAAATTAACGAAAGGCCCACTTGCTTCTTTGGCAAATGGCAAAAAGGAAAACATGTTTGGAAAGGTGAGTTCAAATCTATGGGGTTTCCTTTTCTTTGGGGTCTTGCCTCTCTGGTCCCAGATTTCTTGGGAGCTTTCCAGAGCTTTTCCCACTGGTTGTGCTGGTCCAGTTACAAGATATTCCATTATAATCAGAAGCACAAGTTTGTGATATTCATTTATTCCTAAAATATATATTCTCACTTTCAATGATCGATATTGAAAATAAACACTTTATTACAAAAATAAATCCAAAGCGATCAATGGTATATTCTTTTTCAATATAGCAAGGTCAAAAATGAGAACATCTATTTAACTGGAGTTATTAGAAGCACACCCAATCCATATTTATTTACATAGCACAATTTGTTATTTAGACTAGAATCATGTCTATACTTTAGAATTCTATTAGATTTTAACATGTGATTGCTTAATCATCAATTATCACTAAAGTGTTTATTAGTTATTAATATGTGCTTCTTCAGGACATTAGTTACACTTAAAGTATTTATTAGTTATTAATGTATAGTTATTACTTCAATCATTAGTTATCCTTACAGTATTTAGCATTTCCATACAACATTGGATTTAGTAGTGTATAAAACACAGTCCTTTCCTTGGGCAAGAAACAATCTAGAAAACAGATAAGACATTCAGGTATGTATGTAAGGATGTAAAATAATGATGGGTTGAATGTAGAAAACAGTGCCATAAAATTAAAAGGGTGATTAAAATGAACTCCAGAAGCTACAATCCCTGATTATATGATAGACCTGGAGTGCCTTAGGCATCATGTAGTCTGACACTTTAATTGTATAGCTGAAGAGACCTTTGCCAATTAAGTACTGACTTTATGGAAAGTGACATATCAAATAGGCAGTAGAATAGAACTAGAACTATAGTGTCCTGAATCTGGGTGCAACGTACTTGTGAAAAGGATGTGAACTTAGGAGAAGGGGGAAGGTGCATGAAGGGACCTACGGGAGGGAATACAACACAATCAAGATGTGATGCAAAGGAGACAAATTTAGCTGTAGCTCCCTGTTTGGAAAAGAGGTAGAAGTTACTGTTGATGGAATAGGGGGTGAAATTATGGAGAACTTAGAACTGAGGCTGAATTTAGACAGTGGGCATCAGCACAGGGTTTGGATATAGACAGTATAAATCCACTTTATAATAAGATTGATTCTGGGGGCAAACTTACTGTGAAAACAGGTGGGAATCAAAGTAAGACAGGGAAACAAGTAGTTTTCAGTAGTCTAGATGCAGGATTGGTGAGGGAAATAGAAAACAGAAGTATGAGAGAATTTGAAGGAAGACTTGCCAAGGTTTCACAACTAAGTGGATGTGAGAAGCACATTCAGTTTGGAACATGTCCTGTTTGAAGGAATGACACTATATTTAAGTAAGGAGATTCTGTAGAGAGGTAGAGAACCATGAGAAGGACTCAGGGAAAAGGTGAGCACTAGAAAGTTCGATTTAACCACATGTCATAGAAACCATTATACACTGTCTACCTTTACTTTCTTTTAACTTTTTAGATCAATAGTGGGTAAGTCCAATGTTCTTCCTTAAATCACCAGCCCACAGTAGTTTTCAACTAATATAACAGTTAAGAGTTTTTGAGCATTTACCATAAGCTTGGCACTGTTCTAGGTACTTTACATATGTCAGCTTATTTAATCCCACAACTCTTCAGTGAGATGCCACTGTTGCTGCCTGATTTACAGTTGAGAAAACTGCGACGTAGAGAGGTTTGGACATTAGCAACAGTCTAGCTCTCCTTAACTACTCTGCTGCTTTCACATTTTCAGAAATAATCACACAACAATGGTTTAGAATAAAATTCTTCCTTCTACAGAGCATTCTACAGAGCAAATTGCTAATATACTTACTTGTAATGTATTCGTATCCCATACTTTCAGAGTTTTATCAAACGAGCTTGATGTGAACAGGCCTGTGTCATGAGGATACCACTGAACAGTCTCTACACTGTATTTGTGAACATCAGGATGGTTTCTACAAAACAGAAATCAAAATTTAGAGATAAGTGATTTCTTGGAGCTTCAAAACTATATTAAGAACAAGTAGTAGTCTCAGTGTGGTATGATTTGTCACACCCAGGTCACGTTCCTGAGTCCTAGCTGTCCAGGAGACAGTGAGAATGTCCAGGCATCTCCAGATTCAGGCTTCTACAGCATCATGTGGCGGCAGGGCCTCCTCCTAAGGCTCACAGTGTGGGAGACTTCCCATTTTGGTATTGTGTGTAGCCTGACAACATCAGCCAGCTACACTGGATTTATTCCATCATGGAGATAGCAGGGCTTTCCCTTTATTGGATTCCTCTTTTAAGTCTGGATTTGTTTTCTTAAGTATCATTCTATTGGCACTCCCACTCTTAAAAATGTTGACAGTCTCACCCACTTCCATGGTGTCCCACACAATACCACTTGCTATTAAGAAACTTATTCTGTAACAGAGGAATGTACTTGGTGGATGTGCATACGATTCATTAGTTCTGGGTAACCCATCACCCACAGAAGCATGATCTGTTGACTACATTATGATATCAGCTACATTACCTCAGCAGGGTTATGCTGTCCTAAAGCATATAGCATATGCTCTGAACCAGTAATCAATACTGTACATGTGCCACACCATTAAATCTTAATTCAAACAAACTGGCCATTTGTTTGATACTTATGAGACTATGAGAAAAACGTGACAATTGCTTGGATATTTAATATCTGGAATTTTTGTGTATGTGAGATAGTGGTACTGTGGTTATGCTCATAACATCCTTTTTGTTTTAGAGATACAAGCAAATAATTATGGATGAAATAATATGCTATGTGGGATTTATTTTGTAAGAATCCTGAGGGTAAACAGATATTGGGTAGAGAAGAAAAAAGATTGCTTATGACTGATAGTTGGTAAGGTTGGGTAATGGGTATATAGTTCTTATACTACTGGCTACGTTTATATAAGTTGAACAAAATTAATAGGATACTATAGCCCTATGTAGATAGAACCATCATGAGTTCTGATTTTCAAGGGTGAAGGTCTGCGTCCCAGTACTGGGTAAAGAACCCTGAACACCTGTGGTGCTAACTGAGGGAATGAGAATGTGAAGCAAAATCCTAAATGCCAGCTCTGGCGTTAAGAGGGCTGCAAAAACACATTAGCTACCCATATACCCTTCCTTCTCTGTTGTGCATATACTTCCATATTTTCATAAAATAAAAAAATGACAAGACAAGTAAAATTATCTAAAAGAAACCTATGCTGAAGCTCAGCGGGATTAACAATTTTTCCCAGTCTGTATCTCCAAAGAGAAGGGCCAGAGCCAAAAAGCCCGTGTAGCTCTCTCTGAGTTTATCCACATCCTGAACTGTGGACTCTAGTGCTCTGGGAGCAGCTTTAATACAGAGTGGTTGTTGACATTAATGTTCGTGAAGTTTCTTTTCTTGAATGCTTTCCTTAGCACCTATTCTCTGTTCATGCGAAGGTCTGCTCAACAGCTGACCACAGTCAGGGGAGGGGACAGAATTAACTATCATTATGAAAAAGCTAAGACAAGGTCACACACAGACTGGTAAGCCATGAAAGAATAGCAAGAGAAGGTGAGAGAACTTTTTTTTTTTTTTTTTTTTTTTTTTTAAGTTAAGCATCTTTGAGTAAGCAGAGACACAATTATGTGTGTGGGGGGGGGGATGAGGGGTTGCCTGTACATTTCTTACATCTAGCTCTGAATTGTTTTTTCCTACTAATATCAGCTGAAAAAACTAATTTGTGTTTATAATTAGCTGAAAGACTCATAAATGAACATTATATAAAGTGGAGCTAAAAACTAGTTACTAAGGTGTGCTCTTTGATATAGAACAAAAAAGACATGATCAACAACCTTAAAAATTCTTTTGAAAGTTGATATAAAGATTGTTGTGGGGAAGCCAGATAACTTTAAAAAAAAGATGACACTTCAATTTCAGTTATTTCCAAGAAAGCACCAAAGAATATCAATATAAATACATCATTTGAATAACTTGCTTCAGCCACTCAGATAATTGCTATTTTTATGTTTCCCATTCTATGCAAAAATACTCAACTCCTTAAAATTTATGAATTATGTTCTTCAGTACACACCTGCCAATGGAACACACTGCTTTACATGTGTAATATGGTTGTCTGCTGGAGTTCTCAAGGTCATAAAGTACAATCACACCATCGGAACCACCTGACAACATGCTGATAATAAAAAAGTTTACATTAATTGATCATTTCATTACTTCATTTATTTATGATGATATATACCAGGAAGAGTTGCTCTTTAATCATTGAAATGTATTATGATCCTAAATACAGAGTTAATTCTCATCAACGTGGACTACAATAAACATCAATAAGCTAAAATTTCTTAATATTTATAGAATCAGACTTCATCCTTGTTTTCAACATAAGATGAAGGGGGGTGAGAGAAAAGGGATAAAAAAAGAATTGAAAGGGAAAAAATGAAATAGAGGTTTTGCAAATGGGAAGGGGACAAAGTAATGGAAGGAGCATGGAGAGATGGGAGAGGTAGGGAACAAAAAAAGAATTAAGATGTGTTATGTATATGTTACCAACTCCCCATGAGAAATGTAATCATCATTTATACAAACATGTACTAGTGAAAAATAAAAAAAATTAAATAAGGCTAAAAATTTAAATAAGGCTAAAAATTTTTAGAAAAACTCAGTGATCATTTAAGTTTACACTCATGGTTGCAAAAAGAACAGTTGGTAGAAATACAATGACATGATTGTTCTTATGTAAGCAAGTATGATGTTACAAAGTTATTTTAAATGTTAATTATACTTGTGCTAATAGAAAATGCAATCAGAGAGACCAGCTATTACTGATAATAGCTATGTGACCCTGGGCACCTTATGTCACGTGTCTAAACATTTCTACATTTGTAGGAAAGGAGGGCCTTTTCGCCTAAATCACAAAGCTGATAGGCTGACAAAAGTGCCAAGTTCCTTCTAAGTACCTTCCTTCTTTCTCTTATGAATGTATTCATTCCATTCGTTCAGCTTCACCTGAGCACCTCACAATCTGTAAGTCACTCTGCTAAAACAGCTGTGGACAAGAGAGGCATTGTTCCTGTAGAGAGTTTAAAGTCTAGTAGGGAAGACAAGTAGTATACAGAATCACGCAAATTGTTAGTTGTAATGAGATCACTATGACAATAACTTACTTTTATTCTAGTTTTGGGATACAGCATTAGTTTCCTTGATTATAATATTTAAACTGGAATTTGAAGAAAGAATTGGAGTTAACAATCCAGGTTCATTCTAGAAACTGAAAAAAGGAACATGTCGCTGAAGAAATACGGAAAAGTGGTGAGAGATAAGAGGTCAACAGGGGCAGACCACTCAAATCCTTACCTAAGAGCATAAAAGAAGGTGCTAAAAAATAAATGATACCATTTTTTGGAAGAAAAAGGAAACATTTCTTTACTGTAAAACTTGTCTATTATATTGGTAGAACCTATCAAATTATCCTATTTAAATGCTTAGCAAAACAATTTCAAAAAGTAAAAGTAACATATAAGCATATACACAAAACAAAAACCTTTTACATTGGTTAAACTTAACTTGCACAATAGTATCTTGGGACTTCACATACTTTCACCAGTTTTTTTATCTGTATCTGTTTCTAAGACTTTGTTACTTGTATTTTTTTGTATTATGTTTTTCAATGTCTTAGTTCATTTTTCATGAAATTGTCTGAAATCATCTTTGAATCTGAAGCTGTTGCCTCTTTCATTAACTTCCCAAAAGGCTCTAAGATTCCATTTTGAAAATAACAATAGGTGGTGCAGACTATGGTGAGTTTAGAGAGAATTCTGCAAAATGCAGAGCACTCTTGATTCTTCTTTTACATATTGAAATGTGCAAGTATTTTGGGAAAAATCTTTTCTTGTTTCTGGTTTTTTATCTCCTTTCAGAGTTACTTTCTTTGGCAGTTTTTTTCTTTTAAAGATAAAACTCTCTTCAATCAAATTCTCTGTTTTATACTTCTTTTGGATCAGATTTAAATATTGTAAAACCTTAGACATTCTGAATTTTATTCCATTATTATACAAATTATAAATTTAGGAGTATCATCAAAAGATTATTCATAAAGGTCCAAATAATGGGATCTTTTCCACAATCCTTTCTCTTCATAATAACTCACTGTCATGACTTTCATAATAATCACTACTTTTCTTTTCTGTACAGTTAATAATTCATTACTCAAGGGTACAGCCATGAATACCAGCTATCGTTCAAGAGTATACCCATGAATACCAGCCATCATTCAAAGGTATAGCCATGAATACTAGACTTGTTTTCAACTTTTTAATTTTTAAATCTTTTTTTTTTTTTTTTTTTTTTTGGTACTGGGAATCAAACTCAGGACCTTGTGCTTACCAGGCAGGCGCGTGTGCCACTAAGGTATATCCCCGGCTCAATTTTTAAATCTTTAACACCCCCCTACACTCATCTTTTATTCCCTCTTCCTCCTTTTCCATTCCCCCCATCCTTTTTTAACAATTCATTTGTTGTAGAAACAAGATCATTTGTCCTGCAATTGCCAATGCAGACTCTAATGACTGAATTCATATGCTGTCATTTAAAATTTCATGTGATTTAAGCAGCCAAATGAAGAGTTACAACCACACACTTATATATTTACACAAAGTACTGTTATTCGCTAATATTATTGCATAACATCAATGCTTATGTTGCTGTCCTTCCAGTCATTCTAGTTGTCTGATTTCATGTTTGATAGACTGCTAATGTGAACAATATTCCTTGTATTCGTTTATGTCATAGATAATTTCTTTGCTTTTTTGGACTTGAAAATTGGCTTAGCTAGATATAAAATCCTTGATTCCTGGAACATCTTAGATTAAAAAATTTCAAAGTTAAAGTCTGGTGATAATATGACTTCCCCCTTCATATACAGTTTCATATACTATTTAAAAGTAAAAAAATTTTTTCTTTAATTATAGTTTGAATACTTATTTGGCTCTCTTGCTTTGATTTCCTTTTCTACAAACTCCTATTAGATATATACAGGATCTTCTTGCCCATATTTGACATATATAACTACCCTGTAAATTCTTTTCTTCTCTTCATTTCTTTTTAATTTTTAAAATTATCCTCCTTTCCACCTTCTATTTCTTTCTTTTTCTTTTTTTTTTCTTCTTTTTCTGAGACTGTGTCTCACTGTGTAGCTCAGCTCAGGCTGGCCTTGAACTTGCTGGGGTCTTCTTGCCTTTGCCTGCTGAGTGCTGGGATCCCAGGCACAGCCACCATGCCTGCTCCACATTCTCAGGCATTTCCTCTTGTGTTTATTGGCTTGTGTTCTTTATGCTTTAATCTTCATTTTTGAAATACCTTTTTATTTCTAATGTATCCTTCAATTTGTTTGCCTCGTTTTGGAGTTTTTCTAAATCTAACATATAATTCTGTCACAGATTGTGTCTTTTAAAATAACGTTTGGCTGGTTTTGAAGGATTAGGTTCGCGTTCTCATCAGTGTGACACACATACCTTCCTGGCACTGTCTGTAGTGAGATTCTTCTTCTTTTTCTCTTTGCTCTTATAATAATTTTGTATGGACTTTGACTTTAATTTTGTGCTTTTGCACATTTTTAGTAAAATTAATTTTCATAAACTTTAGAATAGGGGTTTGGCTTAGAATAATGTTTAGATTTCATATCTTTAGAACATTCTCTTCTTCAAAGCCATTTATCTTTTTGGTAAGATGTCCAAAATATCACAGCTTACTTTCAGAGGTTTCTTGCTGCTGTTTATCTCCCACCCCCCATTTTTTTCTGGGGGTGGGAGGCATCTTCTTCTTTTGTTTCTATTTATTGTTGGATTCTATTGGATTCTATTCCAAGAAGCTCTTCTCAGTATAGGCTTGTGATCTGGGGAGAGCTTTGACTCGTTCATTATTGGGAGAAATTATAGGGCCCAGACCGTTCTACCTCTTTCTGGTTCTCGTGTGGACCCCTTGAACTCATCTGTGATTCTAGTCTGCCGTGCTTTCCCAATTTCAGCTGCTGTAATCACACTGGCTTGCTAAGCCTTACAACCAAAACGCTGGTTAGTTTGGATTTAGCAGGTGTATCAGATGCCCCATTGCTTTTTAGTGAATTCCCACCCCAGAATAAACACAGATAATATATAGATCTTGTAGTTAGCAAAGGTTTGTTCCCACTTATTTATAGTTTGGGGTTTTGGGACATACTTCATTGACCTGGGTGTATTATAAGTAGACCATTTCTTTCTTATTTTGCCAATTTAAAATACTATACTGACATTGATATCTCTTGGCTCTCTCATCAATGAATATGTTGATCAAAAGATTTTCATCTGATTTTGAACAAAAATAAACCTAGAGCAGTGCTAATTCAATGTGTCCCTCCCTGAAACAGACATGGATTTCTTCACTGAAAATGTCTTCCTAAAAACAAGCCAGCACACAAACAAAAACTCTAAAAAAGAAACTTAGCTCCCTTAAAGCAAGTGCCTTTGATGCAGTAGATGTATATTCTGGTAGACGCTCCTATCTTGTTGTGAACCACGTACCAACAGTTCAGGAACTACCAGCATATACTGATTTGCTGACATAAGAATAATTAAGAAAAATTTAAAACCAATTTACAGAACAATTAGTTAATATAAAAGTAGTTCCTGGAGCTGTGTGTGTAGCTCAGTAGAAGAACATTTATCTAGCATGTATTAAGGCCCTAGGTTAGAGCCCCAGCACTGCAAAAAGAGAAGAAGCAAGAAGAGAGGAGGGGAGGAAAGGGGAGAGGGCAGGTTAGAGGAGGGAAGAGGGGAGAAGAAAAAGGAGACTCTTATAGATGACACATTATGGGTAGCAGAAAAAGAGAAAGTATTGTCATGCTTAGTTTTTAAAAAATATTCAACATTAGCTTTATAACAAATGTTGTGGTTCTGTCAGTCTAATAGCATATATAGAGAAATATGTGTAAACCTCAACAACCAGAACTTTGAGTGATAAAATGTTTGGACACAGGTGACAGTTACCATAATTTGTACCCCAGCCAATTCCAAAAACATTTCCATTTCACAACGTAACTTGGTAAAATAGTTTTCTTTTTTCAAAAAAAGTAAGGTAGGGCCGGTGAGATGGCTCAGCGGTGTAAGTGCCTGCCTGGCAAGCGCGAGGGCCCAAGTTTGACTCCCGGAACCCACATACGAATAAAGGGCCGGTGATATCGCTCAGCAGCACGGGCGCCTGCTGGCGCGCGAGGTCCTGAGGTCGACCCCCGGTACCCACAAAAAAAAAAAAAAGTAAGGTATTATAAATGCAATATCAATCTAAAACTCTCAATTAATTTTAAAGTTGAACTGGTTAAATTTAAATGGCACTTACAATGTCAGATGTTTCACTTTTATTAGAATGGATTCCAAAAGTTTTCCTTTGATTCTATTAAGTGGATGAAAAAAATCAACGCGTTAGGGAAATGAACTCATTTGCTATTTGAAGTATCTCATGGCACTAATATTACTGAATTGTGAGGTTAATATTCTGCCAGCTGAGTGACCATGTTAAGAGATATGGCTTTACAGGGTTTGTTTTGTTTTGTTTTTTTGGGGTTTTTTTGGTGGTATTGGGCATGGAGCCCAGAGCCTCTTATATGCTAAAGCAAGTGCTCTATCCCAGAGCTACATCCCCAGTGCTTTTTAAATTTTCATTTTATGATGGTCTTGCTAATTTGCCCAAGTTGGACTGAAACTCAAAATGGGATTATAGGCATGTTCCACTACACCCAGCTGGCTTTACGTTTTTATATAGACAAGAAAACCTGGTATTAAGATGAATGAATTAATTTAGAAGAATTTTAGGAGATCTAAACAGAAACTCAAACTTAACAGAGTGATTATGAAAATGTACTTTCTGCAGTTGAACCTATTAAAATGTAACTTTTAGATAGTTTTCTTCAAATATCATTCAACTTTTGGAGGGCCAGTGAGATAGCTCAGTGGCATAAGTGCCTGCTTGGTAAGCGTGAGGTCCTGAGTTCAACTCCTGGTACCCACATACGCTCAGCGGCACAGGCGCCTGCTGGTGCACGAGGTCCTGAGTTCGACCACAGTACCCACAAAAAAAAAAAAAAAAAAAAAAAAAACTTTTGGAATACATCTCTCCTCTCCCCTTTTCCTTACTTTTTCTTCTTCTTCCTCTTCCTCCTTCTCCCTGCCTCCCTCTCTTTTTTCTGAGATGAGGTGTTGCCGGGCTGCGCTTGAACTCATGATCTTCTAGCCTCAGCCTCCCTAGTACCTACGATAACAGGCAAGCACAACCAGGACCAGCAAGAGGTTTCTATTCTGGTTTTACAAAAATTTTTGATTTATTAGTACGTGTGTAGTACATAATGTTCACATTCCTTGTGGGGAGTTGGTACGTGTACACAGCACATCAAAATTCCTTTTTGCGTCTTCTTTCCCATCCCTCCCTCCCCGCTCCACACATCTCTTGACCCCCTTCCTTTTTGGGCTCATGTTTTCAGTGCATAATATTTTCAGGGATGTCACTTCAGTGCTTATGGTAGATGGTAAAAATTAACAGAGGTTTTAAGCAAGTTACTCATACATTGATTTTCTTAAGGGAAAGAAAATCAATATTTAATTTTGCACTAAAGATACACTTTTTTCTTTATTTCTTTAAAATGTAAAATACAAGGCTTAGCAAACAAAAACATAAATAGTTGTAGATTTTTACCACGTGATCATAGGGAAAACCACTCTAGAAAGTCTTTACACTTTTTTCTATATGCTCTATGAAAACACACCTCAGACTATTTTTCTCTAACATATTCATACAGATATAACCTGTAATTTCCCACATTTCCCACTGACTCAACCAACTACAACTGATCACTAGGCCAAAGGGCTGGCTAGAGTAGAAGTACTGAATACTTTTCCCACGAGAACGCAAGGCCAAGAGGAATCAGTTATCCCTTGCTCCTCATGTCTGCATATATTTTATAAGTGAGTGCCCCACAGCTGTACTTAAATAGGTGTTAAGTTGAGCCTTGAAAAGTCAGGAAAAAGACTCCCTGTCTTCTTGTAAATGTAATTGCATGCTAAGGTGAGAATTCTGTTCACTGATTTTCTTTATGACTATTAGTTGAGACTATGGTACAAGGTGGAAATAAAAATGAAAGTTATCCTGATTTAATGTAAATAATAATAGCTCATTATAAAATAAAAATCCTGAGACAAATGCTAAATGTATCATAACTTGACAGACTGTCTTAGTTACATTTATACAATGTCCAATTATAGAGGACATGAAGAGTGTTGAACTTTCTTTTTTGGTACTAGGATTTGAGCCTAGGCCTTGATTATGCTAAGCATGTGCTGGACCATTGAGCTACACCCTAGCTCCTAAACTTTCTTGTAAGAGTAATGTGGTTCAGAAGCCATAGTAAGGCAATATGTTCAGATTTGCATTTTTCAAACTATTTCAGCCATTGTGGAGGGAAAAAGACTGAAAGGAATAAAAGTATATGTAACACTGCTTTTGATATTCTATGTGCTTCAAACTTAATTCTCAAGGACACACTTTTGCTTCTTATGTGTTTTCCCACTGAACATCATGAAAGTAGCA
The DNA here is from genome assembly GCA_028451465.1 of Erethizon dorsatum. Classification (NCBI taxonomy): domain Eukaryota; kingdom Metazoa; phylum Chordata; class Mammalia; order Rodentia; family Erethizontidae; genus Erethizon; species Erethizon dorsatum. The sequence continues at coordinate 101,139,330 of CM051833.1, forward strand.
GCTGTTTTTTTTAAAATAACACCTAAAGACATCCCAGCCCTTACAACCCCCTGCATCTAAACAAGTTCAAAATTTGTTGATTTAATAATGAATACATTTGGCAACAGTTTGCAGTTTTGACATTCTGTGTAACTGACATCATGAGTTGAAAAATGCTACAATTTAGACTTTTTATGAAACTTCTACACGATTAATCTGAAAAAATATGGTAGTGCTTCTCAGAAAGAAAAAGTGATACAAGTTGGATAAGCTTACTATCTCCCTTCAACAGGTTCAATGTCAAGGGTGTTAACTCCACTGCCATGGATTCTTTCAACATCTCTGTCTTTGTTTAATTCCAGTCCCAAGACCCTTTAAAAATTAAAAGAGAAAAAGTAAAGATTAAGCTTGACAATAAGAAAATAACTTACAATAAATAAATTCTTCACCGAGATAGCATATAGTATGAAAATCACAGATAATGCTTAAGTTTCCTACTACACATTTACGAGTATTTATATTTGTAAGGGTTGTAAAACTTTAAAAATATTAACAGTTGTATGCATAGTTTTTCACCTTAAGTATTATCTTGAATTTCACTTAAAGCATTTACTAAGTTTTTATAAAGATATTTAGAGACTGAAACTTTTCACGAAGCTTAATTCTAATAAATTAAGCTGAGGACACCTAGTGGACAAACCTTACATGACAGGATTTTTAAAAATTCCCTTTTCCTTAATAGGTAGAGCTGGAATTGTTCGATTCAACAATTAAGCATATTTAAATAAAGTAATTTCACCTTTTTAGCAGAGTTTTGATCCCAACAAGGTGGGATCAAAGCCCATTGTTTCTTATCTGCCTTTTCGCTTCTGAGCTGGAGCAGGGGCCAAAAAATGGAAGTGTATGTAGAACACGGTAACCAGAGCCTAAAGCTTCTAACCAGACAACCAAAACAGGCAGTCCTAGAGGATTTGGAAATATCAGGGAAAGCACAGAGATGAAGGAGCTCAGAACACGGATCCCATAAAAGAGTCTATAACATTTTGAACTCATTCCTGAATAGAGCATTCATGGATCTAATCCTGAATACCATACAAAAATTTTGAAAAAAGAATGAACTATCACCACTCAGGTCAAAGTCTGAGTGGCTCACACCCGGACAGATTTGAAAAGGCCTTGAACACTGAACTGAAATTGAATATATCCTGAACCTAATCTTGCCAATCACCTGTTAGAACAAAAATATTACCATTCTTCCTAAGACCGAAACAAGACCCAGAGTTGCATAACAGTAATCAAACTGTCTAGAATGCAATCCAAGATAACTCTGTATATGAAAAATCATGAAAATTTGAACTTGCACAGGAAAGGACAAACAATAAAAGCCAAAGCTGATTTGACACAGCATTTGGTATTATCTGACAAAGACTTCAAGGCAGCATTAGAAAATGCATAAGCAGGGCTGGTGAGATGGCTCAGCGGTGTAAGCGTCTGCCTGGCAAGCCCGAGGGCCCGAGTTCGACTCCGGGAACCCACACACGAAAAAAGGGCCGGTGATATCGCTCAGCGGCACAGGCGCCTGCTGGCGCGCGAGGTCCTGAGGCCGACCCCCGGTACCAACAAAAAGAAAAAGAAAGAAAATGCATAAGTAAGTGACTATGAACACACTTGAAACAAATGTTAAAATAGAAAACTATCAGCAAGGAAATAGAAGGAAATAATAACCTAATGGAAATTTCAGAACTTTTCAATGTAAAATTATTTTAATTTAATGGACTTAATGTAGATTGGAGCCAACAGAGTAACGTCAAGGTAGAGTTATTGAACTTACACAATCTAACAACGAAGGTTAAAAAAAGATTGGGGGGAGGGAGAGAACCGAGCTTCAGAGACCAGAGGAATAATTAGAAAAAACTAACGTTTATGACACTGGAGTTCCAGACGGAGAGGAAAAAAAATTGGTAACAAGAAAATATTGGAAAAATATTGGGTAAAAACTTCTCCAGCTGTGAAAGATACAAAGTCACAAACTGAAAAAGCAGAACTAATCCTAAATTGGATAAACTCAAATAAATTTATCTCCAGATACATTCTAATCAAACTGCTGAAAACTAAAGACAATATTTAAAGACGTTAGAGGAAATGATCAAATTATGTACAGAGAAAATAATGTCTGAATAACTGCAGAATCCTTTTCAGAAAACATGGCACCATCACATCTACTCTAAAAGAATTGATAAGCAACACTCTTTAGACAGAAAGGAAATGATATAAGAAGGAAACTAGGGACACCAGAAATGAAAAGAAAGCAACAAAAATGGTAAATATTTGGGTAAATATGATAGACTGTTCATTCTCTTAAAATATATTTGATGATTGAAAACAAAAATTATAACATTGCCTATAACGTATGTAAATATCCAAGACAACAACATCTAGGTGGAAGAGTAAAGGGTGACAAAGTTTCTATGCATCAAACTAAGCAGTAAAATAATGATTCTAAGCAGAAAATGAAAAGTTAAGTTTCTATTTTGTACTTCCTAGAGCATGTACTAAATATATTTATATATAAACATATATATATATATATAAAGACATATAGTCAAAATCACAAGGTCAATTAAAATGAAGTATTTAATAATGTTCAAATAACCTACAAGAAAGCAGAAAAGGGGGAAAAAGACATGAACCAAACTACTGAAAAACTCATCCTTATTTTTGGTAGTATAAAATGCTTTTGGAAAATTATTCATTCTTAAATGAAACATATACTTAGTGTTCATATATTCCAGGTATAAACCCATGAGAAATAAAAACATGCCCATACAAAAACTCATATATGAATTTTCATAACAGCTTTAAATGTAATAGCCAAAAACTATAAACGCAAGTGTCCATCAACACATGAGTAGATAAATAAATTGTACATCCACATAGTGGAATGCTCATCAGCAATGAAAAGGAATTGATACATGGAAACTGGTGAAATTTCAAAATAATTATGCTCAGCAAAGAGGTCAGACAAAAGAGATTATATTTAGAGAATATTCTGAATATGTAGACTAACCTAAATTAGAATCTGTAGGGGTGGAACTTGGACATAAATATTTTTTCCAAATACTCCAGGTGATCCCAATATTCTGACAAATATTATATTGGTATAATTCTCTCCATCTTCTATAATAATCATCTCCTCTATCCCTCATTAAATAAGCATTTTGTTTGAAGTCATTTGTTTGTGTTGAGTATTTCATAAGCACTCTCATTTTTGTAAGAATAATAATTCTTTGTATTCATATTTTATTAGTTCATATGAAAATTAAAAAAGAATAAGTGAAACTGGCATTAATGGGCATCTGGATAAATACTGACTTTCTATAAACTACAAAACAATTGGTGGAAGAAATGCTTATGAGATCACTAGGGCATATGTTTAGCCAGAAATGTCAAGTCATAGGGAAGTCTTATGCAGAAGTACTAAGTTATGTTGGTTATGCATTCATCTAGTCATTTGGTTAGGAGAGCTCTCACTGTTTAGAATTTTATTTCTTTTAATGAAGGAAGAGGTTTAGGTCGCAGTATTTTTACAAAGACCTACACTTAGTTGCTTCCTCAGTGTAAGGATCTTTTAGAATTAGAAGACCCAATTTTTAAGATGCTCAGTGGCTCACTAATTTCAATTGTTACTGATATTATAAGATTCCTAAACATACTAAATTGAATGACAGGAAAAAAAGAGTAATGTTGCTTTTTAAAAAAAAATTAAAGCTCTTTTCATTAAAATTAAAGATGAAGCAATAGGCAAGTAAACTCGTTTGTCACCGTTTCCTTTGCTGATCATAATGGAAGAACTGCAGAACTACTTGGTGTGAACAAGTCCTGGTATTAGAGGAGAGAGGCAAATTTTGATACATGTAAAATTGAGTTCTTGCAGTCAATGAAATAAAATTCTCTAGATGTGTGTGTGCAGTAACAGATGACCGAGGTGAACAAAAATTCCTGTCATCGCTGCGATAACTTGGATTAGGGAGAGAAGGTGCAGTGCCAACCAGGTTTAAAAACCACACTGGTTTAAAAAAAACATTTAAGCTGGGCATGGTAGCACACGTCTATAATCCCAGCACTTGGGAGGCTGAGGCAGGAGGACTGCTTTGAGGCCAGCATGGACTACAAAGTGGGTCGAAGGCCAGCCTGAACTGTATAGCGAGACCCTGTCTCAAAAAGACAAAAAAAAAAAAAAAAAAAAAAAAAATTAATGTTAAGCTGGTTAGGTAAAATTACACTCAGTATTTTGGAATATATTTTACCACCCTAAAGAAGTAACACTATATGTAAAGATAATACAACATTTTAGACACAATGTTATATAGTTGCTTGTTGAAAACCACTAAGTGATTATTATCTATTAAGATAATATATTGTTTTTCTCAGTTGTGATAAGGAGCTGAGAAAGTGGCTTACAATTGTCTCCAACTCCTAATATTCATGACCTGAATTAGTTCTCTCTCCTTAAGTGTAAGCCCAACCTACTGACTCACTTCTGATGAGTAGAATATGACAAAAGTGATGAGATGTCATTTCTGAGATTAGGTGACAAAATGTTTGGCTTCCATCTTATACTCATTTGCTTTGATGAAAGCCAGCTGCCTTGCTTGCTCTGCCCTATGGAGAAGTGTATGTGGCAAGAAATTGAGGGAGGCATCCAGACAAAAGCCAGTGAAGAAGTAAATCTGTCTGCAGTCACTTCAGTGAGCTCAGAAGTGTAACTACCCCCAGTCAAGTCTTGAGATGACTAAGACCCCATCCAATATCTTGATGGTAGCCTCATAAGGACTGAGCCAGAAAGACCCAGTTAGGACACACACAGATTATCCTTATTTTGAGCCTGTGAAACTATAAGTCTCTGAAAGGTTTTACACTGCTGAATTTGTGTTATTTTGTTACCCAGATATTGAAAAGTAATGCATAGCTGAATTCTTTGGGAAATTAGAATGAGTCATATCCATCAGTTTGTCAATAAGCAAAACGTACTGTTTGTTTTTCTCCCTATCAATTTAAATTTCTTAAAATTCATTACTATTAGAATTCCCAACTGCCTTTGCTGTTATTCTTCATCTTACTAAAATCTTCTTTTTATTCTCATCATTCCTTTGACATTGCTCGTACCAAAGTCACTAGTGATTACTGTGTCATTTACATGCAATGTAATTTCAAAGGAATTTTTAATTCCTACTTAATTCCTCATATTTATTGAATGTGTTATTCACATAACACTTAGATCTCTCATTTATTCTCCTCATTCCTAACATCGCTTTCACCAAAATCACTAGTGATTACTGTGCCATTTACATGCAATGTGAATTTCTAATTCCTACTTAATTCTTCATATTTATTGAATGTGTTATTCACATATCACTTAGATCTCTTTTTCTCTGTAGGGCTAAGAACATAATACAGTGATACGAAAATATATAATACAATTTTAATAGTAATATATTGCATAAAAAAAAAGCAGAGTAAAGGGATAGAGAACTACTGAGAGCAAAGAAGAGGGTTACAGGGCAGAATCTGACACATTTGATAGCTTCCATTGCAAAAACTGGCTTCCCTCAGCATTCATGACACCGCATCTCCCTGGTTTTCCTGCTGCCTCTCTGCTTACTGATGTCAGTCATGCGGAGGTTCTTCTTCTGCCTAACATCCCCCTCGCACCGCTGGAGGTCCAACCCAGGCCTTTGCCCATGGTAGGGAAGCACTCTACCTCTGAGCTAGCTTCTTCTGCCTAACTTTAAGTGTTCAAGTTTCTCAGATTTTTGCCATTGAACTATTTCTCTTACTTTCAGTAATACGCGTGGATGATCTTATCTCTACTTCATGACTTCATGTATCTTACTTTGAAAAAACTCTAAATTTCCCATGAGTGTAGATTTCACACATACAATTACTGTCTTTCCTCCACTCCCTAGAAGAGTATCTTCACAGGTTCCTTAAAATCAGTACGATCAAAACGAACAGTAAAACTTGCTTGTCCTTTGGAAATTCTTATCTCAAAATATGTTCCCGAAATACAACTTCCTATAGAAGGCACTTATCTAGGAATTATAATTGTTTCTTCCTTTTGCATCATTCACGTATCCAATCAATTTCCATGGTTGGTGTTTCTATTTCTTGGACATTTTTCAAATCTCTTCATTCTCTTTATCCTATCTGCCATCTCCCCACCTCGGGCTTCATCAACTCTCTCCCGGACGATTGCAAATTACCTAACTTGGTTCCCACACTTGTTCTCAACTTCAGTCCATTCTCTAAGGAGAAGGCAAAATCCAGCAGCTGTAACCTGATTCTCATCTTCATACCTTTACCCAAGTACACTAGGCTCTTCCTCATTCAGCTTCTTCCTGCTTTAACTTCATCTATTCCCAATGGCCCCTGGCCCTAACTCTGTGCTCCAGCAACTGGTCTAGATTTTTAAACAGCTTGCTAGAGGAAAAGGTAAGATTTCTTTACCTCCGTGTACACTCTGCTCTCCGGAAGCGAAGAGGGTCCTCCAAACCTGCTTGTCGCGCGGACAAAAACCCCAGCATCGCGTTTCCTTACACCAGCTTGAGCACTGGACCGTACCTTGACAGTTTTGGAGGCGAGGTTGTAACAACAGAGTCTCCTATTGGCCAGGCGTTATTCCATATGACCAATGGGGAGCGCCAAGACTTAGAAGGGTGGAGCGCGTAGGCGGGCCCGGCGCGGTGGGCGGGGTCGCCGGCTGAGAGTTTCTCCTTAAAACGCAGCGGCTCCGGGGTGACTGGCGCTGGGAACCAAGGGGCCAGCATGGGTTGGTCTCGGGGATTTTTCCGCGCCCTGTGGAGGATGCTGTCAAAGGAGGTGAAGGAGCAGGTGGGGACGGACCAGTTCGGGAACAAATACTACTATATCCCGCAGTACCGGAGCTGGAGAGGTGAGACGGGAGCGAGGGCAGCGCAGGCGCGATTAGTGAACGCGGAACAGGGAGCCCCGACCCGACGCGCCCCGCGCCCCTGCGGCGTCCCGGAGGCGGAGCCGCGCTCGTCCCCCCCCCCCCGCCCCTTCGCTCTGGAGCCCGCGCCCGGCCGGCCCGGCCCCGCCGCCTTCCCGGAGCGCGGGCCGCGCGTGTCCGCGTCCTCGCCCTTCCCGGAGCGCGCGGGCGGCCGGCGCGGGACGAACCCGCGCTTCCTGCCCCAGTCGCAGGCCGGGCCTGGTCTTCGGGCGCCGGAGCCGGGGTGACTCGGAGATCTTCGGCCAGAGGCGCTCGGGAGGGCGGGCGAGTGGCCTTTCGTGCGCCTGCGCCCTGCTCGCGGCCGGGCCGAGTGGTGTCGCGGCAGAGGCGTCTCTTCAGCGCCTCCGCGTCCCTCTCAGCGTTTCCCTTCTCACTGGCGCCGTGGCCGCGGCGCTGGACCTCACCCGTCACCGCCCGGCAGCCCGAAGCCGTCAGGAGCAGCCCGTGCACGCCGATCGCTTCTGATCCTCCAGGGCCCCGCCTTTCCTTCCCCCTGGAAAGTGCAGCCCAAAGACCACAGACAGTGTCAGACTCTCGTCCTGGTGTTCCCGTGCAGGGTTCGTGCCAATTAGTGGAACAGGTTGTTGGGGGAGTTAAGAGATGGTTCTGACCTTTGAAATCACCCCGGGTAGCCGCCTGCATAACCTCTTCTCTGTTCCATCAAGGCGATGCAGGTCTCAGGCTTTGTTTGGATGCAGAAAGGAGTTGAGTAAGAATCTGTTCTTACACCTAAGAACCTGAGAGCTAAAGGACAAATTGTCCTCCTCATGTCTCAGCATCTTCCTTGAAAGTTAGACATATTGTCACACCAGTATCTCAAAAAGCACTGAGACCTTTCTAAAACCGTGTTTCATCCATTTCCTGCATACAGAATCCGTAGTCTGATTTTTCAAATGTGTCTTGCGTGGCCTTTTTCTGTAACTTATTTTAATATCTTGCGCTTGTTTTTCTAATGAGCTTTTAAACTACTGAAGCAGGCAATATGCTGCTTTCTGCTTCCTGTCCCAGGCAACCACTAATCTGATTTCTGACTCTTAGTTTGCATTTCCTGGAATTGTATATAAATGAAAGTATGTAGTACGCCTTTGCCCCTCACCCATCTTCACTCAACATAGTCATTTTGAGATTTATCCATGTGTTCAAGTGGACCAAAGTTTCTCCCTTTTTATTGCAGATATTCCAGTGTATAGCTATATCAGAATTTGTTTCTTCATTCACCTTTTCAGAGGTATCTGGATCATGAGCACATTTTAAGTTAGTTTTACTGTATTTTATTTGAAAATAGAAATTTAAAAATGACTTCTTACTAATAGCAAAAAAAACACTGAAGAAAGCAATGAGATAACACTATGCAATGGCCAAGATGGCTCACATTAAAGTTGAGTGACCGGGCTGGTGAGATGGCTCAGCGGCATAAGCGCCTGCCTTGCAAGCGCGAGGGCCCGAGTCCGACTCCCGGATCCCACATACGAAAAAGGGGCCGGTGATATCGCTTAGCGGCACGGGCGCCTGTTGGCGCGCGAGGTCCTGAGGTCGACCCCCGGCACCCACAAAAAAAAAAAAAAAAAAAAAAAGTTGAGTGACCATCCCAAGTGTGGATGAGGATATGGAACAACCGAAACTCTCAGACATTGCTGATGGGAATGTAAATTAGTACCAGTACTTCCTTGGGTTATTACAAAGAAATGATCAACTTCCATGTGTAAGTCCTTATGGAGACCTGTAGAGTCCTTTCATCTCTCTTGATGAAATTTCTAGAAGTGGAATGGCTGGGTCAACTTGTAGGTGTATGTTTCACTTTTTAAGAAACTGCCGAAGTGATGGTAGTCTTTCCATCCCATCCCTTTTTCTCCGTATTTTCCTTTCTTCCTTCCTTTGTTCCCTCCCTTCATCCTTCCCTCTTTACTTCCCTCCAGCAGGTTCTCCTAAGTTGCCCATACTGACCTCACAGGAGATCCTCTTGCCTCAGGGTCTCATATAATTGTTTTAAAATACTGAGAATGTATCCTGTAGTCCGCTGTACTCGCTAGTGTTGTAGCCTTTTGCAGACTTGGACCTTCTGTGCAGGTAGTTATGTCAACTGCTGATAAAGACAGTTTTGATTTTTTGGTGTGTGTATTAAATGTTTTATTTAAAGGTTTTTAACATGAAAAAAGAAGGTACAGAAATAGAGATTACATTATGATGACCAAGGCAGTATTCCACATGACAAAAATTAATACAAAACAAATTTATACAGTAAATGTACCAGCGCTGAACAAGGTACTTGAAATTTAATCCAGGCTGCATATACATAGAATGATCTGAGGCTTATGCAAAATAAATAATTGCCTAGAATATCAAAATGCCAACCATTCTGGCTGTAAACTGCCTTGTTTCCTTTTGAGAGAACTTCTATATATTACTAAAAGAACTGGCATGACACTTAAAGACTTCAAAAAAATAGAACACAATTAAAAACATATTTGTAATACAATTCTGCATAAAATGTGTACAGTAAATGTTACTACTTAAATTTTTTGAAAACAAACGACCACACTGAATAAAAGTTAAAACCTCATCAAAGAAAAATGCTCATCGTTTGTATGTCATTGGTAGAAAACTGATAAGATTTTGTTGGGAACAGGGAAGATATCTAACAAAGTCATTCATTTAAAATTTGTTCAAAAAATGTTCATAAGGATATAAATTGCTGCTTATAACATCTTAAAATAGCATAGCATGGATATATTTTCTATTATTGAACCAGAGGACAAAAGAATAACTTGAAGAAAGTGTTTCTCAAAATGAGGACCAAAGGCCCAAAAGAATTCTTATGTGCGATCAGTAATAAACATTTTAAACAAGCTCCCTTTGTGATCATTATGCATTCTGAAATGCCCTATAGGAAAGAGTAACAGTTAAAAGCAAGATCACAAACATATTTCTTTTTTTTTCTTTTCTTTATATGTGGGTACTGGGAGTTGAACTCAGGACCTTGCACTTGCCAGACAGGCGCTTATGCTGCTGAGCTATATCACCAGCCCACAAACATATTTCTGACATGGCAGAATTCTGTATAAGTTTATGTTAAAACAAGTGCCAGGAATTAAGAGAAGCATGTATACCTCACAAATGAACATGTGAATGTACATGTACATTTTCCTTTGATATTTTCATTACTTTCCAACTTAGTTATCAGAAGAAAAGACAATAAATGACTATAAGCTGTGGGAAAGTTATATTTCTAATGAAATGGGGCCTCTAAAGAAAGATAAAAAGATATTAAAAAAAGATAAAGATATATAAAAAAAGATAAAAAAAGATAAAGATAAAAATTTATTAAATGCCTACAAGTTTTAAATCATTCTAAATTTAAAATCAGATATCTTTCCTAAAGTTAAATTTTATTAAGATTTTACCATAGTAACTTATTTAGATGATAGTGGTTACTTTGAAGTCCTTTGCATAAAAAATGGTACTAAAACTGGAATGCTATATCTTAACAACTATTTCATAAAATGCTAACCACTAATTTTAGTAAAAATAGTTTGAAGAACTCTGCCCCGAAGTGAATCCTACTATGTATTTCATGTTTTATCCTTCTAAATAAACTTAACTAAGGAGATATAACTATGATAAATGTGTTTTCTGCAGATTTATCCAAAATTATTCTTGTTTGCATTTCCCTGAAGACTATATAAACTGGGGTCTAAATGTACACATAATATGGTTTGGAGTGAAGCAAGCATAGTTAAGACACTGTACTTAAAAGGCAAGTTATTTTCCTGTATCATAAATAACAAGAAAAATATTATATATTCTGTTTCCACTCAACAAATGGATGTGTCTACAAGTTTGGTTAAAAAGCAATTGTGTCATCACTATCTAAGTCAAATCATAAATAGTAACTCTATCGGCAGCAACGAAATATTCACTATTCTCTATTATGGACTATAAGAATCAAGTATTCCATCTAAATATAAGTGCAAAAAACACATTAAAATTAGCTTCCAAACAATTACGAGGTGGTTCATTGAATCTAGACTGGTAGCAAGTATTTGTGTGCATTAAATGTCAACGTAAGCAGAAGGCACAGTTGGAAAATGAGGATCAGACCCATTCTTCCTCATACATCGAAAGAGGATTGATGTACTCAAAACCTGCAAATTCACATCCATCGATCTTCCTCACAACGTCCTTGTCATCTGGAGTGATCTGGACAGGTTCGTTAGTAAACTGCGGATCAAAGTTGTCCACACCGAATTCTCCAGAAATAGTTGGTTTAAAGGGAGGTACCACGCGCTTTTGCTCCAGCATGTCCCAGTCAACATTTTGAAAGAATGCATGGCCCTGAATATCCACAAACCCTGTTTCAGGATGACTACCCAGTCGTTCCTTTGGGTCCTTGTTCAGAAAACTCTGCAGGACACTTGCAGCTTCTACAGACAGACAGCATGGTATGTGAATTTTGCTTTCCACAATAAGCTGCAGAAGATAAGCAACTGACTTTTCATCAGGGCTATCAGAGTTCTCGGCAACATAAAATGGAGACCGTCCAACCATCATCTCAAACATGAGCACGCCCAGAGTCCACCAGTCCACACTGAAACCATACTCTTCTCCTCTTATAATTTCTGGGGCAAGGTAATTAGCAGTGCCACAGAAAGTGCCGGTCACGTCTCCTGGCCCTAGTCCTTCCTTACACACGCAGTAGTCAGTGAGCTGAATGTGCCCTTCTGAATCTAGTAATAAATTGTCCAATTTCAAGTTTCTATAGAGGATGCCTCGCTGGTGAAGATAGTTGAATGCTAAACTGATCTCTGCAGAGTAAAACCTGGCATGTGGCTCAGCGAGTATTCTTTGTTGCTGCATGTGAAACATTAGATCGCCTCCATTTACATAGTCTAGCACAAAAATCAGTCTGCTTTCTGTCTGAAAGCAAGAATGCAGCCCAACAAGAAAAGGATGACTGGACACCTGCTCCAAAACACGCTTCTCTGTCTGTACCCGATGAATGTTGACACGGTTTTTCTTCACAACTTTCATTGCATACATACGATCTGTTTTCTGTAGTTGAACCAAGATAACTTTTGCATAACTTCCTCTGCCTATCACCCGGAGCAAATTAAAGTCCTCAAGACCTAAACTAGATGAAGCTTTGCTACTTTCCCTGGTGTTTAGTGCCTCCTTGCCTTCAGCAACTTGTTCCACACCGTCCTGACGGGAAGGATTAGACGGGTTCACTGTTTGTGCTGGGTCCGGAGCCGTGGGTGGTTCAATTGTTGGCATCATGGGTTCCGGAGGCAAAGAATGCTGTCCGCATCCACTCGTGACAAGTGTGTGGCACTTCTTATGAACCATGAGTTTACAGTCAATGCACTTGTATACCTGGCGTCCGAGTCCCCCTACACGATCTGTGCAGACGGCACAGTGAGAACGCCTGCTGAAACGTTTGGCCTGAAAAGTATGGCCATTGGCGCAAGAAAACTTCCTCCAGAGGCCTGCAGCTCTGCGGTGGATGGATTGATCTTCCAGACAAGGCACGTTGGGATGTTCTGGTGCACAAGGCGATGCGTGGATTAAGAGTTCGTCCTCCTTCTTTAGCTCAGACAGCCTCACGTCTTCTTCTAATTCCCACTGAGGTGATACAGTACTCGGGTCTTCTTCCTCCTCGACGCGTTTTGTGGCGAAAAGCTGTTTATTGTCCAAACACCACATGTGTTGAACTTCATCGCAGAGGTCCACAAAGGAGATGGACGTCCCCAAACGCGGTGCCGTGATATCTCTTCCCATCATCAGGGCCTGTCGGGTCGAGGTGTGGGTCGTGGAGGTGCTCGGGAGGAAGGGACCGTAGTAGGGTTCGCTGCCCAGGAAAACTGGCACAAAGGGCTCGGGGAGCGAGTGTGGCCGGACTGCGTGCACTGACCACGCTGGCCGGAGTTCGGCGCTGCTCCCTCCGAAGTGGTTTCCAGTGGTGACCGGGTCAGGGTGGACGTACACTAGGTTTCTCAGTGTTTCTCGGGGCCCGGTGGCTGTGAGTTCTTTCTCCCGCCCTGGACTTCCTCGGCTCTCTAGGATTTTTGTGCCTGGCTCTGGGGAGAGCTGTCCAGAGCTACTGGGAGTCTCCTGGCACGGCGAGACTTGCTCTGGGATCATTCGCTTTGTGGTGCCGTTGGTATTTGGGCTTGAGGAGACTTCACACGGGTAGGTTGGTTTTTCCTCGTCAGTGGTGGCCCGTCCTGGGGACACCTTCCCTAGTGTGTTTGTGACAGCTGAGTCGCTCCCGCATCGTGGCCTGCGGTGTCTGGATGGAGTCAACCGTCTCCTCAGTCTTTCACACAGACTTTCCCTGCCTGGGGTCCTGAGGCTGCGGCCTCGCGAAGTGGAGAAGCAGCTCAGCATGTTCGCTGTTGACCGCCTCCGGCCAAGTGAGCTCGGGAGACGGCTGTTACTACGTTGTGATGCCTGGTAACAGGGGATCCAAGTTCTGTTTGGACAGGTTGCCAAGGAAGTGAGGTCGTGTCTTAGGGTTCCATGACCGGAGCCCCCTCTGCAGTGCCCTCTCCATGGCCCATCTTTTTCTTTCTACTAAATAAATCAATGGCTACTTACTCATTTTATTATTTTTATCTAAGTATCTAGGAATCTTTTTATCTATCAATCATCTATTAGTTTTTTACTTTTGCATTACAGGAGCCTGTACCCTGCGTCTCCACAATGAACTACAGGTATTTCCTCCTAGTTTATTTTTTCAGATAAACACTAAGCATTTCCCTAAGTCACAAAATTGGTCAGGTTGGTCTTCACCTTCAGATCTTCTTGCCTCACTGCCCAGAGTGCTGGGATCACAGTCACGCACCATCCTGCCTGATTCAGTGTGCTCGTTAGAAACGGCAGAACTAGGAAAACTTTGGTGATATGAGGCACAGGTGACATCTTCACTTTGAAGGCAACGTGTATGCATTGATGTTTTGCATGTGGCAGGCACAGTGCTGAGGGGACTTTTCCATTTAAGGAGCCATTTTCTCTGAAGGTGCCATGCTGGGGATTTACATGTAGAGAGCTGTAAATTTTAGGATGCTTTTCTTACTGGATTGAGTCTATCCTCATTTCCATTTAGTACTGAGACTTTCTCGAAAATTTCACAGTAATTTTCCTTAAGCGATATGAACGATTGTTTGAAAGTGTAACTTCTGGAGTAGCGATGGTGTATCCATAATAGGTTGTAGTTTTGAGGCACACACAAGTGATTAATTATTCATTCTTAGCTAATGAACTTAATACCAAAGTACAGTATTCAGAGTAGTGACATACTTTGCTTGTCTGAAAATAAGACGTAACTGGAAGGACCTAACTGGAACTTGCCCTCGCTGATGGTTACCATGGTGATAGCCAGTGTCATGCAGAAGATGATAGTTCACTATTCTCTTGCTTGATGGCTATTCTGTAATGTCAAGTTAAACAGGAATAAGGGGATTGGGTCTGTCATTCCTTTTTTCTGCTTACCTTGGATTTTCAGGAAAACATAGTAGAGTGAGTCAGGACAGCATGTGGTGACTGAGTGGCAGATATTGTTTGTAAAGCCTAGAAACCATCACCCCAATGGTGATAAAGAACACACACATATAGCATTTGAAACTTTCTTTGTGGCCACTTGGAATCACTTCCTGTCCTCCTATCCCCATCAGCCCATGTACTTTGTATCCCATGTGAGTAGTTTGCATTTTCTAGGTGATTGGAAGCTATGACAATTCAACATATAGTTTTTTTGTTTTTTGAAGAGCTTATTCAATCAGTATAACCATGTTGATGAGAGAGAACTGACATAAAGGGATGCCTCATACTCCCCACCCCCTGACCATATGAGAGAGCAGACTTGTGGTAGATTAACTAATGGTCCACTGGAAACACACAGTTGAACTGAGAGAGTGCAGTTCTGGGTATGGAGGGCCCACCTGAGGATTGTTGGCAGCAGCATAAAAGATGAACTGGAGGGGAAGATGGTGTGCTGTTGATTCTCCTGGAGAAGCTTGTCACACTGGTTTTCCTGATATGAACTTAGCTATTTTCATCGTCAGAGGAGCTCAGGTCCTTGCTGTCCCTGAGGACGGCTGAGGTTCTTTTCAGGGGAGCTCTGGTCCTTAGCTTGAGTGTGGCTTCCTGGCTCCAGTGCAGATCCCTCAGCCTGCTGGCATTGATCCTTCATCCCACTGGCACAGACTTTCTAGCTTCCACCACTGACCTTTGGGCCTTCCCAGTGCAGATCCTTGATACAGACTTGCATGAGACATTGTGGTGGGCTCTAGGCCTCCAGCTGGCCTTGTGGAGGACATTGCCATGGGCTCTAGGTCTTCAGCTGGACTCGTGTAGCACATTGCCTATGGATCCAGGCCCTCAGCTGCATTCTTTGCATCTCTAGTGAGTGGACAGATCTCTTGCACTCTTCTGCATTTGACTTTTTGGGTGAATGTTATAAAATAATCCTATAAATTATGTGTCCAGTATTAAATCTATTTCCTTGCAAGCCCTGACTACAACAAGAACCACTCAGGAGGAGCAGCACCTCCCCCACATGAGAGAGCCATTCTGTGATGGAGTAGTGGTGAACCACCCCCAAAAGAATCTCAACATGGGGCAGCATAGGCAAAGACTAATCAGTGGACCAGAGTCTGGCTGAAGGCAACACCTGGGATGAGAAGGAAAAAGTAGAACACAAGGCTGTGGACAATAAATCCAACCGGCCAATTGAACTCCCACCTTGAGGTCTACAGACATCAGAGAAAAGAGGACTGATTGTGTTCCCCATCTACCAGCAGGAGCAAGGACATGCCTTGGCATGAATTGTAATCGCAGTGTGGGGAGAAAGAGACAGACGGGCCTCCAGTGCAAGGGGGCACCTCAAAGACCCATGGGACCTAGAGCTAGGCATAGAAAATCAAAACTGCAGATCATGGAAAGGAACCTCTCATTCAATTACATAGTAATGTTTCCTTTGACTCATTTCTTTTTTGTTTTTCCTATTGTGTATTATTTTTATTTTTCCGTTTTTTGAGGTTTGGGGTTTTTCTCCCACTTTCATTTCTTTTCCTTTGCCTTTTATCCTTTTCTCTTCTAACTTTTTTCTCTTCCTTCTTCCTTTTATCTCTTGTTTTTGCTGTTTATTTTTTTCTTTCATATTCTTTCCAGAGACAGTTTTCTGTCATTAACTTTCTTGTACTCCTTAATAGGACCACTTGCCATACTATCTTTCCTCCTCCTCATAGCCCATCAATTAATTTTTCAAATCTTCCCTTTTTTTTCATTTTCTACTACTTCCACTTGTAGAAAAACTTCTAAGTTTTATGAATCTCTAGATAAAAATAATTAACTTTACAGTATTGCTGTTGAATAATACTGTGCTAGCATTAGTTGATACTAGCATTTAGTTGATATTTAGTGTAGCATTTAATTGATATTTAGTGTAGATCAGTAGTAGGACAATATGTGGTGTAACTTAGTGTTCATACTGTAATTACACATCTCTTTCCTACAGACAAATCTGGTTCTTTATTGGTCCTTAGGTTTCACAATTTTCACTTTGCATTTAATGCTATAATTGATGTTGATTTGAATATTATAGCCAAGGTGTCATAGCTGTTATTATTAATTGGTTTTCTTGTGGTGCCAATATGTTTTTGCTAAGGGGTTGTTAACAATACTGTGCTCCATTCTGGGAGAACTGGGTATTGGGCCAAAATGCTGGATCCTCCCATCTCATGTTAGTGGAGGTGGTTGGACCCTGGGAAAGAATGGTCTTGATCAAGAAATAAAATAATCACATGTCCTGGAGAGGAATGGCCACACACAGAGTGGGGTGTGGAAGAGTGCAGAAGGACTGACTGTGCACTGGGGATCCGAAGGATCCAGTTGGAGGCCTGGAGCTCCATGCAGTGTCCCGTGCAAGTCCACATCAGGCTTCGCAAGAGTCTGCACCAGAAGGCTGAAGGGTCGGGGCTGTAAGCTGAAGAGTCGGGGCTGGAAACCAGGAGACAATGTGCAAGGTGAAAGCAAAGACAGACGGGAGCTCCTCCAACAGGAACAGAAGCCAGTTTGGATTTTTTGTTTTCCTTTCCAACTTCTATGCCTTTTATTTTCTTCTCTTTCCTGGTTGACCTGGTTCAGACCTCCAGTAAATATTGACTATTAAGAATGGTGATGGTAGTTATATTTGCCCAGTTTCCTATCTTAGGAAGAAAGCTATGTTAGTCACTTTCTCATTGGTGGACACAATACCCAACACTTAAAAGAGGGGATGTTTATCTTCTTTTCTTTTTAAATTTTAATTTTATTAGTACATGTTTGCAGTACATCATAATTACATTTATCACAGCGAATTGGTGCATGTACATAATGCATTTTAATTCTTTTTTTCTTCCCCTTCCCTCCCTCCAAGCTTCATCTCTTGGTCCCTTTCCCTTTTGCAAAAGATCTATTTCCCTGTTTCATATTATCTCTCTTTTTATTTTGCTCTTTAATTCACTTATATTTTAGGTTTCTCATAAAAAGAAACCATTGGATGCTTCAGCTCGTGTGTTTCTTTCACTTAATATTTTGGTCTCAAGATGCATCCATTTGGGCCGGTGAGATGGCTCAGTGGCGTAAGCGCCTGCCTTGCAAGCGCGAAGGCCGGAGTTCGACTCCCGGAACCCACATATGAAAAAGGGGCCGGTGATATCGCTCAGTGGCACGGGTGCCTGTTGGCGCGCGAGGTCCTGAGGTCGTCCCCCCGGTACCCACAAAAAAAAAAAAAAAAAAAAAAAAAAAGATGCATCCATTTTCCTACAAATGACTCAAGTTTATCCTTTCTTACAATACCGTAGTACTCCATCATGTATAAATACATTTTCTTCATCTATCCATCTGGTGAGTGGAGGGGAGGTTCATCTTGCCTGAGAGTTTCTGTAGATTCAGTTCATGGTCAGTTAGTTTCAAGGCAGAAATTGTGTGGTGGAAGGGCCTGCGGGGAAGAAAGCTCATCCCTCGGCAGCCAGGAAGCAGAACGAGAAAGAAAGAGCCAGGTGTGAATACACTCCCAAGTCAGTCCCCCAGGGACCCACCACTTCTGCCCAGGCCCCGGATGGTAGCAGCACATCCAGCTGCTGAGCTCAGGAATGGAAGAATCCACTGATGAGTACAGTGCCCCCGTGATGCACTCACCTTCCGGCTCCAGAACTCTGGGGGACATTTTAGATGGAAACCCCAACAAAAGCTGCCTTTCAGTGCTCCTTATTATTCCTAGTTTGCTGCAAGCTTTTTTCACAAATTGATTTTGAAGCTTGTCAAATGCTTTCTTCCTTGTGCTTTGAATCTATTAAGATGACTGTAAAATGCAGTGGTGGTGAACCTATGGCACACATGCCACAGCGGGCTGTTTGTATCATTGAAAATGCTGAAATGTTCGCCATCACTGGTAAAGTGAATTATATTGACAAACTTTCAGAAATGAATAGTCTTTATTTTGTAGTGCAGTTATAGGTTTATAGAAAAATTGAGTGGAAACTACTCCTACTCTGATATTCCCTCTCCTGTCTTGAATCTTTTTTCATCATTTCACCTCCTTTCCCACATTCTTTAAATAATTGCTCCCACCCAGTTAAAACTAATAAGCTTATTTTATTTTATTTTATTTTATTTATTTTTTTTTTTTTGGTGGGTACCGTGGGTCGACCTCAGGACCTCGCGTGCCAACAGGCACCCATGCCGCTGAGCGATATCACCGGCCCCTTTTTCGTATGTGGGTTCTGGGAGTCGAACTCGGGCCCTCGCGCTTGCAAGGCAGGCGCTTACACCGCTGAGCCATCTCACCAGCCCCAATAAGCTTATTTTAACTGAAAACTTTTTTGAGCTGTTAATTTGCCAGTGCGCACTGTGAATGTTTAAATTTGAGGAAGTGTGAGTATTGTACATAACTTGGAAAAACACTGGCTTGTGTTTGGTTCTGCACACCACACTTTTAAGAGAGATTGATGAAAACTCAGTGTCCAGATAAGTATGTTTTAATGATGAAAATGCCTATGAATTGAATCTGCAATTATTAGTTGGGACCATTGTGGGAATGTGCCCTGTGAAGAGAAGGTTTAGGAGGAGATTAAGTATTGGAAATCTTGTTGTATAGAAAAGAATGAGACTTACCTAATTTGGATCAAAGGATAGATCTTTAGCTGTACCGAAAAAGCCATTTTCAGCCTGTTCGAGCTACACTAGATAAGGAGGAGGGTGCTCTGTGTTTAATGTTATCAGAGAGAAGTTAGGGAGATAGATGGCTGGAAGCATTTGATCAGCACCTTAAGAGATAATGAGAACTTCAGAAAGAGTGATGGAAGAGTATTCTTGGTTAAGGCTAAAGGAGGATAGGAAATAGAAGACATTGGAATGTAGTCCCCACGTGGATGAACGAGAGAAAACTTACTGAGGGGGTAGACAAAGCCAGATTATCTAAAGTCTTGAATAGTATACGCTTGAAATTTATACGTAATTCTGTAAAATAGTAGGTACCCATCAAAAACTTTTCAAAAAAGAAAAGCTTGAGACATGATTAGAGATATTAGAGAAATGACTTTGGAGGCCATGTGAAAGATGACCTAGGAGAGACAGAAAGAAAATTAAAATGCACTATTATGAGTCAGCATTGCTGTATTTATCATGATCTTGAAAGAGATCCCATCGGACTGTAATACTGGGATTGGAAAGGAAAATAATAACATTAAGGAAAAGATAACATTAAAAATAATTGAATGTAGCTTATTGTGAATTGCATTTAGTCTGTTACTTTCCATAATGCACAGGTTGAGTTGGTGTGACATCTTACAAGCTGTTCACGTTAGTATAACCATGACTTCCGGGGGAGCACTGGTGGCATCTCCAGATTACATGGACTTGACCTTTAGCGTTTGTCCTTTGCTGTCAGCTCTGTGGCTCTAAACATGGGGTTTTATCAGGCCTGTTTTTTTTAAACCTGTATAGATTGTGCTGATTCATAGGTCTGTTGGTCCTGCTGAGTTTGCTTTTCATTTAGTCCTATAGCATTCGTTAATTTTCTCAGGTGAGATGTATTTCTTGAGCAGTAGTATAATAAAGCATATTTGTTGTATGTGTTTCAGATCTACTGACCCTGGCTTAAGACTTTTTGATATGGAACTTTTATCTATTTTTTAGCATAGCTGTAGCCCTTCCTCTTTGATATTCTTTGATAAAGTCAATAGGATTTAAGGAGATAAAGGAGGTAGACATGTCTCAATGGCTATTTTTATCTGAAGTTTATATATTTAATTTATATACAAGTTAGAAAAACATTTTCCTTCCATTTCATTCTCAACTTATTTTAACCTCCAGTCTTTTTAGCAAAGCTTAATTTCATGATAGTCACCATTCATTGAGTGCTGCAGGAGCCATGCAGCTAGGCGTTATTTTCCTCATTTTGAACATGGTGATTGTTTTGTTTCTGAGTAATTAAATGTGCTTTATATACATGTACTTGTGTATATAGTAAGTTTTGAAAAAGCAGTTAGGTGTTCAATAAATTCAGATATTTATGGACCTAGAGTTGTAAGAACAAATCTAAATGAAATATTTTTTTTTAAACCACAGGAAATGATTAAGTGGCTGTAGGAAATTTTAGAACATATCAGGTATACTTTGATAAATGACTCAAATTATTTGTTGAAGTCTAAATTATTCTTGTTAGAATTAAGAATATCTGGGGCCGGTGAGATGGCTCAGCAGCATAAGTGCCTGCCTGGCAAGCACGAGGGCCTGAGTTCGACTCCCGGAACCCACATACAAAAAAAGGGCCAGTGATATCGCTCAGCGGCACGGGCGCCTGCTGGCGCGAGAGGTCCTGAGGTCGACCCCCGGTACCCACAAAAAAAAAAAAAAAAAAAAATTAAGAATATCTTTGCATAGTGTTGTTAACTCATGTGGTATGTCTCAAGTTTGAACCTACCTCAGTCATAGTCCTTCTAAATTTAGTGTTATTGCCATCATCAAACTTCTGTTCAAGATACACAGCCTTATTCTTTCCTTTCAGAATGAACAGCTCATTTTCTAATCATTCAAAACCCGTGTCCTTCACTGTTTGTTAAGTGTGAAGATGCATTGCTATAGATGTAGGTGCTACTGCATTTGGTATTTAAATGTACACAAAATTGTAATGTATTAGTACTCCAGAAGTAGTTATAATGAATCAGAAATAATTCACCTGGTTAGAATAATAAATCAAGTGTTTTGTTTTCATAGAGAATTGGGAGGTCACGATGTAGCACTTTGAAGCTAACTACTCCTTTACATTTGGATATAAGGGAGGCATTTCACTTTTCCAGCAGATGGCAGCATTGTTTCCAAAATTATAGTCTGATCATTTATTATATTTTTTCTTTAAGCTGATTTGAAGGAGTAATCATTCTTCTGAAATAATTTGGTGTCATTTTTTTCTCCATATAAGCTGTGTACTACTGTTTTGTAAACTACTGACTTTTAAAACAATTTTCAATTAGTACATATTTGTACTACAATGACAAATATTCATTGTGGCAAATTGGTGCATACACATATCACATCTTGATCCTTTTTACTTTCCATTCCCCTCTCCTTCCTCCCAAACAATGTGTATTTTCCTAATCAGTAATGCACACTGATATGTGTCAATTATACTTTGAAAAATTGACCAAAAATTAAAAATTGTACATATAATGTTTAAATGTAACACCTTGTGCTGAGTTTGTTAGAGATCACATAGTGTCGTCATTACCCTGGATATCATCATCACATTGATAGAGTATCTTAAAGTATTTTATTATTTTATCTAAAATATTTTATATTTAGTGACATCTATGAGAAGTTGAAATTACTTAAAAACATTTTATTGAAGTTAAAATGATATGTAAAGTTTCTCTAAAGGTTGTTGTTTCAGGGTTGTCTGAAGGTTGGATTTTTTTTTTTTTTTTGTGGGTTCCGGGAGTCGAACTCGGGCCCTCGCGCTTGCCAGGCAGGCGCTTACACCGCTGAGCCATCTCACTGGCCCAGGTTGGATTTTTAATTCTTTCATCTTCATTGTGAAATTTCATTTCTTAGTTGTGATTTTCTTTTATTTCTGTGTTGCTTACTGAATTCCCTTAGTTTGTGGGTGAATGTGTGCATGCACTTAACTAGTCTGTATTTTGGTGAGAGGGGAAAAAAACCCAGTATTTCCCTAGAAGTCCGTGGTTGAATTCCTGTCTCATACAGTAGAACCACAACTGGATCATATTTTCAACCAGAGGAAAAGAGAATTCACAGCCATACACCTCAGTTCTTTATACAGACTTTAAATTGTATGAAAGGAATTAAATCTCAAATTCAGATTTTCATGTGAGGGAAATATTGGATCTTTGAACAAAAATGGAAACTACTAATGAATGTTTGACTGGACTGTATTTTCTGTTTCTAAGTGTGGTGAAAACTATTTCATGTGGGCCCAAAGGGTTCACTTGTCCCCTTTCGCTTTAAAGGTTTCATAATTGCCCTATAGTAAGAATAGTAATTTTAATAGTAGTGATAATTTGTATTTATTAAATATTATACTTTAGGCATATTTCCTAGTATTTGTCAGGATTCACTATATTTGTGGAAGAATTATGACAAATTTAGGAAAAATAATATATCTAGTGTTGGTTCTTCAAGGTTACTTAGTGATGAATGCAATTTGTATCACCACATTTGCATAGGCCCTAGTCAGATGAAAAGAAACTTTTTTTTTCAGCATTGGGATTTGAACCCAGGGCCTGTAGTAAGCTACAGGGCCAGCCCTGTTTTGTTTTGTTTTGTGACTGGGTCTTTTTGTGTCGCTAAGTTGCCCAGGGTGGGCTCAAATGTTATCCTCCTGCTTCAGCCTCCCATTTCTGCGATTACAGGTGTGTGCTGCCATGCCTGACTGAAATATTATTTTCCTTTTGCCTCCCACTTTTCAAAGAACTACTCAAACTGAGGCAGGAGGATCGCAAATTTGAGCCTGACCTGGGCAATTTAGTGACTTAGCGAGAACCTGTCTCAAAATAAAAAATAACGTCAAAGAGCTGGTGATGTAGTGCAGTGCGAAGATTCTGGGTTCATTCTCCAGTGGTGCACAAAAACCAAGCCAAAACAATATAAAATGCTACTCAGCTCAGAAATTGATTTTTTGTTCTGTTTGAAAGCTTTCTAAACATGTTACTTTCAAAGAGTCACAAAAATTCATATAGTTGCTTTTCAGAGTTCACAATTGAATGGGGAGAAACAGTATCTTCAGAACTGTGTACCATATGTCATTGTTTGATTGTTAGAATAAGTTTCCACTTTTATAAAATGACCTGGGGTTATATATGATTTTTTAAAATTTGTTTTTCTCATTTTAAGTAAAGAGGCTGTTCTTTGCTTTTACCTCTATTGCTGTCCAGTTGACCGGTGCCTCCATCTTGTGGTCCAAATGAGGAATTGCACCTTTTCCTACACAGTCCAATTATGGCACACACCACCCCAGTGGAATATATCACGTAAAACTCTTTACAGTATTTTCTGTTTATGTAATTCTTGTTAAATACACATCGGTTCAACCTCCCTCCAGGGCTTTGCTCTGAAAATCATCTCTCTGTCTCTCTCTGTCTCTCTCCCTGTCTCTCTCTGTCTCTCTGCCTGTCTTTCTGTCTCTCTCTTTTTATGTGTTCTCCATCTTTCCCTCTTCACCATCTGCTTGTCAAGGAACCTCTGAAAAGGGTCTTTTTCAAATGACTTGATTAAGAATAAAGTGTCACATATACATACAGAGAGATTTCTCATGGTGCTGATTGATGTTACATGCAAGGAAGTTTCATTAGCCCCTTGTGTTCAAAAATGAAATCTAGGGCCGGTGAGATGGCTCAGCGGCGTAAGCGCCTGCCCAGCAAGCGCGAGGGCCCGAGTTCGACTCCCGGAACCCACATACGAAAAAGGGGCCGGTGATATCGCTCAGCGGCACGGGCGCCTGCTGGCGCGCGAGGTCCTGAGGTCGACCCCAGGTTCCCACAAAAAAAAAAAAGAAAGAAAAAAGTGAAATCTAAAATCTCCAGAAAAGTTTACTGTATAATTTCAAGTTAATTGTTAGAATTAAGAATGCGTTAAGTACTCATTTTCCCCAGTTTCATTGACAAATAAAATTGTATATATTAAAGAACAGACAATAGGAAGAAAGAAAAGTTATTTTAATCCAGCATGGAAAATGTATCTAAAAATGTATCTTGATTTTATATAATTGTTTTGTTGCATATGTTTTTTTGGGGGCTGTTAATCTTTATGTATAATAATTAACTTTATAAGGACTTATAAATAAAGGAATCTGATGCTGGCAAAAAAAAGGGAGGGAAGGGAAGGGGGAAAAAGAGAAGGCGGATGTGTTCTGTACATGTACCAGTTCCACTACAGTGAATGTAATCATTATGCACAACAAACAGGTAGTAATAAAAGGAAAAAATGATTGTAAATTATACATATTTATAGTGTTGAATATGATTTTCTGATATGTGTGTACACTGTAGAATAAGTATATTGTGCTAATTAACATGTCTAGCACTTCACAGTTACCTTTTATATGTGTATGATAAATATTGATTTTTTATCTAGATTTTCTTACAAAATTGTGACAGTACAATATAACACCCTTCATTTCATATTTGTATCTTTCAGTGAGATTAAGAATTATCCTTTTGGGCCGGGATATAGCTCAGTGGCACAGCGCCTGCCTGGCAAGTGCAAGGTCGTGAGTTCAATTCCCAGTACCAAAAAAACAAAAACAACAGCAAACAAACAAAAAAAAGAATTATCCATTTGCAAAATGTGAGGGCATCAACTTTTTATGGGGATTTTTATGAATATTTGGTTGATACGCTATTCATTATCCTTTGAATCACCTTCCAGTGTTGGATCCTTATTGGCTGATCTTGACCTCTGTCTCAAGTGGAAATTAATAATTTTCTTGTGATTCTCTATTTCTTTCCTCTACTTTATGAAATCTTATCTTTTGCAAGTTGTACTTTCACTTTGAGTATGCATATTCAAGTGTACTTTGAATCACTTTCTTATGCCATACTGATAAACAGGAGAAACGGAGAAACTGGCATAAACAAAAAGAGTTTCTTGAAGTGTGGGTAGGGATTGTAACATTGAGTAAAGATTCAAAGGGGACTGGACTAACATTATGAATAACATAGTATTTTTATTTATGTTAAGACTATTGATATCCTACATATGCTAGGAACATTAATTCCACTGTTAATGAATACATTGTCATGGAAGAGGTTTTGGATTTAACTACCTCTGGAAATTGCCTTCCTCCTACTAGAAGGATTTTTGATAATGTAGTCAACCTACTTATTTTCTCTTTCATCTAGAATTTACTATTCCCTAAGTGTTATATTTTGTACTTTACTTCTACGTTGGATTACAAGTCATTGCTTGTGTAGCTAAGTCTCTCTTGGTGTCAGGAGTGTAGCAGGTATTCAGCAAAACTCATTCATATTTTGACTGATACTTGTTTTCTACCTATTTTGTGCCACGCACTGTTGTAGGCTTATGAAACACATCAAAAAATAGGTACTCAAAAATCATGCTGTCACTGAGCTTACCTGATAGTAAAAGGAGTCATATGGTAACAATCGTACATAAAAAACAAGTAAATTACATTTGCTACAGTGTGGTAGGTGCTAACAGAAAATAAAGTAGATCAGAGTCAAGGGATCAGGAACATTGGGGATAGGAAATGGGTTGAAATTTTAAATGAGATAGTTAGGGTAGCTTTATTCAGAGGTAATAATTGAATAAAGACTTAAAGGAAGTCAGGTAGATATGTGGAACATGAGCTTACCATTCAGAAAATGGCAGATAAAGCAGCTTTTACTCTGAATAAAATGGGAGTTAATAGAGGATGTTGGGAAAAGGGATGGCATAATTTGATTAATGGTTTCCTTGAATGGGATTCCTTTAGTTTTTATTGGCATAGACTACAGGGGTTTGAGATTGAAGTAAGAAGATCATTTAAAAAGCTTTGCTTTTTGCTGTTGTTTTGAGTGTTTATTTGAACATAATTTTAGAGGTATAGAAAAGTTACAAGAATAATACAAAGAATTCTCACATGTTTCTCTAGATACATTGCTACTGTTTTACCATACTTGGTTCATCTTTTTTGGTTAAAAATTTTATTAAGAAGTAAGTGTTTGCTTTGGCAGCACATATACTAAAATTGGAAGAAATAAAACTTGCATATATTTATGTTGTATACTATAATGTTTTGGTATGTGGTACAAATGGCTAGATCAAGTTAACATATATTACCTCACATAATTATCTTTTTTGTACTTCAGATCTCTCTTAGCACTTTTCAAATATAATATATTGTTGTTAACTGTAGTTACACCTTGTTGTATAATGGAACTCTCAAAATGTCTATCCTGACAAAAGATATTTGCATCCTTTAGCTAACGTCTCCTCAGTCCCTCCATCCCCAAACATACTGCATACTAGACCCTACTTATCAGTGTTCTTCTGTGAGTTTATGAATTCATTTTTATGTTCTATAGATAAGTGAGATCAAGTGGTATTTGTCCTTTTTGTCTGGCCCATTTTTAGACTTAACTTGAAGTCCTCTAGGTTTGTTCATGTCACAAATGACAGCATTTTCTTTTTTTGTTAAGGCTGAATAGTATTCTATTGCATGTACTTTTTTTTTTTTTTTGTGGGTACCGGGGGTCGACCTCAGGACCTCGCGCACCAGCAGGCGCCCGTGACGCTGAGCGATATCACCGGCCCCTTTTTCTTATGTGGGTTCTGGGAGTCGAACTCGGGCCCTCACACTTGCCAGGCAGGCACTTATGCCGCTGAGCCATCTCACCAGGCCCTGCATGTACTTTCTACATTTTATTTATTCAACATCTCTTAATGAACACTCAATATGATGTCATGTGAATAACACTGCAGTAAATATGGGAGTGAGTGTAATAGTCAGCTCTGTGGTAGCACCACACAATACCTGACACAGGCTACTTAGGAAGTACAGAAAGATTTATTTTGGTTTGTGGTTCATGGGACATTGTGTTACTTACTTTTTGTGTTGCTGAGACAAAGTACCCAACACCCACAAGTTGAAGGAGGAAAAGTTTATTTCAGCTCACACTTTGTAGAAGTATCAGTCCATAATCAGCTGGCTCCGAGGCAGGAGGGCATGGCAGAGGGCCATCACAACAAAATCAGTTCATGGTGTGACAGGCAGAGGGCAGGGAAACAGCAAGCACCTACAGCTTCCTTTCTGTCCCTTTGTATTCTATCCAGTCTACAAGCCTATGGGTTGGTGCCACCTACACCCAAGGTAGGGCCTCCCATAACCCCTACCCAGAACAATGCAAAACCAATTTAGTTATTCCATGCCCTCAATGCCAGTATCGCACAACCTAGATCCAACCATCTCTGGAAAGTCCCATCTATGACTGCCTGAAGCTTTGAGGAAACACCAAGATACAAACCATATCAGGCATCAAATCCATGATTGGGTGACTGCATTAGTTTAGGCCTCTCTTATGGCATACATCATATTAGGTGTGAGTGACAGAGTATGTACTCACATCTGAAGGCAGAAAGCAAGAGAGAGAGCACCCACAGGCTTCCGCAGTCCCTTTCTAGGACATATCCTAGTGATCTAAGGGACTCTCAGTAGGCCCCACATCTTACAGGTCCATGGCATCTCCCAATCCTGCCACCCCAGGGACTAAGCTTCCACGTATGGACCTTTGCGGGGCAGTCATCCCAATCATAGCAGCAAGTATCTCTTTCACATATTACCTTTGGATATACTAGTAGTGTGGTTCTGGATCATGTACTAACCATTTTTAATGTTTTGAAGAACTTTCATGCTGCTTTTCATAACAGCTGTATTACTTTACACTCCCACCAACAGTAAAGAAAGATCGTCATTCCTTTGTATCTTAGCTAATATTTGTTATCTTTTCTCTTTTGAGTAATAGCCAATAGTGTGAGGTGATACTGCACTGTGGTTTTAATTTGCATTTCCCCGATGATTACCAATTTTGAGGAGCTTTTCAAATACCTGTTGGCTGTCTATAAATCTTCCATTTAGAAATGTCTGTTAAGGTGATTTGCCTAGTTTTATTTTATTTATTTATTTATTTATTTATTTTTATATATGCGGGTACTGGGAGTCGAACTCAGGACCTCGCACTTGCCAGGCAGGCACTTATGCTGCTGAGCTATATCACCAGCCCTTGCCTAGTTTTAGATTGGATTAATTTTTCTTGCTATTGAATTGTTTGAATTCCTTATCTATTTTTTCTGTCTTTACTCCTTATCAGATGAAGGTTTGAAAACATTTTTTACAAATATTTCCTCCTTTCTGTAGGTTTTATGTATTCAGTGTTGTTTCCATTCCTGTGCAGAAGCTTTGTAGTTTAATGTAATCACACTTGTCCATTTTGGGTTTTGTTGCTTGTGCCTTTTTTGGTCATATCCAAGAAATAATTTCCAAGGCCAAAACTTTCCCTCTATTTTATTTTAAGGGTTTTATGTATTTGAGTCTTACATTTAATTCTTTAATCCATTTTGAGTTGATTTTTTAAAAATGTCATGCTGTAGGTTGAATGTGTTCTCCCCAAAAGTGTGTTGGAAACTTATTTTCCAACACAACAGTGTTGGCAGGTGGGTACTAAAGTGTACTGATGTCATAAGAACTCTGCCCTCACAAAAAATTCCTATTATAAAAGGTCTTAAGGACTTGATTTCCAACTCTCCCCTCACCGTACTGGTATTCTGTTGTGCATGTATGTGCTGTCTTTCACTTCCACATTCCACTGTGGAATGACTAAGCAAGAGGCCCCTTGCCAGATTCGAGCTCTTTGACCTTGGACTTCCCAGCCTTCAGAATTGTAAGAAATAAATCTGAAATTTATAACTTTTCACCATTGAGCATGATGTTGTCTGTGGGCTGATCATAGAGAGCCTTTATGGCACTGAGGTACGTATAAGAATCGACACACAAGGTAGAGACCACTCCACAGACTTTCGTGGAAGTAATATGGCGCGGAATTTGTTGTGCCTGGGTGCAGGCAGACAGAGAGCGAGAAGGGGCTCTGTAGGGAACAAAAAGAAGTGAGACTTTTTTATAGGGATTGAAAGAGGGCAAGGGACATTAGGTGGGAAGATGTTAATAAACATCTGTGGTCACGGTTCTCTGGCTGTCTTGCACCTCAGTGGGCAGACTTTGAGGTGTCTGGTGTAGATTTTCACTGTCTCTAGATGTCCGGGGCCTATCTTATCTCTTTTACCACATCTTGTGTTTGCCAGTGACTGAGCTGAGTCCTGCTGAGATGAATGCCTCTGCTGGCAAGCAGGTTGGGTGCTGGGAGAGTTAGTCCAATTCGAGCCTTACAGTATGTTTCTTTTGTACCCAATTCTTGAGGAGTTTTTATTACCATGAACCAACTTTGAATTTTATTGAAAGCTTTTTCTGCATCTATTGAGATAATCATACGGTTTTTGTCCTTTATTCTGTTGGTGTGATTTACTGTGTTTATTGATCCGTATATATTATACTATCTTTTTATATCTGGGATAAATCCCACTTGATCTTGGTGTATAATCTTTTTTTTTTTTTTTTTTTTGTGGGTACCAGGGGTCGACCTCAGGACCTCGCACACCAGCAGGCACCCGTGCCGCTGAGTGATATCACCGGCCCTTTTTTCGTATGTGGATTCCGGGAGTTGAACTCGGGCCCTCGAGCTTGCCAGGCAGGCACTTACACCACTGAGCCATCTCACCAGCCCTATAATCTTTTTAATATCCTGTTGCATTCTGCTTGCTAATATTTTGATGAGAAATTTTGCATCTGTTTCTTCAGGAATATTAGTCTATAGATTTCTTTTTCTGTTGTGTTCTTGTTTGGCCTGGTATCAGGGTAATACTGGCTTTGTGCAGTTAGTTTAGAAGGATTCCCTTCCTTCCAATTATTTGAATAGTTTGAGTTTTGGCGTAATTCTTTTGTAAAGATATGGTAAAATTCAGCAATGAAGTCATCCAGTTCTGGGCTTTTCTTTATTGGGAGACTTTTTACTGATTCAATCTCTGCTTGTTATTGGTCTTTACAAGTTTTCTATGTCCTCATAGTCAATTTTGGTAGGTCATATGTATCCAGAAATTTATCAGTTTCTTCTAGATTTTCCAAGTTGTTGACAAATAGTTGTTTATAATAGTCCATAATGATGCTGGTATCAGTTACAATGTGTCCTTTTTCTCTTCTGATTTTATTTGGGTTTTTTTTCTCTTTTTTGTTGATTAGTCTAGCTAAAGGTTTATCAATTTTATCTTTTCAAAAAACCAAGTCTTTTATACCTTTCCCCCACCTAGAACTCATGACTCTGAAGTCTGATCTCAAATCATACATACTTTCAAGTGCCTTCCTTTCATCAAGTGCTTCAGTTTTCCAAGATCCCTTTTCCATACTTTTCACAAAAGAGTAGACTTTTTCCTGGTGGTGAATTTAGATCACCCTTTAGCCTGATGCTAGCCTTCTTTTTTCTGAGAATTTTGTCAGTTTTTCTTGGAATGTCCTTGTTTTTTTATAAAGGATTTTTGCATTGACATGAGCTTACTATTATTCTTCTCTATTTTTCTATTTGCAGACAATTTGAAGGTTGTTTTCTAGTTATGTTGAGGAGATGGGTTTTATTACTTTTTCTTATATGTTTGTATGTATAATTTATTTTTGGATGATGTTTTGTTGGGAGATTCCAACTTATGTGGACACCATTATCTAGGTTTGCTGATTTTATTCTGAAGTTGGAGGTAAGTGAAGGAAGACTTAAGGATGACTCTAAGGATTTTTACCTAAGCAATTGCAAGGATAAAACTGTATCAACGGGCTGGTGAGATGGCTCAGCGTCATAAGCACCTGCCTGGCAAGCGTGAGGGCCCAAGTTCGACTCCCGGTACCCACATACAAAAAAAGGGCCGGTGATATCGCTTAGCGGCACGGGCGCCTGCTGGCGCACAAGGTCCTGAGGTCGACCCCCGGTACCCCCCTCCAAAAAAAAAAACAAAAAAAAAACAAAAAGCTGTATCAACTAAAATAAAGAAGGATGAGCAGGATTCGAGAGGTAAAATCAAGTTTTCAGTCTTAGGTTATATTTGAAACATCTATGAGACATCTAAATAGTGAAATACTTAAGAATTAACCTAACCCGGGAAGCAAAAGACTTCTCCAGTGAAAACTACTATTCTTAAAATAGAGACCAAAGAGGATATCAGAAAATGGAAAGATATCCCCTTTTCTTGTTTAGGCAGAACCAATATAGTCAATATGGCCCTACTTCTAAAGCTGTTATGCAGCAATACCAGTCAAAATACCAGTAGCATTCCTCACAGAACTAGAGAAAATATTCATATGGAGAATTCATATGGAACCAGAAGAGACCTAGAACAGCAAAAACAATTCTGGGCAATGAGGGCACGGCAGGAAGCATCACAATCCCAGACTTCAAGTTATACTACAAAGCTACGGTGGTAAAAACAACATGGTATTGGCAAAAAAAAAAAAAAGAAAGAAAAGACTTGTGGGTCAGTGAAACAGAATAGAGGATACAAAAACAAATCTAGGGACACTAAGATGCCTTATCTTTGACAAGGATCTGAATACTTTCACTGGAGGAAAGATATTCTTTTTAACAAATAGTGTTGGGAAAACTGGCTATCCACATGCTAAAGATTGAACATACGCCCATATCTTTTACCATGTACTAAACCAAAATAAGAATGCACCAAAAATCTAAATATTAAAGCAGAAACAATCTGGTGCGAGACAAAATGAGTGAAACTCTTGAAGACATAGGCATAGCCAAGACTTTCAGAACAAAACACCAGTTGCATAAGAAATAATCCAGCAACAAATAGGATCATATCAAATTAAAAAGCTCACACAGAAAAAGAAACCACTAAGAGAGTGAAGGGACAGTCTACAGAATGGGGAAAAATTTTGCCAGCTACTCCTCAGATGGAGGACTAAGATACAGAATATATAAAGAACTAAAAAAATTAGACCCCCCCCCAGATTTAAAGACCCAATTAAAAAAAATGGTCATCTGAAATGAATAGACCCTTCTCAGATGCAGAAGTACAAATGGCTAATACATATATGAAAAATGTTCATCATCCCTGGCCACTCAAGAAATGCAAATTAAAACAACTCTTCTAAGCTCACGTTCATGTATTATAGTCTTTCTAGTCTTAGCTTACAGTAGTGCTTAACATGTAGTAGATGTTTAGTAGCATTTGTTAAATGGGAAGAATGTTGCTGCTGTCTTCTCTATGCGGCAGAGGAATAAAGAGAAAAGTAGTCGCCTTTGAAGCTATAAAAGCCCTTGAGATAGTTTCACTTTCAGCCTAAAAGATTTCTTTATCAATTCACCTCTAACATTTGATTTTCTTTTTCTCCTTAAGATTTTTTTCAGAGCTTTCCATTTGTGCATTCAAAATGGACCTATGGGGTCGGTGAGATGGCTCAGCGGTATGAGCGCCTGCCTGGCAAGCGCGAGGGCCCAAGTTCGACTCCCGGAACCCACATACGAAAAAAGGGCCGGTGATATCGCTCAGTGGCACGGGCGCCTGCTGGCGCGTGAGGTCAACCTCTGGTACCCACCAAAAAAAAAAAAAATGAACCTATGTTTAGTGATTGCTCCCAGCAATTTTTTTTTTCAAGTAATCAGATATGTTGTTATATGTGTATGTGCTATTTAAGGAGACAGATAGTATAAAAGAACTGAAGAGTCCATCAAAATTAGGACCAGCTTCTATTACTTTCATTCGTTTCCTTAATAAATATTATCAAACATCTTCTACATGCCAGGTATGTACTAGAAGTGTGTGTATGTGTCTGTATTTTAATTAATAAATTTTATTTTTAGAAATGCCATTTTGACAAATTATTTTTCTTTAGAGACTAACATCTAGTTTGTAATTTGAAGCTATGTACTTTGATTATTGAGCAAAATCATAAAATAAATTTAACAATATAATAAAAATATAGGCATTTTAAAAATTGAGAATACTCTCACAAACATTGGAGATTAGTATAAGGTGTCAGTGAAGATTGAAAGTAATATAATGAGGCAGTGAGAAGCTGCTAAATATAAAAGTAGGATATTTACATTTTATGTATATTTTTAGATAACCATCTTTTATCAAAGCTAAAACACATGCGAAATACTTCACATCTATGGTAAAATTGATGCAGATGCAATAAATATTCCTTTATTAAACAGAATTTCTCAAGTAGTTTTATTAATGACATGAATTATGGAATAAAATATACAAATAATATTTGGGACATATCATTAGCTGGCACTCATTTTACATGTATTTTCTGAAGTGCGGTCTCCCTTAAGTCCTCCCTGGACCACTTGGCCATCTGTACCAGAGGCAAGTGGTTGCTGGTAAGATGAGCACACTCATCTCCAAATCCATTTTTAACAGGGTACTGTTTATTCTTCCTTTATAATTGTCACACAGATATTCACTTCTCCCCCAAATCTTAGATTCATCTACTTTAAATTTTCTACATAAGGGCATTGATTTTGCATTTGTAGTTTTACAGAGAAAAAAAAATTTAAATCTAGGATAATTTATATGAAAAACTATTTCTTACCTGAATATGTTTTTATTCTGACCAAGCCAGTTTACCACATAACTATAGTCACTGGCAATCATTATACTTGTAATCTACATCTATGTGACAACAATTAACTGTGTATTTCAGAATAGCTAGTAGAAAGGATTTTGAATGTTCCCAGCACAAAGATGTGATAAATGTTTGAGGGAATGGATATACTAATTACCCTGATCTGATTATACATTATATACATGCATTGAAATGTCATAACATAGCTCCATAAATCTGTACAATTATTGAATGTCAACTGGAAATTTTTTAAAATACTTAAAAAGAAACCATATAATCAGCTTGAAGCAAATCCATTGAGTCATTTAAATTTTTAACCTTGTATGTCTCTGTGTATTTATGTGTATATAACTTTGAGACACTGTTATTTCCTCTCAGGTGTGAATTACCCTTTTGAATGGGTACTTTAATTCATTTATAGATGAGGAAATTGAGATCTGGAGTGATTGTGACTGACTCAAAGTTCCTAAGAACTAAGGATGTATTTTCTCAGTATAGTTTAACAAAAATTGAAAATTAAAAGTTTAAGGTGATTTTATTAGTTTTATTAGTGCACACCTTGGCAGCAATTGAAACTTTCTTTAGTGCCATTATTACTTTTCCTATGTATACAAGTTTACCACATGTCTGCAACACTTACAATTTTTCTTTTGAAAATAATCTTTATCAGAGTCAAAGCCTTTTATGGCTAGTTCAAAAAACAATAAAAACAGCAAGCTTTTATAGTGGAAGCACTATACCATCAAGAATAACCCAAATACTGTGTTTTTACTGTGGCATATGTTTTTCAAGACAAAGGCTTAATATTTGCAGTATTGTTTCCAGTGAGTCACTTGTATATCTCATGAAGATTCTGTCTAGCACTGTTGTGCAATATTCTTTTTTTTTTTTAATATGCAGGTACCGGGAGTTGAACTCGGGACCTCGCGCTTGCCAGGCAGGCACTTATGCCGCTGAGCTATATCACCGGCCCCTGTTGTGCAATATTCTTATAGGTATTTATAACTTTGTTGAAATCTTTTCCTTAGGATATTCAAATAAGAAAAATAACTGGAACATTAGAAATACTAAAAAAAATTAAAAGAAGGGAAAATGGTTCAAAGACAGAATCTAGTCACCCATGTAATGGTTGTCTAGTTCAAATTAAGTATGATAAAGAGTCTGCTACCATCAGAATTAAAATTTTTAATTTAGTTCTACTTATTTAACTTACCTTCAATTCATAAACTATGGAAGGTAAGTCTTGATAATCTTTTGATCTAGCATTAGTTTTTTAAAATTTTTGCAGTACTGGAGGTCAAATCCAGGATTTCACCTGTTTTGTTTTCATTTGGTTTGTTTTGAGACAGGGTCTCACTGTGTAACCCAGGCTGCCTTGAACTCGTGGTGATCCTTCTGCTCAGCCTCCTGAGTGCTGGGATGACGGACTTGCCCACACCCGGCAGGATTTCACCTTTGCTACCACTGAACTACAGCCCCAGCCCTGCCATTAGATTTTAACTAGAAACTAAAGGAATTAAGTACAACTATTTACAATCAAAACAATTTTAATTTTCTTTTTTTGAATCATTTTAAGTACCCTCATTTTATACCCCGTTAACACATAAAATCTTTTCAAGATGTCCTTTTCTATTCTCATTTTATTTAGATTTCTCCCTTCTTAGTCTTTATTTTTATGCTTATGTAGAAACAAAACCATTAAAATATATACAATAGCTACTTGTAAATGAGATATTAGTATTTTGGAGAAAGCCTTATCCTAAATTTTGGTTCTCTGGCTGCCTGCCATATGTCCTACTAAATTACTGGTAATCAAGTAGTTAATTTGCCTTTCAGCTAACAAGTGGCACCAAACTGTGTCTTTTGTTTTTGGAGAACAGAATACAGTTAAAAAAAAAAATTAAACTCTAGCAGTTTCAAAAAAGGAGTCTGGGTTAGGTTTGGCAAATTTCATTTTTTATTTTATTAATTTTTTACTATTTCTCAGTTTTTATTTTTTATTAGTTCATGTTTGTAGTACATAATGATTACATTCCTCTTGGGGAGTTGATACATGTGCATAACATACCTCTTGCTTCACCCCACTTCCTTATGTTGACTTTCCCAGTCAAGGCTTCTCCAATCTCCTATTTTTCAGCTAAGAAAAGAAAATGTGCTAAGGTTTATATCATCTAAAACAGGGTAGTGCAATAAATCAAATTTCCTCTCATATGATCCTCCTCACTTTTTTTTTGTTTCCATAATTTTTATTATTCCATGTTTGTAGTACATAATATTTATGTGGAATTGGTACATGTACATAATACCTGTCTTATTTATCACTTGATAGATTTTTTATGCACAACTCTTCACAAAGTTTCCCTCTGAATTCATAAGACCTCTTACATAGAATTATTAGATCTTGGGACACTCTGGGGTAGAACTTGTACATCAAAATATTCTCCTGGTACTTAGTGATGGTGTTTTAGAGTAATATTTGCAGTAGTCAATTTCTAATCAGATTAACAGTTTCTCTGCTTTTAAGTGTACTGCTTCTCTGGCTGATGTGGGAAAAGGAGACTTTTATATCTCATGAGTAAAGTTCAAGCAGTATCTAATTCTAATGGTATCTTTGGCAGCAAATAGGCTACTTCTCTCCCTCCTAAAAGTATAAATGGTGAATATTTCCATGATCATACCACACTATAAAACTTAGATCTTCTTCCTCCCTCTTAATGTTATTATGAATTGTAAATAAATCCATTAATGGTGTTTAGTGTTGAGAACAGAGGAAATTTATGGGCTTGGTAGAGCATGCTTAGCTGAGTTATGATTTTAGCTAGTAGATGATTAATGAGAATAGACTTAAAAAGGAAAAAATAGTAATTTCCTATACTTTTCATAATACGAGGACAAAAAACAAATACAGAGATACCTGGGTTGTCGAATAGCTCCGAACTTGAACTTTCCATTACTTGAATAGCAAAATTTAAAAAAAATCTGCTTGGTGTTCTTAACTTTGCTTGATAGTCAAACCAAAATTCCAACTTGAAAAAAACTATATGTGCTGAGAGTGAGTCACGCTGCGCGACAAAGGAGTGATGCTTCAGTCTAAGAGCTGCTCTCGCCCAGACTACACAGTGCTTGTATGTTGCGTTACAACATTGTGCTTTATTTTTGACACTTTATTTGTCTAAAATATTGTAAACATGGCTCCAAAGAAAGTGATACCAGCAGTAAAGCTAACAGGAAAACTGTGAGAACCACGATAGAATTAATGAAAGAAATCATTGTGAAATTTGTTGAATTCCTGGAAAAATGAATTTATAAGTGTAATTTTTGGACCTCAGAACCAATTATTTGGTTCTCTCTTATTTCTTGTGGGAAAAATATGTTTAGTTCTTGAACTTTTGGTGTTCAAACATGACTTTGGAATGAATTGAGTTTGACAACCTAGGTATCACTGTAATTCCTATTTGCTCCTTTGACATTTCTTCCTTAAAATTATCTAAAAATTTAATCTTATAAGTAGCTTCAGAAAATATCTTTGGAAACAACCTAAAGTAGTATTACGCCCCTTCATTTCTTTTGTCTATTGCCATGTACTAGTTCCTAAATTCCTAATTCCAGTGAACATGAGTGCCATTTGTACCAAACACACCAAGTGTTCACACAACTTACAATAAAATCTTGGCAACAAAGACATAAAAAGATGAGAGCTTATGTTATATGGACTGAACATTAGTGGATGTGAGTTTACTAGTAATGATTGCTAGTGCCTGTAGGTATGTGATAAACTGGCTTGTTGGTCAGTTGGCTCAAGTTTATGGGATATTGCTTAAAGTGGTATAGATCTTCACAAATAGAAATGTGTGCCTTTTTTCTCCTCACGTTTCACTTATAACACCACCCTCCTCCTACCAGGGATATGAGCTGGATAAAAAAGAAGGGTTAGTAGTGCTGTCTCATTGTGTAGATGAAGAATGCCCCACATAGATATGCGAGAATCTAAGAAACTTACATTTTCATGACAGCTCCAGGAAGAGGGTGCTTAAAATCAGTGCCAGCTCAAAGTATCATCCCTACTAAAGCTTTAACTCACCTTACAGTTAAAATTGCTATTGAATTGCTATTGAGAAAGCATTTTACCAGTCTAGTGGGAGAATTTAGATCAAACTAATGACCTCAGTAGTATTTTTGTCCAGGTTTTTTATACTTATGCTATAGAAAATACACAGTTTAAATGGATAATCATAGACTAATGGGACAGAGCTGAGAATTCAGAAATCTGTGGCCAATTGATTTGCAGCATGGTTGCCAAGACTATTCTGTGGGAGAAAGAATCATCTCTTTAGCAAATGGTGCTGAGACAATTAGACATCCAGTTGCAAAAAATAAAGTTGCAAACTTCACATATATAAAAATGAACTCAAAATTGTTCAACCACCTAAATATAGGAGTTAAAATTATAAAACACCCAGAACTAAACATAAGGATAGCTTTATAACTTTGGATTTGGAAATGCATTCTTAGATATGATACCCAAAGCATAAGCAACAACAACAAATAAATAGATAAATTGGACTAGATTAAAATTTAAAACTTTTGTTCATCAAAAAGATGTCAGGAAAGTGAAAAGATTCTACGGAATGGGAGAAAAATATTTGCAAATTATATGATAAATCTATAGTAGCCAAAATATATAAAGAACTTCTATAACCAATAACGAATACTAATAACCTAATTTAAAAATGGGCAACAGACTTGAATAGACATTTCTTTGATGAATTACTAAACAAGTACATGAAAAGATGCTCAAAATCATTAGTCATTAGAGAAGTGTGAATCAGAATGACAGTAAGATACCACTTTACACCCATTATGATTTAAAAAAGTGTTGGCAAGGATATAGAAATACTAAAACTCTCATCTATTGATGGTGGAAATGTACACTGGTACACCTGCTGTGGAAAAGTTTGGTTGTTCCTCAAAAAGTTAGAAAGAATTACTATATGAATTAGCAATCCCATTCTTAGATGTATATTAAAAGAAATGAGTACTTCAGCAAATGCCGTGTAAATGTCCTTGTCGCAATAGCCAAAGATAGAAATAACCCAACTCTCCATTGACAGATCTCACACACACACACACACACACACACACACACACACACACGAATATGACTCAGAAACTAAAAGGAATGAGGTACTGATTTATATGTGCGCAAAGTGGATGAACCTGTGAACATATGCTAAGTGAAAGGAGCCAAACATAAGGAGTCACATTTTATATGTCTCCGTTTATTAAAAAATATCCAGGATTCATAATCCATTGGGACAGAAAGTATATTGCTGGGGATAGGAAGGAGCAGAAAGTGACTACTTAATGGTTATGGAGTTTTCTTTTGAGATGATGAAATACTTTGAAACAAAATGGAGCGATTGTAAACATTGTGAATGTACTAAATACCACTTAATTATATACTGCAAAGTAGTAAATATTATGTTACATGAATTTCACCTTAAATTTTCAAAAAGGGTAATTAGTTATAGGATAATAGTACATAGGGATAATGCTATCAATATTAATGTCTTCAAATGCAGTGTATTTTTTAAAATGTTAAGTTTGAGTCTAGTATCATTTTCTGGAACTATTTTGAAAAAGTTATTAAAAAATTAAATGTCATATAACTGTATTTTGCTTTATTGTATGGCTGGCTTTTCTTTTCTTTCTTTTTTTTTTTTTTTTTTTTTTTTTTGTGGGTACCAGGGGTTGAACTCAGGACCTTGCGCGCCAGCAGGCGCCAGTGCCGCTGAGCGATATCACCGGCCCCTTTTTCGTATGTGGGTTCCGGGAGTTGAACTCGGGCCTTCGCGCTTGCTAGGCAGGCGCTTATGCCACTGAGCCATCTCACTGGCCCCTCTTTTCTTTTATCTTTTATAAATTAGAAAAGCTAACAGTGTTTAGAATTCCAGATAGAAGTTTCTTTTTTGTTTAGAATTCATATAATGTTTTTTTGACAAACAATAAAAAATGTTAGAAGACAATATGATAGAGAAAAATTAAAACAGTTATAATTGAGTGCTAAGGAGTGCAATAAAGTCTTCATGGCGTGGAAGGATCAGTGCATAGCAGGGTGTGTAATTTGTCAGTATTAAAAAACAGCTAATCATCTGTACTCCCTCCAAAAAAATGAGTAAGGGTAGGAGAAGTCCTTTTTTCTCTGGTGTCCTTTTCAATAGGATATGAGTAGATTTCATGTTCAACCATTTGGCACATATGGTTTCATTAATAGCACTTAAGCTTTTCTGTTTTCCATTTGAGACACTACTCTTAGGAAGGTAAACCCAGTTTCTTCTTTGACTTACCAGACTTGAATTTGCAGTTTGAGTTTGTACTGTTCTAAATGAAAGATG
Source organism: Erethizon dorsatum (assembly GCA_028451465.1). Classification (NCBI taxonomy): domain Eukaryota; kingdom Metazoa; phylum Chordata; class Mammalia; order Rodentia; family Erethizontidae; genus Erethizon; species Erethizon dorsatum. Next base: position 101,179,468 of record CM051833.1, read on the forward strand.
TAATCTTTCAACACTTTCTAAGATAGGTTATTCATGTCAAATGCTTTATTCATAAACTAGTTTATTTCATGTTTAATGTTAGTAAGTGACAAGTTCATATTATGTTTGATACAAAAACATACAAATATCAAAATAAAAATCTTAAGTATCTGTCTCTAATGATAAGAAAGAAAGTTAAAGAGTTGGACTTAACCTGAAGTGAAAAGACACTGCTTCCTTCAAGTTAGCCTTTTCTGCCCTCCTTCTGCCCTCATTAAGGAGACCTTGGACTCCTCCATATTCTCTTGCACTATCAAGTGGAAACTGTCACCTGACTCCTTCTTGGATCATCCATCAGCCTCCCTTGTTAGTCGCATGACCAGTGACCACTAGAAATGAAGCACCTGGAGTACATGGCATGTTTTGTGAAATATTAATAAGATGTCCACTCATATTAATGTATGATTTATTTCAGCATGACAATGAGAGATACCGCAAAAGGACTGGGTAATAGAAATCATACAGCAGAAGTTTAAATAAGAGAGTGAGCTTTGGGATTTTGTCAGAGGGACAAAATACAATTTCTGGTCCATTTTCTTTTCTCATTCTTCTGTGAATCATTACCATATCACACCATGGCCTTTTTCTAGCAGCAGACTCTCTTTGGGCATCCAGCCACCACATGATGCTATTCCTGAAGGTTCTATTCTTATTCTCCTTCCTTGGCAGAAACACCCCAGGGAGGGAGCCAACTCAAGTTCAAGATTCCTAATTACCTTCTATTTCTCCCATCCCACATCCCCAGCTATTCCCCTCAAGGCTTTTTTGTGTCTAGTAAGTCCAGATGGACCCAACCTCCATATGCATTTACTTTTAGATTATATTTGCTTTTCTGTATCTTCAATAAGCTTTTTCCTATTTCACATTTGCCTGTGTTTAAAAATGATTGGAATGACTTCCCTGTGCAACTTTTATTTCTAAAGGGAATACCATTGCGAAGACTGTGTACTAACATATACAGACTTATAACTCATTGTGCTCATGTACTATCTTCATTAATATTTTGTAGGGTCACAATGAACATATTTTTCCTACTATGCTGTTCTGATAGTCTTGTGAGACATAATTCAGTTGGTCTTCAGGGTAGTGAATGCTTAGTAAATATAGTTGTGTTGGAGGTTGTATATGAGAAAATATTCTATCACTTCAGATATTTAGTAAAAGCTTATTGCAGTGTGATGAATGACTTAAATAAAAAGAAATCAGATTTTCTATTATTTAACTATAAAATCTTTTTATATTGGACACATTTTTCCTGTTGTGCCTTTCTCTTTTAGGCGCTAACCTCAGGAATTGGCAACTCAGGCATCATCTACATCCCGTGGTCTGACCTTCTTATAAAGTTACCTTTTATAACACAGGAGTGTTGTTGGCCCGGTACTGCATGAGATTATGTTTTAAAAACAAAATAAATGACAAACCTTGCTTGTTTGATCTGGCCTCTAAAGTTGGTATCCTTATACTTCCTTTTCAGCTGGACTAAGAGAAGACTTGGGAGAGAATGGAAAAGACTGATAGGAAGAGAGAGTGAACATGTAGGGTGGTACGGCTGCCCGCGTGAATCAGATCAGCAGCGCACAGGAGCTGGTAGGGAAGGAGTGTGAGAGCTCAGCCAGGACAGTGTTGTCGGAATGCGGAAATGGAACATAGAGTCGAAAGGGGTTCATCTGAACTTCATTTCCTGACTTTATAACTCATAAGATTATTTGTTAACTTTAAACCACCAAGTAGGTCTTTTTTTAGTTACCTATTCTGTGCGCCATCTCTAATCCTTGCTTAAGATAAGGAATGTAGTTTTAGTTTAATATATCATTCACTTGTCTGTCAGATCAAGCAGGGAGGGTATTCAGTCATAACTCTTTTAGGGTCTTAAGCGGTCATATATTTTCATATTTATTCTGATTTAAGATTATGAAAATTCTGAAAATGTGGTTTTATATTTCAGAATCTACCACATTTAAATCACTGTATAAGTTCAAGGGCATTGGAATCAGTATAATTTATAGTTCCCTTTTCATCTCAGCATGAATAACTTCAAATTCAGTGAAGTGTTGCTTTGGCTTTTCTTACCCGAATGGTGTACTTATCTGATTCACTTCAATAGTTGCCTATTTTCCCTTTCAGAAATGTCTGTTCTCTCACCAGGAGACTAAAACATTGTGCAGATGTACAGTTGGATACAATGATGCCAACATAATATATGCACTGTTCAATAATTTATTTTGTATCTGGAGTGATGCATCTGTTTCCTTCTTGTGAGAGAGGGTCTGAACTTCATTTCAATGTCATTTTAGGTACTGGTCCAATTCTTCCATACAGTTAACCAAAAATGAAAATTTCCATCTGTTCAATTGCCATTCAGAGGAATGTTTTACCTCTGAAGCACATTATGACAACTAAAATTGACAGCATAATCTGCCTGAATTTTTTTTTTCTCTTTTATTCCCTCTTCAGATTCTCTTGAGGTTTAACAAGAGAGAGTTCTTTTTTTTTTTTTTTTTTATAGCTACTTAAGATTAGAGGTCTCCCCCATCACCTTCTCTAGCAACTGTAGATAAATAGAGCATGAATGGCTGTCCACTATTCACTGCTTTATTTTATATTTTTTCTTCCACTACTAACCCTATAGGACATGTCCTTGTTAGCATGCTATTAACAGAACAATGCAAACATAGCATTCTCTTTCTATGAGAGTAAATGTCTGCCAGTACTATTTGGCATTCCATTGAATGCCCAGATTCTCTCCAGTTGGAAGGTACAGTTACAGGCTGATTTTTATTGATCAGTCTGTACTTTAGAAAACTGGCTAAGGAGGCCTTTGGAATATACTGCCTCTAAAGTTTTTTTATTTTAACTGAAAAAGAGACCTAAGAATATAGTCTCGGGGCCGGTGAGATAGCTCAGCGGCATAAGCGCCTGCCTGGCAACCGCGAGGTCCTGAGTTCGACTCCCGGTACCCATATATGAAAAAGGGGCCGGTGATATCGCTCAGCGGCATGGGCACCTGCTGGCACGCGAGGTCTTGAGGTCGACCCCCGGTACCCACAAAAAAAAAAAAGAGTATAGTCTCATAAGTTTTGTTGCTGAAATGGCAGAAATATTTCTTTTTATACTATTAATGTTCCAATTTAAATGTACCAGTTAATGAGCCATATAAAATTTTTAGGTGCAGTGAAGAAAACATGGTCCTATCCACCACATGAAGGGTTATAGCATAGGAGCAGAATGATCAGAATAAAGCAATTAATTTTTGTGACTGTCTCTTATGTACAGTATAAGTAGCAATACAAATAGGATAAAATCATATATTGAATCCTAGAAAACAATTAAACCCAGATAGCAGGGTTTCTTCAAAATGTCTACACTTTAAATAAACATCTTTGACATCTGTACTCTTTCTTGTGTTCTCAAAGAGATTATGTAATGGTTTATACCATAACAATGATCACCACTTACCTTTCTATTCTGTAAAATATTTGTGTCTTTGTAGACTTTTGAAGTATATTTGTTATTTGTACCTATGTTACTTATCCTACCTGGCTGTACATGCTGTTTTGTGTCCTTATTGTTTTTATTTTCTCTGTTTTCCAATGCTATTGGCTTGTAGATGTCCCTTTTATCTTCCTAAGTTTCAGTGCCTTCCTATAACAAACATGATTTCCAAGGAATCGAATCAATGAATTAGAACCCTGTATTATAATTATAAATTTTGCTACTCAGTGGCAAAGGTAACACTTTATTACTCCAATTGACATTTTCCTGTGGTACAAAAGTCCAGTATAATGGATAACCATTTGTTAGTCATTTAATACATGAAGTATTTCTCTTTTTTTTTTTTTTTTTTTGTGGGTACCGGGGGTCGACCTCAGGACCTCGCGTGCCAACAGGCGCCCGTGCCGCTGAGCGATATCACCGGCCCCTTTTTTCGTATGTGAGATCCGGGAGTCGAACTCGGGCCCTCGCGCTTGCCAGGCAGGCGCTTGCCAGGCAGGCGCTTACGCCGCTGAGCCGTCTCACCGGCCAACATGAAGTATTTTAAAAGCTGTGATTATGAAATCCATTGGAACATCAAATGAAGGAATGCAAGAGCACTCTTGAGAGTATTGAACATTAAAACTGAAGGATTTCATTGTTGTTTTAGACATTTATTTTGCTATAATAACATGAAATATTTGTATATTTTATGGGGGGTTGCTGAAGAAACTTAAATGTGGTATTTCAGGTCTTTGGGATCTCAGGATCTGAGAAATTCTGTAGTGAAAGTGTTAATCAATGTCTCATCCTTATTGGGGATGCTTTAATTTGTCAGAGTCTACCCTTATGAACAGTTCTTTTGGGGGAAGTGTTGCTAGTTAGCACTTAAGACATTGTCATACTATTTAAAGGAGTATAATTTATTCTAATCTCAAGACTATAGATGTTTATGTCTTAAAATAATTTTTAGCTTTTCTCTTTAATCTTACCTAAAAAGAAAAGGAAGGAAGAGAGGAAGGGAAAGACAGTAGGAAGGAGAAATAAACAAAGGAAGGATGGAAGGAAGGGAGGAAGGCAGGGAGGGACAAGCATCATGCAGAATATTATTCATATTTTGCTGTAAGAGTTCGGAAGTTGTATGTCTGTTTCTTCCAGTACGTGGGAAGCCTCAAAAACAAAAACAAGGTGTTTGTTTGTTTGTTTGGCAGTACTGGGAATGAAACCCAGCACCACTGTACCACTGAGCTACATCCCACCCCCCCTTTTTAAACAGTTTTTGTTTTTCTTTTGATACAAGGTCTCACTGAGTTCCCTAGGTAGCTCTTGAACTTGTTTCTAATTCTCTCAGGTGTTCCTGTTTCTAATTCTCTCAGTACCAGGATTACAGGGGTGAGCCACTGAGCCTGCCTAGGCTGCAGTTCTTGAATGCAAAGTAGGAATATTTTAAATGGGAAAAGGGCAAAGTGGGATTGAGAAAGTATTCTAAAGAGAGGGGATGTTGTGACTTGGTTTTGTTCCTGTAGGTGCTTACATATTGTTTTTACATTGTTCTGGTACCTAAGAATTTAAAGTATGAAATATAAAATATTACTTTATTCAATAAGTATATATTGACAGCATATTTTTCACAAGGTTATATATTAGGTGGATGTGGAAGATACAAAAACAAGTTAGATCCAACCCTGTCCTCATAAGTAATATGATATAGTAGACAGATTCTAGGACTGCCAGCCAGTTAGAGCTGGGTTTAATTCCTGCATCAACCTTCAGTCATTCTGTGATTCATTCCTAGAAATCAGTTGAGTACTAGAAATTGAATCCTAGAAAACAATTGAGTACTGTATGTTAGGTACTATACGTTAGGTTTTATGTTAAGTGCTATATGTTAGGTTTTATGTTAAATGCTATGATCCATGGTAAACAAAATGTAAAAGGTACATACCACCTCATTCTTATTTTAGAAGAGGGAATAGACAATAAACAAATATATAAATTATTTACTATCAAATAGTGACAAATGCTGTGAAGTAATAAATTGAGATATGTGAGAAAAAAGATAGGGAGAGGGGCATGTGGATTTTGCCTTTGATTGAATGGTCAGAAAAAGCTCTAAAGTGGGAAGGATTTTCTTTTCCTTGAACAGAAAGAAAACTTGCAGTTGGACTCTAATGAACAGAGAAGAATGATATGAAATGAGATCATATGTATTCTTACACCAAATCAAGTAGGGCTCATTGATTATGATAAGGAGTTTGATTTTTATTCTAAATATATTTGAAAGCTATTGAAAAATTTAAGGAGGGAGATTAATATGAGCTGACTTCTCTTTTGGCCTTTTAAATTTTTTAAAACTAGTCTTGTTTGTTTTATAAAATGTGATATCCAAAATGGACACGGATAATGAGTTACACCATATTACCATTTTGTCTAACGTGGGAAGCTAAGAATACAAAATAAAGTTTATATTTGCTAGTAACCTGATAGTGATATTTCCTTCCTTACTAGACTGAATGCTCCTTGAAGACAGACTTAATGTCATAGTCATTTTTGTATCCTCAGCACCCATCATAGTAACTGGCACTTGTACAGGCGAATAACACTGTGCCTGAGGAAGAATAAATAGGATCTGAGTTATCGAGATCCTTAGTCATGAAGAGAGACAGAGGAGCTGTTTCAGATCAAAGAGTCAAATAAGAAGTTAAAGCTTTTTTGAGATAGTAGGTTTCCATAGCACTGAACCTAAAATAGTCAAGCCTCTAGGTCACCCTTATTCTAGACACTGAAATACTAAATTCTGTTTGGCTATAAAGTGTACTTTCATTTCAGTAAGACATGCACATGTGTTCTTATAACTAGAAAGCTATATTTAACACATTATTCTTAGGGGATGTGTATAGAGAATATGCTGAAGTATGGGTACTACCATCAAGGTAGTTAATATTGTAATAGAAACTTGAGCTCCTGTTCACTTTGGTCAAGGCATTTGACTCACCAGAGCTTCCAAAATTGCTACTAATATGGGCTCTGGTTTTGAAACAATACAGTAAAAAAAAAAGCTGATAATCGATAGTATTTAAGAAATTGATATTCACATCTCACAAGCCTTGAGAATTGGCAAAGTAAGAGCAGTCTTGTAAGAAAGATTAAGGAGCAAATGCATATAGGTAACAAAGGTATTTAGATGTATTCTTATTTAATAGAACCTAAAATTTGTATGGAACTTTACAGCCTTTAGAATAGCCCATTCACACCTTATTCCCCTCATGTTCAAAACACTTAAGTCTTAAAAGTTGTTTGAATCCAGTGAGCTTCCATTTGATTGTCCATAAATTAATGGTAATTCCACCTATCTTGAAGCATTATGCATAGTAAGTGAGCATGTAAAGTGCTTGGTATGTAGTAAATGATTAATAAACTGTAGTTAGTATTCTTACCACCATTTCACTCATTATTTTCATCCATTTGGGGTATATATTGGCTGGTTAATTAGCTAGTATATGACAGAATCAGGATGTTGACATAGGTCCTTCTTCCACAGCCCGTGTTCATTTCTTTCTACCATTGTCTCATCCTTATTGGTAGATCATATTAAACTGTAGGAAAGTAATATTGAATGGGGCCTTGAAAGATGAGTTGTATTTGTAGGATTCAAAGCTTTTATGAACTGCCTTTCTTGTCTCTCTCATTGCTTCTTCCCCTTTCATTATTTATCTCCTTAAGTGTGTCTTCTATTGTATTTTCTTTATTCTTGCTGTTTGTGGCATTGTATATTATCATTTCTAGGAGTGTGCACAACTTTTACTGTCATCTTTACTACTAATCTGTGTCTGTTATCACCGTGGCTTACAGTGATTCCTTATGTTTTGTTCAAAGTCTCTACTGGTGTTTTCAGATAATTCTTAGGTGTTGTAAGATAAAAGTATTCGGAAGCCAAAGAAGTTTGGGGAATAATTTGTTCAGCAGAATTAAATAGATTATCTAACAAAATACAGAACTTTTTAGAGCTTTTAATTTGTTCCTATATGCTAGGAATCTGCAGGAGGGAAATTTGGGGAATATTGGGCGGAATAAAGAATGTAACATCTCCAAAATTAATTCAACCATGGAACTTTGATTTTTTTTTCTCCCCAGAAAGAGTCACAGATTTACAGCAATGATAAACAGAAAACTCTAGACCTGTTATATCACAATTGGTTAGTGTGCTTAAGTTTCAAAATTTCTAGGCCCCAGCTCACTCCTCCTACAAGAGAATCTTGGAGAAGTAAGATAAATGGCTTCTAGGGTTTTTTTCCCCATCTCTTAAGTGATTAGGCTAACTTAAACTCTGATCTCAGCTATTTTCTAATGTACATGTTCAGCCTGTAGAATTTACTCTTTTGGCTTCAGAGCTGATTGCACTAAAGCATTAGATCTATTTCCTGTTTTTGTTTTGTTTTGTTTTGTTTTGTTTTTTTAATTCCATATGCTTACAGACAACAACTTACAATCGGGTCTTAAAAATGAAAGCCTCTGCTTCTCTTCTAGTGTTCTCTGTCTCGATAAATGATGTCCTACACATCATAATTAGAACCTGTGAATCAGACTTGAGTCTTTCTGTCTTCCAGCATCCCTTCCATCACTGGGACTACCATAGAAAGTACGTATTCTCACTCCATACTGAATCTTTCCATTACCCTAAATGAGTGGTGGCAAAGCAATGGCACGCATGCCGCAGCAGGCAGTTTGTATCACTGAGAGCTCTAAAAGCTTCACCATTACTGCTCTATATCCTCAGTCTCTGTCCATTTTCTCCTGACCTACAACTGCATTTTACTTGATTTTTTTTTGTTTTTTAAATTTCCAGCCTTCTTCTCCTCTAATCCAGGCTTCACATTCTGGTCTGAATCTGAACCTCTTATGAGTATCTACTACTTTTAAATTCAGGACTTTTTTCTCCCATAATTATTTCTATAAGAAAAAAATTAACAACTATCTTGTTTAAGCTAGTGTTATTTACATACCTTATTATGTATTTTTACTTTCTGATATAGCTGTTCTTCATGTGAGCCTTCCTATGTTTGGATAATTTTGTACCTTGTGAGTTTTACTAGAAGGTAGAGCCCTCCTCCCAGAGTAGTCAAAAGACTAAAAATTCTCTTAAATAAAACTCATAAATTAAAATTGTTCAAATGTAATTAAAGTAATTCTTCAAAACAGAAAAATACAAACCCAAATGTATTCTGTAATTTAGTTCTATTCAATATGTAATATCAATATATTATTACTACTGATGTCTATATGCCTTGCTACTAAACACAATTTTGGAAATTATGAGTAGGTTTCATGGTATGTTAACAGAAAATCATCTACTCTAATCATCTACAAGGAGAAGAGAATATCTTTTGTATATGTTTAGTATTTATTCAATATTCATGATATAAACATTAAATAAAAATACAGATTCTTTGATTTTCCTCAGATACCTTGTTCATTGTCTCTTGAGACCAAATATAAGCAAAAGAGCCATCACAAGCAAGGTTAGCTTTTGGGACACTGGCTTGATTCTGAAGTATACATTTTTAGTACAAATTCCTGTTAACTCTGAAAGTATGTCATATCTCTTGGGAGAATTTAAAAAACTTTGCCTGAATGACTAAAACAATATATACTTATCTGACAACTATTTTTAATTGCTTAAAATGTTACTAAATATTATAATAGCAAAATCTTAGAAGCAGCCTATGGGTCCATTAACAGATGAATGGATAAAGAAAATGTGGTATTTAGACATGACAGAGTACTACTCTGCATGTGAGAAAATGACTACATCTTGAGACCATAATGTTAAGTGAAATAAATCAGACACACAAACTTAAATATCACATGGCTTCTCTTAGGAGAAACTCAAAATATAAGTAAAGAGTAAAATGAAAGACAGATAATAGGAAATAAGGATATAGATCTTTTGCAACTGGGAAGGGGACCCAGAGCTTGAGTTTAGAGGGATGGGGAGAGGAGAAGGGAACAGGATAAAAAAAAGTTGAGATATGTTATATACATGTACCAACTCCCCATGAGGAATGTAATCATTATGTACTGCAAATATACTAATAAAAAATAAAAATTGAAATAAGTTACTAAATATTATATCCAATTTTTGTATTTCTGTATTTAAGAGGAGAGTCGTGGAAACAATGACTGTTTAAACATTTCTGTGGCTTCTCTAGTACTGAAAAATCTTTCCACATTAGTGTACACAAACTTCTACATATCAGAAATCAATCAGGCCTATAAATTTCCCAGCTTCTATTTAAAAGTCAATTTAAAATCTGAAGGGAGGCCAGTTGTGGTGGTGCTCGCCTGTAATCCTAGCCCTCAGGAGGCTGAGGTAGGAGGATCACTGTGAGTTCAAGCCCAGCCTGGGCTGCATAAGCAAGTTCAAGGCCAGTCTGCACTACATAGTGAGACCCTGTCTCAAAACAAATGAACAAACAAAAATTTGAAGGGAAAAGGTTGAAAAAATAATTATTATTATGGCTTATATTTTAATAATTATATTTATGGCTAACAGATGTTTTAAAATTTATAGAAGTAAAACAATTTGCCTTGTGAATGATAGAAAAAACTTTTTATATAAAACTACAAAAAGACGAGACGTAGGAGTAGGGATTGAGATGCTATTTATATGATTGAGTTGAAGAAGTGCAAGACTGAAATGACATAACTATCTAAAGATTTTCTCTCGGATGATTGCTGTGATTGTACGCAGATTGAAATTATTGTAATGGATTTCTGGTAGGTGGCAACCAAGTCGCGTGAAGCTGGTAACAAATAACTATGTGGTGGGAGAACTGTGGGATGACAGTCAGGAGGGAATTGGAAGCTTTGTTTTTGACTAGCTTTGCATTATAATCTGTTTTGATGTGATGTATTTCTTAAGTTGAAGATTAATTTGGGGCAATTACCATGGTTTTCCGAGCTATCATAGTAGGACTCACCAGAACAGTCTTTCTCCAAAGCCTGAGAATCCCAGATATAGTGCCACTTTGATTTTTAATCATATGAATGTCACCTAACATGATTGAAGCATATAGTTTTAGGTATGAATCTGGCTTATGAATCTTATAATAAGGGAGCTCAAGTTTAGAGGCCAGTGCTGTGTTGGAAAGAGAGTGGCATTGGCTTTTAGTGGTATATATTTTTAAAGGATTGTTAGGTTTCTTGTTCATGAGTAGCCTGCACCTCTCACCATACCCTTGACATACATGGGCATCTATATCCTAAGGGCCTGGTCACTCTTGGTCAGATTAGGACGATTCCAAAGAAAGTACTCACTTTCTTTTCTCTGTTTCGGAACTCAGCATTTACCTCAAATCATTTATATTTTTTTCTCTACTTTTAGCTCATGCTTTTTAAATTCCTTCTTTAGTGACAGGGATATGCAAGAAACAGCTGATAATATGTAGTAGGTTCCATAAAAATTGATTATGTCCTAATAACATTATTTTGGAATAGGATATATTCATACTAATATTATGGTGACAACAGTGTATATTGGAGCAAAACAAACAGGTCAAACTCGGAGAATTGAGCATGAGAATCCTCTCTGTATGAATATATAATCTAAATAAAATATCTTCGTAGAAACTTAGAATTAAAAATGTATCAAATTGGGGGCCGGTGAGATAGCTCAGCAGCATAAGTGCCTGCCCGGCAAGCGCGAGGTCCTGAGTTTGACTCCTGGAACCCACATTAAAAAAAAAAAAATGTATCAAATAGATTAATAATTTGAGTTTTCTTTGGGCATTCTGCTAACTTGTTGTGAATTAACTTTTGCTAAGTCAAATAACCGGAGTTTTGTTAAGACTAAAATAGATAGGTGATTTTATGTGAAATTAAAAAAAAAGAAAGTAGGTATAGGTTTTTCGGTGGTATACATTGGAGCCAGCATGACAGTTGGTAAGAGTCAATTGTTAAAATTTTCATGAATTTTATACAATGGCTGTTAAAAACAGACATTGTTGGGCCGGTGAGATGGCTCAGTGGCGTAAGCGCCTGCCTTGCAAGCGCGAAGGCCGGAGTTCGACTCCCGGAACCCACATACGAAAAAGGGGCCGGTGATATCGCTCAGTGGCACGGGTGCCTGTTGGCGCGCGAGGTCCTGAGGTCGTCCCCCCGGTACCCACAAAAAAAAAAAAAAAAACAGACATTGTTAAAAGTTGAATCGTATAAACTTAAAATTAAATTGTCCATTTATTGTTCTATATGAATTAAATGTTATAATATAAAACAAGGTTCTAAGTATTTAAAATTCATTACTTCCTAATTAAGTTACTACATTTCACACTATTATCTATGCTCTTAAATCTTAATATCCTCCACAGCCTCTATATTAGAAATTTTCTAAGTGAACTGATCAAAGTAATGGAAACTTTATAAATGATGACAACAGAACTGAATTGTATCCCAGAGATTCTGGTTCCATAGCTTTATAGATTTCTTAAGAACCTGCATTTTCTAAATTTCCCTTAGTTGTACCAGTCATCAGCAATGCTTAGGAATCATTGTGTAATGTGATTTCTAATGCCATTTTGAACAGTTGGAGACATTTACTTGGAACAAATTAAAATATAAAAGTTTAGCAAATTCTGTACAGTTTCATCTATCAGGTTTGAAACTATTACATATCTTTTGAATGTTATTAGACTACCATGAGCTATATACTGTGAAGAACTTTTAAATTCATCATTAAGAAAGTTTTACTCAAATAAAAGTGCACAAAAAAGTCTTAAGCCTTGGTTTCTTGTACTGACTGTCATTTTTAGTTTCTGTTATTTGCATGGGTAATTATTTGCTTTAAAAGCCTGCATTTCTTCATCTTTAAATTAAAGATATTATAGGGCCGGTGATATGGCTCAGCGGCATAAGCGCCTGCCTGGCAAGCACGAGGTCCTGAGTTTGACTCCTGGTACCCACATAAAGGAAGAAAGGGCCGGGTGATATCACTCAGCAGCATAAGCGCCTGCTGGCAAGTGTGAGGTCCTAGAAAAAAAATTAAAGATATTATATAGATAATAAAAAAAAATTAAAGATATTATTAAAAAAATTAAAGATATTTAAAAAAAATTTTTTTTAATTAAAGATATTATATAGATAACATAAAATTAAAGATATATAAAAAATTAAAGATATTATATAGATAACATTTAACATAGAAAAGATGATTGATCAAAATACTTCCATATATACGGTGCTGGGAATTAAACCCAGGGTCTTGTGCATGCTATGCAAAGCACGTGCTCTATCACTGAGCTACGTCTCTTGCTGAGATTTGTTTTCAGTATTGCTTCTGAGTCTACTGAGTATCTTATCTCACAAAGAAAACTGGAATGATTGTAATTTCTTTCTTTCACTTGTTTCTTTATCCATATAATGGACATAATAACAATACCTACTATCAGTGTTTATTTTGGAGATTAGGTAAGAAAATATATTAATGTTTTAAAGAATCTAGCGTATGGTAAATACTATGTAATTGTTAGCTACTATTCTGTCTTTTCCTTTTTTCCCCGTCCTGTTTCCCTACCTTATTTATCTATTTTCCTACCTTACTCTTTATTTTCTGCCCCTTTCTTTTCCCTGGAAGATTTATACTAAGCTATAGCCATTTTCTTTCTTCACAACTAAAGTATTAATAAATGTTCTTTAAAAATGCAGTACACAAGTGGGTGTAATGGTGGAGCACACCTGTAATTCCAACACTCTGGAAGCTGGGATCACAAGTTGGAACCTAGCCTATTTTAAGGAGGGATGCTACCTCAAAATAAAAAATAAGAAAAGGGCTGAGAATTTAGCTCAGTGCAAAGGACCTGGGTTCAGCTTCCAGTGCCATACACACACACACACACACACACACACACACACACACACACAAATACACTTCAGTAAGTATCCACCCCCCAATCATAAACGTTTAAAGTCTCTTAGAAAGACTAGTATTTCCAACAACAAGACAGATTGAAAAACTTTAGAAACTCTCCTGACATAAAACATTGTTTTGTTTTTAACAGCCAGCTGAGCCTTCAAGATTGTAAGGAAAATATCAGGTCTTTTCCCCTCCTCTCCCCTGCTCGCTTTTCTTTTTCTCCTCTCTTTTCCTCTCCCGTCTTTCATTGTACAGTGCTGAGAATTGGACTCACGTCCTCATACATGCTTGGGATGTGCTCTGCAACTGAGCTACATACTAGCCCTGGTTTTTTCAATAAGTAATTTTTACATATATTATTTCTTCTGTACTGCCTCTTCCAAATTTGGTATCAGGTTATGCTAGCATCTTAAAAGAACTGAGGTATTTTCTCTCTTTTTTTATTCTTTGGAAAAGAAGGCAGGGGTTAGTTGTTCTGTGTGTCCTAGAAATTTTATTAGTAGACTTGCTAGACTTAGTAGTATTTTTTACAGGAAGATTTTTGACTACAAATGCAATTTCTTTAATAATTGCAGGTTCTATTTAGGTTTTCTAATTCTTCTTTGACCCTTCTTTTTTTTTTTTTTTTTTTTTTTGTGGGTACCGGGGGTCGACCTCAGGACCTCGCGCTTGCCAGGCAGGCGCTTTTGCCGCTGAGCCATCTCACCGGCCCCTGACCCTTCTTGATAATTTATGTATTATAGAAAATTATACAATTTAAGTTTTCAAGTTTGTTTCGCCAAAATTATTTGTAGTATTCTTTTATACTTTAAAATTCCTAACATTATTTATTTATATTCTTTTAAAACTTGACCAATTGATAATAAATTTGTCTAGTCCGATCAATTTTATTTTCAGAGAACCAGCTTTTGGTTTCAGTGTTTATTTTCTATTTCATTAAATAGCTTTCTCCTTGTATTATTTCATATATTCTACATTTCTTGTTTCTTTCTCCATCAAGTCCTTCTGGTATCTTTTTTCTAATTTCTTGAATTAAATTTTAGATCACCAGTTTTCATCCTTTTTGTTTTCCAAGATAACAGAGTCCTATAAATAATAATTTAGGTCCATCCTTTAATCTTTGATGCATTATATTTGCTTGTCTGATAAGTTTTATTTTCTTATAATTTTTCTTGTGAGTTCTTCTTTAACCCATAAATTCTTTTGACTGTAAAACTGGTTTTGTTTGTTTTTTTATGTTTCCAAATACACTAAGAAGTTTGATTTGGTGCTATTCCTAATCTCTCATTTGTAACTTTATGGCATAGTATTAGTTTCCTATTGCCCTTGTAACAAATGACTATAATTTTAGTAGCTTAAAACAGCACAAGTTATTATCTTACAGTTTTGGAGGTCAAAGTTTCAAAATCATTCTCTCTGGTTTAAAGGTGTTGAGAAAGTTACATTCTTGAGGTTCTAGGGAGATTGTTTCTAGTTTCTAAAGGTCTCCTACTTTCCTTGTCTTGTGGCCCCTTTGTCTATCCTCAACTGTGACTCTTAAAACTCTTGTGTCTGTCCTCTTTCTCTTACCCTAACCCTTTTACCTCCCTCTTGGGATTCTTGTGATTGGGTCCACCCAAGTAAACTATGATATTCTCCCAGTGTTGAGGCTTTTAACTTAGTCACATCTTTAAAGTTCATTTTGCTATACAAAGTGACATTCAAAAATTTCAGGGATTAATGTAGGGACATCTTTAAGAGGCTATGATTCTGTCTGTTATGGCCACTATAATTAAAGTTTGTTCGTGTGACTTATGAGATTTGGTTATTTGTTGAGACTGCCTTTGTAGCCTACTGTATGTTTTTTATTAGGATTCCATGTGTAGTTGAAAATAAATCTAGTTGCATATGTGTAGTTCTCTGTAAGATCATGTTTAAAAAATCAAACTTGTTATTTATCCAAATCTTGCAAGTCTTTACTGATGTTTTTGTTTCTTTAGATTATGAGAATAGTACATTAAGATGTCCCAATTTTGATTTAATATTAGTATGATTTCTACTTGTAATTCTGCCAATTATTGCTTTGTATATTTTGAGGCTATGTTGTTAGGTATGTGTATCTTCAAGATTGTTTTATTTTCCAGTAAATTTTTCCATGTTTTCTCATTAAGTAATAACCCTTCCAAAAATATTTTATTATAAGTATATTACTAAAAATCTGTATTACTCAGGGCTCTCCAGAGAAACAGAATCAACAGTGAGACTGAGGTTTATTTTAAGGAATTGTGGAGGTTCGGTGAGGCCAAAATCTGCAGAGTAGGCTGATAAGCTAGAGAAACAGGATCAATTGGGGTTCCAAAGGCTCTCTGCTGGTGGAATTCCTTTTTACTTGGGAGAGGTCTCTCAGTCTTTGTTCTATAATGACCTTCACCTGATTGAATGAGGACCACCCACATTACAAGGGTAATCTGCTTTACTCAAAGTTCACTAATTTAAATGTCAGTCTCATGTTAAAAAAACACCTTTACAGAAAAATCCAGAATGTCTGATATCTGGGCATTGTTGCCTGCTAAGTTGACACATAAAGTTAATCATAACTTCTAAGTTTTACTAATACTATTATTACTATTATTACTATTATTACTATTATTACTATATTACTAATATAACATACTAATATATTATTAATAGTTTTCCAACATGTTTACCAGTATCTTTTCTCATAATTTATGTTTGCATTCCACTTTCCTTTTTCTGTTCAATTTTCTTTAACAGATCTTTTTTCCCATGATTATTACTGAATTCTCTTTAATCCTTTAATAAATATTTTAGCTCTTTTTCAATGTGGCTTTTCTCTCTCCTTTTAAAAATCATTCAGATATTCTTGTTGTTTTAGTCACATTCAGATTGCAGATGTTTTTGATGTACCATGAAATTATATCCTCATAAACCCATTATAAATTGAAAGTGTCATAAGTTGAAAATATAC
Source organism: Erethizon dorsatum (assembly GCA_028451465.1). Classification (NCBI taxonomy): domain Eukaryota; kingdom Metazoa; phylum Chordata; class Mammalia; order Rodentia; family Erethizontidae; genus Erethizon; species Erethizon dorsatum. The sequence continues at coordinate 101,195,853 of CM051833.1, forward strand.
TTAATTGACCTACTGCCAAACCTCCTGGCTTAGCTAGCTTACCTTAAATGTGCATAGGACAGTTACATTAGCTCACAGTTGGGCAAAATCATCTAGCACAAAGCCTGTTTTACAATAAAGTGTTAAATATCTCATATAATTTTTTTTGTGTGTGGGTACTGGGGGTCGACCTCAGGACCTCGCACGCCAGCAGGAGCCCGTGCCACTGAGCAATATCACCGGCCTTTTTTCTGTATGTGGGTTCCGGGAGTCGAACTCGGGCCCTCGCGCTTGCCAGGCAGGCACTTACACCGCTGAGCCATCTTACCAGCCCTCATATAACTTATTGAATATAATAATGAAAGTCAAATGCAGAATAGTGGCATGGATACACTTTCACACTATCATAAAGTTGAAAACTTGTAGTCAGACAATCATAGATCAAGAATAATCTGTATTCTGTTTATTAGGTTATTCTGTTTGTAGTATTTGGCAGCTAATTTGTCTGATTGTTGTATCAGCTAAAACTTTCTCCTCCTGGTGGTTTCTTTATGATATAGATATAGAGAGATATAAATATAGGTCTGTCTATCTATCCATCTGTCATGAGCTCATCTTTACTAAAGATTATTTTTTCCTTTGGAAATCCAATGTAGTATTTGAATGTCTGTATGGGACTTTTTATTTTTGTGAGTTTGGGATTTTAAAGTATTTCAATGATCCAGCTAGGTTTTTCGTTATTTTTTAAAATGTATGATGTTCACACCATTCAGTTGTGTAAATTTGAAACCCTTACATCAATCAATATACTTCTCTAAATTTTTAAATTTTTTGTTAGTGACTTCCCCCTTTCTCTGTTCATTAAACTCTCAAACTTAGTGACCACTTTGTTCCTTCTCATAGTTCATGAGCCAAGATTCTTCTAGTTAGATTTTTATGGGTATCACAGCTCTTTGATATTGTGAGCTTTACGCACATGCTCAGTGCTTCCTCGTCTTTCTTACACTAGCTAAAGGTAAATTTTCTCTTTTGGCAAGCTATTCAAAAAAGCTGTAATTGCAAGCTCTTTAGTCTTCAGAGCTAAAGTTTTATCTGAAATCCAGTGGATTATCTCAGAGCAAGCTTAGGTCTCTGTGGCTTTGATGTGTATTTCCCATGCTTGAGGAATTTTTCTTTTTTAAAATTTTCAACAGCATATTGCTTTTTAAAATATTTTATCCAGCATTTCTGTATGCTTATCCAGGAGGGATACCTCTACATATCAGCTTGGACTGTTACAGTTTAAGAATTTTCAGTCTATTTTTGACATTAATGAAATTTGGTTGACTCTTAATGTCCTGATATTTCAAGAATTATTGGTTGATTCTCTATATTAATAGTTTTTAAAAAAAGAAACTCTAATTTGATCTTTTCCCATGGTAGGTTTTATTTAATAAACTTTTTTTCTTTTTCTTTTTTTTTTTTTTGGTACATGGCTCTGGTACATAGTAAGCATTGAGTAAATTTTTTAAAAGTGAAAATAAATGAAATGTTTAATATATCCCAGGTTCCAGGTAATTTTGATTAATTATTCATCTTAGGACTCATATATGTTAGACCTGTAGACCTTACCAAATAAAATCATCATTCTCATCATATTTCATTCTCATAGTATCCCTGGATTATTATCACTGTTTTACTGATGAGCTATCTGAGATGTAAAGAAATTCACTTGTCCAAAATCACATACAGTAGTGGGCACATGGCAGAATTGGATTTGAGCCAAGTTTGGCTCTAGAGGTCTATGTTCTTAATCATTGTACTATAGCTTTTATATCCTTTTGAGAGTTATTGTCCATTATTTTTATATTCTTGCTTTAAATCCTTACCCACTGCTTTCTGGATAATGTTTGAATAAATATTTTATTATTTAAAAAATAAATGTTTAAATAAATATTTAACTACTCCAACCTACCTATTCTATGACACCACCTATCAGCCCTGTTCTCTATCTCCAATTACTAATAGTTTTCTATAGGCACTGTGCTATTTCATGCTTCTTTGTGTTTAGTTGTATCCCCCTGCCTGGAATGCCTCTCCATCTGCTTCTTTCCTGGCTAACTCCTACATGTCCTTAGGAACTGTCTCTTTCTGAAAGCTTCTGTGACTGCTCCTTAAGAGAAGTTTCCCTCTCTTTTGTGCTCTCTTAAATTTTTATCAGTTTGTAGCCTTTATTTCACTGTATTTTAGCTAACAATTTTTGGAAGACAGTCTTTCAACTGCCTTTTCTGAGATCAAGTACTATGTTCTGCATATCTCTGTATCCTCATGGCCTGGTGAACATTACCTCACACACAGGAGACGTTGCAGTAAATGTTTGTTGAATGAATGAATAATTGTCATTTCCTTACTTGTTCTATAGATGATCCATAAATTTTGCTTACTGCCGTGTCTTGTTGAATCTTTAAATAGGGCTATGAATTATTTTGTTAGTAACTTTAATGAAAGATGTTTATAAAAGCAAGAAGTTGCTGTTTGGGAGTACAGGTTACTTAATGAGTTTCTTAGGATATCTTTTTTAGACACATATTTTTGCTCATTTAGTTGTAAAACAACATTGCTTCTATAATAGTGTGTTATTTAAAAGCAATTCTATTTAGCTATTCTGTTGAAAATGACTCTTTGGTGAAATATTAACTCAGTTGTAAGTATATATTAAAAAGAACACATACTCTAGCTGTTTTAATTATTTGTTTTAATATTTTTCTCTTGGCAATATTAAATGAAAATGTGTCTCATTAAAGTTATAAGTCATTATTTTGTAACTTCATTTATGTACTATCTGAACATAATATATAGGAAATATTAATTTTATCAGATTAATTGCATTATTTGCTACCAAATACAGTAGTTTAATAAAGATGACCATATAGAATAAGTAAATCCTTTAGGAAAACATTTCTTTTTAAAACATATATCAATGGTTTTTTACAGCCTCATTTTTTTATACTATTATAGAAAATTTAATTATCCGATTTAGGAAGGAAATGTTTTGTGTCATGACTTTTTAAAAAATTTAACTCTTTAAATGGTGGGAAAGGATAAGAAGAGAAAATTACTTGTTTCAGCCAAGAAGACAGCATATCTGGGCTAGCACTATTTTGCTACCGCTGAAATTCAAACATGAGGAAATTGCAGAAATTTACAATTCAATGTGTGTTTCATCAGGGAGAAATCCACAGATTGTTTTGACACTCAGTTAGAAATTCAGCATGAAGATGGACGTCTCATGAAATTTGCAGCTGCTGATTGAATTTATATTTCCATAAAGGCCATCAACAGTAGCAGCCTGCAGGGGAAGAGGGAGGAGAAATGACAAAAATCGTGAGGCTGGCATTTTTCCTCAGTGTTATAGTCGCAAATTACTGGTAATAAGGGTTTACACTGACCAGGATTAAAGAGAAATATGGACAGCCAGAAGCAAAGGACTTCTCAATTTAATTGATTTTAACTAAATCTATCTACATTTGATATCTAAATATGTGTTTAGTCATCTATAGAAAAATCTAATATGTGCTTAAAATCAGTTTATTTATCTTTAGTATTTAAACGAGAAAAGTAAGACAGTTCTTAAAGTTATAGAAGCTTTTATTACATAGAGCATTTTCTTAATAACCTTTTAAGATAGTAAATGAGTATTGTAGGAAAAAATATAAGCTTGTTTTTTATGGGATTGAAATAATCATTGCATGTTCTTGCAAATAGCCTATAACTTACTTTTTTTAGAATACTAATTCATTATTTTAGAATAGTAAAAACATTAATGGATATTCAACAGTCATGGATAACAAGTTGCCTTTTCATGGAAACTATTCCACTCTCATTTTAAAGTGTTTCTTTAAAACAAAATGAACAAAAATTATTCTTTTGTTTGATGCATTTCTTGTAGAGATTTTATATTATACACAGTTTTAAAATATTCATGGATTATAGCAAACTACAGGACTAGGAGATGTGTTCACTGTTGCTGCAGAGTTCTTTGTTTCTGTGGACATTGTGTGCTTTAGCTATAACAGCGTGCCCTCAGATAGCGTTATTTGAAAATTAGAATTTATACAACTATAAATAAAAATACACTGAAAAAATTATATTTAATATAACATCATATAGACTAAATAGATTACCTAGAAAATATATTTGTTCTTACTGTCTTTATTTTTTAGCATACTAAATTGCAAGTTCAAGAACATAGAAACTGATTCCAGTGGTTTTGTTATATGTAGTTATATTTGAGAATATCTAATTTATGTAAAAGTTATCCTAATTTGAAAGAACAGTATCCCTTACACATACCTGTGGGCTTTTTTTAAAAATTTTTTTGTTTTTTTAATTTCAGAATGTGCTTTAGATGTTGAATAAGTATTTCCGGGTTAAATGACATGAATGTGCCTATTCTGCCGAGTCTCTGAATGCTTGTTTTTTCAGTATCACTTTCTATTGTTTTATCCTTTATGTGTTGATTCCAAAATCTTCCAGTTAAATGTATTTTCATTTCATGTACATTAGTTTACAAGCCAAAGCAAAATTATTTTATGAGAGATGTACCACTGTGTTCAACGCATAAAGTTACAAGTATTTGGAAAAATCGTCTTCTCATTTCTGTTCTTGCTTCATGGCATTACTCAAGCATACATATTTTGGGTTATTTATTCAACTTAGACTTCCTTCTCTTTCTTTTTTGCTTCTCCCTCCTTGCCTGTCCATTTGAAGATTTACTAAGTTCAACATCCTAAAACATAATAAGCTTAACTAATTTAACTTGCTGCTTATTAAAAGTCACCTTTTTCTTTAAGTCATTGTCAAATCTGTCATCCAGTCATTTCAGTGTCTTAATTTGCAATGTTAGCTTGTTGTTCCTGCCCCAGTCTATTTTTAGTTTTTATACATGAGATATAGTTTATCACTATTTATTGATTCTTATCTGTGTATTAGAGACTATTTCAGAATCTAAGGGGTTAGTGAGAGATGGAGACAACAAATAAATAAATATATAGTACAATGTCAAGTAGAAATATGAAAAACCGTAAAGCAAGCTAAGGGGCTAGTATATGAACGAACGGGAGTGCGGTAACTAGACAGGAAGTTCCAGGATTTCTCTCAGGATTTGACATTTGAAAAGAAACCTGAGTGAAGTGAGGAAACCTGAGTGAAGTGAGAGAGTGATTATACTGTAGAATTCTAAATATTTTCCTTTTACTTTGTAGCATGAATGTTCTCCTTGCCCCAGTTTTGCTCTGTGTGTTTCCTACTTGTGCCCATCCTCTTGTCACACTCTAATCTGAAATTATGCTTCAGCAGCTCCCATAGCTTTTCCGTGCTTATGCTATTTGTATATTCATCATCGAATATACACAAATAAAATAATATTATTTTTTATAGTAATGGAATTATTCAATTTATCTTTCCTGTCACTTATTTTTCATACTCATCAGTAAATCATGAATATCACTTAGGTCAAAAGATATAGAAATAAAGTATTCTTTTAATAGCTGTATATATTTCTATAATATGATATACCACAGTGTATTTAATCTTTGATTACTGTATAGATGGACATTTGAGTTGTTTGGAGGTTTTTTTTTAATATGCGGGTGCCAGGAGTTGAACTCAGGACCTTGTGCTTGCCAGGCAGCACTTATGCCACTGAGCTATATCAGCGGCCCCTGTTTGCGGGTTTTTAACTACTAAAAATACTCCATGAATGTCCTCTACAAATACATGCATTCCTACTCATGCTTTTACTTTGTACAATCAATTCCCAGAAATGGAATTGCTGTGGCCAATAATATGTACAATTTTATTAATAAATATTACCAGAATACTTTCCAAAAAGGCCTTAGCAATTCCCATTCTCACCAGCAATGTACATGAGTGTCGTTTTCCCCACAGCCTTACCAGCACTAGGTAGCTTATGTTTTGTAAGTTTTTTGTTTGTTTGTTTGTTTCAGTTTTTTTGAGATAGGGTCTCTGTATGTAGTTCAGGCTGGTCTTGAACTCACTATGTAGCCCAGATTGGTCTCGAACTAACAGGAATCCTCCTGCCTCTGCCTCCTGAGTGCTAGGATTACAGGTGTGCACCATCACGCCCAGCTATATTTTGTGTATTATCTCTGAATGTTTTCACCTATCTTTCATATCTTCCTGATGCTCAGTTTGTGGGTACTGTAAGATTGCACTCTGCAGCCTTAGGGAATTCTGTGCTGTTTTTGAACTGTATAGACAATTCTTCAGCAATTTGACCATGTCATCTTTTAATTACATGTTTAAGTATGTGTCTTTATCCACTCTGATGCCCAATACCTAAATAACACAAAGCCTGCAACATGGTAGAGAAATGTTTGGGGAAATACCTCAAAACCTATTGTTATCTGATAGAGAATGTTGGTAGTGGGAGGGCCTATGCAGTATAGGGATAAGATAAAAGATGGGAAATTTCTGTACTTTCTCAATTTGACTGTGAACCTATGACTGTTCTAAAGAGATACTCTTTAAAAGTAAAACAAAACAAATAACAACTAAACGTGCAAGATTGTTCGATTGTTAGGAAATGTTGAACTTTCTGTGCCACTGACTTCTCTTTGTCAGTGCAAATAAGCAAGCATTCACTATATTTTAAAGTCGTTGACTGAAAAGTCAGATATATTCTTTTTTTTTTTTTTTTACACTATTTCCCTTTAGAGTTTAAGAAAGTATTCATCTTAAGTTCCACATCAATATGACCAGGACATGGTTATTTTATTTGTCAGATTGTTTCCAGCTACTATGCATTTTTGTTCCTATCTTTGAAATCGAATGCACATTCTAGGCATGAGTTCTGAAATTTTTTGAGCTATTATTATTGACACTTAGAGTACCGTTTTGCAAGGGTCTTCACCCAAGTATGTGATATGCACCAGTGAACAGAGGTCAGCCAAGGTGAGGAGCTGTTTGTCATCTGCCAAGCTGTTTGTTGCACCCAGATAAAAAAGTACATTTCTGTTTTTAGATTTCAAGTGTAAACAAAGTACATCCCTGGTTTCAGCCAGTCTCTTCATTTTAGCATCTTTATCTTGAAATGTCCCTTTACCATCAGCTAGTCCAATCTTTTCACAGTCACCCATTCCAAAAGGTTATATTTATAGCTAGCACAGGTGTATTTTGGCTTCTGCCTGTCTTTATTCTTCAGAACTGCAGACTATTGTGACTCAGCAGGAAACTGGGTGACCATGGAAGTAATATACGTTAGCATCTGGACTCCAGAGAAAAGTGAAAATGTGATCCTGATTAAGCCCTGGTTAACTGAGATCATGTCATTAAATGGTGATTCTCAAAGATTATTCAATTTTCGTGAGATCAAAGAGCCAGTTGGTAGCTCAAGTTTTTACTCAAGTGGGATGAGTATGAATGTCTTTGGAGCTGGATTTAGTAATGTGGTTTACAGAGGACTTTTAGGGAATATGTCATAATGTCTTTAATAGATGGTCAGGGAGAACATACTGGTTAATCCCGGGCACTTCTGACACATGGTTTTGAGTGTATAGGCAGAATGGATATGACAAGGACAAAACCTCATCATCTCTTCAAATGAAGGCCGGTGTTACGTTAGATAGAGCAGCCAATTCTGTCCTGTTTCCATTTCCCTTTCGCTAGCTTACTTGTCCTTCCCATGTTAATATGATCAAAGTATATAATATACTACTCTCCTGCTGTTTGTTAGATTCATTGTCTGGTTTAGGAACTGAGACTGAGTAAAACTCTTTCAAGTACTACTATCAGCAACATTCCTTAGCTCTTGGAACCATTTTACTTTTTGAGCTATTAGCTATTTAATTTAGATCCTTTATGTGTAAAACCTTAATTTTATTTTCTGATTATTGTGTCTCTGATTATTTTTTGTCTCAGCTGTCTTCTTAGCATTTTAAAAATGTCAAATATTTTAATCCATTTTATTAAAAATGTAATAAGCCTAAATTTACAGGTAAGAGATGTTATATGATATCTGGATAATTTAATAATTTCTTACTTCTGTTTTCCTCTTCCCTTCTTGTTTTATTACTAATAATCATATATTTTAAGATTGCTTTTAATTCCAGATAACTGATGGAATCTCTTACAGCAAAAGGCTAAGCCATTTTCATAATATAATCTTTTTGTTTTAAACTAAAATATTAATAGTCCCTGAACCTACTGCTACCAAACATTGGTTTGTTACATAGTTACCATTATTCTTTGCCTTAGGCGTACTATCTGTCTGTCTCCTTAAACATCTGTTGCTTGTGGCTTAATTCTGATCATCAGGGAGAAAATGATTGGTGAAGTAGAAACCAGAGAAAAATCAGTACATAACTTTAGAGTTTATTATAGCCAAGGAAGATAGGGAAATGTATTCTAACCTAGACTTAGAGGAAGAGCCTTCAGGAAGCTCTTCAGAAAGAATAGCGAAGTATTTTTAACATAACGAGGAATGGGAAGATCAAAAAGAAGAAAAAAAAAAAGTTGGCAATGTAGGTGTTAATGATCCTGATGAAGAAGAAATGGAAAATTGCTAAAGGAAGTGTTCTAGTTTTTTAAAAGGCAAGTACACAAAAAAGTCTGTAAGTGTTGCTGCAGAAATATGTCAGCAGCAAGACAGGGGGCCTGATATGCTCCTACATAATCATTAAACACACCATCTATTTTTTGATACATTATAAATATAGATTAATTATGTAAGCATTTAAAAACAATACTTAGCAAAACAGATGTTCAACCAGGAAAGCAACACAAAGCCAAGGACAGTTGCTCAAATCAGTAAAACATAATACCAGAAAGACTAAATCTTAGAAAGACGCAAGATTTTAAAAACTTTCAAAAGACACAAAATAGCAGTCTGCTTTTATGTGTGAATTCATTTATGTGTATATATTTGGATTTTTAACTTTTATCTTTAGTTTTGTGTATTTGGATTTCATATGTGTGCATAACAAATACATTCTCCTTTGGCAATATTCTGCTGTCTAAATATAAGCATTAAATATCCACAAAGAGCTAAAACACTAGGAAACATGAAAATTTCAAAAGCTTAACTCACTCCTTGAGATGATATTGTGTTTTTAATGATGACAGAGCACAAGATAACTTTGTTCCTTTGTTCCCCCCCCTTTTTTTTTAATGTGGGTACTGGGAGTCGAACTCAGGACCTTGCGCTTGCCAGCAGGCCCTTATGCCACTGAGCTATCTCACCAGCCCTCCTCTTATTTTTTGAGGAGAAGCACATTTAAACTGAATAGAAAGCAAACATTGGCAAGAGGGGACTAAAGCATAAAGAAAATTCCTAGTGCATCTAAATCTGGTCCAAACTCCTGAAAATACTGCCCTGTACATCCTTTTCGTTCAAACACCTTCTCTCCTTCTGTCCCCACTACACCAAGGAGAAACAAGACGAGCGCCTGTGCCTGGGTTCTCAGTCTGGACACAGAACTCCACGGGTTCACTTTATTGTATGGGCATCGTTTTCTTAGGCTTACTGCTAAGCAAATAAAAACAATATTTTTAGGATTTTTTTCCTCATTTGTCAATAATAAATTATTGCTAACATATACATTTTCATTCATTGTGTAATATATAGCATATGATTAGTCCTTATCTTGAAATAAGATTTTTCATGAGAAATCTATAATATTTAAAAAGTCAAAATCATTTTAACCCCTTAAAATGCAAGATTGTTATACACTGAGGATACATGGACTCTGTGTTAGGTAAATAAAAAACCATAAAACTCAGCATTTTAACATAAACATTTGTTCTTTTAATCAGGAAGCTCCCATTCATCTTATACTATATTAATATCACTTAAAAGAAGGCTGGCAAGGGAAGACAAGAATTGAGGCTCACTTGGGATAGTGTTAAGAGCAGGCCTGAAAGAGGCATCACTTCCATCCATATTTCAGTGGCCAGAACCCAAACATTTGACCCCCACCTAACTGCAGGAGAGGTTAGAAAATATAGAGGAGCTTATGCCTATATGATGAGCATTTTCTCTGCAGTAGACTATTAAGTTATGTGAATGTTTATTGCAAACTATGTGCAAGGAAATTTCCTATGCACAAGACTAAATACAAAGATGAATGTCATGATTTGTTCCCTCAAGTGGTTCATAATCCAGCAGTCATTGTATGTGTTTAGTTTTGATTCTCAAAACAAATCTATTGCCTAGTCTTAGTATTATGAGACTAATAACTATCTTTTAAAATAGCCAAGTAATTTATGTTAACATCTGTATCAGTTTAGAATTCAGGCAAGAAACAGATGGCACATTCAAATTCTGTAATTTGAGGGTAGTTTAATAAAGGGACTATTCAAAGGTATATGCAGGGTCTAGGAGAGAAACCACAGGTTGTAGGAAACCCTAAGTACTGGAAGGCCAACACCAGGATGTCTTTTCCATTTCCAAGACTGAAAGGGTGAGGAGAAGTGATTTTTGTGACCTTGAGCCAAGGGAAACAGCCAGCCCATTTAGGAAGGAAGCCAGCAAAGTAAATTTTCTGACCTCATTTTTCCTCCTTCCCTCCAGTTGATATTCCCTATTAGCTGAATTTCACTGGAAGCCAGAGAGCAAGGGAATCTGTTGATGAAGTTTAGCTTTCTGAGACAGGAGGCAGAGAAGTAGAGACTGGATCTGCTGGGGCAAATAGAATACTATAATAGTATTCCCCATCTATTTGGTACATATCTTCAAAGTCCTGTTATTTGCAAACTGTAGAAATATTAGGCATATAGGAAGGTATGCTTCTTTCTTCAGAGATTTTGCTTTCTAGTAAGGGAGAAGAGACCACCAACAAAAACCAAATTCACAAATAAATCTCCGGAAGATTTGTACTCAGGCAGAGACTGAGTGCCACCAGAAGCATTAGATGAAGTGTAAGGGTTCAGAAAAGGAAAAGATTAGCATGCACTTGAATTGTTAGGAAAGATTTTATGAAGAAAACAGAATTCAACCTTGGAAAATTGACAGGTTTTTGTAGAAAGGAAGAAGACATCGTGACACGCATATAGCTTGCTCAGAGTACGGTGAGTTAGGGTCTAGTTGAAGGTGGAAATTCACAGGGTTAGTAAGACAGAAGTTTAGAAATAATTTGAAAGTAGACTTTAGAGAGTCATAAAAAGCAAACTTGAGTTTGTGCTTTTACAAAGTGTCATAATAAAATGGGTCTATAACGAAATAAATTTGTGAAACGCATACTTTCCCACCCTTGGATATAAGTAATGTGTATTTGTCTTACTAAAAGGTCTGAAAAATCTTGCTGTACAGAAACTCCTTTTTCTGTTAGCCACTTGGCAACAGAATCTACTGTTTCGCCTAACCCTTGTTTAAAACTGAAACATGTTAAGATCTTGTGAAACTCTGGTGTTTTATAAAACTTGTTTTGAGAAATGCTTCTGTAGATAATGGGACGCCTTGGAATGGTTTTGAAGGAGTTATGATATGATTTAAAGTGGTATTTTAAGGAGGTTATTCTGGCAAGATGGATTGAAATGCAGATGGTCATTTAGGAAGCGATTGGTATAGTAGTACAGGTACATAGTGCAGTTTGAAATGAAGAGTCTTAGTAGAGCTGTAAAAATGTACACTGTGAAGGCATTAGGAAAGAATGTCATAATGATTTGGTGATTGATTGAATATGGGTGATAACAGGAAAAGGAGACACAGAGACACACACAGATGGGTAGAGGTCAGTGATGATACCAAGACTTCCACGCCCAGATTTTGCAGCTCTGTGTGAGTTTGTTGACGTGCAGTCTATAACACACATCGATCATCAAGAATAAGACATTTTTAAAAGCATTTGAGATTGAGTAAGAGTACATAAAAAGCATCATAATGCCTAGTCTGAAAATGGTTTTAAAAGAGTATGTCCTAGAAATATTTCTGCATCATCATCCTTGTGTGAAAACTGATTGTGATTCAGAGACTAGAAGAACGGTGTTCTGACCAAACAAGGTTGATCCACCATTCATATGTACACAACTCCAACTGTGCACTTATCAGTCATACCTTTAAGCACAGAGCTTTTGCTATCTACCTCCCACCCAAAGAACTTCAGCACAGGCCAGTTTAGATTAAAACCAATTGTATCTTGTTTATTTTGGGTATTTTTGAAAGTAATATACTAAAAATATTGCTAATATTTATAGCACATTTTTTAACACCAAAAGCAATTTAGGGATCAGCTACTTGCTTATTGTTTAGAGCCATGTATTAAAAGGAACTGGAGTTAAAGTATTGAATGCTCTGTAAATCTTTTTAAAGTTATTTGTTATTAAATCATAATCATTCAAAAAGGATGGAATCTCTAATGTTAAGGTCATATTAATGGATACTCTCTTTATAGCTGTAACTTTTTTTCATTTCCTATTATATGCTTACTGCCATTTGCCCATTGCTTTTCCTTGCATGAATGCTTTTTTTATCTTCTTGTGTTTTTATTTATAGAAGACAAAGTATAATGTGATACTTCCTTATTTGCTAAATTCCTTGTTTAAATGCTAAATCCCTATTTTAATGTAGTCTTGAGATAGATTTGCTGAAAATATTCAGTGCTTATATTTTCAGTTTTGAATTTATTCATATTGTGACAGTAATTGGTAGAAAACTGTTTCTCACAGCTGACAGCCCCCCCACAAAAGGCTTAGGGACGAAGTTACCACATGCCAGAGTGCTGAGGACCCATTAGATATTTAAGGAAGTGGCATTTGTACTTGCATTTTTAAACTACTATTGAAAAAAGAGATAGGAAGAGGCCATATTTGTACCAAGCATATTGTAGAATTTACGTTCTAAAGACTCATGTATTTGAAAAAGGCATAACATCTATGAGACATTTTATAAAAAACAAAAACCAGCTAGTAGTTCTTTTCAAAAACAGCAGCAAATCATGAAAGTCGTTGTGTCTTTTTTTAAATCCAAAAGCTCAAGTGAACATTTTTGTCTTCTAGAAAATAGTTATTAAGGCCAAATTTCAAACTGGTTCTTAGTAATTTTATCGTTTTCTACCACAGAAATACTATTTAGTAAATGGTATGACAGTATGTCCTCTGTTTTGCCATTTAGTTTAAATCAGCTGATTTGGGGGACCACCCATGTCTAAGAATCCCCCAGATGATGGGATAGCCAGTCTTATGTTTTAATGATTATGGCCGTACAGTATTTCTGTTCTTTCTGGAATGAATAATCATACTTAATAAAAACTACAGCATTTCATCGATGTCTCATCAAAGAGAAAACCAGTTTTTTCCTTAATTCTCATGAGATTTGCTGGACAAGCAGGAATGGATAGAACAACTATTCCTTGTTTATTTTGTTATATTTAATACTCTGTGGGCTGAATTTTGAAGAGCCACTGATATAGATCAACTCTTGGGAACTCTGAGGATATTCTATGAAATTATCTCTGACCCTTGTTGAAGATGTGTAAAACCTCTAGCTAGATACTTCATGAACTTTTTAAAAGTTGCTAAATTGTGGAACTTCCTTATTTGTGGAACATTTAATTTCTACAATCTGACAAGTATTTTTGTGTTTTTACTCCTCATACATGTTCAGTGTAGTGGGCTCAGTAGTGTCCCTCAGACTCAAGTCTGCCTGAAACCTCAAGAGGTGATCTTATTTGACTTCAAAGGTGCCTTTGCAGACACAGTTAAGATCATAGTGGATTAGGATGAATCCTTATAAGAAGGGTTCTGGAAACAATTTAGATGCCCATCAACAGAAAGAAAATGTGGGAAAATTTTATATGTATATATATATATATTCATTCCAGCCATAAAGAAGAATGAAATCATGTCATTTGCAGGAAAATGGACCATAATGTTAGTGAAATAAGTCAGACACAGAAGTTAAGTATTACATCATTTCTCTTATATGAGAAACCCAAAATACAAATTATAGAGTAAAATAAAGGAGAAGTTATAGGAAACAGGGAGGCTAACTTTTTGGAAAAAGGGAAGGGGTGAGGGGAAGAGTAGTAAGGGGAGAAAAGGGATAAAAATGATTAAGAAATGATACATTCATGTACCAGTTCCCCAAAACAAATGTAACTATTATTTATTGTGAACATACACTAATTTTAAAGAAAAAAGCATAGAGGACACACCGAGACACTCACATAGAAGGCCATGTGAAGAAGGAGGCAGAGATTGGTGTGATGTAGCTACAAGCCAAGGAATACCAACAAAAGTTGGAAAGCCACTAGAAAAGGAAAGATGGATTCTTACCTAGCACCTTCAAAGAGAGCATGACCCTGCTTGCATCTTCATTTTGGACTTCTGTTCTCAATAACAGAAAGTATTTCTGTTATGTTAATCCACCTAATTATTAGTTCTTTGTTATGGTTAACTTTAGTCAGTATTCCTGAACATTCTCCCTAAACTTTTATTTTCCTGCTTATTTTTACATATTTGTCCCATTCATGAAGCTGTGAAGTCCTTGAAGGCAGAACCATGTCGTACTTGTTCTGTACAGTGAGCGCATAATTTAGTATCCCCTTTTTATTACTATATAACTGGGTAGGCTTTCTTGTTTTTTAAGATTCCCAGATGTATTCTTCATGAACAAATATGTCAATGTTTATTAAATTGCATACTTGAAGGAGACTGGAGTTTAAATAACTGTAGGATATTCTATATGGAAAAAGTCATAGATAATTACCAGGCATGCCAAATAATTACCAGGCATGAATTTCTATAGTTAGTGAAGGTATGTTGGTATTCTCACTTTTAGATCTCATTTTTATGAAAGAAAAGATCCAAAGTGGAATTTAAAGTAAATGAAATCCCTAAAGGTCTTTCAATCTGAATTTTCCAGAAAATACTTAATTTGTCCCAATTCTGCTATAATATTATAGAGCAAAACTAAAAATAACTGCTACACTATCAAAATTCTCTCCAAAGCATAGATCATTTATAAAGATTAACATTTTACTAAAAATATCAAATCATGTAATTAAAAGTTCAGAAAAAGACTGAAAATGTAATTTAAAGTACATGGTATTTTATGAACAACTGACATTCAAAAGTAATATCTAAATGGATGTATAAAATTATTTATTGATCTTAAAGAATTAGCTTTATAAATTACATTTCTACAAATAAAAAGTTATTAATATTTTTGAGTTTCAGTGTAAACACTTTATATTTACTAGTATTATTTTTGTCTCTCTTTAACTTAAAGTAGTTTTTAAAATGTTATTTTGAATATTTCTTATCCTTCAGTTGAAATATTACCAAGAGACACTAATTACTGTTTGAGATAACTATTGTTTTTACTTGTGTCAGATTTTTTTCATGAATTTTAATATATAAAGATTTCCAGTGTTTGTATCAAATTCTTACTCTTCTTAGAAAGACTGTAGGTAAGAGATACCGTTTCACTTCATATAGGAAATGGACCAGTACTGGAATAAAAGAATGACAAATTTGAAACTTGGCAGACTTAACACTTGCAATTTCTTAGTTACAGAATATAATAAATTATGAATTATAAGCAGAATTTAGTTTGTCCAATTGAGTGAATAAACATCACTTGTAATTGTTTAATCTTTATATCTGTATGGGCAGATACTCAAATCATCTTCTAATAAGAGAATAAAGTCATTGTTTTGAGTTATTAGTTGGCATTCTTTTCAGACATTTATTCACCATGTTTTCTAGAGGAAAGTGAAGATTTGAAGGGCCCCGTAATAATTATTTTCTTTCTATTTTCCAATAATACTCTCACCTGCTATGAATAAAAATAAAATCCCTGTGTTAGCCTTGGGCAAACCAGATATGCTTCTTGAAGCCTGACAATTTCTCTGACATATGTGAGTGAACGATAGGGTAAGATTATCTGTAATAAACTCAAACTAAAAATCCATATATGCCCAAGTAAATTTGTCACTAATCTGTTGGAGTCTTTTTTAGAAATACGTTTCTACTTTTGGACTTATAACTGTTTTTCTAAGTATTTAAATTAACACATTAATTTTGGTAGCATTGTTTCAACCATACAATATTATTTAACTTTTGTGTAAATCTTTTGGTCTTTTATAAACTAATAATTCCGTAATTGTAATTTCATTGTTTTCTAAACCCAAGTGCTCATTATTATACCAGTTGCATATGTCATGCTACATATATATAATACAGCTATAAAAAATGAGGGTATTCTTTATGTATTAATATGAAAAATATCTTTAATACATGTTATGTAATAAGGAAGAGTACAGAACAGTTTTCAGAAAAAAGATGAGAGAAAAAATAAAAAGGAAAAGTATATGTGTACAATAGAAACACATAGAAATTTATGTTGGCTTTGTATATATAAAAATAATCTATGATAGGATAAACTAATAAAGCAGGGTTGCCAGTTTTGTATGCAGAGGTCAGAATTCAGCAGATAGGACTGCATGAAGGGAGTTTTTTCTTTCTATATTACCTTATGCTTTATGTTTGAACCATGTGAATATATTAGTCAGATAGATAGAGTCCTGCTTTTAAAAAGATACAGTCCTGCTGTTATTGAATTCTGTATTGAAGAAAATTCAGGAAGCATACATCAAGTTTAAAAATGATTACATTCATCCAGACAATTAGACATTATTCAATGCTGAAAAAAAATTATCATCAAACCATGAAAAGATATAGAAGGACCTTAAGTACATATAACTAAGTTAAAAAAAAAATAGTGTGAAATGACTATGTCCTATATGATTCCACCTGTATGACATTTTGAGAAAGAAAATCACTGAGACATAAAAAGAAAGGTCAATTGTTGCCAGGGTTGGAGGAAAGTAGTTGTGACCATTAATCCTGATATATCAACTTCATTGGATTAAGAAACTCCTAGGAGATTGGTAAAGGACACTCCTGGGTGTATCTGAGTGGCTCATGGAGGCTTGGCCTTGAGTGCTATACATTAGCAGTCCCCAAACTTTTTGTCACCAGAGACCAGTTTTGTGGAATACAATTATTCCACAAATGGAGGGAAGAGTTTTGGATTTATCGTGCCCTTTAGCTGTTATTATTTACACATTTCGTAACTCACCATAATGCAAAATCAGTGGGAGCCTTGAGTTTGTTTTCCTGCAACTAGCCAGTCCCATCTTGTGGTGATGGGAGACAGTGATACCCACAGTGTGTTGCTTATGTCCAGTTTATTCCATAATCTCATTTTGGTTGCTGTCACTGCAGAAAATGCTACTTCGCAAAGATAGGACGTTGGAAATCGATGATGGCTTTTCAGTGCTATTGTGCCAGTCTCAGGGTACTTCACCTTGACTCTCATTCAGAGTGAATGGAGATTTGCAGTTGTCTTACACATACTTGTAAGGCCACCGATGTTTGCCATCTTGAGCAGTCGATCCTCTTCTAGCACAGACATAGTGGATTCACCTGCTTTATTCAGATGGGTCATGGATTCATCCCTTCCCAGTTCAGGAGTCTTTTGTGGTTGGGAAGTCACGCTCAAACCCTTTTGAATGCTGAGATAGGTGATCATGCACCAGCCAGGAAAAAGAAGGCCCTGGCTCAGTCTCTTTCAAAATCTCAGCTAATGTTTGAAACATGTTGAAAATTTATGCATTGTCCCCAAATTCCAGGATTTGAATGCAGCCGCTGTATTTGCTAACTTGAACACATTTGTCATTCTCCTCTGAAATGACAGATTGAATTCACTGAGCATGTTGAATATATCACACGAGTAAGCAAGTTTTGCAACCCATTTCTGCATCATGGAAGTATGCTGCCAGTGGTAACTATTTTTCTGAAAGAAATTTCTAGAGTGGGTCTCATAACTTAAAAACTCTGGCTAGCACTCTTACTTTAGAAAGCCATCTCACTTCTGTGTATAGGAGAAGATGGGTGCTCAACGTCCATCTTCTAACAGAGGAACAGATGGGAGTTAAGGGCATGTACTTAAACGTGGTTGATAATTTTAATCACATCCTGCAAAATGTTAAGTTCATGTGACATTTTTTGGCTAGCCAACATTTCTCTGTGGATGACACACATTCAGAAGTGACCTCTTTGACCCAAATACCAAAATAAGAAAGCCACTCATGGTAGCTCCTCCACCTGTGCATATACCAACCCAAAATGACCCAATTCAGGGTTCCTGAAATGTAATCATTCAAAGACTTGAATAGTTCTGCAGCTGTGGTGTTGGTTGGCAACAAAAATTCACAGAACATATCCTCATGTGTATACTCCTGAGAAGTATATGGCACTAAACAAGCATTGTTGCCTTTTTGTCAAAATCAGTAGATGTGTCAACCTAGACTGCATACCACTGTGACTCATTAATCCTCTCTGACAGTTGTGCCTCAATTCCTCTATTATTTTATCAGTTCATCTACTTATGGAGCTAGCTGAAAGAGGAACATGTGTCACCTTTTGTGCTGCAGTCTTTCCTAACATTTCATGATGAATGTCCTTTGCTACATGCGGGATCACCTTTTCACCAATAGTAAAAGGCTTCTTAGCTTTAGCAATCCAGTTAGCCAGTAAGAATGAATGATGCTCTTGATGCAGACACACTTAGTGAAGTAGTGTCCATAATGGTTTCTGTTTTCTGTGTTCACTTTTTTTTTTCTTTTGAAGATTCAGGGTGCTTGGTCTCCATGTGGTGAAGCAGTTTTGAAGGCTTTGTGGCTTCTTGGAAAGTTTGTCATCACATATCATGCAGAGAAGTCTTGGAGAATGCGAATCACCTATTGCAGTGAACCCATAATTTCTCTCTCGTTTTTTTTTTTTTTTTTTTTTTTTGGGAACCTGGAGTCGAACTCAGGACCTCTGCTTGCCAGGCAGGCGCCGTGCCACTGAGCTATATCCCCAGTCCCTGAACCCATAATTTCAGTAGGACTCTTAGTATTTTCTTTTACATGCAGCTTGCTTTTTGTTGCCAGTCTTAGAGTCTTCTGCTGTCTCATCATTGGGTCTTTCCCCATTTCCAACAAAGCTCTTCAGTGGCATTTGTTTTTTTTTTTCATTTTGGCTAGGGTTAGCTTGTGGACCTACGAAAGCTGTGACTGAGACAAATGTGCAGTATGGGAGAGAGCTGCAGGGGAAAGTGGTAAATAAAATAATAGGCAGACCACTCGCAGACGAAAATAAGTGTTGGATTCTGACTTAGAATCTGCCACCAGATACAGTTGTACAAATGAAGGATATCAACTCATTTGCCACTATAAAGCCTGTTACCAGTTGCAGCTTGTCACTTGTCTTTTATTGATAGGGTTTTTTTGTTTTGTTTTGTTTTGTTTTGGTGGGTACTAGGGGTCGACCTCAGGACCTCGCGCGCCAACAGGCACCCGTGCCGCTGAGCAATATCACCGGCCCCTTTTTCGTATGTGGGATCCGGGAGTCGAACTCGGGCCCTCGCGCTTGCAAGGCAGGCGCTTACGCCGCTGAGCCATCTCACCGGCCCTGATGTTATTTCTAAATGTTGTATTATTTTTGTTACTTTTCTCTGGTTGTTCTCCACTGTAGTATACAGTATGCTTCATAAAAAACCTAGGATCCAACATGAAACTGAGTGCTCTAGCTTGGTGTAGCTAATTATGGTGACTAGTTTTATAATTATATTAGCTTTTGGGATAACTTTGCCCAACCACTGATGATTAATGGCTGTTGAACTGCTGCTCTATCATTGATAAACAGAATATGTTCTAAATAGATCTGTGCTATGTAAGGAAGCGTAACAATCATGTAGTTTTATTCCACAAGATTTTCTCATCTGTTCTATAAGGCTATCTTTCTAAAGTAGGATCTGTCTGTTATTGAGAACTTGTTGAAATAGGTTTCCTACATAACCTCTTCCTGTCTGAAACACAGAATCTTCCACCAATCACCACCAGTTACCCAATCCTATCTTACCAATATTTGTTGTTTAGTTCAACTCTGGCTTACTTCAATATGAAGTGTCCACCTCTACCTCTAAAGCAGAGGAATTAGGCTATAAAACTTACAGACTCCTTATTATAGAGAAGCAGTTGGATAGGCTCTTACATTAAATGAGATTGGCTCTTTAGGCAGTATCACTCCATGAGAAAAGAAGCTTGCACATAATTATATCTCATATAGCGTGCCTGTTTGACCTTTTGCAATGCTGTCTGCTTTGCAGTGATTAGGGTCCTTTCCTAAATTTTAACCACTTGGTATTCAAAAGGCAAACACTGTATTGAAACTTTTTTCCTTGGCTTTAATAGTTGACATCTGCATCTTCTCACAATTATGATTTTAGATGACAGATTTTCTTTTAGTTCCAGTATTTCTTCAGATAAAAGAAATGGCATTACTAGTGCAAAAAAACCTAAAAACATAGCTCTTTTAGCTGAAATGAGGTCTTTATTGGAAGGAGAGGATTTCCCTGGGACCTTACCCTCTATTCTCCAAAGTCTTTCCTAAGCAGCCCTTAAAATATTGTCAGGGAATCCTTGTAGATTTAATTTCACTACTATTATTCTGTCAAGAAAAACCAAATTTAGAAGTAAGGTTAGACTATCTTTTATCTTTGATAACACTAGAAGGACTATTGTAAAGCTTTTTAATTCATAGGATAGTAATTTTGATCACCAGCAATTTGGATATTTTTTAAAAAATGACCATTTACCTTATCATTTACCTTATCAAGCTACTTACTTGTATAGTGAAACATATGGGTTTTCTTTCTGATCATTTAACATTATTCTGTGTACCCCCATTCCAGTGTGTTTTTTGTGGAGATGATTATCTTTGTGACCTGAATTTTGATGATGAATTGAATGTGGCCCTACCAGAAGCCATTTATGAAAAGGAAATTGCCTTACCTATGGGCTGTTCTTTTAGAGACATGTGTTTTTACCTAAATGAGCAATATTTTCCCAAATGTAGAAGTCTGGAATAATTGTTACTTTGGATACCTGCATTTTATTTTTATCTTTAACCTTTTTTCTTGATTAGAAAATTAATACAACAATAGAACTATTTTAAATAGCAAAAGTCCTGCACTATCCTTTTCCAACCCTCTGAAATAACCTGTTTGCAATCTGTAGTATATTTAATTAGCTAGGATAGGTAGTGATATACCAGCAGTTTACTTCTCACTTTCCTATTCCAGGTTAGGAGTAGAGGTAGGGTTGACTCAGAGAACCAGGCTGATGGAAAAATTTCACAATGTCATAATTACAGTATCTAGAGAATTAGATACTTTGGAAGGGGAAGAGAGCTCTGGAGGATCTTTTCACCAGCAATTAAAAGTTTTGGAATAGAAGTAAAACATGTTACTTCAGCGCCTGCCTCATTAACTAGAGGTCTGTCTTTATTGGCATAAGAAGTGGAAAGGAGCCCTTATGTGGATAAGCAATAGAAACTTCAGCACAGTATTATTACTTATTTTTCTGTTTATGTTACTATCTATATTTTTATCTAACTATGTTGAGCATATCTATCTAATTTATATTTCTTTAGTGACGCTGTACATCTTTAGAGTAAGTTAGCCCTTTGACTTTCATTTAAACACAGTTTTTCCTATTTCTTGCTTGGTGTTTTCATTTTATTTATTTATTTATTTATTTGCTTCTCAAAAATTATTTTTACTTTTCTGAAACAAAGTATGTAACTATGTTTAAGATTTCTGAGTTTCCTGTCATGTGTAGAAAACCTTTCTCAGTGTAAGATTTTTTCTAAAAATCCACTCATTTTACTTCATGTCTCAAATATTAAACTTGAAATAAGACAGGCAATTCAAGAATATAAAGGCTTACTCTAGTCCCATACACTTTTTTGCAGATACTTTTGACCCTTTATTACTATCTTTTAAGATATATTTTAGTTGTGAAGTTAAAAATTCCATATATCTACTGTGTACAATATGATGTTTGGGTAAATGTACACTGTGAAATTGCTACATCAAGCCAATTAACATATGTATAACTTCATCTTATTTTTGGTGGCAAGGACACTTAAAATCTACTCTTAGCAATTTTCAGACACAGAATATGTTATTGACTATGCACCATAATGTATAATAGGTAGTCTGCGTATAACTTCTTTTTTGGGGGGGAACCGGGAATCGAACTCAGGACCTTGCACTTGCTAGGCAGGCGCCCAGCTGCTGAGCTATATCCCTGGCCCCTAGCTTCTTTTACTTAGCATAGTGTCCTCCAGAACCACAAAAAAAACTGAGTAGCCATAGCAGTCTTTAGCAAAGAGAATAAAGCCAGAGACATCATGCTACATGATTTTAAAGTTAACTGCAAAGTTATAATAATCAAAACAGTATGGTTTTAGATTTAAAAATAGACATGGAGGGCCGGTGAGATAGCTCAGCAGCATAAGCGCCTGCTTGGCAAGTGTGAGATCCTGAGTTCGACTCCTGGTACCAACATTAAAAAAAAAATAGACATGCAGACCAATAGAAAAGGATAGAGAACCAAGAAATAAATTCGTAAACTTACAGTCAATTGATTTTCAACAAAAATGCTAAGAACATGCAAAGGGGAAATGATACTCTAGTCAGTAAATGGTGCTGCAAAAATGGGATATCCCCTTGCAGAATAATGAAATTAAAACTTTGTACCATATACAACAACCAATTAAAAATGAATTAAAGATTTAAGCATAAATCCTGAAACTATAAAACTGGAAGAAAACGGGGAAAATATTCATGGTCTTGGCAATGATTTCTTGGCTATTACACTAAAAGCACAGGTGACAAAAACAATACTATAGAAAGATGGGATTTCATCAAACTAAAAAGCTTCTGTATCCCCAAGGAAACAATTAACAGAGTAAAGACATAGCCTATAGTATGGAAACAAATATTTGCAAATTATGTTAGTCAACTCTGCATTAGTATAACAAAATACCCCCATAAATATGTCATAAATATGTCAGGTATAGGTGGGAAAGTTTATTTTAGCTTATGGTTTCAGAGGTTTCAGTTCATGGTCAGCTGGCTTTGTTGCGCTTGGGCGTGTGGTAGGGAACATGGGATAAAGCAAAGCAGTTTACCTCATGGTGGCCGGGAAGCAAAAGATGGGGGCTGGGAGGCCAAAATCCACTTCAAGGACATTCCCCCAGTGACCTAACTTCCTTCCACTACGTCCACCTCTTTATTTTTCCCATAGTGCATGTTAGTAATACAGATTGGTGAGGCTTGTTTTGGGAAATTAATACATGCACTTAACATCTTGATCTTTTTTAATCCCATTACCTCTTCCCTCCCTTTCTTACCCTTCCTCCAATCCTCTTCCCCATCTCCAAAAGTTTACCTTCTAGTTTCCTATCATTTCCCTTTATTTGATTTATTTATTTATTCATTCATCCATTTATTATTAGTTTCTTATATAATAAAAAATATGTGATACCTAATTGAATCTGGCTTATTTCATTTAACATGGTGGTCTCCAGTTCATCCATTTTTCTGTAAGTGACATGATTTCATTCTTCTTCATGACTGAATAATATTCCATTATGTATATACGCCATATTTTCTTTATCCATTCATCTGTTGACAGGCATTTAAGCTGTTTCTAATTGTGCCACTATAAACATGTTTATCTATATATCAATGTAGTTTGATGTCTTTAATTCTTTTGGGAATATATCCAGCAGTAGTGTAGTTGGATCGAGTTGGTGTTTTTATTTTTAGTTTTTTGAGGAATCTTCACGTTGATTTCTATAGTGGTTGTACTACTTCATATTCCTACCACCTATATAGTAGTGTTCCTTTTTTCCCCACATCCTTGCCTGCTTTCATTGTTTTTTGTATTTTTGATGCTAAGCATTCTGACTACAGTGAGATGGAATCTCAATGTAGTTTTGATTTGAATTTTCCTAATGGCTAAATATGTTGAACATTTTTTTTATATACTCGTTAAAGTCTCCACCTCTTAAAGATTCTACCACTTCCCATAGTGACATGGACTAGGCACCAGGCCTTTAATATATGGACCTTTGGGAGACATTTTGATCCTAACTTATTACAATAGCACTCATTATACATCTGATAAGGGGTCTGTATTCTAAATTCTATAGGAAGGAAACAACCTCACAGAAAAGTGGGCAGATAGATGTCTTGGTTACTTTTCTCTCAGTGCTGAGACAAAATACCCAACACCTAAAATTAAGGAAGGAAAGGTTTATTTAGCTCACAGTTTGTGGAGGTTTCCATCCATAATCAGCTGGCTCCAAAGCAGGGTGGTATGGCAGATACCCGGGCAACAGTTCAAGGCGGCAGAAGACAGCAAAAGCAACAAGAGCAAGAAGAGGGAAGAGGAAGGCTCTTTCCCTCCCTTATATTGTATGCAGGCTCTCCACCCTAGAGTGGGTCCTTTACACCCACACTATCTCCATGCCCCCCTCTTGGATAGGCTCAGAATATTTACAGAGTGAGGACCCTGGCCCCTTGCTGAATCACTTAGTTAAACTTCTAAACTTCTCAAGTTAACACAATGTATCAATCATTACAGTAGAGGACCTGCTATCATTCGAGTGTGTCTCCTCAAAAGCTCATATTTTGAAGAGTTAATCCCCAAATTCATGTGGTAGTAGTATTTAGAAGTGGGACCTTTGGGAGATAATTAGGATTAGATGAGATTGTGATGATGGGGGGGAGGGTCTCTTGTAGCATTAGTAGCCTTATAAGAAGAGGAAGAGTTTTACGGTTTAAATATAAAATGTCCTCGAAAAATTTCATGTGTTCAGGGCCGGTGAGATAGCTCAGCAGCATAAGCGCCTGCCTGGCAAGTGCGAGGTCCTGAGTTCAACTCCCGGTACCCACATAAAGGAAAAAAAGGGCCGGTGATATCACTCAGCGGCACAAGCGCCTGCTGGCGAGTGTGAGGTCCTGAGGTCGACTCCCGGTACCCACATAAAAAAAAAAAAAAAATTTTTTTTCATGTGTTCAGAGATGGGCCTTTTGTTGGGTGATTGGATCATGGGGGTGCTATACTTGTCACTGGACTCACCCACTGATGAGTTCAGTACTTACATGTTCTGTTAAGAGATGGGGCCTGGTTAGAAAAGATGTGTCGCTGTAGGAGTGATCTGGAAGGGTGTATTCTTGTCCCAGCTTCTCCCTTCTCACTCTACTTCCTGGCTGCCATGGTTTGAGCAGATTCTCTTTGCCATGCCCTTTCACCATGCTGTTTTGTTTTGTTTACCTTGGAGCCATGGAATTCATCTACTGGAAACTATGGGCACATAAACCTCTCCATATTTAAGTTGCAGGAGTTGGGTATCCTTTCCCAGAAATGGGAAAGTGACTAATACAAGGAGAGACCCAAGCTAGCATGTTTCCTCTGTCTTTTTGTGTGATGCCCTCTTCCATGTTATGATACAGCAAGAAAGCTTTCACCAAGTGCTGGCACCATGCTCTTGAACTTTCCAGCCTCCTGAACCATAAGCCAAAACCAACCTCTATTCTTTATAAATAACCCAGTCTCTGATATTCTTCTATAGCAATAGAAAATGGACTAAGACACATGGCCTTTATTATGTTTCGGTTCCTTCTATCTATAATTTGTTCAGAGTTTTTTTTTTTTTTTGGGGTACCGGGGGGTCGACCTCAGGACCTCGCGTGCCAGCAAGGCGCCCGTGCCACTGAGCAATATCACCAGCCCTTTTTTCGTATGTTGGTTCCGGGAGTCGAACTCGGGCTCTCGCGCTTGACCAGCAGGCGCTTACGCTGCTGAGCCAGCTCACCGGCCCCAGAGTTTTTTTTTATATCATGAAAGTATGTTAAATTTTGCTGAATGCCCTCTCTTCACCTGTTCTGATGATCATATGTTTTTTGTCCTTTACTCTGTTCATACAGTGTGTCAAATTTACTGATTTGCATATGTTAAACCACTCTTGCACCCCAGAGATAAATCTCACTTGATCATGGTGAATGATGCTTTTAATATGTTGAGTTTGGTTTGCTAGTATTTTTAAAGGATTTTTGCATCAATATTCATCAGGGATGTTGACCTATAATTTTCTGTTCTTCTAGTGTCTTTGTCTGTTTTTGGTAACTGGGTAATGCTGGCATTGTAAAAGGAGCTTGAAAGTTTTCTTTGCTCTTAAATTTTTTGAAAGAGTTTCGGAAAGGTAAGTATTAGATCTTCAAATGTTTGATAAAATTTAGCAGTGAAGCCACGAGTTTTTGGGCTTTTCAAGTCCCTTGACTTCTTATTACCAATTCAGTCTCCTTACTCTTTATTGGACTATTTAAACTTTCTATTTCTTCATGATTTCATCTTGGTAGGTTATATGGGTCTCCTACAGTTACTGTTTAGCCGTAATCTCTAGTATCCATTTTGCTATATACTTTCTCATATATCATAACCTCTCTTCTGAGAGGCTTAGATAGTGACAGCACATCTGACGAAAAGTTAATAATTTGGATGACTGTTTCATGAAGGAACTAGAATTTATCAAATTCAACATGACATCAGAACTATTTCATAAAATCAAAATGAAATAAACATAGCTCTAGCATGCCTGGGAAATTACCCATCCATACTCATGAAATTCTTTGTGGATCAAAGGCTATGTAATAGTCTTTTCTACTCTATTTTGTGCTTTAATTGGATCCCAGATAAGGAAGAAACCCCCCACCCCCATTCTTGGGAAGGTAATAGTGCTACCTTAAATGCTCAGTCCTAGTTCATGTCCGTACACACATACACACACACATTTATTTCTCCTTTGACCTTTCTCTCTACCAGCTTTTCTGGATCCTTTTATTCTGAAATCACCAGAGCTTTCCAGGTAGAAGTATGCCTGCTATACAGTATGCTAAGATAACTGGACTTAAGAGCATCAGGGCTTCCTCTTGCCCTCTACTCCCTTCAGCAACAGAAAGGCTAGGTCTTAAACATAATCTTACACGATAAAGTCAAAACCTGACTTCTGGCCCTGCTACTCTCCCAGGGAGATCATTAATACTAATTACTAATACAAAGCTAATATGTATCATGTTAAGAGTCAGCACTGTTCACAGTAATTTACTTATAGTAGTGTCCTATGATCATATTTTGTCTTATTATCCCTATTTTATAAATTTCAAGGAAACTGGTTTGTAGGAAAGTTATGTAATACTTTCAGATGGTCTTTGTCTAGAGTCTTGCTCTTAACCAGTTTCCTATGCAGTTAAAAATAAAAAGTTCATTTAGCATTTGTTTTTCATCTTACCAATGTCAAGGCATTCCAAGGTAAGTAATCTTAGCTATTTGTAGACACTTTCAAGACATTTGAGGTGAGTTGACCTGAGCGATTTTTGACCCAGCCATGGTTGTTTGCTCTGGGTGCACACTGGCCCTAGACTGTAGTACTGGAAAAACTATTTTCTTCTCTCTGATGTTTCATGTTGTTTAAACTGCGAAGAGAATCTTCTTTGTAAGATAGGATTACAACCTGCCACAGAGCCCACAAAGAAAAAGAATTAGTTCAACCATTCCTAGAATAGTATCTCATACCTTAAGGGTTTCTTACTAAGATATTAAGGTCAACAAAAGTAAAACAGAGTGTTCTGGTGTGTCCTCTATGACTATAGTTAGCTTAAGTGTCATCCCTGTAAGGATAGATACTGTCCTATGGTGAAAGGAAAGTCTTTTTAAACATTTGTCAATAATTTCATAGACCTTATGATAGTCATAGTCATGGCTGATGGAATAAAAGAACAAAGAAAATTTACTTTCAAAGCAATTACAAAACATGAAATGAAAAAACCCAAGATAGACATGTTTCTTTTCACATTTTCTCCTGCAAAACTGCCTTACTATTGATGAATGAATCCATTTCTCTTCCATACCACACATTTAAGTCTCTGAATAAGATCCAGTAGCTAATATTTTTTCAAGTTCTAATTTGTACTGGAACTGAATTTAAAAAATTCGTTTCCTTGGGTGTTTCTTCTCTTTATAATTTGGTGAATTTTGAAATTATTTTTAGATTGCTTTATGTTTGCTTGTTTATATGTTTTAAATCAAGAAAAAACAGATAGTGATATCATTTCTTGCCAAATAACCTTGTGTTGAAATTATTTTTATATTCTAGGATTAGTGTTTACTCAGATTAAACTTTTTATAAAGGATCTTGAGTGAAAAATGTAGTTGCTCTTAAATCAGATAGGATCCCTGAAACTATTTGAAAAGCATGTTTTTGTTTCAAATGAAATGAATAGCAAGACAAGTGTCATAATATTAAGATTCTTGTTGGATAAATGAATTTGCCTATAGATATGGGTCATGAAAATGTTTGAAGACTTGCAGTGAGATGTTATTATTGTCAGAAGCTACATCCTTTTTCTTCAAGACATTACACCTGGTCTAATGATCTTATTTCCTAATCTCAGCAAAGTTAGTCTTAGTCCAGACACCCAAATAGGAGTTTCTCGTGTAAACTTTTTTGTTTTGTTTTGTTTTGTTTTCTTGAAGACGTTTTAGGGAAGAACTCTCACGCTTCTCTATCATCGAGATGTTGCATATCTAGTGGTAAAGGCAGTCAGATGGGTAAGTTGCCATCTTTGAGACCACAGGAACTCCAGTGTTCTGAGTAATTTGAGAGAGGAGTGGTAGCAGAAGACCATTTACAGTGGGGTCTACTTTTTCAGGCTTTGTGGTTGTGTCTCAAGTGGTTTTGACACAAACATGCAAAGTAAAACTATCCATTTTCATCATCTCTCTGTTGGAGCCAAAGTTTATTTTTAAAAATCAACATATATTAGTATCTAAAATTAAGTATTTTAGATTTATTCAGAATTTTGTATTCTTTGTAATATAGTGAGAGAATTTTAATTTGGCAATTTAAAAATCAAATACATGTATGGACTATAACCTCTAATTATATACTACTTGAGTCAACATATTCATGTGACCTTTTATTAAAAATGTTATAAATGATCACATGAGGACATAGTAATTTTAGCCTAGTCTTACTTGGTACAAAGAGTTACCTTATTAAGAAAAATTTAAAAGAATTACTTCCAGGTTGAGGTTGTTTTTAGTCTATATAATTTAAAATCTCATCATGTATTTATTTAAGGAATAAAACATCAATTTTTATCCTCCATCAAAGCTAAAACTGTTATTGACAGGAAGTATTCTGTATAATCAAACTTATACTAAAATTCCAGTTTCTCTTCAACTAATTGTGAGACATGGACCCAAGTTTACCCAAGCCTCAGTTTTCTTATTTATAAAATCAAAATAATACTATTTAAACTCAAAGGTAAGGATTAAAAGGAAGAACTTAAGAAAAGGACCTGTTACCATGTCTCAAAGCCTGTATTCAACTGATCACTATTTAAACTTCAAAGTAAGGATCAAATAGAATAATGTACAATAAGCACCTATTTGCAGGTCTCAAACCTTTTATCCAGTTGATCCCAAGTTTAACCTTATATTTTATAAATTTCTCACTTGGGAATTACATTAGTCTTGTTTTCCAATCCTCTCTATTGTCATTCATTGTCGACATTACCACCCAGTACATCATTGAATCTCTTACTTTCTTGCTTTATTAAATTTGTCAGTGGCTTTCTGTTGTCTCAACAGAAAAGTCTGTAGTTGGGCATAGTTGGGCTTTCCAGGATGAGCCCACTATCTCTTTAGCCTCACAACCAATAGAAAGCCTGCCCCCTGCATTCCCTACACGTAGGACCATTGTGATGCTTTCAGATCTCAGAGCACGTTCTGCTGTATCACCTTGAGGACAGGTATAGGTTCAAGAACAACTATGAATCGACTGCTTAGACTCGGCCATAGTTATTTCAGCTTTGATTCTCTTTAAAAATAGCCAAGAAGTGATGCAAAGGAATCACACAAGATGAAGCATCCAAGATGAATGGACTTGACTCTCTGAGATTCCCTTTGTCACTACAAATTCCTGGAGTTCAGTGCATTCTGTAGGCCTCATAAATTGAGGAATTTGCCACATCAGAGGAATCTAGAAAGCTTGCTGCCTGTTTTAAACAACAAAATTAGTCATTTTTATTTAAAAGAAACAGTACAAATAACTGCAAAATTAAATTTCATGATTAAATACACATAAAAGCAACATTCATCCTTGACACCAAAACCCACATATGAAGTTAGTCAGTTCCATGAGAGTAAGGAAATGGCAGAACCGAGAGCCTGCTGTGATGCACATCGTAAATGTTCACAGCCTGAAATCAAAACCATGAAATTAAGATTCTTTCAAGGGAATTTAAGAAAATTAAATATGTACCTCACGGACACTGACAATGTGGAGCCCATCACCTATTTTAGTTATGAAATGTTTAAAAATGATATGGACCTTTCATTCCCAAAATGTTAAGAGTGCAGCTACCCTGGCATGAGTAAGGTTTTGTGACAAGGAGTGTAAGGTGGGTGTCTGACACCCGTATTTATTTTTTAGGAGTATTTCTATCAATTATTTATTTTAACTTTATGAATTTTATTATATTATAAAATATTTACTTAACAGGAAAATAAAATATCAATAAAACAAAATATTAAATTATTAATGTCAAGTGTTTATAATCATCAACATTTTCAACACTTTTTTACAAAATTAAAAAATAACAAGTAAATTCCTATATTAACTAAGATGAAAGTAAAAATAAAACTCTACAACAAAAATAATCTTTCCTTCAATTATGACTTCCAAGACAGTCTTCACGTGTAAAAACAGTGTGTTCCATACATAAGTATCATTTACAGTGATAGCACATGTGTTTTGTTCTCCTGTCTTTCTTTGTAGGACATACTTGACATCTTGCTGGTCTTGCTATTTTGTTAGGAGGTTCTTGTGCTGTTTCACTTGTCTGTTCATCAGTCTGCTCCAGAATTCCTTTGTAGAGTTCTTTGGGCAGATACATACTAGTTTTCCTCTGTTGTAATTGATCTTTTATCAGTTCCAGTCCCAATTCTGTAAGAAAATCTCCCTATGATATATTGCACTTGTTATTTAATTTGTAAACTATGATACTATTTATGCCTGACATGTTTAGGATTGAATAAAACACAGCCATTGGTCAACACTTTTTTTGAGAGACATCGTAGTTGCTACATAACTCGTCAACATCTACTCCACCTTTCGTTTTGTTGTAATATGTAATCATTTCTGGGTTCATTTGTGTTGAGGATTCACTATCGATCTTACCATCATGGTATAACATTGACATTATCAATACTACTTTTTTTTTCTTTGCCATATATGAGGCCAATATTATATCTTTATGAAATCCAAAGATTATACTATACATTTCTCTGCTGTGAACTTGCAACATTTTGGGGGGAATCTCGACTTTATTCTTGACAATAGTTCTTGTGCTGGTCAACTGGTGTTCTTTTAGCAAAAAACATCAGTAGGTAACTAGTGAACCAATTGTCGAATGTGACATTTCGATAACTTTTTGAAATAGTTGCAACAAGTCTGTTCATAATGTCATATGTTTTATTACTGTGAATAAAGACCTGGTGGCTGAGTTCCAGGATAAATTTCTAAATTCAGGTGTAAAACGTCTTCACATCTATTGGGGCATATATTTTTTATACCATATTTGGAAGGTTTATTTGGCATATATTCCAGAAGTTACAATGACAAAATATGATTGAAGTTGTTTGTCAATTGTCATGTATTCAGACAGTACATAAATTGCTTGACAGTTCAAAACAAAGCTTTCAAAAAATGAGCAAATAGCAGCTAAATTGTTGGATTTTTTTCCTTTCTTAGCAGGTGTTTTTGTCATCAAAACGTAGGCAATTTTGAAGGAAACAAAATCTCTTGAGAGTCATTGTTGTTCTAAAAATCTCAGTGCTACATCCATCACTTCTCCATAAATCCTTTAGGTTCTGACTATTTGAATGAAAGAGTCCTGCTATATATAACAGACCTTTGAAGGCTTTTAGTTCAGATAGTGAGGTGTCATGATATACATATTTTTGAGTATTACTATTGGTGCATATAGAACGTTTTACTTGTATTTCATTATTAGTGTATTTCACAGCATTTTGTAGCATATCGTCCATTACAAACAATTTTCAGCATTGAATTACAGTGTTGGTATTCCATCCAATAGGTTTCACCCATGGCAAGAACCTAACATTTTCTGACCTAGTTTGAACATTGGATCATGCAGGTATACATGTCCATTTTGTGGCATTTCAACTAGTCAAATATTTATTTATGTTATTGTTTTCTTTCTCATCTGAATGAAGGTCTTCATTATCTACTCTGTCATTTCTTGCTCCATCTCACTGTTGCAACTTCTTTGGCTTACATGATCCAATCATCACCTGTAGCCAAATCACCTGATGAATCACTTTCAACTTCCTCCCAACGTTGTAAAAGCGGATTTTCATGTGACATTGTACTGATTTGGGCTAATTCTGCAAGAAAAATCAAAACAAAACATTTAATAAAAGAAATTACAAATGCATAAAAATGTAACATGGAGCATACGGTGGGTAAAACTCACACATTGATAATTTGACACATGTGCATACACCTTGCTGTTCATCAACCAAGTGGGCAAAGACAAAGATCACTTCCTATGTTCCCCCAGCACAGCTACTGTGACACACAGCCAGCTAAAGTAATACAAAAGTAAATCTTTTCATTATAAAATTATGATCTGGATGTATTTCATCCAACCTTACTCATTACTTATAAATGTGGGGAGATGGTGAAAAAGGGGTGGACCAGTGACTAAGACATTTCCTCCTACACCACGGAGGCCCCAGAGGACACACCTTGCCTGACTCTGTGGAGAAGTCCTTTAAAGTAAGTGACAATGTCTTCTTTAACCAATTTTTAAAGTCTATGCATTACATTATTCCCTACATGTAATGGACAAACTGCTTTAACCCAAATCCAGCTGGGAGACTCAGCTGTCCCTCTCTCCTGGAGCCTGAGGATGGGGCTCTGTACTTACTGAGGATTTTGCTATTTGCCTCATTTTCATGGCTCCTATGGGGTCAGGAACGCAAGGTGTCCCCTTGGTGAAGGCTGCTGGTACTCTTACCCGGAGGAATCGGCCTGGGATACGTGATGCCAGGACATACCTGCACAGTCCCACCTTCAGGCTCAGGGAAAACAATGGGATCTACCATAGAAAAAAACTTTGCTGTGTCCATTCTTTGCCCAGCACAGTCCCTAGATTTCTGAGGCACCTCTGTGTGCAGATGCCATAGAGCCACTAAGGTTAATGTCACAGTTGAACTAAAGGGTAGTAGCTGGTAGGTAAGCATGAGCTGCCTGAGCCACTGAGTTCTCTGGTGCCTTGATGATTATTTTCTTTAATATGGTACACAGGAGGCTTTCTTAGGGAGGCAGACAGCCACTGATGGCTTTGAGATCAAAGTCCTGAGCAGTCCCTCAACCTCTTTCTCCCCAAGGCCCCCCAGTCACTGGCACCAGCTCCAGAAGTCTGTGGGGCACTGGGTGGTGGGCACTCATGGCACTCATGGGCTTGACTTTGGGCATCTTCAGGAACTGTGTGTACAATTCCTGGATGTACTCTACCTTGGAGTTGAACAGGAACTTGTAGTAGCTGCTGTCAGCACAGATCTGGGTGACTGCATTCAGTTCCGTCCAAAAGGCACAAATGAATGGAGTGCCCAAGGGGACCTGAAACTTGGAGAAACTCCATTTGGAACTGAAGTATTTTGGAAGGAAACTGGCTGACTCCAAACTATACTGCTTATTACTTTTTGGATCCTTGGCTGTGAAAATGTGCGCTATGCTATGGTCACTGGACACACAGATAAGGGAAGTGTGGTTGATTAACTAATGGTCAACTTGTAACACCCAGCTGAATTGAATCAGCATGGTGCTGGACGAGGAAGACCCACCTGAGGATTGTTGCCAACAGCATAAAAGGAGAACTGGAGGGGAAGATGGTGAGCTGTCGATTCTCCTGAAGAAGCTTGTCATGCTGGCTTTCCTGATACGAACTCAGCTGTTCTCATCGTTGGAGGAGCTCGGGACCTCACTGTCACCAAGGATGGCTGAGGTTCTTTTTGGGGGATCTCTGGTCCTTACCTTGAGTGTCGCTTCCTGGCTCCAGTGCAGATTCCTCAGCCTGCTGGCACAGATCCTTCATCCCGCTGGCACAGACTTTCTAGCTTCCACCACTGACCTTTGGGCCTTCCCAGTGCAGATCCTTGGTACAGACTTACATGAGACATTGTCGTGGGCTCTAGGCCTCCAGTTGGACTTGTGGAGGACATTGCCATGGGCTTTAGGTCTTCAGCTGGACTCGTGCAGGACATTGCCGTGGGATCCGGACCCTCAGCTGGATTCTTTGGGTCTCTAGTGCATGGACAGATGTCCTGCACTCTTTGGCATTTGACTCTTTGGGTAAATATTATAAAATAATCCTATAAATTATGTGTCCTGTATTAAATCCATTCCCTTGTAAACCCTGACTATAATAGGAACCATCCTGATTGAAGTTGATACAGTAGATATTAGTCACTTGAGATCCTCTTCCTAGCTCTTGGATTAAATGCCCTGATGAAGTACCAAATTCTTTTAAAGGTCTCCTTTTCAGAGGCAGTTACAATTCTTGTTTCCTGCAGGTTGAGAGTGATGCAGCTCAGAATGCCTTCATGAGCAGGAATGTGCACGGGTGGCTTCTAGGTACTGGCCAGGTCCTCAAGCTACATGTGGCCTGTGTGAGTACCCAGGAAGACCAGGAGGAATTGTTACTTCTAGGACATGGGACACAAAGGCCTTTAGGGTTATAGCGGGTTTCAAAGACATGCAGCTGGTGGGCATTGTGTGTGAATGTGAACACTTTAATCATGGAGTCCAAAAAAACCACTAATTTTATCATGCTGTAATTTGACTGCCTTGACCTCTGTGGAGAACTCGATCTTTATAATGGTCTTCTTCAGGTCGTCCAGATCATCACTTCATTGGGAGGATATTTGAGCTTTTTTCTACCTCCAACTAAAGCTGAATAGTTGCAGCAAAATAATATATCTGCATGGCCAACTCCTCTTTCCAAAAATTCTTGTTTCTCTTTTTCTTTGAGTGGATTGGTGTTATAGATTTGAAATCTGTTTTCCAACTCACATGCAAAGCATCTGTGGTCCCAGGTGAAGTCCCTGTACAGCAGCCCATTACCATACAGGTCACAGGGCATAGTCCTCCTGGTGGTGGAGCCATGGAAGTTCGTGGTGCCTCCTGGTGTCCATTGCGTCCCAAATCTGCAGGCCTCTTGAAGAGGAGGGGCTGGAAAGGGGCTGGGGGAGCAGAACTCGCATGGGTACTTGTTGCCTTTTATGTTTAGTTTTAGTCATTGCTGGTGGTGATGAGACACATCAGCTCACATGATCTCATGTCACCCTGTCACCCTAAAATGCTCTTCCTGCAGCAGTTATATGAAGTTTCACTACATTGTTCCCAGCCATAATCAGCCATAACTCTTCATGCTTTTAGCACATGTCCTCAGCTTCTGAGGTAAAATTCAGATAACATAAAATTAACTATTTTAAAATGTACCATATGGTGGTATTCAGTACATTTATGTTGTTGCGCAACTGTCATCTCTATCTAGCTACACAAAATTTTATGAGGACATTTTTTAACCTAACGCATGATGTTTTTGAATAAATGACTGGAATACATTTCCATCTCTTGATTTTTAAGAGCTTTAAGAAATGACTTGAGCCAGATGAGGTGGTGCATGGTTGTAATTCTAGCTACTTAGAAGGCTAAAGCAGGAGGATTGCAACTTTGAAGCCAGTCTGGAAAATGTAGAGAGATTTGTCTCAAAATAAAAAGAGATGGGGACATTGCTCAATGTTGGAGAATTTGCATGTGCAAAACCATAGGTTGAGTACCCAGCACTGGTACCCACAAAGCCAATCTCATTAAGACTTATTTATGCTAGGATATGCACCATGCTTTGTTAATAATTAGATGAGTTCCAAAGAATACGTGAGAACATTAAGAGCATTTAGTTTACTAAAGGATGAAAAAAAAAACCAAAGGATGAAAAAAAAAACCCTAAAAGTTTTTAAAAAATCATTAAAATGGTCAGATTAGAATATTTACTTTTCAAAGGAATTGGCTTCATTTATCTAAAAAATCCTATCCTATGGATTAGCTGATTTTCTAGTAACACAGAAAGGATCACATATACAAGTTAGCATATATTCAAGTCCCCAAAAATATCCTCACCATCTTTCTCATGTAAAATATGTCGTCTTAATTTTCCATTTTCTGAAATGATCCTTCTAATCACCATTATTCTTCTTTGTCTAATTCTTTAGTTGGTAGATCTCTCTTACAGAAAGTTTCCCCTTTGTCTTTACTCCACAATTCTGGGTCACTTATTTTTCCTGTCTGGTGTCATAAGCATACAGAGCTTTCTGTCTAATACTTACCTATCTATATTGTAGTCAACCTGTTCTTAACCGTCTGACGCCTTATACCACCAGTATGTCCCAGAACAATAATAGCCAAAGTGACAAGTGTATTACTATCATGTTGAAAATTGTATATAGCATACATCTTGGTAAGCCTCCAGGAATGTGAGGCCATTAGGCAGTCACATATGAGTCATAGTGGAAAAAATATTGGAATCATTGAATCAGAGTATAAGCAACTTGAGCCTTCTCTTTTCTCCCATATATAATAGTACAGTGTTTGACCTAGGCACTCAATATGTATACAAACACTAAGATGAATAATTTAGATTTTTGCTGTATAAAAATATATACATTACAGAATTTTGAGTCTTGGGAGGGAAGAGTGATAGAATTGTGGTACAATAAAACTGTGTTACTAGATTTAGCTTGTGTAAGGCCCTGGGTTGAGTCCCCAACATCAAAATAAAACAAAAACAAAAACCTGTGTCTTCCAGAAGGGACATGAGATTGAGGATTCAAAGATAGAGACATAAAGTTACAATGAAAGGAGAAAGTAAAATCAGGGTGGAAAAAGTAGAGTCAGATATGAAGTTCTGATATCAACGGTAATTACCTGCACATTTTCTAAGAGCAGGCCCAAATGCAGCACTGAGCTTAGTAGCAGCCAACTCAGGGAAAACCTTTAGACTAAGCTATGGATTAATCATCTAAACAACTATTTGGAGGAATATAACTACTTTTTGTTTTCCAGAAATAAAAGTGGCCTCATTTTGCTTTTATACTAAGAAAAACGCATTTAAAAAAAAAATCTACCTTAAAAAAAGTACAAAAATTCATATAATTACCCCACTAGAGATAACTGTGACCACATCCCTAAGCTTTTTTTTTTTTTTTGTGTGTGTGTGTGTGTGTGTGTGTGTGTGTGTGTGTGGGTACTGGGGGTCGAACTCAGGACCTCGCGCGCCAATAGGCACCCATGCTGCTAAGCGAAATCACCGGCCCTTTTTTTTTTCTTATGTGGGTTCTGGGAGTCGAACTCAGGACCTCGCGCTTGCCAGGCAGGCACTTATGCTGCTGAGCCATCTCACCGGCCCCCTAAGCTTCTTGGTAGTTAGTCCAGAAAAGGAAACAGTTGGTTGCACAAGTATACTGGTTAATTTATATTCCATACAGTCTAAGAACTTGTTACTTTTCCTACACCCTCAACTACACCAAGTCAATGTTATTAATGCTTCATAGACCTATAAGAGAAAAATGATAATTATTTTTTACTACGTTTAGTACTGATATCTGATGTGACTTTCTCCTATGGTTTTTATATCCTTGAATAGATTTGATAAGGGTTTTTTTCTAGACTGTTTCCTCCCACCCCCCAGTACTGGAGATCGAACCCCAGGACCTCATACATACTAGACAAGTGCTCTACGCCTGAACTACAGCCCCAGCCTTTTCTATTTTGTACCAGTCTTGCTAAGTTGCCTCCGCTAGCCTTGAACTTGTGATACTTCTGCCTCAGCCTCCCAAGTAGCTGTGATTACAGGCATGTACCACCATGCCCACTTAGACTTTTCTTATAGTAGCCCTGAATTATGAGTAATAGTATCCTACTAGGTTTTTAATTCAATATAATCAGTTTTCTGGGAGCCAGTATGGTATGGTCTGATAATCAGCTTATATCGAGGAATATATTTGTGGTAGAGACCACTAGATTTCTACCAAGACTTACTTTCTTCTTTCTGAAGACAATTAGAGTACATTTACCAGCTTCCTTTGAAATTGTGTGGCTGTATGCCTAAGTTTTCTACAGTGCATTGTAAGTAGGAGTGATGTGAGTCAATTCCTGGCCGAGCCCATAAAAATCTTCATAATGTGCTTCTCAGTGATCCTCCTTTCCCCCCGCTAAATGAAATAGCAATGCTCAGGAAGACCCTGTTGAATAGCCATCATCCTGGTTCCTGGTTCCTTGACTGTATGCAAAGAGCTGCGTGGCATACCTAACATCCACCCAGATCTGTTCACATAAGAATGACTACATTCATTATTATTTAAGCTACTTAGTTTTTACAGTCTATTTGTTACTGCAGTCTAGCTGACCCTAAATAATACAATATTTAGTAGCAAATATAACTGAACAGAAATTAAGCTAGATTCAAGTGCTCGGTATCATCAGGAGATATTCTCTGTCCATGACATGGTTATGAAATGGTTTCATTCATAGATAGCTTTTCTCCACATCACTGGATACTGATCACAGCAGTTCAAAGTCTATGTGGTCATTGTATCTCATAATCATAGAAGTTGAGAAATTGTCTTTCTGGAAGCTGCAGCGGAAGTTCTAGGAAAATTCTGATCTGCCCAGCAGTGATTTTATGCCATCCCTAAAATAGTTGTTTTTTGGTTTTTGTTTTTTGTTTTGTGGTGAAAGGGCTGGAATACTCTGGCAAACTCTGGTAAATACATATTTACATTCCTTCCTTTAGGTGGAGAGGTGATAGTCCCACCTAAACCCCAGGGACAAAGCAAGATTACATGTAATGGAATAGTGAGTCCCTAAAGAAAGAATTTCTGAACAATAAATAATAGATATCAGAATACAGTGTGATTAAGTGAAAACCCAAAAATTAATATAGGCATGAAACAAGGATGCCCTAGATGAAGGTATGGTATAAATATAAAATAAAAGGAATAAATCAGAGGAAAATTGGGAGAAAATATGTTTCGTTGAAAGTTTATGTTGTTGGGGAGAGAAAAACAATAGAAAAAAAAATGAACTTTTTTAAATTAAAAAAAAATTTAAGTTGTAAATAACATAAGTTTTGCCATGTTACCCAAATAATTTCAAGGATGCTACAATAGTAAGTATATTCACATTATTTTTTAAAAAGTGTTCTTTTTTTTTAAGTTAGGAATTTAGTAAAACAATAGTACTGTCAGAAGATTTGAGAGAATTGAAAGGGAAGGCAATTGAAGCCTAGGAAGAGTGCGTCTTAACCACTGATCACACAAGCCAGACCATAGATTTCTTAGGTCCCAGGAAGCCCATAAAATAGTTCCAGGCAGGTGACTTGTAAGGCAATAAGAGCTAACAGCAGAAGGCTCTATAGCTGGGTATTTGACATCAGCATTAGTCACAAACAATCTCATTAGCCTGTGGGCTCAGTGTCACCGAATTGGGTCTGTCTAGTTAGATGAGAACACTTACGGTTATGGTATATTTGGGGCTGTGGCATTCTTCCCTACGTGTAACGATCAGGCTGAAACCAGGATTTCAAAAGCAGTTTCTACACTTCCCCATTACGAATTGATGGGTACTAGCAACAAAAACAACTTTGTATTGACCAGTCAGCTTGAGGTATCATATATTTCCTTTGCTTCAATGCAAAATAGTCACAAATGGGAAATTAAAGGACTTGCCTATAAAGATAGGACAACTTGAGAGCCTATGTGCTAACAGCAATATTACAATAAAATACTAGAACTCTGTGTTACAAAAGTGTAAAGACATCTAAGTAGAGCATTGATTTAAACAAGTTCATACTGGAGTGCATTGAGTGGGCAGAGTTATAGAAATAATCCTGGTAGTGTTCATCATAAAGATAAACGTTAAAATAATGGAAACTGATCCCCATCATATCTTTGGTATAACTTTTAAGGAATTGCTGCAAAATGGCAGTGAAGCTCAACCTTATTGTCAACAAATATTCTAGTGTTCTGCTATGTGTCTTCTAAGGTGTGAATTCTACAGGACAAGGCAAATGTGCAACTCTGCAGCAAGAGAAAATATTTGCGTTATTGCTGTATTTCAGCATTCTGTGTCTTTTTACCTTGGATACTAGGCCCAAAGACCCTATGTTTTTATATGTTTTAATAGTGTAGCAAGTTTCTCACCTACAAATTAGTTGAATTCCAAAAGTTGCATATAAGCAGCTTATTTAAGTTGAATGCATTTTACCATACCAATTATAAGTTGTAGTTCAGTTTCCAGAATAATTCACAAATCCCATTTAGTCTATTATTTATCTGAATAGCACATTTGCAAAATGTATTGATTAACAATGAAACTAGAGATGCAATAACTCCCCATTTTTAAAGGAGAAAACATATATATGAGAAAAAAAAATTTTCAACTGGGCTTGATTCAGCTGAAATCAAAGGCAGAAGCAAAAAGAGATTCCAAATTACGCATTATTTTTCCTGAAGGAAAAAGAAGCAGATGCTCAGATTTTGATTTTTCTAGTTCTTTTGCTAGCTAATAGACACTGCTCTTGCCCTAGAACAGTAAGTTGTTCTGTGGTGCAAAGCAAAGGGAAGATGGGGAAAGTGATTTTAAA
Organism: Erethizon dorsatum; assembly: GCA_028451465.1. Lineage (NCBI taxonomy): Eukaryota > Metazoa > Chordata > Mammalia > Rodentia > Erethizontidae > Erethizon > Erethizon dorsatum. Next base: position 101,236,531 of record CM051833.1, read on the forward strand.
ATGGTTTGGAAAAAGAAAGCAGAAAAGGAAAGAGGGAGACACTGTTAACCTGATTACTTGTGGATTTTTTTGTAGGAAAGAGAGGGATTATATTAGCGTACTTCTTAAATGTCCATATGAAAATTAGACATAATTAAAAATACACCTTTCCTTGCCCATAAAAATTTCATTGAGCTTCATTTCCCTCAATTATAAAAATGAAGATTATTGTGAGAATTAAAGAAAATAAAAATAGCACCTATTATAACAATATACATAATTGTTGGTCAATAAATATAATCCCGCTCATCTCTTTAATGCATCACATAGGCCGGTGAGATGGCTCAGCAGCGTAAGCGCCTGCCTGGCAAGTGCAAGGGCCCAAGTTCGACTCCCGGAACCCACATACGAAAAAAGGGCCGGTGATATCGCTCAGCGGCACGGGCGCCTACTGGCACACGAGGTCCTGAGGTCGACCCCCGGTACCCACAAAAAAAAAAAAAATGCATCACATAAACATTGATCAATAATCCATATTAGCATAAAATTCTGATATGTTGCTAAATTAGACTAAATTGCATATCTCTGAATCCTGAAAGCTTATAAAGAAGAAGCAAAAGTAGGAAAAAGTATTAAGCTTTATTATTTATTAAATGAATTTTTAATTTTTGAAATGTGTACAGCTTTATGGGGTACATTATGGTAATTCAATACATGTATATGATGTGTCTTAATCAAATCAGAATATTTCCAATTTTTGTGTTTTGGAAATTTTGTGCACTTCCAGTCATAAGAATAAAGAATGTTTTAAGTCTGTTTTTATTCTTTTGTCAGTAATAATTCTGCTATGCATTGCCAGTGCCCCTTTCCATAGAGGCAATCACCACCTTTAATATGCACTTTATTTTTAGAGATTGCCCATCTTACAGTAATATTGCCATGTTGCAGAACTTACTACAAAGACTTGCTCTAAAGATTGTAGTCTTTATCTTTTTGAATGTCAGTAAAAAGTAAGTGGATAAAAATAGCAAGATGAATGTTTGCAGCCTTGCAAAGCAAACTGGAACTAGCCTGTCCCTTTCATACTCATATAGCTTACCTTTTGGCAAAATCATAATTTGCTAGCATATCTTTTAACCAGTGAATTAGAGTAGAGAACAAAAGTAAAATTTATGTCATTCAATTTTATTAGTTACTAACCAATGTAAAGTTTTATCGTGCTTTATATGAATTGCTCGTGCTGAAATTTTCTTTACTATCTTTCCTTTCACTGTTTGTCTTTTTGTTTCTTTGAGACAAGGTCTCGCTATGTAGTTATTCAACTCATTATGTAGCCTAGGCTGGCCTCAGACTCATGGTGATCCTCCTGTTTCAGCCTCCCAAGTGCTGGGATTACAGGCATGCCACCACATCTGGCTGTTGTGGAGCATTTTTATTAATAGTAAATAGGAAAGTTTGTGTGTGGAAAGTACAAACACAAATTTACAATAAGTTTGTCTTTTTTTCTTAAACTGTGATATTCTTCATACATGGTTTCAGACCTAAAGTTTATAAATTTAATTTAATGGCTTTTTAAAAGTTAGAGGTCAGGTTTAAAGAACACCAGTATGCGATTAACTTGCCACAAAACATTTTCACTAATATAGGAAATAGGTAACTTGAATTGTTTTGTTTTTGTTTTGTTTTGCTTTTGCTGTCTTCCTGGGTACAGTTTAAGACTGTTTGGCCTTGGGAACCTAAAAGGCTAAGCCATATTATATAAGGCATTTCAGAATAACTGAACATTTTGATATAATATCTGATTTTCTACCATGAAACATGCTGAAGATACTTATGAGAAACCTATAACTATGGGGAAACTAGTAAGATTTTATCTAATCCATTGAGTTAGTTGACAGTTTTAAAGATTCTGAAAGCTTATCCATAAGGCCCCTTTAATTGCTTTTTAAAAAGTTTTACCTGCTGAGATAGTCTTCCACAATTATATAAATATATGTAGAATAAGTCAAATTATAGAATTGTCACATTTTTCAAGCAAGAGTGCCCCATTTAATCACCATGGGAAAATAATAGCTTATGACAGTTATTAATAAAAAGTTAGTTTTTAATTGGATATCTGTAATGATAACATATACAAATTTTGCAAATGCTAATTTTAAAACCTTAAACAGAAAGAGCTTATGGTTGGGAGCTGGAGAAACACTTCAATTCAAATTCCAGCTTTAATACTACTTCACTCAGCTGTGTATATTTGGTTAAGTTAATCATTCTGGGCCTTTTTGCTCATCTGTAAAAGGATTTTTTACGATGCGAGATAAACTAAATATTGCCTGGTACATAGCAGTTTCTTAATAAATAGATGCTGCATCTGCGTTTTATCAAATTATGCTTTAAATCATATATAAAAATGACTTTCAGTGTAACAATTCCTATTTTAATACTCATAATTGATGTTCATTTTACTTACAATTCTTCAGAGTAACGAAGTTTAAAAATGTGTATCTAATATATGTAGTTGTGCTTCTGGCTTTCAGTACCCTTTACTTTCTTATGTTATGCATTTATACTTCCCAGCCTCCTTTCCAATGCAGAATTCAGTCTTTTATACTTAGAATTATCACCACCCTACACTGCTTGCTGTCACTGTGATAAAAGGCCAGAAGTCACTCAGTAAGAGTCTTATTTTGACCATCCTACCTTCTTCATCACCGTCCCTCTGAGCCTGTGGCTCCTGTCAAACATCAAAAGCCTGAAGCTTGCTTATTTACATGGGGACAACTATCTCAGATATATGTCGCCTCTCTCAGCCCAGCCCCTCTTTCCTGCCCAAAGTCACCTCCACCTTCCACTCGTTTCATGCTGCTGCACAAGTGGGAAATACTGGGCTAGAAGTAGACAAGTGGTTGAAAATCCTTGCCAGGGATCACATGTGCTTGTGAATCACAGCCAAAACAGGCTTCTGCCTTTGATTTGATACTGGGCAGAAGAAAATCTCTCCTCCACTATTATAGATACCTCCTGAGTTCTGAACTCTGGAAGTTAAAGATTAAAGACTACCCAAATACCTGCTGGCTTGTGTGGAGCCGTGGTCCTGGGAAAGTGGTGCCTAAGTCAGCTGCCTCATTCTTCAGGAGTCGTGACGTCTCTTGCCTCAGACACCTGTCAGTGGTCTAACTCACCTACAGGGCTGCCTAAGACCCTAGGAAGATAGTATTCGTAGGTGGCATAATCCACAATCATTCTTACCCCAGTCATTTCTAATATATGTCTTCAACTTTTTAATATTTATTTACTTAAAAAATATTTTTTGCACTGGAGGTTAAACCCAGGGCCTTTCTACTCAGCTACATCCGCAGACATTTATTTATTTATCTATTTAATTTTGAGGCAGGGTCTTGCTAAATTGCCCAGGCTGAGCTCCAACTCATGATCCTCTTGCCTTAGCCTCCCAGGGTGCTGGGATTATAGCCATTCCCAGCTTCGGCTTTTTGTTGTTGTTGTTTTTGTGGGATATTGAGCCTAGGGTCTTTTTTAACTTGTAAATGTGTAAGAACACCTTATATGTAACGGAAAGGGAAATTATTTCTGAATAACAATAAAAAATAATGCCTTTTCATTAGTCACACACACACACACACACACACACACCCGCCTTGCTGGGGAGTAAACCCAGGGCTTTGCACTACGTATGCACTAGGCAAACACTGTACCACTGAGATACATCCCCAGCCCCATTAATAATTCTTGCCAGAGCCTATCTTTACTACAATGATTACAAAATGCTAATATTTTCAACCCTGGGATTTGTGCCATATTTGCTATTCAGCAGTATAATAAGCAAGAGTTCTTTTATCCCCCAATTTATTTATCCGTCTGTCTGTCTTTTAGCACTATGACTTTTTTTTTTTTGGTACCAGGAATCGAACTCAGGACCTTGTGCTTGCCAGGCAGGTGCTGTGCCGCTGAGCTATATGCTGGCCCAGCCCTATGACTTTTGAATTCCTGATTTTTAAAATTTTTTAGTGGTACATACAATTCTTAGTATTTTAGTTTCATGGTCACTTTAAACTCATCATGGTTGTTGAAGAGGTTTTTTTATGGGATATGTATTGATATTTATCATGTTGAAACTCAAAATGAGAATTTTAAAGTGTTTATTAATTTTAAAAGAATATTAATAAATTGGTTACATATTAATATAAAATATATTTAGTCGTTCCACAATACCCATGGAAAATTTGTTTCAAGACCCTTTTCAGAGACCAAAATTTGCAAATGCGTAAGTCCCTTGTATAAAATGGCATTATATTTGCATATGATCCACATAGAGCCTATCACATACTTTAAACCATCTAAATTACTTATAATATCTAATAGAATGTAAATACTATGTAAATAGTTGTTATGTGTTCTTTAGGGAATAATGACAAGAAAAAAATCTGTACATGTTCAATACGGTTGTAGTTTTTTTTTTTTTTTTTTTTGTGGGTACCGGGGGGTCGACCTCAGGACCTCACACGCCAGCAGGCGCCCGTGCCGCTGAGCGATATCACTGGCCCCTTTTTCGTATGTGGGATCCGGGAGTCGAACTCGGGCCCTCGCGCTTGCTGGGCAGGCGCTTAAGCCGCTGAGCCATCTCACCAGCCCGGTTGTAGTTTTTTGAGTGTCTTTTTTTTTTTTTTTTTTTTTTTTTTTTTTTTTTTTTTATGTGGGTACCGGGAGTCGACCTCAGGACCTCGCACTTGCCAGCAGGTGCTTATGCTGCTGAGCTATCTCACTGGCCCTGAATGTTTTGCTTTAAAAAATAAAAACCTAAGAATTTTGTATTTTGAATATTTAGTTGGTTCTGTCTGTTGTTATGGAACCTACAGATACAGGGAGAACCAAGTGTATTTTTGATCAGAAATAACTATATTTTCCTAAAACAAACAAAAAATAGAGAAAAGATTACGATTATTTTATCTTTTAAAAACTTATATAATGTTTGGCTTAATAAAGCTGGAGATTTATAATCATTTTTCCCACCACCATTTGTTGAAGAGGGTGTTTTCCCTCCAGCGCATGTTTTTGCCCCTTTGTGAAAGGTCAGATGACTGAATGTGCCTGCCGTTCTTTCTGCGTCCTCTCTTCTTTTCCACCAATCTGGGGGGGGGTGTCCATATGTGTTTACTAGTACCACGCTGTTTTTATCACTGTAGTTTGTGATATAACTTGAAATTCAGGACTGCAATGCTTCTGCTTTGTTCTTGTTTGCAGGATTGCTTTTGCTATTCTGTGTTTCTTCTGGTTCCATATAAATTTTAGGCTTGTTTTTTCTAGTTTGATAAGGAATGCTGTTGGTATTTTGATTGGGATTGCACTATGTGTACCAGTTTTGGCAGCATTGGCCATTTTGACAATATTGGTTTCGCCTATCCAGGAACAGGTATCTTTCCATTTTCTGATGTCTTCTATCTCCTTTTTCAGAGTACTGTAGTTTTCATTATAGAGGTTGTTATGGTTTATATCTGGATGGCCCCCAAGTGCCTCATGTGTTTATATATGCAAAGCTTTTGGAACATGATTGGATTATGAGGGCTTATTGCTGATTCCCCATTAGGTGGTAGGGTCTGATTGGAAACACCTTGTCACTGGGGGTGTGTCCTGGAAGTTTATCTTCGCCCTTGGCTCCTCCCTTCTCTCTCTCTGCTTCCTATCCACCATGTGTTGAACAGATCTCCTCCACTGTGCCCCTCTGCCATGCCATCCTGCCTTGGAGCCAGCTGACTATGGACTAAAATGTGAGCCAAAATAAACCTCTTCGATTGGAAAAAGATGGCGGATCTGTAAGAAGCAGGCAGTGAACCTCTCCAAAAGTTGCCATCCGGACACTGAAATATAGTGACTGGAGGAGGACAAGAAAGAGGGAAGTGGCTCCCAGGGACCCAGGAAAGATCTGAAGCACAGTTTGGGGCCCACGGAGAAAGTGAAGAAAGAAACTCCAACAAAGAAGAAGGAGGTGGCCTCCGGCGCTATTTCCCTGTGTCGGGAATCCCAACGCGACTGAAGCGGTTCAAATCTACAGACACGCGGTGACTGCCGGCGCCCCCGGGGGCCTCCACGGAGGAACGCGAGAAGCAGCGGTGCAGAGAAGCAGCGGCCGTGAAGGACACACTGACTGGCGGTGAGTGCTGACACCCAGCCGTCCCGCGGGAGAGAGCGACTAGCCGGGCGCCATTGTGTGGGGGGGGCAGCAGCTGAACTTGAAACTCAGGGCAGCCGCCACTCCACCCACGGCTCCAGTGGGGACCTTTGCGGAGGAACGCGAGACGCCGTAGTACAGAGAAGCGGCAGCTGTGAAGGACACACTGACTGGCGGTGAGTGCTGACACCCAGCTGTCAGGCGCGCAAGAGAGCCACTAGGCAGGCGCCATTGCGGGGGGGGCAGCAGCTGAGCTCAGAACTCAGGGCGGCCGCCACTCCATCCACGGCTCCAGTGGGGACCTCCGCGGAGTAACGCGAGACGCCGCGGTATAGAGAAGCACCAGCCGAGAAGGACACACTGACTGGCACTTTTCTTCCTGGTACTCCAAGAATCTCCTAAGAGTTTGAAATACTAGCAATAAAGCAACCTACCATAGGCAATTTACAAACAGCATCCCAGGAATTAAACTAAAGAAAGAAAAGAAAATGAGACGACACTTAAACAAGATGCAGCCCCACACATCCAGTTCACCAAAGGCAAACCCAGGGGGCAGTGAGGCCAGACAAACCGAAAGCCACCCACCTGACATCTCTGAAGTGGTAACAACAAAGCAGTTGAATGAGGCTCTGGAAAAATTTAAATCAGAAATAATTTCTCAGATAACTGCAGAGATAATGTCCACAATGAAGACCATGCTTAAGGACGCTAGAGCAGACACAGACAAAAAAATAGACGAGCTTAAGAAAATGATGGAAGCCATGAATGCTCAGCATAGGAAAGAAATGGACTCCATAAAGCAGATTCAAGCAGATATCCAAGAGAACAAAAATTCCATTGAAAGTATTTGTAGCAGATTAAGCCAATGTGAGGACAGGATCTCAGATATAGAAGACAGGCTTGCAATTAATGATCATGAAAAGACAGAATTCTTAAAAATAGCAAGGGGCAATGAAAAATCAATCCAGCGGCTGCTAGATGATGCAAAGAAGAATAACTTAAGATTGATTGGAATCAATGAAAAAGCAGGAGATAGCATAAATGACATCAGAACACTGTTCACAGACATTATCACAGAAAATTTCCCAGGTAGAGAAAAAGAATTTGATGTTCAGATAAGTGAGGCTTATAGAACTCCAATTAACCACTATCAAAAAAAATCTTCAGCCAGGCATATCATAGTCAAGATTCCAGAAATTCAACATAAGAGTAGAATCTTAAAAGCTGTTAGAGAAAAGAAACAAATCACCTATAAAGGAAAGCCCATCAGAATCACAGCGGACTTTTCAGCACAAACCCTCAAGTCAAGAACAGCTTGGAATGATGTATTTCAAGTTCTAAAGGAAAATAATCTTCAACCTAGATTGATGTACCCCGCAAAACTATCTTTCAAAACTGATGGAGAAGTAAAATACTTCCATGACAAAGAACATCTGAGAAAATTTATAACCACCAAACCAGCACTCCAAAATGTTTTGAAGGACATTCTAGAAATGGATAACAAGGACTACAACTCCAGAAACCCCAACAGAAGGAATCCACCAGGCAGAGCAAATGATTAAAGAGAGGGAGGGAAAACAAAAATTAAAAGAGGGGGAGCCAACAACAAGAAAATAACATGACAAGGATAAGTCAATACATATCAGTTTTAACCATTAATGTTAATGGTCTCAATTCACCAATCAAAAGTCACAGACTGGCGAATTGGATCAAGAAGCAAGATCCAACAATATGCTGTATACAAGAAACACATTTAATTCAAAAAGAAATTCATAGACTGAAAGTCAAAGGATGGAAAACAATACTCCATGCGACAGGAACCCAGAAAAAAGCAGGGGTAGCTATTCTTTTCACAGACAAAGTGAATTTCAAACCAAGAATGATTCAGAGAGATAAAGAAGGTCACTACATCCTTGTAAAGGGAACAATCCAAGAGGAAGAGATAACAATCATAAATATATATGCAACAAATACCAGTGCACCCAACTATATAAAACAAATATTAATGGACATGAAAAATCAAATAACCACTAATACAATTGTATTGGGGGATCTCAATACTCCACTGTCACAAAAAGATCAACTAGACAAAAAATCAACAATGAAATATTAGAACTGAACCAAACTTTGGAACAAATGGACTTAGTAGATGTCTACAGAGTGCTCCACCCCACAACATCAGAATACACATACTTCTCAGCTGCACATGGGACATTCTCCAAAATAGACCACATACTAGCTCATAGAACCTGCTTAAGTAAATGCAAAGGAATTGAAATTATCCCATGTATATTATCAGACCATAGTGCAATGAAATTGGAAATCAATGGCAAAAGAAACCACAAGAATTTGCTAAACACATGGAAATTAAATAGCACCCTACTGAACAACCAATGGGTCACAGATGAAATTAAAGAAGAAATTAGACAGTTTCTGCAACTGAATGATAATGACAGTACAACATACCGGAACTTATGGGATACAGTGAAAGCCGTCCTAAGAGGGAAATTTATAGCATTAAATTCCTATATCAGGAAAACAGAGCAAGCACAAATAAACAACCTAATGGTGAACCTCAAACTTCTAGAAAAAGAAGAGCCGGCTAAGCCAAAAGCTCGTACAAGGGAGGAAATTATAAAGATCAGAGCAGAAATTAACGTATTGGAGACTAAAAAAACAATACAAAGAATCAACGAATCAAAGAGTTGGTTCTTTGAAAGATTAAATAAAATCGACAAACCCTTATCCAACCTTATTAAAAAAAGGAAAGAAAGTACTCAAATCCATGCAATTAAGAGTGAAAAGGGTGATATCACAACGGACCCTGCAGAAATCCAGAAGATCATCTATACCTACTTTGAAAACTTGTATTCTAACAAGATGGAAAATACAGAAGAAATGGACAGATTCCTAGATACATATGAATTACCAAAGCTCAACCAAGAAGATATAAAAATCCTAAATAAACCAATAACAATCAATGAAATCGAAGATGTCATTAAAAACTTCCCAACAAAGAAAAGCCCAGGCCCTGATGGATTCACTGCTGAATTCTACAAGAAATTTAGAGAAGACCTAACACCACTACTTCTCAAACTCTTTAATGAAATTGAAAGGGAAGCAATACTCCCAAATACATTCCTGGAAGCAAGCATTACCCTGATACCAAAACCAGAAAAGGACCCAACTAAGAAACAGAACTACAGACCAATCTCCCTAATGAACATAGATGCAAAAATCCTCAATAAGATACTGGCAAACAGAATGCAGCAAATCATCAAGAAGATTATACATCATGACCAAGCTGGATTCATCCCAGGGATGCAGGGATGGTTCAACATATGTAAATCAATAAATGTAATACACCATATTAACAGAACCAAGGACAAAAATCATATGATTATCTCAATAGATGCAGAAAAAGCTTTTGACAAAGTCCAGCACCCATTTATTATAAAAACCCTACAGAAAATTGGAATAGATGGTCTTTATCTCAATCTGATAAAAGCTATCTATGACAAACCAACAGCCAATATCATACTAAATGGACAAAAGCTGAAAGCCTTCTCTCTAAAATCAGGAACAAGACAAGGATATCCACTGTCCCCACTCTTATTCAACATAGTCCTGGAAACTTTAGCCAGAGCAATTAGACAAGAGAAAGAAATGAAAGGAATTATGATTGGAAAGGAAGAAGTTAAATTATCATTATTTGCAGATGACATGATACTCTACGTAGAAGACCCCAAAAACTCCACTAAAAAATTGCTAGATTTAATAAGCAAATTCAGTAGTGTAGCTGGATACAAAGTCAACACTCAAAAATCAATAGCCTTCCTGTACACCAATAACAAACTCACTGAGAGAGAAATTAGGGAAACAACACCTTTCACAATCACATCTAAAAAAATGAAATACCTAGGAATCAATCTCACAAAGGAGGTAAAAGACCTCTACACTGAAAACTACAGTACTCTGAAAAAGGAGATTGAAGAGGATATCAGAAAATGGAAAGATATCCCTTGCTCTTGGGTCGGAAGAACCAATATAGTGAAAATGGCCATACTTCCAAAACTGTTATACAGATTTAATGCAATTCCAATCAAAATTCCAACAACATATCTCACAGAATTAGAGAAAACAATCCTAAAATTCATCTGGAACCAGAAGAGACCTAGAATAGCAAAGGCAATTCTGGGCAACAAAAGCAAGGCAGGGGGCATCACAATCCCTGATTTGAAATTATACTACAAAGCTACTGTGATAAAAACAGCATGGTATTGGCAAAAAAAAAAAAAAAACAGACCTGAAGATCAATGGAATAGAATAGAAGATGCAGAAACAACTCCAGACATACTAAGCCACCTTATCTTTGACAAAGGTGCCAAACACATTCACTGGAAGAAAGATAGCCTCTTTAATAAATGGTGCTGGAAAATTGGCTCTACACATGCCGAAGATTAAAATTAGACCCATATCTTTCACCGTGCACTAAACTAAATTCAAAATGGATCAAAGAACTAAATATTAAAACAGAAACATTAAATCTCCTGGAAAATAGAAGAGGTAAAACTCTTGAAGACATTGGTGTAGGCAAAGGCTTTATGAATAAAACCCTCATAGCACAGGAAGTGTCACAATGAATCAACAACTGGGATCTCATGTTATTAAAAAGCTTTTGCACAGCAAGAGAAACCACCAACAGAGTGAAGAGACAACCCACAACGTGGGATAAAATGTTTGCCAGCTGTTCTTCAGACAAAGGATTACCATCAAGAACGTACAAAGAACTCAAAAAAATCAGACCTCCCAAATTTAAAGACTCAATCCAAAAATGGGCATCTGAGATGAATAAACACTTCTCAGATGAAGAAATACAAATGGCAAATAAATATATGAAAAATGTTGAGCATCACTAGTCATTCGAGAGATGCAAATGAAAACAGCACTGAGATTCCATCTCACCCCAGAAAGAATGGCTATTATCAAGAAGTCAACTAATAACAAATGCTGGAGGGGCTGTGGGGAAAAAGGAACCCTTCTCCACTGTTGGTGGGAATGTCAACTTGTGCAGCCACTGTGGAAATCCGTGTGGAGACTCCTCAAAAAACTAGGATTGGAGGTCCCATTTGATCCAGCTATTCCCCTTCTGGGTATCTTTCCAGAAGAACTAAAAACATCGTACCACAGCGATATATGTGCACCCATGTTTATAGCAACACAATTTGTAATAGCTAGATTGTGGAAACAACCCAAATGCCCATTAACCGAGGAATAGATAAAAAAGATGTGGTATTTCTATACAATGGAGTACTACTCAGCCATAAAGAAAGATAAACTGGAAACTTTTATAGGTAAATGGATGCAACTCGAGAAAATACTCACAAGCGAAATAAACCGGATGCACATTTGTAAACATCGTATTGTCTCCCTAGTATGAAAATGCAATTTCACTGTGACTATTCCATTCCTTAGTCTTCTATTTTTACCTAGCTCTTACATGGCTTAATCTTATACTAAGTAATATTTTTCTCCAAAAGATATTTGTACATTCTCTAATGCTTGAGTTTGTTAATACATGAGAATGTTCACTTGTTGTCTTAAAAAATAAATAAATAAAGATTGAAAAAAATAAAAACTAAAAAAATAAACCTCTTCTTCCTGAAGTGAGTATTGGATATTTTGTCCCAGAAAGGAGGAAAGTGACTAAGACAGAGAAGTGTTTCACTTCCTTGGTTAGTTTAATCCTTAAGTATTTAATTTTTCTTGAGGCTATTGTGAATAGTGGTGTTTTCCTTATTTCCTTCTCAATTAGTTATTAGTGTACAGGAATGCTATTGATTTTGTGTGCTTATTTATTTTTTCTGCTACATTGATGAATTTGTTTATAACTTCTAGGATTTGTTTGGTGGAATTTTTTGGATCTTCTCTGTAAAGGATCGTGTTGTCTGTGAATAAAGATAGCTTTGCTTCTTTCTTTTTTATATATGTATCTTTTATTTCTTTCTCTTGCCTAATTGCTCTGGTTAAAGTTCACTGTAGTGAACAAGAGTGGTGATAGTGGACATCCTTATCTTGTTCCTGATTCGTTTATTAAAAGCTTTAATTTTTTCCCTGTTTAATGGGTTGTTGGCAGTAGGTGTATCATAAATGGGTTTTATCAGATTGAGATGAGGCCCTTCTGTACCTATTTTCTTCATAGTTTTTATCATGAATAGATGTTGGATTTTGTCAAAAGTTTTTTCCATGTCTATTGAGATGATCTTGTGATTTTTGTCCTTCTGTTTATATGATGTGTTACATTTATTAACTTGCAGATGTTGAACCATCCTTGCATCCCTGGGATGGAGGCTACTTGTTCATGATGTATGATATTTTTGATGACTTGTTGCATTCTGTTTGCCAGTATCTTGCTGAGGTTTTTGTGTCTATGTTCATTAAAGAGTTTGGCCTGTAATTCTCTTTTTTAGTTGGGTTCTCATCTGGTTTTGGAGTCTAGGTAATGCTAGCATCCTGGAATGAGTTTGGAAGTACTCCTGCTCTTTCAATTTTATTAAAAAGTTTGAGAAGTATTGGCATTATAGAATTCAGTGGTGAATCCATCAGGCCTTTGTTAACTGGTAGTGTTTTATTGTTTGTTTGGTTTTTTGTTTTTGTTTTTGTTTTTTACCTCAATCTCATTGCCTGCTATTGGATTAGTCAGGATTTTTATGTCTTCTTGGTTCACTTTTGGTAATTCATACGTGTCTAGGAATCTGTCCATTTATTATAGATTCTTCAATTTGTTGGAGTACAATTTTTCATAGTAGTTACTAATGGTCTCTAGATTTCAGCAGTGTCTGTTCTGATTTTGCCTTTTCATTTTTAATCACATTGTTATGGGTCTTTTCTTTCCTTCTTTTGGTAAGTCTGGCTAAGGATTTATTTTGTTTATTCTTTTGTAGAATCAAGTCTTCATTGATTCTTTCTATTATGTTTTTAGTCTCAATGTCATTAATTTCTACAGTGATCTTTATGATTTATTTCCTTTTTCGTATATATTTCTTTTTTATTTATTCCTTGAAACTGCCCATATTTCAGGTTTTTCATGGGTGAAATATGGAACTGAACAGATTCTTTTTTCTACAAAATTATAGTATAAACTTGCTTAATTTTCTATCTTATTGCTAATAAAACTTACAGATACACAGTTTGTAAAATAAACGCCTTAAGGACTGAATGTGTAGCGCATGCTGCAAGGTACAAGAAATAACTAAAAATGAGCATATAAAATGATATCTGGACTAACACAGTAGTGAGTGCTGGCAAACATTTATCACAACACAGGAAAAAATAATAAAAAGAGATACAGTTCAGTCCTGAAAAGGTTAAATAGAAACCCTAATATGTTATAGTTTCTAGCCATCCATCCCACATTACAATGCTTGAAAACCAGATCAAAAGTCTGACACAGAGAATTACATACATTTATTCAGTACTCATTAGGAACGCAGCTGCTTTTGAAATCAAAGTAAGTTAACTTAGTTAATAATTGAATAGCATTTTGTTTCTGAAAAGAATCCATCCCCCCACCATGGATTTTCTGGTTAACTTGACTAGTTAAGTTAGTTATCAAAAACGGTATTGGCATTTTCTATGAGTGCACAGATAGTTCAGTTTCACTAGAAACAGAGGCACAAGAATTGAACAGTTATGATAGCAAATGAGTCTGTGCAGGAGAAGTGACAGATATTTCACTAGTCAATTCTAGATGAGGGTGCCTTTAGTTTCCACAGAGTAAGAAAGTTAACAGCAAGTTAAATATTGTACTGGTGTTCAACTCTGAAATCATTGAAACTACAAAGAGGATTCTATTTTAGCATCTTCAGCTTGCCTTCCCAATCTATGTGATAAATACAGTGAAACTAGTAAAATTGTGTTGGGTCATAAGCTCAGCTTCTGTGCTTATTTTGGGAAATTGTATAGAATCATGAGAGAATGAGATATACTTATAAAACAGAATTTAAAAAAAAATCAAAGATCCTGTAAATGATCATTCTCCATTCCAGAGAATCTTTGTAAGGGTAAATGGCCAACATCTCTAATAATGCCATCATCGGAGGAGGGGCATACTCTACTATAAAAGGAGAGCAAGAGTCTCAGAAATTATACACTGAAATATAAAATGATTCACAAATCCATGAAAAATATTTTTCCCAAGGCAGCTGATGAAATAACTACTGATGAACAGAAAGCTACAATAGGTATCATTTCACTTTTCAGTCTGTGGTATGAGGAAGGCATAAAATAGATGGAGAAAATGCCTGTATTGGTACATTCTTGGATTCTCCCAAAAAGAAAACAGGAAAAGGGTTTACAGTCTAATATTTCAATTATCTTATTAAAAGAAATAAAAAAAACAAAAATAAGATACAAACATTTAAAAAGACAAAAGTTCATTTTAATAAAGCCATGAATTTGAAAATTCATTTTGACCTAAAAGCCAAGTAAGGAATAGTTCATTCTTCAAAAAGCATCTCATTTGTTACTGGTTAATTTAGTATGATTTATTAACTAAATACCAAATCAAGAAGTGTAGGAAATATGTGGCCCACCTAAAAAAAAAAAAAAAAAAAAAATCAAGCAGCACTGAAAACATCTTTACACTAAACAAAAAGCACTGTGTACTTCCATGACTCAACAGAGAGAATAAATACTACTTATGATTTACTTCCTTGTACTAGGTTTGGGTTTGGACTTTTTGTTGTACTCTAGGGCTTTGAGCTACATCATTAGGTTATTTGCATTCACTCTGAGTTTCTAATGTGGGCACTCACAGCAATAAGCCTCCCTCTTAGGAGTCTTTTCACTGCGTCCTACAGATTCTGGTATGTTGTACTGGCACTATTGTTTGATTCTATAAATTGTTTATTTTTTTTTTTTATTTCTTTTGTGACCCATCGAGAGTATACAGGAGTATGTTATTTAATGTCTGGGTGTTTGTAAAATTTCTGCAGATTCTTTTGCAATTGATTTTTAGTGTCAGTGTGCTATGATTTGATAGTATTCGTGGGATAATTTTGATTATTTTGTATTTAAGCAAGCTTTCTGGGCTAATATGTGGTCTATTTTGGAGAAAATTCTGTGTGAGATTGAGAAGAATGTGTTTTCTATTGTTTGGGGGTAGAAAGAAGACCATAAATATCTATTAAATGCATTTTTTTGAAGGTGTGGTTCAGCTCTGGTATTTCTTTGTTGAGTTTTTGTTTAGTTGATTTATTTGTGAAATTGGAGTATTAAAGTTCCCCAATATAATTGTGTTGATGTTTATCTGATTTCTTATGCCTAGTAGTGTTTATGAAGGTGGTATTGGGTGCACTGGTATTTGGTGCATATGTATTTAAAGTTGCTACCTCTTCATGTTGATTTGTTCCTTTAACTAGTATATAGTGACCTTCTTTGCTTCTTCTGATCAGTTTTGGCTTAAGGTTCACTTGGTCAGAAAACAGGATAGCTATTCCTGTTTGCTTTCAAATCTTATTGCATGGAATATTTTTTTCCATCCTTAAATTTTTAGCTGTGAACTTCATTCTTCCTTCCTTCCTTCCTTCCTTCTTTATTTATTTATTTAGAGACAGGGTCTCACTATGTATGCAGTTCAGGCTGACCTTGGACTTACTATGTAGCCCAGTCTGGCCTCGAATTTGTGGCAATCCTCCTGCCTCAGCCTCCTGAGTGCTGGGATTACAGGTGTGCACCACCATGTCCAGATAGCTGTGAATTTCTTTGTGGATTAAATGGGTCTCCTGTATTCAGCGTACTGTTTGGTTTTGTTTTTTGATCTAGTCTGCCAATCTATGTCTTTTGACTGGGACGTTGAGACCATTTACGTTGAGAGTTATTACTAAAAGGTATTAACATTCCTCTCAGTCCAGTGTGTGTGTTTGTGTGTGTGTGTGTGTGTGTTGCTGATTCCTTTATTTTTCCATTTTACTTAACTTCTCACCCGGCTTGATGTTTTGTTCCATCCAGCCAAGTCATCATTGGCTTCATGATCTCTGTCTAGGATATTCTTGAGAATTTTTCGTAATGCTAGTTTGGTGATTATGGTTTTCTTAAGGTGTTCTTTGCCATACAGAGTACTTTTTTTCTCCATCAGTTTTGAAAGATAGTTTTGCTGGATATATTAGTCTGGGTTAAAATTTTTCTTCTAGGGTTTGTAATACTTCACTCCAAGTTCTGCTGGGCTTTAAGTTTGTGTTGAGAAGCTTGCTGTAATTCTAATGGGCTTACCCTTATAAGTGATTTGTTGTTTTTCTTTAACAGCTTTAAGATTCTGTCCTTCTGTTGGACTCTTGCAATTTTGCCTATGATGTATCATGGAGAAATTCTTTTCTGGTCATGGCTATTTGTGGTCTATATGACGCTTACCTGCATGTAAATTCTTTCCCCATACATGGAAAGTTTTCTGCTATGTTTTTTGTATATGTATTTTTTCATAGTATTTGTGATGTCTTTTGACTTTTCTGTAATTCTGATTAATCTTACATTAGTTTTCTTTGTGTCATCTAGCAGCTGTTGAGTCCATTTTCTCTTTCTTGTTTTTAAGGTATCTCTGAGTCATGTGCATCAGATCAGACCTGGTCATTGTTTTGCAAGGAGAAATCCCTAGTAGTTATCAGAATGTCAACACATCCAAAGATATATCAATCATAAACGTTAACACTTGTTTTAACAATTTCACCATTTTATCAATGCCCCTTAAAGTCTGTACTATATACTGCTACTAACAGACTGATATGGAGGGAGAGGGAAGGAAAAAAGGAAGAGGAATAAGATGTCAGTAAGAAGGGAGTGAGAGAAGAGAAATATCAATAAATGGAATATGGACACTAGATAAAACTCTGAATTATTTTTATAGCTTGAGTAATGGGATAGTGTTGAGGGAGATTGAGAGAGATTTTGTTGGAGCAAGAGGAGGATATAGGGGGAGAAAAGTAAAATTACAGATTGAGGGAAGTTGTGAGTGTGTCAGAACCTGTTAATTTGTTGGTAGTTTATATTTGGATCCTCTATGCACAGTTTTGATGAGAGTTACCCTGACATGCCCATGAAAGATACTGTTTAATTTCAAATTCTGGTTAATTCTCACTCTCCCTTGCACGTAGACAGACATCTCATATGCCAAATGAAAGGAGGAAAAGAAGGAAGGGAAAATAAGAGAATGAGAAAGAGAGGAAGAGAGAAGAAAAAAAGAGGGGAAGAGGAAAAGAAAAAAGAAAGGGAAGGAAAAAATAAAAGCAGATCTCTGGGATTTGCTTCAGTGCCTGCCCACAAGCAAGGTGGCTCTCTGGGTCTGCAAGGCTGTGCATGTGGCTAACTGCACGCTTTTGTCTCTGTCCTGCAACCTGCCACTGGGGTTACAGTGGAGAGGGGGAGTATGCTGTAATTTGCCCAACGCCTGATTGTCTGCAGGGCAAATCTTAAAGTTGCCTCTGTGTTTTTCCTCCAGGAGCTTTTTTTTTTTTTTTTTTTTGAGCCCTTTTCCCAAAACATCAGTCTAATTCATGAACTTGGTAAAGCACCAGAGCTCCCTTCTTTCAGCAGTTCCTGGCAGGGAATACAGGTTTTTTGTTTTTGTTTTTGTTTTTTGTGGGTGACTGCCTGCAGCCATGGAAAACGTACAGGATGTTTTGTAAGCACAAGGTTCCCCGTATATGGGGGAAAGAATAGCCAAGTAATTATTTCTGAGTAGGTCTGGCCTCTTCTTTTCCCAGAGTCTTGCCACTCCCAGACGCCGCTTGCTTGTGAGGCCCCCATGCTGCAGTTTACTCATTACTCAGATTCTCATCCCTAATTGGAGTGGCACAGTTATTTTCAGATTCCCAAGGGCCTGCCAGTATCCTTTCATACACCACTCTTTGGCTTTTACTTTCTCTGATGCCATGGTTTGCAAGTACAAACCAAGTATCTCACTGTCTCTGTTCCTCTGCCTGGTGGAGAGATCAGAGTGATTGGGAGCTTAGCCCATTGGCCTGGCTGCCTCTGAAATGCCTACTCCCTCCCTCAGGGAGCCCAGTCCTGTCCTAAGATGGCATGTATGCCATACCTGGGGTGCCAGGGCTGCTGCAGTACAGGAGTCCTCTGGCTTCCTTTTTAAACCCACCAATGCTGGCTTTTGGTCCAGTGAGTTTCTCTTGATTACTTTGCTGAATCTGGTTTTCTTTATTGCACCTGCCTCAGTGTACCTGCTTTTCTCTGTGCACTTATCAGAGTCTCTGTCCCTTAGTGCCACCATCTAGTTAGCCTTGATGATCTCCAAGATGTGTACTTTTTAAAAGTACATCTTCCATGTCACCAACCTTATAAGCAAATGTTTACTCAGCGATTATCAAAGAATTAAGCTAGCTCATGAATTATTCTTCCAACCTTGCCATTTATACACAAATAGGCATTACTTTTGATTTTTAAAATTCTTGGGAGTGCTTCTAAGGAAATTTATCGACCTACAAATGGAAATGTTAATTTTTATTTCACAGATACACCTGTATCCTTTGGTGTGGTACTCCTAGGAACTATAGACTTTATCTTCTCTTCATATGCTAAACTTTATCAAGGTACACTTAAAAGTTTACAGACCACCCATGTACTTTGAGAATTCTGTGTACTACCATTATGTATTTTAGATGACTTTTTTCCTTTAACTGTTATTGTTAAAAGGACATCTTACATCTCTTTATTTAGATAAGGACTACTGTATATGAAGACAGGTATTTTGACTCAAATATTTTTGAAATTTATATTATAAACATACTTAACTGTTGTTATGATATATGTTATATATATGAATATAAACAAAATTCTAATGAAAAGATGTGTATATGTATTGAGCCTCTGCTGTGAGAGAAATGTCACATTTAGCATGACGTAAGGTTGGCCGAGGAGTGGTAAGAGACAGGAGTAATTGTAAGGCCCAGATTTCTCTCTCTGAGTAATTTAATTGCTGTTCAGCAATGCTGCTCCCTTTATCATTATTCACCAAAGTCTTTTCTGTCTCAGCTCACACTCCCTGAAGTACACAAGTATTTATGATAACTACTGGGATGTAGAAAACCTACCTAGGTTCCCCAGCTCAAATATTTAATGACAGACAAATGTTTTGAAACCACCATTTTGAGAAAGATGCTTTGAAGGATATAATGAAGACTTTGTGAAAACAGAAGAAAATAACTAATAGTTTTATGTCTTCTATAAACTGAAAATGGATAGTAATCAGCTTTTTTATTTTTGAGAAATTTACACTACTGTTCTGTACTTTTCTGTTCATATATGCTACCATTCCAGTCCAGATGTTGATCTCTCTCACCCAAAGCACCACACCTGAGGCTCATCAGTTTTTGTCCCTGTTCCTCTACATTCCCTTCAGAGGTAACTACTCAGATGGGCTGCAGAATCAACCCATGGCTTGATTCCCTTGCATTTTCCGTGTACAGTAGGGACAGGGTGACAGCAGCATCTCACAGTCTATCACATACTTGGTAAGGGCCATGAACATTGATTCCCTTGGGCAGTCACAGCAGCTGTTGGCACCTCTAGTAGATATATGAGTTTGAAGGAGTTGAACACTGTTGGTTATTAAAATATTTTGTTAGTCATTTGTGCCCTCTAGCATTAGTTAATTCCTCTTTTTCTTTACACAGAATCTAAATTTATCCTACCAAAATTAATTTTGCGTACTATGGTAGACATTTTAAAAGTTTTGTGTACTGTTACAAGAGACAATTTCCCATAGCTCTAAATGGGATCTATTGTTTTTCCTGATTTAATTATTTTACCATTTTGAAAGGCTGTGCATTATCAAAAAAGAAGGTATTGCTTGTAATGACTACTATATCATAGGTCCATTTAAAAAGGCATTAATTGGGCCGGTGAGGTAGCTCAGCGGCATAAGTGCCTGCTTGGCAAGCGCGAGGTCCTGAGTTCAACTCCCAGTACCCACATACAAAGGAAAAAAAGGGCCAGTGATATCACTTAGCGGCACAAGCTCCTGCTCACAAACGTGAGGTCCTGAGTTCAACTCCGGTACCCACAAAAAAAAAAAAAAAAAAATGCATCAATCACTTTTCTCTTACAGGACAAACTATTCGAGAGAAAAGGATTATAGAAGCAGCAAAGAAAAATGAAATCGAGTATGAAGTAGGTGATATCCCAGCAGAATGGGAAGGTAAGTTTCTGATTTTACTAGAATGTTCTAGGGGGCATATCGTTTAATGATGCACAAAATTAGTGAGCATATATAATGACATACTTCTCTTTGCAAAACACAGTGTGACTCCATCAATCTTTCTTAACATTTAATTTTGCTGAAATTTGTGAAGGTGACAAATTTTATTAACGGAACTCATATGACTTGTATCTAGATGTCTTATGCGGTCATAGGTGGAGCTTTTCAGAGGTGCCTGGATCTAGAGTGTGTATTGCTGGGATTAAGGATGTGATGCTGGAATTGATTCACGGTGGGATACTAAGATTAAGGGTGCCTACCCTGGGTATGAGTGCTATCTGCTCTGAGGGCAGGTAGCCTGGATAAAATATAAGGGACAAAAAGAGGGCTGCTATGGTCACTACTTGTTGCTTGCTGCTTGGCTGCTCTTGCTGGCTTCTGCTTGCCATGAGCTGTTTCTCCTTTGCTATGCCAATCTGCCATGCCAGCCTGCCTTGGAGCCAGCAGATTATGGGCTGAAACCTCTACAAACTGTGAGCCGAAATAAACTTTCCCTCCTTTAACTTTGGGTGCTGGGTATTTTGTCTCAATGAAAAACGTAACTAGGACAGGAACACATGTACAGCAAAAAGAACTACAAAGCATTTAGCAAAAAGAACTAGAAAGCATTTAGCAAAGCTGGGACTACAGTGAGGCAAGTAAACCTCTTAGGATGCAAAATGAAGGAAGCCCCCATTCTCCTGGGTGACCCTGCACTTACACAGCTCAGGGTGTGAATCCTGTCTCTGGCACTCACTGCTGCCAACACATACTTGAGAAACTGACATGCTTTTCAGTCTTAATTTTCCTTTTTATAAATTTTGGAGAATACTTGCTGTACCTACCATTTAGAATATTTGTTAAACTCACAATGAGTCTGTTTGTTGACTTCCTGTTTAGACAAGGATGGATAGTTGATCCCTATTTTAGGATTTTGAAATTAAGATAAAAGATCTTTGTCTGTCTTTGTGGCTGGAACAGTAACATGTGTACTTGGTAGTTTGTGAGTAGCTGTCTTCAACCCACCATCAGAATTTTTTTTCAGAAAAAGCTGATCTACAGAGAAGAAAAATGAAACCAGTTTGCAAAGTAGAGTACATAGAAAGATAGAATATTTCCTAGGTTTCCAGCAGCATTCCAGTTCCCAATTCAATTTCTTTCTGAATGAAATTCAGTTGCAAGTCTGAGTTCTAAGTGGCACCTCACCTTATAAATTGTTATCCTTGTTATGAATTTCCCTTTTTTGTTTATCCTTTCTTAGCATAGTGCCTAGCAAGCACATAGTAAGGCACATAATAAGTTCTCAACAAATCACTTATTGAATAAATGAAATCTAGCTTAAGTTTGCCTTTGTTATTTGCATCTAAAAGAACCTTTACAGAAATACCAACACATATTTTAAATATCACTGAATACTTACCAAGCATTTACCGGAATGCCAGGTATTATGCCATTGCTTTACAGTCATTATTGTGTTGAATCATCGCAGCAATCCTCAATGGTAGACTCTATAATCATACACATTTAATAGATAGAGCAGCTAAGGTTGCCTGGGTTATACAGCTACATACATGTAGATCCCTTGCTTCTTGGTGAGCATTACATGTACCTTACATGCAATAGCTATGGGCATTATGTTAACGTATACATAAGCATGTGAGTGAAAATATCTTTTCCATTTATGCTTGTTAGCTGTGAAAATACTAGAACTAAGAAAAAGGAGCATAAATATCATACATAACAGAAATTTTTTTCTAAGAAAAGCAAAATATAAATTGGCAACTCGTAGGAGGAATAATTGAGCTTTCTTATTTTAACAGACTTTCCAGTGTCATAAGCTACAATTGCAATTTTCAAATAATACTTGCGCCTTCTTATAATGAGCCTATTTTGTCATTTTTCCAATAATAATATAGGATTAAAAGTGTTTATAGAAATAAATTAAGTTATAAATAAACAAATAGGTAATGACTCGTTTTTTAGCCTTCAAAACATTCAGAGAATTAGAATGAAGTCTTTTTTTTTTTTTTTTTTTTTTTTTTTTGTGGGTACCGGGGGGTCGACCTCAGGACCTCGCGCGCCAACAGGCACCCGTGCCGCTGAGCGATATCACCGGCCCCTTTTTCGTATGTGGGATCCGGGAGTCGAACTCGGGCCTTCGCGCTTGCAAGGCAGGCGCTTAAGCCGCTGAGCCGTCTCACCGGCCCTAGAATGAAGTCTTAATGCTTCTTATGAGTCTGTCCTGATCTAGTAATTCAGCATAACTATCCCATGGGGCATATTCTTAAGTCTATCAACCACACACTGAAATGAAAAACATATTTAACAGCGGTACACATCAATTAAATATAAAAATAAGAACTTCATGAAAAAATAAAATTAAACACATGCAATACTGTAAACAGGGAAGGAAAGAGAAAATTTTAAAGTAAATGATGTCAACACCAAATGAATCTAAAGTATTTTCTGGTCCAGAAGAAAACAGATTGTCATTTGTCAGTTATTAATAGCAGAAACACAGGTACCCACAAGACTCATTCTCTTACACTGTAGATTAAACAACACGCCTTTTCATGCATTTATTTAGCAAGTGTCTCTTGAGGACCTCTGCACTCATGAGCTCACATTCTGGGTTGGAGAATGGGGGGAGAAAGACAAACCAGATAAATAACTAAGCTATATACTAGTATGCTAATGGCTGCAGAAAATAAGGCAGAGAAAGAGCATAGGGAGTATTCAGGAGGATTCTGCAGTTTTAAACAGTGTTCAGAAAAGGCCTTGCTGAGAAGATGATTTTTGAATAAAGACAGAAGAAGGAGCTGGCCATGCAGATAACTAGCAGAGGAGCATTTCTGGAGCAGGTATGAAAGCCCTGAAACAGAAACTGTACTGAAGCTTAGGTAGTAATGGAACAGCAAGGAAATTAATGTGACAGGGATAGAGCCAGAGAGAAAATAATAGGGATCCATTTAGAAAGTTCACAGGACACCTAATCTTTTGGGCCCTTGCAGACCATTATAGAGACTCTGGCTATTACGCTGAGTACGATTAGAAGCCATTGGAGAGTTTTGAAAAGAACTAGGCACATGCTGAGTTATATTTAACAGCATCACTGTGGCTGCTGTCTTGCAAAGACACTGAGGGTGATACAGTCAAAACGTGGAAACAGTAGGCTTGTGTAGTACTTTGGGCAAAGGATAATTGTGACTTGGACCAGTGTAACACTAGGAATAGAAAGATGTGGTTGCATTCTGGATCTATTGTAAAACTAAAGCCAACTGCATTTATTGACATACTGAATGTGGAGTGTGAGAGAATGCAAGTAGTCAGTAATGACTTTTAAGCTTTTTGGCCTCAACTGGAAAAAACAAAGTTGCCAGTAACTGTAACAAGCAAGACTATGAAAGGAGCAAATTACAGGGGGAAGTGATATCAGTTTCGGCAAGGTGAGTTTGAGGTGCTTATTAGACATCCAGATAAAGATGTTAAATTGTTTGCGAGCCAGGAATGTAATGGAAATGTCGGGTTAGAGATAAAATTTGGGAGTTTCAAGGAAATAAATAGTATATAAAGCTGTGAGATTGGTTGAAATGACAAAGGGAATGATCATAAGTAGAAACTGAATAATTTAAAGACCGCTGTGTTCCTCTAAGGTTTAGAAACAGTGTAGACAAAGAAGAAACAGTGAGAAAAGTTGGGGAAAAAAGAAAAGTGTCCGATATTGAAAGCTAATTATCAAGGAGGAAGAGGTGATCAACAATGTCAGATGAGAACTGAAAACTACAGTATTTGTTTTACAAACAGAGATCGTTAGTAATCCTGACAAAAATAGTTCTGTAGATTGATGAGAGCAAAAGCTTAATTTAGGAAAAAAAAAAAAAAAAAAGGGTAGTATCTTAGTTCCTTTTTTTCATTGCTGAGACAAAATACTCAACACTCAAGGTTAAGGGAGGAAAGGTTTATTTGGCTCACAGTTTATAGAGGTTTCAGTCCACAGGTAGCTATCTCCAAGGCAGGATGGCACACCAGTGGGGCATCCCAGAGCAGCAACAGTCCATGGCAAAGCAGGGCAGACAGAAGGGAGCAAGCAGCAAGGGACAAACAACTCTCTCTCTGTCACTTATCTTTTATCCAGGCTACCTTCCCTTAAGGTGGGCAGCACTCACACTCTTAATCCTAGCATTGCATCCTTGATCCCAGCATCACACACCCTGGATCCAGCCACCTCTGAAAAGCCCCACCTATCACTGCATGAGGCTTTGGGGGAACATCTAGACACAAGCCATAATAAGTGGCAAAAAAGAATTTGGAGAGGAAGAGTATAGACCAGTCGTGGCGAGCCTATGGCATGCATGCCGCAGCAGGCTATTATCATTCAAAGCTCTAAAAGGTTCACCATCACTGATATAGACAATGTTTATGAGTTTATCTATAAAGAGGAGAGTAATGAGGCAATGCCTAGAGATGAAAGTGGAGTCAAGAAAGGAATTTATTTTGTTTTATTTTAAAGACAGAAGTAAAAGAATTTTATAATAGCAATGAGAAAGAGCGAATCCAAAAGCAAGCATTTATAACAGGGAAAAAAAAGTTCTTGAGAAGGCGAAGTGGAACAGGATCTAGTACACAGGCAGAAGACCTAGTCACTGACAAAAACAATGGAAAATTCATCAACAGTGTTATCAGAAAAACCTAGTATATGGGTATAGACGCAGGTAGAAGTAGTGGTGAGAATGCCTGTAATTCCCTTTCTGATTTTTTTTCTAATGAGGCAGAGTGATTTGAGAGTGATTTTAAAACTCCCTAAGTATAAACAGCAGCTAGAACCAATATTTGAACCCACATTATCTGCTTCCGAAGTGTTTACTGTTTTCGAGAGGCTGAACCTATGGCTTTGTGCATACTAAGGCAAGTTCCATGCCAGAAAACTACACCCCAGCCCTTTTACTATTCGTTATGCTGCCTACCTCCCTAATAACTTGGCTAGCTCCTACGAATCCTTAAAGTTTTGGAGTAGACATTGGTTCTTTTTGGAAGTCTTTTCTGACCCCACCCTCCACCCTAGTGCTAGTCAGGGTGTTCCTTTAGTTCTCTTCCCCCCACTTACTTTGTGCCTCCCCCAATCATACACAGTGTAGAGGATACCCTGTTTACGTTCTTCCCTCCTCTCCCTGGATTTGAAGATTCTTTAAGATAAAGCATCATTATATTTTCAATACTTTTTTATAAAATAAGTACAAGTTCAATCATTTATCTGTTGAGTGAATCCCTTTGAAGCTTAAAGTACTGTATACAGGGAAGTGATATTGTGAGGACTTTGCTGACTTGCTGAAAATAGTCTATATTAAGAAGAAAGATATGGAACAGTGGACCAGAGCAATTATTTACAAAAATATAGAAAACTTTTGGACTTACTTGTGGAATATAGTATAGTACTAGCTACTGGGTAATCTTATAAAGTTTCATTGAAATTATTAAATTTAATCCACAATATAATATATAGTTCTTATATAGAATCTCTCAAAAATTGTATCTGTAGTTCTTTTTCTTTATTAAATTCAATATTTATTGATAATTTTTAAAATACAAAGCTTTGCAAGCTATGAATAGCCACCACCTCTAACAAAATTTTCAGCAAGAAAGCTACTGAAAGTTGTAACATCAAAAATTTAAAAATAAGACAGAGATGCATACTACTATAAGTATCATTCAACATTTTTCTGGAAGTTCTGGTCAGTAAAATAAGAAGAAATAATAGGTTAAAACGCTGAAAAGAGAGGGAAAAAAACAATTGCTATTAGACTGTGTGAATGTTGACATAACAAAACCAAGTGAGTTAATAAATGGTAAGTAATAAGAGCATTCACCAAGATATATGCATATAAAATCAATACATAAAAAATGGTTTTCTTTAACCTCAGTTTTTTTCTGGGAATTTTTATTTTATTCAAAATAGACCACACTTATAGCAAAATAAAGACCTTAACATAGCCAAAGAATTGGAAATCCTATGAAGTGAAACCAAAAACTGACAACAGAAACATACTTGGAATACAATAACTTTATTTTTTCTCTCTTTCTTTTCTCCTATTAGCTTTTTCATATAAGAGAAACCAGACGATGTTCAAGCTTATGTGTCTGATTTATTTCACTTAACATTATGGTGTCACGGTGACTCCGTTTTTCTACATATGCCTCAAGTTTTTCTTTCTTTCTTTCTTTCTTTCTTTCTTTCTTTCTTTCTTTCTTTCTTTCTTTCTTTCTTTCTTTCTTTCTTTCTTCTTTTTTTTTTTAGACAAGGTCTCACTGTGTAGTGTAGGCTGGCCTTGAACTTATGTAGCCCAGGCTGGCCTCAAACTCACAGCAATCCTCCTGCTTCAGCCTCCCAGTGCTGGGATTACAGGTGTGTGCCACCATGCCTGGCAAGTTTATCTTTTCTTTTCTTTTCTTTCTTTTTTATGTGGGTACTGGAAGTTGACCTCAGGACCTGGCGCTTGGCAGCAAGCACTTGTACCGCTGAGCAATATCACCGGCGCTTTTTTTCCTTTATGTGGGTACCAGGAGTTGAACTCAGGACCTCACACTTGCCAGGCAGGTGCTTATGCCACTGAGCTATCTCACCAGCACCCAAGTTTATCTTTTCTAATGGCAGACTAGTACTCCATTGTGTATAAATACCACATTTTCATTATCCATTCATCTGTTGATGGGCATATACAATGTTTTCAAGGTTTAGCTATTACAAATTATGCTGCTGCAAACAGGGGAACACATACGTCACTGTGGTATGACGTTTTTTACTCTTTGGGGATCAAATGGGAATTCTATTTTTAAGTTTTTGAGGAATCTCCATACTGATTTCTATAGTGGTTGTATCACTTTACTGTCACCAACAATGTAGCCTTCTGCAGTGTTCTTTTCTCCGGACAGCCTCTCCAGCATTTGTTATTCTTTGATTTTTTGATGGTAGCCATTCTTTCTGGGGTGAGATGAAGTCTTAATATTGTTTTAATTTGCATTTCTCGAATAGCCAGTGATGTTGAACATTATTTCATGTATTTATTGGACAGTAGTATTTCTTCATCTGAGAAGAGTCTGTTCATTTCAGATGACCATTTTTATTGTTTTTTTTTTTTTTTTTTAATTTGGGGGGCCTAGGTTTTTTTTTTTTTTTTTTTACCTTTTATGTTAGTCCTTTGAGGAACAGCTGGCAAAAATTTTTCCCCATTCTGTAGGTTGTCTCTTCACTTTGTTGGTGGTTTTCTGTGGTGCACAAAAAGCTTTTAATTTAATGTGATTCCATATGTTGATTCTTGGTATTATTTTTTGCACAGTGGGGGTTTTATTTAGGAAGTGTTTGCTTCCACCTGTTTTGAGAGTTTTATGTATCTTGTCTTCCAGCACATTGTTTCTGTTCTAATGTTTAGGTCTTTAATCCATTTTTATTTTAGTTTAGTATATAGTGAGAGACATGGGTCTAAGTTCAACCACTGGCATGTGGATAGCCAGTTTTTCCAGCACCATTTGTTAAAGAGGCTACCTTTCCTCGAGCTAAGAGATTTGACCCCTTTGTCAAAAATCACGTAACCAAGTGTTCCTGGAGTTGTTTCTGTATCTTCTATTCTGTTCCATTGATCTACAAGTCTGCTTTTCTTTGCCAATACCATGCTGTTTTTATCACTGTAGTTTTGTATTATACCTTGAGGTCCAGGATTGTGATACCCCCTGCCTTGCCCTTGTTTCCCAGAATTGCTTTTGGTATTCTAGGTCTCTTCTGGTTCCATACAAATTTTAGGAATATTTTCTCCAGTTTTGTGACAAATGTTAATGGTGTTTTCATTGGGATGCATTAAATCTGTATAACAGTTTTGCAAGTATGGCTATTTTAACTATATTGGTTCTGCCTATCCTGGAATAGAGGATATCTTTCCATTTTCCGCTATCCCCTCTGATCCCCTTTTTCAGAGTATTATAGTTTCATTGTAGAGGTCTTTCAGTTTCTTGGTTATTTTAATTCCTAAGTATAGTCAAACCTCGGATTGGAAATAACTTGGTCTGTGAGTATTCCACAAGAAGAACAAACATTTCAAAGAAATTGTAAATTGATAAATGAGCAATGTCTTATAGTACAAGTGGTACATCATACCAAATAGCACATGAGCACAAATTATTCTCTCTCTCTCTGCCTCTGTCTCTCTCTCTGCCTCTCCTCTTTCCCTCTCTTCCTCCCCCCTTTTCTCTCTCTGCTTTGCTATACAATTTGATGTACAAGTGCTTTTGGATTATGAAAACAAATTATTCTCACAAACCAAGGTTTTACTGTATTTCATTTTTCTTGATGCTATTGTTAAAGGTATTGTTTCCCTAAATTCTCTCTCAGTGAGTTTGTTGTTGGTATACAGGAACGCTATTGATTTTTGAGTGTTGACTTTATATCCTGCTACACTACTGAATTTGGTTATTAGTTCTAGGAATCTTTTGATGGAGTTTTTGGGGTCTTCTGTGTAGAAGATCATCTCATCTACAAATAATGATATTTTAACTTCTTTCTGTATCCACACCCCTTTTATTTCTTTCTCTTGTCTAATTGCTATAACTAGTGTTTTAAGAACTATGTTGAGGGCCGGTGAGATGGCTCAGCGGCGTAAGCGCCTGCCTTGCAAGCGCGAAGGCCCGAGTTCGACTCCCGGATCCCACATACGAAAACGGGGCCGGTGATATCGCTCAGCGGCACGGGCGCCTGTTGGCGCGCGAGGTCCTGAGGTCGACCCCCCGGTACCCACAAAAAAAAAAAAAAAAAAAAAAGAACTATGTTGAATAAAAGTGGTGATAATGTACGTCCTAGTCTTGTTCTTGTATCTCACAAATATTCGTATCTACAGTCACCTCAAGCCTCTGCTCAGGCATGATGCACTTTCAAGCGCAACTGTGTGGCTGTTATCAGGCCACAGGAGATCTTTCCAGCTCATTCAGGTGCTGTTGCTTGGCCTCAGGTTCCCTTTGACTGTTTGACTGAGGGCCTCAGTTCCTTAATAACTATAGCTTTTTAAGTCTTGATATCAGTAACTATTAGTTTCCCAACATTGTATTCTTTTTTGAAATTGTTTTGATGATCCTGTTTTTTGCATTTCTGTGTGAATTTTAGAATCAGCTTGTTAGTTTCTGCAAAATCCCTCCTAGAATTTTAATTATGCTTTCTCAATAATTGACATTTTAATAATAAGAATCTTCAGATCCCTGAACATTGCATATCTCTTTATTTCTCTAGACTTTTAATTCTCTCAGCAAAGTTTTTAGTTTTTGTTGTACATATATTATACATCTTTTGTTAGATTTATCCCTAATACTTTACATTCTCAATGTTATTATACTAGATATTTGCTTTTCATTTTCACATTTCTGATTGTTGTTTTTGTATAAATATGTAGTATATTTGTGGTTATTGGTCTTATAGTCTGTGGCTTTGCTTAATTCACTCATAGTTTTTTGTTAGTTTAATCAGATTTTTTACATAGAACATTATATTGCCTGTGCATAAAGAAATTTTTATTTCTTTCCAACTGAGTGCCATTTTTCCCTTTGTCTGTTTACATTGGCCAGAACCTCCAGTATACTATTGAATAAAAGAAATGCCTGAAAATTCTTCCCAATCATAGTGATATAGGATTCAATCTTTTACCATTAAATATTATGTATTCTGTAGGGTTTTCTCATAGATGTGTTTCATCATGTTGAGTAATATCCTTTTTTTTATACTCATAGGGAACTTGTACCTGTACATGGTATGTCTTAGTTCCTCTTTTTTTTTTTTTTTGTTCCATTCCCCTCCCCTCCCCTCCCCTTAACCTCTCTTCCCCACCTTATTTACAAAGCTTTGTTTCATTTTATCCTTTTTTTCTCATTTTTTCTTTTCCCTTCATTCTCCCTCTCCCCCCATTTCCCTTTCCTTTTGAACAATTTCTTCCTATTTCACAGTATCTATTATATATTTTGGTTCTTATTTACACTTTCAGTTTCTCACACCAGACAAACAATGTGATATTTACATGTGTGTCCAATTCATTTCACTTAAGAGTATGGTCTCAAGGTGCATCCTTTTGCCTAGAAATGTCTCTAGTTTATCCTTCTTTATGGCTGAGTAATACTCCATTGTACTAAAAAACACATCTTTTTCATCTATTCTTCAGTTGATGGGCATTTGGGTTGTTTAGCTAATAGATTTAGCTAATAGATTTAGCTGTGACAAACTGCTGCTATAAACATGGGTGTGCATATATTACTGTGGTATGATGTTTTTAACTGTTTCAGGAAGATACCCAGAAGGGGAATAGCTGGGTCGAATGGAACCTGTAGTCTGAGTTTTTTGAGGCATCTCCACACCGATTTCTACAGTGGTTACACCAGTCTGTACTCCCACCAACAGTGGAGAAGGGTTCCTTTTTCCCCACAGCCTCAACAGCATTTGTTATTGATTGATTTCTTGATGATAGCCATTCTTTCTGGGGTGAGATGGAATCTCAGTGTTGTTTTAACTTGCATCTCTCGGGCCGGTGAGATAGCTCAGCGGCGTAAGCGCCTGCCTGGCAAGCACGAGGGCCTGAGTTCGACTCCCGGAACCCACATACGAAAAAAGGGCTGGTGATATTGCTCAGCGGCACGGGCGCCTGCTGGCGCGCGAGGTCCTGAGGTCGACCCCCGGTACCCACAAAAAAAATAATAATAATAATTTGCATCTCTTGAATGATCATTGATGTTGAACAGTTTTTCATATATTTGTTTGCCATTCATACTTCTTCTGAGAAGTGTCTCTTCATTTCAGATGCCCATATGTTCTAGATATTAGTCCTTTGTCTGAAGAACAACTGGCTAAGATTTTTTTCCCCACTCTGTGCGTTGTCTTATCACTCTGTTGGTGATTTCTTTTGCTGTGCAAAAGCTTTTTAATAAGACGAGAACCCAGTTGTTGATTCTTTGTAGTATTTCCCATGCCATCGGGGTTTTGTTCATGAAGTTTTTGTGTACAACTATACCTTCAAGAGTTCTACTTATTTTCTCTTCTCGTGGGTTTCGTGTTTTTGTTTTAATATTTAGATATTTGATCCATTTTGATTTTAGTTTAGTGCATAGTGATAGCAAGGGTCTAGTTTTAGTCCTTGGTATGTGGAAAGCCAGTTTTTCTAGCACCATTTATTAAAGAGGCTATCTTTCTCCCAGTAAAGGTGTTTGGCCCATTTGTCAAGGTAGCTGAGTGTGTTTGAAGTTGTTTCTGCATCTTCTAATCTGTTCCAGTGGTCCTCAAGTCTGTTTTTTTGCCAGTACCATGCTGTTTTATCACAGTAGCTCTATAGTATCATTTCAAGTCAGGGATTGTGATGCCTCCTGCCTTGCCTTAGGATGGACTTAGTAGATGTCTACAGACTTAGGATATGGACTTACAGTTAAACTCACAGTCAGTGGTGAAAGAGAAAATGCTTTCCCCCTAAGATTGAGAACTAAACAAAAATACCCTGTATCATTTTTTTATTTCTCATCATTTTGAAAAATCCTAGACAATGTAATAGATAATAGAAATAAAATAAATACAAATTAGAAGGGACAAAGGAAACTGTATTCACAGATGACCTGATTACATATACTATACACTGTCTCCAGTGTACAAATTAATGAGTAACAAAATGAATAACAAAAATTAGTAAATGGTACATTTTCAAAGTATTAAGGCAACCAATATACTAAAATTAGTTGAATATCCACATTTTAATACCAAACAATTGCTAACTATAGTTTTAAATTATAGCATTAAAATACACTTCAGATGTGAAGTATTTAGGAATAAATATATAAAACTATATCTAAGATCTAAACATTGAAAAATAAAACACATGCTGAGAAAAATTAAACTTAAATGAGAGACATAATTTTCACAGATCTAAAAAGTCATTATTTGAACAATATTATTTCTCATCAGATTGATCTGTAGATTCTTTGTTTTCCTAATCAAAATATTCTAGGCTTTTAAAAATACTGTTCTAAATTTATTTGTATCAACATGCAAAGAACCTAGAATACCTATAATCTTTTTTTGGAAAAAATAAGATTGAAGGATTTCACTTAATATAAACCTATTTTATTTACACAGTTTGCTACTGAGAAAGATTTGAATTTAAGAATGACAAAAGATTTGAATAGACACTTCACCAATATAAAGTACCTTAAATTTTCATAAATTTCAGTTATCCTACAACTGAGGAATTTTGCTGGGTATTTACCCAGAACGTGAAGATATAAGTCCACCCAGATATTTGTACTCAACTCTCTCATAACAGTTTTGTTCATAATAACCACAAACTAAAAACTACCCAAATAATCATCTAATTCATGAATGGATAAGTAAATGTCATACTTCGATGCACTGAAGAAAAAGGAACTGCTAATAAGCTTATTGTGTGTATTTTTTATCCGTATTACCACAAAATTAGCAGCTTGAAACAACACATTATCTCACAGCTTCTGCGGGTTAGGAGCCCCAGCACCGTCTGGATGGGTTCTCTACATAGGCTCTTGTGACACTGTGATCAAGGCATCAGCTGGGGTTGAGTTCTCATCTGGAGTCTTAACAAAGCAAAGATCCACCTTCTCACCGGGGTGGTTGTTGACAGCATTTAGTTCCTCGCAGCTGTAGGACCAAGAACTTCAGTTGTTCCCTGGGTGTTGTCCCGAGGCAACCCTAGATCCTAAAGGTTACCACAGTCTCTTCTTGCCATGTGGAGTTTCTCAACATGACTGCTTTTTTCTTTTTTTCTTTTTTTTTTTGGTGGGTACCGGGGGTCGACCTCAGGACCTCGAGCGCCAGCAGGCACCCATGCCGCTGAGCGATATCACCGGCCCTTTTTTCGTATGTGGGTTCCGGTAGTCGAACTCGGGCCCTCGCGCTTGCCAGGCAGGTGCTTACGCCGCTGAGCCATCTCACCAGCCTGACTGCTTTTTTCTTACAACCAGTAAGGGAGCAAAAGTCTGTAGCAAGATGGGTGCTGTACTCTTTTTTCTAAGATAATCATGTCATCACATATATGCTATCACTTGTGCCATGTCTTCATAGTTCGCACTAAATCCAGGTACTGCCCTTACTCAGTAGGAAGAGGCTTGCGTATCAGTAAGCAGGAGGTGTGGAGACTACCTGAAGAGACTCCTCAACATGCAGTAACATGGATGAACCTCAAGGACATTCTGCTGAAGGAAATAAGGCAGATGTTAAAAAGATACTGCCAAAGATTCCATTATAGAAATTATAGAGAAAACAAAACTGAGCTACAATAACAAAAGTATAACCCTTGTTGCCTGGGGGCTTGGATAGGAAGAGGTGAGTGTTTGCATGTAAACAGACAACAGGGAACTTTGAGGAGGTCAGTGGAAATGTCCTCTGTACTGATTGTCATGCTGATCATAGGCAGAACATATTAGTCAGATTTTGTGAAATTGTACACTTAAACTACCTTCACTGTTTTATATATAAGTGATATCTCAATAAATTTGATTAAGAAAAGAAGAATGAGAACAACTGCAAGCGTCATAAAATTTGTAACTTAATGTGCCAACTTATCCTAATAACATCCGTAAAATATACTTAAAGGTCAGTAACCAGCTGGGTATGGTGGTGCATTCCTGTAATCCTGGCACTCTGTGAGACTGAGGCAGAAGGATAGCAAGTTCGAGCCCACTCTGGGCAACTTAGTGACTTAGTGAAATCCTGATTTAAAATATAGAAAAGGGCTGGGGATTTAGCTTAGTGGAGAGGCCCTGGGTCTAATCCTTGGGACAAAAAAAAAAAAAAAAAAATCAAAAAACTAAAACAAAAAACCAGTAATCAGAAAATGGCTTGTTTCATAATACATCCTTTGAAGAATTTTTCACAGTTGAAAAATGTAGATTTTTTTTATATTTATCATTCTTTATGAAGTTTCAAAACTCAAAGCTGGCAAAGATCATCTTTTAAAAGATGAGGCTTTATTATAGTCTCATCCTTAAGTAAATGACATGTATTTCTAATGTAATATCTCTGTTGATAAATTTTCCATACTTTTGGCTCTGAATGGTCACCTACTAAATCTGGTGACAAATATTTTATTTAACCATAGCCTGTTGGCAGGGTTTCTAAGTGTACTGGATATTTTTAGTATTTACAAAGATTCGAAGAATGTATGCTTCATGAAGTATTTTCCTGCCTGCTTCTTCCAGTCTTTCTTAGTGATTAATGAGTGATTAATTTGCATGCTCACTTTACAGTCATTATAGATTGTTATGTTCCAATAGTAGTACTAAAGTTCAATGAAAATCTCATGCATACTGATGAGAATGCAAATAAGTATTGGTGAAAGAATATTAGGATCTTAAGGTATTAACTGTCCAGTTATCCTGCTAAATTCTCTTCAAGTAATGGTTACATTACATTATAATGAGGACTGGTATAGAGTCCACTTTGATATAATTAGCAATGGCAAAATCAGTATATAGTTTATAATTGGATAGAGGTTCTGTTTTAGATTGTTTTAAGGTTTAAAAAGTAATGATTTAATAGTAATGCCTTCTTCTATTCCTTCTTCCACCTAATCTTTGCCAGCCTTCAGCAGGACATTTCCTGTGTTGCTTATAGAAGTTGGGAAAGTGGGTCTGATTATATAAATGAGCGATCACTTCAAAGATTTCCAGCTATAACATTTAATGGTTACATAACAAACAGTAGTTGCATCAACTGTCATCTCAAAGTATTTTAAATGTGTGGTTATTGTGGAATCATAAACTAAACACATTTATTTCAGCAGTTGCATTTATATACCTATATAAAACAAAGATCTTTTACTTGATCCTTTAAAATGAAGCTAAAGGAAGCCCTTGTATCTTTCCACTAAGGATAGCATCCCTTGGCAGTGAATAGACTGGGTGGTATTTGATGCATTCAGTATTTTGAGTTCTATCACATTCCTACATTTATGAATGAATTTTATAAACTTAAAAAATCAGTAAACTTTAGAAAACACATATCAGAGTTTCCCCACCATTTTTACATACTTGGATTTTTTTTTTGTGTGTGTGGGTACCAGGGGGTCGACCTCAGGACCTCGTGTGCCAGCAGGCGCCCGTGCCGCTGAGCAATATCACCGGCCCCTTTTTCGTATGTGGGTTCCGGGAGTCGAACTCAGGCCCTCGCGCTTGCCGGGCAGG
The DNA here is from genome assembly GCA_028451465.1 of Erethizon dorsatum. Classification (NCBI taxonomy): domain Eukaryota; kingdom Metazoa; phylum Chordata; class Mammalia; order Rodentia; family Erethizontidae; genus Erethizon; species Erethizon dorsatum. The sequence goes on from CM051833.1 coordinate 101,272,149, forward strand.
CGCTTAAGCTGCTGAGCCATCTCACCGGCCCCCATACTTGGATTTTTTTAATGATTTGGTTCAATTAAAGCATTTTTCTTTTTCTAACATTCCAAGAGAACTGTAAATGACAAATTATAGACTCATATGTAAGACAAATTGTTATTTTGAAGTTTTTTTTTTTTTCAGGATGATAGTGTGCATTATGTCATTACACTTTTTCATCTGATCTTATGCCCACTGGTATGTGTTTATGGACTAGAATACTCAGTAATCATCAGTAAAAAGTGTATATCTTAGTTACTTTTCTTCTTGCTGAGACAAAATACCCAACACCCAAAGTTAAAGTAAGGAAGGTTTATTTGGCTCACAGTTTGTAGAGGTTGGCTTCAACCTCTCATAGTTGGCTGGCTTCAATGCAGGGCTCCAGGCATGGCAGAGAAACATTGCAGAGGAGAAATAATTCATGGCAGGCAGATGACAGCAAGGCAGCAAGCAACAAGTGACAGACAGCAACCCTCTTTCTGTCCCTTATATTTTATCCAGCCTACCCACCCCTAGGGCAGATTTCACTCACACCCAGGGTGGGGCACCTTTAATCCTACCCAGAACTATGCCAAACCAATCAGTGGACTGATTTACTAATCACACACTCCAGATCCAGCCACCTCCAAAAAGCCCCACCCATGACTGCATGAGGCTTTGGAGGACGTCTGGACACAAACCATAACATGTATTAATTCATAGTGACTTTTAGACTATATGAAAGTTTTTTGCATCAAGACACATGATAGTTGGTAAAGGTGTTATACTTAATGGTAATCAGCACAAGGGTTAACTCTTTTGTGTGTGTGCATGTGTGTGTACATGTGCGTGTGTGTGTGTGTGTTGCTAGGGACTAAACTCAGGGACTTGCACATACTTGGCAGACACTCCAGCACTGAGTCACACTCTCAGCCCAAACTTTTTCTTATAAGAACCAGATGGTAGTAAGCATTTTAGGCTTTGTGGGTCACCTACAAAGTTTGTGGGTCACCTACAGTTAGAACTACTCAACACTGCTGTCGTAGCACATAGCAGCCATAGATAAAAATGAGTGTGACTGTGTTTCGATGAAACCTTATTTAAAGACACTGAAACTATGAATTCTATACAATTTTCATGTGTTGTGAAAACTGTACCTTAGATTTCTTTTTTCAGTCATTTAAATATGTAAAAACAAGCAGTGGACTGAATTTGGTTTGCAAGTAGATGTTGATTGTTCTGAATTAACTTTCTAATCTAAATTAAAACTGAAGATTTATTGCTTAAAACCTCTGAGAAGTATATGACTCATATTGAATTATTTTAATGAAGCCTCTTTCCTCGAAAAAAAATCTGCAAGTATAGCGAAGTAACTTATTTTAATCATAAAGAAGCAATTGAAAAATTTTATTAATCACTTATTTCTTTGACTGAATAGAGGAATTTTGGTATTGGTATGCTGAATTTTCTAATAAAGGTCAGAATCATATTACAATGAATTTTTTTTATAGTAGAAGTATTCATTCAACAAGTGTATTTAGAACCTAGTCTTTCAAGGCTTGTAGGTGATAGAAAAATAAATGTCCTATAGATATATCCTGCCCTTGACAACCTTACAGTCTAACAAGGAATATAAAATCTATGCAAGTTTTGGTAGAAATGGGCCAAATAAGAGTGAAAGGTAATGAGAAAGAGAATGCAGAAAAGAGTAATGGGGTAGAAGTTCAGAAACAGAATGAAAAACATTAGAGGGCCGATGATATCGCTCAGCAGCGTGAGGTCCTGAGGTCAACTCCCGGTACCCACATTAAAAAAAAAAAAAAAAAAGCATTGGAACTATATTGGAGATACACGTATATGAGATCATTGCAAGAGAACAGAAGGCAATGATCACAAGCCTACAGCTAAATGTTGCTGTTTCCACACCCAAAACTACTCAGTGCTGGACTTTTCACAAGGATAGGTCCCATTGCCCTTAGTACTTGGATGATAAAAAGCAGGCTAGTAAAACTGATCTGAAGAAAAGGTGGCTGGTAAATGGATAGAACTCAGACTTTTATAACCATTTCAACCAGGTTTTGATTCCCAGTCTGCTACTAATTAGATGTATAGGCAAGTTTTTTAATCTGTCTGAGCCTTAGTTTCCCAATCTGTAAATTGGGGTCCGTAATTCTTATTTTGTGACATGTAATTAAGGTCTCACCGATTCCTCTCCTAGTTTAGTGTTCTTTGCATGTTTCTCACTAAAGTGCAAAAGACTACTGAGTAGAGCATGGATGGTTTTTAGAGACAGAGACAGGGTCAGATCTGGATTCAAATCCCACCATTACTATTTATTGTATAAACTTGGAAAAGTTATTTTAATTCTCTTATAAAATAAGCATACTTCAAATTTTATAATGAAGATTTAGTCAAATAGAATAATAAAAATATGGTCTTCTGCTTTCTAAAGACCACGTTCCCTACAGTATACTTTCTTATATCCTGATATGCCAAACAGATATTACTGATCTTTGCTTGAGTCTTTCATGTTTATTTTGTGCCAGGCTGGGGTAAGCTCGCGTGCATGCGTGTGTGTGTGTATTTAGTGTACTGTAATACTATTGTAATTTTCATTTTGCAGATTGGAAATCTGATGTTTAGAAAATTAAGTAACTTGCCCCAGGTGACACAGCTGTAAGTGATGGAGTTGGAATTTGAACCCAGAAAATCTGGCTCTAGAACTTATTCTTCTAAGCGCTATGCTCTACTATGTCTTCCATGTGGTTCTGACAACTTCCCCAGAGGCACCTCTCCCCTCCTTTCTCTTCACTCTGAAGTGTCGAGCCCAGTGCTCAGTACCCAACAGGCGCTAACACATGTGCTGCTATGTCAGCACCTATCTCCCAAGTGTTAGAGCTAAAACCTGATGATGCTTCAGCCATAGGAGGTAGCTGCTTGCTGGAGAAAAGAAACACCTGTTAATAAAAACTTTTCTATGTCCCTTCCTTGCTAAATTGAAAAATAACTAATTCAAGTTTCCAGAATAATACAATTTTTTTTATTACCTTGAAGTTTACAATATTGTGATTTGGCCTGTATGCTATAAATACACTAAATTGAATTCAGATGATTATGAGCTGTGATTTTTAAACATATGAAACTGCTCCCTGCTTATCTTTCCTCCACTGTTGTATTTTTTCATGACACAAGTCACCACTTGATAGGATGAGTTTCTGTGCTGATCTTCGGAACCCCCTTCAATAGTGTACATGCTGCAGCAGAAGAGAGACCTTGAGCTGTTCGGGCCCTTCTGCATCTCCAGTATGCAAAATAATATGTAGTAGGTGCTCAAAAATATTTTTATGCATAAGTGAATAAAATGTTTACATAAACTACAGAGAACCGACACTTAAGTATTATTTATTTTTCTTTCTAGCTTGGATTAGAAGAAAAAGAAATACTCCACCTTCCATGGAGGTAAGAATACACATTGAAAGCATTCAAGTAGCCTGTGTTTATAATACTGTACTTCTCAATCAAGAGTTTGTATTCCGAACTTGTACATGAAGCCTCAAGGAAAAAAATATGGTACATCTACATAAGGTCTTAATTTTAGTTCATAGGAAATAATTTTAATATTTAATAATAATCTATTAATATGCTGTACTAAAATATATTAATAAAATGTTGTATGATAAGTGGCTATTTTATGGAATATAACAAAATTCCTATAAATTATTAAGTGAAACAATAAAATTTTTAAAAACATAAAATATACTTTTTAGAAAATTTGGGCTTATCATCACTCACATCTGGTTATTTCTCCTGGCCCCAGGGAGTTCTTTTTGCTGTGACGAATATTTTGGTTCAAAATTTTGAGAAACACTGAATCTCAGTCTTATCCAAACATGTCCTTAGATTGCCCTTAATTTTATATATTTAACTCTAGCAAATATCTGAAGAAACTAAAATACACAATTAGCAAGTAATATGTAGTAGTCAGTAATTAATAGTTAAGTTTAATTTTTATTTAAAACTTTAAAAACTTATTGCTTTGGTGATAGAATACTATGTATATGTGCTTCAAAAACATGATTATTTCATGATTTTTGGTTTAAAGCAATAGCATAAAGAGTTCTAAAGTTATTTTGTAAGGAATAAGTGTGCTTCATAAAATGAGAGTTTCCAAGTTTACTAGTCTACTGCCTTTGTACTTTCTACCTAGAGACATTCTTATCTTTCTGCCATCTAGAACTTCCCTCCCCTATTTCTTCTCAACGCTAAACCCTGGTGACAACATAAATGGGCTCTAGCGCTCGCCTCCCTCTTGACAGTGCTGACCCATTACCTGGCAGTTCTGTCATTACTTTCCCATTCCTCTTACACTGACTCAGAAGTGTTCATTTGGGCAGAGTCTGAGTGGGCACATCTTTTGTCCCATTTCTAGTTTTGTATGTTGCTTCTGCCTTGGCTTCCTTTTTTCAGACCCTTCTTTTCACCTTCGATAATCTTTGGAATAATGTTTTTTTAAATGCAATCTAAGATTCAGAAGTATCTTCAAGGGTTTACAGCAGTCACATGGATAGAGGAGACCTTCTAATCCCCCTTTCTCTTGGCCATAATAAAAGTTACTATTCCCAGAGGGAGAGGTACTTTCCCTATCCCAGAACTTTGAAACCTTCTTCCATCAGGCCTCAGGCACCACTGAAAAATTTAGGAAATTCTTGCACCTCAAACAATCGCCAGTCGGAACAAAGAGACCAAGCCATTCTTCATCCATGACACTCATGCTTGATTGTCCAAAAGGAGCCATCTCATGTTGCCTCCTTTTTACTAGACTATTAATCACAATGTTCTTTTTCTTCTCTCTACTCTCCCTAGTACACACACACACACTTTTCTTTCCTCCTGACTCTCTTTAGTAGATATCAGCAATTTCTGTTTCTTTGTTAGCAAATTACCATCATCATTGGTATTTTCTTAGAAACTTTCTTTGGCATTGTTATAGTTTATATTTAGATGTGCCCCCAAGGCCTCATGTACTAATAGGTGGGGCTTTTGGGAGGTGACTCGATCCTGGGGGTGATGTTAGGATGTGAAGCCTGGTGGGAAGAGGTTGGTCGCTGTGGGGGTGGCCTGGGATGGTATATATACCCTTTGTTCTCCCCTCATCCTGCTCTGCTTCCTGCCTGCCATGCCATCAGTTGTTTTTCCTCTGCTGTGCCACCCTGCCTTGGAACCAACCGACTATAAACTGAAACCACTACAAACCGTGAGCCCAAAATAAACCTCTCCTCCTTTAACTTGAGAATGTGTCCTCCTTAACTTGCATTTTGCACCAGCAATGGGGAAGTAATTAAGACAGGTCTCAACTGTAGTGTCCTGTGTCTGAAAGATAGTGAAGCCCTTCTTTTCTCAGAGTGAGTTGTGCTTACTTTCCAACTCCCCACAGAAGGTAGATTCAACTTCTTGCTTTCCCCAGGCACTACCAAAATATCCTTCTATTTGGTGAGACTAGAGAATTGGAGGAGCTTTGTAATCCAAGTATGTTTCCCTGTACCTGGTCATCATTTTTATCTTTGACAACATCCAGGCCACTCTCCCACACTGATGGTAGAGATTAGAATCTTACAGTCTTCTTCCTTCAGTGTCTTCCCAAGTCTTAGCTGCTCAGTTCTTAATCCACACTAGCATCCCTTATTTCTTACCATCACCAAACACTGTTCTACTGCTGTCACTTTTAAATTCTCTAGTTTCAGATTCTAGATATACCACATTAAGAGGAAAAAAAAATTCAAAAATGTATACAAATAACCAAAAAATAAAATGAAACATTTAATGAATTATTATAAGGCAAATTCTACCCAGTTGCTGGCCCCATAGCTATTCGTTTGTTTTACTCTTTTCATATCTTTTCTCTGACCTATGATGTGTCAATCTTGCAGATTAGCATTTAGAGAGGAATCTTATTTCTGAATTCCTGAGGCTCATTTCAGTGTTGTCTGCAAGTAACTGACACTGAGTTCTCTGTGCTTGGTATTATTAGGCTCGTTTTATAAGTTACATAATTGAAATGTCTTGAGAGTGACAGTCTGCATATATAATCTTACTTTCTCATTGACTTAAATTGCAAAGATGGAATGTATGTTCTTCTTGAAAAATAGATCCCCTATTCCCACCCCAAACCTTACCATATTATTTTTAGGAATGTAGTGGAAACTGGTTTTTAAAAATTGCAGCATATAATATAACATTATATATAACACTGAGATATAACATCATTCCTTAAAAATGAATGAACTAGAGTTGTGTGTATCAACATGGATAAATTTCAGAAACATGATATTAAGCAAAAAGAGCAAATTCTAAAAGATTTCATACAGTATATCATTTCTATAAAGTTTGAAAGCAAGGAAAGAATAATGGGCATTCAAGTAAAGATGGAGGATAAAACACACGAGCTTACTTCTTCAAGTCTAATGAAATTAACAATATATTTTTAAAGACAGAAACCCACAAGGTCAAAGGAAATTGAGGCAAAGCCCAACCATGTTTTGGAAGATGGACAAATGGTAAGAACTTTAGCAGAAGTGAGTATAGTGAATGCTAGTCTGCAGTGAAGAAATCCAGAAGTAACCCAATTTGAAACAGCCTCAAAATGCTGAGTAATTGGTAGTGCCAGGAAACTTTGAAGGAGTTGAGCTGATGTTATAAACCATGACCTGGTTGAAAATTTGTTTAAGAGCAATTAGATTTCAACCAATAAATGTGAAATAATGAGTTGGAAAATCAACATTTTTTTACTACCAAAGTAATAATTGATTCCAGGGAAAATCACCAATGTGTACTCAAACCATTAGTTCATATTCTTTTGGGTAACAGCCTATTTATACAGTCTCAAGGTATTTCCTTATAGATTACTTACTAGTTACAAAGGGGGAAAAGGGACATTTCTAGTAAAAAAAAATCTAGCAGCTATCACCTTAACCAGATGGTCAAAAGTTTTACCAAGCAGAGCAAACCTGACATTATGTGTGCCTTCTTGTGTGAGGAACTGAGAATAATATAGTATTCTTCCAAGAAATGCATAATCCTTATATAATCATGAGAAAACAACCAGAAAATCTAAATTGTAAGACATTTCATAAAACACAAGACCAGTTATATCAGTATCATGAACAACTAAGAAAGACTGATAAACATGACAACTAAATGTAACATGTGATTCCAGAATGGGGCAAAAAACTTTGCTATAAGGGACATCCTTGAGTTAATTGATGAAATTTGAACATAAATCATGTATTAAATGATAGCCTTATGTCAGTGTTAAATCTGAAAAACAGAAAAAGATACTGCTAAATTTCCTTTGTGATAATGTACAACCAGGCAATTTCTTCTTCTCTATCCAGTTGAAAACTGGATGTTTATACTTGGGAAAGAGAAAACAGTCCAGACTTTTCTGGACAAATTTAAGGGAAGAAGTACCATTCTAAAAATAGAGGGATTAAATGAACACATGCATAATGAAAATGAGACCTCCAGATTTATTTTTTCCCTACTAGGATCCAGGAACAAAGACAAACAGGCCTTTTATGTTCCAGGCAGGGTATTAGAAGATATTTCTCTGGGGATTCTGACCAGCCAAGAAGCGGGACCTAAAATCTCAATTAGATCACTGTTCAGTGAAACTGAGTTGACAAGTCTCATCTATGGCACCAGAGCTGCGAGATTTATCTAGAAATATCCAACATCAGAGGAGAGTATAAAAACAAAAACAGAGGGCCGGTGAGATGGCTCAGCGGCATAAGCGCCTGCCTGGCAAGCGCAACATCCTCAGTTCGACTCCCGGAACCCACATACGAAAAAAGGGCCGGTGATATCGCTCAGTGGCACAGGCGCCTGCTGGCGCGTGAGGTCCTGAGGTCGACCCCTGGTACCCACCAAAAAGAAAAAAAAAACAGAAATCTACACACATAAACAGGCAACAGCAACTTGCATAAAACTACTTAAAGACTTAAGATAACTACTATTTTCAGAGATAAGAGAAGATTTTGCAGTCATGAAAAAGGAACATAATACTACATGAGAGAAGAAAAATTCAACTAATAAAAAGCTTTTGGAAAAAGAAGTATAATAGAAATGAAATATTTACTGGAAGTGTCAGACTTTTTACTGAAGCAGTTTCTTATAAAACAGTGCAGAAAGATAAATGAAAAACAGGAAAGAAAATTAGAGGACCAGCAGCATGGGAAGCTGGATGATGAATTCCTTCAACATTTGGATGAGTAATGAGTGCCAGTCTAGAATTCTCTACCCATCGATATCATCTAATTTGAGTGTGGAATTAACTTTTTTAGATGAGCAAATTCCCATAGATTTATCCTCTAGAAACTTTGAGGAAGTTACTAAATGAGTTAGCAAAGAAAAAGGAAGGAGTAAGATCAAGAAAGAAAACTACAGCTTGGGTTAAGTGTACTAGAATATGAGGGCAACCATATCAGTAATATGGGTAAGGAGGATCCATGAGCAATTTTTTTCCAAAATCATGAAATAGAGTACCCTAATACATCAGAATATATCAAGTGGACTTGTAAGTAAGTACATGGAAAATAAAATTCATTTATTAACTCCAAGAAAAACAAAACTTGGATAGGAAAAGAAAAATAACCCTAGTGCACTACATGACTCATATGTTTATAGAGTTTACTCATAATAATGTAAATATTGAATATTGATCTTTTTGAGAGTATTAGTGAATAAGAAAAATGTGATAAAGCCCTTATTTCCAATAGTGAGAAGTTAATATACAATGCTTAGAACTGAAAAATGAAGGACTAATATAAGAATATTACTTAGATATTATGGAGTGTTTAAAAGCAGAGCCTGCTTTGTAACTGCTGGACCTGTTTGACTCTTTGGTTTGGCCTGCTCTGACTATAAACATCAGGTAAGGGTTGGGTGTGTAGCTCAGTGGTAGTGTGCTTGCCTAGCATGTGCGAAGTCCTGAGTTTGATCCCCAGCACTGCAAGTAGACAATGAAACATCGTGTAAAAGAGTGGGGAGATATTATTTTTTATAACAAGTTTTTATACCTTCTGTGTGTGTGTGTGTGTGTGTGTGTGTGTGTGTGTGTGTGTGGTGACAGGTCCTCACTATGTACCCCAGGCTAGCCTTGATCTCACAGTGCTCCTCCCTCAGCCTCCTGAGTGCTGGGGTTACAGCCATGTGCCACCATGTCTGACTTCAGCAAGTCTTTGAATGATGGGGCCCTAAAAACTATGTGAATATATAACTTTGATTGGAGAAAAGAATTTTTAAATGCAAAAACAATAGTTGAGGAGTGCCAAATTTTCTTATAGAACACCTGGTAGCAAATATTTTAGGCTTTGTGAGCCAAATGGTCTCTGTAGCAGCTAGTCAACTTTGCTATTGTTGCATGAAAGCAGTTATAGGCAGTATATAAATGAGTGTGGCCATATCCAGTAAAACTTTATTTAAGAAAACAGTGAGCAGACAGATCCTGGTTTGGCAATCCTGCCACTGATTAATGGTTTTCAAATAGGGTGTCTATATCCCTGGCTACACACAGACTTCCTATGGAATATACAGGTATCAATAGCTTTTTAAAATTAATTTCCATGTTCTTTCTTTCCATATGCACCTTTTCCAAAAAATGATCTGCCTGAGAACTCTTTCTGGTCTGCCAGTTTTCATTTCTGACTTCTTTCAAAATCATCTCTCTCCCACCTTTCAAAAGAAAACCTTACCCCTTATCTATACTAAATGTTACAATAGTTCCTTGCCTTGGAGTTTAAAAATCTCCAGGTCACCAAAGAGGTGATTTGAAAGTGAATCTCACCTGAGTGAGAGTCCCTAGAGAGCAAAGCAGAGACAGCTTCAGTAAAAATGATTGGAGGGGCAACACATGATTTCATCCAGGCCACAAATTCATGTCTAGAATCTATGACTCAGAGCAGTGGTGGCAAACCTGTGGCACAGGTGCCACAGCCGGCTGTTTGTTATCATCGAAAGCTCTTAACAACTCCCCATCCGTGACTTAGAGCTTCGTCTACCTAGCTAGCTAGCTATCCATTTATTATCTTAAAATTAAAATTCACAAGTGAGAAAGTTGCATAATAATACATTTATTTGAATTTTAAAACTAAGTCAGACTTTTCTGACAGAGTAAGTCAGATTTGGCTGATTCGGTTTCACAGTGAGGACTAACTCTGCCAATTACATTGGATGGTTATATTTTTCTGTAAAATGAATAAGCTAAACTGCAGCCCAAGGCTTTGAAAAAAAATTTAAGAGCATGTATTCAATATACAGTACGCTAGAAACGCATCCTTTACCATTATTTTTGTCAGCTGAAGTGTACAATGTGGTGCAGTTTTTCAAAGTCTTAGGAAATAATGCAACAATGAAGTAACCCTCTGCTATTAGTGTTTATGGAGTGAAAGCATTAAAAATGCATGAAAAGATAGATAAGAAATTTAGGGCAGTTGTTAACCTCTGAGGAAGGAGAATGTTGAAGGAGGAGATCACAGAGGGCTTTGGTCTTATCTGTAGAGTTTAAGTTGGATGGTGAGCACACAGGCGTGTATTAGCTATATTTATTTCTACACATGAAATATTATATTTAAAAAAGTATACAGTGAAACCTTGAATCATATATTTTAAGAGAACATGTTAGGACTCTGACATAAAAATAAGATATTTGGAATAAACTAGAAAAACAGATATGTGAAATCTGGAAATACCAGAACACTTAAAGAATTATCCTAGCAATATGCATAAAAAACAAATCAGTGTGGCTTAGTTTTGGAATTCCTTTTAAAAAGCCTTAATCCTTAAAAGGATTTATTATCCATTCCATTACTTATCATGAATCACCTAGTATGTATTTAACAACTAACATATTTTTTGTAGACTTCTTTTGCATATACCACCTTGTCCTAGATATATTTGACATAAGACTATTAAATTATATTTAGATTCTGGTCTTAGTATCCTTTTATTCCCTTTGCAAAACTGAAATAGTCTGATACTTTCAAGTTGCAAAGAAAATACATTTGCATATTACCCTCAGAAATCAGATTTTATTTCTGGTTTACACAAGTTCATCCTGTGTTCTGTGATCATCATTGTGGGATCTTTGACTGTCTTGGTTACTTTTCTCTCGTTGCTGAGATAAAATACCCAATGCCCAAAATTAAGGAAGGAAAGGTTTATTTACCTCACAGTTTATAGAGGTTTCAGTCCATACTTGGATGGCTTCAAGGCAGAGTGGCACATGGCAGAGGGCAACAGTTCATGGTGGCAGAAAAGAGCAAAAGCAACAAGAGAAAAAAAGGAGGAGAGAGAAGATCCTTTCTGTCCCTTATATTGTATGTACCACCCACCCTAGGGTGGGTGTAGTACTCACACCCATAATCCCAGCACTAGACAATGAATCAATCACAAACTCTAGATTGAGCTGCCTCTGAAAAGCAACACCCCATGACTGCATGAGACATCATGATACAAACCATAACATCTAGACTACACAAACCATAACATTCCGCCCCTGGCCCCCCAAAGACTCATGCACATCCCTTTATGCAAAGGACATTTAGTCCATCTCTAAGAGTTGCCAAAGTCCTAACAGTTTCAGCATTGCTAAAAAGTTCAAATCCCAAGTTTCCTCTGAGATTTAAGGCAGACTCTTAGCTGTGAGCCCCTGTACAAATGAAAAGAAAGTTAAACACTTCCAACATTCAATAGCACAAGATAGACATTTCCATTCCAAAAGTTACAAACAGGAATGGACCAAAGCAAGTCCAACATCCAGCAGGGCAAACATTAAGTCCTGTAGTTCCACGTGGAACATCCAAGGCAATCTGTGGCAACTTGTGAGCTCCAAAGGGCTTGTGTGACTCCACCCCCACAGCACTTCTGGTGGTTACAGCTCCCACAGTTTCTCTCTTGGGCCTGCTCAGCTCCCTCTTCGCAGGTTTCCTCAGATGATCCACATTCCTGGCTTCTCCAAACTTCTGGGGTCTCCACTGCACCTTTGGCTTCACACTCACAGCTTCACACACTGCCCTCTCAGGGGCACCCTGCCTGGCCTCCCAGGTCTTCTTCTGAAATCTGAATGGAAGCCTTTTTAGCCTCAGAACTCTTACATTCTGCATGTGCCTAAAACTAGCACCACGTGGGTGATGCCAAGGTCTGCTGCCAGCTGGAGCAGTAGCCAGGCTTTCTTCTCTCTTGGCTGTAGGGGTCAAGTGCCTGGATCACTGAGCACTCTGAACCTGATTCTGTGGAACAAATTCTCTGTGCTGCCGCCATTCTGGAACATGGTGCTCTGCAGCTTTCTCCTCAAAGCAAGGTCTTTCACTTTTGCAGTTTTGAGGCTGCAGAGGGTGGGGACTTGCTGCTTCTTGTGATGCCCTCAGGCCATCTTTTATATTCTCCTGTTCCTTCTCAGCAATCAAGATCTCCTCAGCTCGGGCCAGTGAGATAGCTCAGCGGCATGGGCGCTTGCTGGCATGCAAGGTCCTGAGTTCGACCCCCAGTACCCACAAAAAAAAAAAAAAGAGAAATCTCAGCTCTATCTTTGCAGTCCACAGCTTTACTGGAGCTTCCTTTCCGGCCAGACTCACAGTGTTTTAAATCATCCTGCTGGGCTCTTTGCTCTTGATTCTCAACCTAAATCTGGCTAAAGGCCCCCACAATAGCCATGCCACTGCCTCAACATTCGACTGCCTTGAAATTTTTTCTGCTAGTTTAATTAGTCCACCGCCCTTAATCTTAATCTCAGGCAAAGTCTCTGGACACAAGCAAAATGCAGACACGCTTTCTGCCAAGCCATAACACACATCACCTGGAGTCCAACAGCCAATGCAGTCCTTCTTTCCAGCAGAAACCTCCCGAGTCTGGACTTTACTGGTTTTCTGGTCTTCTCAGCTCTGACCAGAATCTCCCATATAGAACAGCCTAAGGCATTCCAGCTCTACTTTTTCAGGCAACATCTCCAAACCTTTCCAAACTCTTCCCACAAGCCATTCCCAAAGGCTCTTGAACCACATGGTCAGGTATAGTCACAGCAATGACACCACTCCTGGTACCAATTTTCTTGTAGTCAGGGTTTGCATGGGAAACAATACAGGACACATAATTTATAGGATTATTTTATAGTAGTCAACCAAGAGTCAAATACAAAAAGAGTGCAGGAAATCTGTCTACACACTAAAGACCCCAAGAATCCAGCTGAGGGCCTGGATCCCCACATCAACGTCCTGCATGAATCCAGCTGAAGACCTACAGCCAATGGCAGTACCTTCACAAGTCCAACTGGAGGCCTAGAGGCCATGACAATGTCTCATGCAAGTCTGTTTCACGGATCTGTGCTGGGAAGGCCCAAAGGTCAGTGGTGGAAGCTAGAAAGTCTGTGCCAATGGGGTGAAGGATCTGTGCCAGCAGGCTGAGAGATCTGCACTGGAGCCAGGAAGCGATGCTCAAAGTAAGGACCAGAGCTCCCCCGAAAAGTAACACAACCATCGACAGCGACAGCGAGGTCCCGAGCTCCTCCGATGATAACAGCTAAGTTCCTATCAGGAAAGCCAGTGCTACAAGCTCCTCCAGGAGAACCAATAGCATCACCTCTTCCTCTCCAATTCTCCTTTTTCTGTTGTTGGCAACAATCCTCAGGTGGGCCCTCCACACCCAGCACCACGCTGATTCAGTTTAGCTGGGTGTTACAAGTTGACCACCAGTTGTCAATCCACCACACCAATGATCAAGGGACCTCAATGATAACTGCTTTCTAACAGAGAGACAGAGACAGAAAGAAAAAGAGAGAGGGCCAGTGAGATAGCTCAGTAGCATAAATGCCTGCCTGGCAAGAGCGAGGTCCTGAGTTCAACCCCCGGTACCCACAAAAAAAAGAAAAAGTTAAAAAGGGCCGGTGAGATGGCTCAGTGGCATACGCGCCTGCCTGGCAAGCATGAGGGCCCGAGTTCGACTCCCAGAACCCACATATGAAAAAAGGGCCGGTGATATCACTTAGCAGCACGGGTGCCTGCTGGTGTACAAGGTCCTGAGGTCGAGCCCCGGTACCCACAAAAAAAAAAAAAGAGAGGAAAGCAGGAAGGTAGATTGGAAGTGCTTCAACTATATTCTTTAGGGTTTGTAAATATCTGCACTTTTAGAGATAGCTCTCCCTGGTGTCACCCTGATATAGGAATGATATAGGACCTCCAAATGATATAGGAGAAATATTATAACTCCCAGCCTGTTAGATGTCAGATACACCAAGTTCATGGTCCCCAAAATCAAAGCATGAAATCTAAGGAACAACAGAAGTTAAGAGTAGGAAATATTTACTGAGAGGGAGAGATACATTCCCGAGAGGCAGGAGGGGTCCCGAGTGGGTTGCCAACAAGCCCACTTCTCAAAGGAAGTTTTATAGAGCAGCACCACAAGGTGGGTACAATGTGGGTTAAAGCTCTGATCAACCAATAAGATTATAAGCATAGCTCCTTGGGTAATATTGATCCAATGGGGAAGCAGGTCACGTAGAAAATGTACACGGAAAGAACAAAGAACTTTTCAGGAAGGGATGGGTCTGAGGGTCTTGATCACCCAACTGGGTGACTAATGTCTATCTAGACTTTATTGGGCCAGATGTTACCACTTATCCCCTGGGGAAGGATGTAGGCCTGGTCATTCTATCTTTATCTTGAGGCTTGGCCTTACCGATGCACCTCAGTTGTAATGTGTTTTCATCTTTTATAATGACTCTCTCAAGGGCCTAGTCCTGTCTGGCTGCCTATAACATTCTACCTAACTCAGCTGTCTATTAATAGCCCAGGGATCGGTTCTATCTACTGTGTGTCAATATGGGAGTTTCTCTTGCTGTTCCTGCTGGTCACAGGAGAAACCTCTGCTCAGATACTGGGTAGGCCAAAACCTTTATACATGTCTTCCTGGATGAGCATGATTTCCAATTCCCTTCTAATCCAGAGATGGGGGTATGTAGTCTATTAAGGATATCTTTAGTGTGCTTATAGATGAGCACTCATTTTCTAAGGGTTCAGTAGCCTCCAACTGGAAAGGAAAAAGATTCTCAGGATTGCAAAGAGAATCATATACCATTTCCTGATATTGATAACAACTGTCCCTAGAGAGGTAAACTGCCAAAGCCTGTCCCATAGCCTCTAACTGAATCCTCAGACATACCTGAGAATGTGAGCTGCAAACCAATTAGAAGTTCAAAAGCCATCACAAAATGCTATCTGTAATAAGATCAAGCCATTTCCTAACTGCCAAACAAGTCAAGAAAGGAATACAAGGCCCTGTTTGCAAAATAAAAATGCCCCATCAAAGAAACCCAAATATAAAGGTATCACCATCTGCCCATGCTCTCAATTTAAATCTGTTATCATTTTGACAAAATAGACAAGGCCTAAGCAACTGACAAAGGATGGCAATTCTTGATTACCAAAATAAGTCACAGTTCAGTCAAAATACTCTAGGAGGGTGGGTGCCATAGAACAAAAGCAAACTCTTACTTCCTTCCAAAGATCTCACTGGGCCTCCAGTCTATGACAGGGGAAAAATAACTCAGAATCTACCAAATGCCAGATGTGCTGAGTTTGTGTCTCCCAAATATAGAAGAATGAATTTCAAGAACAAAGGAGGTTAAGAGAAGCAAAGATTTATTGAGAAAGTTCCTGAGAGACAGGAGGGGTCTCCAAAGTGGGTTGCCTCAGAGGCTATTTCTCCAAGTATGTTTTATAGAGCAAAATCACAAGTGGATACAATGTGGGTTAAACTATAATCAACCCATAGTATTATAGACAGCTAAGTTAGGTAGAAATATTATAGGCAGTCTGACAGGGCCAGGCCCTTGAGGGAGTCCGTACAGAAGATGAGAACACATTACAACTGTGGCTGAAGGCGCATCTGTCAAAGGCCAGGCCTCAAGATAAAGATGGAATGACCAGGCCTACAGGCCTCCCTGAGGGATAAGCAATAAACTGAAGATTATACTATAATTGGTATCACCTGGTCCAATGAAATCTAGATAGATGTCAGTCACCTACGTGGATGACCATGACCTGCTGGTCCATCTCTTCCTAAAAAGGTCCTTGTTCTTTCTATGTACACTTGCTACGTGACTTTTTTCCCCATTGGATCAATATTACCTAAGTGGTTATACTTGTAATCTTATTGGTTGATCATAGTTTTGACCCACATTGCACCCACCTGCGTGATTTTTGTACCCATCTCGTGATTTTGCTCTATAAAACTTCCTTTGAGAAGAGGGCTCATTGGCAACCCACTTTCAGATCCCCTCCTGTCTCTCAGGAGCTATCTCTCTCAATAAGTGTCTCCTACTCTTAACCTCTGTTGTTCCTTAGAATTCATTCTTCGATTTTGGGGAACACAAACTCAGCATACCTGACTCTAGCAGATTGGGAGTTACATTTATTTCCCCTATATCAATAGTATTACAAGTATAGTTGCTAAGCTACTATTGCTCCAATAGGGAAGCAAAGCTCATAGCAACAGCATATGGCTAGCATCCTTAACTTCAGCTTATCTGTAACTTCTAACATAAACAGAACAAAGGCATTTGTGTGTAGAGGGGGGAGGGACAGAAAGGGATTGTAGGATGGTTCTGGATGTTCTGGTCATATCCTAGGTGTCTGACACCTGTCTGGACTTACTGGACTGGGTCTTGCTAATTACAGTATAATTTCAAGTTGCTGTTTATCCCTTATGGAAGTATGTAGGCCTGGGCGTTGCATCTCCATCTTGAGGCCTGGCCGCCTTCAGATGCACCTTCAGCCACAGTTTTGACATGTTTTTATCTTCTGCACTGACTCCCCTGAGAGGTCATCCTTGTCTGACTATTAATTCCTATCTTAGCTGTCTCCAGTATGGGGTCCTGGAGAGTGTGGGGGAGATAATGACGTAGAGAGAGCTGGAGAATGGTGACCTTCCAATTATATGAGTGAACAATACAAACCTCAGGCTCCATTCCTGAGCTATGCATGGGCAAGACAGATGTAAACTGGGGTAGCAAAGCCTTTAAAAATGAATTATGATTTTAAAAGACAGAATAAAAGAAAGAAGGAAAGCGAAATCATCCAAGTATCAGTCTAACCCCTGAGGTGGTCAAGCACTGAACAGATCCAAAACAGCAAAGCAAAGGCTATGAAAACTGAACTCACTTTGCAACTGTAACTGGCCCAACACAATGGAAATTTAAGCATTAGGTTTTTTTCCTTTAGAAACAAGTGGCTTCTCCAAACTTCCTGAGGCCTAGGGCATAAACTGCCACCCCCACCTCTCAGTCCAGACAAATAGACAGAATGTACAGATGCAGATGCAGTCCAATTTCATTTCGTTAGCCAAGGGAGGGAAAGGTCTGGGTCTGGGAAAAAGTGAGTATCATAGACATGTTTCACTGTGTTCCCTCCTCCTGATTTCTTACTAGGAAAGACCCTAAAATATTTGTACATGGTGAGATCAAAATGTGCTGCAAATGGGCCCCTCTGTCTCCTTGGAGATAGCTTTGAATATATCCTTTTTCCTCTTTTTACCAAAATAAATTCCATCCTTTGATTTGGTCAGCAGTGAGTATATCAATCTCAGTGGCTGTTAACAGAACCACAGTTCACAGGAATGGGATGGAACTTGTAGTCCACACCAAGCACACACACATTCTTCAAGGGTTTTAATGGGACCCAGAGTCTCACACACTCTGCATATAATCCAAAATTATCTGACATACAAAGAACCTAATAGTGCCCCCAATTCTCAAGGAAAAATAATCCAGCAATGTATAAAAACGACAATACATTATGGCCAGGTTAGCCTTATCCTAGAAACACAAGACTGTTTCAGCATTTCAGAATCAATAAATATAAAAGAAATGAAAACTTACATTCAGAAAACTCCATGAGCAAATGTTTTAATGGCTTTACTCATAATCACCAGTACAGAAAACTACTAAAAGGTTCTTCAACTAGTGGCTAGATAAACAAACTTCTAGATCTATACAATAGATTATTACTCAGCAATAAAAAAGAGACAAACTATTATTATAGGTAACAATATAGGCAAATCTCAAATGCATTACACCAAGTTTAAAAAATAAGTCTCAAAATGCTGCCTACTGGATGACTGCATTCATATGCTATTCTGGAGGAGGCAAATTTACAGAGAAGGAAAATGAACGAGTGGACATCAAGGACTAGGGAGGGGAGGTGGGTTTGGCTACAAAGGGGCAGTGTGAGAATTTTTTGGACAACTGAACTGTTTTTGCATCTTGTTTGGAGTGGTGGTCATATGACTTCTCCATTTGTCAAAATTCGTAGATCTCTATCCCCAAAAGAGTGATTTTCCATGGTTTTTAAGATAAAGAATAAAACTTTATAATATTTGGAAAGTCACATGAGTTAAGTCTTGGGTAGTATCTTAATCACTTCTTCATTGCTGGGACAAAATACCTGACACCCACAAGTTGAAAGACGAAAGGTTTATTTTACCTCACAGCTTGTAGAGGTTTCAGTCCACAGTCAGCTGGCTCCATGGTAGTATGGCAGAGCAGAGAGGCACGGCACAGGAAAAGTAGTCCATGGCAGGGCAGGCAGAAAAAAGGAATAGTAAGCCTCCCTTCCCCTTTTATCCCATCCAGACTATAAACCTTTTGTGTGGTGGTAAAATGAAAGTCATTCCTAATTTTTCTTAATGCTTTTGTGAATGGTACTGATTTCCTAATTTCTTTCTCAGTGGGTTCGTCTTTGATATATAGGAATGCTATTGATTTTTGTGTGCTGAATTTGTTTATTAATTCTAAGAGTCTTTTGGTGGATGTTTTGGTGTTTTCTATCTAGAGGATTGTGTCACCGGCAAATAATAATTTGACTTCTTCATTCATATATATATATATATATATATATATATATATATATATATATATTTCTTTCTTTTTCTTGCCTTATTGCTCTTGCTAATGTTTTGAGCACTAAGAAGAACAGAAGTGGTGATAGTGGACATCTTTGTCTTATTCCTGATTTTAGAGGAAAAGCTTTCAGTTTTTCCCCTATTTAATATGATATTGGCAGTGAGTTGGCTATAAATGGCTTTTATCAGACTGAAGATAAGGTCCTTCTAAACATATTTTCTTCAGTGTTTTTTATTATGAAAGGATGTTGAATTTTGTCAAAGGCTTTTTCTGTGTCCATGGAGACGATCATGTGATTTTTGTCCTTGCTTCTGTTTCTGTGATGTATTACATTTAGTGATTTGCACACATTGAACCATTTCCGCATCCCTGGGATGAAGCTGACTTGGTCATGATGTATGACCTTTTGGATGATTCGCTGCATTCTGTTTCACAGTATCTTGAGAATTTTTGCATCTGTATTCATTAAAGAGAATGGTCTGTAGTACTCTTTTTTTGGTTGGATCTCTGTCTGGTTTTGGAATCAGGGTAATGGTAGCTTTCAGGAATGACTTTTGTAGTACTTCTTCCTTTTCATTTCATTAAAGAGCTTGAGGAATATTGGTATTTGATCTTCCCTGAAGTTTTTGTAGAATTCAGTAGTGGATCGATCTGGATCTGAGCTTTTCTAAGTTAGTAGATTCTATTTCTGCTTCAATTTCATTGTCCATTATTGAATTTTTCAGAATTTAAAATCTTCTTGGTTCAGTTTTGGTAATTCATATGTACCTAGGAATCTATTCATTTCTTCTGCATTCTCCAATTTATTGGCATACAGGTTTATGAAGTAGTTGTTAATAATCTTTTTTATTTCAGCAGCGTCCATTGTGATTTCACCTTTTTCATTTCTAATTACATTGATTTGGGACTTTTCTCATCTTTTCTTGGTTAGATTGGCTAAGGATTTGACTAGTTTGTTTACTTTTGAAGAACCAACTCACTTTTCTTCTCCTCCTCATATCCCATTGATTAATTTTTCAGATTTTGCTTTTTCATTCCCAGGTTTCCCACCTTCTCTACCTTTATGAATTTCTAGATAGATGGTTTATCTTTGACTCTCACGGAGTCAAAGACACTACTCTTATATAATTGTTTTATTCACTTCTCCTTCTCTTCCTCCTGTTCTTGTTCCTCTTCTTTCCCCCTCTTCTCCTGTTTCTGGTCTTCTACCCATCATTCTTTTCCTTCTCATCCCTTTTTTTCTTTTTCTTTTTGCTTTTTGGTTTTCTTGAGACAGGGTCTTGCCATGTAATTGAGACTGGCCTTGAACTCACTATGTAGCCCAGGCTGACCTCAAACTCACAGCAATCCTCCTGCCTCAGCTTCCTGAGTGCTGGGATTATAGGCATGCACCACCATTTCTGGCCCTTTTTTCTTTTCTTCTCATTTCTATTTTTCTTCTCTTTGGCTATCAAATGTTGATATTGTTTTCATTTTGCCTGCCTTTATCTGTCTTTAATTTTGACATTCACACTGATATCTCCCCATCAATATCTTCAACCCAGGTCCCTACCCTAAACTAGAGATTTGTATATCTAACTGGTTCCTGGTCATCTCCCCTTAATATCCCAAAAGGTGATCAAATGAAAAATGCCCAAAAGTGATGCATTATTATTCCTAATTCCCATGTCAAAGCATCTCATTGCCCATACCAACCTCTCCAGGTGTATATCCTTTCAAACCCTTACCTGCCATGCATGCTATGGTCTATTATTGTTAAATTGCATCTAGTTCCTCTAAGATGCTATACAAGTATTCACATTTAGCACAGTTACTTTTGCTGTACAGAAGTGAATTAATGCTACCCATAGTTCATTGTTCCTAACACATATGGGAGTCAATGTCTGGTACTTCTTGCATAGACAGAAAGAAAAGATTAATGACACCAAACACTCAGCCTTTCTCCCTCATTATCTCATTCCTGAGTCTTAGAAAGCTATCTGGGATCTCACAATTTTTATCTTTGCACGGTATGTGGCTGTTATGGCTTGTGTCTAGATGTCCCCCGAAAGCCTCATGCAGTCATAGGTGGGCTTTTTCAGAGGTGGCTGGATCCAGAATGTGTGATGCTCAGATTAAGGGTGTGTGATTACTAAATTAGTCCACTGATTGGTTTGGCACGTGCCCTAAATTGGGTATCCTAGATAGAATATAAAAGGGACAGAAAGAAGCTGCTATTGCTTGCCTTTTTTTTTGCTGTCTTCTTCCTGCCGTGAATGGTTTCTCCTCTGCTTTCCCCCCTGCCAAGCCACCCTGCCTTGGAGCCAGACAACTATGAACAGAAACCTCTACAAACTGTGAGCTAAAATAAACTTTTCCTCCTTTAACCTTGGATGTTGGGTATTTTGTCCCAGCAACGAGAAAAGTAAGTAAGACAGTGGCTTTCAGGTGGTATGACATTTTTATGCCTTTTGAACTCTGACTCGGTGCCTCAAGTCCTAATCTCTCCCACTCCAGTGATAGTTTGAGGGGTGGGGTTGGACCTTACGGTGCCATCCTGTCAAGATGAACACAGAGCCCAGTGTGGGGCTCCCGCCCCAGCTCTTGCTCACAAACCTGCTTCCCCAGAGTTACACACAGGATGCTCATAATGCATCTCTCACATGTATATTTCCTCCTGTGGTTATTACTCATTGGTTTAAATAGTTTATTCTAGGGAGGCAAGTTTAATAAATAAAAATTTTCATCTAATTGATTTAAAATAAGTACAAGCATTTATTTTTTGATTCATGATACATTTTTATCGAAAAAGTAATTTTAAAAAACAAAACTAGTTTCACTCTCAACATTATTACATCTTTAGCATTTAAGACTAGAAAATATTTACAAAAGCAATATTCATTCTCATGCTTATGCTTTTTCCTTCTAAAAGTATTAAGTTAGGTAATCACAAAACAGAACTTTAATAAATATCATAGCATCTGTTTTGCTTTAACAATACTGCTTCCTTGATCTGGAGTATATATTAGTTTGCAATTATTGCTGCAACAAAATGCCAAAAGCTAAGCAGCTTAAACAGTAGTCTGAGATAAAGATGCTGGGAGGGCCGTTGCTCCCTCTGAAGACACTAAAGAAGGATCTGTTCCAGGCCTCACTCCTAGCTTCTATAGTCAATAATATCCTCCATTTTTTTACTTGGCATTCTGTGTGTGTGTGTGTGTGTTCCTGCACAAGTGTGTGCGTATGTGTGTGTGTATGTGTGTGTCTGTGTGTGTGTGTTTGTGTGTGTTCCCTTTTTATATGGATGCCAGTCATATTGTGTATGGGATATGGGGTCAACCTTACTCTGGCATGACCTTGTCTTAACTAATTACATATATAATAATTTTACTTCCAAATAAGGTCCCATTCTATGGTAATGGGAGTTAGAACTTCAACATATAAATTTTGGGGGTACATAGTTTGCTCCATAACCAATGTCTTTCATTATTTGTTCATCTCGAAATGACTACTCATTTTTCATGGCTCAGGGCACCCTTCAAGATCCTCCAGTGATTCTCAATGATTATTTTCCTTTGTGGCCACATGTAGTACCTCTGATGCACTCATTTACTGGCCAGTGTTTCTCCCCCTATTACAGTGTGAGATTTTTTTGGGAAGAAACCTGTCTTCCTCATTTTTGTAACCTTAACATTCAAAAGAGTATGAAGCACATAATTAATGATAAATAAACATTTGTATATTGGATGGATGAGTTGGGTGTAGGCCAATATAAAGA
Organism: Erethizon dorsatum; assembly: GCA_028451465.1. Lineage (NCBI taxonomy): Eukaryota > Metazoa > Chordata > Mammalia > Rodentia > Erethizontidae > Erethizon > Erethizon dorsatum. The sequence continues at coordinate 101,294,855 of CM051833.1, forward strand.
TAGTGAAAAACGAGCTAAATCCTGAGCATCCATTTCAGAAAAGGAAAAAAAAAACTTGCCCAATCTGTATCAGTGTTTGAGAGAACACTGCTGTTTCTCAACACAAAATTTCGTGGATCTATGGCTGTACCATCCATTATAGTTGCTATTAGCCACATGTGACTATTTAAATTCAAATTAATTAACATTAAATATAACTAAAACTTCAGTTATTAGTTGTTCTAGCCATATTTTATGGGTTTTTTGGGTGTTTTTTTTGTTTGTTTGTTTTGTTTGTTTTCTTGAGACAGGGTCTTGCTCTGTAGTCCAGGCTGGCCTTGAACTCACTACATAGCCCAGGCTGGCCTCGAATTCACAGCAATCCTCCTGCCTCAGCCTGCCAAGTGCTGGGATTACAGGCGTGCGCCACCATGCCCAGCTAGCCATATTTTAATGTTAGTGTTCAGTCCACATGTGGCTATTAGGTATAGTATGTTACATCATAGGTCAAGAACATGGCCGTCATTTCAGGAAGCACTGTGGATGGTGCTAGTGTATGCAGTGTTAGCACACTTATGAAGAGACTGTCCTTTCTCAAAGGCACCGTTCAATTTAACAGTATTAGTTAAACCTTTCATATTAAACAGCTACCATGCTGGGTGTTGGTGAAACATAAATAACTAACCTTAAGGAACCTATTTATTCAGTAAACTTGTTTTAAAATATTTTTTAAGGAAAAATGTGTTACATATGAAATATCATCTACCAAAGTGAACAAAAAGTAAGGCAAACGTGGACAGTGTCTTAAACAATGATACTCCAGGAAGTGCTGGTCACTGTCTCTGTCATTACTGTATTGTTAAACGGATACTTGGAAACAAGCTCCATGCACCCTAGATGCCTGTGAGGGCTGTGGCCGTCATGCGTACCTCCTGGCCACAGTGTCAGAGATGGAATAGGGCCGCATTGTAACTTGGCACACAGGTTCCTAACCTCAGTCTTCCTAGAATAACATACGGTTGGTTAAGGGTTTGTCTTAGTTACTTTTCTTGTTGCTGAGACAAAATACCCAACACCCAAAGTTAAAGGGGAAAGGTTTATTTAGCTCACAGTTTATAGAGGTTTCAGTTCATAATTGGCTGGCTCCAAGGCAGGGTAGCACATGGCAGAGAGGCAACAGTTCTTGGCGGTGGAAGACAGCAAAAGCAGCAAGGGAGCGAGCAAAGGGGGAAGATAAGCCTCTTTCTGCCCCTTTTATCTTATACAGACTGCTAGGATTAGGGGGTGCCAATCCAATCAGTGGACTGATCCAGCAATCATCCACCCTTAATCCCAGCACCCTTAATCCTAGCATTGAACCATGAATCAATCACAAACTCTAGATTCAGCTACCTCTGATCTAAAAGTGCATGAGGCTTTGGGAGGACATCTAGGCACAAAGCATAACAGGGCTGTCTATTTTATTTCTCTTTCAGTGAACCAGCTCTTCAATTTATTGATTCTTTGTATTGTTTTCTTAAGTCTCCATTGCAGTAATTTCTGCTCTGATTATAATTTCCTCCCTCAAACGTGCTTCGGGTTTAACTTGTTCTTCTTTTTGTAGAAGCTTGAGGTTCACCATTAGGTTATTTACTTGAGCTCACTGTGTTTTTCTGATGTGGGAATTCACTGCTATGAATTTCCCTCGTAGAACTGCTTTCATTGTGTCCCACAAATCCCAGTATGTTGTATTGGCATTATGGTTTAATTGTAGAAACTGTCTAATTTCTTCTTTAATTTCATCTGTGATCCATTGGTTATTCAGGAGGGTGTTATTTAATTTCCACATGTTTATGGAGTTTCTGTGGTTTCTTTTGCCATTTCCGATTCTGTTGCACTATGATCTGATAATATGCATGGATTAATTTCAATTCTGTTACATTTATGTAAGCATGTTTTATGAGCTAGTATGTGAACTATTTTGGAGATACTCGCATGTGCTGCTAAGAAGAATGTGTATTCTGTTGTTGGGTAGAACACTCTGTAGATATCTACTAAGTCCATTTGTTCAAAGGTTTGGTTCAGCTCTGATATTTCTTTGTGGATATATTTTCTGGTTGATCTGTTTGTGACAGGAATTATTGAGGTCCCCCATTACAATTGTATTAATGTTTATCTGACTTTTCATATCCATTATTGTTTGTTTTATATAGTTGGTTATGCCAGTATTTGCTGCATATATATTTATGATTGTTATCTCTTCCTCTTGGATTGTTCCCTTAACAAGTATGTAGTGACCATCTTTGTCTCTTGGGATCATTCTTGGCTTGAAATGCACATTGTCTGCAAATAGAATAGCTACCCCTTCTTTCTTCTGGGTTTCGGTTGTGTGAAGTATTGTTTTCCATCCATTGATTTTTCAGTCTATGAATTTCTTTTTTAATTAAATGTGTTTCTTGTATGCTGCATATTGTTGGATCTTGTTTCTTGTTTCTTTTCTTTGTTTTTTTTTTTTTTGGAGACAGGGTCTCACTCTGTAATTCAGGCTGGCCTCTTGAACTCACTGTGTAGCCCAGGCTGGCCTCAAACTCACAGCAATCCTCCTGCCTCAGCTTCCTGAGTGCTGAGATTACAGGCGTGCACCACCATGCACCACTCCCTTCCATCTTATTTCTTGATCCAGTGGGCTGATATTTTTTTTTTGTTGTTTGTTTGTTTGTTTGTTTTGACGCGTGAGTTGAGACTCTGAAGGTTGATTGGTTCTGTCAATTTAAGTAAGAGAAGTTTGACTAAATCAGCTCAGCAAAGACCCACCCTAGGGTGTCTTGTTGCCTGGAAGGTATAAAGAGGAAATGAAGGACAGATCTGCTCCTGTTTCTTTGGAGGAGCTCCAGTCTTCACCCTCACCTTGGCCATCATCTCCTGGATTCCAGCACAGACTCTTCAGTCTTCCATCCTAGACCCATTGGCTCCTGATACAGACTTGCATGGGATGCTGCAGCAGCACAGCTCCTTGTATACCCTTGACTGAGGAAATGGTCCTCTTCTGTTGGGGGTGGTCATCCTCTTTGACCAAGTGTGCAGCTTTGGGAGGGATGTACATGGAGTGGTGAGGGAGGAAGGGGACACCTGCCTAGCCAGCCAGATCAGCCACATCAATGCTGATGATCAATGGGGGGACAGATATTGCAGCTAGATCTCTCTCACATGTATATGGTTCTTTATTTCTGAGGTCTACAGTTTCGTGGTAGTGTGCAACTGAAGGCATGACTCTGCTGTCACTGGTAGACGAAGGAAGCAGTCAGAGGCCAGATCCATGCTGGATAATCCCAGCAAGCCTGAGTAGGATTAGGGCAAGGTGCTGGACAATACCAGCAAATTTGCAGCAGGATTAAGGCAGGGCACCAAGTCTGCTACTTTTAAATCCATAGCCATTCATCGGACTCTGGCTTCAGGTACTGTGTTGGGGGGGAACCTGGGTCGTTCATCCTACAACACTCTGGGTGTCTCCTGCCAGCGTAACCATGGCTCCCTGACCCTGTACGTTTCCCATGGTTATCTCTTGGCCAGTCACAATGGAATTCCAACAGTATGAGCCCAGAGATTAAGCCAAGCCATGGATGCTCTGAGTCCCAGGTTCAGTTGGCCCTTCTGTAACATGGTGTCTGGCCAAGCACTTTCTCCAGGGGACATGGCAGTTCCTAGAAATGAAGTCACTCACCATCTGTTGTAGGGCACACCATCCACTGCTCCGTTCCACTGGTGCATTTCTCCCTGGAAGCCTCTGGATTTACCCACACATATTGTGTCTCTGTAGATTCGATCCTCCTCTCTCAGGCCACAAGCCAGGAGCTGGAGAGAAAGTGCAGTTTGGCCTCACCTTTTTCTGCACTGAGGTCTGTCTCTTCAGTTTCTCTAGGGGCTCCAATTTTCCCTTCAAAAACATGGTGTGCATCTGTTGTAACTAGCAACCACAAGCAATAACTTGTCACTGACAGCCAACAGTTTCCTTTTGTGCAGCCTCAATGTATTGTTGGGGCCAGACTAAGAACAAGTTAGCTTATTTTAGGGTTAAGGATTTTTCTCCTCCTCTTCCTCCTCTTCCTCCTTCTCTACCTTTTCCTTCTTTTCTTTCTCTTCCTCCTCTTCCCTCTCCCCCCTCTTCTTCTTCTTTGGATAATTGTTGTCCAGCTGTATCCAGGGAATATGAGAAATCATGAATGGAGAGTTACTGGTATTGTTGAAGGACAAGAATGAGTTCAGGAAGGATATCATGAAGCCAGGAGGAGAGAGTCTGGATTAGTTAAGTATGTATTGTAGTCAGGGTTTTCAAGGGAATAGATTTAATACAGGACACATAATTTATAGGATTATTTTATAATATTCACCCAAAAAGTCAAAAGTAGAAGAGTGCAACAGATCTGTCCATGTACTAGAGATCCAAAGAATCCAGCTGAAGACCTAGAACCCATGGCAATGTCCTGCGTGAGTCCAGCTGAAGACCTAGAGCCCATGGCAATGTCCTCCACGGGTCCAACTGGAGGCCTAGAGCCCACGACAATGTCTTATGCAAGTCTATCAAGGATCTGTACTGGGAAGACCCAAAGGTCAGTGGTGGAAGCTAGAAAGTCTGTGCCAGTGGGATGAAGGATCTGTGCCACCAGGCTGAGGGATCTGCACTGGAGCCAGGAAGTGACATTCAAGGTAAGGACCAGAGCTCCCCCAAAGAGAACCACAGCCATCCTCAGCGACAGCGAGGACCTGAGCTCCTCCAATGATGAGAACAACCGAGTTCATGCAAGAAAAGCCAGCGTGACAAGCTTCTCCAGGAGAATCAACAGCACACCATCTTCCCCTCTAGTTCTCCTTTTATGCTGTTGGCAACAATCCTCAGGTGGGCCCTCCATACCCAGAATGACCCTGATTCAGTTCAGCTGGGTGTTACAAATTCACCATTAGTTAATCTACCACAGGTTTACTCTCTCATGGGGGGGTGAGTTGCCGCCTTGTGTCAGTTCTCTCTCTTCAACGTGGTTAGACTAATTGAATAAACTCTTCAAAAACAAACAAACACAAAACTATGTGCTGAATGGTTATAGCTTCCTCACATCTAGAAAATGCAAGTTACCCACTTCGGACACAAAGTACATGGACTAAATGTGATAGGAGGACAGGAAGTGATTCCAAGTGACCACAAAGAAAGTTCCAAATGCTATATGTGTGTGTTCTTTACCACTATTGGGGTGATGGTTTCTAGGCTTTACAAACAATATCTGCCATACGGTTACCACATGCTGTCCCGCCTCACCCTGCTATGTTTCCCCGAAAATCAGACCTAAGCAGAAAAAAAATGACAGTCTCAATCCCCTTATTCCTGCTTTACCTGCCATTACAAAATAGTCACCAAGGAAGAGAATAGTGAGCTATCATCTTCTGCATAACACTGGCCATCACCATGGTAACCATCAGCTAGGGCCAGTTCCAGTTAGGTCTTATTTTCAGGCAAACACAGTATGTCACTACACTGAGTACTATACTTTGGTATTAAGTTCATTAGCTAAGAATAAATAATCACTTGTGTGCCCCTCAAAGCTACAACCTGCTGTGGATCCACCATTGCTACTTCACAAGTTACACTTTGAAAGAAATGTTCATATTCTTTTTTTCTTTTTTCTTTCTTTCTTATTTATTTATTATTTATTTTGGTACCAGGAATCGAACTCAGGGCCTCGTGCTTGCCAGGCAGGTGCTGTGCCGCTGAGCTACATCCCCGGCCCTTCGTATCTCTTAAGGAAAATTACTTTGAAATTTTGTAGGAAGTCTCAGTATTACCTAATTAAATGGAAATGAGGATGGAATCAATACAGGAAAGAAAAGCTTACCTAAAATTCACAGCTTTCTAAGTGTAAATCCCCAGCAAAGCATCTTCAGAGAAAATGGCTCCTTAAATAGAAAAGACCCCTCAGCACTGTGTCCACCACATGCAAAACGTCAATGCACACACGTTGCTTTAAAAGTGAAGATGTCACCCGTGCCTCATATCGCCAAAGTTTTCCTAGTTCTGCTGTTTCTAAATAGCACACTGAATCAGGCAGGATGGTGCGTGACTGTGATCCCAGCGCTCCAGCCAGCTGAGGCAAGAAGATCTCAAGCGGAGTCCCACCTGACCAATTTTGTGACTTAGGGAGACACTAAGTGTGTATCTGAATAAATAAACTCTGAGGAAATACCTGTAGTTCATGGTGGAGACGCAGGGTACAGGCTCCTGTAATGCAAAAGTAAGAAACTAATAGATAGATGACTGATAGATAAAAGGATTCCTAGATACTTAGATAAAACTAATAAAATGAGTAAGTAGACATTGATTTATTTAGTAGGAAGAAAAAGATGGGCCATGGAGAGGGCACTGCAGAGGGGGCTCCGGTCATGGAACCCTAAGACACGACCTCACTTCCTTGGCAACCTGTCCAAACAGAACTTGGATCCCCTGTTACCAGGCATCACGACGTAGTAACAGCCGTCTCCCGAGCTCACTTGGCCGGAGGCGGTCAACAGCGAACATGCTGAGCTGCTTCTCCACTCCGCGACGCCGCAGCCTCAGGACCCCAGGCAGGGAAAGTCTGTGTGAAAGACTGAGGAGACGGTTGACTCCATCCAGACACCGCAGGCCACGATGCGGGAGCGACTCAGCTGTCACGAACACACTAGGGAAGGTGTCCCCAGGACGGGCCACCACTGACGAGGAAAAACCAACCTACCCGTGTGAAGTCTCCCCAAGCCCAAATACCAACGGCACCACAAAGCGAATGATCCCAGAGCAAGTCTCGCCGTGCCAGGAGACTCCCAGTAGCTCTGGACAGCTCTCCCCAGAGCCGGGCACAAAAATCCTAGAGAGCCGAGGAAGTCCAGGGCAGGAGAAAGAACTCACAGCCACCGGGCCCCGAGAAACACTGAGAAACCTAGTGTACGTCCACCCTGACCTGGTCACCACTGGAAACCACTTCGGAGGGAGCAGCGCCGAACTCCGGCCAGCGTGGTCAGTGCACGCAGTCCGGCCACACTCGCTCCCCGAGCCCTTTGTGCCAGTTTTCCTGGGCAGCGAACCCTACTACGGTCCCTTCCTCCCGAGCACCTCCACGACCCACACCTCGACCCGACAGGCCCTGATGATGGGAAGAGATATCACGGCACCACGTTTGGGGACGTCCATCTCCTTTGTGGACCTCTGCGATGAAGTTCAACACATGTGGTGTTTGGACAATAAACAGCTTTTCGCCACAAAATGCGTCGAGGAGGAAGAAGACCCGAGTACTGTATCACCTCAGTGGGAATTAGAAGAAGACGTGAGGCTGTCCGAGCTAAAGAAGGAGGACGAACTCTTAATCCACGCATCGCCTTGTGCACCAGAACATCCCAACATGCCTTGTCTGGAAGATCAATCCATCCACCGCAGAGCTGCAGGCCTCTGGAGGAAGTTTTCTTGCGCCAATGGCCATACTTTTCAGGCCAAACGTTTCAGCAGGCGTTCTCACTGTGCCGTCTGCACAGATCGTGTAGGGGGACTCGGACGCCAGGTATACAAGTGCATTGACTGTAAACTCGTGGTTCACAAGAAGTGCCACACACTTGTCACAAGTGGATGCGGACAGCATTCTTTGCCTCCGGAACCCGTGATGCCAACAATTGAACCACCCACGGCTCTGGACTCGGCACAAACAGTGAACCCGTCTAATCCTTCCCGTCAGGACGGTGTGGAACAAGTTGCTGAAGGCAAGGAGGCACTAAACACCAGGGAAAGTGGCAAAGCTTCATCTAGTTTAGGTCTTGAGGACTTTAATTTGCTCCGGGTGATAGGCAGAGGAAGTTATGCAAAAGTTATCTTGGTTCAACTACAGAAAACAGATCGTATGTATGCAATGAAAGTTGTGAAGAAAAACCGTGTCAACATTCATCGGGTACAGACAGAGAAGCGTGTTTTGGAGCAGGTGTCCAGTCATCCTTTTCTTGTTGGGCTGCATTCTTGCTTTCAGACAGAAAGCAGACTGATTTTTGTGCTAGACTATGTAAATGGAGGCGATCTAATGTTTCACATGCAGCAACAAAGAATACTCGCTGAGCCACATGCCAGGTTTTACTCTGCAGAGATCAGTTTAGCATTCAACTATCTTCACCAGCGAGGCATCCTCTATAGAAACTTGAAATTGGACAATTTATTACTAGATTCAGAAGGGCACATTCAGCTCACTGACTACTGCGTGTGTAAGGAAGGACTAGGGCCAGGAGACGTGACCGGCACTTTCTGTGGCACTGCTAATTACCTTGCCCCAGAAATTATAAGAGGAGAAGAGTATGGTTTCAGTGTGGACTGGTGGACTCTGGGCGTGCTCATGTTTGAGATGATGGTTGGACGGTCTCCATTTTATGTTGCCGAGAACTCTGATAGCCCTGATGAAAAGTCAGTTGCTTATCTTCTGCAGCTTATTGTGGAAAGCAAAATTCACATACCATGCTGTCTGTCTGTAGAAGCTGCAAGTGTCCTGCAGAGTTTTCTGAACAAGGACCCAAAGGAACGACTGGGTAGTCATCCTGAAACAGGGTTTGTGGATATTCAGGGCCATGCATTCTTTCAAAATGTTGACTGGGACATGCTGGAGCAAAAGCGCGTGGTACCTCCCTTTAAACCAACTATTTCTGGAGAATTCGGTGTGGACAACTTTGATCCGCAGTTTACTAACGAACCTGTCCAGATCACTCCAGATGACAAGGACGTTGTGAGGAAGATCGATGGATGTGAATTTGCAGGTTTTGAGTACATCAATCCTTTTTCGATGTATGAGGAAGAATGGGTCTGATCCTCATTTTCCAACTGTGCCTTCTGCTTACGTTGACATTTAATGCACACAAATACTTGCTACCAGTCTAGATTCAATGAACCACCTCGTAATTGTTTGGAAGCTAATTTTAATGTCTTTTTTGTACTTATATTTAGATGTAATACTTGATTTTTTATAGTCTATAATACAGAATACTGGATTTTTATTGTTGTTGATAGACTTGCTGTTTATGATTTCACTTAATAACGATGAGGCAATTGTTTGTTAACCAAACTTGTAAACACATTCCATTTGTTGAGTGAAGACAGAATGTATATTTTTTTTTCGTTATTTACTATATGGGAAAATAATTTGCCTTTTAAGTAAAATGTCTTAACTATGCTTGTTTCTCTCCAAACCATATTACCTATACTTTTGGCACCCAGTTTATGTAGTCTTCAGGGAAATCCAAAAAATAACAACAATTTTAAATAAATCTGCAGAAAACACATATAACACAGTTCTATCCCCTTAGTTAAGTTTGTTCAGTAGGATAATACATGGGATACATAGTAGGATTCTTTTGGGGGCAGAGTTCCTCAAACTATTTTTATTAAAATTAGTGGTTAACATTTTATGAAAGAGTTATCAGATATAGCATTGCTGTTTTAGTGCCATTTTTTTATGCAAAGGAATTGAAAATTAACCATCATCATCTAAATAAGTTACTATGGCACAATCTTAGTACAATTTACTTGTAGGTAAGCTATCTAGTCTTAAGTTTAGAATGATTTAAAATTTGTAGGCATTTAATAAGTTATATTTTATCTTTGTTAGTGGCCCCATTTCATAGGAAATAGAACTTTCCCAAAGCTTATAGTCATATATTGTCTTTTCTTCTAATAGCTAAGTTTGAAAGTAATGAAAATATCCAAGGAAAAGGTTTAGATACAGTCACGTTCATTGGCCAGGTATACACTTTTCTCTTCATGCCTGGAACTTGTTTTAAAACAAAAAGCAGTACTCACAATGTAAACTTATAGAGAATTCTGCCCTGTCAGAAACAGGTTTGGGATCATGCTTTTAACTGTCGCTCTTTCATGTAGGCTGTTACATAACGTAGAATCATCCCACAGGGAGCTTGTTTAAAATGTTTATTACTGAACCCACATTAGAATTCTTTTGGACCTTTGGCCCTCATTTTGAAAAATACTTTCTTCAAGTTATTCTTTTGTCTTCCAGTTAAATAGTAGAACGTATATCCATGGTATACAATTTTAAGATGGTACAAGTAGCAATTTACAACGTTATGAACATTTTTTGAACAAATTTTAAATGAATAACTATGCTTGATATCTTCCCTGTTCCCCCCAAAAAAAATCTTATCAGTTTTCTAACAATGATATACAGATGATGAGCATTTTTCTTTGATGGGGTTTTAACTCTTATTCAGGGTGGTCTTGTGTTTTTAAATTTTTAAGTTGTAAGATTTACTGTGTATATTTTGTGCAGAATTGCATTACAAATATGTTTTTAATGGTCTCTTTGAAGTCTTTAAGTGTCATGCAAGTTCTTTTATGCTATACAGAAATTCTCTCAAAAGGGAATAAGGGGCCGGTGAGATGGCTCAGCGGCGTAAGCGCCTGCCTTGCAAGCGCGAGGGCCCGAGTTGGACTCCCGGATCCCACATACGAAAAAGGGGCTGGTGATATCGCTCAGCAGCACGGGTGCCTGTTGGCGCGCCAGGTCCTGAGGTCAACCCCCCGGTACCCACAAAAAAAAAAAAAAAAGGGAATAAGGCAGTTTACAGCCAGAATGGTTGGCATTTTCGTGTTCTAGACAATAATTTATTTTGCAAAAGCCTGTGGTCAGATCATTTTATGAATATGCAGCCTGGATTAAATTTCAAGTACCTTGGTAAGTGCCGGTACATTTACTGTATAAATTTGTTTTGATTTTCGTCATGTGGAATATTGTCTTGGTCATCATAATGTAATCTCTATTTCTGTACCTTCTTTTTCATGTGAAAAACCTTTAAACAAAACACTTAATACATATACAAAAAAAAATCAAAACTGTCTTTATCAGCAGTTGACATAATTACCTGAACAGAAGGTCCAAGGCTACAAAGGGCTACAACAGCACTAGTGAGTAAAGCGGGTTACAGGATACTTTATCAGTATTTTAAAAATCAATTATATGGGAGGCTGAGACAAGAGGATCCCATGTGAGGTCAGCCTGGGCAACATAGTGAGAGCCTATTGGAAGGAAGGAAGCAGGGAGGGAAGGAGAGAGGAAAGAAATGAAGGGAGGAAGGAAGGAAAATAGGGAGGGAGGGGAAAAGGGGTGGGATGTAAAGACTACCATCACTTTGGCAGTTTCTTAGAAAGTGAAATGTGCACCTACAAGTTGACCCAGCCAGTCCACTTCTAGATATTTCATCAGGAGAGATGAAAGGATGTCTCTTTAAGGACTTGTACATAGATATTGATCATTTCTTTGTAATAGCCCAAGGAAGTACTGGTACTAGTTTACATTCCCATCGGCAATGTCTGAGAATTCCCATTGTTTCATGTCCTCATCCACACTCGGGATGGTCCCTCATCTTTAATGTGAGCGATCTTGCCCATTGCACAGTGTTATCTCATTGTATTCTTCAGTGTTATTTTTGCTATTAGTAAGAAGTCATTTTTAAATTTTTATTTACAAATAAAATACAGTAAAACTGACAATGTGCTAACGATCCAGATATCTATGAACAGATGAATGGAGAAACAAATTAGGTTGTATCTATACACTGGAATATCAGCAATAAGAAGGGAGAAACTTTGGTCCACTCAGACACATGGATAAATCTCAAAATGACTATGTTGAGTGGAGGCAGGGGAGGGGCAAAGGTATAGTATATACTTTCATTTATATGCAATTCCAGGAAATGCAAACTAAATCAGTAATCAGTGTCAGCCTTTGTTTGGATGCAGAAATGGGATTCGTGTCAGAAATCAGATTCGTGGTTGCCTGGGGACGGGAAGCAGAAAGCAGCATATTCCCTGCTTCAATAGTTTGAAAGCTCATTAGAGAAACAAGTCTAAGATATTAAAATAAGTTACAGAAAAAGACCATGCAAAACATATGAAAAAATCAGCTGGGGATATAGTTCAGTGGTACAAGCGTCAGCCTTGTAAGTGCAAGGTCCTGAGTTCGAGTCCTGATACCCGCCCCCCCCCCCCCAATCACAGCCTACAAATCCTGTATGCAGGAAATGGATGGAACACAGTTTTGGAAAGATTCGGTGCTTTTCGAGATTACTGATACGACAATGTCTCTAACTTTAAAGGAAGATGCTGAGACATGAGGTCAATTTGTTCTTTAGCCCCTCATTTATCAGGTGTAAGAACTGAGATTCTTACCCAACTCCTTTCTTCATCCAAACAAAGCCTGAGACCTGCATCGCCTTGATGGAAACAACAGAGAAGAGGTTATGCAGGCGGCCACCCGGGGTGATTTCAAAGGTCAGAACCATCTCTTAACTCCCCCAACAACCGGCTCCCCTAGTCGGCACGAACCCTGCACGGGATCACCATGAGAGCCAAGTGTCTGACACTGTGGTCTTTGGGCTGCAATTTCCTGGGGAAGGAAAGGCGGGGCCCTGGAGGATCAGAAGCGATCAGCGTGCACGGGCTGCTCCTGACGGCTTCGGGCTGCCGGGCGGTGACGCGTGAGGTCCAGCGCCGCGGCCACGGCGCCAGTGAGAAGGGAAACGCTGAGGGGGACGCGGAGGCGCTGAAGAGACGCCTCTGCCGCGACACCACTCGGCCGGCCGCGAGCAGGGCGCAGGCGCACGAAAGGCCACTCGCCCGCCCTCCCGAGCGCCTCCGGCCGAAGATCTCCGAGTCACCCCGGCTCCGGCGCCCGAAGACCAGGCCCGGCCTGCGACTGGGGCAGGAAGCGCGGGCTCGTCCCGCGCCGGCCGCCCGCGCGCTCCGGGAAGGGCGAGGACGCGGACACGCGCGCCGCCACAGCGGTCCCGGGAAGGCGGCGGGGCCGAGCCGGCCGGGCGCGGGCTCCAGAGCGAAGGGGCGGGGGGCGGACGAGCGCGGCTCCGCCTCCGGGACGCCGCAGGGGCGCGGGGCGCGTCGGGGTCGGGACTCCCTGTTCCGCGTTCACTAATCGCGCCTGCGCTGCCCTCGCTCCCGTCTCACCTCTCCAGCTCCGGGAAGGCGGGATGTAGTAGTATTTTCCCCCAAGCCGGTCGGCGTCCCCGCGCTCCTTCCCCTCCTTTGACGGCGTCCTCCACAGGGCGCGGAGTAAACCCCGAGGGCGACCCTTGCGGGCGCGCTCTGTTCCCAGCGCGAGTGTGGCCTCCCACTAAGCGCGCACCCTGCCTGAGCTCCAACCCCAGCCCTCTCGCTTTTTTTTTTTTTTTTTTTTTTTTAACATAGGTTTTACAGGATTTTGCTTCCTCTCTCTCTTGTACTTTTCTGGCTTAAGATTCGTTGCTTCTGAGCTGTCTTCTTCAGTTTTAGTGTACCATCTCGTGCACATTGTGATACTCCATTTGGGCTTGGCCTGCTTTCTCCCCAAAGTTCCTGCAACTCTCTCCTCAAAGCAAGGTCGTTCACTTTGGCAGTTTTGAGGCTGCAAAGGGTGAAGACTTGCTGCTTCTTGTGAGGCCCTCAGGCCATCTTTCATATTCTCTGGTTCCTTCTCAGCAATCAAGATCTCCTTACTCTATCTTTGCAGTTCAAAGCTTTACTGGAGCTTTTTTTCTGGCCAAACTCACAATGTTTTACATCATCCTGCTGGGCTCTTTGCTTTTGATTCGCAACATAAATCTGGCTAAAAGCCCCCAACAATAGCCATGCCACTGCCTCAACATTCAACTGCCTTGAAAATTTTCTGCCAGATTAGTCTGCCACCCTTAATCTTAGTCTCAGGCAGAAATCTCTGGATATGAGCACAATGCAGACAAACTTTGCCAAGCCAAAACACACACCGTCTAGAGTCCCAACAGCCAATGCAGGCCTTCTTCCCAGCAGGAACCTCCGAACCCCGTCTTTACCAGCAGGATTTCTGTCAGCCTTCTGGTCTTCTGAGCTCTGACCAGAATCTCCCATACAGAACAGCCTAAGGCGTTCCAGCACTACTCTTCCAGGCCACAGCTCTGAACCTTTCCCACAAGCCATTCCCAAAGGCGCTTGAACCACATTGTCAGATATAGTCACAGCAAGGACCCCACTTCTCTGGTACCAAATTCTATGTTAGTTACTTTTCTCTCGTTGCTGGGACAAAATACCCATTGCCCAAAATTAAGGAAGGAAAGGTTTATTTAGCTCACAGTTTGTGGAAGTTTCAGTCCATACTCAGCTGGCTCCAAGGCAGAGTGGCACATGGCAGAGGGCAACAGTTCATGGAGGTGGAAAAGAGCAAAAGCAACAAGAGCAAAAAGGGAGGAGGGAGAGAGAATACTCTTTCTGTCCTTCATATGGTATGTAGGCTACCCACCCTAGAGTGGGTGTAGCACTCACACCCATAATCCCAGCACTAGACAGTCACAAACTCTAATTCACCTGCCTCTGAAAAGCAACACCCCATGACTGCATGAGGCTCTGGGGGGACATCTAGACACAATAACATTGACTTCCAAGGCTAGAAAGATTATATCCTAAGCTTGCTCAGCATCCCATTCTTTATTTACCTACTGGCATTTCCACCTGCCCAAGAGGGAAAAAAAAAAAAAAAATAGTTGAAAGTGTTTACCACTATCCTCAAAGGAAGGTCCCTGTTAGTCAGTTTAACGCCAGTCATTTGACCTCCCTCCTGCCTAACTAATGCACTTACGTTGTGGCTCAGGCAGAGGTGGGGATTGTTTCCAACCAGAAGTGGCTGGTGATTGCAGGGTACACCTGCCAGTTTAACTCCTGAGCCCTTTTATAACTGTCTGCCTTGGCCAGTACTATGATCTCGCTTGATTTTCGTTTTATTAAATTACTCCAAATCCTATGGCTCTTAATTTTAACCAGTTAATTTACTCATGCATACATTAGTACAAAGATGTACTTACACTTTTATGCTCTGCTGTTTTCACTTAACTTTCAAAAAATGAATAAAAGCAAGTGCTTGACCCACAACATTTAGAGGTGTCTTTTTCCTGTGTATCTTCAATATTGAAGATATTAAAGCTCTACTCTGTGAAAATCTAGCTCTGTGAAAATTATAAGAATGTAAAATTTATCATGCTTCTTTAGAAAAAAGGTGGTAAGGAATGAAATTGAATCATTTTAGTGTTTTGAGTACATTCTTGAGTATATCCTCAGAATATATTCTTAACCAATAAGCTATTTTGCCTAATATAGGTATTTCTTTATCAATTGTGTTAAGTATTGTTTATGCTAGTTTGTTAAAAATTGTTTTAGTTTCCAAAAAAAAAACTGGTTTTAGATGGGTCTTACTAAGAAATAGTATGTCAAATTCCAAGGATCACACCTATCTTAGTCTAAAAGAGTTGCTTCTTATGTATGTGTATGCAAAGCTGAGATCTGTGCTTGAGCTTGGTTTATCTCTAACACATTTCCCCCTCAATTTTGACCTTTATCTGACTTTTTTTTTGTGTGTGTGTGTGTACTGGGGTCGACCTCAGGACCTCGCATGCCAGCAGGCACCCGTGCTGCTGAGTGATATCACCGGCCCATTTTTTGAATGTAGGTTCTGGAAGTCGAACTCAGGACCTCGCGCTTGCCAGGCAGGCGCTTATACCGCTGAGCCATCTCACTGGCCCCTTATCTGACTTTTAAGGTCCAGAATATAAATTTTTAAAAACTTACATATAAATAAGATTCTGTTATTCATTATTTTTAGATTTATTCCTGTTTAGATTCTTTAATCAAAACTTTTTAGGTGCTTATTAAAAAATATACAGAATTAATTCTAAATACTGCACTTAACCTACTTAGTCATATCATCACTTGCTAACACAAGCCTCATTTGGGTTTTAAAACTAGACTTAGATCCAGAGTAAAAATAGTTAAGATAGTTAATGTGGGGTTAGGGTTTTTAATCCATGCTTTTCTCTTTTCCTCTCCAGGCTGGAGAAGTAATGATTTTATACAATCTAATTTTTTAAAAAATTATTGTATTCACTCATATGCAATTTAATTTTTAATGGGGGAAATAATGGTGTTTAAGAAAATCTTATTGATTTGTATTGGTGACATGCCCTGTAGGACACCAAGCCATAGTTGATTGTCTCATATTTTATTATATCTTTAGGTATGTCTGTTTGTTTTTGTTATTGCTGTTGTTGATGATCAGTTGATTGGTTTGGTTTGGTTTTTTGAGATAGGGTCTCACTATATAATCCAGGCTGGCATTGAACTCACTATGTAGACAAGCTTCAAAACTCCTCCTGCCTCAGCCTCCCAAGTGCTAGGATTATAAGTGTGTGCCAACACACTCAGTTTAGGCATGCCTGATTTTATTCTCAAATATGTATCATGATGGTAATAAAATGCTATATCCATTTGCTAAGTATGTAGTTCCTATAGGGATAAGAAAACTAGGCATTTTATATACTCTGATATACATATGTTCATTATGTTCATATTTTCATACACAATTTCCTTTTCAAAACTACATTCAGGTGTTGCTGTGATGCATTTCTTTACTATAAAATATAAGTAAATAGGTGTGTTATCAAGAGCAGGGTTTTTTAATTAATGTGATATGTTAGTGGGTTGTGAAATCAAAATAGTGGGTCATAGGTATTTTTTTATCTCTTTCTAATGAAGTTGAAAAAACCACATAACAGAAAATATCTTCCTACAAAAACTTAGTAAGAACATGGCATAGTGGCATATGCCCATAATCCCAACTACTTGGGATGCTGAGGCAGGAGGATCACAAGTTCAAGACCAACCTGGGCAACTTAGGGTGACTCCATCTCAAAAACAAAAAACAAACAAGGCTGGGGATGTAGTTCATTGTTCCCTGGGTTTAATCCCTAGTACCACAGAAAAAAAATAATATTATCCTAAGAATATTAGTTATTACTTGTATATATTTATTGCACATGTGTTTGTGTATCAGCTTGTATAAAATGTACTTATTCAACTCAACCAGACCATGGTACCCAAATATTTAGTCAAATAGTAGTCTAGATTTTGCTGCAAAGGTATTTTAAAGATGAGATCAATATTTAAATCAGTAGACTTTGAGTAAGCAGGTTACCTGTATTGTGTGGGTGGGCCTCATCTAATCAGAAGCTTCAAGGGAAAAGGCCCTGCAGGTACTTGAGGAAGGCAGAATTCTACCTGCAGATTGCTTTCAGACTCAACCTGCAACATCAACTTTTCCCCGTCTCCTCCACTCTTTTATCTGGAAAACCCTGACTTATATACTCACTAAAGCTCAAGGTTCAAAAATTTGAAAATTACTCATCTTGAGAACAGTTTTTTAACCTACTGAACTGAACTGATACAAAGTACCTGGAGTACTGCTCTGCCATAAAGAAGGATATACTTGAGTCATCTGTAGGAAAATGGATGCACTTTGAGACTATAATGCTAAGTGAAATAAATCAGACACACAAGCTTAAGTATCACATGGTTTCTTTTCTATGAGAAACCCAAAATATAAATAAAGAGCAAAATATAAGATAGGAAATAGGGAGATAAATCTTTTGCAAATGGGAAGAGGACCAAAAGATGGAGGGAGAGTTGAAGGAGAAAAAGGGAAGAAGATGAAGAAAGAATTGAGATGTGTTATGCATGTATGCCAACTTCACACAGGGAATGTAATCATTATGTATTGTAAACATGTACTAATAAAAAATATTTTTGAAAAGTGCTTTCACAAGGTGGGCATGCTATCACACAGTTTAATCCCAGCTACTTGGGAGGCTGAGACAGGAGGATCATAACTTTGAGACCAGCCTGGTTAACTTAATAAAACGCTCTCTTAAAATAAAAACGGCAGGGGGTATAGCTCAATGGTAGGACACTTGTCTAGCATATGCGAGGCCCTGGGTTCAAACCCCAGAACCAAAAAACAAAACAAAATAAAAAATAGTGCTTATTCAGTGCCTACTTCAAAATAAGCACTTAATAAGTGATATCTGGTGTTATTTTACTAGTTATTAAAATCCACAAGAATCTTGATTTGATATGAAGTACAAATATAATTCTGAGCTCCACATTCATTTAAACTATCATTTTTAAAAGATTTATACATTCACAATGGGGCCATAATTTGCATGTCTCACTGCTGGATCACCAGCAGTACATGCATGACTGTCCCATCAGGTGGCATGGCACAACCCTATCAGGTAGTGCACACTGCCCGATGGAACAGTCACACATGTACCACCCATAGTTGAAGCCAGCAGGGACATGTTAATCTACATTTGACAATAACACTGTAGGACTTTGAATGTTTGCTTTGCAGAAGTTGTGTAATTTTCTTGTATGTTTTTGTCTTCCCTTTTGTATGCCCTAAGAGCTTCCTCTGTTTTCTCATCATGATAGAACAATTTAATATATTTAAACTTTTAAAATGTAATTGAATTTTTAAAAATATAGCTACTTTTTCTGTAGTTCAAGATGAGTCTAAATTCTCAATCCCAGTGGAAAAAGAAACAATCATGTAAAAGCCCTGTACAGGATGCTTTTCTTGCACCCTATCTCACATCCTCCTCTTCTACTTTTACCACAGCCTTGCTGCAGCAGCCAGCTGCTCACAAGTGTAATCCCCCCACAGCTCTACTGAGCATGTTTTTTCCTGTGACACTGTAGCATGGGATGTGAGAGAGTTAACATACAGGTAACCGTTGACCAGTAATTAGCCACTAATGGGTGAAAGTCTCTTTCTGTCCCTTGGGGAAACAATTCAAGCACATTCAGACAAGTATATTCATGTAGCTCCTTGAAAGATCCCAGTGCCCACAGCAGTGATCAGCTCCAGAGCACACCTTTATTTTGGTTTTCCTTCCATGTTCCATTCTCTACCGTATCATATTCCTTTTCTCTGGGATCACTTATTTAACATCAGCTATACAAAAACCAAAATTGGCTTTAGTAGACATGAGCTCAAAGTGTAAATGATCAGTACCAGGTAATTAAATTCAGTGGGCCAACTCATTTTGTAATCTGAGTTCACCTTGGCTCTGTTAGAAACAAAATGACATGTTCCTTAGTAGTATTACTGAAATTGTGTTTGTGTGTCAGATATGCTTGAAAATTTTGCAGCCAAAGTCATCTTAGTGGAATGAAAATATGGGGTGTCATTCATTATTTGTCCAGGTAGTTGAGAGACCATGGAGTTAATTCTTCAGGAACAAGCATGGCTTAGCCTACAAGTATACCTGCAGTTTACTGCCTGCAGGAGCAGTGATTTTCTTTCCCAGTAAATGTGTAATTGAGTGCCTGGATACCACAGCCTAACCAAGCTGACATGTAAAAATCCATCACAGATGATAATTAACCTTTGCTTATATTTCTTGTTTTAAAGGCAATTGGGTTTTGAATGCTTAGGAATTTTGAGTCTTCAAATCCTGGTCAGGAAAGTAAGAGTAGGACCCAGTAAAAAAATTTCTACTCACAAGAATGTAATTAATCTTTTAGGTACTGTACTAGCTTTTGTGCATGATAATTCGAGTCATTCTTCTATTCAGGTTTTCTTTTCATTAGCATACTTTACAATTTGGGAGCAACAATTAGCACATTAATTGCTGTTTTATTTGTACCTCTATTTTGCAAGAAATTATGTTTATTTGATGTTACAATACTGGGATCAAACCCAGGACCTCATACATGCTAAGCATGTGCTCTACCATCAAGCTACACCCCTAGCCCATAATTATTTCTGAATTTAAGTGAGACGAATGTAACTACTGATATGAGAAAAATTTGCTGGACTGTACATTCTTATTGGGAGATGAAAGACTTGTAAATTTGCACATATTATAAAATCTAAGTACATTATCTCTTATTGATAAATACTGCTAGCTAATTAACCCCTAGAGACCTTAGTTCAAACAAGTTCTCACAGTTAGCAGTGAAGGTATAAATGTGAATCTAATTAGCAAGTGGGCTTAGCTTATCATGTTTATGTGTTTAACCTTTATAAACACATTATGGAAGAATGAATTTTAAAAAGAAAATTATATGCCTATGATCTTGACTTTTATTTTTTAAGCTATTTTTAAAGTAAGGGAGTCTGTGTATGTATAAAAAACATAAAAGAGGACATAAATAGAGTACAAATTAATAGTGATCATTTGGATGGTGAGTTGATTTTTATTTTCTCTTTATGGTGTGATGTATTTTATGAATTTGCTATATAAAGGCTATATTTCTCTATTATCAAAAAAATTGTTTTAGAAAATTAAGAATGCTAGCTCAGTGGTGCCCTTCTTCTAGTAAGGGATCTAACAGATCGTGCAAAGGACCTGGTGAGGGAGAGCCAACCACAATATCCACCTCATTTCAGCTCAACCAATATTTATAAGGTGCTGCTGTGCTCTTTTTATCAGATAATTGACACTTTTCCTGTTTAATTTTTTCTCTTTTTTTCTTGGCTTAGCTTCATAGTATTTCCTTTCTTGCTTGCTTTAGCTTCATGATATTGTTATTTTATCCTTTACATACTTATTTTTTATGGCTACACTTTTGAATGGTGTTTCCAACTTCTAAAGATTTCTATTTAAGATTATGAAAAAAATTATTTTGGACATACTTATGATGGGAGCAGTTATATCATTGTTATAGCTTATTAATCCTTCATCTTAAAAGTTCTTTTCATAATATACTTATATTTCCTATATGATCATTATTCAGTAGAGTAGCCATTAGCCACACATGGCTATTCTGATTTGAATTCATGAAAATTAAAATTAAATTTAAAATTTAGCTCCTCAGTCATCCTACCACATTTGAAATGCTCTGTAGCTACATACTGCACAGTGCAGGTGAGACTGTCTCCACTCGTCCATATTTTCTTAGACAGTGCTCCTTTAGCTTCGCGGTATTTTTCACTTTCAACTTTCTTGACTTTGTTTCTTTATGTCTATTTCTACTTTCCTTTTCACACTCTATTAGATTTTTTTAAACAAATTATTTTTGTAAATAGAATCACACATTCCATACTTGGCACAGTACTAGAAAGTAATAGGCAGACTTTTGTTGACATGTGTTTCAAACTATGATTGTCGCCAAACTCCTAAACCCCCTCTGACGCTTTGTAATTTTCATCACTGAATATTGTCAACTTTCTTCTTATGCTTATTGCTCATATATGACCAATGTGATGTATACATTTGGAGAGCAGACTAATTTTTCATTATCTAAAATCCTCACATGGTAAAATTTGGGTGTCCTTAGTCCTTATTATAGCAAAGAAAATGTGAAATTATGGGTCTAGTAGCATCTATAGGAGAATACAGGACCTACCTCTGGAAGAGAAAGTAGGTAGTTGGGCATGTGTGAGGGGAAATGTTACTTTTTCAATTCTAAATCTTTCTACATCATTTAAATTTGAGGCCACATGCCTCTATTTTTTATTTTAAAAGTAATAATTTTCTGAAGTGTTATTAGATTCAAAACTCACATCAGTAATATGGATTTAGTATTTAACTAGATGGGTTCCATTAAAAAATATTTTTAAATAGGATATAATCTATGTTTTAAACTGTCTCTATTGACCAAGTAGAAGGTTTAATTACTTAAAGAACTAGAGACTTTCAGACCTTCAGATAAAATGCTTAGTCTCATTCCCCAATACAAAAGATAAGCCTGGTTGGGTATTAACTATGACACTCAGATATTTAAAATTAGAAATGACTATTTTCATTTGTTATGGATCAAATCTTTTGATTTTAATTACCATGGTAATCTTAGATAACTTTTAAAGCATGACTACCATGACAATAAATAACCTGCCCATTATAAAATAATAATATAGCTCAATGCATTCTATGTTAAGTGTGTCCCCGATCCTTTGCATCCAATCATATCATTATCTGAGAAAATTGATTTTACTAAAAAACAGTTCATTAGTACCAAAGTAAAGATCCATTTTTAACGGAAGATATAGAAGGGCTTTTTGCTTAAAATAAATGCCATAATCTAGATATTTATTTTTTATTGAAATTATGTAGTTTTCTTTCACTTATACACTTAAGAAGAACATTTGGGTTAAAATATGGGTTTTCATTTTTAATGTATGACATTCTTGATATGCACTAATAAAATTAAATATTTTCTGACTTGCACAAGTGGATATAAGGTAAAATGTTACGAAAGAAAATAAAGCTTTTATGACAGGTCTTGTTTTCTTTCAAACTATTTATAGCTTTTCTATAATCATCTGTTTTGACAGTCTCTTTTTTAGACAGGGAAAAGGTATATTTTAGTAAGGACTAATAATCATAAAGCTCAGTAATTGTCTCCCCCATAAAATTAGTCTAATTGCATTATTGATGATCACTAAATTACATGGAAGTTTATCATAAAGGCATTTCATTTATTTGTATTTGTTGAAATTAACTTCACTAATAAGATTTTCTGAAGAATGATTTCCATATTTTCATAATGGGGTGGCTATTTTTTCTAATAAATTTATATGGCATTGTCCTAAATGCAATAATATTTAAAAGCCAGTACATGTTACCATACTAGAGTAATACTTATTAATAAAATTCACTTATGTATTGCAAAATATTTGCAAGCAATAGTTCAGTGATGTGTTCAGTGATAGTGAATACATTTTATCTATTCACCTAAGAAACATCAAGTTGTCTCTTAATTTAAGAAACAAGCTGGACATGATGCCACTTGCATCCAGGAGTTCAAGCTGGCCTAGGCAACATAGTGAAACCCTCATCTTAAAAAAAAAAACAAAAAAAAAAGCAAAATATTTACAAGTAACTGATAGTAATATGTAAATATTGAACACAGCTTTTGTTCAGTCTAACCATGTTAAAAAGACTTTCTGATCTTCACATTTTATGTTCAGGTATTCTTGAAAAAAATTTCCAGATAGCTTTCCTAATGTCTGCCACCTTTACAAAATGCCTTACTATAAAAAGGAGACATTCTAAAGAATTATTTTCAGAAATATCCATCTATCATATCTTTGAAATGAACTCTTGACTTAGCAAGTGGCAAACCATGGTATCCTAACCTTCAGTTTGTGTTCTTATGAATATTCAAGGAACTGACCAGTGCTGTTGCTGAAGCTTATACTTAAATACCTGAAGTAAATGTCATTTTCTTGAAATAAGTAATTAATCAACATCACAGAGGATATCAACATGAATTATTTCAAGTTCCTAACTTTTTGGGTGCTCTGACATCACAAAATCCTCCTTTCATCTTAAGTTTGTGTATTCATTTTCAAAAGTGGACTAACAATAGATTTTGAAACCATCAAAATTCTTGAGATACAGATCTTAGGCATGTTTTGCATATCATGAAAGCAACATTACAAGTTCTCGAACCAGAAGAATTTCCTTAAAAATCATATATAGCTTGCCTGACTCAGTTGCCATATGATAGTGTTCATTCGTGCCCAGCCTGAGATTTTTTTTGACAAGTCTAACATCACTTTTTTCTTTCTTTTTACTTTTCTTTTCTGAGTAAGATTTATCTCTTCTCTCTAAATAACTTTTTTTTTAAGAATGGCTACTTCAACTGCCTTTATTATTTAGTTACTTATTAGAAGGAATATTGATCAAGAGAAAACAAGTAGGCCCTAGGAAGGAAGGAACTAAAATCTGTTCAACAAATAACCGATGAGTAGCTGCTCTGTACTAGTGGTAAATGTATAGAGCTAATATAAAGATGGCCTAGGGAACATAGTTGTCCTCATGTAGTGAGAAAGACAGACTAATAATACACTGAAAGTGAATCATTAAAAATGAAGTGCTCTGAAAGAAAAAGAAAAAAATTCTAAGAAAGTAACAGGCACAAGCTTCTTTATAATGGACAAAGTTTAGCAAAGTTGCTTTGTGGAGTTGATATTTAGGCAGAGAAGTGAAGGATGAAAACGAACACCCAAGATGAAGGGTGAGTGATGTGACACCAAAGCCAATATCATGATGAAAAGATTGACAAATCTGATAGCACAAGAAATTTCTATTTTCGTGTAGTTAAAATCAACCTCCTAGACAAAGTTAAAAAGTAAGCCAAAGATGAGGGTGGGGGAATTTTAAATTCTTGGACAAACAGAGATTTTTTTTTTTTTTTTTTTTTTGGTATTGACAAAGTTGCAGAGAAACAGGTATTACAACTCACCATATAGTAAAAGTACGTAAGTACAGGTGAAGGTGTTGTTAACTCTTTAGACAATAATTTTCCCAATACGAGAAATTGTTGATGTAGCAGCTCCCATTTATAGAAGGAAACCTAGTGAATGAATGGTACATTCATAAAAATTTTATGCAAGAATACAGTAGTATTATAAAATATGAAGCATTCTAAATGTCCATCTATGGAGGATTGGCGAATAAACTTTATTCCTCTATAGTGCATTTTTAGTTACTCTGCAGTCATAAAGAAGGATAATGTACATCCATATATTGACGCAAAAAGATTCTGAAAAATATTAAGTGAACATAACCATCATGTACAATGAATACTGTTTCATAAACTGTTTTTCAGTTAATATTTATAAATATATTTATAAATGAGATATATTATGTTTATATTATGAATGTCAATGTAGGTATAGGGAAAAAACTACAATGATATAGTCCAGACTTTATAACAGTGGATATAAAAGTACAAGATATATATTTTGTTCATTTATGGTGGTTTAAATTTCTATATTTTTCTTATACGTTTTTATTAGTACATATTTGTACTAATAATATATAATATATAATGATTAAACTCATCATGGAGAGTTGGTACATATACATAACACATCTTAATTCTTTTTTATCCCATTCCCCTCCCCTTCTTCCACCTTCCTCCTTCTCTTGATCCCCTTCCCTTTTGCAAAAGTTCTGGCTCACTGTTTCCTATTACCTTTTATTTTCCTCTTTATTTTATGTTGGGCTTCTCATGTAAGAAAGACCATGTGATGTTTATGCTTGTGTGTCTAATGGATTTCATTTAACATTATGGTCTCAAAGTACATCAGTGTTCCTACACATGACTCAAATTTATCCATCTTTATGGCTAATTAGTACTTCAATGTGTATATGTAGCACATTTTCTTTTTTTAAAATAAGTATGATTTAATTTGCATTTCTTTAAACATAGGTTGAGCATCTTTACAAGTGTATTTTGCACTTAATTTTTAATTAATTTTATTGGTACACCTTTGACATACATAATTATCACATCCATCATGGGGAATTTGTACCTGTACATATTATATATTAATTCTTTTTTTCCCATTCCTCTCCCTTCCCTTCAATCCTTTTTCCCTTCTCCCTTTACAAAAATTTGATTCTATTTTTTCCTTCCATTCTTTATTTTTTTTTTCTTATTCCTGTTACCTCTTTTTCCCCTCTGACCTCCCTTGTTCCCCTTCCCATTTAATCATTTTCTTCATATTTGCCAGTATCTATCATCCATTTTGGTCCTTATTTACCCTTTGTGTTTCTCACAAGAGAGAAACAATGTGATATTTAAACATGCGTGTCTGATTTATTTAAAAGTATGGTCTCAAGGCGTGTCCAATGATCTAAAAATGTCTCAAGATTATCCTTCTTTATAACAGAATAGTAAAAAACCACATCTTCTTTATCCATTTGTCTACTGATGGGCATCTGGGCTGTTTCCAAGACTTTGCTATTACAAATCGTGCTGCTATAAAATTGAGTGTACATACATCACTGTGGTATAATGTTTTTAACTCTTTCAGGAAGATACCTAGAAGGTATCTTTATGGCTGATTCATACTTCATGTGTATATGTAGCACATTTTCTTTATCCATTCATCTGTTGGTAGACATATAGACTTTTCCAAGATTTAGCTGTTACGAGTTGTGCTGCTATAAACATGGGTATGTGTCAATGTAATATGGTGCCTTTAACTGTCTGAGGAAGATGTCTACAAAAGGAATAGCTGACTCAAATGGAATTCCTTTTTTAGTTTGTTGAGGAATATCCATACTGATTTCTGTAGTGGTTATATTAGTTTACATCTCTACCAAAATTGTAAAAGTGTTCATTTTTCCCCTGCAGCCTTGCTAGCATTTGTTATTGATTTTTTGATAATACTTATTCTTTCTGGAATAAGATGAAATCTCAGTGTTGTTTTAATTTGTATTTCTCTAACAGCCAGAGGTGCTGAGCACTTTTTTCTTGTATTTGTTGGACATTCGTATTTTTTCTTCTGAAAAGTGTCTATTCATTTCAATTGCTCATTGATTGATTGGGTCTCTTATTTTAGAGACTCTAATTTTTTTAGTTCTTAATATGCATTCTATAAATTAGTCATCTGTTCAATAAGTAGCTAGCAAAAATGTTTTCCTATTTTGTAAGTTGTCTCTTCCACAGTACGCTGTTTCATTTGCTGTGCAGATGCTTTTAAATTTGATATAATCTCAATTGTTGATTTTTGATATGATTTCTTGTGCAATTGGTGTTTGGTTCATAAAGTTCTTGCCTATGTCTTGAAGAGTTTTACCTATTTTATCTTTAGCAGATTAAGTGTGTCTGTTTTAATATTTAGGTTTTTGATCCATTTTGATTTTAGTTTAATACATGATTAGAGATATGGGTCTATATTGAATCTTCTGCTAGTGAATAGCCAATTTTCCCAACACCATTTCCTAAAGAGGCTATCTTTCCTCCAGTTATGTATTTCACCCTTTGTCAAAGATCAGCTAGTTGAGCCAGGGATATATCTCAGCAGCATGGCACCTGCCTGGCAAGCATGAGGTCCTGAGTTTGATTCCCAGTACCAAAAAAAAAGATCAGCTGGTTGAACGTGCCTGGGATTTTTTTTGCATCTTCTATTCTGTTCATTGCGTTCCATGTCTGTTTTTTGTGCCAGTACCATGCTGTTTTTATCACTGTAGCTTTGTAATATAACTTGACATCTTTGATTGTGATGCCTCCTGCTTTGCTCTTGTTGCCCAAGATTGCTTTTAGTCTTCTGAGTCTCTTCTGGTTCCATATAAATTTTAGGATTGATTTTTCTAGTTCAGTTAGGAATGCTGTTGGTATTTTGATTCTAAATGCATTAAAATATATATATCAGTTTTGGGAGTATGGCCACTTGACAATATTACTTCTGCCTATACAGGCAGATAGGATATCTTTTCATTTTATGATGTCCTCTTCAATCTTCTTTTTCAGAGTACTGTAGTTTTCATTGTGAGTGTATTTCACTTCCTTGGTTAGGTTAATTCCTAAATATTTACATTCTCTTGACATTATTGTGAATGGTATTATTTCCCTGATTCTCTCATTATTGGAACATTATTGATTTTTGTGTATTGATTTGAATCCTGCTATACTACTGAATTTGGGTATTGATTCAGGGAATCTATTGATGTAGTTTTCAGGTCTTCCATGTAGAGCATCCTGTCATCACTAAACACTGTCAGTTTGACTTCTTTCTTTCCAATGCACATCACTTTTATTTCTTTCTCTTGCCTGATTGCTTGCTCTCACTGATGTTTAGAGCGCTATACTAAACAGGAGTGGTGATAGCAGACATCCTTGTCTTGTTCATGATTTCAGAGGGAAACCTTTGAGCTTTTCCCCATTTAATATGATGTTGGCAGTAGGCTTGTCATAAATGGCTTTTATCAGATGGCAATAAAAGATATACCTATTTTTAAGGATTTTTATCATGAATGGATGTTGGATTTTGTCAAAAGCTTTTTCTGCATTTCTTGAGATGATTATTTGTTTTTTGTCCTTGCTTCTGTTTATGTGATGTATTCATTTATTAATTTGCATATGTTGAATCATCGTTGCAACCCTGGGATCAAGCCTACTTGGTCATGATGTATGATCTTTTTGATGATCTATTGCTTTCTTTTTGCTAGCATTTTGTTGAGGATTTTTGTGTCTATTTTCAATAAAGAGATTGGCCTGTAGTTCTCTTTTTTAGCTGGATTTTTGTCTCATTTTGAAATCAGGGTAATGGTGGCTTCCAGGAGTGACTTTGGGAGAACATCTTTCCTTTTATTTATTTATTTAAATTTTTTTTTTATGTGGGTACCAGGAGTCGACCTCAGGACCTCGTGCTTGGCAGCATGCGCTTGTGCCGCTGAGCAATATCACTGGCCCTTTTTTTCCTTTACGTGGGTTCTGGGAGTCGAACTCAGGACCTCACACTTGACAGGCAGGTGCTTATGCCAGTCAGCTATCTCACCGGCCCCCCCCTTTTTTTTTTTTTTTTTTTTTTTTTTGGTGGGTACCGGGGGGGTCGACCTCAGGACCTCGCGCGCCAGCAGGCGCCCGTGCCGCTGAGCGATATCACCGGCCCCTTTTTTGTATGTGGGTTCCGGGAGTCGAACTCGGGCCCTCACGCTTGCAAGGCAGGCGCTTAAACCTGCTGAGCCATCTCACCGGCCCAACCGGCCCCCTTTTAATTTCATTGAAGAGTTTGAGAAGTATTGGTCTTAGCTCTTCCCTTAAGTTGTAGAATTCAACGCTGAATACTTCGGGTCCTGGGCTTTTCTTAGTTGATAGGGGTTTTTTTGGTTTTTTTGTTTTGTTTTGTTTTTTCTTGTTGTTGTTACTGCTTTAATTTCGCTGTTATTGGATTATTTGGGGTTTTTATGTCTTCTTGGTTCAATTTTGGCAATTCATACATATGGGAATCTACCTATTTTTTCTGGATTCTCCAATTCATTAGAGTAGAGGTTTTCAAAGTAGTTACTAATAATCTTCTGGATTTCAGCAGTGTCTGTTTTTTTTTTTTTTTTTTTTTTTTGTGGGTGCCGGGGGGGTCGACCTCAGGACCTCGCGCGCCAGCAGGCGCCCGTGCCACTGAGTGATATCACCGGCCCCTTTTTTCGTATGTGGGATCCAGGAGTCGAACTCGGGCCCTCGCGCTTGCCAGGCAGGCGCTTACGCCGCTGAACCATCTCACCGGCCCAGCAGTGTCTGTTTTGATTTCACTTTTTTCATTTCTCATTGCACTGATGTACATCTTTTTTTTTCCTTCTTTGGTAAGATTGGCTAAGGATTTGTCTATTTTGTTTATTCTTTCAAAGAACCAGCTCTTCAATTTAGTAATTCTTTGCATTGTTTTTTTAGTCTCAATTTCATTAATTTCTGCTCTGATATTTATAATTTCCTTCCTGTACTAAGTTTGGAAGTGGATTGTTCTTTTTTTTCTAGGACCTTGAGGTGCATCATTAAGTTATTTATTTGGGCTCACTCTGTTTGTATGATATGGACTGTCTTAGTTACTTTCTTATTGCTGGGACAAAATACCTGATACCTACAAGTAAAAGGAGGAAAGGTTTATTTTAGCTCACAATATGTAGAGGTTTCAGTCCATACTCAGCTGCCTCCAACACAGGGTGACAAGGCAGAGGGGCATGGCAGAAGAAACAGTTTGTGCTGTGGCAGACAGGATACCGTGAGACTTCCTTCTTCTTTCCTTTTTTATTCCATCTAGACTATAAGCCTATTGGGTGGTTCTACCCACACTGAGGGCGAGTCTTCCCTCAGTAAGTTCATCATCCACACTGAGAACTATGCTAAACCAACCACTAGACCATTCCAGTACCACACATTCATGGTCCAGTACCACATACCCAAGATCCAGTTACTTCCCAAAGTCTCACCTATGAGTATACAAGGCTTTGGGAGGACATCTAGACATAAGTCATAGTATTCCACCCCTGACCCCCAAAGACTCATACACATTCCATTATGTAAAATGCATTTAGTCCATCTCTATGAGTTGTAGAAGTCCTGAGTTTCAGCATTGCTCAAAAGTCCAAGTCCAGGGCTGGTGAGATAGCTCAGTGGCATAAGCGCCTGCCTGGCAAGTGTGAGGTCCTGAGTTCAACTCCTGGTACCCACATACGAAAAAAAGGGCCGGTGATATCGCTCAGCAGCACGGGCACCTGCTGGCACGCAAGGTCCTGAGTTCGACCCCTGGTACCCACAAAAAAAAAAAAAAAAGTCCAAGTCCAGGGCCAGAGATATAGCTCAGCAGCACAAGCATCTGCCTGGCAAGTGCAAGGTCCTGAGTTCAATTTCTGGTACACACACAAAAAAAGTCCAAGCCCAAATCGTCCTCTAAGATTTAAGGCAAACTCTTAGCTGCAAGCCCCTGTATAAATGGAAAAAAAAAAAAAAGTTAAATCACTTCCAGCATACAATGGCACAAGATAAACATTCCTATTTCAAAAGGTAGAAATAGGAGGATAGAAAGCAATGGGACCAAAGCAAGATCATATCTAGCAGGGTGAACATTAAGTCCCATAGTTCCATGTTGAGTACCCAGGGCAATCTGTGTGAGATATGAACTCTCAAGGGCTTGGGTGATGGCCCTGCCCCTACAGCACTGCTGGTAGTTGTAGCCCTGATGGCCTTTCTTTTGGGCTGGCTTTGCTTACTCCTTGCAGCTTTTCTCAGAAGATCCACATTCCTGGTTTCTCCAACCTTCTGGGGTTTCCACTGTACTTTCAGCTTCATACCTACAGCTTCACACACTGCCCTCTCAGGGGCACATGTGCCTCTCAAAAGGCGTAGGCGTTCTTCTAAAATCTAAGTGGAAGCCTTCCTGAAGCTACAACTCTTGCATTCTGCATGTACCTAATACCTGTACCATATAAATGATGCCAAGGTCTGCTGCCAGCTGGAGCAGTACCCAAGCTTCATTCTTTCTTGGCTATAGGGGTGGAGTGCCTGGATTACTGAGTGCTGTGACTCCACTCCTGAAGAAAAAATTCCCTAGGCCATTATCATTCTGGAACATAGAGCCCTGGGGCTCATATCCCAAAGTAAAGTCTTTCATCTTCGTAATTTTGAGCCTTCAAAGGCAATTTTGAGCCTGCTACTTCCTGTGATACCCTCAGGCCATCTTTTCTACTGTCCAGTTCCAAAGCACTTGGCTTGTTTTGGTTCGGTTTGGTTTGGTTTGGTTTGGTTTAAGACACTATGTGGTGCAGGCTGGCCTTGAACTCACTTATGTAACCCAGGCTGACCTCGAACTTACAGTGATCCTCCTGCCTCAGACTCCCAAGTGCTGGAATTACAGGCATGTGCCACCATGCCCAGCTTTTAGTACTTGACTTTTTAATGCTAATCTTTTCAGCAACCAAATTCTCTGCTCCATCTTTTCAGGCCACAACTTTACCAGAGCTTTTTTTCTGATGAAACTCAAAACATTTTAAATCATTTTGCTGGGTCATTTGCTCTTGAGACTCAAAGTAGATCTAGCTAAAAGCCTCCAACAGTAGTCATGCCACTACTTCAACATCTGACTGCCTTGAAATTTCTTCCACTAGATTAATTGGTCCAATGCCCATAGTCTCAGTCTCCAATAAGTTCGCAGGGAATGAGCGAAATGCAGACACATTTTCTGCTGGAGTGTAATATACATGGCCAGGAGCCCAACTGCCAATAGACTCCTTCTTTCCAATTTAAACCTCCTGAGCCTAGTCTTTATTGGCTGCATTTCTCTCAGCATTCTGTTCTTCCGATCTCCAACCAGAATCTCCCACCAGACATGGCTCAGAGCATTCTAGGGCTGCTTCTCCAGGTGATATCTCCAAACCTTTCCAAACTCCTCCCACAGGCCAGTTCCAGAGGCTTCTGAACCACACAGTCAGGTAGCGTCACAGTAACAACCCCACTTTTCTGTTACCAAAATCAGTCCTAGTTATTTTCCTGTTGCTCAGACAAAATATTCGACACCCATAAGTTTTAAAAGGAAAGGTTTTTTTGGGTCACAATTTGTAGTTGTTTCAGTCCATAGTCAGCTGACTTCAAGGCGGGGTGGAATGGCAGAGGAGAATCAGTTCATGGCATGGCAGGCAGAAATCAGCAAGTGCCCAAGGCGGGATATCTATGTCTGTGTCTGTGTCTCTGTCTGTGTCTCTGTCTGTGTCTCTGTCTGTGTATCTACAGGCCCTGCCCACAGTGACCCACCTCCCCTCATCAGGCTTTTCTCCCCAGCATCACACCCAGGTATAAACCAATCAGCGGACTAATGCAGTATCACACACCCGTGATCCAGTATCACACACTCATGATCCCGTCATGTCCCAAAAGCCCCACCTATGAGTGCTTAAGGCTTTGGGGGTTATCTAGATATAAGCCATAACATAGGTATTCACAACTTTAAATTTCCCTCCTAGGACTGCTTTCATTGTGCCCCCTAGGTTCTGGTATGTTGTACTGGTATTATCATTTGATTCTAGGAACTGTCTAATTTCTTCCTTGATTTCTTCGGTAACCCATTAATTATTCAATAATGTATTATTTAATTTCTATATGTTTGCATAAGTTCTGGGATTTATTTTGCCACTGATTTCTAGTTTCATTGCAGTGTGATCTGATAATATGCATGGGATAATTTTAAATTCTTTCCATTTACTTATGTATGTTTTATGGGCAAGCATGTGTTCTGTTTTGAGAAAGTTCCATGTGCTGCTGAGAAGAACATATATTCTGTTGTTCTTGGGTAGAGCACTCCATAGATATATATTAAGCTCATTTTTTCAAAGGTGTGATTCAACTCTGATTTTTTTTTTTTTTTTTTTTTGTCTGGTTGATCTGGCTATTTGTGACAGTTTGGTATCACTATCACAATTATAGTGAGTTCCCCCACTATAATTGTGTTGATGTTTCTCAGATCTTTTATATCCAGTAGTGTCTGTTTTATGAAATTGGGTGTGCTGATGTTTGGTGCATATAAATTTATAATTGTTATCTTCTCCTGTTGAATTATTCCCTTAGCCAATACACAGTGACCTTCTTTGCTTCTTCTAATCAGTTTTGGCTTGAAGTCTGCTTTGTCTGAAAATATGATAGCAATTTCTGGTTGCTTTTGGGTTCCCATTGCATGGAATATTGTTTTCCATCTTTTGATTTTTAGTCTATGAATTTCTTTTTGAATTAAATGTGTTTCATATATAAAGCATATCACTGGGGTTTTTTTTAAATCCAATCTGCTAATCTGTTGTCTTTTGATTAAAGAGTTAAGAACATTTCCGTTGAGATTTATTATTTAAAGCTATTTACTTATTCCTGTCATTGCATTACTTTCCTGTTGCTGGTTCCCTGTCTTCCCCTTCTGCTTAACCGCTCACCCTCCAAAGTCTATTCCCTTAGACTTTAGGCATTGTTGACTTCATTGTCTCTTTGGAGGACATACTTGTGAACTTTTTCAAACATTTGGTGTTCATGAATTTCTTAAGGTGTTCTTTCTCATGGAAAGACCTTATTTCTCCATCAATTTCACATAGTTTTGTAGTATATATCTGTCTGAATTGGAAGTTATTTTCTTTTAGAGCTCAAAATACTTCACTCTAAGCTCTCCTGGCCTTTAAGGTCTATGTTAGGAAGTTTTCTGTAATTCTAGTGGATTTACCTAAATAAGTGATTTGTTGTTTTTCTCTAACAGCTTTCAAGATTTTGTCCTTGTGTTGGTCTTCTGGATTTTGACTATGATGTGTCAGGGAGAAGTTCTTCTTTGATGTTGGCAATTTTGTTATTTATATGCCTCACTTACTGTTTAATTCTCTCCCCATATTCAGAAAATTTTCTGCTGTTATTTCTATAAACAGGTTTTTAAGCCATTTGTGCTGTTTTCCAATTTTCACTACTTTTGGTTAATCTTAGATTAATCTTTGCATCATCTAGCAGTTCTTAGATCTGTTTTTCATGTTCTCTTGTGTTTAAGGTATCTCTGAGTATATGGTCACCTGCATCAGCTGTGTCTCTAGT
Organism: Erethizon dorsatum; assembly: GCA_028451465.1. Taxonomy (NCBI): domain Eukaryota; kingdom Metazoa; phylum Chordata; class Mammalia; order Rodentia; family Erethizontidae; genus Erethizon; species Erethizon dorsatum. Next base: position 101,328,504 of record CM051833.1, read on the forward strand.
TCTGATTCTCTGTCCTTACATTGGTCACTTTTGTTGCCTACACTTCCAGTAGATTTAATCTACTGGATTTCTGTTTGGTACCTTTTCATGGACTCTGAATTCTTTGTTCAATTGGCCATTCATATTTTGTATCATTTTAACTCAGCTAGTTTTTTTATTAGTGCTTTCTGTAATATCACTGATCATTTTGTTTATTAGGTCCATTGTTTAGTTTTATATCACTTTTGAGCTCACTGAGTACCTTATTAATCTATTTATTTGTTTGTTCTGCCTCCTCTTTAAACATTGAGTATAATTCAGCTGTTTGGCTTTTGACTTCCTCCCCATTGATGCCCCATGGGAGCTTTGGGTGAGTTGGAAGTTTTTGGAGACATTTTATTGCTTTGTCTTCTCATGTTTCTATTTTTTGCTAGTGCAGAGACCTCTTTTGTTAATATCTGCTTTTGAGTGATGCACTCTGGGTGTGCCTAACTATAGACCTTGGCCTCTCTCCCAAGATCCAACCACCTTCGTTAATTTGGGAGGATGGAGGGTACAGTGTAATTAGCCTACTACTTAGTTCTCTGGAAATGGACTGCAGTATTGATGACAAAGAGAAACCAGATATTGACATATAGTAAAAACTCATTAATAGCAACAACTATGCCAACCTAGCAATCAGCAACAATAATAGAGTCAAAGACAGACTGAAAACTGACATACCATAAGAACCAATAGAATTCAGGCATGGTGGCACACATCTATAATCCCAGCACTGAGGAAGCTGAGGCAGGAGCACCATTGCCAGTTTGAGGCAAGCCTGGACTACATAGAGAGCTCAAGGCTTACCTGAACTACATAGCAAGACCCTGTCTTAAAAAATAAAAATAAAAAAATAGAAGCTACCACTGTACCACCCTTAACCCCACAGGAAGACATTACAATTATTGACATACAGTAAGTACCTTTAAATGCTACAATAATGCCACCATTAACAATAGAAAAGGTTTCAATAATAATAGCATAGTTAGCTAAATTTTCAAAGATTAATAAAGCTTAATAGTAATACTAATAAAGATGGAGTGGATGTGGAATGGGAAAATGAACTTTGAAAAAGAAAAAATAGGAGAGAAAAGTGATATAAAGGATTCTATTAAGGAGTAAAAGAAAATTAATAGAATTAGATAAAATTAACAGAAAAGAACAGACATGAGAAAGAATAAAAAAATAGAGAGTAAAATAAAGATGAAAAAGAAAAAACTCACCCCCGCCCCAAAAAAAAAAAAACGAGGAAAGAAAAAAAAAAAAAAAAAAGTCCAAAAAAAATTCCTCCATATTTTTGAATTAGTGGTTTCTTTCCATGGTCAGCAGTATTAGAATCCATTAGATACGGGAGAGGGCTGGTGAGTCACTGCTAAGTCCTAGTTTGTTTCCATGCTCATGTTTTTGTGTGTGAATGCCGGATCCTGCCCTGCCTTTCCTCCTGGGTGTGGTCAGTCAATGATTTCCACCCTATGCCTGAAGTCACTCAGCAGATCCAGTTTCTGTGTTTCTCTGTGTACAGCAAGTCATATCTTTCTCTGCCTAGCTTTATGGCCTACAGTTTATGAGGTACACCCCCCACTTCAGAGGTCCCTCTGTCTATACACTCCAAGCTGTGGCAGCCATTCAAGTTGAGTTGTATCTTATCTGCCCACATTGGTACATGGGGAAAACAAACAGACTACTGAGTTCTGTGCTGGATATAAGCAGCAGGGTGGGGGTTGAAGCAGTCTGCTGGACTTAATACCAGCACTTTCAGACCCAGCCCCCTCTGGGATTTTGCAATTAACAGGTGATGCCTACTTTCCCGGCCAGCTTTGCCATGCCCTAGTCTCCTGCCTCAAAACTGTTTCATTCTTTTCTCGGTATTGTGCTCCATTTCTCCAGCTTTTCTGTAGTTTCTAGCTTTCCTATCAGTGTCTTCCCAGTTCTTAGAGGTCTACTTCTTTTTTTCTTCTCCAAGTTGTTTTCCAGGTGTCTTGATTCCAGGTCCTGAAGAGGCTGTATTTTGCTACCAGTCTCTACTCTGCTATTTTTCTGGCTTCTGTGTTTGTTTTAAAAGAGGAAAAAAAGGTTTTCATTTTGAGAAAAAAAAATTCTGGACCTCCAGAAAGGTTGTTTACCCTTTTGCAAATATTCCCATACCATTTCAGTTTTCCTGTTTCTTAGCTAACAAAAAGGGCAGATTAATTAAACAGGAAGGCTAGGGAAACAACAGTCGACAAGTCACCTGATTACTTATATTCACTTGCTGTGTTATTCATCTGCCTGTTTATAGTTTGTCTCTTCCTACTAAAATTTAAGCTGCTCGAGAGAGTAGGAACTGTGGTTTGGCCCTAACTGCATCAGTAGGATCTAAACAATGCCTACCTCAGGGCAAGCACTCAGCAATCTTGAAGGATTGGTCTCCTGGTATGTTCCTTCTTTGCCTTTGTTTTCTCTTTTCCTTTGTTCTTATTTTCTGGTGACCATTTTGATACCCTCCCCTAAATCCCATGAAAATTCTCATCGGACCTTTTTCATCTTGTCTCCATCACTGGGATATCAAGGACATCCCTGACCCTTTTTTTCTCCTGGCAGACTCCTAACAGAAGCTTGGCTTCTGAGCTACCCCTGATACTCACCTGAGTTTATACTTGATTGTCTGGGCTTTAGAACTCACTCTATAATCCTAATTAATATTCTAGTCTATTCAGTTCTCTTAGGAGAAGAGATGTTAAATGGTTCCTCCGTTTACCTTTCCTCCTTCCCACAATTTCATTTCAGTCAGTTTCATCAGCTGCATTCTTCAGGGAATTCCCCTTCCCACCAGTGTAGTTACTACAAGTAGCCCCAACTGCCTATCTGACAGTGCTAGTCACATTGTCTACAGTGATGTTGTTACTGGTGTGTAGTTGTTCATCTGACTGCTGCGCTGCTGACAGGATCACCTTCTCCCACACTCTACCACTATCTCACCCTTTGATCTAACCTATCTTCTTACTCTTACCTTCTCCAATTCCAAGGGAACTGCTTGCCCTATCTTGGAGAGAAGGACATTAGAGTCCTGAGTTACATTTTAAGGGACTGAGAGTTACTTAGCCACCTGCCTTTCAACAGTACCCCTGCCTCTTTTGGAAAACACCACCAGGAGTCCCTCTGAAGTTTCAGCAACCTGTTTTCAAAGTTCAGTCAATCATAGGTTCTGTCTGTCACATTTGTATTTCTTGTTGCAGATGTGCTACACTGTGGGTAAATTGCTTAATGTGTACTAGGCAGAGAACATAACCATCAATATAACACTTTCTGAAAAGGTGTTTTGGGTCCAAATATATAGGTCAATTATTAAACTTTCTTAACATCTTCCTCAGTTAGTAAATCTCTATTTGGATGGTGATACATTTTAAGGCAGATATTTCCTGATTGACAAGTGAAAGACAAAAAAAAAAGAGGAAGAGAAGTAATTTTTTCTTAATTTTCAAAAGTATTTCATTGAGTCATTTTTACATTGATTTTTTTAAAAACTACCATAAATTCCCAAGAGCATAAATAAATGTGAACCTATCTTTTCTCAATTTTCAGGATCTTAATGCATTTTCAACATTACGAGAAGGCCTTTAAGTAATTTAGAATTAGAGTTTGTTTTATTAATGATGGAATGTGATTTATCCTTGATTGCTAGCTATTTAGATTTTGATTTATAATACAAGTCCAACATTCAAAGTTAATCTGCTCAGGAGTGAGTAAAGTGAAACTGCAGAGCCCATTTCATTCATTTAAAAAATATGTATCGTACACCTATCATGTCCTAAGCATTGTTCCAGGCACTGACTATGGGGATCAGACAGGCAGAGAGAGGTGGAAAGTTATGGTAGAAACCCATTTTTTTATGTCCTGCAAAAAACATTTGCATTTACTATCTGCCTCAGCAATTTAACTTCTAGAAATCTTCTCAAAATTATTTTGCAAAAATATGCAGTTTGGTATATTGATGATAATAAGCCAAGCCTCAGCCACACAGTGGAATCCCAGGAGGTGAAAAAGGAATTCCAAAGATATGCTGTGATATTATTGAGTGAGAAAGTAAGATGAAAAACAGTTGATACGACCTTTTGTATAAGGGTGGAGATGGACAGACATATGCTTTCTTATTTTATGAAAGAAACAATGAGAAAATAAGCAAAAAATAAAAATTAATAAAAATTTAATAAAAATAGAAGGAGGGAGGATATCAGGTAGAAGAACAAGAATGGAAGCTAGACTTCTTTGACTATACCTAGTTAGAGTTTTGACTTTGGAACAAAATAAATGTTTAGATAGTTTAACTAAAGAAGCTCTCTTAAAGTTGTTGATCTTCCCTTCAACATGAGGTTCATGTAGCCATGTAAAGAACTGGAGGGAAAGCCTTCCCAGCAGAGAGCAGAAGGGGGCCAAGTGAAGTGCAGTGTGTTTGAAGAACAGAGAAGCCAGTGAGGCTAGAGTGTAATAAGCCAAGGGGAAAGTGACATGGAATGAGATTGGAGAAGTAGGCAGCAATTCGGTCAGCTGTGGCCTGGTCTAGATTGGGTTCTTCAGAAGCAAATATAAGGTAGAATTGTGGTAGAAGATATTTATTAGGAACCCTGGTGAAAAGAAGAAGAAAGGGGCCGGTGAGATGGCTCAGCGGCGTAAGCGCCTGCCTTGCAAGCGCGAAGGCCCGAGTTCGACTCCCGGATCCCACATACGAAAAAGGGGCCGGTGATATCGCTCAGCGGCACGGGTGCCTGTTGGCGCGCGAGGTCCTGAGGTCGTCCCCCCGGTACCCACAAAAAAAAAAAAAAAAAAAAAAGAAAAGAAGAAGAAAGAAACAGCAGTGGACCAAGGACAACATCAGACTATGATGCAGCTTCAGCAAAGCTTCAGCCAACTCAGTGGGGAGCTCTCGATCAAGTGCTGCCCACCACAGTCCTTTTACATCCAGTTGAAGCGGCCAGTCCTTTATGCCCTGCCTGTCTCACTCAGTCACTGGATGTGGGCTACCCTGGGAAGCCATTACCAAGGCAGCTCTGCAGCTGGGGCACAAGCTAAAACTCTGGGCAACTTCAAGCTGTCTGGTCATAGTATTCCACCCCTTCCTCCCCCTCTTTCTCCCTTCTTCCTTCACCTGCCTTCCTTCTCTCCATCTCTTTCCTCTTGCTCTTACCCTTTCTTTTTTTCCTCCCCAAGTTATGTGCATTTGGTATGTCAAAGAGACTACTTTACAGTACAATAATTAACTTTTAGGGCGCTAGTTAGTTAGCTGGAAGGCCCTTGTCTACATTAGTGAAGTGGAGCATTGCCTTGGAGCTTGTGTCTTAGCATGTGAGGAAAGGGAGGGGAGGCCCAACTGAAACAGAGCAAAGCTGCTAAGAGTCAAAGGAACAACAGAGCCAGGTAGCACCATGCTGGGCCAGCTGTATGCTGAGCCATGTGTAGCTTGCTGAAAACTGTACAAGAGAGTAATGAGTAGTACAGAATACAGTGGAGGCAGGAGCCAGTTTGAAGTGGAAGTGAATTGTGTAAACTTAAGCTAGGATTCTGAGCCTCTGTGGTCTTTGGTCATATTTAATGAAAATGTCTATTAGACACCTTAGTCTAATCAGTTCGATTTTTTTGTTTGTTTTTTGAGACAGGGTCTCGTTATGCAGTTTAGGCTGACCTCGAACTCAGTGATCCTCCTGCCTCAGCCTCCTGAGTACTGGGATTACAGTCGAGCGCCATCGCACCTGGCAGTAGTTGTATTTTTGACTCAGAAGCTTAGGGATTAGTCAGGCCTGAAAGTATGAATTTGAGATTCTTCAGCATATGGAGACAGTATTTAAACTTGTAGAATATAAACAATTACTCAGAGAGAGAGCCTGGAAAAAAAAACAGGGCCTAGAATTGAGCCCAGAAGCACTTCTTGAGTACTCAAGTGTTGAGAGATTTGGCCAAGAAGAGCTAACAATTTTGCCGCATCCTGCGCAGCTGTCAAAGTTCCCAGGGACAGCGAGAGGATGGAGAAATAAAGGTAAGAGACCAAAAGCTGAGGTCAGGTGAAGCCCTGTCTCCTGATGGGCGGAAAGGAACTGCTCAACCAAAGCAGTGCATTTACTTACACATTTAGCAAGTTAGTGTCATGCGACACCCCCTTTGCCTAGCAACCCATTGCTTGGATTGCCTTGGGGGAGCCAGGTGTTCTCTGGGCTGCAGCAGCTTGTTCAGGTGGCTCGCCTCCGGTGCTCTTTGTTCTCCCACTGGCCTTGCTCTAGCCCCCCACTTGTGGTCAATTTCCAGCTTCAGCCACTCCCCACACAGTTTGATACAAATACTTGGCTATTCTACAGGCATAAAACTTTGTAGTGTTTAAAGTGGAACTCCTCCTCTTTTTCCTCTGTTTCTGTCATCACTCATTAGAAACAGAGCTCATCCTGGTCTCCTTCACCTCCACATACTCCAAGACCTTTCTTCTTTTGAAAATCTTAACATTTTGTCTTTTCCTCTCCATCTGCCTAACATTGCTTTGGTTCCTGCCCTAATGATTTCTAACTTGCATTTCTGAAGTAACATCCTATCTGATGTCTCTATTCTAGTCCTGCCTCCTTCCAATCCAATTTCTACAGTTGTCACATTAAAAATAAGATGCAAACATGTTAAGTCCCCTAGTTATGATTGCCAGATTAAGCAAATAGAAATACAGTGCCCCCCATTAAATTTTAATTTCAGAAATTAAATCATTAATTTTGAGTGTATGTCCCATACAATATTGAGGACATAAATACTATTCAATTATTCTTTATCTGAAATTCAAATTTAACTGAGTATATTATGTTTTATCTAGAAGTCCTGATGTTACCTCAATGTCCAAAACGTTTCACCATTGCTTTTAGAATAAAATCTGAATATTTCTAAGATTGCACGTTCTGACCCCTGCCTACAACATGAACCACTCAGTGTACTGAATTTTTGTGCTGCCCTAGTCCTCCAACTCTCTGAATTCACGCTTACATCTTCCTACCTGCCCTCTGCCTTGTTATTCTCTGCTTGATTCCTGTAGGTTATGTAGGAATCAAGCATCGTGTACTTTTAGGAAGTTATCTCTAACCCCTACCACTCTCTGAATAATAATTAGAACTCTGGCTTTTCTTCTGTATTTTCATAATATCTTTTGCTTAGTATTATCACAGGTCTTACCCTATTATAATTACTTTTTATCTGTCACTCATATGAATTATTAATCCCTTGAGCACAGACTAAAAGTTGTGTCTTAGCTCTATCACTGGCACATAGGGGCTTTTGATCAATATATGAATGAACCAGTGAATGAGTGAATGGGAGAATAGAAAGGACTCATGCATTAGCTACATGATAGTCACTGGTGCTTATCCAGCTTTTCCCTATCTTGACTCCTTGCTAAGTCTACATTACAGCAAGTTATCTCCTTTGCTTATCCTCCTCTTTTTCCCCCAGGAAGCTCCCTAAGAACAGAAGCTTTGAAATGTAGGTGCTCAATATGTATCTATTAGCCTGCCTGGCAAGTGCAAGGTCCTGAGTTCAATTCCCAGTACCAAAAAAAAAATGTTTTCATTGAATGAATGAAAGAATATAATGCATGAATGAATGACGGCGACAGTCCGTTTTCCCTGCATCAGGGAGGAATCCTGAGGAATGCAACCTCCAGCCATGACATTTTGATTCTCTTGGGCAGGATCTCTAAAGCCTGAACTGCAGCTTCCCTGTGTCTCTCTTGTTCTTCTTTCCCAAACATTCTTCTTCCCTCTCAACCTAGGAGAGAACTCTTTTCTCCCTGTATTAGTGGGCATATAACAACTCAATAAATGTTAGCAATCACTTACTGATGGAGCCTCCTCTTTCTACCAAGGCTCTTGGCACTGCCATTTCTTTCCTTCTCTCAGAGGACAAGCTCCAGAAGCCATGGAAATCTGACACTGTCTTTTCTCCAGAGGATTATGGTCTTTCCCTTTCTCACATAAGGGAGTAAGGTTTTCTTTGTCTCCCACCAGGGTAGTTCAATTAAATAGGACTAAGTTAAGTGACTCTAATTATTTTTTATTAATGTTTAACTGCTAAATTTCTTTTTCAATTAAATAATTGTGTCTTTATGCTTGGAGGTCCTTTTTTTCATATATGTGGAAGTTCATTTATTTTATTAAAGGAAATACCACCTGCAAAACTAATGACTTGAGCTCTGTGATTACTTCATTTTAGTGACATTTAGAGATTCAATAATTAATCTGGCTCAAGTTCAAAGGAAAAAAACTCAATGCCAGAAATTTCCAGCCCCTAAAGAATATAAACAAACCTTACAATTGTCCCCTTAAATAACAAGAACTACTGAGATCAACTTCTTGCAATTAGAAATGTTTTGAAAAAGATGCAGGCGAAAAGTTCAAGAAGTATGTCAAAACAACAAAACTCAGTGTACATTTTCATTATTGTAATTGATCAAAGGATGTTTGCAATAGATTTCAATGAGAATAAATTAAATGTGACATTGATTTGGCAGAGGCACACGAGTGATTGGCAAGAACACATAGCAAGAGCAGCGTCTGCTAAAGCATAACTTGTTTGGCTGTTTCATCCTAATGGATTTCTTAGCAACCCAGTGCTACCATACTAACCTAAGTGCTGTCAATTATGTACCCTTTGGGTTCCTACTCCCATCTGGGACAGGTTAAATCCATTTTTGATTACTAATCTAGCCGGCCTTGCCCTAAGTTTGCACACAAAATACCCTTTGGGGATCTATGCAATTCCCTTCTTTTTTCTCTTTTATATACTCAAAAAGGGTAATTTAATAACTTACTATTTTATGCTGGCAGTTCCACTTGTAGAGCTAGAAAATGTAGTTTAATTAAAGAAATTGGCAATATTTTCAAGTTTAGATAGTACTGTAGCAGTTGCTAGGTCTGAATTGTTTCTCAGCATGTTACAAAATTGACTTTAAAAAGAATATCCCAGAAGAGGGGGTATAGCTCGGTGCTAATGTGGACCTTGCCAGCATGAGGCCCTGAGTTCAATCCCTAGTACCCTCCCCCGCAAAAGCAGAATTGAACCGCATTGCATTCAACTTAGAACATTTTAAAACATCAAATTCTCATTATAATTTAATGTTGAGGTTTGGGGCCATGTGGTTTATTCTGGTATAAACTGTTAGATGGTCACATCTTTCTGGGTATATAGGATATGGGGTTTAGAAACATGCCAAATTCACTTCATGCCAAATTTCACTTTTATTTATTAAATCCTTTTGTGGTCTCTAAAAAAATTTAATTGACTCAAAGGCAATATATTCATACTTCAAAATGTTTAATATTCATGAAAATAAAAATCATTCAATAGAATGTATAAATTATGGAAAGAAATTAATGGAACTGTGAAGCTCAAATTTATCCTATATATAGCATTTGTCTGGTAAGAGGTAAGACTATATGGATTTGGGAGAATGTATTTAGAAATTTAAATATTTTAGAAAGTTGATCTGTTTCTCTAAGACCAAAGTTTCATCGTATCTTTATCATATGTGCGTTTTGAAAGCATATATCTAGCTTCTATATATCAAAGATATTATCTTTTTATATTATAATAATTTATAAAGTCAGGTTCCCTTTCATATGTAATATAATTTGAATTATAAAATGAATCACACTTTTGTTCCTATAGAAGATCCAGTGACATTAGCCTGAGACTAACTCCTTAGTTTTACTTGCTTTTTAATGTAGTAAACTTTCTAACGATGAAACACTATTAAATTTATTTTAAACCATATTTAGATTTCTGGCATGTGTTTTTATTATACTTTATTTTTACTTCTTTATTACTTATTATAGAAATTATAAAACCAAAATAGAGAAGTATAATGTGTTTTGAACTTAAGTTTAAATACAGTTATAGATGGTATACTTAAAATTCTCAAGTACTTGAAGCTAAATGGAGACTATTTATAAGTACTAAACTACAGAGGACCCAAACTTCAAAGAAGAATCAGAATATGATGTACATATATGTATTCAGCCTGCATACATTTGAATTTTTCTCCAGATTCTCAGCACTTTCAAAGCAAACTTTATAATTCCCTAATAAAGGGCCGAACATTATTAGCTGTACTCCATTTCTATGTTTATCAATATAAAAATTATATGGTTGGAGGTATAGCTTAGTGATAGTAAGCATGTGCTTAGCATGTATGCAACCTTGGGTTCAATCCCCAGCACCAAAAGGTAATAATAATTTTGAAGTCTATTACCATGGTATTTTATATTTGACATGAATATCATATCATTATTGTCATAGGTATGTATCTATAAAGCATTACTGAAATACTCCTTGATAGGATAATTCTCCATTGGCTAGGTTGAGTTTTTGTTCGTTTTTTGTTTTTTTGTTTTTTTTTTTTTTTTTTTTTGTGGGTACCGGGGGGTCGACCTCAGGACCTCGGGTGCCTGCGCGCCCGTGCCGCTGAGCGATATCACCGGCCCCTTTTTCGTATGTGGGTTCCGGGAGTCGAACTCGGGCCCTCGCGCCTGCCGCGCAGGCGCTTAAGCCGCTGAGCCATCTCACCGGCCCCTGTTTTTGTTTTTTGAAACAAGGTCTTGCTATGTAGTTCAGGCTGGCCTTGAACTTACTGTGTAGCCCAGGCTGGCCTCAAACTCATAATGATCCTTCTGCCTCAACCTCCCAAGTGCTGGGATTACAGGTGTGCATCACCACACCTGGCATTTGAGTCTTTTAAAAATAAAAATTTGATTGGCGAATTGGCACCTTGAATGACATCATGAAAACAGTTATTCAGTTTTATTTATACATCCCTCCACACAAACACACAAAATAAAATATTAATGACATTTACATAAATTAATAATAGTGGGTAATTTATAATTTTCATAATTTTTATTTTCCTTGTTTACTAGGTATATGAGTAATAATGAATAATATTCCTAAAATGTTTTTGTATGTATACTTAGGCCTACATCTAAGTATTCAATTCCACTTAATAATAGTTCATTCCTACAACTCTGGTTCAAATATAGCCCCAGAGACACAGAACAACTTGGATACTTGAGATAGAAAACTCTTCCAATAACCTTTCTCAGCCCCTCCCTTTCCCCAGAACTCAGGAAGTAATCTGAACTTCCGTCCAGTCATGACAGCTTTATCAGAGAGCAAGTCAGCTCCCTCTGTTTACTCAGATTTTGGAGTGCAGTTCTAGACCCAAGGTTGCCTTGTTTCGGTATCCTTTCTCCCAGTGCATTACTGCAGAGACCTATGCTTCTGTTCTACCATTTGTTCTACTTCCTTTTTGTAGTCCAAATATCCATTTCTGTTGTCTCACATCTCCCACAGCCCTTACTGTATATGAGAGCAGAATTCATTGCCATTGTGGAAAATTCAGATATACTAGGAATTCACATAAGGGACTATATGATAGGAATGGGATAACTGTGGTAATTATATTATGCCTAATGCCTGGGAGTGAGCTGAAGATCAGCATATTAGATTACACATTGAAGCTTTTTCTTTAACAAAAAATTTTTTTAAAGCTTTTGGCATACACAGAAACTTGCAGCACCAGTGCACTGACAAAAAGGACTCTTACACAGAGGTCTTAACAAAGTAATGGCATTGGAAAAGACTTGAACCATAATCTTTTGAGGGCTTTAGTTCATGTTACTGAATAATGAATAGTACATGTATTAGTCACCTTTCTGTTGCTGGGAAAATTTATCTGACAAACTTAAAGGAAGAAAGGTTTATATTTGCTCACATTTCCAGAGATTTCAGTCCATGGTAGGGTGGCTCCCTTGCTGTGGACCTGAGGACATCATGGTGGAAAGGCATGGTGGAGCAAAGCTATTCACCTAATGGCAGTGACGAAGTAGAGAAAGAGAAAGAAAAAGTCCAAGAAAAGATATACCCTGGAAAGGCACACACCCCTATTGACCTACTTCCTCCAAGTAGGCTCCAGCTCCTAAGTTTCCATTACCTCCCACAACAATGCCATCAAATTATGATCCACTGATGAAGTTAGAGACCTCATTATCCAGTGCTTCTCAAAAGCCCATTAGCAATCAAGCCTTTAACACAATGATATTTTTAGGGGGACATTTTATATCTCACCCATAACAACAAATAGCACATAACAAATAGTGTTATGTACAAATAGTACATAACAAATAGCCATTAACTCGTCTGTGTTATGAAAGAAGTAGTGAGTTTGCTGAAATCATTCAGAGCTTTTCCTTTTTTAAAAACCCCCTTTCAATCCTTCACAGTGATTATCAATGTTATAATTTTGACATACAAAAATGTACAAATTCAAACATTGAATACATACTGATGAATCTTTCTGGTTCCAAGTATCAAGGCTCTGTAAATAACTCAGAACTAAATTGATTGGCTCCAAATGAACACCTGTACTGCCTGTTGAAATGAGAAGAATTATCATAAAATACTGGTCATTCATGACACATTTAGGGAATGTTTTAACATAAAGATTTTGATACAGCTCATGCTTTTTCCCTTGTCAGTATATTTCTTTCTCTTCTTCCCTGAGATCAGTGGAGAACCACATCCTTTAATACTTCACTCCAGGGGGCTTTTATGTGACCTTCCTAAAATGAGGATGACCGTCTACATCACTTTCTGTCAACTCCATGAGGCTCAGTCAGCTTCAGAAGGACAAGAAGGACCACTGTTGACATACTATTTGAAATCCCAACTCAGGGGAGACAGGACAACAATCAGTTTGGTGAAAAGGTCTTTGTTAGATGGAAGTAGGGAGATAATGAGGCATGTACTTATGTACATGTCTATACATTTAAATGCAAAGCAGGTATCAAGTATATACTTTCGTGTGTGTGTGTGTGTGTGTGTGTGTTTTGAAATAGGGTCTTGCTAGGCAGTTCAGGCTGTCCTTACACTCATGGTCCTTTCTGCCTCAGCCTCCTGAGTGCTGGGATTACAGGCATGCTCTGCCATGCCTGGCCCTACCATTTTATTTTTATTGGCTTATTTTCAAAACTTTCTTTTCAGGTTTTCAATTAGAAATTTAATAATTTTTCCATGTATATCTATGTGCAGGAAATACTAAAGAATGAAAAATACAGAGAAGAAATGAAGATGAAAAGCAAAGACTTTCATGAAAAAGAAAAGCTCCTTAGTAAAGAGACCAGCGAGGAACTCTTACCTCCACCAGTTCAGACTCAAATTAAAGGGCACGCCTCCGCTCCATACTTTGGAAAAGAAGAACCCTCAGCGACACCCACCAGCACTGGGAAAACCTTCCAGCCAGGGTCCTGGGTGCCACGAGATGGCAAGAGTCAGAATCAATGAATTGCATTATAGTAAAAATCATTTCACTTATACAGATATGACTATTTTAACAAATAAAAGAAGTTTAAAAATGAATTATAGTTACTGAACTTATAATAGCCCTGTATCCCATTAAGCTTAAGAGCTCATTTTGGTTTACGTAAGAAACATGAGATTATGTTTACACTATCCTAAATTCTTTTATTTTCATTTATTTATTTATTTTGTGGGTACCGGGGATCCCACTCAGGACCTCACGTGCCAGCAGGTGCCTGTGCCACTGAGCAATATCACCGGCCCTTTTTTTCGTATGTGGGTTCCAGGAGTCGAACTTTGGCCCTCGCGCTTGCCAGGCAGGCGCCTACGCCGCTGAGCCATCTCACTGGCCCCTAAATTCTTTTAGACTAAAATCCTACACTTGATTTAGTAGTCAACATTCTGTTAATGAATTTGCCTAAAATTGATTTTCCCTCACTTCACTACTTTGAGGAATGTCATGTAGTTGTGAATGCTCAGTACATGTAGGGTAGTTAGGATCCTTTAGGAACCTCCCACAGATCCATCTTGGAGAATAAGGGCAGTGAGCTCTCCCAAATGACATATATAACATAAATGAAAAACTAAGATTTTTATTACTGGAGAACTATCCTTAAGATCCCAGAGAACCAATCAAAATATAAGCTTGAGCCAGGCATGGTGGCACATGCCTGTAATCCCAGCACCCAGGAGGTTGAGGCAGGAGGATCGCGGCAAGTTCAAGGCCAGCCTGAATTCCATAGCAAAACCCTGTCTTAAAAAAAAAAAAAAAGAGATGCGAATGCAAAGAAAACTTCACTAATAAAAGAAACTATAAAGACCTTGATGATAATATGGGACAACAGCTAACAGGGTTAGAACTGTGGCTGAAGTTTGAAGAGATGAGTTAAGGTTTAGGAGACAATCCAGAAAAACCTGAAAGCACAGTAAAGAGAAAAATGGAATAACTAGTGAGTTCCATCAGAATGAAAGTTACTTTGAAGAAGAAAACAGGGAAGAGTTCTCAAAGTAGAATGCAATTCCACTGATAGGTAGGACTTGGGGGTTTGTATACTGAAGAAAACTTTGGACAGATGTCATTGATTACTTACAAAAGTTCTTGTAAAGTGTTGTAAGTTTCCTGGACCACACAAGTAAGGTTTTGATGTTATTTAGAGTGTTTGGCATACAGGAGTGTTTGACATACAATAGATATTCTGTATTCACTAAATGAATAAATGTTCACCAAGTTTTTATGCTCTGAATAAAATGAGGAAATCCTTAGGTAAGTATTAACAATGGATTCTTAAAACATATGGGTTAGAATTTTAACTTAATATCAGGTAAAAATTGTAATTGCCTATGAAATAACTACAGAAGGCCGAGGATATAGCTCAGAGGCACAGAGCCTGCCTGGCAAGCGCAAGGTCGTGAGTTCAATTCCTGGTACCAAAAAAAAAAAAGTAACTACAGAAAAACAATTGTTTTATAATTGCTACCTCGTTTCAAGGTAATATTACATTTTACCATAGAGGCAAGAAAGGAACTAGTCACTAAGTAATATAAAAGGAGGTATAATTGAATAGTGAATTACAAGTAAGATGTTCTTAAATCCTGGATTGCAAGGAAAATTTGTACATGTTTTAACACATTAGTGTTTCTACTGCCAAATTCCTATTAGCTTATTAATTGCATTCTATATACATCTTTTGCAAATGTTTGCCATATAGTTTGTTTTTAAGCATTAGCATAAGGCAGGATTTAATTTTTAGTTTTCATTTTAAGATACCTGTTTTATATAAGCAGCAAAAGAAAATCAGCCCAGAATCCTTGTGAGAAATGCCTTATGTTAAAGTAGAATGATGGTATCGGCTCACCATTTAGTGTACTATCAAAGCGATTTGGAGAGGTGGGAATGAGGTTTGTAACAATCCATCTGTTCTCCTTTCCTCCAGACCAGTGTATGTAGGATGACTGATGAAGCTGGTAGGTAGTACTGGAACAGACTTAAATGTCCTGCATAAAAAATGAACTATAATCTTGGCCTAATCAAGATTTGCCTTTCTAAACAACTTTTTAAAAAAATATCTTGCTTTTAAGCCAGACACATGCTAAATAGAATTAAATGTTAAGTATTAGCTTTTCCAACATATGTACTTCATCTGAAAAATAGCTGTTTGCACATTTGTTTTCTTATTATGAAAAGGTCTTTGTCTTTTCAAGACAGACTTAAAGCACGTTTAAAAAACTTTTTTAGTCTAAAAGTAAAAATATTCATGTTACCTTAATTAAACAATAGCAATGGCTAAGGAGGTAGCTCAGTGGTAAGCACTGCCCAGCCTACTCAAAGGGCCCTGGCTTCAATGCCCAGCATAGAAATAAAGAGAGGGAGAAGGGGGAGAGAGGGAGGGAAAGGAGAAAGAGTGGAGGGGGAAGATAGGAGAGGGGGACAGGGAGAGGGAAGGAAAGAAAAGAGACGCTTATACCCTCAAATACTTTCCAGAGCTAAATCCTTCCTGGTGTTCTCTGCCTCTGTCACTCACGCATAAAGCATCGTTCTCCTTTTTACAGTAACAGTCTTACCATCACACAAACTCGAAAAGTGCAGAAAATGTTGCTGCTCCTGGGTATAATTTAGCCAACTAGCTATGCCTTAGACATCTGAAGTTAAAAACCAACAAAAATGGAAGTAATCCTTTTTTATTCCAACTTTTACTAAAAGGTTTCTGTCATTTCTTTCTTGATGTAATTAACCTTGAATCAATACAACTACATTAAATTTTTTAAATGCTATCTTGATAACACTATTTAAAATATAACTTGAATTTATGTAGACCAGGCTTTTTCAAACTTTATGTTGTGGGGGGGGAGGTGTTATAAAGGAGTCTATGGTAGTCAAATTAAAAGACTCCAAGAAATTATGCAGGAAAGACACTTACCCAAGTTCTACTTGTATTTCCAAGTTTTGGATCTGACCATGGAATCTTACAATATGCTTGAGAAATGCAGAACTTGTCCTTAAATATTTATTCCAGATAAAGTCAGAGTGATTCTATAACCTAATGCAAACATAAAAGCAACCATTCCTAAATAGGATCAATTTCTTGACTTAGAACTAGATAAGATGTAAAGTGCCCCTTGCTGCTTTCCTTTACTTCATATGTAAGGAAGGAAGGAGTGAGGCCGTTATTTCAACACTGAGTTTCCAGCTCACAGCTTCCTAAGCTTATTTCCAGTTAGCCTGTGATTGTAAAGAAATTTAAGTTTAAAAAATGCCCTTACAGCATGTCCGATGGAGTAGTAATACCATGCTGAAGCTTATCACATGGACACTATGGGTCAAACTGTGACACACAAACCTCTGTCTTTTGGGAAATGTTTGTTAGGGAGCCTGGGATAGCTTGTTTTTCTGTTTGAATCCAAAACCAGCCATAAAAATGTAACTGTACTTAGTTCTTAAGACTTAAGAAACAACATACTTAAGTAGGTGGCCTTTTTTATAGAAGTATTCTGGATAATAAATGGGATTCTTTCCACAATAGTACTGTGCAGCGTGAGAGGAGATGGTTTTCTTTGAAGAAATCCAAACCTCACTGCATTATGTACTTTATACACCCCACACACACACACAAACATAAACAATGTAAAACTCTGTTGATCTCACACGTATAAGCTCAAAAAGTGTTGAGAAAAGCTGGATAATAGCTTATGTCAAGCAAATACAAAATTGGCATGTGTTAAGACTTTTAACACAAATTATAGAAAAACTTTTAAATACCCTTAGATTATCACAACCAATTTTTATTGGTTCTGCTATAGTAACTAAACTGTATCTTGTGCTTCAACATTTTTACTTTTACCTTTTGAAAAGTAATTTACACAACACATCTAACTTACTGTTGTGCCAAAAAGACAAAAACTCAGGACCTTTTTATAAAAAAGTATCAAATTTATTTCATAGTTTCATTTTTAAATTAGAGCTGCTGGATAATCACTGTAACTTAAAATTCATTATCAGAGGTACAGAAAATTAATAAGCTATTAAATGCTGCAATAAATAAAATTACTGGGTCATGCATTTAGAAAAGCCACGTTTAATAGTCAAAAGTTCTGGTTATACTACTTAATCAAAAAATCTTTTAGTCTGGACCTAACTATAGCACATCCTTATTCTGAAATAATTTATCCTGTTTGTGCAATCACTATTATGCCCAACCAAATTTTTCCTAATTTTAGGCCTTTCTTTACCACTTATGAAGTATGACTTAATTGTTAACTCTTTAAGAGCTCCTTAAAAACATGGAAGTGAAGGAAAAAAAAAAAAAAAAGAAATGGAAGTGTTAATTTTCACCTCAACCTGTTTGAGCAAAAAGTACAGGACATCATTACCACGTAAGTTAAAACAAAGAATGGAATAAAAACAAAAGTGTTACCTATATAATGAGAAAATTATCTGATAAGACATTTTAACTATTTCAGTTTTAGCACAAGAAAAAACTGCTTCCAAGGTATTGCAGTGTTTGGCATCTTTACTGCAAGTTTTAAATCATAGCATTACTCAACAACTCATCTCTCAGAAAGTAGCAGTGTTTATAAGTACAAAAATTATTACATCTAGTAGATGGTACTGTACACAGTCAAAGTAGGACAGTTCTTTTAAAAATTAGGTTTTAAAAAATGCAGAATGTCTTGATAATTACCAGTTATCTCAAAGGCTAAAATCAGAAAAATACGGAATAGACGTACTTGTTGATTACTTTGCTCTGAAAAAGCCAGAAATGATTCCACAAAATAACAAATGATGATTAAAAAAAAATGTGATTAATACACTCTTTTAAGCTCAAGCAAACTTTCACTTCAAAGAGGGCAAGTTTGACTTTAACATTCTTAAAAGTACAGGATTCTGTTTTAAACCACTATTTGAATAGAGTTTATAAGGTAAAGTCATTTGTTTCCTCAGGATGTTTGTATTTCAGAACATACATGAAAAATGGCAAATGACTAAGTCAATGATAAAAAAATTTGTACTACAGGTTGAATGTTCCTTTTCTGAAATGCCTGGAACCAGAAATGTTTTAGATGTTTTCAGATTTTGGAATATTTGCATATACATATGAGACATCTTGAAGAAATTCTTTTGTTTCCTATAGCCTGGAAGAAACTTTATACATTTTTAGTGCATCTGTATTTTGACTGAGACCCATCAGAGGTCAGCTGTGGAATTGTCCACTTGTGGCATCACACCTGTGCATACTAAGTTTTGGATTTTGGAATATTCTCGGTTAGGCATCAGTGATGCTCAACCAGTACAATCATTACAAATTTATAATAACTGCCAATGGTCACCAACAAACATCTATGCCTAAGCCTAAAAGTTACTACAGTATTGAGGTCAGATTCCAGAATGATTCTTCTATATGGACAGTAATAACGTCCATGAAATCCAAAGAAATCTTATGGCATCCTTCCAAAGCTGCATAATTTCTCAAATGACTTTTTTCTGCTTGCAAAGCCTGTTCATCCCTTCAATCTTTTTTCAGTCGTTTAGCTTTTGCAATATTTTCTTGACGTTTTTGTTTCTTCTTTTGCTCCTTCTCCCGGGCTTCAATCATCTTGGCCAATTTCCAGGACAAGACGGCACTTGCTAGGAACAGTGGAGTAAGGGCCAAAATAACTGTTGTAAGGAAACCATATGGGTCCTTTGCAGCCCATTCCACAACATATTCAGCCCAAGCCTTTACATCAAACATCTCTGTAGCACTCTTAGGAATACTGGGGTAGGGAAGGGGGAAAAACGGAAAAAAAATCATATGGATAATCAAATTATGAAAAGGTTGTATCATATACCAGTTAATTCAGAATTCCATTATCATTCAGTGTTTTTTAATTAATTAGTACTATTTTAATAAAGGCTAATATCTCCACTAAGAAAAAAATAATTCAACTAGGACAACAGAATTGTGACTTAAAAGATGTAAATTTACATAAGATAAAAGTAAAAAACATTGAGACTCTATCATAAGGACCATGCAGTCTTACAGGCTTCCTATAGGCAAGACCATACCAGCAGACTTCAAGAACCTTGAGTTTCACATGCTCATTTCAGGAAACAGCTGAATCCTGTTTGTCATTTATTGATATATCCTTACTATTACTGAATACTAATTAACAAAAGTAAAAATCAAATTTCAAGTTTCAAAAGAATAAGTCACAGATCACGAGAAATGCTCTCAGAGAAACGGAGATGACAGGTAGCTATTTCCAGTAATGAAAGAGAGGGGAAAGGGACCCATGATGATGTCAGTATTTATATGCCAAAGAGGTATAAGCAAAAAGCAATGTTTTATTTTATGCCCTTTCAGCTTTGAGGACCCATACTGAAACATAATTTTAATAAATGAAAAGAAGTAGCCATTACAAGTGCCACAAGTTTTGTTCCCTCTTTGAGTTGGTACAGGAGGGCCATCTTGCACATGACAATGGTGTGGACTTGGGTGACGTTTCCTATTTCACCCGAGAGGTTTCCTTACCTTTCATGTTTGTGCCAACCTCCATTCAAAACAGAGAATAACAATACTTGAGTAGGGAGTGGGTGTAGATACAACCACTTAAAATTTCAGCTGGGGTTCCAAAAAAATAAATCATCTACCTTATGCTTGAGCAGTGGTCTCTAACTTTGTCCTGGGAACCAATCAACTTCAGATGACCCCTGGTTGTCAGTCGTCCTCTTTAGTTTTAAAGCACTGGAGAAATTTAAATTCTACATAGTGGATGAGTGGAAAATGATAAAAGGCCATTTAATTCACAACTTTGAGGATAACTAAGACATTTTAAAAGTGAAATTTCTAAATTCTACATATGAAATCTATAAATGACATGAAAAAATTGCCTGTCAATTATAAGCTTCTAATTCCTATTTCTTTCTAATTTGAGTTTATCAAAATTGCAAGTGCCCTGTAAGAAAATATTAATTATTGAAAGATATTTTACTAAGTTACTTACTTCAATAATAAATTTAGGAAATTCACTGACATAAAAAGACATGGTGGCTCACATATTAAACAACCATATACATTCCTAGAGCTTGAATTTCCTATACTAAACAAAGATGACATTCATTCATGTATTTATTGGATTAAGTACATCATTATAAAATCAAACACTTCATCTTACTCTTCATCTTACTTCATCTTACTCCTGTCCTTCTTAGGAAAATTAGAAGAGATAACCAAAACAAATTATGAATTATCTACAATCCCATCACCTCAAGAAAACTGTCACTGGTTTTTAACTCCATCTTTTCAGTTCCTTCACATTAAAAAAAAAAAAAGAAAGAAAAAGCAAAAGCATGCCCCGCTTTCAAGTGGAAACACATCTAAATGTCTAAGACGTTACACCTTACACATCCTAGGCCCTGACTTCATAACGCTCTCACCCATGGCTGGAACCAGGTAATGCTGAGATTGATCCCTCTTCTCCAGCTTAGTATGAACTAATACAAGTTTCAGAAAGAAGCAAAACAACTTTGCAAAAAAATAAATAAATAAATAAAGAGGGAGTGAAGGACCCGGTTTATTGCAAAGTTTTAGCCACTACTACAAAGAAAAGAATTATAGTCTACACTCCACACATCCGTTTTGAACCCAGACCTCCGTGCCTCCCCCACTTTCGCAAATACTGCTCTTCCGCCCCAAAAGGTCGACAGGGCTCATCTACACGCCAGCCCCCCAGGAGCCTGAAGCAGCCGCCGGTGGCCCTGGACGGCCAGCCACGAGGTCCCTGGTCTTCCCCACTTTCTACGCCCCCACCCCCACCCCCACCCCATCCCGCCCACCCTTCTTTCCTCCCCCACACGGCGCTGCCAGCGCAGAAGCCACGTTCGCCTCTGGCCCTCGGTCCCGGCAGGCTCAGCCCTGGCCGCCGCGGGCGGGCAGGACTCCCAGAATAAGGGCCCCGGGGAGCCCGGCCGGGCCGCCACAGCTGCGCCTCGGCGCCCGCCAGCCCCCCGACATCGCGCCCCACGGGCTCCGACTCCCACTCCCAACTCACCACCACACCGGAAGCAGGGAAGCGGAAGTCGCGGCCCTCGCGCCCCACCCACAAGCCGGCCAGCTCCGAGACTGGCGTGAGGAAGTCGCGGGGTCGGTTTCCGGCTGCGCCGTTGCCGGGTGGGTCCCGGGGCCGCGGCGCCCAGGGCGCGGGGGGGGGGGGGCGGCGCAGAGACTTCTGGGGAGCGGCAGGTGAGGCCGCGCGGAGCAAGCGGCGGCGCCGGGCTCCGGGGCTGGAGTCCCCGGCCCGCGCCTCCCGTGGGGGCTCAGGGGTGGGCCGGGGGGCTGGGTTGGCTGAAGCTGCTCGGAGCTCCGCCCTGGCCCGCAGTGTGAAGGAAGCGGCACCCCCGCGCCTGCTGCTGCCGGCGTCGGTGGAGGTTCGGGTGGGGGTCTTGGGCCGCGGCAAGGAGGTGCCCCACGTTCCAGCCGAAGTCGAGGCGAGGGTCGCAGAAGGACTCCTAAGTCCCTGGCGAGTTCACTGGTTCACACCCCACCCCACGCGTCTCCTGCGGTTGGATAACAGTTAGATTCTCCTGCGTGGGAGGCGAAGCAGGAGCTGAACCGGGGTGGATCCGCTGAACCTGGTTACTAAGGGGAAATGCTGCCGTGCTGTGGGGGAAAGGTTTTTTTGTTGTTGTTTGTTTTTAATTTAAGAACCTGACTCATTTCACAAAAGAATGATCGATACTTGCCCAAAGTAAACTTGACAAATAATTAAACTGGCAGGCCATAGAGTTCCCACGGAGGTACTTGTTCTTTCAGTATACAAATAAAGGGATGCAAAAGTCAACAAACAGGGTGAGTGAATGGTGTCTTATAATCTACAGGAACTGAAAAGATTAGTTCTACTTTGGTTGGTGCTCAAATTTTGTGATTGCTTACACTGAACTGCTTGCTCTGTTTGACAACCTCTGACAAATGTTGCAAAACCTCTTCACTGTTGTGTGCCAAATAAAGCAGGTTTTTAATTCTGAAAGACTATAGAATGTTCTCTTTGAGGAGCAAGCTGCAACATGTATAACTAGGTATAACAACAGTAACTATTATTTACCAAGGAACAGGCTTTGGCAGATAATCTAACGATCGTTGGGCATATGTTAATGTTTGTATGTTGTATTACCAGCAGTTGTTTCCTTACTCATTCTTGTTTGAAAATCCAGTTGATGGTTTAGACCTAGCCTGTATCCGTAGTAGCCAGAAAAGGCAGACCCAGTCATTAGATTGTATCGCTGAAAACTTTACTTGCTAGAGTAAACTGATTTTTTTTTTTTTTTTTTTTTTTTTTTTTTTTTGTCTTTTTGAGACTGTTTTGCTATGCAGTTCAGGCTGGCCTTGAACTCAGTTTGTAGCCCAGGCTGGCTTCGAACTCACAGCACTCCTCCTGCCTCAACCTCCCGAGTGCTAGGATTACAGGCATTTGCCACCACGCCCAGCCTTAGGAAACTGATTTCTTAAAACTTGCCCAAACTGACTCCAGGATGGGGGTCAGAATTTTAGTATTTTAATGTCCTTCACCGCAGAGGCCAGTGTGTAGGTGTTTCTTTTAATCTTGGATAGACAGGCCCCCTCCTAGTAGGTAGTTCCTCTGCTCTCAGATTGAAGGCATAAAATGAGAACACCTCTGTCGCTTGTTGGCTGTAATCTAATAGACCGTGTCTTCGTGATCTGATTCTACTGGTCTCATTTTCAGGGCAGGTGGCAAGCCCAGGAGTAGCTTAGGAGTTGCCATGGCCTACCTCCTTAATGCAGCCTGTACTGCCTTAACAAAAGGTGTTGTTAAGATTGGTTCTAATACTGTGGACTCCATTCTATACTGAGGAGTCTTAGCTTGTGTGTCTCAATACTGATCTCTATGTACAGTACTCTGATAATATCACTAGGAGCCTGTTCCCTCTTCTCTATGTAGAAAGCATGCTAGATGACCTCTCTGGTGTCCTTTCATCTTTAAAAATCTGTAAAGTAGACTGAATTGGACCGTTTTTCTGACTGAAGCTTCATAAGCAACAGTATAGTAAGGTACATTTAGTAGGAACATCATTGGCGGTTTTCTTAAAGTCTTATTTATTCAAAAAGATTCTTAACCTGGTTTTTATTATCTGAAATGTCTTTCAGAATACCATTTTTAAATAACAAAGAAATAAGTTATGCTTTATTTTTAAATCTTATGCAGATTTAACCAAATTAATTAAACCTTACACTAAATAGGTTCTGCCTTTGCATAAGAGTAATTTCTGTGTAGCCTATCACACCACCAGCCTGATTAGTACACCTGTACTCTATTGCAATTATATTTTATAAATGGAGACTTACAAATTCTAGGTTTTTTTTCACTTGAAAAGGTAAAGCCTGGCGGTCCTGTACCATTTGCTTTAAAATTCCTTTTCGTTGGCAGATACAGATACATTCCTCTTTAACCCGTATCAGAATTGTGTATGAGTGAAATCTGAATAAGTTACTACTATAATAATATAATTATTTACTCTACATTAAAAGACAAGGCCGGTGAGATGGCTCAGCGGCATAAGCGCCTGCCTAGCAAGCGCGGGGGCCCGAGTTTGACTCCCGGAACCCACATACGAATAAAAGGGTCGGTGATATCGCTCAGCGGCAGGGGTACCCGCTGGCGCGCGAGGTCCTGAGGTCGACCCCCGGTACCCACAAAAAAAGTAAAAATAAAAATAAAAGACAGATCTTTCACCTGCATATGTGCCTCTTTCCCTGCAGTAACTCTTCTAATATTTGACTTATTTTGATGGAATTGATTTCTTCCCTTAGTTTTAGTTCATGAATTTTTTTCCTTCCATTAAAACACAATGCAAATACATTAATTAGTAGTTATATTTTTGTAGCTTTAAGAAGTAATCAAGGGGCCGGTGAGATAGCTCAGCAGCATAAGCGCCTGCCTGGCAAGCGTGAGGTCCTGAGTTCGACTCCCGGAACCCACATATGAAAAAAGGGCTGGTGATATCACTCAGCGGCGCGGGTGCCTATTGGCGCGTGAGATCCTGAGGTCCACCCCCGGTACCCACAAAAAAAAAAAAAAGTAATAAGGTTTTAATGATATTTGAAAGGACATATAAAGAATTTTGTAAAAGCAATTTGTTGAGTCCTTATATAAACCAGTTATTGTACTGGGTGCTTCTCATTTATCATCACTAACTGTGAGACTAAACAACCTTAAAGAATTATATTCTTGGACCCATTTTACAGATAAAGAACTAGAGACTTAAAAAGTACATCAGGATTCTAAAGAAATTTCACCAAAAACCCTGCTCTTTTAATGTTCAAAGACTTGGCAAACATGTCGATGTCACAGAATGAAAGTATGTTTTTGACTCTGTAATTGTTAGCTGAGAATAACTAGAATCCCTCTGTACTTCAGAATTGCCTACTGCCCAGGTGGTGGCAGTGTGTCTCAAAGAGCTAGTCTGCCGGGAAGGTTTCCCAGCCTTGCTAGTGAGTTTGTGTGTCTCCATCCCACATACGTGACCTATCGACTTCTCCGCCGGGCCTGTGGTACATCCTGCTGTTCCTGTTGTCTTCAGAGAGGGTCACACTGCCTTCAGCCAGTCTCACTATGAAATATCTACCAAACTGTTTTCTAGAAAACTTTCAGGCCTATACAGTGAGAAAAGGATTTTTTCAATCATTATTTTTTTAACCATTATTAAACTTTATTTGTTAGAAACACCTAAACTAGTTTAGCTAATATTACTAGGAAATACTAGTCTGAATTAGAAGGCATGCTTTATATTTATGTATATTAATGGATACATTAAATTTATGTATAATTAATCAAGGGGGTGATGAAAAGCTTTTAAAAGAGAACTTTCAAAATAAAAATAGGATTCAGTAGGAAACAGTGCAAAGTTATGTAACTCAGAAGGAATGTATAGCAATATATAGCAAAATAACTTGTTAAACCTTTGACCAAAAATTGCTTGGGATAGTCTTTTCATGTCTTTGTAAGGCTGCTGCCTTTCCAGAGGTTTCACATTAAATGCTACTTTTCTCACAAGGGCTTCCCACCCTATCACTATTTTTCCTCAGCACTTACTTGTTTACTGGCTTAGTGTCTGTTTTCACACTAGAATATAAGTTGAGATCAGTTATCTCAATAAGTAGAACATTATTTTAGATAATTGGCTTCAAGATAGCACATTGTTCATTAGCAGTAAAACTGTTAATGTTTGAAAAGCCATGAAATAATTTAGATCCTGGGTATTTGCAAAGCTCGTATTAAAGTACAAACTGTTGGAAGATATTTTGAAAGTGATCAGAGATTTCCCAGAAAAAATAGGTCTAAAATTCAATTAGATGTTAGGGGAAATCTTTAAATAATTATGGTTATCTTGTTAATGCAGGAAGTCTAGTTACTTTCCAAGTGTGTAAAATTATTTACAGGAAAGTAGTGATTCATCATCTTCATTGATAAGATAAAAGGAATTAGTCCTAGACTGTAGGTGCTAAGATTTAAGATAAGAGCAAGCCAGACTAGAGATCTAAACGGAGATCTTTCAAAGTGGGATAATACTGTGTATGTAGATTAGATACTCATAAAGATATTTTGCAGCCTTTTGATTCCCAATGCAGATTGCAGGGGAACTACTCGGGTTAGACAGCAGGTGCCTCTCGTTAATGATTTCTTGTTGCCCAAGTCTTTTTCCATATATTTTATTTCCATGTGTTTTTTGAGCTCAGTCAATACAGAATTACATAATATTGCAAGTTGGGTGTCTGCTTTTTTTTAACACTGAAACTGTTTACAGTGCTTCATCTCCATAATGCACTGTACTATATACTATATTATTTTCCGTAATGTTTTTTAAATAGGGCTGCAACAAACAGATTCCCTTTAGGTAGAGGGTACCCTTTAGGAAAAATAAAATGGTCTAATTCCTCTGAAGCTGTGGATTGCAGTCCTGTTAAAGTTGTAATAGATGCTAAAACTGTATTTCTATATGGCATTGTCTTACAGTGCCCTCTGTATAAAGTCTCATGTAAGATATTTCAGAGTGTGATGCTAAGAAAAGTTTGGCAACCTACTTTTATCTCTGATTGACTGTCAAGAAGCTCAGGAGCCAAATTTGAAATGCTTTTTTACTATCCATCCTTACCTGCATTATTTATTAAGTACTGAAGCTTGAACCCAGGTATCACACATGCTGTGCTGAGCTATACCCCCATACCCAGAATTTCTTTTTAAATATATTTTTCCTAGAACAGATATTCTATATCATTATTATATTTTGTCCATGTAGGAAGACACTAAATCTTTTGTGAAATAAGATATAGGTTACCTGTTGTATTAGGAACAGAATTTTACAGAAACCCCTGATATCTAAAAGTAGTTATTGGCCAGTAAAATTCTTCAACCGATCTTAATTTTTGTTTATTTTAAAATCTTTTAACCGTCCAGAACCATTGGTTCTCATTCAGAACGAGGGAACATAGGAAATCATTTGGAACAGCATCCCATTGTCTGAGTCTAAAATCTAATCTGTTTGCTTAATATCCTGCCGAATATAATGTGTATATTTGGAATCTAGTTCAAAAAGTGAACAAAAATTTACTGGTGCCAGGCTATAAATATAGTTCCCTAAACCATCACTTACAGACATATCCTGATCCCTGATCCTTTTTGCTGAATTCACAGTTTATGTTTTTAGGTTTCTTCACTTAGGAAGTGAAACAATCTGAAATTCAAAATCTATTCTGTTTCACATACGTCCTTATGAAAAATAGTAAGAGTGGTAAGTATGATGAGTTTTTAGAGGCTGCGAATTTGGAGTTCTCCTAAATTTTTAGATTTTATCTTGATCAGCTAATTTTCAAACTGCAGCAAGTAGATAATATCTACTTTCAGACAAAAAGATGGACCAATGTTCTCTTGAGATTTTTTTATCTCTAGATTTTAATACTCTATTGCAGTTGTCGATTTGTACTGTTAATGAACATAAATGTACAAGAATCTGATTTAATCTTATCCTAAGTTCATTTTTGATCTCAAGTGGACCAAGGAAATCATTGAATATTTCTATACCTGAGTTGTCCATAAAATAATATTAATATCCATAAAATAATATTAATACCTGTTTCTTGTAACACTAATCAATTAATGAAAAAACATGTTGCTTCCTTTTATTAACAAGGCAGTAATCTCTAGAATTTATTTATAAGTTGATTGTTGTGAGCTTACACAGAATTGTCTCAGTAGTAGTCAAGTTCCTCATTGAGCCTGTAAATGCATATTTAATATACAGTCTAAGTGGAAAGAGTGCCTTTGCATAAAAATGAGAGAAAATACTAGTAAGAAAATAGCAATAATTAAGTGAATTTTTGATTGCCTTATACCACCATAAGATTGTGTAGAGTATGATGAAAAATGAATTTGTCTGGGTCCTTTTTTTTTTCCTCAAACTTTTATACCATAGAAAATATGAATGCTTTGTCAACATTTTCTGCCCATCTTACCATATATGCAGTCCAGGAAACACTTTTTGTTGCATCTGTCTTCGAATCTGCTAAACCATTTCATATCATAGGAAACTACATATGGGTCTATAAATTATTCATGTGTGTATATAATTCATATGGAATATATTCATATATATTAATCTGTGATGTGCCCCTCCTTTTGCCACTGTATTTTCTTTAGGATGAAGTACAGACTCCTTAGAGGAACTTAGTGTCTCTTACTAGCCTGGCCTCCCCTTTATATACATCTTCAGTGCAATAAAGGACATTTTATTTCCGATCTCTGCAGTTCTAAGAGCTGGCTTCTAGTACAGTGGTTCAAAGTATAGATTCCGGAATCAAACTGACTTGAATCCCACTCTGCTGCTTCTAGACTGATGAGGCTACTATGAGAATACACTTCTGAACCCCCCCCATTACTGGACACTTAACTGACCAATAGCTCCAGCTACCATGCTCTGAAATCTCACTGTATTTGTGCCAAGACTGGTTGTCTTACAGCTCAGTGACTTAGCATGACAGAGATACCCATGCAGGCCTGTTTCTAGAAGACATGGAATATTCCTCTGATAGCCAGCTTCTGGCTCAAAGATCCCTCCATCACTTTCCCAGGCCTTCCTTACTCTGCATGGCAGTCTAGGACACTTCCACACAGCTTTCTTCCCTGTCTTACGCTTGGGGTCAGATTCGCATTGTTATGTGATCCACCCAGTCTTTCCTGGCTGCATCCCCATGTCTCATAAAAATCTTGTATATTTAATCCCATACTCCTAGGGTGATAAAATTGGGTCAGGTCAATTCATTACCTGACAGGTCAAGGAAATGCCTCCCTGTTGGTAAATGGGGCATAAGTCCCTGGCATAAGGTTGCAGCTTTATTTCACCAGTGTTGACCTGAGACAATGTCCCAGTGAAGGGAAATGGTTTGTGTGATAATAGAGATACAGTATTTGAAGACTATGAGAGAATAATCTTTACAAAGACCAGGAGTTGACTGGTTTCCCTTAACTTGCTATAGAATAAAAATGAGAAATAGTGTTAAAGAAATTAATTGTTAAGTATGAGAGGTTCTGTGGTAACTTTTATAAGGTCTTTATCACTTGTAGTGGAATGACAGATCCAAGTGAACTGTGGCCTATGAGCTAATTGTTAAATGACACAACTCCAGAGACATTTGGACATTGAATATTTAGCCCAAGTGTATCTGTTAATGTGAGGGTGGAGAAGCATAGGATCCTGAACATGGAGTAGGATCATCTGGACGGATACAGTGTGACTCACTTGGACCCTCTGGTCTAATTAATATGTCTGCTGCACTGGAAGTTGAAGCCTCTTGCCACAAGGCAATAGTCCTTTCTCTCTCCTCTCCGAACGCCCCACTTCCTTTGCTTGTTGCCAAGCCAATAACTAGGACTAAATCCCAGCATAGCCAAATCGAGACATGCTGACATGTATTGGCAGCAACCACAAGAGTTCTCCTGGGATTGAATTTTAAGGGTGCATGGGTCTGTGGATTAAAAGCAATCCTAGTGGAACACTGAAATACCTCTCGCTCCTGCCAAGATAATACATCAGACACAAAATTGTATCTTACAGGAGAGAGAGAGATTAGTCCCACTGTTTAAGATCTAAAGGATGGAGGAGGAATAGTTCCAATCCTCTCTCCGTAATTTGCCAAGCTGGTTCATAAAGAAACTGGATGGAACCTGGAGAATGACCATAGACTACTGCTGACTTAACCAAGTAATAATGCTTATCTCAGCCTTTGTGCTGAACTCATGCTAGAGCAGATTAAAGCCTCAGGTACAAAGTAATCATTGATGTGGCAAATATATTTTATGCCATTTCAGTTTGAAAGGAGGATCAGAAAATAGTCCACCATTACATAAAACATATTCAGTTAGACTAAAATTTGACACAGGGCTGTATAAACTCCATCCCTCAATAGAATTTGGTGAAATCTGAACCATGTCAATGTATCTTACAGCACCACACATCATGCTGACTGAGCAGGATGAGCAAAAGATGGCTACTGTGTTGATGGTAAGATGCAAGAACCTCAGATGAAACCAGATAAACAGTGAAGATTAAGAGACTCTCCACTTCTGAAAAGTTTTTAGAGGTCCAGTCATCAGTGAAGTGTCAAGTATTGGGTAGACCCCTTTTGGTTCTGAAGGCAGTGCATTCTACAACTAGGAGTAATGCTCCAGCTAACATACCAAGCGACATGGAAAGCTGTCAGCTTTGGGGCCCAGAATAGGAAAGAGCTCTGCAACTGTTCCAGGCTTCAGTGGAAGCAGCCCTGATTCTTGGACCAAATGACCCCACAAACTCCAGAGTACCCATGGCGGGGAAAGATGTGCAGAATTCTTGGCAAGTTCAGTGGAAGAATCACAACATAGCCTCTGGGACTCGAGGAGGATGATGCCATCTGCAGCACAGACTTGCATCTTGTAGAGAGCCATGAAGGACCCGGCTTCTGAGCATGCGCTACCCCTGCCCGCGCCAATCCCGCGCCAGTTAGCGGTCCCTCCCACTTCCCCCCAAAGATATATAAGCCATGGCACTTCCTCAATAAACTCACTCTCTCGCTCTCACCTTCAAGCTGCGTGTGTGTTTATCTTCATCCCCATACTGTCTCTCAGGTTACGCGTTCCTGCCCCTGGGAGCTCTGCTGGTCGGAGCCTCCGCGGGTCACGACATTTTGGCGCCCAATGTGGGGCCCGAGAACGACAGGTTCTATGAGGGATCACCCTACAAAGATTTAAAAGAGTGCCCGGCCGGCCTTTGACCTAGATGAAATTTTTCCAGAGGACTTTCCCTCAGTGATCCGCACGAAGACTTCTCTCTCGTCTCTCATCTGAATCACGGTAAGCATACTCATATTGTAGGGTGTAACATGGGACAAAACCTCAGTGAACATGAGCTCTTTGTCTCAGGGCTCTCCAAATCTCTTAAAGCCCGGGCAGTCAAAATTAAAAAGACTGACTTAACCGATTACTTTAGCTTTATAAATAAAGTCTGCCCTTGGTTTCCGCTGGAGGGCACGATCAATGTTAAGGTTTGGAGCCGTGTGAGTGACGCGCTCCAAGACTACTACCGGGTCTTCGGACCTGAAAAGGTTCCTGTAACTGCCTTTGCTTATTGGACTTTAATCTCAGAATTATTACAACAACACCCTTCTGATCCCCACATAGCACAGACTATAGCTCATGCAGAAGCTTCCATACGCTCCAACACCCCCGACAACAGTCCCCCAGCCTCTGTGGTTCTTTTTTTTTTTTTTTTTTTTTTTTGTGGGTACCGGGGGGTCGACCTCAGGACCTCGCGCGCCAGCAGGCGCCCGTGCCGCTGAGCGATATCACCGGCCCCTTTTTTGTATGTGGGTTCCGGGAGTCGAACTCGGGCCCTCGCGCTTGCAAGGCAGGCGCTTAAACCGCTGAGCCATCTCACCGGCCCGCCTCTGTGGTTCTTGACATGCCTGAAGACAAACATGGCTGCCCTTCTCCTGCTCCATCCTTGTCTGCTTCCGCCTCCCCACATGATGACGGACCTCCATCTTGTGGGCACTCGCTCAATGAGCCGCCATCTTGTGCTAAGCCACCATTTTGTTCTGAACCCATACCTGCCCACCCCTCGCTTTATCCTACTCTCCCACCACCGCCATCTTCCTCATTGCCTTCCGCTCCTCCGCCCCATTTTACAGCACCAGCATTTCAAGTTCAGTTCCCCCCCCTTTATCCCCCATTGCCCGCCACTCCTGCCTATGACTCTTTCTTGAGGAGTCTTCTATCTCGCATTGCTGCACTTGAACAAGAGGTCCACCACAAACACCTATCCTTCAAACTTCAACAATCACACCCACCTGATCCCCCTCCCAACAAGCCCCGGCTTGCCTTCCCCATCACGGAAGTCCAACAGGCCCCCACTGTTGAGGGACAACCGGCCCCTCCCCCTCAACGAGCGAGTTCCCTTCCCCTTAAACTCTCTCAAAGAGCTCAAAATGGCGGTCACTCAATACGTCCCCACTGCTACCTTCACCCTTGCAGTACATGATAGCCTCTCCCAAGGATGGGTTACTCCAAATGAACATAAAGAATTAGCGAGAGCTGCCCTTTCTGGAGGCGATTTTTTGCTCTGGAAATCTAACTTTTTGGATCAATGCGAAACAATTGCCAAACAAAATCAGGAAAGACAACCCCCCAACCCGGTTACGTTCGCCATGTTGTCTGGAACGGGTGACTTTTGTACCGATGAACAACAAATTGGTCTTAACCCTCAAGCGTTTGCTCAAATCTCCCTGGCAGCAAGCAGAGCCTGGTGTAAACTCCCATCTAAGGGAGAGGGCCCCACCTCTCTAACCAAAATCCGACAGGGCCCAGACGAACCCTTTTCTGACTTCATTGGCAGACTCACCGAAGCAGCAGACAGAATTTTTGGGGAACATGAAAATAACAATACCCTCATACGACAACTTGCTTTTGAGAATGCTAACTCTGCATGCCAAGACATTATTAGGCCCCACAGACACACAGGTTCCATTGAACAACTTATCCGCCTATGCGCAGATTTTGGCCCCACCTATAATCAGGGCGTCATGCTTGCCTCAGCACTAGAAGACACTCTCAAAAAGGTTCTAGATCACAATAAGGACCCCAAACCAACTTACAAACATCCACTCTCATCACTTCGTTGTTTTAAATGTCATCAGGCGGGACACTTTTCTAAAAATTGCCCCACCAACACCTCATCCACACATACACAGCCCCAAATCCACCCCCCCCACCCAAAACCGTCTGTCCCAAATGCAGGAAGGGATTTCATTGGGCCAATGAATGTAAGTCTCGCTACACTCTTGAAGGTTCCCCCATTCAAAAAAACTTCCTGTGGGGCCCTCCCCTGGCCCCACTTTCAGGCCTACAACTGACTCAGGGGACAATGGAGTCAAATACCCCAACACAGCCCGATCTCAATCTGTCTCAGACCTCTTCAAGGCGACCCCCACTAGCCCAGGATTGGACCTCTGTGCCTCCTCCCCAACAGTATTAGACCATACTCTTCCAGTACATGTGACCCCAACCAACGTCCGAGGACCACTACCCCCTGGATGTTGGGGCCTCGTGTTGGGCCGTGCATCCTCCACTATTCGGGGTATCCATGTTCACCCAGGAGTCATAGATCCCACTTTCCAAGGCCACATCCACCTCCTCGTCTCCGCTCCTGACGGCCCCACCCTAATACCCACGTCACCCCCCCATAGCCCAACTCCTACTTATTCCTCAGGTCCCAACACCCAATAACCCCTTCCTTTCCTCCTATCGTCACCCCTTGCCCCCCGGTGTTTCCCAATCATACTGGTCACAGACCATCTCTGCTCAAAAACCTATGCTCGACCTTTTCATCAATAACAAGCCCTTTCAAGGCCTTATTGATACGGGGGCCGATGTTTCCATCATCTCCTCCCAACATTGGCCTAAACAATGGCCCCTACGTCCCTCAGCCACCCACCTCCAGGGCTTGGGATACCTCCAACAACCTCACCAGAGCGCCACCCCTCTCACGTGGCATGATTCTGAAAACAATTCGGGCACTTTCCAACCCTTTGTCGTTCAAGGTCTTCCTCTTAATCTATGGGGCAGAGATCTTCTCTCACAGATGCAACTCATCATGCATAGCCCTAACACCACAGTCACAAAACAGATGCTCAAACAAGGCTATCTCCCCAAACAGGGTCTTGGAACATTCCTCGGGCTTTACCTCCCCCATTCACCCCCGGCCTCTTGTTCCCCGCCAAGGCCTTGGTTATACCGACAATCCTCCCCTCACATCACCCCCCGATCCTCAAAATTTTTAATAGGGACCACTGATCCTCCTGTAACCCATACACAAAAAATCACCTGGCTTTCGGATGATCCTGTCTGGGTTGATCAGTGGCCCATCATAGGCCCCAAATACTCCGCCCTTTTGCAGTTGGTACAGGAACAACTTACAGAGGGACATATTACCCCCAGCTCTTCCCCATGAAACACTCCTGTTTTTGTTATTCCAAAAAAGGACAATAAAGGTTACAGGCTGCTACAAGACCTCAGGGCTATCAACAAAACTATGGTCATTATGGGCCCCTTACAATCAGGTACGCCAACGCCAAGTGCTGTCCCTTTAAACACTCATAAAATCATCATTGATCTCAAGGATTGTTTTTTCTCCATTCCTCTACATCCTCAAGACCAACAGAGGTTTGCCTTCACTGTCCCTATGCCCTGTCATTCTGGACCTGCCTCCCGTTATCAATGGACTGTCCTCCCTCAGGGTATGGCTAATTCACCCACCCTATGTCAACAGTTTGTGGCCCAAGCGATACAACCTTTCAGACAACAATGGCCTGATGTTCACATATTCCATTATATGGATGATATTCTTCTAGCACACCCTGATAAATGTACACTTCTTAAAAGTTATGCTCATTTACAAAGCCTCCTAAAAACTTGCGGCCTATGTATCGCCTCCAACAAAATTCAACTTACCGACCCTTATGTTTACTTAGGATTTCAGATGACACACACCCATATTCGAGCACCTAGACCTCAACTTAGACTTGACACTCTTCATTCCCTTCATGATTTCCAAAAACTCCTCAGTGATATCAATTAGCTCCTCCCTTATATAGGAATCCCAAAGTCTACACTTAAACCCTTATATGACATCCTTCGTGGTGATCCAGACCCCTCTTTACCTCAACACTTCACTCCTTCGGCCCATAAAGCTCTCCAATGTGTTCAAACTGCCATCAACAACCACATGCTTACCTTCATAGACTATACACAACCCCTCCTCTACATTGTCCTCCCTTCCCCAATACAACCTACCGCCCTCTTCTGGCAAGATGCCCCTCTCCTATGGGTCCACCTATCTATCTCCCCAAAAAGGGTCCTAAACCCTTATTATGACCTTGTGGCTCAATTAATCTTGCTAGGACATAGACAAGCCAAAAGTTATATCATAAAGAACCTGACACCATAATATTGCCATACTCTGATCAACAGATTACATGGCTTTTACAAACCTCAGATTTATGGTCCCTTGCACTTGCTGCCTTTCCTGGTCGATTGCTTCACCAATACCCTCACGACAAGCTTCTAACCTTCTTTTCTCATCACCCCCATATCTTCCCAAAAATTACCTCCCATGTTCCCATTGCCCATGCAACAACAGTGTTCACAGATGGCTCCTCATCAGGTAATGCTGTCTATGTCTGCCAGGGTCATGATCCGGTTGTTGTCCCTACCCCCGGACTTTCAGCTCAACACGCTGAGCTTCAGGCTATTGTCCAGGTCTTCCAAGATTTTCCCGAGGCCCCTCTCAACATATATACCGATAGTCGTTATCTAGCCACATCTGTCCCGCTTCTAGAAACTCTTTCCTGCTTTCACCACCAATCAACAACCATTCCCTTATTTACTCGCCTTCAAACACTCATTCATGCTCGTACTCATCAGTTTTTTATTGGCCATATTCATGCCCATTCGGGTCTTCCTGGACCCTTAGCTTCAGGCAATGCACTTGCGGACCAACTATCCCGTTCGGTCTCTGTTCATGCCACATTTTCCCCTCCCCTCGCTTCCCCTTCCTCCAATATTCGCCGAGCACAGTCCGCACATGACCTACATCACCTTAATGCCCATACCTTGTGCCTCCTTTTTCAATTAACTAGAGAGCAAGCCAGAGCTATTGTCAAACAATGTCCAGCCTGTGTGACCCACCTTCCCTCTCCTAATCTTGGCGTTAACCCTAAGGGTCTTGTTCCCAATGCCCTCTGGCAAATGGATATCACCCACATACATTCATTTGGTAAGCTCAAATTTGTTCACGTCTCCA
The DNA here is from genome assembly GCA_028451465.1 of Erethizon dorsatum. NCBI lineage: Eukaryota > Metazoa > Chordata > Mammalia > Rodentia > Erethizontidae > Erethizon > Erethizon dorsatum. The sequence goes on from CM051833.1 coordinate 101,364,247, forward strand.
TAGATACATATAGTGGATATATCTTTGCCTCTCTTCAATCGGGGGAGGCCACTAAACATGTCATTGCTCATATGCTTACTGCCATCGCCCACCTGGGTTGCCCCACAAAACTTAAAACTGATAATGGCCCCGGCTATTCGAGCAAAGCCTTTAAACAGTTTTGTCACTGTCTCAACATTTGTCATGTTACTGGGATCCCTTATAATCCACAAGGCCAAGGCATCATTGAAAGAGCTAACCACACTCTTAAGCTAACCATCTCTAAGCTCTCAGAAGTGTCTTGATACCCCACCGTGGGGTCCCCCCGCAACACTCTCAATCATGCCCTTTTTATCCTTAACTTTCTCTCCTTGGATCAAAATGAACGATCTGCTGCCGACCGTTTTTGGCACCCCTCTACAGCCACCTCATTCGCCACAGCACTTTGGAGGGACCCCCTTACCAACCACTGGAACGGTCCTGACCCCATTCTCATATGGGGAAGAGGTTCAGTCTGCATCTACTCCCAGGCTGACCATAATGCACGCTGGCTGCCTGAGCGCCTTGTAAAACAATTTAACAAACCTACCCAGGGAGGCGCCCCTGAGGATTAATGTTTTTTCTTCACAGATGCATTCAACAATCATCTTGTATATTCTCATGATACTCCCATTGATCGGCGCCAATCATCACCATGATGTATTCACATGGACAATCAGTCGTTGGGGAGACCATCAAAAATTAAGCCAGTGGACGGGCCTTGGACAACCCACCTTATCCTGTAAGCTAAAGTCATACCGTCACCAGACAGGCCTATTCCCCCAAGACCATCTTGAATTTTGGCACCCTGTATATACATGCCCCCTCGGTACCCGAGGCCGTGCCTGGTGTGCCGACCGCTCTCATGCCTATTGCCCAAAATGGGGATGTGAATCAAACATTGAAGAAAATTGGTGGAAAGTTCCTTCTCCAGACCCAGATATCAAAATTATCCCTAGAAGTTGCACATGGTGTCTCCAAGGAGAACAAAAGGCCAAAGCTAAATGCCCAGGGTGCAATAAGTACAAGTGCACTCCAGACCCCTGCGATAATTTCACTGTTACCATTACCAACCCTGATGACCCTACATGGTTTCAGGGGAAAACATGGGGACTACGTTTGTATTCCCCAGGGATTGATCCCATGACCTTCTGCCACATAATAAAGACAGCCCCTAGCAAGACTCATGCCTCTAAGGCCCCATCCAAACCCCATACTCCCCCACCCAATATCACCTTATCCCCTCATACTCGTCCTATAACCACTATCACCCTTCCACCACCCTCCCTTCCTCGCTTCACCCCTTCCTCCAGCGACCTCATTAAAATGGTCCAATCTATGGCTCTTTGGCTTAATGCCTCCCAGCCTAATCTCACTGCCCCATCCTGCTGGCTTTGCCTTCAGGCTTCTCCTCCATTCTATGATCCCTATGCCATCTCCAACGTCTCTATTATCTCATCTACGCAACCCACCACAGGACATTCCCAATCCAATCTCTCCCTTTTTGTACCCTTCTCTTCCATCCAGGGTAAAGGCATCTGTGTAAATGGTTCATCAACAAATCAAAAAAAATGGACCCTGTCACACTTTCTATCCAATCAATACATCCAACATCTATCTATACACAGAGAGCTATCATTGGCTATGCCGTCACGCAGGACTAACCCGCATCCTCTCTACTAAAGTCCTCAGAGAACAACAGGACCTCTGTGTGCTTGTTGCGGTCCTCCCTCGTGTCTCCTATCACCCTTCCACATACCCCTTTACGCTTGACCCTGACCCTAGGGATCCACCTCTAAGCCCGACTTTACTTCGCTTCAAATGTGAACTCACCACCACCGTGTCTCTTCTCGTCCTCGGTACCGCCTCAGGAATTGCCCTTGGCTCCACGGCCTTGGCCCTCGGACAAACCCAATATAACACCATACACTCTGCTGTTGACCAGGACCTTTAAAATGTTGAAACCTCTATTCGCGCCCTACAAACATCACTAGCCTCCCTCTCTGAAGTTGTTCTCCAAAACAGGTGCGGCTTAGATCTTCTTTTCCTCAAGGAAGGTGGCCTTTGTGCAGCCCTCAAAGAAGAATGTTGTTTCTATACCGACTCCTCGGGCATGGTCTTACATGCTATGGATAAATTAAAAGATGCCATAAAAAAGAGAGATAGCCAGAACACAGGCCTTATTCCCCAATACTTGGTTCTCAACTATTCTCCCCTACCTGGCCCCCTTCTTGGGCCCCCTTATAATCTTGGTCCTCGCTTTGGCTCTTGGTCCTCTCCTATTTAGGAGACTTATCGTCTCTGTCAAAACGGCCCTTGCTCCTGTGTGGGAAAGACCTCTCCAAGTTCATTATCAGCGTCTAGCCATGGCAGACGCTGATGAATACAAACAAGCCGAACCCTATGATGATATCGAGGCCCCAGCACATAGAATGATGGCCAAGGACGGGTAATATGGAGTCACAAGTCACTAGCACTCTCAGGACCACCTAAGACAGAGCCCCACTCTTCGCCGGGACGCTGGCGATGCTAGTGGACAGCTCGATGACGGGTAAGGCCTGAAAAATCAAATGCGTAAAAACTAAAAAAGACTTGCAGTAACCTCCACAACCTAAGACAGGCCACATTCAGGGTCATACAAGCACTCATGGTCGGCAATATTTTCTTTTGGAGAAAAAGGAGCATATGTAGAGAGCCATGAAGGACCCAGCTTCTGAGCATGCGCTACGCCTGCCCGCGCCAATCCCGCGCCAGTTAGCAGTCCCTCCCACTTCCCCCCAAAGATATATAAGCCATGGCACTTCCTCAATAAACTCTCTCACTCTCGCCTTCAAGCTGCGTGTGTGTCTTTCATCATCCCCATACTGTCTCTTGGGTTACGCGTTCCTGCCCCTGGGAGCTCTGCTGGTCGGAGCCTCCGTGGTCATGACAGCATCTCAGTTGAGACAGCTGTTGGCATGTGTTTGGGGCTTATAGAGACAGAACGCTTGACCATGGGACATGTGAACCTGATCCTTTTCCCAGTCCCTGAATGAGTGATTTTTTAACTCCATTATTTCAGCAATATTTATTAGTTGACATTCTACTGAAAGAAAGCCTTTTCCCTTCCCTTTCATTTTTACATTTATAATAGAAGGGACTCATTGATTCTTAAAGAACAGAGTATAATTTGTTAGGATTATTCATTTTGATATTCTAATTGTCCTAGATTTCAACAGTGGGAGCCCCAGGATGTCTGTTTCCTCATGTCATTCTTTGAGCCCTATCTTAGTTTTTGGTACAAGAAATTACCTCATCTTGTGGTTTCTCTGCCCCAGCCCTAGAATCAACCATTTCTCCAAGGAGCCCTTTTTCCTTTCCAGAAGCCAAGACCTGACTGCCAGGGTTGCTCATTGCTACTAGTGTATCATTGCCTTGTAATCCTTCTCAGCAGAAGATCCATGCACAAATACCTATACTTCAATCTGTTAAGAACTAAAGTTTGTACTGCTACCTTCTATTCTGCTTTAATGTAACTTTCAAGTCTTTCCCTTTGCCTTATTTGTAACTCGCTCAAGAGAAAGAAACCTACCTGCCCTTAGCTTCAATATATTTATTCATTTGCTCCAGGCTAAAATACACAGTAATTTTAGAATTGCTAACTCATTCTGCTGTGAAAGGAAAACTAAAGATTTTTAGGTGACTCGTCTGTTTCTGGTTGTCTTTCAGTTTAGCAGCTGAAATGCCATCAGTCAAGGTTAATAAATTCATACTTAACCCCTGAATAACCATGGCTAGACAATGAACAATGCATGGCTCAGGGGCTCGATAAGGGCCACAGAATTCAACAATCTCATGTGTACTGTATTGTCTGACATAGAATTGTTTTATGTTGGGTAATGGTAGTGGATCATAACTTTTATCTTTCAGGTCTTAGTGATTATAATCATGTCATTGAGAACTGCCACCTCGGCTGAAGGAAAGGGCAGATTTCCCCCCAATGCTGCTGTTTAATCTTTTTAAAAACAAACTGTAATAAATTGTTTATAAGTCTTTTCTACCCTTGGATAAAGTACCTAAAACACAAGTCTCAGTTATATCTTCTTATAACCTTATATTATGAACACATTATTTTAAAAGTCCTATCAGGTTTTACAAGCTACAGATATTTTTGAACAAATATTTAGGAAATGATCCAAGGAAAAGGGTAATCAAAGGCAGTACTCTGAATCTGAAAGTCTGGAGCTCTTTCTCTGCACCAAAACTTAATTATTTTAGATGACATTTTGTAGTTGGAATAGAAGTTCAGAGTTTTGGATTTCATGTAATGTGCTGTCAACATCAGGCTTCCAGAGTTCAAGTCATTTGTCCCTTTATTAGGGTTTCTTTTCCCTTTTAATACTTTGTGTAGTTTTGCTAAATATTAAGCAATTTTAACTTGCCATCCTAGTAATAAACGGTAAGCAATCCAAAGATGAATTAATCCTTTTGTATTGATAGGATTTGAGGAAGGCTTAAATTATGGTTGTTAACATCAATATTCAGTAGTGTCCAATACATTGGCCTTCATTTGTAAGTGAGGTAAATTTATAATTGATTACTTTTGTCAGCTTAATAACAGTATGTTAACCTCCCTATTTAACTTGATATTTTACGTTTAGATTTACTATTACCTGCTCTTTACTATAAACTAATTTTGTGTCGAGTCAGTGTTTGGCCTATTTTCTGTCTGTAACTAAGAAAATGTTAGAGAAATGAAGGAGGATCACTTTTAATCTTTGAAAAGCACATTGACCTAATTCATAAGGCCATGTGAAGGCTACAGACTGACCTGCCTTGATATTACATTGTCTCAACAGCCTTAAATCAATACTTCCACAGTTAGATAACAAGAGCATTAATTTATTAGTAAGAACATCTGTCAGTATACTTTCATTTCTGTCAGAGGTTATTGCATCAGATTTATAAGGAAAACATTCATGTGCCTATTCCTAATGTGAAGACAGTCCAGTAATTTTTAAGCCTAGTATCATTAAATATCTGTGGTAGGCTGCTTCCATGATGGTTCCCAGTGATACCTTCTGGTATTTGTATTATCCTCCTATTATCCTCACTGCAAGTGCGGACAAGCCCTAATAATGTGCTTTTGATGAAAGGAATATGGTAAAAGTGATGGGATCTCATTTCCAAGATGAAATTACAGAAAAACTCTGGCTTCAATCTTGCTCAGCCTTGTTTACCTTTCATCCTATGAAATGCTCACTTTTTTAGAAGCCAGTGGCTGAGCTATGAGCTTCCCTCAGGAAAGAAGGTATTTGAGAAAGGCTTTAGGCCAGTACACAGGAACTCAATTCTGCCGCGAACCGCATGAGTGAGCTGAGGTGGTCTAGCATGGAGTCCGGACCTCAATACTTTTAAAGTTCTACAGGCAATTCCAGTGGATACTGTAGATGAAGAATCACAGAGTTAGCACAGGATCAATGTATTAAGCCCTTTCTGAGTGCTACATACAGTGAGTATAACACTGAACAGGATGTAGAGCTTGCCCTGCACTCGTAAGGAGGGAAGACCAACATGTTTTTTAAAAAATGTGCCAAATGCTCCAATACAGTTACAAGGTGAGCACAAAAGAGGAACTCTTTCCCCAAGGCAACCTGATAAAATCAATGCTAGGCCAACTAAACTAAATATAAAAGCTAGTCAGCCACTATACCTGTAATCCCAGCTACTTGGGAGGCCAAAACCATTCTAAGGCAATGTAATTTGGTCTTAAAATTTTTTAAAGGGGTGAGGACATAGCTTAGCACTACAGCACTTGGCTAGCATGAGTGAGGCCCTGGGTTCAATCCCAAGTACTAGGGAGAAAAATATAACATGAAACAAACATTCCAGGTGAAGGAATAACAAGAGTTCAGGCACACAGTTGTTAGAGAACAACCAAGGAGGTCACATGTTCTTACTTGAGCAGTAGGGCAGGGAAAACCTCCAGCAGGGTAGGGCGAGTGTTGACAGAACACAAAATTAGGGCTACAGAGACCAACTAGGCAATGATTGAAGCAGTCTAGGTATAACAGATGAGGACATGACTTAGAGTGGTGGCGGAGGGGTGAAGAGTCAGTGGGGAGATTGATGTGCTGTTCAGGATTCACAAGGGTAGAACACGAAGGAAGGAGCTGGTGCTGACTCCCAGCCTCTGGCTTGGCAATTATGTACTTAGAAGCCTGTAACTGGCAGCAAATAGGAGGGAAGCTGAAGACAGAAACAACAGTGTTGTTTCCAGCTTAAGTTTATAGCCTCAGAGTAAACAACTAGTTGCTGTTGACACTTCAAATGAAAACCAAATTGCCATGTCACTTGCCAAAAGAGCACATCTTTGCAGATGCTTTCATGTAGTATTTGGAAATAATTAGAAATAAAGCTTCTGATTTGTCTTTGTGTATTTTGATGATGCATAGTTGGCTTTCAGTAGCGCAAGAAGATCTTGAGAGCTGTATTGACTTTTTGAACATACACAGTTTCATAAAATCAAAGAAACCTTTCAAGTTGAACCACAGATAATGCTTTTCACTATTTTTGTCCACTGGCTGCATACAGTTCACTCACACCACACTCACCTTTGCCCCACTTAGTCTAACAATTGGTACAATTTTGAACTGACATGAGATTACGTTGTGTCATGAGGTGGGAAGGGGCTTAGGTGATGACATCCACCTTCATTATGATCTGATCGTTTTAATTTCGAATGAACAGTACATTCAGGACAGTACTGAAGTCTGTTTAAGACATGTTAACGTCGTGTGTTAAAGTTGCATGTTAATAATTGTGCATCCCTGATGTGGAAATGTATGCTTCCCAGTTTCATTCTGCTCACCTGTTGTGGGGCTTTTCTTTTTTAAGAGGCAAAGACATCTAACATTCCCAGGATTCACTTTTGAGAAAATAACACTTGTGGCCTTTTAAAACTTTCTTTCTCCTTTAATCTGGATAACTCATATCCCCCACAAGAGGAGGAAGCAGCAAAAGGGAGCAACTAGATCTTACTGTGAAAAGAAGGATTACAAGATCTCAACATGAACCCTTGAGGCAGGTGTAAAAAAAAAAAAATGCTGATGTCCGCATTACTTGTATCTCTTAAGTAAATCAAACCTGTAATTCAGTTTGGCTGCCTGTCAGTCATTTTCATTATTGCCAACAAGAACATAAATGAATGCAGCATCCCCACAGGTTTATTCATGTATAGCACCCAACTCTTTATTCCTCCTTTCAGCCTTGCCCCTTCTGATGAGGTAGAAAGCTGGACTAGGTTTACAAACCCAGAAGATTACTTAAACCTAGATTGTAGTCAGTATTCTTTAATTCTTCTCTCTGGTTTAGGATGACATGGCTTTGGAAATAAAGATCCACACGTTAGTAATTCTTGCCATGAAGAAACTTGGTGAAATTCAGCCTATTCCTGCTTTTATTCTCCTTTTGATGATGATAAATTCTGTTATGTTGTAGTTTTACTTTTGGATCTTGGTTTACCTCCATGGATTTACACTTGTGGGAATATTGCAGAACAAACAGTTCTTCATTAGATTTCCCAGGATGGCATGTAATTGGTATAGGAAGCATGCTAAACTTGATAAGAATCAAATTTGTGAAAAATAGAAACAGTATAAGCCCATTGTTCCAGACTTGCGTACTCATTAGAATCACCTGGGCCTCTAAAATTCCAAATCCCAGGTCATACACCAGACAGATTAAATCACTGTTTCTGGGGCTGGATGACGGGTATCAGGGGTATCTAAACTCCCAGGTGATCCCAGCATGTAGACATACTTGCAGACTACTGATCTGGACAAGGCTGTTGCTTCCGGATTGCGAGAACACAGCTGGGGCTTGTTCTCACTACCCAGCCCTGTCCTTGGTGGGATGTTCCTGGCTGTCCAGCTTCTGTATCATCTTCCTTCCCCTGACTAGCGGAGACCTCTAAGGGTATAAGCAGGGCCACTGAATGAGAAGGAATTCCATTGCTGAAAGCCAACAATTAACACCTCAAAGACCAGAGATGCATATAAAAGAGATGGCTACAAAATTTTATTTTTTATAGTTTTTTTGATAGCGAAAAGTTTGATACCTAAGATATTTCTACAAATTTTAGACACCAAGATCTTACACAATTCTGTGAAGCTGTGATCTACCAGAATGGCATATTTTTTTTCATGCTTCACCAATTGCTGCAGAATTCCCTCTGAGTTAGTCACGTACAGCTTTAAAATATCTCATGCAGGGCTGGTGAGATAGCTCAGGGGCATAAGCGCCTGCCTGGCAAGCACGAGGTCCTGAATTTGACTCCCGGAACCCACATACGAAAAAAGGGCCAGTGATATCGCTCAGCGGCACGGGCGCCTGCTGGGGCATGAGGTCCTGAGTTTGACCCCCGGTACCCACAAAATTAAAAAAATAAAAATAAAAATAAATAAAAAATAAAATATCTAATGCAGGGGTGTCATGTGTGAAATAATTACCCAGTTGCCTTCCTTAAACACTATTTGACAGAAGATAAGTATTTAAAATTTTATTTTCTGTGTATACATACTACTTTTTAATGTAATCAACCATTGGCTGTCCAGACACTGAAGGAAGTATGATTTCAAATATAGCAACAATTGTTTACTCATAGGTGGTGAATTTACATGGTTTATCAGAACTTTATCAGCATTCAAGTATGCAAATAACCATAAAATTTTAAAATTAATAATGTAACCCAATAAAGTAATGATTCTGTGATATGTATATTGAGAGGTAAAGGAAATAGAATTATAGTTGAAGAGGCTGGATGGTTGTAATTATCTGAATTGTTGTGATATTGACTTTAATGAATTAATAACTAAGCTTCTTATCATAAGGATTTCACTCATTTTGAACCATATTTGATGTAGAAGCCACTTATACTTAATTTCTGCCCTAGTGTTCAGTTAAAATCATTGATACTGATATGTACAATATCTAAATTAGTTTTTTGCTTTGGTTCTTTTTCTCTGGTCACTATCACTGAGGAGTGGAAAAAGAATGCATACAGCTGTAACTTAATTTCTCATAGTATTTGTCAGGGAAAGCCTTCAGGGAGAAGGTTTGGTTGGGAAAATGCATGGTTGCATTTTTGCATCTATGCATGATTGGGCTGATTTTACTCAGATTTTATTCTATAAGTAGTAGGGTCTGGGGAGTTGTGATGGCTTTTCCTCACTATAATGAATTACCTGACGTGGGATCCTTGAAAGAGGCTTATTTAGCTCATAGTTTTGGAAACTGAAAGTCCAAATGGCACAGTGCAGGTCTGTGCCACAGCTGCCCCTGGTGATGTGTGGAGAGTGATGGCAAGAGTGCTGAGGGAGCCAGCATTACATCTTGAACCAGGAGCAGAGAGAATGGGAGAGGCCATGCTTGCTCCTTTTTATAACAGCCACACAGAACTCAAGGGTTCTGAGAACTACCCTCTGTGACCTGCCACTAGGCCCCACCCTCTTAAAGTTTCTACCATCTTCTCTTAGCTCTGCCTTGGGGACGAAGGCTCCTTTAGGTGGACACAAACTATACTCAAACCACAGCAGTGTAGAAACAAATAAGAATCCACATCTATCTTACTAAAAATCTATCTTTTTAATTAGTGTATGTCTGTGGTACATGTTAAATACATTCATTGTGGGGAATTTATATATATACATATTGCATCTTGATTCTTTTTGCTTCCCAAGTTCTTTTCTAAGATGTAGTTACTAACTAAAATCACTTTTTTCATATGAAGATTTTGTATAAATCATTATTGAGGAGACTAACAACACCTGTGGTGTGTTGAAAGCACACCAGACATAGGAGAGCCTGGGTTTGCCAGTTACTTACAGTTATAAGATGGTATTATTTTTATCCCACTTTTGTTAAAAACACTTTTTTAAATATAGGAAGTTTACATTTTTGTTTTGGAGTACATTTGTTTCTGCTCCATAGAAAAAGTTAACATATTTTATTTCAGTTTTTACTTTTATTATAAGTGAGGGCAGCCATAAGATACGTAAGCCAGGGCCGGTGAGATGGCTCAGCGGCATAAGCGCCTGCCTTGCAAGCGCAAGGGCCCGAGTTCGACTCCCGGATCCCACATACGAAAAAGGGGCCGGTGATATCGCTCAGCGGCACGGGCGCCTGCTGGCGCGCGAGGTCCTGAGGTCGACCCCCGGTACCCACAAAAAAAAAAAAAAAAACGATACGTAAGCCAAATAGTGATTATTCCCATCATAATTTGAGTTTGAAATAAGCCTTGGAATTTATATTTGGATGCAGGAAATATTTTTGGAAACCAGTGACTTCAACTGATGACAGTGGCGTTCAGGGACAGGTTATCAATTGTGGTTGGTATTTTTTGCCATATCACGTCCTCACAGTATCCAGTTATATTTGGGAAAATGTATTTTGACCTGTAGTATTTTCGAGCCAAGTAATGGGCCATAATGAAGATATCACTTAAGTAGAATAATGTATCTTTATAATAACATTTTCTTATCTCTTCTTTATCTTACCCCCTTGTAGAATTCATCCTTATTCACCTTACTAAAACATAATACATGAAGAAGTATAACTGAGGCTTAAATAAAGCACTGGCCTAAAAACAGACGCTCATTTTTATTCAGTGTTTAATTGTGCCAGAATAAGAAGAGAGAATAATTACTTTGCTTCTAAGGCTCTGGTTCCGGGTGTTAGGTTAAGTAGATTGAGGGTTGACCACATATAACTTAAGTAGTATTGTTGGTCATTTTGCCAAGCTTTGATCAAGGTGTGCTTGAAGTATGCTGCATTGTCAGTGAGACTTTTGGATAATCAAGAGTGAACTGTGTTTACCTGTACATTGTTTGCATCAGATTAGTACAATTTTGCATCAATTTAGTACAAATTTTGAAAAATAAAATTTAACTTTTTAAGAGCATAGATTACATACAGGTATTTTTAAATATTAAGTGAATTTTGACCTGCCCAGGAGCTGTAGAATAATAGTGATCAAAGGGAAGAATAAAGTTGCTGTGCAGATTTTCTGTTCTCCTGTAGAAAGAGGTAGACAGTTGGTCAACTGAATTTCTGGTGTAACATGTCAGAGTTTGATATTGTTGGCCTGTTCACCAAGATTTATACTGGTTGGGATCATTGCCAAAAGAGGCTTTAAGGATATTGTATTGCCAGTAATTAGATAGTGTTATAAGTTTCACCCAGGACAGATAGAAGGGAGATAATTTGGTGACATGATAATCTAGTACCCAATTAATTCAGGAACATGAAGAAAAAATAGCTTCATTAAGGCTTAACTCAGGTAAAGTTGTAAGTGGACGTGGCTGGGTTACTTCAGGTTTGTTTCTTTGTTTTTTCAAAGAAGCAGGCCTTCTAAAATTAGAGTCAACAATATTATGGAAGCAGGAAACTTAGGAGCAGGCCATTAGGTATAAGATCAAAGCAGAGCTGCTTCCGTGTGGCAGCTGTAAGGACAGAAGGTACAGGTGTGTCTCAAGTACTGCTTCCGCATTGTTATATCAGCAAGTTATAGCAATGGACAAGAAGGAGAACAGGAGTGCATATATGCAGTTCCACCATCAGCCAAAATGCCACATCTTTGAGACCCAAGTAATGTGCATGACACAGAATAGTCCTTTTGATGCACTCGTAAGCCTTTGTCTCTTTAACATTTAAGTATATTTGAGCAATCAATATATGCTCAAGGAGGAGAACAAGAGAAGTCTAATATAGAATCACCATTCTTTATTTCTCTTGGAAGCCAATTTGATTTTGTACATGTGCATGTTATACACATATGTGTGTAGACATGAAATAGTATAGTAACCTTAAAGTTTTTAAAGTGTTTTACTGTGAAGTATAACATACAAGAAAGTGATTATGTGGTATGTACACCCTACAAATGGTTGAAAGAGTAAACATCCCTTGTAACTGTCACTCATGCTGAGAAGATGGAGGAGGAAGAAAAAGAGAGGGGAAAGGAAAGGAGCAAGAAGAGTTTGACCAACGCGTCGGAAGTCTTGTGGATCTCTTCCCAATCAGTCATCACTCCATGCATGTCCCCTATTCCCTGAATAAGCTCTAATTTTTAAAAGTAATTTTTTTTGCTTTTCTTTACCGTTTTACCACTTGAGTGTGCATGTGTATGTAATATATACAGTACATCCATATAGTTTACTGTTCTGTGTCTTGGCCCTTTAGTTAAATGGAGTGCCTATTTTATGTCTCACTATGTAGTTCAGGCTGCCCTTGAACTCACTATGTAGCCCAGGCTGACCCTGAACTCATGAATCCTCCTGCCTCCACCTCCCAAGTGCTGGGATTACAGGCATGTGCTGCTACACCCAGCCATTTCTTAGCTATATTGAATGTAGAAACAGTTTTCTCATTTTGGTTGCTATGTAGTACTCTGTTATATAAATGTCCTGCAACCTATTTATTCATTCTACACTGCTGGACTTCTGGGATTTTTACAGTTTGCAACCAACTATACAAGTAACGTTGCTATGCACATTCTTTGGTACCTCTTGTTGCACAGGGAATTGCATTCTGTTGGGCATTGTTAATAACATTAAAGATATAATAGAGGTCAATTAAACTGTCCTTTTCTAAATGAAAATTTAGTGAACCAATACTTTAATGAGGAAAACAGCAGTTCTTTTGGTTATTCTAAGATGGCAGGTGCTGTCTGGTCATGGAAATAGCCATTTCCATCCATGTAAATAAAAAGGGTGTCCAAAATGTTACCTTTACTTAAAATTCATGTCTATAAGTTTCCTCAAGAATATAAAATACATTTTAGTTCTAAACCATCTCTATTATTTCTAGAATTTTACAATTAACAGAAAGAAAAATACTTAGAAGGCAGGGACTGTCTCTTACATTTCTTTTCTGTACTTCACAGTGACCATGGCAATGTTTGTCAGATGTTAAGTCCCAACTACACACTTTCTTTTGATACTTTGAAGTAAAATTATTTTTACAAAGGGGTATAATTTCCCAGATATGCAGAACTTTATTCCTTTGTCTTAAAGTAGTAGCAGGGATGATTTAGTTTAACTTAAAATTTGTTCTGTTTGGAAAGCCTCTTTCCTGAAAGATAGAAATTAATAGTTTAGATGATGTATATTGATAGTCTCTCTTTTCTCAATTTTTCTTACTGTTTTACACCTCTCTTCATGTCCTGGGAAGAGGTAACATTAGTGTATTTACAAGACCTACTTAAATGATAATTTGACCATTTTGTTTCCCTTTTGAACATGGCAGACATTATATACTGAGGCAAAGTTTATCATTTCTCATGGAGCTGTGTGTACTTCACTGCATATGAATTTTAAGGAGTGGCCTGATTTGCCAGGTAAGGCCAGATCATGGCAAATCGATGTCAGTGTCTTCCTGTTTTTATGGGCTTTGTTCTGAGCTTCCCAGGAAGAATCAAGATAATGTTTGTCACATTATTCTGGGTTAGATGTCTTGTTCCTGTTTACATGAAATGACCATGGGCCTAATGCAGTTAATGTGAGTACTTTACAATTTATCCAAGAACTCTTTCAAGTGTTGAGGAAAAGGCACTTGAATTAAAGAATTATTTATGCAGGATCAGGCTGGGAGAGAACACTACTTTGGTGAATTCATCATATTAGCCACACGATTTATTTGTGCTTTTCTTATAAGAAATGTGTTTGAATTCTTTTTTGCAGTGAAAAGATTCTTATGGTTTGTCTTCCTTGGGGATTGTGACTTTCAAAAGGTGCTGTTAAATATATTACTACCTTATTTAAACTATACGCTTCCCAGCTGTTCAGTCCTTTGCACAAAGCCTATGTCCCTAATGCCCTATACCCAAGAAAAGAGAATGCTGTGCTAGATTTGCCTTTTATTTTGTTTTTCTGTAGTAGCTTTATGACCCGGTGCCCAGCTTCTTTATAGACTCACCTCTCATAGGACACAATTTTATTTGTTTTCCATGCTTATAGAAAGATACACTTTTAGCAAACACCAGAAGAAATCTCCTTTTCACCACATGACTTTCTCTTGGTATATGGAGAGAACCCCCTAAAGTGTTTCTGTGATGCAATTGAATCCCCCCCTTTTTTTTTTTTTTTTTTTTTTTTTTTGTACCAGAATCTAACTCAGGACCTTGCGCTTTCCAGGCAGGCACTTGTGCCACTGAGCTATATCCCCAGCTGAGTCTGTTTTTTGACTGATGTCTTCTGTGTTTTTAAAATATTTTCTCAACAACTTATTTTTTTAATCTAAGGTAAACACTGTAGATTTCTTGTATGATCTTAGAAGACATTAAAATCAAAGAATTAGAAAAATATCTTTAAAAAGTTGCAAGTGTCCATGGTGGAGGGAGGAAGTTACTCAGGCAGAAGAGTCTCATCATCATAAAAGTAGTGTTTAAAGAAAATTATACTGATGTCAGAGCAGAGCCAGGGACATTTGCACTTCATGATGTTTTGCCATATTGCTCTCACCATGCTATTTTCCAGGCTCTTACACATACTATAAATATGTAAGCAGAAATGGATGAGTGAGTCAAAATAAAATGTTCTGAGAACCAAGTATAGGGTAGTTTGCCCTGACAAGACTGTAACGGTGGAAATTCACCATGAAAGAAAAAATCTTGCACGCGGTTTCTTCCCTGGAGTTACAACTCTTCATACGTTATTATGCATATTGAGGTTCCAAGAAGGGCCTTATATTCCAAAGAATGCTAATGTTCCCAGGAACAGAGTTTGGAAAACACTGGGTTAAATAATAGCCTGATGTTTAGGTAAAAAGTCATGGAAATTAGAATATGTGCTTGAGCAGCATACAACAAGAATAGCTGTAAAGTCCCAGTTTTGGGTATCTCCAAGGATAAAATAGTTGTCTGTGGCCTTCCCTCCAAATGGTGATTCTCAACAGAGGTTGCCCTTGATGGGGTGGAGCAGAATCTCAACTGGATTTTGTCAAAGGCCTTTTTTGCATCTTTGTGAGATGTCGTTAAGATTTTCTCTTTTCATTTGTTAGTATAGTGAATTCCATTAATTTTCTGATGCTAAGCCAACTCTGCATTTCTGGGATAAACCCCACTTGGTTCTGATGTCGTATGCTTTTAAAATATTGTTAGATTTGATAAGGTGAATTTTTGTTTAGAATTTTGCACCTTTATTCACGAGCAATATTGGCTCATAGTTTTTCCTTTGTTTCAATATCTTTGTCTGATTTTTGGTGTCATCTTAAGGTTGACCTCAGAGAATGATTTGGGAAGTATTTCCTCTTCTATTTTTTCCAGAGTTGAATAGAATTGTTATTATTTTTTCACTAACTTTACCCTGAAGCCATCTGGCTTGGAATATTCTTTCTGGGAAAGTTATATACTATGTCCATTTTTTTTAAAATGATATATAGTTTATACCAAACCCTCAATTCCAGTCTAATACCAAAAAATTTATTTCAGTTTTTATCCTTTTTGTGTTTGTAACTCTGAAAATGAGAACCCTGTCTCCCATTATCTTTCATGCATTTTCTTATTTGATGAATGTCCCTGTAGGTAACTAATATTCCTTTGCCACTACTGTTCTCTTGCCTGCATAAATGCCCTCTTAATCCTCCCTGACTCTGTTGCAACTACTCCCCCTTTACTCCCCCTCTGTGCCCTCACCGCATGCAGGCTGACACCTGTGTCAGACTGCACCATGGCATGGGCACCATACCCGCCTCTCTTCTCATCCATTTGTAAAACTGTTTCTGCTAACTTAGTATGTTTTATTCATTTTAAACTCCATGTTATCCGTGCACAATTGGCAACTAGTAAATATTTAACCAATAAGACTTTTAAAGTCTTATATGGACATGTGCTATATTGACACCCTGCAAATACTGTTACCAGAATTGTCTCAGTTTGCATCCTGCCTGCACTGTTGAGTAACTAGCTATCCAGCCATGGACAAAGTAAAATAACTTCTTTGAACTTCTATGTCCTCACATTTTAAGTGGGATGATGATAAAAATGATGATAATAATGAATACAGATAAGATAGGATGCCTGCTGTGCACCAGGTGCTATCCTAAGAACTTGACACACGTCGAATCATATTATCTTCAAAATGATCTTTTGGAGGGCATACTATTATTATTTCATCTTACAGAAGAGAAAGCTGTCATTTGAGGTAGATGGCATTTCTTTTTTTTTTTTTTTGTCCTTTTGAGACAGGGTTTCACTGTGCAGTCCAGGCTGGCCTAGAACTCACTTTGTAGCCCAGGCTGGCCTCGAACTCACAGTGCTCCTTCTGCCTCAACCTCCCAAGTGCTGGGATTACAGGCGTGCGCCACCACGCCCAAAGATAGCATTTCTTACTCATTTTACAGATGAGGAAACAAGTTCAAAGAAATAGTTCATGTGAGGTCGGAGCTAATAACTGGTGGGTCTGGAATCCAGACACTTGCCTCCAGAAAGCAACATGTACTATGAAAATTTCTAGTACAGTGCTTGCTACGTAGAGGACTCCAGTAAATAATAACCAATAACTCTGAATCACTGTTGCCAGGTCTGTGACACAAGAAGGATCCTCACACTGCCCAATCAACCTGGGGAGGATGATGCATCATTAGCTTGCATACAAACTGACTGTAATTTTTCTTACTGGCTGGAGTACAAAGTCCTCTCTGTTTCAGATTGGTGAAGGAGACACTTTTATGTAGAAATAGACAAAGACTCAGAAATAGGTTATGTACTTTTATATATGAAATGAAAAGATATTTCTAATTAATAGAAGATGAGAAAAAGAGTGGTACTGTAGAAGTAAAATAATAAAGGGCATTGGGGCTGAAGAAAGTAGCCCAGTGTTTGGGAGAAGAACAATGGAAGCTTGAGACATGTCTTTCATTCCTGTTCAGCATTTAAAAATAGCCAAAAGTCCATAGAACCATTTATTGGGATGAGTCAGTGAACTTGGCACATAATAGTTGTTCAATACATCCTTGTTGAATTGATCTGACAGTCTTTTAAAGGGCTTAATTTGGATTTCCAGTTGGAGGCACAAATGTAAAGCAAACTGGAGAACAAGAGAGAGGATAACACCTCAAAATTGTGGAGGCTGGGAAGCATGTGGATATTGACAGCAGGCCAGAGAGAGCAGAACCCAAAGCTGGCAGTGAGGAAATCTGCATGGAAACTCAATTTACATTACAGAATCCCCCAAGACCCGGTATCTGGAAAGTGAGGGTGAAGATGAGGTTAAGGTTAATGAAGCAATTATTCTTTTATCCCTTTCTCACTTTGCACAGCAACTGCCCCGGCCCTCTCAGCTCCCAGACTGCTGGCTATCAAACCAATGTGCTCCCGGCAGAAAAATAGAAATCTTCTCTGGAGGAGAGAAAAGCAGTAAGATCCTGACATTAGGAACTCCCAAGGGCTAGATCTAAGATCTTGACATTGGAAATTCCCCAAGGAATGGGCCCAGCCTGATTGCCCTACAGTGGAGGACACAGCATACACATGTGTAGGTTCCAGTCTGCCTTATAGTAGACACCTTTTGGGTTGAGCAAAACAGCCAGGTATTCACCAGAAGGACACAGAAAGCCTCTGATATGACTGAGCCCCAAACACACTGGAGGAAACAGATGCTTCAGGGAGATCCAGCCACCGTTAGTATGTTCCAAGTTCTTATGTTTCTTCACAGAAGAACATGGTGCTATGATAGCAACTATGAAAGGGACTTAGGTAAAGTAGAAGATAGATACAGAAGGTAAAACTTAGCAGACAACTAAGAAACCAATGTATATGAAAACTAGATAAGAAAAATTAGAAGACCAACCTGGAAGATTTAATACCTAAATAATAGGTGTTCCAAAAGAAAAAAGACAGAAAATAAAGGGGAAGAAACTATGAAGTCATTAAAGGAGATGTCTCCAAAGTCAAAGATGTATTTGCCTAGCACAGTGGTCTAAAATAGATGCACATTGTATCATAAGAGGACATTTGAAAGCACTAGGGACAAAGTGATAAACCTATGATATCCAGAGAGGTAGGGAAATGAGTTTTGTGATAGGATCAAGAATAATAGCAACAAATTTCTTAATATGTAACCATAGAAGCTCTATGACAACTAAACAATGCTTTTAAATTTCTGAAGAAAAATCACTTTGGATTTCAATTCCATGCCCATCCAAAGCCGTGAGGACAGAATATAAAAATCTTTCTTCCTTGCACTTTTCTCCAGAAGCTACAGGAAGATATGCTCTGCCAAAACAAGAAAGTAAGGCAAGAAAGAGGAAGATGTAGTGTTATGGTTTGTATCTAGATGTCCCCCCAAAGCCTCATGTGGTCATAGAATTTTTTCGGAGGTGGCTGAATCTAGAGTGTGTGATAGATTCATAGAGTAATGCTGGGATTAAGGGTGGGTGATTGCTGGATCAGTCCACTGATTGGATTGGCACCACCCTAATCCCAGTAGGCTGGATGCTATTTAAGGGACAGAAAGAGGTTTGCCTCTTTCTCTCTCTTGTTGCTTTTGCTGTCTTCCACCACTATGAACCATTGCTCCTCTGGCATTTGCCACCCTGCCTTGGAGCCAGCCGATTATGGACTGAAACCTCCACAAACTGTGAGCTAAATAAACCTTTCCCTCTTTAACTTTGGGTGTCAGGTATTTGTCTCAGCAACGAGAGAAAAGTAACTAAGACACCTAGGATCCAAGACACAGAAAATCAAGGGAAATCTCCAGGATGTGTAGAAAGAAGACATTCAGGTGACAGCAATGCCTAGAAAACATGTACAGGAGAAAACAGGTTAGAGACTCCAGAAGGGTTTCTTCAGGAAGATGAAATTGATGAGACAACTAATTTGACTATCTCAAGAGGAAATTTTGACTCCTTGGGAAGGATTTGGATTAAATTGACAACAAATCTATTTAAAAGTAAGCAAGTCTATAAGAAGATCATTGACACAGGAAATCTAAAAAGTTGAGCATGGCTTATTAGTATTAAGAACTTTTACTTGTCAAAAACACTTTAAAGCAAATGAAAGACAAATTAGGAACTTGAAGGAGATTTTAAGAATACACAAATGACAGATAATATCAATATATGATAAACTCTAGAAATTAATAAAAAGACCACAAATGACTCAATTAAAAAAATAAGTAAGAGACATGAAGAGGTATTTCACAGAGGAGAGTATAGGTCAGTGGTGAAGTATGCACTCAGCGTCAACAAGGCTGAAGGTTCAACACCTAGCACCTCCCCCAACAAAAAAGAAAGAAACAGAAAATGAGGTATTTCGCAGAGGAGGAAATCTCACATAGCCAGTGAACATAAAAAGAGATGTTCCTAGTTCATTTTCTGTTACTGTAACAAAATGCCTGAGGCTATGTACTTTATAAGAAAAAAAAAGTTTACTTAGCTAAGTTTTGGAGGCTGAAAGTCCAAGGTCAGGCAGTCCCATCCGTTCAGCCTCTGGTGAGGTCCTCATGGGTAGATGGCATCACAATGAGAAACAGATTGTGGTGAGACAGGAAACCAGTGAGGTTCAGAGGTCAGGCTCACACTTTTCTGTTGTTTTGTTGTTGTTATGTGGTGCTAGAGATTGAACCTAAGGCCTTGCACATGCTAAGCAAGTGTTCCGCTGGTGAGCTATACCCCTGTCCCAGGCTCGCTCTTTATAATGGCACATTCTTAAGGGAGCTAAGTAGGGTCTCATGAGAACTGCATTTATCCCTTCCAAGGGATCAATGACCTCATCATCCACTAGGCCTCACCTCTTAAAGCTTCCATCACCTCTCAATATCACCACACAGAACCACGCTTCTACAGCATGAACCATTGAAGGACATAGCCAAGGCCTAACAGAGATACTCAACTCTCTGATGATCAGGAAAATGCAAATCAAGACCACAATGATGCAGCCACTTTCATTGGTAAAAATTTTAAAGACTAATAATATCAAATATTAGATAAAAAGTAGATTCATAAAATCTCATGTGTTTCTGGAAGGATTTTAAATTTTTAAATGTTTTGTCATTACCTTGCACAGAAGAAAAATACGCTTTATAACCCAGCAATCCTGTTTCATCTAGAAATAGAAAGTTTTAAATATGGATAAAGAGAGACATGTATAAGAGGATTCTTGACAAGACTGTTCAGCAAAAATGTGGAAAAACCCAAAAGCTGCCCATCAGTGGAGAGTGGATAAATAAACTGGGATCGTTTGAAGCAATCAAAAGAAATAATGCATGGATGAATCTTAGCAATTTTATCATAATTGAAAAAAGCAAATTCAAAATACTATATATAGCCTGTTATGCCTTATGTAAAACTTAAAACAATTTTAAAAATCCTTTTACCTTACTATATATCCTTTTATTTTTCTTACTGTAGTTATCCTAGAGATTATAACTTGCATCCTTGAAGTATAAAGCCTAATGTAAATTAGGCAGTTTTCTTTGGCTTTGTGCCTCTTTTCTTTTCCTTTTCCAAAGACAAGTGTCTCAAAACTCACGCCTGCAGTCTTGAGCTCTTGGGCTCCATTGGTCCTCCTGTGTCAGACTCCCAAGTAGCTGGGATTATAGGCAAACACCACTATGGCCAGCTGTAAATTAATATTTTTATCTCTTTCAGCACAACTCAAAGACTTAAATTCCATTTATCACTCCTCTTACTTATTTACTATTGTTGTCATCATGTATTTTAATTTTCTGTTTTAATTCTATAAAACATTATTTCCTTTGTTGTCTGAAATCAGTGTTGACTTCTTTTACCCCTGTACCCATCTTTCTCTCTCTCTCTCTCTCTCTCTCTCTCTCTCTTTCTCTCTCTCTCTCTCTTTCTCTATTTCTCCCTCTGAGTTTCTTTCTATATTTGTGAATTTCCATCTGGAATAATTTTCCTTCTGCTTGTTGAACATCCTTTAGTTCTTAGGCATTGTCTTAAGATTTATATTCAACATTTTTAAAGTATTTTTTAGCATTGTTTTTGCTGGGACTAGAATTCTGGATTGGGATGTATTGTCTTTTTGCACTTTGAAATATTGGGTTTGTTTTTGTTTTTGTTTTTTGTCTCACAGATTCCATTGCTGCCATTTTACTGGCTATTTTTTTAAAGGCAGTTTGTCTTTTTTCTGTTCTTCTCTCTTTCTCTTTGTCTTTGGTGTTTAGTAGTTATACTACAATGTGTATAGGCCTACATGAGTGAGAGTGTGTGTGTGTCTGTGTGTGCTTATCCTGTTTGTAATGTATCTTACTTTATAGTGCATAGTCCTACAATTTTGAAAAGAGATTAAATTTTTATTTGGGAGTCATGAACTGAAAAGACAGCCAAGATATTGTTGTGATTAAAGAGAAAATTCCATAAGCTAATCGAAAATTTATTCCTATATAAACCAAACACTAGACAATTACTGTCCAAATTATGTAAAATTGTTAAACACTTAAAAAAAGCAATGAGGATTTTTGCAAAATTGTAAAAACAAATCCTATTCTACGTTTCTGGTAGAAAATACCCTTTCTGTTCAGGCTGAATGGTTTCCTAGGCTGCATTTTTGGCACTGTGTCTGTTAGCCATCAGCAGTATGTTTTATCTACTACTTGTAGATCAACCTTGCCACTCACATAAATACAGCTGTCCGTGTCCTCAATGTGAGGATGAGGCGTGGGTCAGGGGCTGCCTACATCAGCCACTGATCTTGCATCCAGTGTGAAACAAGAATGTATACAACTGTAAAATCTGAGTTTTCAGAGAACATTTAAACTTTATATTCTTTAGGTTTTTTGTTTGTTTTTGTGGTACTGGGGACTGAACTCAGGGCCTTTGCATTGAGCTGTATCTCTGGTGCCCTCTCCCCAAACCCTTTTTTTGACAGAGGGTCTCCCTAAATTGCTAATTTGCCCAGGCTGGGCTCAAACTTTTAATCCACCTGCCTCAGGCTCCCAGAGTGGTGATATTATTCTTTAGTTCTGCCAACCCTAAAATGGGAATAATCACTCTGGCTTATGTATTACAGTTGCTTCAAAAAGAAGGTGCAATGATTATCAAAGAAAGCCACTTCAAAATTTTTAAAAGCCAGTCATGGTAGGTCATGCCTGTAATGCCAGCACTCTGGGAGGCTGAGGCAGTAGGATTGCAAATTCAAGTCGAGCCTGGACAATTTAGCAACCTAGCAAGATCCTGTCTCAAAATTTTAAAAAGGTAGAAATGTAGCTCTGTTCAAAGGCCCTGGATTCAATCTCGTACAACACACACACACACACACACACACACACACACACACGCAGAGATTTAAAAAGACTACTTGGTGGTTACATAGCACAATAAGCCAAAAGGAAAAGTGAAGTTGGGTTTCATATCAAGGTAGGAACAATATTGTCTCAGCTTTTCAGAGTATCTGCAGAGAAAGTATCATTTAGCTAAAAGAATGAGCCATGTGTATACATAAATAAGTACATACATGTTTTAAAATCTTGTGCTATTTACTAGATACTTGATATTTACTAGCTCTTTGTAAAATACAAAAATATGTGTATATTTTTGTGTTAACATGCCCACAAAACCCTAGTCCAGGAGTTTAGGTATAGCCAGTGAACCAGCTACATTCGCTTCTGCCAGAATAAATAAAAGAAAGCATATTTTGCCAGTGCCATAAGCAAATAATTTGACAGGCCCTATAACATTTTTGTTCATATGTTTTGAGTGACCACATTTTGAGTTACAGGGATTACAGATCTCATGGCCATAAAAAGTTACAACACTCCCACCCCATTAGATACTGCATTTATATCTAGCTTATTCATTTCTCTCTCCACATCGGGTAACTAGGGAAACAATTAGGTCACTACTCAGTGTTGTACTTAAAAACTTTGCAACTTAGGCTAATGGTTTGGGAAGCTTACATTTATTTAGTAAGTCTTACCTCTACCTCTTTAATATACTCATAGAACTTTCATTTTTCTGAGTCTTTGGTAGAGAAAATAGTAACATACTATTTAATGCTTTGTTGAGGGAAATATATATATAAGGGGTGATCAAAAAATATAGTGAATGACTAAAAAAAAAAAAAAATAGAAAAAAGCTTATATAGTAAAAGACATTGCCAGGAACAGTAAGTGTGTTCAAAGCAAGGTAGAGTATTTTGAGGGGAATTACTAGCAAAGTGTCTTTTACTGTAATAATTTTTAAATTAAAAATTCATTGTATTTATTGATCACACCCCATTGATCAAATGTTTGAAGCAATTTCTGTCAAATGGTGTGTCCTCACCTACCTTATTCACTGGATCTGGCGTTGTGCAACTTCTGGCTCTTCCCCAAAGTCAAAATGACCATGAAAGGTTAACATTTTTAATCAATTCAGGGTGCGGAGGCAGCCAGGATAGTGCAACTAAAGACACTCATGTAAGAGAACCTCCAGAATTGCTTCAGAAAGTGGCAAGAATGATGGGATAAGTGTGTTCAAAGCAGGAGGGAGTATTCTGAGGAGAATTAATGGCAATATGTCTTTTACTGTGATATGTTTTTAAAATTTAAACATTCACCATATTTTTAGACCATACCACGTATATTCTAAAGTGTACTATTTCTGTCTCTAAAAAAATCATCTGTGCATTTGCTGCAGGATTTTGTTTGTTTGGTATTTTTATTTATTTATTTTTAGTGCTGGGGATTGAATACAGGGCCTTGCTCATACAAAACATGTGCTCTACCCTTGAGCTACATGCCAAACCCAAGCAGTTTTTTGATGTGCTGTAATAACATTGAGCCAATTTATGGGACCCAAATTAAAAGTTCCCCCTTGGGCCACACTCCCCTGAGGAGTCATCCTTCACCTGGCCTTCACTACCACCTTGCTTTTGATCTGAAAGGCTAGCTCCCCATCTTGCTCTTCTTCATTGTAATCCTTCCAGTTCCATCAAGTTGGTATCAATGAGTTTTTAGAAATAAAGAGTACCTGTATGTAAAAGTCACCTACCTCCAAAATGGGACAAAAATTAGCCATTTTTCCACTGAGATAAGTAAATGGGCACTTAGCAATCTTAGCAATCACTGTTCAATATGTTTGTATTCTTAGTTTACAAAATTATTTCACTCCTCCTCTTTCCTCAAACTGCTGTGCCTTGTACTGCTCTCCCTCAGCTTTGAACTAACAATATAATTCATTGAAAATATGGAAGCAACCAAATATTAATTCCATTATTTTCTGCCCATCTAGATCACCAAACCTACCCACATCCATACGTGTTTGTATTCTGCCTTCCTTGCAATTCTAGAAATTTATATTTCTATAAATGAAAGGTCCCTGTTCTGGCCAAAAGCCAACCCTATACTCGGGTTCAAAATGTGACCCCTCCCACTCAGCTTGCCCTCCCCGTCTTGCATGAATTTCTTCCCTTCTGCTGGACACTCATCATTCCCATTGTCTACTGTCCCTTGGCTTTAAAAAGCCTTTCCTTGATTCTGCATGCCATTCTAGCTATTGGCTTATTTTTCTTCTCTCCAACCACTGGCAAATGTGATATATTTTTTAAAAGATTACCTGAGGAGTCAAGTTTCCATGGAATTTGGACCCTTGAAAGAGCATCCAGTTTTCTGTCTCCATTCCCTCATCGGTTCTCTGCAGCCTCTGATTGAGCTTCTATTCTCATCACTCCACTAAAACTGCTTTTGTCAAGGTCCCCAGTAATCCCATGTAGCCAGGTCCTATGGGCCTGGGCCCTCTTGGCAACATTCAACGTAATTGTGTCCTCTTTTCTTGAAATGCTTCTCCCCTCAAAAGCAGAGCCTAACACAAAGAATTGTGTTCAGATGATTTATTTGGAGAAAGCTTCCAGGGAACCAAAGTGCACCGTCACAGAGAAGGACAGAATGCCAACACAAGGTTGTATTATGGAGTTGGCCACAGCTACAGGTGACTGGGGCAACCTGTGCTTCATTCACGATACCTAGAAGAGTCTTGTAAAATATGCCTTAGAAACTATCTTCCCCAGGTGATAAAGCATGTACCTAATGATCTCATCCCCCAGTGTTATCTTCCCAGCTTTTGCAGAAGTGTCAATAGAGTCCTAAACATTGCTGCTCCATGAGTCAGAGAGGCCTGAGGGCAGGAAGTGGGAGGTAACTGGTTTCTCCCTGAGGCAGCCACAGTCCAGTTGCACCTTCTTGAAGCTGTTGGGACTTGGCATTGCAGCTGTGGCTGGGATACAATTTGGGGCTGAGGTGAATTTTAAAGGGGTCACAAGCTTCCTGATACCACACTTATGAAGCACCCAGCAGTCCTTTTTGCTGACTGATCTGCTTCACTTCTGCATTCCCAATGGTTGTCTTAGAACCACTGCTCTTTTTAAAATATATTCAGTTTGGTAGGAGAACTCATTAACCCCAATGGATGTAAATATCAACTATTTGACTGCCAAATCTAGCCTTGACCCTTTTATAGAACTCCAGCTTTGTGTGTCTAATGGTCTGCTTAATAGATGTCCAGCTGAAGTTGAAGACATTTTAAGCTGGACAGAGCCAAAATAGACTCCTTGTTTCCCAACCATCACCACTGCCAGCACCACCCCCCAAAAACTTTCTCTACCCCCAATACTTAGGAAGGATCATTATCCATCCAGTGTTCAAACACAAATTTGTAGATGGCCCTTATTCCTCTGTTGCCCTCCTTTGCATATCAGCAAGTCCTGCAGATGCATCCAGCAAGACACATCCTCCTGTTCTCCCCATCTCCATCACCACTGCCCAGCCCAAGCTATTAACTTTCACTTGACACTGTTAGTTTCCTGTTTTCTTGCCCTCTTGCCTCCTTACACTCCATTCTTCCTACAAAGCATCCAGCGTTATTAAGTGAGGGGTTAGCACTCACCTGCTCTCCTTTGGTTCCTAACCTTCTTACTCCCCTGACCAAGCTCTGTGTGATGCCCCTGTCCCACTAGGCCTGTCCAGTGCCTGCCTCTCTGACCCTCGACCTTGCCAAACTTAGAGATAACAGCTGCCTAGAAAGTCCTTTCCCCATATTTTTGCAGGGCTACCTCCTTATAATTAAAATCTGAGCTAGTGTTCTACTTGAAGAGTCCTTCACTGAATAAACAAAAGAAAATAGTTGCCCAGTCTCTATTATGTCACCTATATTA
The DNA here is from genome assembly GCA_028451465.1 of Erethizon dorsatum. NCBI lineage: Eukaryota > Metazoa > Chordata > Mammalia > Rodentia > Erethizontidae > Erethizon > Erethizon dorsatum. The sequence goes on from CM051833.1 coordinate 101,390,387, forward strand.
TTTCTTAACACTTATCACTGCCTGACATTTTTCTTGTTTACTGATTCCATTCAACCAAAATTTAAACTCCACGAAAGTAAAAATCTTCTGTCTTTTTTCAGAATGATGGCACCTAGTTGGTCTCCATAAATATTCAAGTGAATAAAAAGTGGAAAATTTTTTTTAAAAAATGTAAAACAAACATGGAACATTATTCTTTATTGAAAAGAGATTAAAAAAAGAAAATCAAAATTAAATTTTTGAAATGTATGCAATAGTTCATTGTTCTTATATAATCAGATACACCCGAGGGCAAGTAAATGATATAACGCAGATAAAGTACTGAGCACAGTGCCTGACACATGATTAATGTTCAGTATATGCTAATTGTCGTTGTCATTATCATCATCTACATGCCCAATTCTTTCTCTTCATCTACTAAAGTACAGTGTTATAGCTACGTTGTCTGTCAACTACTCATTTTATTTCCTTTCATGGCTCTTCTTTATCCTCAATTTATTTTTATTCCAAATTCATCCCAATCTCAGCCTCTAATGTACTCTCATCTCATAGGTTATGGAATTATTATAAGGCAGATACCCTTGTAATCATCATCCAAGTCAAGAAATAACCCTGAAACTCCACCATGTGCTCCTTCAACCTTACTGTGCTTAATTAGGAGAATTAAGCACTCCTAATTTCTGTATGATGTTATCACTCAAGTGTGCATCCTTAGACTCTATAATGTAGTCTAGCTCAATTTTTCAATATGTCTAAATTTCTTCCACCATTAATCTGTTGAAGAAACCTAGGCAACTTTGTAGTGTTCCCAGAAATCTAGATTTTCCTTGTGGCTTAGTTCAGTGTGTTCCCTTGTCTTCTGCATTTCCTACAGATTGCATCCAGACATGTGATGAAACCCAGGTTACCTTCCTTCAGTAAGGTGGCAGGTGGTTGCTCATCTGTCTTTTGTAATGTCATTATTGTCTAGATGTATTAATTCATGGGATTGAAAAATGCTGAAATGCTGAAGTACTTCAGTCATTTCTTTTTATTTATTAGCTGGAATAATTTTCAAAAGAGACACTTTTCTTCATCTATAATTTGATAATTCAGTGGGTAAGGCAAGATTAATCCTTGATTTTTCTTTATTAGTTTTCCAGATGATGAATTGGTCCCTTGTCATCTTCTGAAGTATATAATTTTTCAAAAATTATTATTATAGACAGGTGACTTGACACACATTTGATAAGTTTCAACCCATTGCAATTCTTTTTTTTTTTTTTTGTGGGTAGCAGGGCTCGAACTCAGGACCTCGCGCACCAGCAGGCGCCCGTGCCACTGAGCGATATCACTGGCCCTTTTTTTGTATGTGTGTTCCGGGAGTCGAACTCAGGCCCTCACGCTTGCCAGGCAGGCGCTTATGCCACTGAGCCATCTCACCAGCCCTGCAATTGTTTTCTTTATTGAGGCTCAAAATGTTCCATTTGGTCAGTGGAAACCTTTGTAGGTTGCTGCCTAAATCCTTTAAACATGATCTTAGCAACTTTTGTTAGTGTACTTACTCTCTGATATGAAAACATGTTCCTAGTTTATCTTAACAGTTTCTTGCCCCAGACCTGGAATCAGCCATTTCTCCTAGAAACTCTGATTTCCTTCAGTGGGGAATGATATTTCAAGACCACAATCTGAGGGATTAGTCATTGTTTCTAGATTTTTTTTTTTTGTGGAAGCAGAAAAAAATACATATATTTATTTAAAGATAAAATATTTATTGAATTCATACTGGTATGTTCAATTCAGATTCCTGACTACAGGGCTTTCACTTAGCCTCTTCTGTATTCTATCCATATCTCCTTTCTTCTGTACCATGAATTTTGGTTCTCAGTGATACACAAGGAAGCCAGACACGGTGGCATATATCTCAAATCCCAGCACTTGGGAAGCTGAGGAAGGAAGATCACAAGTTCAAGTCCCACCTGAACAACACAGTGAGACCCTGTCTCAAAAGAAAAAGGGCTGGGGATGTAACTCAGTGTGAAGGCCCTGGGTTTAATCCTCAGTGCCACAAAAGAAAAGATGAAAAATAAAAAGGGTGAGAATATCTTGTAGTAATTCATTTGTTATATCCCAGTTGCACAGACAGTAGTCTCAGAATAACAATTCTAATATTACCACCAGCAATTATTATTACTAAAAGTTCAAATTTGTTTTTGGTTTTTGCATATGCTTTCCCTATTTCGATTCCTCCATTTTATGCTGTACCAGATCTACATTGTCAAAGTATATAATTCTTACTTTTTAATCATTTAGTTTCAGTCCCACAAGTAATTATATATTTAATGCCCACTTATAGAAATATCTCTGAGTTAATTTGTTGTGTGAAGCTTATTCTCTAGTAGGCTCCTGAAGAAATAACTCATAGAAATGACATTCCTTCAGTTCTACATATTGATAATAGTCTATAGGCAAAGATGTTTTACCAGATGCAAATTTTTTTTTTCCAGTGCTAGGGATTGAACACAAGGCCTTACTCATGCTGGGCAAGCACTCTACCACTGAGCTACATCCCCACCCCATATTTGCTTTTCTTGAGTGCCTTAAATACGTTACTCTATTTTTCCTTGCCATAAAGCATTGCTCTCAAAATGTCTGATGTAATCTTGTTTTGTTTTGTTAGAATTTTTTCTTTTTCTTTAAAGACTTTTTTTTTTAAATGTAGTTTCAAATAATTCTTTATTTCAGGAAAGTTTTTCCTAAATTATAGTTTTTAATGTTTTCTTTCTTTCTTTTTGTTTTTCTTCTTCAAGAATTTTATTATCCAGATCTTGAATCATCTTTGCTTATTTTCAATATTGTCCCTTTTTCTCGAATACCTTTTCTTTTTCTTTTTTTTATGTCAAAGCATTTTTAAATTATTTTTATTAGTACATATTTGCTGTACATAATGATCACATTCATCATAGAGGATTTGTACCTGTACATATTAATTCTTTTTTTCCCATTCCCCTCCCCTCCCTTCAACACTTTTTCCACTCCACATTTACAAAGACTTTGTTTCCAGTTTTTTCATTCTCTTTTTTTAAATCCCTCCTTCCCTTCCCCCATTCCCCTTCCTTGTTCCCCTTCCCATTCATTTGAACTTGTTTTTCCTACTTCCTGATATCTATCCTCCATTTTGCTCCTTATTTACCCTTTGTGTTTCTCACATAAGAGAAAAAATACAGTATTCAAAGTTGTGTGTCTAATTTATTTCACTTAACATTATGGTCTTGAGGTGCCTCCATTTACCTAAAAATGACTCAAGTTTGTCCTTCTTGGCAGAGTAGTACTCTATTGTATATAAATGCCACATTTTCTTTATCCATTCATCTTTTGATGGGCATATGGGCTGTTTCCAAGATTAGCTGTTATAAATTGTGTGAATATATTGCTGTGGTTTGATGCTTTTAATTCTTTTGGGACGATACCTAGAAGGGGAATAGCTGGGTCAAATGGAACATCTAGTTTTAGTTTTTTGAGGACTCTCCACCCTGATTTCCACAGTGGTTGCACCAGTCTACACTCCCACCAACAGTGGAGAAGGGTTCCTTTTTTCCCACAGCCCCACCAGCATTTGTTATTGGTTGATTTCTTGATAATAGCCATTCTTTTTTGGAGTGAGATGGAATCTGAGTGTTGTTTTAATTTGCATTTCTTGAATGACCAGTGATGTTGAAATTTTTTTCACTTATTTGCTGTTTCTACTTCTTCATCTGAGAAATGCCTATTCATTTCAGATGCTCATTTTTTGGATTGGGTCTTTAAATTTGGGGGGGTCTGATTTTTTAAAATTCTTTATATATTGTAGATATTAGTCCTTCATCTGAAGAACAGCTGGGAAAAAATCTTTCCCCACTATGTGGGTTCACTCTTCATTCTGTTGGTGGTTTCTTTTGTTGATATTTCCTGTGCAATCGGAGTTTTGTTCATAAAGTCCTTGCCTACACATGTATTCAAGAGTTCTACCTATTCTCTCTTCCAGCAGATTTAGTGTTTCTGTTTTAATATTTAGATCTTTGATTCATTTTGACTTTAGTTTAGTGCACAGTGATATACATTGGTCTAGTTTTAGTCTTCGGTATGTGGAAAGCCAGTTTTTCCAGCACCATTTATTAAAGAGGCTCTCTTTCTTCCAGTGAAGGCGTTTGGCCCCTTTGTCAAAGATAAGGTGGCTGTGTATGTTTGGAGTTGTTTCTGCTTTTTCTAGTCTGTTTCACTGATCCTTGGATCTATTTTTTTTTTGGCCAGTATCATGCTGGTTTTTTTTTTTTTTTTTTTTTTTTTATCATGGTAACCCTCATTTCTAGAATGATTTTTCCTTTCATTTCTAATTCTTTCTTGAGTTCTATCACCTCCTTTTTCTAATTTTGATTTATGTTGTTCTGTTTAATTTCTTAACATCTTTTAGATCATACCAAAACAGTAAGCTAAGGCTTATATATTTTATGGGCATGTCTCTCTCATGTTCTCTCATTGACTCATGACATTATTCTGCTCCTCATGTCATTTTTTTGAAACAATAAGCTGGTACTGTAACTGACTTCAGTACTTTTGTGTTGCTTATTTTAATGCAAAATTAGTTTTCCTTCACTTTTAGAAGGAGGCTTGACTTATGTAACTTGTCTAACTTCACTGAGCTCACTCTCATTTTCATGTAATGTTAACATAATATGGTGACTTGAGTTCTTAAGTTTCCTGGTTTTGTTTCTCTCTCCCACTTTTATCCGGACCATCTCTTTTTTGTGGATTCTATTGTCCACATTTTTCTCAAATTTGACTCACTGTTGCTCATTTTGCTATAGCATGGAGCTCTGACATGGAAGGGCGTCCAGGTAGATCATTTTAAAAGGTCACAGAATTTAACCTCTGTGGATTATACTGTGTACCTGGCATTCACCCACTATGAAAGTAGATAAAATCCTACCAGGCTCAGCTGCTGTCTTCCAATCAGGCTGCTCTGCATTCAGTGAATTCCCATAGGAAATTTTGAGGTCTGTCTCCTGTTCTCCCATCTGGCAGATGCTTATTACTCTCCTTAGCTTCACCCTACACAGATGCTTATTCTAGGCAGATCTTGTGGCTGTTGATGGACTGTACCTACCCACTTGTTTCTGGAGTTCATAGAGATGCCTCATCACCAGGTTTGATAGTAAGTGTAGTCCATGGCTTTTGGGTTTGACTGTCTACCTACCCTATCCATTTTTATGCAGGGATTTGGTTTGTATTACCATCCCATCCTCCTACAGTATTTTCAAGGAACTAGACACTTCAGACAATAAATAAGCCAGCCAAATCTTTCTTTGTATCAACTCTCTGTTAAAATGATAAAATTACTATGTGTGTACCAACATGATCAAATTTTAGTTTTATAAGAGTGAAGCAAAATGTTAACTTTCTGCTTGCCCAAACTTCTGTGTCTCTTTTCTTGGAGCCCTATCAAAAATAGCTTCAGAGAATGAAGTAGTAAGTTGTTTCTAGCTGAAGACATTTTGAGTGATTAAATCAAAATATCAAAAAGGTAATTGAGATCTTTGTAAATCATTGCATTAAAGTATATTGTTCTAATTACTTAATTACTTAATTGCATCAGTATTATAACTGAAGTTCAGTTTCTGACTTTATGCTCAAGTGTTAATGAATAGACATGTTTATCTACTGATTAAGTAAAAATAGCTCCCCATATTGATGACTGAACAGATCAGGAATTTAGAGACATATTACCTAAACCTTTTCCTAGCACTGTACTTAGTTTTCCATGTGATTTAATTCATGACTGCTTTACCCAGTACTCACCCTAGTTCTGGGTGATTCACAAGTTTTTTTTTTAAAGATAATTTTAGGTCCCTTTACCAGGCCATTCTGTCAAGAATAGTTTCTTAAGACTGTAATAGATTATGCCTCTGATATTTTTATTGTTGAAGGGATAATATCCAGTAGAATTTATTTTCACTTGGATTTCCAAATATAAGATAGGCTGCTATATTCCAAATATAGGATCAAAGTATAAGATGTCTTTTAAAAAATAATTACAAGGCCATTACTGATGAGTAGATGGGTAGACATATAGCTATATGATAAAGCAAGCACAGTACAATGTTAATGGTAGAATCTAAATAACGGGTATAGAGGTGTTTGCTGCAAAACTTCTTAAACCTTGCTATGCTTGAAAATGGCTATAATAAAATACTAGAAAAAATACCACTGTTAGCTTTAAATCTCTATGAAAGAGAAATGAAAATCACCTCGGATTTCATTCTAGAAGTTTCTTATTTAAAATTAAACAACTTTGTAACCTATACAAGAATTATATTTTGAAAGTTTCTTCATGTGTAGCTAAGCTAAGCATATTTTAATAACTTTCATGAAATGAGAGTTTCTCAAAAACAGGTTGTATCTGTTCTTCTTTACGGAAGTTCTCTATCCAAAATAGTTTCAGGAAGAAGGTTTTCTTGATACAGGCTTAAAATAAAAGCCAAATTAAAAAACAAAAGTCTGGCTGGCTGAGCTGAGTGCCAGAAGATGCTGGCATAGACAGCACTTCCTCCCCACACACCCTTGCACTCTGCAGGCCCTTGGGTTTCATCTGGCACAGGAGGGACACACTGGCTTGGGGGCATGGGCTACAAGAAGATTTTAAAGGGATGATGTCAGCTTGGCTACTTGTCCCTAGAAATGGGCTCAATCCCTCAAGATTAGAGAAATAAAGGCCAGAAAGCAGACCTCCAGAAACTTTGGGCCCAAGCATGTTGCAAAGCCTATATGACCAAGTGTCCAGAAAATGGAGGGGACATTGCTTCTAACTTTGCACAGAATTCAGGTCATCAAATGTGGCATCTTGAATCGCAGCTTAAGGAACACCCAAAAAACAGCATCCTTGGCATGGGCACAATTGTTCTAAAGAATGGGAGCCTTCAGCAGACACCACAGTGGATTCATTTTATCAAATTCCAGGGCAGTGGCATGGACATCAGAATAGGAGAGGAAAAAGTGATGGATTCCCCATGAGGCTGCCTGATGGTAATAAGCTCATGTAGGATCCCTTTAGTGGCTTATGGAAACAAAAGAGGGAATCTTTGAGTAAGTTTATTGTTTACAGATAGGAAGAGCAGAGCCTAAGATGGAAATTTCTACTCAAGTGATTGATCTGAAGTCTGTTCTGAGGAGAAGGGTGTGAGGGAAGCAGGATAGGAGATGCATGAAAGCCAAGAATGAGGTCCCAGCAGGAGCTTAGCTTCTGTTGAACCCAACACAAAAGTTCTGGAGGGTGAACTACGTTACAGAACTGGTCCTACATCACAGCAGGGAGGTTGACCTTCTGTGATCTGTGTGTCAGCCAGTTTTCCCTAAGTGTGGGGGTCACAATAGCATCTTAATAAAGAGCCTTTCCAGTGCAATTCTTTGGAGAAAAGGGAAGCTATGCCTTATTAAAATCCAAGCCATAGTGGTGAGTGTATGGCCTATAAAAGGGATCTGGCAGGGCACCAACAGACATGAACCACTACTGTATTTCCATTTGGTGAGTGGAGGTTCAGAGTTATTATAATTTAAATATAAATGACAGAAGGTCCCGAATTCGATTCCCGGTACCAAATAAATAAATAAATATAAATGCACAAGCGACCTTCATCTCTTAGTCACAGGCTTGTGAGACCAGATATATCAACCAACTGTTTATCTTACATTAGCTTTAAGCATGTCAGTTAATCAAAATGTTCCTGAGATAAGGGCCAAAAATGGGTTACTTTTCTTTTGGGAACTATACTTGATTTACATAACATTGATATACTTGATATCACAACATTTGTAAATTCCATGTTTATTATTAGAAAAAAAATTTACAAACACTTTACAATATCAAAGAGGTAACAATGTTGTAAAAAAAAGAGGATTCATTTCAGAGTTAGCTCACAGGGAATTCAATTCTATTTCTACCTTTTCTGTAGACACTCAAGTCTTCTAACCTTTCAGGTCCTTAGTTCCATGAGGCACAATTGACATTTGCCACAATCTTATTACTATTTTGCTTATTATGTCTGTGGGGCATTAGGGAGCCATTGAGAGTCCTCAAACAGAGGCAAATTTCCTCAGGTTAAAAAGTATATTTGGGAGCCGGTGAGATGGCTCAGCAGCATAAGCGCCTGCCTGGCAAGCGCAAGGTCCTGAGTTCGACTCCCGGAACCCACATACGAAAAAAGGGCCAGTGATATCGCTCAGCGGCACGGGCGCCTGCTGGGGTGTGAGGTCCTGAGGTCGACCCCCGGTACCCACAAAAAAAAAACCAAAAAAACATTAAGCCAAATTGGATAATAATAAAGAAGTCAGAAAAGTAAGTCTTCTTTTGTTGCAAAACAAGTTACCATCACATGTTAAAACAACACATGCTTTCTGTTGGTCAGGAGTCCAGGCACAGCCAAGCTATGTCTGCTACTCAGGCTCCTTCAGGCTGCAAGGAAGAGTCAGCCGGGGCTGATGCTGTCCTCTGGAGCTGGGGTCTTCTTCTAAGCCCATTGAGATTTTTGGTAGAACTCAGTTCCTTGCAATTATTCGACTGAAGCCCTCAGCTCCTAGAGGGCTGTCTTCTCCATACGCAGTTCACAACATGGTCATTTGCTTCTTCAAGATCAATAGGAGAGTGTCTTTCTTGCTTCAAGTCTCTTCTTTCAGGGAAGGCCAGTTTTGTACCCAGCTTCAAAAGTCTCCTCTAAGTAGGTCAGATGCACCCAGGTGAGTCTCCTTTTGATTAACTCAAAGTCAACTGCTGAGGGAACTTAATTATATCTGCTAAATCTCTTTGCCTTTGCTGTGTTTTGTTGGTTAGAGGCAAGTCACAGGTTCTGCATATACTTGAGGAAAGAGGATTACTCAAAACTGTAGACACCAGTGGGAGGCAATAAAGGGTGCCACCTTAGGATTCTGCATACCTCAGTAAGTCATCTAGTTTTTGTAAGATTTAAGTGTTAGTGAAGATAATAACCTAAGTACAAGTGAAAAGTCAAAGTTGGACTTTTGGTTTTGATAGTTGTTGCTAGGAGAGAGGGTACTATACCCAGAGAGGAATGCAAAGGGAAAAAGACACTCAAAGATATTTAATATTAGGAAAGCCAAAGGACCTAGAAAATTAGAGAAAGATCAACAGAATGTAAGAGAAAAACTAATAATGTACATCATGTAATCAGGAAGGAATTTCAAGCACAGGGTGATTAACAGTCAGATGTGGTAGCAATCAAGGAGGGTGTTGGCGAGGCCCACTCATTTGACTAGGCAGTGGCTTTAGGGAATGCTATTTGGTGGAGTGGCGATGTCATAGTGGAAAATGTTGGAAACGAGTGGGGCAGGGATATTAAGATAGTGGTGAGAGGCCTCCAAGATCCCCAGTTAGTCAAGGGAAGGGCCAGCCAGGTGCCTCACTGCTTCTCCAAGACACTTGTGTTTTCTCCTGCCACTTTCACCCCGGCTTTACCTACACAGGTGCAGACACCTTGATGCCTTCCATCCTAGGAAATGTGATTCCCACCGTTTGCATTGGGTAGTCTTTGGGCTCCTCAAGGCAAGGCAAAATGAGGCTTCTAGCACAATGCACAGGCGGTCTTCCAGCTTGGTGGAAATCTGAGGTAGGGACCCTTTTCGCTCTTTGAATCATTAAAAATGCTCCCATCTAGCTGTGAGTATTCAATTTTTTAATGATCAGTACAAATCTTTCCTTGGTTTCTGCCTGGCCAGATCTCATTTCTGTCAAGCCAGGAGCCCAGCTGCCCTATTTTGCAAAGATCAAGTAAAATTCTGAGAAAAAGACATAGTAGGAAGGACTAAGCAGTTGTTGGACCCAAGACAGATATTCTGAGGCTCTTAAGATAACCATCACTGAAAGGAGGTATCATTAATCAAATGTGATATTGTGAAATAGAAGCTAAATTTAATTCTAATGTGATAAATCTATAAAATTAGACTGTTTCTTTTTATCCTACCTTTCTCATCCAAAAAACCAACTTCAATTTATTTATTTTATTATGAGAGCTATGTAGCTAACAAAAGTAACAAAGTAGTGGGCATCTAATTCTATCAATATGGCAACAAAACTGTTCAGCTTTCTTGTCTCCTACTTTCATTATTAGTTTATAAATATTACTTCCTATCACAGAACAATTAGCCACATAATTTCACCATCTTTTTTCTTTATAATTTATCTCATGTTAAAAATTCCTAGATACAAGTACTATGTGAAGAAAAAAATGAGATTAAAACCTATAGCTCTAAGAGTTTATAATCATCTCTGGAGTCGGCATTGTGTTCATCTGACATCTTAAAAGGATTTTTCCTTCATTCTAAACCAGTCAGGAAAGCGCTATACACATTGTTGTGAAGTATATTTCATGGCTCACCAGGTTTTTCTGTCTTTAACTTTTCAATATATGTAATTTGATTAAAATTCTGGCTGGTCAGGATAAGGGGAAGAGATGGAAATTGCTCTTCACGGAATCTCCAGTGTGCCTAGGATTATAATTGAAGCAGAAATGAGCATCTTTCTCTATAGGAAGTTAGAGCAAGTCTTTGTTCCATTTTTACACAGGAGATCATCTGGTATTGTAACCTAGACACCTAAGCCCACTCTAAATTCAGTGTGCCTTTTATAAACATGCATGCCAAGTTTCAAATGCCCTCTTTGAGTGTTTGCATATAATTTGAAGCTTGCAACAACAAAGTAAAATACAGTTTCCATTGTATTATATTACCCACCTGCCTGTGTGGTGCCTCTTATCTCTGACATTGCCTGAATAGATGAAGCCGAGTTTGACTTTGTTCAAAAGAGGAATGTTTCTCAGCTCAACTGAAATGATTGCTAGGTACACACTGCCAACTTCATTTTCCCCCTGCAGAAATGTACATTTCTCCCTATTATAAAATGTACTCATAATAGAAATGAGACAGTTCCCAGGAGTGTGGTTATCCAAAGGTAATCTCAACCCAATCTGATTAGAGGCAAGTGGCTCATGCCTCAAAATGCCCCAGGGTATGATTATTTTATGATAACCACACTCTGTATCATGTCTTATTGATTAACTAATAAAGCGTCAGCATTGCTATTTAGAAGAAAAGCTGAGAAACCAAGGGGGACAACTCGTTCTTAAGGAGAAGTGATTCTTTCAAAAAACCCAAGCTGTCTCTTTGCTTACAATTTTGGTGGTGCATGAAAGTCATCACGTACTTACATTTAATATCTCTTTGATAATTAATTTGTTAAATCTGATGCACTTAAGTTATATTAAAATGTATCCTAAATTGTTACCTCTCTCTGTTTGCTGATTGTGGGGGCAAAATGATGTTCCTTTAAAGAGTGCTGTACTTTATTCTTGTCATCCAGATAACTTAATCACACAAGTCCAAAAAAAAAAAAGTTAAAACCAGAAAAATATAGTACCCAGCCTACCTGTAGAAGCCATAAACTGCTTGTCTCACCTAGCATTGGAGTGAGAAGAGTATGTGACTAATAGGATAGCATTTTGCACCTAGCATAACCTAGACTGTCACTAGGAGTGAGTTCCTTGGGACAACACCCAGGCATGCACAATGTCCTTGCCATTCCTAAAGGCTATGAGTACACGTCTGTAGAAAAAGGTGGGGTGAGGGAATTGAAGCAATTACCTTAGGTGGTTCGATTTAACAACATATTTTGTCACAGTTACTTTATGTTTTCATTGTAGATACAAGCTTATTGCCCAAATGACTAAGTCATTGTTTCAGTATTCCACTTCCTCTTACCATGGGGATAGCCAGTATATTCAAAATGAAAATGTTCCATGAGGAATCATAGGCCAGATCTTGGCCATGTATCTTTTTTATCAAATTTGACTCTCTGAGTAGAATTCAGTCAGTTCTATTATATTTGGTCAAGAATTACCAGAAGCTGGAGTCAGGAGATCTTTTTTCCTCGTTAATCCATCTCTTTGGGTACACAGGATTGACGTGTCTGAGCAGAATAACACTTTGGGAAGATATACTTGGGGTTAGCTTAATTTATACATGTCTGCTGTAAGTCTTCCACCATTCACAGAGCCAGTGGTATTTTTATCTTCAAAATCCAAACCTGCTAGAATGGAATTTCTGTTAATTTCCCAAAGAGCATTCCACCAGAACCTCCATCTTTAAGATCTAAGATTAGTGTTTACCCCAGAATCCATCTGAACTCTTTTTCAAAAGGACCTTAAAACTGATCCAATGATCACTTAATATGATCTTCCTCTTAACCCAGTGCTGCTTCTCTCCGCTTTTTTTTTTTTTTTTTTTTTTTGTGGCTACCGGGGGTCGACCTCAGGACCTCACGCGCCAGCAGGTGCCCGTGCCGCTGAGCGATATCACCGGCCCTTTTTTCATATGTGGGTTCTGGGAGTCGAACTCAGGACCCTGCACTTGCCAGGCAGGCGCTTATGCTGCTGAGCCATCTCACTGGCCTTCTCTCCGCTTTAAAATTGGATTTTTACTGCTCATCTCTTTACTCCTATGACAATATTTCGTTTTTCATCAGATCTCTTGTTTGTGTTATCTGTCTGTGCCGGAAGACAAACTGTCAATGATCTCAGCAGACATATGAAGACTCTGCCCTTCCAGGCTCTTGCAATGAGAGTATGGAAATCCCAAAGACAAATAAATAGCATTTGTTCTGAGAAGAGTTATCTGTGAGCAGCTTCCTCTACTTTTCCCCTGGAGACTGAGAGCCCACCACTCCTCTGGTCCTGACCTTCTCAGACATTAACAGCTCCTGGGATTGTCATGCTTTTCAATGTAGATGGGTGATGGTTGACATTCTCATGTTTTTCTCTTGCAGTTTTGGTTTGTTTGTTTTTTACAATGAGTGAAAATAACTTAGGCACATGAAAACATGAATGATGTTGTATGTCCTCCTACCTTCTTCTCATTTCTGTGGCTCTGGCTGTGCTTATAAGTTGTGTGGCACAGTAATTCACCCATTTAAATCAGTCTGGCTGAAGTTAGGCTTGAGTAACCAGCAATCATAAAAATTGTAGTGCATTAAATTAACAGATTTATTTTTTAGTCACAGTAGTGATCCATCACAAGTCAGAAGATGGGACCCGCCATACATACCTTTCCCTTAGGAACCAGGCTGTCAGGAACATCGCTATACATGATAGCAGAGGGAAAGAGAGCTCTCTACTTCCACTGCATTAACAACACGATGCACATGGTGCACCCAACGCTAAGACAGACAGTGCAGGGCTAGAGCGAGGGCTTGGCGAGCAGCATGAATCCTGGCTACATTCCCTCAACTGAAACAAGAGACACTTCCCCAGACTTGTAAAGAAGCCCATTACCCTCTTCTTCCATATTACATAATAAGTCTTCATTACATCTCAAAACCTCAGACTAGGGATATTCATCAAACTTTACAGCTGAAGGATAGATTTATTAGTTACTATTGCTACATTTAAAAAGTCTCACAAACTTTGTGGCTTAAAACAACATTATTTATTATCACACAGTTTCCATGCATCACAAGTCTGGGCAGGGGTGAGTTGGTCTTCCGTGCAGGGTCTCACCAGGCTGAAGTCAAGCTGTCATCCAGGGCAGTTGTCCTATCTTTGATTGGGCTTCCTCTCCCAACCTCAGTGGCTGTTGGCAGAATTCAGTCCCGTGGTTGTTGAACTGAAGTTCCCAGCTTCTTACTGGCTGTTGGGTGGGTACCAGTCTCAGTTCCCAGAAGCTGCATGTGTTGGTTGTTGGCATGTGTCCTCCTCTGTAAGAAACTCACAACACAGTTGCTTGTTCTGCAACACCAACAAGAGAAATCTCACTTCAAATCTCTGCCTCTCGTAAAGGCTTCCCTGATTAGGTCAGGCCCACTCAGGATAATCTACCTTTTGATTAACTAGAAGCCAACTAATTAGGGTTCTCAATTACATCTATAAACCCTCTCTGTCATATGACATATTTATAGCAATGATACTCCTTTATATTCACAGGTTCCTTTCACACTCAGAAGGAGGAGATTATAAAGGGTGAAGAGAAAGGATCTTGGGAGACATCATAGGATTTTGCCAACACAGAAATATAGTGGCCACATCTGCAATTGGAAGCCAATCTTGAAAGCCAAGTGGTTTAACCCTCCAAGCATATCGGAGGGTGTCACATACACACCCTTTACTTTCCTACGGTAAATTTTTACTTTAACATAATAGCAGCCAGTTGTGCATCTCAGTACCTTTCCCTGAGGGATACACGAAGCAATCTTTTTGCTTACCCACTTGGTATGATGAAAGGCAAAGTGCATGCGTGTGTGTAAAAGTGTCAAACCAGGATTTACACCCACGTTATCCTCCATGGGACAGTTTTTGCATATGTTTACCTGAGCATCACGAGGGTCCAATAGACCCACACCACTCCAGGATTAAAAAAAAAAAAGTTTTCTTTTGATTCTTCTGGTGGAAGTAGCCCAATTCAGTACATTGGCACATGAAAAACCAGATTTGCAAGTTTTGGAGGAGGTCAAAACTGAATCATCAAATTACTCATGCATGGATGATGAAGATGATCCATTTTGGTAATATACATGTTTCATAACAGAAGAGTGGTGTGGGTGGATGATGATGATGATGATGATGATGATCATTTGATATTGGTCATGTGAGCCAAAGTTCCTAGGACAGTGAAATGGAGCAAAAATTGACTGATGCAGACATAGGTAATGCAGACCTCCTTGATTCAGATGATGACAAAAACAGCAATGTGAGTATGTATTTGACTAGTTGAAATGTTGCAAAATGGACATGCAACCAAGTGGAATGATCCAATGTTAGAATTAGGTCCAAAAATAGTGAGGGTCTTAGCAGGGGTGAAAGGTATTGGACAGAATGCCAGCACTGCCATTCAGTATTGGAAATTGTAACAAATGACATGCTGCAAGATGCTGTAAAATACACAAAGGTGCAATGCAAGTAAGACATTCTGTATGCATCGATAGCCATATTCAAAAATGTATTTATTATGATACCTACTAGCTGAACTGAAAGCATTCACAGGTCTGCTGAACTTAGCAGAGATTTCTCATGTGATCACGGGAATGTAAAAGACTTATGTAAAAGCAGTGGATCAAAATATGGCATAAAAATTTATGCCCTTGTAGATGCAAAGACTTATTATGCTTTTAATTTAGAATTTTTCCTGGAACTCAGCCATCAGGTCCTTATTCCTATAGTAATAAACCGAAGGATGTTGTGAACAGACTTGTTGCTCCCATCTCCCAAACTAATTGGAATGTGACATTTGACAGTTGGTTTACTGGTTTCCAGTTGATGTTACATTTGCTAACAGAGCACAAGTTGACCAGCACAGGAACTGTACACAGAAACAAAGCAGAAATTCCTAATGAAATTTTTCAATTTCAAAACAGAGAATTGTATAGTCTAATCTTTGGATTTCAGAAAGATTTACATTGGCCTCACATATGGCAAAGAAAAACAAACTGGTTCTGCTGATGTCAGCATAGCACCATGATGGAAATACTGACAGGGAAACCTTGACAAAATGGAAGCCTGAGGGAAACTTTCTACAACAAAACCAAAGGCTGAGTACATGTTGATGAGTTATGCAGCAACTATGATGTCACTCGAAACACAAAGCATTGGTCAATGGTTGTGTTTTACTTGATCCTAAACATGTGTGGCATAAATAGTTTGATAGTTTACAAAGAAAATAACAAGTGTAAAATACCACAGAGAAATCTTCTTAGAGGATTAGGACTGGAACTCATAAGAGATCATTTACAGCAGAGGAAAAACTACACAAAAAATTTGTGGACCACACTAGTGAGTTGACAGATGAACAGGCAGGTGCAGCATCCCAAAGACCTACTATGACAACAGGAAAACCAAAAAGATGTCATCTGTGCCCTATACAAAAGGATAGGAAAAGAAAACATTTGTGCTATCAGGGTAAGTGATACTTGTGTATAGAACATGCAATTTTCCCGTGTGAAGAATACCTTGGGTATGACAATTGAAACAATGATTATTTTTGTTGTAGAATTCTATTGGTATTTTCATTGTAGTTCACACAGGGTTTTATTTCTGATGATATCTTAGGTTTTGTAAGCAAGTAAACAGCAAATGTGGAAATATCGATGTCTATTCTAAGCACTCATTACACATTTGATATTTTATTTTATTAATATCTTATTTCCCTGCTAAGAGCATGTTGTACAACATAGTAGGAAACTCCTGACAAAATAGGAAGAGAAGAGAGGTGACAAGAATGGCCTGCCACATAGGAAAGGAACACTAAGCATATATGCTGTCAGTGTAAGTGAGACATGTGCATGGAACATGCAGTTGTCATGTATGAAGACTGCCCTGGGTGTCTCAAAACAAAGATTCTTTCTGTGGTAGACTTTTGTTTGTATTTACATTGCAGCTCACATAGGTTTTTATTTCTGATGTTATCTTTTTGTTGAGTGCTATTGGTATTTTCATTGTAGTTCATACAGGAATTTATTTTTGATGTTATGTTTTAGGTTTTGTAAGCAAGTACACAGCTGATGCCAAAATGTTGATGTTTATTCTAAATGTGTGATGCATATTCAGAATTTAATACTTTATTTTATTGATATTTTATGTTCCTGTTAACTACACATTGCATGATATACTAAGAACCTCCTAACAAAACAGCAAGATCAGCCACATGTCGAGTATGTCCTACAAAAACATCAGGAAAACAAAAGACATGATAAGCGCTGCGTGTGTATGGAGCATGCTGTTGTCGTGTGTGCAGACAGCCTTAGGTGTGATAATTGAAGTAAAGATTACTTTTTTTGTAGAGTGCTATTGGTATTTTCATTGTAGTTCATGTGGGAATTTATTTCTGATGTTCTTTTTTAGACTTTATACACCAAAAAACAGTCAATGTTGAAAATTTTGATGCTCTTTTTATAAATACTCAGGAAATATTAAAAATGCAATACTTTATTTTTGTGATTTTTTTTCCTGTTAAGCATTCATTGTTTAATGTAATAAAACAAATAAAATTAAAATTAATAATTCATCAATAGAAATATCCTAAAGAATAAACGTGGGTATGATTATACTGCAAAATGACAAAAAAATGTGTTAGGCCCTGGGATCAACCTAATAGCTGGCTTCACAAGATAATTTGTTGGATTGTTCAATGGATTGTTCAGCTGTTGAGAGAAAGAGATAGAGAGAGAGAGAGGAGAAAGCTGATGTGAAATGACTCGATTTGGTGCTGCAAATAGAGAAGGTCACGGCACAGTGAGGGAGCCAAGTGTAAGTCAGATCAGCCTCCCAAGTGCTAAACTCCCAAGTGTTGCTCTGTCTCTCTATTCACTCTGTGTGACTGGTCATGGTGGTGCATCTCACTGTCTCACCCTCTGATTTCTTCGTAAGATTCACTTCTGGGAACAATATGACTGCATTATCCTTTTCTGGAGAGAACATTTGTTGTTCTGTTTCTTGTTCAACTGCCTAAGATGCCTCATTATTCTATAATACATGCAGAGTTGCCCAGAAGTAATTTTCCTTTTATTTTTGCCCACAAGGTGGAAAATTAAGGATGAAATACAACTTTTTTTTTTGCTTTTCTCAGAAGAGGTGGCAGAGTAGTTTCTTTTGCCTGTTTTTCTACTTGCAGTGAAATATTATTGTGGCTATAATTGCTGATTTGTTCATTCTATTCTGGCAAAAGTTTTGTGTAGAAAATCTCCTACCCTTGTTTATCCTCAGAGCCCCATCCCAGAGTCTTGTGGGGTGGAGAGGATACCTCTCTCCCAGAGCTTTGGGGATCTGGGCTTCCTGTCTCTCACCATGCTCAAATGTGCTTCTTCTTTCTCTAACTGGAGAGAATTCTTCCCAATCCATCTATAATGTGTCTACTTAGAAAATACCACTTTTTTGATACTGGGGACCAAACCTAGGGCCTTCACACTAAGCTACATACCCAGCTATTTCTTTAAAAATTTTTATTTTGAGACAGAGTGTTGCCCAGGCTGGGCATTTTGTTTTGTTTTGTTTTGTTCTGTTCTGTTCCATTTTGTTTTTGCTAAGGAAGTTTTAAACAATCCGGGGTCGTGAAGCTTATAGTAAGTATTTGCTTATTTCAACACAGATTCTTAAATGGGCACTATGAATATCTCATCGCCTGGGCATTTGAGATGTGTAAGAAAGGGTTGTTCTCTGCTCTCAAGGAGAATGGTTGATGAAAAAAGGCACAAGTTTGCAATCAGGTAGACAAGCTTTGAATCCTTGTCCTGCCACTGCTAGGTATGAACCTTACATATACTCCATATTTCTCTGACTGTAAAATGGGTGTACTAAATCCTATTTCCTTATGTTATGACTGTTAGTAACATAATAACATCTATTACATCATGACCAACTTGGATTACTATATATAAGGAATGAGTCACTTGATATTTTTTAAATTCATAAATTTAACCTACCCTTTAATCAATTATTAGAGAAAAACCATATGTCAGTCAGCTTTCCATTCCATCACTGTGACAAAATACCTGACATACAGAATTTACATGAGAAAAGATTTATTTTAGCTCATGGTTTCAGAAATTTCAGTGCATGTTTGGTTCATCCCATGGTTTCTGAGTCTGTGGTAAGGAATACATCATGGTGGAAGGGTGTGGCAGAACAAAACTGTTCACCTCCTGGTCACTGGAGGTGGGGCGGAGAAGGGAGAGAGAGAGAGCCTTCCAAGGCATCCCCCAGTGAGCTGCTTCCTCCAACTAGGCGCTGCCTCCTAATAGCACACTTAAGCTGTGGACTCGTCATAGATTGACCCATTGATGGAGTTAGTGCCTGCACAATCCAGAGCCCTCTCTAGGACCCACCTCTGCACATTGCTGCAACACATGAGCCTTTGGGGTTCAGTCTAGATCCAAACCATAATGCCTCATCTCAGCAATCTCAGCAGGTACAGAAAATGCCCTTGAAAAACTTCAATATTTAATCAGGAGTAAATACTGAAGCATATAATCAGTATTTGCTCAATGCAAAGTCTTGAATGGGCACTATGAATATCTCTTAGCCAACTTTTATAAACTTCCTTTACTTGATAAAGTGTCTACCAAAAATCTAGAGTTAACATTTTTATTGATGATATGTTAGAAGGAGTCTTCAGATGATAATAGTCATTTACCACCCCTTTCATATTTAACATTATACTGAAATTACTAGCCAATACAGCAAGGCATGAAAAAGAAAGAAAAGCATCAGAATTAAAAATCAAGAAACATGACTGATGATGTTTATGGAGAGTGTGAACCTCTACAAGAGAACCCCAAATGATCTATATACAAAGTATTGATATTAATAAGAGGGATTTTTTAAAGCCTGATTTCATATATGATTAATTTATAAAACCAATTTTATTTGTATACTCTAACAAATAATTGGAAAACATATTTTAGAAGATTTTCATTTATAAAGAAACTAGAAATTAATTTAACAAAGTATTTGCCAGGCCAGTATAGAAAAATTTGTAAAATGTCTTTGAAGTCCTTGCCCAGCTTGTAATCCATAGTCAATAACTGTAATAGCTCAGAATTATATGCATATCCTCAACTTATTTGCATTTTTTAGTTTAATACACTAGCCTAGCTAAACCAAAATCATATGTAACAGTTCTTCTAACCCATACCTGCACCTGTACAACTGAATATAGCTGGAAAAAAAACACAAACATGTTGACTGGTTTTATTTTAAATTCAAGATTACTAGTCTCAACTGAGCTCTACTAATGCCCTGCAATTATACTGTATTTCTCTGGTCTATTCTTGTTCCCATTCTCTTAGACCAGTGTCTTCCAAATAGTACATGGACACAGAATCACTATATGATCTAGCAATTCCACTTCAGAATGCAGTATTTACCTTAAAAATTAAAAGCAGGGATTTAAATATATATTTGTATACCCATACTCATAGGAGCATTAATTCGCAATTGCCAAAAATTGGGAACTCAAATGTCTACCGACAGATGAATGGATAAACAAAATGTGGTCTGTGTCTATGAGTGTGTGTGACTTGTTCAGTTTCTTTTTATAAAAATAAAATTCTGATACATATGTTACAGAATTAATGAACCTAGAGAACTTCATGCTAAGTGAAATAAGTGAGTCACCAAGTACCAGTACTATATGATTCCACTTACATGGGGTACTAAGACACAGTCAAATTCACAGAAGTAGAAGAGTAGTTGCTAGTGACTGGGGAAGGAGAAATGAGAAGTTACCATTTAATACGTACAGAGTTTCAGTTTGGGATAATGAAAAAGTTGTGGTTGTGATGGTTGCACAACAATGTAAATGTACTTGATGTTTCTAAATTGTACACTTAAAAATGGTTAAACTGTTAAGTTTTCTGTCACCTGTTTTTCACTATTTGTTTTTTTTTCTTAGATAGGGCCTGTCTGTTGCTTTGCCCAGGCTGGCCTTGAACTTCTGGGCTCGAGGGATCCTCCCACCATAGCCTCCTAAGTATCTGCAACTATAGGTATGCACTACTGTGGCAGCTTACATGGAGGTAGGTTTGGTGGGGTTTTTTTTTGTTTTTTGTTTTTTGTTTTAATATGCAGGTACCTGGAGTCGAACTCAGGACCTCACGCTTGCCAGGCAGGCGTTTATGCTGCTGAACTATATCACCGGCCCTGATGGTTTGTTTTGTTTTGTTTTGTTTTGGGCAGTGCTGAGGATTAAACCCAGGGCCTGGCACATGCTAGGCTTCTTAATACAGTTTTTAAAAATGAATACATAAAGACTTCCAAAGAGACACGTTGACAAAACTACTTTTAAAGGAGAAATTTTACAAACAAACACTTTCCCAAAATTGCCAGAGAATCTCCAGAATTCAGGAGTCTCCTCTCACAATTGTCCTCTTCATTATGAAGAAAGACCAAAAGAAAGTTATGCATCTCATGTACTATGAATTTTAGTATGTTTCATGGCCCCAGTGCATAGGAAATCAGATAAAGAAACAACTTGAAATGTTGAGAAAATGAGTGACTCATTATTGGGTAATATATAAACTATTGCAGCTCAGTTTTCAGTTCCTTGCTTTTAAAGTGAACAAGGACTAAATAAGTTGTTGGCTAAATTTTTGGGGGGCAGTAGTGGTGATCAAACCCAGAACCCAGGGCTTGGCGCATGCTAGGAAAGCACTGTCACCACTGCACAATGGCCCCAACTTCATTTGAGATTTTTTTAATAAATAGCTCAGAAGAATTTTAAAAGTTCCATAACTTTGCTTTAGCAAAACTTTTTCCCAATCAGTGAAATAAATGAAATTCCACCCTTTATAATGATTTAAATTTATAATGAAAAAATGTAGATGTTCTCATAATATGAGATGTCATTTTTTCATAATTATTTTATTTTATTTTATTTTATTTTATTTTATTTTATTTTGTGGGTACCAGGGGTCGACCTCAGGACCTCATGTGCCAGCAGGCGCCCGTGCCACTGAGCGATATCACCGGCCCTTTTTTCGTATGTGGGATCCGGGAGTCGAACTCGGGCCCTCGCACTTGCCAGGCAGGCGTGTACGCCGCTGAGCCATCTCACCGGCCCCATAATTATTTTAGAAAGCAAGCAAGCAAAAAAATTGTTGATTGTCAAGTTAGTTGAGGACTTCATGTTTTTTCCTTCTCTACTCAATCACAAATTTCTTCTAGATCCCTTCTATTGGCAGATGACCTTGCTTTCTATTATTCTGTGATAATTAAAGCAATCAAGAGAGAATCCCCCGCAAATCTGCCCACGTGCTAGCACCTGCACACCCTCACTCCGACAGCCCTCCTGTTCCTGGAAATGAACCCCCAAGCTTTAACCAAGCCCCCTCCACTAGCACCAGCACCCTCCCTTCTTGCTTGTTTCAGGACATTGTCCACCAATTTGTCTCTCCTGCTTCATCCATTTCCTCCCTTTCTACCATACTGGGTCATTCCTAGCAGTACCCAAGCATATACTGGTCTTAAAAACAACAGGGCCGGTGAGGTGGCTCAGTGGTGTAAGCACCTGCCTGGCAAGCGTGAGGTCCTGAGTTCGACTCCCTGTACCCACATTAAAAAAAAAATTTGCATTGATCTACTTTTCCTTTCAGTGACTACGCATTTCCCTCCATCCCTTTATATATAATTTATAGCAAAATTCTTTGAAAGTCTTGCCCATTCTCAACTCTTTAATTCCTCTGTCACACCTACCTCAGTGCGGTCCCCCTTGCACTGCCATTGCTCGCATTGTTGTCAGCTGTGACCTGTGCTTTGCTACATCCCTTGTCAGTGGAGAGGTTGCATCCTATTAGACTCAGCCACAGCAGCTGGCGTGTTTAACAACCACTCTGTAGAACAATTCCTTCACCCGACCTCTCAGACATACACTCTCCACTGTTCCTTTCTGGTGGCTTCTTCTCAGTCTCCTTTGCTCACTCTACCTCAGCTGTCCATCCTCTAGGAACAAAAATGTTCCAGAGTTCAGTCCTGGACCTCTATGTGATCTCTCTGCATACATTCCCATGCCACCTCGCCCAGTCATGACTCTAACTGTCATCCTATCCGCTTGCTCCGTGTATTTTCTTTTTCCTTCCAGAGCTATTCTCCACTTTTCTCCACCTAGTTTCTACCTAGGAATTTGAGTTCTATGTGCTTTATCAACAGGCCTGTGTACATTCTGGCTTCTCATTTGTTGCATCCAATGGTAAGTGGTGGTAAAGATACTAGAGGAGAAAAGAAGAATGACGTTAGGCTTTTGTTTCCTTCTGTGTGAGACCTTAACCAATGATGATCCTTCCCAAGGCCTCCTTCACTGAATTCTCCACTTCCAAGTTTCTCTAACACTTCTCTTCCCTGTACTTTGATATTTAAGGCAGAATCCCAGAATTCTACAGTCTCTTGTGTTTTCCTATACCTTCCACCTCTAAAAATAGTCTTTTTGTAAATAATTCCACCTTAAATGTTCCTAATTTGAATATTCCATTGCTTTCTGTTGGGCTTCTGAATGACACAATACAGATAATTTCCAAATATACAGCTTCACTGGGAGTCTGACTTCTAACCTGAGTCTTTATCCAACTATCCACAGTTTACAAATCTTCACCTTTGAGATATTTAATAGAAATCTCATCTTTGTCTCCAGTACATTGTCCCTGCAGCGTGTTCATCCCTCATCTTTCCTATCTTAGCGAATGGCAGCAGCATCTTCCTGTTGGCAAGGCAAACCTCCTAAGCAGCCTTTGCCTTCTCTTGTACGTTACACTAAGTTTGTCAGAAAATCTTGTTGGTGTTGCCTTCCATTGGTCACTACTCACCACCCTATTGTTACAACTCTGGTGCAAGCTATTGTCAGTCTCATCTGGATTATTATAGGGGCCTCATAGAAGGCCTCTCTGCCTCCTCCTCCCAGGCCTCCATCATCAGTTTTCAACAAAGTTGACAGGGCAGCCCTGTTGCACACAGTCAGGACCCATCACCCTTGCTGTGACTTATGCGAATGGGGGCTTGTCTCCCCCGTGACAATCTATACCTCCTCTTTATTATCTCCCCTCTCAGCCATTCTGGACTCCTCAGAATTCTGACAGGCCTGGATGCACCTATACACATTTGCCATCCCTCTGCCTGACATACTTTTCCCTAGACAAGCACATAACTGATTTCTTCTTTGCCTTTACACCTTTCACTTATTTGTTTCTTTACTTATTTGTTTTACCTATTTATTATTTTACTTAACTATTTCATTTATTGTTTTCTCCCTGCCAGAATGTATGTTCCATGAGGGCAGGGACTTTGCGCCTTGAAGCGGTGTCTGATACATAGCAGTTGAATTTTGAATGAATAAAAACATTAAAAATACATAATAAATGGAGGTATACTGTTTAATGGGTAGGAAAATAAAGTATCATAAAGATATCAATTGTCCTCCAATTGATCTATAATTTCACTGCAATTTCAATGAAAATCTCAGCAGAGTTTTTCAAAGAACTTGACAAGTTGCATGGTAACATGTATTGATGAGCACAGCCTCAGGATAGCTATGCACTTATAAAGCAAAATAAAGTGAGGAAGTTTGAACTTCCAGATATCAACACTTTTTCATAAAGTTATAGCAATTAAGACAGTATTGGTGGAGACTTTTATAGGTAAATGGATGCAACTTGAGACCATACTCATAAGTGAAATAAACCAGACACACATGGGTAAACATCATATTGTCTCCCTAGTGTGAGAACCTGAAAGAGTAAATAAGATACAAAATGTACAATAGATATTGTAAAATGGGAAGAAACTGTTCAAAAAGAAAGAAAAACTGGGATGGGGGAATGGAGAAAAGGAAGGCAAAAGCAAAAAAAAAACCTATATATATATATACATATACATATATATATATAATAGTTAAGATAGATACACTACTAATTTCTCTTAGTTCATTGAAAAGCTAATATTGTTTGGACAACTGAATGCTGATATCTTGTACTCTGAGTAACTAATTTAAAGATAACAATACACAATGTTTTAACCATTGTTATTCTCCTATTATGTTGTTTTGAAATTTTGTTCTATTTTTTTTCTCTTTAAAATAAAAAATTTTAAAAAAAGGAGTATTGGAATACGACTAAGCAAATTAACAGTATAACAGAATAGAAAACACAGAAACCAACCTACAAATATGGAAACAATATAAGATGGAGGTGGTATTGGAATCACTAGAGGGTAGGGAAGGAAGGATATTCAATAAATCATGTTCAGTTGGTTATCCACAGAGGAAAAAAATAAAACAGATCCCTAACTCACACCATTCCCAGTTCCTGGTATATTAAATAGCAAAACTTTAAGAGTTTAAGCAGAAAATGGAAGATCATATCTTCATGACTTTGAGGTAAGGGAGGACTTACGAAAAGACAAAAAATCCTAACCATAAAGAAAATACTGATAAATCTGTCTAAATGAAAATGAGATATATTTGTTCATTTAGAGAGTCTATAAAAGGTGATGTAAGGGAGGATAATAGGGGGTTGGATATGATAAAAATGTTATATTGAAAGGGAAATACTGTACGAGAGAAATTATTCTTCTTAAATCTTTGTTCTTTTGAAACTGCCTAGCTCTGTAACTGCTTCATGGCTTTGTAGTTACTTTCTTGACCCCTGTAACCACGAGAGAATAACTGAACATACAGGATGCCTGATTGTACCATTGTACCAAGCTTCATAAACTGATGATCATTAATCTACCCTTGTAACCTATGATCTCACCCTGCTAGCCAATCAGAAGAACTGCCAGGCTGTTCTGTCTGGCCTTTGTACCTCCTTTGTACCTCCTGCTTGTGCATATAAAAGCCCTAGACCACCAGAGATCAGGGCCTGATATTCTGGGTATGATCCCAATCAGTGTCCATCAACATAAATAAGTCTACCTCCAAATCTTGGGTGTCATTTCAGTGTTTCTGCTTGCCATCGCATCTGGTGCATTGGCTGGGAAGACCAACCATGCCAACCTCAATGGTCATCAGTCGTGGCCCTCGCGGATGGAGCAAGGACCACTCCAGGTCCCTATAGGAAGGCATACCCTCGAGATTTCTCGAGTCCCCTCAGAGGTCTGGAGGAGGATTCCTGGCTCCCCTGGCTCACATTGGACCCTAAAGGGAGGAGGGTGCAGTCTGTCTGTCCATCTGTCTGCCTGCCTGCCTGTCTGCCCGATTCTGGTAAGACCCTTGTGAGCACCCTAGTTAGTGTGTCAGTCCTGCTCAGTTCGAGCAGAAGAAGAGCTTGATCAACTCTTGTTAGTTAAGGCAACCTTCAAGGAAAGGGGGGTTGAAATATTTAACCTCTGAGCACTTGCTGAATGAATGCATGAGTGAGTGGAATGGACAGCATAAGCAATAGCTGCCCATCTGTGCACCATGACTGGGAAGTACTGGTCATGGTGGCTGACTGGACCCTCACCTGCGGTTTCACGGTGATTGACATATGGCATAATGGAGACCTCGCACCCTCCTTAGCTAAGTCGTGCCTAAGTCCCTGCGAGGGGTGCAGCCAGATGGGCATCTGAATGGTCTCTCTCTGAGGGGCACCCACCCTTTGTCTGTTGTGCCATCATTCAAAGGTATACAACATAACACCATAGGGAGATAGAATGGGAAATAATTAGTTAAAACCCACAGTCTCTGACTGCAGGAAAAGGGGTTTTACAGAGTTAGAAATAAATCCAAACTGCTCCCTGCAGAAAAAAAAAAAAAAGGAAAAAAGGTCCATTCTTCCTGAGAATTTCGCCTTGGCACCCTCATCTGCCGACTCCTCATTCCCAACTCATCTACTCCCAACCAATTGAACTGGTTCCAGCTAGCTATTGCCTGTATTTGGCCACATAGCCCCCCACACACACCTTGTGCTTCATGGCTACACCTGTCCTGGCCAGTTTGTATCATCTAATGCCCACCCGAGATGACTGTCAGCAATTCCTTCTGAGTTCTACATTTTGACTGAGGAAAAATTGGACTGTCAGCCCTGACAAGTGAGTTGCATCCTGTCAGGCCTAAATAGATAGGACAGACTGAGCTCTATCAAGTTGGGCCCCCAAGAGCACCTGGTCATTGCAAAAGCCAGGGGCAAATCTGTGACTTTCCTGGTAGATAATGGAACAGAACTCTCTGCCTTCAAAAGTTCCCTCTGTTGAAAAGTTACCATCATTGGAGAAACTGGGATTCTTGCCTCTTGCCCCTTCTGCCAGGCACAAACTTACAGCCTGGGAGGACATCTCCTTTGCACCAAGCCAGTCAGCCTTGCTCTTGTTTAACCCTGCACATTCAACTTTAACTGTTCCATGAGAGGAAAATGATGCCTGCATCAGCCTGAGACAGATAACCACAATCCTAAAGTTCTGAAAACTCTCCTCCCAGAGGTATAGACTAAAGACTTGTCTCTGAGCCTGGACATCAACCATGCCACCTCACTACAAGCCCCATTGCTATCAGATGTCACAGAAAGCACAAACACACATCAGCCTGATAGACTGTTAATCACCTTGGGCAAGATCTCTGTGCTGTCAACAATACCGAAAAGATACCTTCCTCTGCTTGTAAGTTGCTCCCATAAGCCCCTTCAACTGGGAAAATCCTGAGACAAAATCCCAGCTCACTTGGATTCAATTGCCTTAAGAGGTTAAAAACTCTCCTACTATTTTCAGGGAGGCTCTGATGACAGATTTGGCTCCATCATGGTCCCCTGAGCAAACAGTATAGACTATCAAACTGCTAAAATACACCTCTCCTGCCTGTAAAGCCAGTTCAAGATCTCCAAGCTGCTGATGCCACCACAATTGCCCTCCATATACATTGCCTCAGTCTTCTGCCACCCACAGCCTGCTGGTACACCTGCCTGGACCTAAGTATGCCTTCTTCTACCTTCAGTTGGCTCCTGTCAGCCAGCCCCTCTTCGCAACTGACCTGGACTTAACCACCCAGAGGTTCAAAGGAGGTTCAAAAGAGGTTGTTTACCCTCACAGCTGAGCTGCCTGCTGGAAAGACGCAAAAGCTCTTCTACACTATCTGGCAGAAACTGGTTACAAAAAAACTCCACAAATTTCTTGGAGCTTCTGGCTTCTATAAAACCTGGATCCTTGAGTTCACAAAAACAATGATGCTTACTCAGACGCTCAGCCCCTGGGAGTGCCCAGTGGCCGACCCATGCAAATACCTGGTCACTGTCCTTCTGATCAAAAAGCTGACAAGCTCACCTTAGGCCCAGACCTAACTGTCCAGGTGCCACATGCTGTGCTGGACCTCACCCAGCATCAAGGACTCTTATGCAAAAGTCCCCGCCTGACCCTTGTGGTGATGAAACCATTCAATCCTGCCACGTACCTGGCTATAGAGCTGGGCCCAACAGACCATGACTGCCTGGCACTGTCTAATAATCTGTTTTCAAGCCAATCAGACGTAAAGAATAAACCCCCCGACAGTTGCTCAGTACACCCTGTTTACCAATGGGAGTAGCTCTGTTAGGTACACTGTGGTTACTTTGGACAGTTATTTTGGCCAAAGCCTCCTGCTACTGCTTCCTGCTGCTGTTTGGAAGCCTGCCACCACCGACACAGAACCAGACCTGCCCCCACTGTATGTTCAGAAGACTGAGGCAACTGTGGTGGCATCAGCAGCTCAGAAACCTGGAACTGGCTTTACAGGCAGGAGAGGTGTATTTCAGCAGCTCGACAGTTTATAATGCACTGCACTGGCACCCACACCCCTGCAGCCAGCTAAGGCTTCAGCGTCTGTGTCACCGGCCCTGACCTCCCATTCCTTCCCCATACTGAGAAGACAATAAAAGTTTGTAGGGTCCTGCTGTAAAAAATTATCCCTCAGTGTGGTCTACCCTTGATCATCGGCAGCAACAACAGGCCTGTATTTGTAGCACAGGTAATTCAAAAACTAGATTAAATAAAAACTACATACAGCTTGTAACCAGTTAAAAGACCAGCTATACCTGTAGACACTCCTACACACACATATAACTCAGGTGCATATTAACTACCTCTACAAGTTTCAGAAATCCAGCCTTAGATCTACTGAAAAATTTACCTGGACAGCTGCTCTGAGGCTCACTCTGAAGAGATAATGCACACTGACCAGTCCACACATGGCTGAAGCCTGAGGACGTCATTCGCAGGATTGCCCCATACCTATTCCCCTGGATTTTTGTGTCTTTCCAGGCTGCTTACCCCAGTCCTTGCTTCCCTGCCCCACTGCTAGCTGTGCTTTTGTTAACCGTACCTGGATTCTGTCCCACCCCCTGCTAGCTGTGTTTTTTTTGACAGCCAGTAAGGCCTTTTTCCTTGCTCTTTATATGATTTAGTTAGTCGGGCTTGTTATGTTAAACCGTCCCCCTCATCTAAGATGCCTAGGGCTATCAGTTATCATTAGAAAATGTTTGTTGTTACTAATATGCTGACATTTAATGTCGGGGTCTGGCTTCTGGCTCTGTTTAATTTAACATGAGAATTTGCCTGGTAAAAACTGACACCTGGGAGGCAATTCAGTCCAAAGTCTGGAATGCACAAGGCCCAGTAATTCTTGGATTTGATCAGCTTTAGATAAAAAGAACAGCCCCAGCACTGAAAAAGATTTTTGTGAGTAATGACAAGAGGTGGAAATGAAAGGGAAAAACTGTATAAGAGAAATTGTTCTTTTTCAAACTTTGTTCTTTTGAAACTGCCTAGCTCTGTAACTGCTTCATGGCTTTGTAGTTACTTTCTTGACCCTTGTAACCACGAGAGCATAACCGAACATGCAGGATGCCTGATTGTACCATTGTACCAAGCTTCATAAACTGATGATCATTAATCTACTCTTGTAACCTATGATCTCACCCTGCCAGCTAATCAGAAGAACTGCCAGGCTGTTCTGTCTGGCCTTTGTACCTCCTTTGTACCTCCTGCTTGTGCATCATATAAAAGCCCCAGGCCACCAGAGATCGGGGCCTGATGTTCTGGGAATGGTCCTGATCAGTGCCCATCGACATAAAATAAATCTGCTTCCAAATCCTCGGTGTCGTTTCAGTGTTTCTGCTTGCCATTACAATATCCATGTATGAAAAATATTAAAAAAGAGACGTTATAAAGAACAGGAAAATAAACATCACAAAACAGGAAGATATTTGAAACAAACAAAACTGGCAAATGATTATTATTTAGAATATATGACAAACCCCTAAACATCAATAAGAATAATATGACTTATCCCAAAATGAAAATGGAATAAGCTTTCACAGAAGTAGAAACATAAATGACCAATATTCTGTAATGTGCTTAATCTTGGTAGTAACCAGAAAAATTCAAATTTGACTACTAATGAGATTAAGCATGAAATGTAAATTACTAGATTTTTTAAAATTCAGAAGTATCATGAGAAAAGCATGAGTGAGGATATGGAGCAAACTCACATACTGTTGATAGAAATTCAGTTGTACTGTTCATGGGGAAGGCAATGCGGTATTTTCCTCTCATGGTGAACCTTCACAAGTGTATCAGAAAATTTGTGTAGCCCTTGGGACATAGGACTAATTTTGTCATCAAGGCACAGAAACATGGGTCCATTAGACCCACATTTATTCTTTAGAATATATCTATTGATGAATTATTAACTTTAATTTTATGAGTTTTATTATATTAAACAATGAGTGCTAAACAGGAAAAAAATCACAAAAATGAAGTATTGAGTTTTTAATATTTATTGTTTATAAAAAAGCATCAAAATTGACTGGTTTTTGGTGTATAAAGTCCAAAAAAGAACATTAGAAATAAATTCCTGTATAAACTACAATGAAAATACCAATAGCCCTCTACAAAAAAAAATCTTTACTTTAATGATCACACCTCAGGCAGTCCGTGCACATCACAACAGCATTTTCCATACACACACATCGCTTACACTGACAGGACATGTCTTTTGCTTTCCTGGCCTCCTCCCCTCCCAAAAGCAGACTGTGTGTGTGTGTGTGTGTGTGTGTGTGAGCATGTGTGTGTGTGTTGACTTCCATGCAGGAGAGGAGGAAGGAGGGAATGGGCACCAGGTATGCAGCCACTGTCCACTTCTGCTGCTTCATGGTTCTGTCTCTTCTAGTCACTGCTAACTCCTTGAGGGGAGGGACCACATCATAATCATCTGCCTTCCCACAGTAAAGTCACCTGCCACATTCAAGGATGCAAAAAATATTGAACAAAATATGAGCATAAGAAAGACCTAATGTAAGGCTGGGGATGTGGGTCAGTGGTAGAGTTCTTGCCTTGCATGCACAAAGCCCTGGGTTCGAACCCCAGCACCAACAAAAAAAAAAAAAAAAAAAAAAAAGAAGAAGAAGAAACGAAAAACAGCTAATGCGGGGGGTGGGGGTGGGGGGAATGCCTGTAATCCCAGCACTCTGGGGCCGAAAGGCTGGAGCCAGAAGATCACAAGTTCAAGACTAGGCAACTTACTGAGACCCTCTCTCAAAATTTAAAAATTAAAAAAAAAAAAAAATGGGTGCTTATGTAGCTCAGTTAAAGGCACTGGGTTCAATCCCTGGTACAAAAAAAAAAAGCTAACTGGTAAAATGTCCTAAAGCAGACTGACTGAGACAGAAATCAGGTTGAGAGCCTCTTCCCAGACCTAACATGCTCCCTGGTATGAACAGATAAGGAAATGGTACATGGCAGTAGATGAAAGCTAGGGAGTAGAGGTAGGAGCTGCTCTGAATGGCAAAGCAAAAGCTTGCTGGCCAGGTGCAAGGACCTCCCCTGAGGAAGTGAGCTGAGGTCACAGGGCTTATGGATGCCCCTGGCTTCTAATGAAAGGGCCTGGCATCCTCAGAGGTCCCTCCGTAGCGAGATGGTGTGTGCTCGATCTTACGAGCACAGCAGAAGGCTTTGTTCTCCGGTAGCCAGAGCATGGAGGATGGATGTCTTGCCATCCAACTGGAATCAGATTTTTGGCAGCAGTGCTTTTCACTAGCATTTCCAGCTTGCCTTCTGCTCAAGCCAGCCACTTACTGGATGGGCTGAGGTGGCACCTCAGTGCTCATGCACCAGGGCCCTGGGGCTTGCCCATTTGCACCTGCCTAACAGATTAGCCTAGTGTTAATGTCTCATATCCCCCTAGTAACCGATGACTCGTTTACAGCTCCTGTGTCAGAAAGAGCAGGAAACTCAGAGAAACTCAAATTGTTCCTGCCTTACAATCAAAATCCTAAGATCTGACCAGTGTATCCAAATTATTTCAGTACCAAAATCGGCCCTCATTCCAGCCTTCACTCCAAAGTGACCACATGTGGTTGTGTACTTGTGCATTACACAAAGCCTCTGGCTGGGGAGGGAGCTGAATCCAAACTGTTCTCTGCTCACCAAGCCTGGGGGTGGGGCTGCATCCTGCATCTGCCTGGAGGAGGGGGCCCTTTTCTTTTTGTGGAGGCTCCTACAGCTTGCCAACCTGGTCTGCACCAGTGCAGAGCAGTCCCTTCATCTAACTGGCACAGAAGTCCAGTATTCCCCTCCCATCCAGTCCCTAGGATGGACCCAAAGGCCTGGGGCTGATCTGAGAACAGGAAGTGCACCAGAGGCTTTCTTACTGGCAATGAGACCGCAGAAGACGCTTGTCCTCCTTGATCCAGTTCCTGCAGAAGGGCTGGGATCCTGACCTATCTTCCTGGCCTGTCCTCCAAGCCTCGCTCATTACTATTTACATCTTCCTGGTTACTGACTGTCTGCAGAGCATCCTCTGACCTACTGATCTCTCTGTTTACTGGGGGCTGTGGCTGTTCAGACTGCTCTCCATCTTTCCTCTGGCTCCTTGCCTGGCTGTTTCCTGGCTAACAGCTTAGCCCTGAACTTCCATTTGTTTGTGCCTAGGCTTTGCCCGGATGCTGAGACCATCCCTGAATGCTGCTGGTCCCAGTGTTCAGTCTTGAAACTTGGCTTTAAAACTTGAAGACTTAGAACTGACAGCCACCTCTGATCTGGACAAGAAAGATTGCTTTTCTTGGGGGAGAATGCCCCTATCCAGCCCAAAAAGACATCTTTGGGCAGCCAGACCTGATCCACTTAGGCATGTTGTACCCGCCCCTCCTTATAGGTGACCCTCTCTTATGCCCTGCTGGAACCCTGATTTTGGACTTTTCAGACTCCAAAACTGTGAGAAAACAAATGTCTGTCATTTAAGTCTCCAGTCTATGGTATTTTGTTATGACAGCCCAAGCTGACTAAGACGCTAGGAAAGATTATCCTGTCAAAAGCCTGGGAGAAAAGATTTACACTTTGAGAAATGTGCTCAGGATTCAGCATACCTCCTGTTCCTTTTCATCCAGCCCCACTTCTTTTGGAAGCTTTGAAGAGACCAGTCACTTCCTTTCCCCCAATAATTCATTCTGGCCACCTACTCAGGCCAACACACACCTTGATCTGATTCCTGTAGCTCAGCCTGAAGTGTTTGCCTCAGTCGCCTCGGCTGTACTGGCCCACTCCTCCTTCCCTTTTGCCCCTGCCTGAAGGTGATCCT
Organism: Erethizon dorsatum; assembly: GCA_028451465.1. Classification (NCBI taxonomy): domain Eukaryota; kingdom Metazoa; phylum Chordata; class Mammalia; order Rodentia; family Erethizontidae; genus Erethizon; species Erethizon dorsatum. The sequence continues at coordinate 101,423,447 of CM051833.1, forward strand.
GGCATCCAGGCTACACTCCCCAGCCCCTGGCTCCAAGGAGGCATGAACCCCACCAGGGCAGAGGTCTTTTTGCTTCCTTCTGCACTCCACAGCAACTGATACTGACCCTGGGCACATGTTACACAGTCAGTCAATGTTGGTTAATTGAAGGATTGACTAATTGAAAGCACATTTTATAAAATGATGTTTGCAAAGAGTGCTGTAATCACTCTTGCACCAGAATCTTATTGGGTGTCTTCTAAAATGCAGATCTTGGACTCTACCACACACTTAATGAATCAAGACTTCTGGGAGTAGAACTCTGGCATTTGCACTGTGGTGGATGAAAGATGGTTAAAAATTTTTGACACTCTCCCATTGAGAGGTGGGGTCTGTTTCTCTGCCTCTTGAAACTGGCTTATAGTTGCTCTGACCACTGAATGATGCTTTAGCCAGTTCCAGGCTTAGTCTTGGTCTCTGAGACCCTCGGGCCACCAGGGCAATGTGGAGAGACCCTAAAGGAAGCCCAGCTGAGCCAGCTTTATACTCACTCCTCCAATTTGCCAGGCATGTGGGCAAAGCTGTCTTCAACCCCCCAGATGGGACCAGCCACCGGCTGCATACCAGTGGATGACCTCAGTCAATCATGTGGAACAGAAGAATCACTCAGCAGAGCCCTGCCAGAATACCTGACCCACAAAGTCAAGAAATATAATAAAAGGGCTACTTTTAAGCCCTTATATTTTGGGCCAATTTGTTACATAATGACAAGCAAGAATATGCAGATACTACAGACTCACCAGATCATACTTATATGTCCTACAGTGTAAGAGTTATTGTTGTAAATGGGTCTGACATTTAATAAGTAAAATTTTATTTTAAAATATAGAAAGCATAATTTATTTCATGCTGTGTTGTCTACATATCCTAGAGGAAGAAAGATATGATAAAACAAAAATCTCATCATTTATGTTGTTGGTACTCATTTCATTGGACAGCAGTCTTCTTCCGTTCATAGCACAAACAAGAGAAGGCCTCCAGTTCTCCTGAACTTTCTGAGGCAATCCGAGTGCCACAGACAGTGTTAATAAACAGTGTCACCCCAGTGCAATAAAACTCAGCTTTGGCTTTAAAATGTAGTGAGCCCTGACAACATTTGGTTTGGACCGTTTCCTTAGTCTGTGTTTCCAAGGCCAAAACTCAGATGATTTTTTAACATTTTTTTCTGGTTTGTCTCTTGGGAGTGTATTTTAAGACTAAGCTTGTGGGTTTCTTTCAGGTTTCAAAATGAAACCTTTAGGCTTTTAAGTCACATGACTGACCACTGCTTTTGTCATAGTTTTGGATAAAAACCACAGGACCCTACAAACCCCTGCTGGGATTAGTGATTTTTGTTTTGATTTCTCAACAAGGCAGTTTGGACAAATCTGCGAAAATTTTACAGACTCAGCAGAGCTCTGTGTGAAACTCAGCATCTTCCTCGGATGCTGCAGCTCAGCCTTGGTGGGTTTGGACAGACCCAGTACTTAAAAATGGAACTCTGAAAGCATGAAACCACACGAGCCAAAAATATTTTCCAAAAAATGAGTTTAACTAAGCTGAAGCTGCTGGGATTTGTGCCCTCTCTTTACAGACAAGTAAATGTGCACCTTCCAGCTCCATCCCCAACTTGCACATGGCAGCTGCATGCATCACATGCTGGGCGGGCTGCGCTGCTAGAGCAGGGCTCCAGCCTCTTCAGATGCCTGTCAGAGGTGGAAATGTGTTTCCAGAAGCTCGACAATCCAAGTCTGGCGAGGAATTGTTCTTACCATTTATTTTTATTTTGTTCATCTGGAAAACAAGATGTCCATATGGTGGTATCACTTGAGGATAGCTGACAAATAAACATAATCACCCTTTAAGCCAAATAGCAGGTCAGTCCTGGTGGGGTTGTATCGTTTTTTGCTCAAGACTCTCGTTAAAAATACAGATTCCCAGGCAGCCCTGCCGAATCAGAATTTCTGGGTGGGAGCCCAGGAATCTTTATTTTTAATGAGTTTTTTAAAATGAGTTTCTCAAATGATTATACACATCCAAGTTTAGGAAACACTTTGGTGTTTAAAAAATATGACACTTCTGCTTCTGGCTGAGATGGAGTGGCAGGGACTGGATTTATCTTTCTGCTGGAAGCAACTGCAGAACTGGGCAAGAGTTTGAAGCTTCCACACCAGGGAGATCAGGCAACACATGGCCTCACCGTTGACGGGGGGAAGTGAGGTGGGCCCAGGGCACTCCAGCCATGATGCAGGGAGAGGGGCCTGGTGGTCTTCCAGAGTCTGGGGGATGGAGCTCAGATTCCGGGAGGCCAAGATGGAGAGCACTCAGCGTATGACAAAATCAATTTATAAACAGAAACTATTGGAAGGTATTTTATTCTCCAAAGGATTTATATTCATTTCATTGAAAAGTCATCACACAGAAAGGGCCTGGCTGAGTAGCCCAAGGCTGACCTTGCTTCCAGTGCAACACTGGGTCGCACAGGGAAGGGTGAGAGGAGGGTGCAAATGCTACTGCTGTGGATTGACACCAAGCAGAGAATGGATTTGCTACATGTCCCCTTTTGTGTTTTTGAAATAGAGATATTGGTATGTTACAATATGCAGAATGTTTCTGTAGGAAAAATCAGAAATTTCTGTGGTACATTAGTTGTCTTGGAAGAACAAAGCTAACAAGCTAAGATGGGTGGGGGGAGGATTGTTTCTACTGTATACTTTTTACACTGCTAAAAATTTGCTGTGAGTACCAGCACCTGCCTATAATCTCAGCTACTCTGGATGCTGAGGCAAGAGAATCAAAAGTTCCAGGCCAGCCTGGGCAACTTAGCAACTTAGTGAGACTCTGTCTCAAAAAAATCAATAAATAAAAATAAAAGGACTGGGATATAGCTCAGTGGGTAGAGCACTTGCCTAGCACACATGAGACCCTGGGCTCCATCCTTGTTCTCCAAAAAGAGAAAAAGAGAGAGAATAAAATGAAAGAAGAAAAAAGGAAGAAAGAAAGAAAACTTATAATATTCAAAGGAAATGTCTTTCCTTTTTAATTAAAAAGGTAGTTAAAATATAATATTAAATAAATGAATCACCTTAGGGATTTCTTTAAATATTTAATCAAATTTTATTTGATTTTACAAACTCACCTATAATAAAATGCTTTAGGAAAGCATTTATAATATGAAACAATTGTTATAATATGCACTCATGTAATAGTTTATTCTGTAGGTCATTTAAAATTTAATTCATCTTTTATTCATTTGTCATGGAACACTACACCAAAAAATGACAACAAATCGCATTGTTATTGTGTTTCAATGTATGTGAAATATGAGTTTTTAAATTATTTCGTTATTTTTGGGTTCTGTCATAGTCCCACACAATCCCCAGCATCAACTGGCTGCCTGCATCACGTCCTGCAGTTTCTGAAATCGACAAAATTAGCCTGTTTGAGAGTCCTGATTGTTGGAAAAGTGAGACACAGTCATGCCATGCATAATGATGTTCCAGTCTACAAGAGACAATGCACGCATATGACAGTGGCCCCATGAGATTATAATGGGGCCGAAAAATTTTTATCCCGTGTTGACGTTCATCACAGCACTAGTAACACCTTAGCATAGTCCATTACTCATTGTGCGATGCATTTCCATGACATTACCTTTGTGGCGGGCTGATGAAAACAAAGATCTGAGCTGCCAGTTGTACTTTCGTACAACACAGACAATTACGTACAGTATGTAATATTTGATGGTGACAGTGAACAACTTTGTTTCCGGGTTATATGTTTACTGCATTATACTTTCATTGTTATTTTAGAGTATACGCCTATGTATAAGAAAAAAGTTGACTGTAAAATAGTATCATCTCACGTTCACTGCATCTCTGATTACTTTATTTTTCTTGTGCTTGAGCTGGTGTTGGTTTGTCCCACGTGGCCAGCGGACCACCAGGCTATACTATATACACACAGCATAGAGCCTGGCCGTGTCACCGGTGAGTCCATCTAGGTTTGTGTGAGTTCCCTCTATGATATCTACACAAGGACAAAATTGTCTACCAGTGCATTTTTCGGATCCCCCCATCATTCAGCAATGCATGACTGTATTTCTCAGCTTACTCTTTCTCTATTTGTAGGTACAAGATAAAGACCAGCAAGAGAGAAGCCTGTGGATGGAATAAGTCTTCTCCCTGCCAGCCAAGGCCAGCACACAGACTGCAGGAACAAACTCATTCTTTAACACTTGGACCTGGGCTGGGTGATACTCTTCAAAATGGGTGCCCACACGGCACTGCTGGGGTGCTTTTTGTTCTTTTCTGAAAAGTGGGGTACACGTGTTTCTGCTGTTAGGCAAGGAAGACAATTGAATTATCTTATGAATTGTCTTTGCTTATGTAGACAATAAATACTTTGGAAGTTTAAAGAATGAAGAGGCTCAAAGAACAGGTTTAACCAAGGAACCAAACTCAAAGAAACTGGATGTCCTACTCAAGTAACAGATATCATGTCCGTTCTTACAAGCCGCGGAGAAGCCAGGGTGTTTTCTCTGCTCACATACCTCCACTAAGACACGGGAGACCATATCCTTGGCTCCTAAATTCTTTTTCAAAAATAGTGGTGTGGGAATGTGTGTGTTTGCTTGGATCAGCACAAACCCAGGAGGATACACAGGAGACTAACAACACATTCACCTATGGGGCGGTGAGGGGATGGGGTAGAGGAGCACAAGCTTCTCAACACACACTTTTATATTTTCATATTGTGTGAATGCATTGCCTATCTTTAAAATTAAAATAAAAATATTCCTCAAAATTTCTTTCTATGACACCTTTATATAATAAGCCTAGGCCTGGCTTGAGTGGATCAAAGCAGAGTAGCATGAACCAAGTGAAAACAAGAGGAAGCTGAACTCCAGACCTCACTTGCTTCTCTAGTTATCAATTTAGATGAAAAGAGGTCTCCAGAAATTGTCTAGTTGATCTCTTTCCTGCTGCCATTTTCCATGGCCTATATCAGATGAAGCTATGGGTTTCTAGAAATTTAAAAAAAAAAAGAGAGAGAGAAATGTAATTCTACTTTACGTAGATTTTCCTTTTGGAGACGTGGGGCATCTCAGGGCATAGTTACCTATGTACGTGATAAGAGAAAAGAGGTAAGCCAGACAAACAAGATTCTGGGAAGATTCAGAGTGTGTGTGTATGTGTGTGTGTGTGTATATATACATGTGTGTGAGGGATGAGGAGGTCTAGAGAGATGGTAGAGAAGGACTGAGGTATTTCCCAGTGTAAACATTAGAGGTTTAATTTTTGCAAAGCAGCTTTTCTGGTGAAATATTGCTAACTGTATTTGGATGCTGATAATATAATTCAGTCTCCTTTGGGCATTGTGGGTATGCTATGATTTTGTTGGTTGAAATGCCTCTTCTCTACCTCAGAATAGTAGAGAGACTGCATAATTTAATATTGGACTATTTCCCTTTTGGGGAATAATTTAAGCGCTACCATATGTCTTCTTATTTTGTCCTTCTACTGTCTCTCATGAACCGCTGGGCTTTTGAAATACAGAAACAAAACAAACACAAAGAGACCCACTTGAGGGGTGTGTGTGTGTGTGTGTGTGTGTGTGTGTGTGTGTTTAAAATCACTCTGTGGTGATTCCCCAGTCACTAGCCATGGTAATTATCCAGGTAGGTGTTTGAAGATCTGCTCCACTGAAGGGGAGGGATAACAACCTTCAGAAAGTGCTTAATCCCCAGGAACTAAAATCCATGTGATGGCTGCTGCACAAGACAGGAAGAAATAATCACTGAAATGAGACCCAAGGAAGAGTGCATGAAGTGTTCTTGCCTCAGCCACCGGGGTCTGAGCAGTTAGGGCCCAGGCAGCGTGAGCAAGTGGAGCGCTCTCCCTTGGCACTGCTGGCCCCTGGCACTCCTGGTAACAAGGGTCTGTTCTCGTGACGAGGGTCTCTTTCCCCCGAAGTTTGCAGCACATCGCTCCGTGTTCACAGGCACTGTCAGCTTCCCAGCAACAGAAGCCTATTTCTGAAGCTTTCAAATCAGCCTGGAAATTGTAGTCTGGTTATCTGATTGTTTTACAGCTCTTTACCTTTTCCCTGCACTGAGGAATTATGTAGCTAACTTTATTCACTTCAAACAGCTGCAGAGGTTAAAGTTATCTCCAATGTGGAGCCGTATAATTTACTTGAAAGTGCAGTGACTCTTTAAGTACACTTACCTCCTAAGGACTTGGCAAACCAGATTATTCAGGGAGCCTCTTGTCTTAGGAGCTGATTAAATTATATACATTATAGAGACATTTATTTCAAAGATACGGAGGAAAGCAGAGTGCTCTTGGAAGGTGCCTGGGGCACTTTTAAATCATGGCCCCAACATTCTCCAAGATCGTCCCATCAAGATAAGGGCCGGTCTCCTAGTCTCCTCACTGGGCTGGTGACAACAAAGAGTGGTAGATGTGTCACAGCGAGACCTTGAAGCTGGGTCAGAAAAGCTGCAGCTGCGGCTTCTGCCGGGTTCTCTCGGGACACTTGCTCCAGGCGAGGCCAGCTACTCTGTACGAGCCCAGTCCCTGGAGAGTCCTGTTGGGCAGGCCTTCCGGTCACAGCCGCTGAGCCTGCAGCAACAGCCTGCATCCCCGGCAGCCCCAGGGTGGGACTCCTGGGCACACAGCCCATCTGAGGCTTCGGAGGGCGGCAGTCCCCACCCTTATTTCCCTGTAAACTTGTCGAAACCCAGTGACCACGCAGCAGCCAAGTCCTTCCTGAGTTCTTGGCCACAAAATCATTTCTAAAAACATTAGCAAATTATTTTTTTGGTTTACGCCTCTAAGCTTTGGGATAATCTGCTATATAGTGTCAATAGGAAAAAACTTTCTCTCCTGGACCTTCCCCCATTCCAGCTGCTTTCAGTTTTGGGCCTGAATGCTGTGGTTGCTCATACGCATTCTTCCTTGGATTTATCTTTTCATACTCCACACACACACCACAAACACACACACACACACACACACACACACACGTGTACAGTCCCTCCCCCAAACTGGTCACTTAGTTTGGTTTTACTCCCCAGATCACTTTATACAACAGTCATTGATCTGCTGAGAAAACTTGGGTCTAGAGGGATTTAGTTGCCTGCCCAAGGTCACACAGTTAAGTTCCGGCCCAGCTGAAAGTAAACCCAATTCTTCTCTTGCTTGGTCCAGTCCTTTTCCCACTTCATTACTTTAATTACCCACTGACCTCATAAAAGAAGATAGCTTGATTCTTTTCTAGTCAGAGGCCATAAACTCAGAAAGTGCAAAACAGGCCCCTGGGTGCAGTGAGGACAGTTCCCGGGGGACCTGATCCTGCAGGCAGCTGAGGGCAAGGGCTGGTGAGAGACGAAAGGAAAAAGGGCAGCACTGAGGGGGCCTGGCCTGCACCCACCTCCCTCCTCTTGGGCCAGTCCTGTATTCTGAAGGCAACATGCTAATTATGGTCAGTGTGCAGGCAGGGATTCCCGAATGTATTGGCCAGATGCCAGACTCTCCCTTCAGGCTTCTACGGTGGCCAGATACCACTTACAAACAAAGAAAAGTATTTTAGAATGGCATATTGCATATTTGGAATTGGGCTCAAAAAGGATGAGCGATTGGGACAAAAGATTGAGAAATTCTGTTAGACAGGACTGGGCTGGTTCGGTATGGGGAGTGCATATCTGTGTGTTTTATCTGCCACTCAAAGGCCGAGGCAGGCTGTCATTAATACATTCTCCACCGCCCACTGCCCCAGAGTTGCCCCAATTTTTCTAAGCCCTACAGCATTGTCATTTCATGTGTCTGGCAAGGGAATTAGAGCCAGTGAATAAGAAAGCCACCCCCTCCCTCGGTAACGCTGTATTTCCATTCCCTTGAGCTATCTTGCCAACAATCAGGTCTCCCTCCTCCACCCCCACCTACCACCATTCTCCTACACCAAAGAGTAAAGGGTGATTACGAGTCTCTTACACGAGGTGTGGCTTGGTTCAATATGCAATGTTGGTTCTGCAAATATGCTGGTGGGAGGTTGACTATGCATGTTATGTGCCATATGCCACTCTGCTGGGTGGCATGCACGCGAAGGCTAAAAAAACCAAGGGAAGGGAAATGGATGTTCCTTCAGTGTTGGAAGTAGACTCTAATAATGAATTTTTTAAATCCAGAGTTTTAGAGGGGAAAAAAATCACATAATTACAGTTGTGTTAATTGTTCACAATTCCTTACCCTGTGCACAATATGCCTCTCAGAAAAAACAGCAGCAGATTAAATTGACCTACTCAGACACATAAAATCAAGTCCAGCTGGATATATCTCACTATGTGTGCTTGATATATTCTGGGAAAGTCATGTTGTAAGTTCAATTTTTGCAAATCTGCCTGTATTTCAAATATTGTCAATGTGTTTTCAATTTAAATTGGTACCATTTTGGAAAGCAAATAATTATTTTGTAATGCAAATAGTTACTCCCTAACTTATTTGTTTTGTAAGCGTGGGCTTTTGTGTTTACATATTTTTTCTAAAATCAAGGTACGCATATAGATAAAAGCAGGGAGTAAGACTTTATTACTAATAAAATGTAAAACTATAAAATATAAACTAAAATAGTTTTAGCAATTTATTCTAAGAACTTAGGTTTTTTTAAAAAGTAACTTTTCTCTAAAGTAAGGTTTTGTGCCTTTCCCTAAGTTGGACTTCGTAGCACCATAGGTCAGTACATGGTCAGTACAGTAGCATTTTTCTAAGGCAGTCTAGCTACCTATAGCAAAATATTGAATTTAATTTTGTAAAGATGTATGCAAAAAGTTTATTGCAGCATTATTTACAAGAACAAAAACCTGGAAGGAACATAAAACACCATGAATAGGGAATTTATTTAAATAAAAATAATAAATTACTGTCATGCAAAAAAATATTATGCTGCTGTTAAAAAGGATAAAGCAATAGCTAAAGAAGCACAGTGAGATACCATTTTTGGCCTATGACATGGGCAACAACTTGAAAGTTTGATAGTCTCTTACTAATGAATGTGTAATAATGAGATGAGAAGTAGGAATGAGAGCTATGAAACACTTTTCTATAGTTTTTGTACACATATTCAAGAAATTAAGATGTTATACTCAGTGTGATATGAACTTGAATTATTTATTTACAAAAAGTCATTCTATATATTTAAGAGACTAAAAAGATATTTTAAAGCATTCTTAATGAACAAAAGTTTTTTCAGTACTGAGGATTGAACCAGAGGCTTGAAACTGTGTTACACCCCCAGTCTTATTTGTTTGTTCGTTTGTTTAGACAGAGTCTTGCTAAGTTGCTAAATTGCCCGTGCTGGGCTTGAACTTACAGTCTTCCTACTTCATCCTTCCTGAGTTTGGGATTGCAGGCATGTGCCACCACACTGGGCTTATAACAAATATTAAAGTTTAATTTTCTGCAGATGCTTTTACTAGAAATATCAATGGAGTTTTGTTGCTTTGTTTTTGCATTGGTGGGGACTGAACCCGAGGTCTTGGTTATGCTACACCCCCAAGCCCCTACTTACTGATTTTTAGGGAGAAAGTATGTATTCAGCTCTTCCAGAGCAGGTTTTAGATAAGATCATCTTATGTACCTTCAAGTTAGATAGCTGTTTTCTACATTTAGGTGTACTTGGCATTACCCACTTCTAGGGTCTCAAGGGGCAAGGGGCACTCCCAATCTAAATTCACTTGATTGAAGTAAGTTAAGCATTACCTGGCAGTTCCATTTATGGAAATGAGCTGTTATTTAAAATATGATCCTAGGGGCTGGTGAGATGGCTCAGCGGCGTAAGCGCCTGCCTGGCAAGCACGAGGGCCTGAGTTTGACTCCCAGAACCCACATACGAAAAAAGGGCCAGTGATATATCTCAGCAGCACGGGCACCTGCTGGCGCACGAGGTCCTGAGGTCGACCCCCGGTACCCACAAAAAAAATAATAATAATAAAATAAAATATGATCCTAAAAACTCAGTTGATTAACTATCAACTTTAAAGTTTTTCCATGTTTAATACAGAAAAATTAGGGTAAAGAACATTCACCGATAATCTGACCATCCTAACTTAACACATTAATAGACTGGGCATCTATTTTCTTACAGGAGTTTTTCTTAAAATTATTATTCTTTTTATTATTAAATACTTCAAGTGTACAAAAATACCATAAATTGGGTTGGGGAGCATAGCTCAGGATTAGAGTACTTGCCTAGCATGTGCAAGTCCCTGAATTCGATCCCCAGCACAATCAATAGATTCCTATTTGCTTCAGTGTGGCAAATTAGGTAATCTGATCAATCCTCCACTGAAAAGAACTAACAATGCTAAATAAACTATCAGAGTTAAAATGCATCATTGAGTTGAGAGTGTAAGATATCAGAGGCAAACAATATGAAAGGAATTTCGAAGGGTAAGAGTGTGTGAACATAGCATTCTTTTCTTTTCTTTTTTTTTTTTTGTGGGTACCAAGGGTCGACCTCAGGACCTCGCGCGCCAGCAGGCGCCTGTGCCGCTGAGCGACATCACCGGCCCCTTTTTCTTATGTGGGTTCCGGGAGTCGAACTCGGGCCCTCGCGCTTGCCGGGCAGGCGCTTACGCCGCTGAGCCATCTCACTGGCCCTGAACATAGCATTCTTGATGGAGGCGTGGGTAGAGATCCCTGCTGGCATTGCTCTTAGCTTTTTTTTTTTTTTTTTTTTTTTTTGGTGTTTTTGAGACAGGGTCTTTCTGTGTAGTTCAGGGTGGCCTTGAACTCACTATGTAGCCCAGGCTGGCCTTGCACTTGTGGTAATCCTCCTGCCTCAGCCTCCCTAGATCTGGGATTACAGGTGTGTGCCAACACGCCCCGCCGACCTTAGCTTTTGATGGTTGCACGGGGTGAACGGGACAGGAGACAAACCTCAGGGCCAACCAAGGTGAGGTCTAATAGTAGAGCCCCATGGAAAGTGCTAGGACCTCAAGCGGTGACACTTCAGGATAAGGGCAAACTACACAAGCCCACCTACAGGTGGAGATGGCAAGGAAACTTGCTTATTTTGACAATTATGCTAGGAGGAAGGGCAAAGCATGTCTCTGAGAATTTATAACCACAAGCAAACCTGCACAGGGTTTTACGGTCTGCAATTTATAACTGTGAGGACCAAAAAAAACAAAAAATCCTCAAGCTGAAAAAAAAAATTTTTTTAAGCTGATTTCAAGTTTTAGTTGCTTCAACAAATGTGATCTCTGAGAGACACACCTTCAAATGAGACCTCAGAAAATTTCCACAATAGCACCAAAAAATATGGCCTGAGCGTCAAAACTCACAAAATGCACCAAGACACCATGGGGGGTGTCCAAGAAACAAAGTAGAAGAATCACACCCAAAAGGTCATTAGATATAATTATTCATCACACATAAAATAGGTTTATTTAAGTGGCCAAAAAAGTATTAATAGAATGGATTAAAATTATACAAAGAGGGCTGATGATATAGCTCAGCAGCATAAGTGCCTGCCTGGCAAGGGCAAGGTCCTGAGTTCGACTCCCAGTACCCGCATATTAAAAAAAAATTATATAAAGAAAAAAGAACAAAAGTAATAACCTTCCTAATTTACAAAACAAATACAATTTCTAAAAATAAAAAATGTTACAATTGAAATAAGAACTCAAATGGATTGATTTACCAGATTAGGCATAGTCTAAAAACTGGAAGAAATTATTCAAATGGTATAATAGACAGACAAAGAGATGAAAAATAGGAAAGGAAAGCCAACAAGCTTGGAGTTGGTAAGATCTGAAAGGAGTTTCAAAGCAAAGACTTAGCCTCAACAGTAATCGGAAAAGATTTCTTGAAAAAAATGAGTAAATTTTAAATGACTGGGTGACCTAAGCAAAAAGTCAGGAATCATTTTAAACTTTATTTTTCAGGGTGATATCGTTTCATACGTGCCTGGAACTCACAGAGCTATACATGATCGAGGTATGTTACACTCCATACAGCCACGGCTGGGGTGAAGGAACTAGGAAGCGCCTTGTTCGATAGCTATAAAGTTTGGTATTTATCCTCTTTATGAGTCTGTGTAATTAGCTGCACAATAAGATAACAGTGTCTCCTGAATGTACATTTCCAAACACTGGAAAACCCTTTTCAATACGTTCTTCTGAAGCAATTTGAACACCTTCATTTTCCAGTTTCAGATCTCATTTGTAATGAAGGCTTAACTTCCCACCTCCCTTGCATCTCCATGGAAGGATTAGGCCCAGCCACACAGCCTCTGCCAGGGCCTGTGAATGACAAGCGGCCCAAGAGCGGGGTTGTGAGCAGCCATCCTGAACCCGGAAGCCTCGAGCTCCCTTCCCAGGGGCACTGAGGTCAGGCACACGGGTCATGGAGAACAGCACTGTCCCCACATCTGCCTTCTTTTTCCAGAATTTTGCTTCATGAAAATTCAGACCCAGAAGCTCGTGGCATTCTCTAATGCTTAACCTATACTCAGAGCAAAACTATTTCTTTCTTAACACTGGCTACACAGAGGGTGCAGGAAGAAAGAGGCTGGCATTGGCGCCAGGGAGAATCCGAGCAAGATAGGAGGCCACTGCAAGTTTGCCGGCAGGAGAGACTGCCCTTGTGCCCGGCCTGGAGGTCTGCGGGAAAGCAAGGTCATGGGCCTTGTCCATTTGAGTTCCCACTAATAAGCTGAAAAATATGCAAAACAGTGAGTTCACAGAGCAGTGCAGACATTCTTGAGGCATTACTGGGAATTATTTTGAAAGCATACAATAAGATTATTGAGGGGCTGGTTTGTCAGCGAGCCACGGCAAGGGTTCTGGGAAAGCAAGAATCTTTCCTGAAGCTGCGCACTGGCCGGGGTCACAGAGAGACACTCGTCTCCTTGTGACGGGGTCGTCTGTGTCTGCTCCACCCGACCTGCTCGGTGGCTCAAGACTGTCTTCATTTCCTCCGCGACTGCTGCAACCGAGGCCCTGTCCGGCAGCTCTCCTGAGGCCAGAGAGGGTCTCCGCCTCTTCCAGGGGCTGGAAAACAGCAAGGAGAAAGCACAAATCCCAAAAGACTCATCTGGGGGTGACAGAGACCAAGAGAAAGTCACTACATGTTATTTTGGGATAATAGGGAAGTCATTTTAAAATTCCAAGTGCTACATAAATAAAAGCTAATACTGTTTCTGTGTAATAGTGTGGCTTCATGGATCCACACACTATAGCACTGAACTGTGGATAAGCTGGTCTTTAAAAGCAGAGCCAATCACCACATCTTTCGTCAATGCTCCTAATCCATAATTCAGCCTCGTGCAAACTCCACTAGACTTTGCCATGGACCACGGTTGGTAGCGAGCAAGTAGAATCAGAGCCTTTTATTTTTTTAACATCAGTTATGGTCAGATAAGAAACAAGAGAATAGAGAGTCGCATCAAATAGCTCATTTTAATGTGAACAATTTCCAAAGCACTTTTGCTTCAGAGCCTCAGAACTGTGTGAGATAGGTAGGGATTATCTTCTCCATTTTCCAGGAAGGAATGGAGGCTCAGGGAGGTGGGGCCTTCATCGCAGGTCACACAGCTGGCGAGGGGCCCCTCCCAGACCATGCAGTTGGTCATTGCCCAAGGAGACCGTGGACCCACGGCAGTCTCATCTAAACCCAGGAGCTCAAACAGTTGCATCGCAGCACCATAACAGCTGCTGTCCTTGCCCTGTTTGTGGCTCCCAACACTGCTGAAAAGCAGTCTGGAAAGCAGTGCCTGCGGATGGGGTGTGTTCGGCTTGCTCACCTGCTGTCCTTTCTCTTTCAGAGACGTGTAGGCTTGAAGAAGCTGGACAAAGGAGCGCTGGCTCAGGCATCAGGGTAATTGCAACCTGGTAATAGCTCGCTCAGCACTTGCGGTCTAGATGTTATCTTGTTAACCTTCCCGGTGTCTGGCGAGGCCTGTGTTCCTTACGATGCCGCTCCAGGAACAGGTACTCCGTCCTCCTACGCACCCCATGAGGAGCGCCTTCAGCTCTGCAGCGATTCTGCTGGGTCCTAGGTCCTTTAAAAGGAAATGACTCAGGTGCAGGTGGCAAATGCTACCTCTTGCTGTATTCTGAGTGCAGATATTTAGAAGTTCCTATCGCTACATACGGGGATATTTGCTTCTTTCTAATGACACTGAGTGATATATCAGTGCCAGCACCCTGTTTAATGGATTGTTCCATGCTTTGACTTCATGGACTGGAGGGAAAGAGGCAGGACCCAAACAACACAGCCTGGTTGGCATTAATTCATTTTACAGACTTCCTTCAATACCGCAAGCATTGGCAGGTAGCAGGGGAAGCGGGAAGGGAAGGAAAGACCACGGCGGCCCCAAATGAGCTCCTCCAGCACCCACGTGACTCCTCTGATGTCATGAAAGTCTTTCCGAACACAGAGGTGTTTTCTGGGCTCCCAGGCAGGGTGTGCGTGGCTTCTGCGGCAGAGACTAGGCAGGGTGTGAAGGGACTGAGATGAAAGAAGAAAGGAGAAGAGCTGGAGAATCTGTGGAGAGGAGCAGGGAGCTGGGAGACATCTCAGCTGCCAGCATCTGTGTCTACTCCCGTTGTTTCAGTAAAAGCCTGTCATGACCTGAAAAAGGATATTCTGATTTGTGAAAGAATGCTGCAAATCCATATGCAGAATCTGCGCTCAAGAATTTGTCCTAGACTTAGGCACAGGGGCACATGCCTACAATCCCAGCTAATCAGGAAGCTGAGGCAGGAGTATCGCAAGTTCAAGTCCAGCCTGGGCAACTTAGCAAGACTTTGTCTAAAAATCAAAAATAAAAAGGGCTGCAGATGTAGCTCCATGGTAGAGCATTCCTGGTCTCAATTCCCAGTGCCACAAAAAATAAAACAAAGCAAAACAAAAAAACACTGTTTTATAAATTTTAGAAGTGAAAGAAATCCTCAGTTACAGTCTTAGCAAAATGAAGTGGTGTGTGCATGATCAAATCAACAAGAATGGACCTTTTACAACAGTTTTATATTCTTTTATTGTATTTACATTAGTTTCTGAGGTAATGCAAAGACTAACAATAGCTTTTATATAAAATTGGTTGTGAGGGGAGCAGTTATTATCTCAGGTTAATTATGATCCAGCTCCATATTTCACAGCTAGTAAATCAACCTCTAATACCATTTGTTTAAGTAGTTCCTTTAGTCCAAGTCTAGGACCCAGGAACTGGGGGCCCCAGGCAGAGGTAAGTCCGTATCAAGATGCCTGCCGAACTGCACAATGTGACACGGGCTTTGACACGGGCAGAAGGACTGACCAAATCCAATACTCACTTTCACATTCTTCCATGGAAAAGTAGATTCAGATTAGCATTGGTCCTACTAATAAGCACCCCGAAAATAATCAGCCACCATCCCTGAGGCTACATTTTTCATTCGTTGTCCTTGTTCTAGGCATGTGCCTAATCACAAAGCTCTGATAAAGTCATGTGTGTTCAACGTAAATTATAAACTGGATGGCAGGCTGACACTGTGGCCTGATAGTGCTGAAACAGGTATTTCTAGCTTTAGAAACATCAAACTTACGGGCTAATGAGTACTTTGGGAGGTCTGTGGCTGATTCCCCATCTAAATTCCAGTAGCTTCTCTTTTCCACTTTAGCATACAACTGAAAACTTCAAGTAGTCATTTGTTTATTCCCATTGCATTTCAGTAAGTGAACAATAAACTCTTTCAAAGACTCATGCTTGCCCATTCCTGTCCTTTCCGAAAGGACAGACTCTCACCCTCAGGCCAGTTCTCCCTTAAGTCCAGCCACAGTTCTTTCTACTTTAATTTCATTTCTTTTTTCACTTAGGTCTTCAGAAGTCATGAGAAGTAACTATGTGACATCTGTAAAACCCTCCATGAACTTGCAAACAGGAATGAAGCTCGCCCATAGGCTTCTCTCTACACTAAGTTAAACCTCTGATTGCTTCTTAATTTCCCCCAGTAGTGAATTCTTGACTCCTTTCTGCTTCATCCCCATCTTATTAAGTACAGTGTGCTGACACAGTGTTAGGGTGTGATCGAGGCTTCTTTGCCTCTCACAGTTGCAGGCAGCTGGTTTCAGCCTGACAGTACCACCGGGCTCTCTGCCGGGCCAGGTGTGTTGCTCAGTGGTAGACTGAGCCTGGCATGCACAAAGCCCTGGGTTCAATTCCCAGCACTGAAAAAAAAACAAACCCCAAGACACCTCCTTGTGCTCTTTAGCAGGTCCCCGCTCTTTAGCAGGTCCCCCCTCATCTTGTGAGATGTCTGCAGTAGCACTGGACATCCCGTGTGACACAATGATGCCCAATCTCTTCCCATGTGTCTCTCTGTCCTATAAGAAAAGCCTCTGCTGAAGCCACCTTGATGGCTTCTGGACCATTTACATGTCATGTCCCGCCCCGGTGCGGCAAAGAGAGTCACCTCCTGAATACATGGCCTTCGAACAATGGCAGGCGTCCACCAGGGAGGGTGGAGGGGCAGGGGCATTGATGGCAGGTAGGCAGCCAGCCATGTTTGTGACAAGTGAGCAAACATGGGGACAAAATGACTCTCCACATAGTTCAAAATATTCAACAATAACACAAGATAGGTATTTACTGAGAGCCATGAAGGACTGCGTACTGTGAGAGCTGGCAGGTACATGACGATGTGGTCCTTGCACTGTGGAGCTAGCAGTCGAGTTTCAAAGACACGGCCCCTAAAGCATCAACACTGCACTGTGGGTGAGTAGAGGAGGCAATCACAGTGTCCTGCACACAGGGAGAGGAGGAACCCTTAGCTCAACAGATGGACGGGGTGCAATTCTGGGGGAGGGGAACTCTGAAGGGGCTGTTTTTATTTGTTTGTTTGTTTGTTTGTACTAGAGACTGAACCCAGGACCCTCACACTGAGTTCCATCCCCAGCCTTTTTTTTATTTTTTATTTTGAGACAGAGTCTCACTAAATTGCTCAGGCTAGGCTCTAATTTGAGATCCTCCTGCCTCAGCCTCCAGGGCTGCTGGGATTAGAAGCATGTGCCACCACACCCAGCTAAAGGCTGTGCATTCTGAGGATGAGTCAGGTTAAGAAAACAAGACTTGGGAGGAACTCTGAGATATGCTTCTCCTGATGTTTGAGTCTTTGTGCGGTGTTTTATATTTTATTATTATGGCTCATCTAAAGTTGATGAAATAGAAAATCCTTTTGAGCCTTGAAGGTGGTGTGGATTTCAAGGGTCATTTCCCATGAGTTCATTTTTTCGTGCTCTGTGTCTGGACAAAATCCATTTTATGATCAGTAAATTCCATATTTAAACAAGGAGGCTACTCTTCCAGTAGGAAAGTCTCAGGAGAAAATGAATGTGGTTATGATTGTTGTGATGTCATTGACTCTGAAAACGGGCTTGTTTTTAAGCACTATAAGAAAACTACAGTAATTTGGATGAGGAGGAATCAGACTGAATGAGCAAAAGTCTGACATGTAAAAGATACAGTTTTTATTACTTTTAGTTATGTGTATTAAGAAGATAGCAAAGAATTGCTTATAAGGGCCAGGTGTTAAATGGATAAGATTGATCTTCTTAACACATTTACTGTCTCCCTAAAAGTGTTCCTTGGATGGCAAGAAACATTGGCAATCTAGCTGTTCTTTTTTTCCACATCTTTCATTTTTCCACCTTTTATATGATTTACAGTACCCTCCCCCTTAGCCAAGGAGGATATGTTTGAAGGCGCCCAGTGGATGCCTGAAATTCACAGATAGTACCAAACACATACGCTATGTTCTTTCCTATGCATACACACCTATGATAAAGTTCATAAACTAGAAACACTAAGACGTTAATAAGAACTTACTGGAGATTTTAGCAAGGAGCATATAAATTTTTCCTATGAAGCTGAGAACTTTCACCTTTTCCCTTAAAGGGAGCACTTTACAGCCTCTCTTTCGCACATTCAAATCTCCAGCATCACCCTCCCTCTTGCACGTTGGGCCATTATTGAGTAAAGTAAGGGTCACTGGACCACAAGCACTACCACGCCGTGACAGTGGTTCTGACAACCAAAAGGGCACTGTTACAGTTGGAATCTTTTTTTTTTGTGGGTACCGGAGGTTGACCTCAGGACCTCGCGCGCCAGCAGGCGCCTGTGCCGCTGAGCGATATCACCGGCCCTTTTTTCGTATGTGGGTTCCGGGAGTCGAACTCGGGCCCTCGCGCTTGCCAGGCAGACGCTTACGCCGCTGAGCCATCTCACCGGCCCACAGTTGGAATCTTAAGTGTCCCCCAAATCTCACGTGCTGGAGGCTGGGTCCTCGGCACAGTAGTTTTCAGAGATGGGGCCTTTGGTAGGCGATTGAATCATGAAGGCTTTGACTTCATGCCTGGACTCATTCACTTATAGATCACAGCTTAGTGTGCTGTTGGGAGGTGGTAGAAACTTTAGGAGGTCAGGCCTGGTTGGAGAACACATGTCATGGGGGGGCCTTTTGTCCCTGGCCCCTCCCCTCTCCTTTCTGGCCAGCATGAAGTGAGCAGATTCACTTGACCGCACGCTCTCCAGCATAACGTTCTACATCACAGGCCTAGAATATGATGGGGCCAAGTGATCATGGTCTGAAACCTCAGAAGCAGTGAGCCAAAAGAAACCTTTATTTGTTTTAAGTCATTTAATCTCAGGTATTTTGTCACAGTGAGGTCTAACACAGCTGCTGGGTGACTAACAGGAGGGTATCAAATACAGGGTGGATACACTGGATGAAGGGATGAGTCACTTCTTAGGCAGGACAAAACAGGATGGTGCGATGTTTATTACACCACTCAGAATGGCATGCAATTTGGAACTTATAAATTATCTCTGCAATTTGCTATTTAATATTTTCAGACCTCCACTGACTAAAGTTAACTGAAACTGGAAAACAAAATCAGGGATGAAAGAGGACTATTGTACTCTCACTAGGAAAATTTGCTTTGACAAATATAAACTTTAGCTTGGTCCCTGCGGAGTTTATTATAGAGTTATGAAAATATAGAAAAAAATGCTTTTAAAACCCTTCTCAGAGCCACCACTCAGGTCCTGTGTTTCCACATAAGAATGCAATCTTTCTCTTATAAACCAATAAAAAGGATAAACGTTCAATACACACCCAGGTCAAAGTCATGAACAGGCAATTCAGGGCAACAAATCATATAAATAGATTCCTTAATAATTAAATAAATGAAGGTTAAAGCAAGGTGTCACCTGTCAAATCAGCAAAGACTTATGTAAAAAGATAAGTGGATAAAATGCTTATGCTCAGGGCTGATGAAAATGTGGGGAAATAAACATTAATGTTTTATCCTGACTTGGAGATACACATATATGAATGGATATTGACTCTAGAACTGTTCTAGCACAAAATTTTAAAATAATTTAAACATCCATTAATAGAGAACAGGTTAATTAATGGTGTAGTCATGTAAAGGAATTCTACACATCGATTTAAGAGAATGATGTATGTCTGTAAATAGTGATTCCTTAAAGTCTCAAGATGCATTACACACAGTGAGGGACAGAGCAGTGTGTACATGTGCACACATGGAGATATTAAGAATCATGTTCTCTGGATGGAGATCTGAGAAACTGTTACAGCAGTGGTTACTTTTGGAGAAAAGAATAGAGGTAAAGGATGGAAATTTTTACTTTTCCTTTTATACCTTTCTGTATGATTTGATGCTGTGCAAAAGAGAAATTGCTTTTGTTTTACAACATGACTTGTGTTGGTACTGAGGATTGAACTGGTTCCACATCCCTACCCTTTTTTTATTTTTCACTTTTTTTTTTTGGTGGGTACTGGGGGTCAAACTCAGGACCTCGCACTTGCAAGCAGGCACTTGTGCTGCTGAGCGATATCACCGGCCCTTTTTTCCTTTGTATGTGGGTACTGGGAGTCGAACTCAGGACCTCGCACTTGCTAGGCAGGTGCTTGTGCCGCTGAGCTATCTCACCGGCCCCTATTTTTTACTTTGAAATAGGGTCTCGTTAAGTTGCCTGGGCTGCATGAATTTGCAGTACTCAGCCTCTACAATTGCAGGTGTGCAGCACTGTGTCCAGCTTAAAACACACCTTGTTTTCTTTTTTTTTAAAGGATAGGTTATTTCTTCATGGTTTTACAGGAAAAAATATCTGCTGTATAAAATGACAAAGAGCTGGTAAAGAATGACATTCCATTATGCTAATGATTCCATTTACATAGACATAGAGATGCAGACCAATACAGTGTTTATAGTAAGAAGCCTGGAAGCCGCTGGTACAGTAGTGCATACCTGTAATCCCAGCTACTAGGGAGGCTGAGGCAGGAAGATCGCAGGTTCCAGGCCAATCTGGAGGCAGGAAGATCGCTGGGAATGTAGCTCAGTGGTGAATGCCCTTGGGTTCAATCCCCTGTACCTCAGAAAACAAACAGAAAAACAAAACAAGCCTGGAAAGATCTACCTGAATTATCTATGTGGCTGTCCTCTAGACAGAGGTGATGTGTTAAGATTGCAGAAACCTCCACTTTCTCTGTACTGTTTAATGTGCAGCAGTAGTGAATTATCAAAGAGAAAAACATTATTTTTCTGGAAGGAAAAGTGAAAAAAGAAAGACTGTCTGGCCCTCCCCACTCCCTTTTGCATGAAGCCTCCTGTCTGCTTTATGCAAAAGCAAGGGTTTGGCTCCTTTTCTCACCTGGCTCTTCTAAGTTTACTGGCTATTTCCCTTTTAAATCCCACCTGCAGGGAATTGAAGCCTTTGTAGTCAGAGTAGGGTAGGTGAGAAATCTCACATTGGATCCAACTTATCTACCTCACTCTTACCCAACTAGAAAAATTGGAAATAAAAATCCAAAACAGAATGTTCAAACAAGACTCTCAAAACTAGCCTAACCTGTAAATGAAACCAATGTGTTTTAGTGGCTGGTGGATTTGGGCTAAGAGCCGGCAGCCAGCTGAACTAAAAGGAGCACAGGCCGGAGCCCGGGCGTGTTCTCGGAGACCACTGTCCCTCCACTCTTGGGTCCTCGTTTTTCTCATGCACTCATCCTAGCTATTTCCCCAATCTTAGAGGCTGCTGTGAGAATCTGGGGGCACAGGAGGGCTACTGGGGAAAAGGCGATTAACCCATGTGAGAGCTCTGGAGGGTAGGTATGTCTCGTAGTGTGGGTTTGTTATGAATACTGCCTAGAAAATGAGAACCCAAGATGTTCATTAACCCAAACATGCTCTGATATTATGTAAAAGATGCTATGACTACTCAATCCCAACAATTGATCTTTTCAATTACTTTTCATCTTAGGACTTCAAAAACATTTAAATATCACTTTAAGTCTTATGATCATATAATAATGGGTATGATTTCTTTTGGGCAACCAACATTACTTGTGCTGATATATTTTCCAGTACCTCTCCTTTTCCATCAATAATAAGGATAAGGAGTATAGGTTAGTGACTGAGTGCTTGCTTAGAACGTGCAGGACCCTAATTTGGTGCCCAGCACTGCCAATGAATGAATGAATGAGTGGACAAATGGATGAACAAATGAACAAAAAGTGTTTTATTACTGGTGAGAGACACTGGCAGTAAAACAAGGCTTCTTGGATGTGTCCCAGTGCTGGAGGAGAGCTTTGGAACAAGAAACCTCAGTGTAAAGTACAAATCAATTCCTACTTCACTTGGGGAAACCGGAAGAGATCTGGGCAGGCGCACACAAGGGGAAGTGGCCAAGCAGAAGTTCTGAAGTCCGGGCTGCCACTTCATTCCTCCTATGGAGCAGTTCTCCTTTGCCATTTGTTTGATTCTTATTATTACTCTAGTTACAGAACATTCCACATGATGACCCACAAAACACAGCAGAACAGACTTTCTTGAAAGTTGAAATAATATTCAAATGACAAAGTAGACCACTCTTATTAGATGAATTGTACACCCCCAATACATTTTAGTCTTAACCCTCATGCCTCAGATGTGACCTTAGCTGGAAATAGGGTTTTTGCAGAATTAATCAAGTTAAAATGAGATCGTTAGCGTGGGCCCTGATCCAGGATGACTGGTGTGCTTATGGAAAAGGAAATGTGGCTGCAGCGCCAGACACACAGAAGGAAGACCAGGTGAAGACACAGACGCAGGGACTTGGAATGATGAGTTTCCAAGGTGAGGAAGACTGAGACTTGAAGGCTTCAGAGGGAGCAAGGCTCTGACCAGCCCCTGATTTGGCATTTCTCCATAGAGAACCTGTGAGAAAATACATTTCTATGTATTAAATAGATACATGCCCAGTTTGGGATACTTTGTTATGACAGTTCTAGAATTAATATATCCAGGAAGTCACATCCATCGTTACCAATGATCAGAGAGCAGAGGAAGAGTGCAGCCTCAGCTGATTCCAGTGTAGGAGGTTTGTGTGACAAAATAAGTAACAGGAGTGTGTGGTTTCTCCATCCAGGCAGTGGGTTTTTCTGAGAACACCAGACCGGCAGGTAGGTCCCTTCCCGTAAACTGCAGAGAGCCGGTCAAACCCACCCTCTGCGACAGGGCCCAGGATAGGTCCCTGCTACTGTGGTGGGAAGACACTGTCCCAAGCTGGCTCATTGCTGGGCTCTGTGCCAGAGCTATAGCACTGCGCACGAGGCTGCTCCAGACCAAACTGGAGACAAAGACGGCAGTGCCAGGCCTCCTTGGAGGGAGATGTCCTGGGTTCGGAGACCAAGAGAGCTAGGAATCAGAGGAAGAGGTTCACACGCAAACGGAACCTGAAACACTCACACTGGCTAAGCGTTTTTACTGTAGTTGCTCTTTTTTTTTTTTTTTCTTGTTTCTTTTTAAAATTTTATTTTAAGCCTTCCTTAGAAGGAAAAATGAACACAAATTAGAACTCCCCCATGCATAACTTTCACGTGTATATTTGTGAGCCTATATTCGATTCCTAACTCTGGGTGTGTATTGTTCTATTGTGCAGAGTCAGTTCGTAGCTCTTCCTTTCATTATCTTTTGGAAGCCAGGAAGTAAAGGCAAAAATCTGCACATGTGGTAAAAGAGAGGCTCCTGGACCAAGAAGTCCCCTCGCTGGTCCTGCCTGGCGGCTCCCAGGTCTGAAAGCTTCCTTCCCAGGAAGGACTCTGGCTGCCCGGGGCTGGGGGAGACCCCTGTGCGGCCCAGCCACAGCCTCACTTGTGCTGGGCAGACAAAGGCCTGCCGAGGCTGAAGTCTCTGCTGTCGCTCACAGGCAGATGTTGAGACCCAGCGCCGCACCTTCCGTCTGAGGAGCAGGCCGGGTGGGAGAGAGGGAGCTGACATCAGGGAGGAGCCCAGAAAACAGTGCGGCCAACTTGGGGTCATCTCTCCTGTTTACCTCACCCACTAAAAAGGGACTTCTTTCGTCAAAATAGAATAAGCGTGAGAATTGCAGGCTGGTTGTTTTGAGGAGTTCGAACCGCTTGGTTTCAAAATCAACAAACCCACATCTGCCTGAAAAAAGGAAAAAGTGGAGTCAGCTCTGTCATCACTCTTCCTCAGCAGCAGGCCAAGTGACAGGAAAGGCTCTCTGGTCCCTGCTGTCCCCACATAGTGACTGCAGGATGCTTCAGAGGATGCTGGGTTTATAATCCCCCCTGGAATGGTGGTGGGGTAGAAAGGCCCACTTACTTGGTCGTTTTTCTAAGATCAGGCTGGTAAAATTGTTTTCTGAGAGCTTCTCATTCCTCTGGCTTTTAAATACTTATTATACTGCCTCCCCCACCCCCAGAGGAAAGAAAAGGGTCCACAAGGTTGACTGTCACGGATTTTTCCTCTGCTGTACAATCAGAGCAGCAAGAAGGTGGTTCTAAAAAACGTGATTTATTCATAAATATATCTGGAAATATTTTAAAAATAAAAAATGCCCAGAGGGAGGCTGGGTCACTGCCCAGTGGTGAGAAGCGGGTTGTTTACAGGGAGGCGGCTGCAGAGTGATTTGGGGTCAAGTGGAAACGGTGCTGCCGCTTCGGACTGCAGGGCTGCAGGGAGTCGGCCCGGCTGCACCAGGCTGGCCTCGGTGGCTCGTGCTTTAACGCGAGCCTGGAGTTAGTTTCTGAGACAAACGCTGACTGTGTGGTAAATAAAGAGCGAACGGCTTCCTCACCTTTATTTCCTCCTCCTTCCTTCCCTTTGTGTCGCCTCTTTCCCTTGGCGGGGACACAGGCCCCACAGGGGATGGGGAAGTCGTTTGCACGCTGACCCCTTCCCAGCCATCCGCGGCTCAGCCTCCCCCGGCCTCTCTGGCGTCCAGGGAGCGGCGTTGCCTCAGCCGCCTGAAGCAGGGTGCGGAGAGGATGTTTGGTCAAAGGGCATCGAGATGGGAACAGGAGAATCCAGGAGAGGAAATGAGGGGCCAGAGATAAAGAAATAGCTAAGAGGAGGGAAATAAATAGAAACGCAGATGATGAATAATGCCAGGTACAGAACAGACAGGGAGCAACATGAAAAGGGAGCGAGACAGATTTTCTTGCAAAAAGAAACAATTCGAAAATAGAAAAATGTGAGAAACCTGAAAACAAACAAACTCAGAAGCCCTTACAGGAAAGCAAAGAACCAAATGCAAGTAAGAAATAGAACCCCAAACAGGAAGGACGTCTGAATGAGAAATGTGAGCGAGGGAAGAAGGAACAGAGAGGCCTTTGTGGTGTGTTTGTAGATTAGAGGGAAAACGACAGAACAGAGAGAATCCTGGAGTGTTCATTCCTCGCACCTGGCAAACAAAAAAAAATCATTATTTTTTAATCATGGAAGAAATATCTCTAGGAGCACTGGGCCTTTCCTGCCACTGGCCTGCCTCTCACTCATCTGGATCCCTTAGGACACTTTTGAAAGCACGAGGAAATCCACCACCAGGAAAACTGAATTTCCACCTAGACGATTTTTATATAACGTGTATTTTATAAAGAGGCCTCACAGTCCTCATAGTTCAAGCTGGGTTACCTCTCCCAGGTGGCGGATAGTCTCAAGCTTTCTAGTCCCTGTGAAGCCAAGGGACATCTCATTTAAGATATCTTGCTTTGTCTCTTAAAAATACAGATAAAAAATGAAATAATTATTTGCATGTGTCCCATTTCAGAAAGCCTGCCTTACCATCAATAAGTTAGAGGTTGTCTTGTAAGTTTAAATAATTTAGCAAATGGAGTAATAAAAAAAATGTAAGTAAAGCATAAACTGATAAATACACCGCATACCCAGGAGAAGTAAAGATTAGTTATTTCATTACTGCAAATTGCATTTACCAAACATTATAATACATTACCAGAAAGATGCCTCTCTACCCCTTTCTATAATTTCAAGTTATTAATTTTACTCACATGCAAGTATTTCTTTCCTTGTCTGCCTCTCTGGCCCTTTTGCTCTAATGAGGAAACAGGAGAAAAATATGAAGCAGATAAAATGCTCAAACTGGGGCCGAAGCAAATGAAAAAAGATATCAGAAACAAATAACATTATCAGCTTTTAGCTCCATAATAAGCTCTTATTTATTCAGACCCTATTAATTTGGAATTTATAATAACTTGATTGGGATCTGGGCACAAATTTTCCTTCATTTAGCAAGCCCTGTCTGGCTAAGCAGTGTAGGAGAATAATGTAAATGAGATTATAAGGGGAATGCTTGAAATACATGTTGGAGCACTTCAGGCAATCCCTTATATATGAATAATTAATATAAGAATACATATTATTCTTATCCGATAATTATCTGGTAATTCAGGAGGAATTTGTCAGGTCACCCTGAATAGTAGGGTAGTATAGGTTTGTCACTAAATAGCTCCATGACCATAGGCAAAGCATTTAACTTTCCAGCCCTGATTTTTCTTACCTGTAAAATTAGACTGATAATGCTAACTCTGCCTAATTCGAGGGGCTGTTATGAGCATGAAGTGAAAGAGTGGATGGGAATCCATTTTGAAATGCATACATAAGGTAGTAGGGAAACCTATTTTCTATAAAGTGAGTTTGAAATTCATACTTTCCACTGATTCTGTATTACCCTTCTTCCAGGAGTCTACATCAGTGAGGTTTTATGCTTTACACAACTGCAGCAAAAGGAAATTTCCTAATGAACTGTATGTGTGTGCATGCACGCATGTGTGCATGTGTGTGCATGTGTGTGATGGCCCCAACAGATCCTTTGAGTCATTTTTTTGCATGCTCTGGGTACACCCAATAGACTCATGATGGCACGGTTGAAGAACGTTATTGTATGTAGCTAAAAGAGTCTAAGCATTGGAATCTGACAGGCTTGGGTTCAAATTCACAATCTTTTACACAGATGATTTAGCTAGAACAATGATCTCACTGTCCATTTCTCTATCTATTAAATCAGGGCCACCCCGTTCGGGACCTCGCCTGGAAATCCAGGAGCTGTTTTGTCCTCCTTTTTTCCAATAAAATTTTCCTAACTTCCCAAAAAAATTAAAATGGATTTAACTATCCATTTCATAGAATTTTTAATGAAGACTAAAAGAAATACTGTGCCTAGCATAGAGTGATGATAACATGAGAGATACGTTACTTGAAATAATATTTACACTGGAGAAATATCAAGACTCCTCCCTTCAAATCTCCAGCCCCTGTTACAATTTGTCTCCCAAAATGTGAATTCAATAGAAAGTTATAATTACGACATCCAGTTCCTTTACACATAGCCAATCTGTATTAGTTGTGGTTAAATGTTTGTTGTAAAGTATTATAGCAAGTTTTCCTCCATTCTAAGACACCTGCTTTTCACATTTGAATGTTTTGAAAATCAGAAGGAACTTTACAATCATTGCCAAAATAAACATGCCAATTGTTAGGTGAAGGAGTTGCTAAGAGGAATTGTCACTTGCTGCAGTGGGTGAATTCAGCCAATGCTTTGGAATAAAGGATTTTCACAGTCAGGAGATGCTGGTGTTTGTTCTCCACTCAGATGTAAAACACTGTCTGTCAGTCTCCTTCAAAAAAAAAGAAGCAGTGGAACTTCCTGTAAGAGGTGATCAGTTAAGGACAAAAATGTTAAGACTTCTTCTGAGGGGTGTTAAAGAGATCAAACTCAGAGATGCTTTTGTGAAAGCGTCCCCTCTGCTTTGCAAAAAATGCCAGTGTCTGTGATTCCAAGGGATATTTACAATGTGAGTGAGGATGGGTAATTACATGAATAAAATACACGATGCTTGTAATAAGTTCTAGTTTTCAAACTATTGAGTGTAACTGTTTATACCTTATTTAACCATAACTTCTTCATAGGTTCTGGGCACTTTGCACCTGTTATTGAATAACAATAACAGGGGCATCTATTAAGCAATTACTATGTTCCAGTTATTGCATGGGGTATACCAACTGGCTCCTTTAATCTTTAAAAGACTAAATGAGGCCAGATGAGGTGGTGAATGACTATAATTCCAGCTACTTGGGAAGGTGAGGCAGGAGGATTGCAAGTTCAGGGTCAGCAGAAACAATTTAGAGAAACTCTGTCTCAAAATTTTCGAAAAGTGGGGGCTGGGGATGTAGCTCAGTGTTGGAGCACTTGCCTACCATGCATACAGGCCCCTAGGTTCAATCTCTGGCACCAGCAAAAACAAAGACAAGCCCCCCAAAATAAAAACCCAACTAAATGAGGTATTGTCATTTTTACAAAGGAAGATACTTATACAATGCACATATAAATTAGTTACATGAAATCATATAGCTGGAATATAGTGGAGGGAAAATTGGCACTCTGAAAATCAGAGGGGTTAAGCAACTGACTGTACCCCACAGCTTACATAGTAAGGTGGGAGAGCCAGGATTCCTAGGTGGGCCTGTCTCCAAGCAGACAAGGCAACGGCTTTTTCCTTAGAGACATGGCTTTCTGAACATCACCTGACAGGGCAGCCCAAGAGTAAGAATCGTGTGGGGCGCAGCCTGGGAGGGAGAACTGTGGGAGCAACTCCTAGAACCTCCAGGGGCTCGTCACTTAGCATAGAAACTGGCCTTCTAAAATTGGAATTTTCCTCTTAGAGTGACCTTTAGCTACTATGGGTGCAATCAATGAAGTTTAATTCACATTCATTGAGATATTATGTCCCAAATTTTCTCTAGCTTGGAGCATATTTTCCTCTCTCCCTGTCCCCTTTCTGGTTAGCCCCTATGCACCCAGTTCCGTTAAGGAAAACAAAAAGCAAACACACGTAAACACACACACACACACACAGTCCTCACCCCCGGCTCTGGCTTTGGGGAGAGTATTTCTCAGACACGGGACGCCACTTGAGTAATTGCTGTTGACCTCTTGCTCAAAGGGGGACTGACAGGGTGGGGGTGGTCGAGTTGTGCCCCTTGAGCCAACCTGGAAGGCTGGGCCAGCTTTAGCCTCCTCTATACCTTGCCATTCATACATTAATTAATGTTACTTTTGTAGATTCCAACTACACAGAGAAAAAACATGCACTCGTTTCAGCAGTAATTAGTTTTAGGCTATCTCAATTGGCTGTACTTTTCTTTATTAGGAACTAAAAATTATTATGATTGGGGTCGGCTCTGCTACCTGTGAAAGAAATGTTTTATTCCTCCGGATCTTCCTGAGACAATCCAGGTAAGGACCTGGGAGCACCGAGGGGGACAAAGGTGCTGAGGACAAAGTACTGTTTGGGCATTTTTAGACTTTGAGAAACCTTGTACTAGTGTACCTTAAGAAAGTTTGCGAGATTTCTCCAGAAGTTGGGCTTTACAGTCCGAGGGAAAACAGATATTGGAACAATTTTACAACACGGCTGATTTTTGTGAGAACTTAACTTACTGCAGTAAATTTTGCCTGTAGGAAAGTTCCAGTTTCTACATGGCTTGCTCTTGATAAATGTCCCAGATAAAAGTGTGGATTGTGAAGAAAGGCAGAACTTGGAGGTCAGCATCAACTTAAACACTAAAAGTTAAAATTTTTTTTTTAAATTTCAATGAGGCCTGTCAATAATAGACTTTATGAAGTAAAAAGTTAAAAGAATAATTTCAACCATCCGTTTTTCTCTGAATAGTTTGACCTTTTTTAGTTGCTTTATTTATTTATTTATTTATTTTGCATTCAATTTCCTTTTCAGCTGTTACATAGTGACATGTTTGGCACCTTCTGCCATCCAGAGGGTTGAAAGAGAAAATAATCTACCCTTGGGAATTTGAATTATGGGCCTGCATCACAGCACCTCTTAAAGCCAAACCTCCTGAAGTCACAAATGGGGGAGTTGGGTAGGAGATGAAGGCAAGAAATTATCTTTAAAGTGGAATCTAAAAGCAACGGTTATGAATGTTTAGCTAGAAAGTGCTAGACTATCAGAGTTTAGATCCCAAATGCATTTTAATGTGAATGCATTTGAACACAGGGATTATAGTGCTTTCAATAATTATTGCAATAGTATAATAATTATTACAATAGTATAAGCAATCATCAACCCACTGAAAGTCCTTCGTCTGATCACTAGACAAAGAGAAGCTCACACGGACTCAGAAAGTCCCTGTCTAATAAGAAAGGTAGGGCTGTTTTGGGTAACTGATGATAGGTGTTAAGTACTCTGGGCTTAGATCCCTGGGCAGGCCTCTTTGTCAGGGAAAGAGGAATCCGCAGAACACTAAGCAACAGGAAGATCCGCAAGCGCGGAAGGGCCTCTCTGGCCGGCCTGGCCCGCACTGGTGGGGTGGGAGTAAACAGGGGTGCTTGGGGTGCTGTGAAGAGCTTTCTGCACAGACTGCAGCACCAGACGGTGCCAGGTTCACAAACCCGCCTTGCGGCATAGCAGCTGAGTTAGAGAAAGTGACTTCGCTGGCCTGCGCCTGACTTCTGTCATCGCGCAGGAGACAACATGCCGGGTGAGATGGAGGTAATAATGGTTGCTATCTTCAAGGGCTGTTCTAAGAACAAAGACTGATACAGTCTTTTAGTTCAGTACCTGGCACATCAAAGGTGCTAACAAATGCTTACGATGTGTTTATTTCTTAAGTCATTTTTAGCGCTATGGTTTGCATGTTGTGATAAAACTACTCACATCTCTTTGAGGTTTCATGGGTAACAGGACGCTCCAAGTTCTGTCCTGGGAAAAGGTACTTTCTTGGCTTCCCATGAGGTGTCTAAGGCATGATACGGCCCTAGGCCTCCTCTGTGGGACCGGGATGGTAGGACTTGAGCCGGTGCCTACTGAGGACAGGGACACCCCAGCCCACTCTGCATCCTCAGCCTCCTCCCGGCCCTGGTCTCTGGTGCTTCAGCCCAGGACTGTGTGTGGACAAGGAAAGCAGCTGGCAAGGTGAGTCCTGGGGTGACAGTCTGTGTGTGAAGGTGCCCAGCAGGGGGACAGCATCACGGGATGGAAGCATGGGGTGTGGCAGACTAGATGGGTAGTTCACTCTGGAGGCCACTCTGTTCAGGTTGAGTAGGAGAACTGGTGCCACAAGTAAATACTAAGGGCCAGCAAAGAGACCCCGAAATCCCTCCCCTAGCGCAGTCAGGTATTAGGGCTCAGACTGACTCAGGGACTCAGGGAGCTTCACTTACTGCCAGGGACTGTTTCTGTTTAGCCACCTGCTCCTCCACAGGCTGATGCCCCCAACCCCAGGTTGACAATGGGAACACAAAGAACAGGAGTTTCCATCCTTCCTACCTGTGCCCTGGGCCTGTTGGTCAGCAATGGCTTGAGGGAACTATAAAACTCTTGGAAAAGGGAATCATGGGCCAGGGCTGTAGGACACAACTTGGTTAAACTCTCTTCCATGGAGGAGAGGGTCACCTTCAGAGCCTGTGGCTGCTGGAGGCCCAGCCCTCTTGGACACTTTCCCCTCTCTACCAAGTTGGCTTCAAACATTTTCCACTCTTCAAAATCAATAGGAAAGGCCAGCCAGGGATGGCAATGCAGGCCTGTGATCCCAACTGCTCCCAAGGCTGAGGCAGGAGGATCACAAGTTCAAGGCCAGCCTGGGCAACTTAGTGAGACCCTGTCTTGAAATAAAATAAAAGGGCTAGAAAAAACAGACAAGGACACAAATGGACAGTTCACCAGAAAGGAGACCAAATTAATTTTTAATGCCGAAATTGTTCTCTTTCCCACAATTAAAAAAAAAATCCAAAGCAAAATGAGATTCCCATTTTCACCTATTAAATTGGCTAAAATAAAAATATACACTAATAAATATAATTGTCCACAATCAGGAGGATATAAATTTACACAATTAATTGCCCACATCGGAGGGCAATTCCAGAACTATACAATTTCTCTAGCGTTATAGTCCCATGTGAGCCGAGATGTATGTACAAGGAACGGAAAGCACATGAAGGAAGGATGTCCACTATGGGGTAGACTTACTTGTGCTAATGTGGCACTGTCTCCCCGACACAGCGTGAAGTGAATGAGTGTGGCTCAGAGCAGGGCGTAGAATATCTCTGAAGGGTGACACAAGAAATAGACCACTTTGGTTGCTTCTTTTTTTTTTTTTTTTTTGTGGGTACCGGGGGGTCGACCTCAGGACCTCACGCGCCAACAGGCACCCGTGCCGCTGAGCGATATCACCGGCCCCTTTTTCGTATGTGGGTTCCGGGAGTCGAACTCGGGCCTTCGCGCTTGCAAGGCAGGCGCTTAAGCCGCTGAGCCATCTCACCGGCCCCCTTTGGTTGCTTCTTAAAGGAGACTGGAGGGCTTGGCTGCTGA
Organism: Erethizon dorsatum; assembly: GCA_028451465.1. Lineage (NCBI taxonomy): Eukaryota > Metazoa > Chordata > Mammalia > Rodentia > Erethizontidae > Erethizon > Erethizon dorsatum. The sequence continues at coordinate 101,455,158 of CM051833.1, forward strand.
AGTGGAGTGCAGACTATACATGGTGCACATTTTTTTTTTTTTTGATTCTTCAAGGCCATAGGCATGCATTTCCTCTTTTAAAAAATAAAAGTACTATTATTCTTTAAAATTTTTTTCTACCCTCCTGTCCTGTAACTTTCCCCTCATTTTTTGTTGTTGTTCTCTTTTGTTTTTGAGGTGTTGGGGATCAAACCCAGGGCCTCATGCATACTAAACACTTGCCCTACTACTGAGCTACATCTCTAGCCTCTTTCCCCTCATTCTTAACAGGTTATCTTGCCTTCCACTAACAGAGAGAATAACATCCTCACTGGGATCATCTTCAACTCATGCTGGCAGAGAGCCTATACTCCTACCTGGACCAGCGCCACCCTGTCCACTTTTCATCTTCTGGTCCCTGGACGCCACTCCCAACCCCCATGAGGATCTTGCCTCTCCTATGAATCTTCAGCCTCTCCCTTCCTTTTGGATTTATATCATCTATATTTAAATCTACCAGTGTCTCCAAGATCTAAAATCCTAAATCACCCCAGCAGCTGCCCCTGACCCTTTTTCCCTTTTGTAGTTACTTTTTTCGCCCAGTGCTGAGGATGGAACTCAGGGCTGCAAGCATGCTAGGCAAGTGCTCTACTGCTGAGCTACATCCCTAGCCCTTACCCAGCTTTCGCTACCCACTACCCACTCCTTTCCCTGTGCTTATTTTGCAATGTGTTTATATCTCCACCCTTTATCTCCCAAATGCTTCTCCAATCCCGAGTGACCTCTATGTCGCTAAAATTGGTGGATGCCTCTTCCTGGGCAGTCTGTTCCACTCCTTTAGCAAGCTTCGGTTACCATGTCTGTATTTCCGCTGAGAGTCTCTAACTCGCTGTATACTGATCATCTACTTTAGGCTTCCCACAGTCACCCAACCTTATCAGGCAAAAGTGTGTCTGTCCTGTGCTCTCTCTCTCAGTGGATGACTCTGTAATCCACCTCCTGGACCAAGCCAGAGGCTTGGGAGTTGTCCTCTTGTCTGCCACTTGCTCTGCTTTTGCTTTCTGAACCTGCTCCTGCGGTACGATCCCAGCTCTGGCTGGCATTCTCCCCGAGTCTTTACCCCAGCTCCCCAGCTGATTGCTCTGCTTCCAGCCTTCCCTCTTAACCAGTCCTCCACACGCCCTCTCTGCCCCTTTCAATGCTCCCCTGCCATCAGAATAAACCCCAGATTCCTCAACATGATTACAAGACCCTGCATGTCCTGATCTTATTCACCAAACATCATTTGCAACCTAAGATCTGACCTACTGAGCTTCTTTCAGCTTTTGAATACTGTAGCTCATATTCTTGCTCATCTGCATCTTTGAGCATGCTACCCCCGCTGCCTGCAAGTGCCTCATCTTTTCTCCTGGATGGCTTCTCCTCGCATTCCAGTCTTAGCTTAAACCTTTCTTTCTCCAGAGACTCTGGCTTGATCCGGGGACAGGTGTTTTCCCCACAGCCTTAGTGGAACCCTATTGTCCTAATGAATTGCTCCTTCAGTTCTGATTTCCCCACAAGACTAAAATCAAAGATGGAGCATACGCCCTCCTGGAACATCACTGTGCCACCTGCCGTGGCCTCTGGCATGTAGGAGAGGCCACATAACCATGGTCTGAACTGACTCCCCCCATTTCACAGTGCATTTTTTTTTGTGGGTACCGGGGGGTCGACCTCAGGACCTCGCGCGCCAGGAGGCGCCCGTGCCGCTCAGCGATATCACCGGCCCCTTTTTCGTATGTGGGTTCCGGGAGTCGAACTCGGGCCCTCGCGCTTGCCGGGCAGGCGCTTAAGCCGCTGAGCCATCTCACCGGCCCCCACAGTGCATTTTAACAAAGGTAACAAAGGTAAAATTGTAATTCTGACTAAATATGTTAGAACTTTCCTAATATACTTGTTATATTTTAGAATTTTGAAAAGTTTGCAATAATGCATGTCTTCATCTTCCTCTTATTATTTCTTTTCTTTCTAAGGTGGGGGGTACTGGGCATTGAACCCAGGTGCTTCACACTGAGTGATATCTTCAACCCTTTTTCCTTTTTTTTTATTTTGAGACGAGATCTTGCTGGGTTGCTAAGTTGCCCAAGCTGAGCTTGAACTTGTCATCCTTCAGCCTCAGACTCCCAGCATGCTGGATTATTTATCATTTTTAGAGACAAGATCTCACTCTGTTGCCCAGGTTGGCCTCAAACCTCTGTACTAAAAAGATCCTTTTGCCTCAGCCTCCTGAGTAGCTGAGACTACAGACAAGTGCCACTGCATGTGGCTAATGGGTGTGTTTGTGGGTGTGCATGTGTGTATGTGTGAGTGTACAGGTGTGCTAGGGATTGAACCCAGGGCCTTGCACATGCTAAGCGTGTGGCTTTCCATTCAATCACACTCCCAGCTCTCATCTTCCTATGACTCTGTGTGTGTGTGTGTGTGTGTGTGTGTGTGCACATTTATATGAGTGTGTCAGAAGCGACCCTGCCAAACTGATCTTGGTAATCTAGTAGATTGAACTAGAAATCTGTTAGAAGATGGTTCTTTAGCAAGCTTTCCAAAGATTTATCTTGAAACAAAAATATAGTATAACTATTTTTAAATATAGTAAGTCCCCAATTTACAAACAAGTTCCATTCCAGGAGAGTTATTCATAAATTGGATTTGTTCATAAGCCAGCAGAGTGAGTCTTACACAGTGCACCTGTGAAAGTTCTCAACTCGAATGGTCAAAAGTCAGGGACTTACTGTGTATTGCAACTATTTTTAGTGGCAGCTATAGACAAGTATATTGCATATTGCTTAAGAAATTTTAAATGTAGATCCCTCAGGTGCATTGTAGAAATAAAATGATATATACATTCCAAAGGTCAAGGTTGACCAGCATCAGAATTAAGGATGTCATCAGCTGGAAGAAGAGGAAGTGGATGGGAGCCACACAATCCGGTTATCTGCTCCGACTATTGGGGCGGGGTGTCAGTGAGCATATGAATCCAAGCCATCTTCTTCCAGAATTTTTAGGAATGCACTCAGACTGGAAGCAAAACGTTTAGAAACTTAAAAAAAAATAATCAAATAAAAAGTTGAATAAACACAGAAAGCAGGGATAGAAATGGCATAGGTCTGGTTTTTAAAGGAAGAGAACTACAGTAAGCCACACTCAGCAAATCATGGAATTCCCAGTAAGGGAAAGCATAGCTCAGTGTGAGAGCATGTGCCTTGCATGCATGAAGCATGGATTCATCCTCAGTATTGCCACAAAAAAAAAAAAAAAAAAAAGAAAGAAAGAAAGAGGAGGGTGGATCTGCTTCCTAGATCTTAGCACCAGAGCTGTGGGGAAGGGCCCACATCTTGGGTATCCCCCACCTCGGAGCTGGTCCTGGGCTCTCTCAAACCTCCCTGCCACACACAGAAACGCAGACTTCCCACACCTCCACCACTGAGCTGAACTTTGTCAGTTCTTCCATTTAACAACTCCTAGATCTTTCCACAGCCACCACACTGGTTTAAGCCCTACAGTTTGCCTTGGGCAGAAAGAAACATCTTCGAGATGGTGACAAAGCAGCCTGGCATCATAGCCTGATTCTAGCACTCGCCAGCCAACCAGTGTAGCCTTATTGTTGTGTCCCAGTCTCCTGAGGAGTACCCGGTCCACAGCGCTGTGTGAGGATTAAATAGGATAAAGTGTGCAAAGTTTGTAAAGCAATACTTGGTTCACTGTAACAGTGCCATGAACATTAGCTATTACCCCTCATTCCCTTTTACTGCAGTGCTGAGGATGGAACCCAGGGAACACTGAGCTGCACCTACAACCCTTTATATTTTATCTTGAGACAGGGTCTCACTAAATTGCCCAGGCTGGCCTCAAACTTGTGATCCTCCTGCCTCAGCCTCCCAAGTAGCTAGGATTTTAAGTGTGCACCTCCTTTATTCCTTTCTGGCCTCATTTGAATCCATTTTCCTGGAGTGATCATCTTTAAATCAACTTCATTCACATCTTCCTGCTGAAAACATTTGCAAAATGTTTCCTGTGGCAACTCTTCCCTTTTTAGGGAAGTCCTTAAAAAGATGTCCAAGGCCAGGCTTGGCCTGGGCTTAGCCTCCCTCTCCAGCGCCATCTCTCACCCTTGCGCCTATTCTCAGGGTTCCAGACTCTCTGACTTTCAGTTCTTCAAACTCGGGGAGCTTCCCTCCACCTTGGGACTTTCACACAAGCTGCTTCCTCTGCCCGGAACTCACAAACTCACCCTTCCCGTCTGGGCTGGAGCCTCATCGCTTCCTCAGGAGACCTTACCCAGCCTCCCTAACTAAGCCAAGCCTCCCTGGTACCAAGTACTTCTTCTGGCACACCTCAGAGTTGTGATCCGACACTTGTTGGTGTGGTTTAGACTGCTGTCTCTCACTTCATGGCAGAAGCTCATGAAGGCGGGGCCTTTTGTCTATTTTTGGCTCATTCCAACCCTCAGAACCTAGTACCATTCCTAATGGAAGGCAGAGAGGGAGAGAAGGGTAATGCATGCCCAGTGTCCTTGCTATTCTGGAGGCCACACTGCTGGGAAGATCTGTGATAGGCACAAAGAACCACCTCATACCAGAAACTCGCTTCCTGCTGCCTCTGATTCACTAAGACATTTAATTCCCAATTCAATTCCCAAGTTTATTCTTAGGAAAAATGGTCCTTACATTGGCACTCTGGAATGATCTTACAATGCAATGGCTTTTTTTTTTTTTCTTGTACACACATTTTATGATCCCAAGAAGTGACAAGATGATAGGGGAAAAAATGTCCACTCCATCAAACACAAAAGGGATTCCTTGGCCAGCAGACCAGCTTGCTCCCTGACATTTCTGTCCCAGATTGAGGAGAGAGCTCCACAGGGAGCTCCAGGGCAAGCAGAAGGCAAAGGAGAGAAGGGAATAGGCAAAGGAAAAGTCTTCTCATAGCCACCATTTTCAACCCCCTGGATAAAGCACTAAAAATGAAAGTAGGTATACGAGAGAATGAAAGAAGGGACCCATTTCTCTTGAAGATCTAAAACCTCCTGCTGCGTGTGAGTGAACACGCCAGATCCAGGATGTTTCCCCTTGGCTCCATTCTTGCATGAATGAGGCAACTGAATACCAGCAAAGGGAAGGGTTTGCTGATGTCCCACAGAGGGGAAGTTTTGCGCTAGGGAACTGGGGTTTGTCCAGTGACTTCCACTCTGAGCTCCTCCCTGTAACATATGCACTTTGCCCACTTCATCCTTCCGGAGTTGTATGACATAGATCTCACCACCACCATTTTACAGATGAAAACACAGACACAGAAAGGCACGGTCCAAAGATGAAAGCTGTGCGATGGAAATGTGCTGTGGCTACAGTTGTGGGCATCTTGGCTGCACCACTCCTTTGGTCTTGTGCAAGCTGGCACCCTGCACCTAAGTGCCCTTATGTGTGTAGGGTGACCTCACGGTCTGGCTTGCCAGAGTAAGAGCACCTTATTTATTTCTCAGAAAGGCCCCAATCAAGATAATAAATTTATTGTATGGTGACTCAACTGTCTATAAAATGGGCATTTTACTATTACTAAGGTCATGGAATGGGCTCAAGGAACAGTGGGGTTTTATATGTAATTTGCACAGCATCTGGCATATAGGAAGGTATCCAGAGAGAGGGCAGCAAGGAGTAAAGCCAGCCTTTCTCACTGACATTCTCACCTGGGTTTCTGTGAGTGATGGAGATGGGCATTGCCAGCCTTGGTGGCTTCAGCCTGAGCCACTGTGGGTAGCATGAGCCACTCTTAACTCAAGACCATATGGGGACCAAGCTCATAGAGCCCACCTCTGTGCCTCTCAGATCCATCACATCTCCTTCTTGGGTCACATGGTTGAGACTGAGTCTTTTTTCTTTTATGAAATGGTCTAAGGGCCCAGATTTCTCAGAGAGAAAGAATGTCAAGCAGAGAATCCTGCAGAGGCCTCACTAATTAAGTGAGTGACTTAAGGGAGCAGCCTCCTATTCGAGATGAAGAGATGGGTGTGAGTATTTTCCTTGGGCCCCCTTAAATGTTCTTGATTACAGTAATAAAAATGCTAAGCTCTATTGCCTCTTAGAGGAGGGAAGGCTGCTGAAAATTCCTCATCCCCTGAAGAACCTAATTGTTGATTCTAGTGCATCTAAACAGGTGTTCTTTAGATTGCTTTTTCTAATGCCTTTTCAGTGAAAAGATCGATGTAAATGTTGCTTTGAGCTCATCGGTGACTGCTTCTGTATTCATCCAAATTTATCTTTCATCCTGTGTGCTGGGTGAGACATTACCTTCAAAGTCTATACATTTAAAGAAAGAATGTGTTTTTAAATTTTGTCTTCTTCTATGACTTCCATATTTTATATAAAATACATATATATTTTTTCTTGTTTACATCCATATGAGAATGTACAGCATCCTTGAGTGTCCAGTATCACCAAGCATGGTGTTTTGTGCAGAATAGGTGTTCAATGAATATTTATGAAATAGATAAATTAATCCCCTAACCTGGACTGCAGACAAATTAGATTTGTTGTCGCTAGTTGTTTTGGTTCAGGAATTCCTTAATTGTCTAAAGTTTCTGTGCCTACATGTCTGTTTATTCTGTTATCTCTGCCAAGGAATTCCTCCATATCATCTCTGTCTTTGGAAATCTCACCATTCATTCAAGATTATCATCAAATGTCAATTTCTCTGTGAAACTCAGATTGTTGTGTCCATCCAGATATCACAGAGCTGAAGTCTTAGAGCAAAAGAACTAGAAAGGGCCATCTAGTGTTCTGAAGCCCACAGTATTTCAGGTCTCAATGACCTTTCTCAGTGGCTATTTGTACCCTGACTATTCACTCACTTTGAGAACATGAACATCTTCAGACACAACAGAGGCTATATTCTGGCGAGCCAAGTATGTTGCCTAACAGACAGTACGTGCTTAACGAGCTAGAAGTTAATAGTTTTGTTTACTTGTTTGTTTTGTAGGGCCTCATGTGTGCTAGTAAGCGCTCTACCACTAAACTACACCCCAGCCCTTTTTATTTTATTTTGAGACAAGATCTCACTAAGCAGTCCGGGTTAGCCTTGAACTTGCAATCCCCCTGTATTAGCCTGCCTTAGCCTCCCAAGTAAGTGGGATTTCAGGTGTGCACGACATGCTGGCTAAGTTAAAAGTTTTGAAGAAGGATTTTTAAAAGTAGGGAGTACTTAAGCATGAAAACGATCAATGTGGCTCTTCAACCAAGTCTTCAGGACAAGGATCTTTAGAACCGGAAGTTGTCTGGTCGATCCTCTTCTACAGGTGAAGAGTCTTAGGGTCCCGAGAGTCTTAGGGTCTTGTTTAAGGTCACCTGGCTTTGGATGAGCAGAGTTCAGTCAACAGATCTCCTGGAGTGCTATTGCAGACATTTCTTCTGGCATAATTTAACGCGTACCAGTTTATCCTCGCATGTAAAGCACACGTCATAACTGAGCATGGAAACTGGCTCACTATTCACACTTACCCACCCCCACCTTTTATCCCTGTTTCTAAGCAGCAAAGTTGTGGTTCAGTGACTTCTGTCTGGATAATATGAAAACAGGGCGCCCAGCCAGTTCTGATGAGCTATTTCCCTAAATTATCACGCCGAAGCAAAGGGCCCTAAACTCTCTGTTCATCACATACCGTCGTGTCTGGAGGATGGGCCATACACAGGCATACCAGCAAATAGCTGGAATTTCATATTTCAGACTGTCATCCTGAGAAATGACTGACAGTTTCCCTGCCTCATATCTGCTACATCGAGTGAAGGAAAAAAAATCGACTTCAGTCATTTTACAGATTTCTCACTGAAAACACATGTGACAGGACTATACATTTTCACTAGAAATTGACAGGACAGCAAGTACTTCAAAAGGCCTGGAAGTCTTTGCAAAAGTTCCCAATTAACAGAATGTAACTACCACCTCAAAAAATAAACTAAAGTAAGTGTTGCAGTGAGAACAAATCTTGCTCAGAGTGCTGGGTTACTGGCTGATTGCCTGGGGAGAGTGGTAGCCAGGGCTTGCCAGCTGGCTGATCTACATGCCTATAAAGGATGCGGTCAGCTTACACCTTGGCAAACTATGATTTTGATGGAAATCTTAGAGGTTGGCAGATGTTCTCCCTAGTAAAATATGTTAGCTCAGATCATTGCTTTTATTTGAGTGGAGAAAGTATCTCAGTGAGCAGGGTTAGCAGGACTAAGTCAGTACTCTGCTCCAAACCTAGTCCATTACTGGAGCCGAATAGATTCATGCCCTAGAGGAGACACAGGAAGTAATTGAAGGTGGCACATTCATCTAATCCCCAAGTTAAACCAGTCATGCCACTGAAGCAAACCAACCAGCTTACCAACAGACACACATCTGCCCACAAGTCTCACTCGGCAACCACGTTTTGAAACTTCCCACTTGCCTGGCCTCTGATGTTCACTCACATTCAGCTTTGCACAGTTGTTTTGTTTGCTTTTTACAGGCCTGGGTGCAGTAGCCCACAATGGCTAAATTAGTGGTTTCCAATGACTGAAAGAACCTCAGCAATCTTCTACATTCCAGAGCCCATATTGAAAACTAAAGCCATTTAAAAATGGTTATTAAAAATTGACATGGGCCAGTGAGATAGCTCAGCAGCATAAGCGCCTGCCTGGCAGGCGCGAGGTCCTGAGTTCGACTCCCGGAATCCACATAAAGGAAAAAATGGGCCAGTGATATCACTCAGAGGCACAAGCGCCTGCTGGCAAGCGTGAGATCCTGAGTTCGACTCCCGGTACCCATATATATATAAAAAAAAAAAATTGACAGGGCCGGTGATATAGCTCAGAGGCGTAAGCGCCTGCCTGGCAAGCGTGAGGTCCTGAGTTTGACTCCCGTACCCACATTAAAAAAAAAAAAAAAATTGACAAAACACCCCTGAGTCTCCCAAATGAATTTGTTTCTGTGATTTGTCAAGACTAATTCTAACATTTATTTTTTTAAGCATGCAAAAATACCCATAAAAGCCAGGTGTGGTGGTGTACACCTGTAATCCCAGCACTCGGGAGGCTGAGGCAGGAGGACTACTGTGAGTTTGAGGCCAGCCTAGGCTACATAATGAGTTCAAAGACAGAATCTCACTATGTAGTCCAGGCTGGCCTCAAACTGTGATACTCCTGCTTCAGCTTCCCAAGTGCTGGGATTATAGGTATGTGTAACCATGCCCAGCTCTGTGAGCAAACACAGACTTGGAAAACCATTTGTGATAGTGTATATGTAACAAACACATTATTACTATGTACAGGAAGAGTGGACAAAGAAAATAACCTGGGAATTTACAAAAGAAGGAATGGTTCACATACGAAGGCACTTTCACCTTACAAAAATACAAATGGCAGCCAAAAATCTTTTTTCATCTGTTAGACAAGAAAAACCAGAGTGATTTGAGTAGTTATGTGACAGTTTTATCCATCATCCATGGCAATGCAAAAGGATATCACTTTTCTTAAGGCCAAACTGTGTATGCGTGCGTTTAAGACTTAAATGTAAGACTTGCAGCACCTCATCCTGAGGGCACAATCCAAAGATGTGTGCACAATGACCTGGATAGAGTCTAAACCTTGAACACCAGGAGATCAACCAAATGAAGTGAACTACATCCACATTGTTATGCAGCCATTAAATCAGTTAATATATGATCATTTTTGGGAAAAATGTGTGTACCGTGTATATATATACATATATGTTTACATATGTCCATACATATACATAAATGTGTTGCAATTTGACTTTTGTCTTTCTGAGGTTGTTTTCACGTGAAAGTATTGATGGAACTTAGCTTTCTTTTAATAAAAATGAAGGTTTTGTTCAAACCATACTTATAAAACTTTAAAAAGCAACAATTTAATGGAACCAACAGAAATTTGGACATGTAGAATAAAGCAAAGGATTTAAAAGAGAACTTTTACTGACAATTGCATGAATAATGATGAATGTATTAATTGTTCTTTTCTTGCCAGAAATTAGCCTGGGTTAAGACTTTAGACGTAAACAGTAGAGCATTTGAAATATGGATACGCATATGCTTACACACTAATGGGGAGGTTGGATAAGGTGAACTCTAACAAGTCTATGCTTTAGACCGACTGCATTGCAAGTATGTATACTCCTATACAGGTAACCCTGTATAGGGTTATAAGTCTGGAGTTGATTGTATGACATCAAGTACATGGAGGAGGAGAAACTGATGGAGAAGTAAAGGATAGTGAGAGACTAGGTGACAGAAAACTACAAAGAAGTAAAAAGATTTTTTAAAAATGCTATAGAAAATTAGTTGGTGGAGTATAGTTTAAAATTCCTGAAGTAGAATATAGTAAATCAAACTAGCATTAATATTTTGTGAGTATGTGATTGTGAAAAGATGGACTAAATGAGTAGCTAACTGTCTTTTTAATAGACCATTGGTAATAGAATCAATTATGGTTCATTATTAACTATATTAACAGAAAATTAGACTTTACTAACTCCTAAAAATATGAGGTTGTTTTAATAGACTGTGGTCCCGTATCAACATATATAAAACTTAAAGGTTTATTAACCAGCTCCTTTCCCAGAACTGAACTAGATTAGATGATCAATTAATGGCTAAAATGTTATTATATCTCTTTTTAATATTTCTTGTCAAAAACTTAAATATTCCTGATTCAACTTGTGCTTTTATTTGTGTAATGTAATTTGGTCATAATTGGTTTCATTTTGATTGTCTTTACATTTGGGATACTTATTATCTTTTATCCACTGGGAATGCCAACTACCAATTTTTGCTGTTTAGCAAGTCATTGAGGAGCTTCCCACTGAGTGCCTTAATTATTGTTAATTGAATATTGTAAATGGCTTTCAGGATCACCATCTTGGCAAGCCTCATTGTTTTCTCAGTTAGCAAAAGTTAAAGCACCAAGAATCCTTTCTATCCCTTTGCATAGCATCATCAAATCACATATCAGCCGTAACTGGTTCCTGTACAAATGACCATCATTCTTTCCAAAAACCATGGGGCATATATGTTTTATATGGCACTTAGAACACTGTGGCTTCTCATGAATATTGAATGACAGCTGTCCTTTTAATAGAATGATCCTCAGTTCCGGTCTGGGCAGGAACATCCTATTTCATTTTCTAGTGCATGTGGCGTACTAGCTACTCTCAGGTAGAGCTCCCCATTGTCACGCACCAGGACCCAGCTTTCTAGGACTTTTTGCTGCTCTAGCATCAAAAGCAAGAACAAATGAAAAGTAAATAAAGAGCCTCAGAAGATCTGAGGATACCAGAAATGCTACAGGCAAAAACAAAAAACAGAAAGCAGAAAAATCAAGTTTTCTCTGTACCTCTTGCCTTACAATGCAAAGGAAAAAAGAAATGAGAAATTTATGTCTGCCTTTTCAACTTCCATCCTATGTCTACAATTTTGGAGAGGGCTGGGTGCTAAGGCTTCCATGGAATGAAGTCGTATTAGAAGTTGGTTTTAGCTACATAAATTCTTGCCTTCTTGATGATTTGTTTTCTAGCCTAGTCAATAAAATCTCGGCCATACTAGTGAAATAGAGATGGGAAGCAGCCTCGAGACATAATCTAGTCTCCTTCCCTATCAAGGTGGCCCACAGTGCAACAGAAAAAAAGAAAATCTTTCTCTTTGGAGGGATGGGCTTCCAGAGGCTTGGTCAGTGACCTGTTCTACTATAATGACATTTTCTGCCAGGACTTTTCTATTGTATGTGGTCACTTGCCGTTAAATTTGTTGGGTCTCAGATTTAGAGACAAATTCAAGGCCCACTATCTTAGTCCTTCCCCACTGCTAAAGTAAAATAGCTTATACTAGGTAATTTATAAACAACGTAAACTTATTGCTCACAATTGTAGAGGGTGCTGTCTTAGTTACTTTTCTCATTGCTGAGACAAAATACCTGACACCCACAAGTTGAAGGAAGAAAGGTTTATTTTTGGCTCACAGTTTGTAGAGGTTTTAGTCGGTAATCGGCTGGCTCCAAGGCAGGGCCGCGTGGCAGATGAGCATGGCAGAGGAGAAGCAGCCCAGGGAAGAGCAGGAGGCAAGCAGCAAACCGTAAGCCTTCTGGACTTCTATCCCATCCAGGCTACAAGCCTATTGGTTGGTGCCACTCACACCCAGGGTGGGTCTTCCCATTATGCACACCCAGAACTATGCCAACCCAGTCAGTGAGCTAATTTAGTTAGCACACATCCTTAACCCATCTTCACATAACCATGATCCAGCCACCTCTAAAAAGCCCCACCTGTGAGTGCACGAGGCTGTGCTGGGACATGTAGACACAAGGCATAACAGCTGGGAAGTCCAAACACAAGGTGCCCGCAGATTCAGTGTCAGGTGAGGACTCCCTCCATCCTTCAGACAGCAGCTTCTTGCTGTGCCCTCGAGTGGTGGAAGGGGCAAACAAGCTCCCGCAGGACTCTTACAATGGTATAAATCCCATGGTCTAATCACCTCCTCAAGGCTCCACTTCTTAATACTCTTGTGTATTGGGAATAAGATTTCACCATATAAATGGGGGGGTAGAGTACAAATATTCAGACCATAGCACTCACCTTAAGTAATTTTCCAATTTTCCAGTGTTGCATGTTAACGTACTATGTAGTGCTAATTTTGCCCCTGGTCTTTTTTTCTTTTTTTTTTCCATTTGCTAATATTTTCCCAACTATTTGATCCTTACCTATTGTATATGGAGTTGGTGTGTTTTTTTTTTTTTTTTTGTGGGTACCGGGGGTCAACCTCAGGATCTCGCGCGCCAGCAGGCGCCCGTGCCGCTGAGCGATATCACCGGCCCCTTTTTTGTATGTGGGATCCGGGAGTCGAACTCGGGCCCTCGTGCTTGCCAGGTAGGCGCTTACGCTGCTGAGCCATCTCACCGGCCCCTTGTTTTGTTTTGAGACAGGATCTTGCTATGTTGTTCGGGCTGGCCTTGAACTCACTGTGTAGCCCAGGGTGGCCTCAAACTCACAGCAATCCTCCTGCCTCAGCCTCCCATGTATATGTATTTATAAGTCACCTCAAATCTTCTATAATAGGAGGTAGGCCAGAATAAATAAATGATTGCATGAATAAAATAATAAAATATGCCCTTAAGCTGTAGTTTAAGAGCACTTTTGCTGGTTATCATTACAATTTAATAGATGTAGCAATCAGAGCCTGCCACACCATAGCTCTTTCTGATGAGAAATGCCCTGGCCACACCATTTTGCTTCCCACTCTCATTTGCTTTGATGAACTGGATCATTCCAGGCAACTAACCTAAGGGCAGCCATTGCACAGGCTGCGCAGTGGTGTATTTGTGACTCGGCCCCAACAGATGAACTGGGAAAACCAACTCTGGAGAGCTTAAAGGGCAGCAAGAGTGTGCTAGTGAGTAGGAGAAAGCTGAAAAGGAAGGGTCTTTATTAGAGAGCGGTCAAAGTGGCCTTAATGCCATGTGCAAGCCGAGTATGAGGGAGCAAAATCTGGTCATGAGAGAGAGGAAGATGGGTTCGGGAGGCCCAACGGAACAAGAGGGGGAAATGGCAGGACCCAGAGCCGCCCCTGCTCCGGGAGCCTGATGTATCTGCTCCCAGTCCACGCAGATTCTCCAGGCACATCTCCCAGTCTTCTAAGGTGACCTGATAGAGTATTTGTTGTGTGCAGCCAAGATTCCCAACATGTATCAAAGCTTTTTTTTTTCTTCCTAGTTTCACTCAATTGTAAAGTTTATATTTGATCACTTCGGGTATTTCCGTTTTTCCAATATGATTTAAAATTTTTTTATCTCAAAGAAAGATACTTGGGAGCAAACATTTAGTACACACCAATTAGAGAGGGATAATTATTTCCATCTACTGATTTCTAGGTAAATACTTTATTAAAAATCCCAGAGTTTGGGGATGTAGCTTGATGGTAGAGTGCTTGCCTAACATGTGTCTGGGTTCAATATCCAGCACCAAATTTTTTAAAAATCCTAAATATTTAGGGAAGGAGATTCCTTATTTTCCTTCCATGGCTTGCTTAATTTTCTTATGGATAGCAGAACCCATCTGTGATGAGGTGCCTTGTCTGATATTTGCACATATTGAGATTTTTCCCCCCATTTTTTCTACTTGCTTTGGTCGACTAGCTGGCTTTTTATTCTTCCCAAGACTCTCTTCTTGGCTCCCTCAATGCAGTTCTTAGGCAAGTGTCTTCCTTCTCTGGGGCCCAGCACCTTAGGTTAAAGACCTATTTGGTGGGGGGAGAGAAGGAAATATCAGGCTGTTTCTATATGTGAGGAGGCCCAATCTCTTTAAACTTTTCTCATGGTCAAACTGACACACTATGCTAGAAAGACCCAGAACTTTTGGTCATCCCACCTCCTACAAGGGAAAACTGGTAATTAACTTGACGGAAATCCTGGGATTCTGCCACAGTGACATGTCTTAGGCCACCATGTCAGCCATTGTCCTTCATTTTTCAGAGCTGCCTCTTGATTTAGAAATATTCAGGCATGTAAACCCCTAAAAAAATGTAATGCTTGTACATTTTCATTACTTTGGTGTGCTTTGAGCCAAAATATCTCCGTGTAGAATCCGTAACTTTAAATCTTAAATTTATCAATGTCTAGTTTCTCTTGTGGTCATCTTAATGACACAAAACAAATCAGTTGAGCATAATCCAGTTTGGTCATGAGCTGAAAATATCAGAAGGACTTTTTCTCTGAGTATATGGGGATGCCGATTTGCCAAGAAATATAATTTCTGAGTCACTGTCCGATACACATTGACTACGGTTAATTCCCAGATAATGGTGGCTGAATTTGCCAAATTATCTTTCATGGCAGGGTCTGCTTATTCTTAATGTTATGAGCAGTTTACACCTTTTCTACTGAGAAGCTTGTTTTGTTAACACCTCCCTCACTTTCTCTGTGAGAACCTAGCTGCTTAATGATACTCAGGCATAGAAATGCTCTGGGCCTTCATGCCTCTGTGTGTCCCACAGTGCTGTCATTCTGCTTAGCTCGAATGTTCTCCATTTCTTGCGCACCTTTCAAGGCCCTTAAGTGTTCCCTCCTTTCTGGATTTCCTCACTTTTCCAGGACTCCTTGGTCTCTAGCTCTCCTGGATTTTTACAGCCTTATCCATCTATACCAGCTTACCTCTTTGTTATTAACTGCAAAGGATTGCTTCCTGCTGATTAGCAGGTCAGCCTCTTAGCCAAATCATGCAGTTGGTGATGGAATTGGGCCACGGACCTTACTGGGACTTTATGCTTTTCACATCTTGTGTGAACACATTCATCTTTATACCAAAAAAACATGTTTTCGTTGATTCACTTCAATTTTATATTTTTGCAGTATGTGGCACAGCCACTATCACTTCTATAGGAAAGGTGAGAGAGGGCACAAACCTTTCAGTCATTCTGGAAAAGCACCCTGGATTGCACTGCAGCAGGGTACCCTGGGCAGAGCAGGCACCCTCCCTTATACTTGTTTCCTTAAGTTGTCCTAAGAGAATGATCAGTTCCTCTGACAGGGCCACATTGAGACGTAAGGGTAAAAACCCATGCCAGAGCAAAACCTAAATGATTTGTCTCATATCCTTGTGAGAGTGGGCAACTGAGCTCTGACCGCAGTAGAATTAGTGATGATTAATGCTGTGGTGTCACCTTCGCTTCCCTCCTTCCTAACTCACAGGAAGAAATAGCCATCATAATTTAAAAATGCTCCATGAAGATGTGAGATGCAATGTTACTAGAAAGATTCTTATTCTCAATTTTTTTGCATACTCTGGATGTCAAAGATGCAAAATTACCATTGCTGTTCAACGACTCCATGATTTTGACAATTAAGGTTCCTGTGGCACTGACTCACAACCAAGTTGGTTTGAGCTCATAAGGCAAGCTCTATTAAGACAGGCTAATTTCCCCTAAGCCCCGGGACTGCAAATTAGGTTGTTGTCACCAGGGTTTTCCTATGACTCAGCTGTTCTCTAAGCGCTCTCTGCTGAGGCAAAACAGCACATGATCCAGTGAATACCTTCAAATGAGATAATGAACGTGAATGGGCCGGGTGAGTGTCCCCTCGCTGCAGGAGGCCGAAGTGTGACAGCACTGATCAGAGAATACAGAGACAGTTGCGGTCCTGAGCCAGCCTAAGGGACAGCAGGACAGAGGAGGATTGTGCGAGGCCTCCGTTTCTCCTCTGGATAAAGGGAAATGGTACCACGCTGTCTCTATTCCTGTTTCACATAGGGGCACAGGAGGCAGAGCAGAGGGTGTGGAGAAGTCATTGAAATCAGCGTGGGATGAACAGAGCAGAGAAGGGGCGGGGAGGCCAGGTCGGAGCACAGTAAATGCTAAAGTCGCAGATGCAGCCCTGCTGAGGGTGGGCAGCCCTAAAGGTACCTGCAGAAATGCAGAGCCTAACGGGCTTGGCCGCCTCCAGCTCCGGAGGGCCTGGCTCCCCTGGCATCTGCAGTCGCTGAGAGCACAATTCGGAGCCGCCTGTCTGCCACCCAGCACTGAGGCCCACGCACAGAAAGAGCTGCAGAAAGGCAGGCAGGGGTCTCAGATCAACGCTGCACGCAGTCTCTTCCCAGCTCCACGTTCAGTGATGTCAGGTTGCTACCTGAAATCAGGCATCACTGGAATAGTTACACCACAGAGACTGACACACGGCAAGAGTCAGGGGTGGGGCTTTTCCCCAGAAAGACACCGCTGCGTATTGGCTACATCAGCTGTGTGACCTTGGGTAAATTATAAAGCTCTACAAGGAATAGATTGTATTAGCTGAAGTAAAATGTTAAATATAGAAAGTTTTAATACCTATTAAAATTAAAACATAATCACCTTTAATTGCAAGCTTAAGATATGATGTAGGATAAGATTTTGGAAAGCACCACACTTAGGAAACCTCATATTTGTGAAAGTTAAAACTGTTAGGTGCAAGTTACAAAACTCTTAACTTCAAGTGGCTTGAACAGTGAAATGAGTTCATTGTCACTTGAATAAAGAAGCCAAAGAGAGTGATAGCTAAATCTAGCTAGTTTAATCCAGAGTCAAGCCTTAATCTAGCAGCTCCGGTGATGTCATTGGAAGCAAGATGCCTGTTTGTTTCTGCTTCCCCAGAACATTCCTGTTCATGCCTACTGCTCCAGAAACCTGTCTGGTTTAGCATTTGTCTCAAAACAGTCCTGGTTTGGAAGAAAAATGGTGTGTTTACTTGACCCATGTTTGCTCTCTCTGCCCCATTTTTTTGTGTCGGCAGGCTTCACCCCCGGTATCACATGATACACTTTCCCCACACACTCCCCTATAGCTCAGCCTCTTCTCATGTGGGTAGAAAAATATCAGTAGCAGCTCTACACTTCATCCCTTGACACTACGCAATCTAGTGGGACAACATCTCCTATTCACATGCTGGGAGTCATTGTCTTTCTTTGGTCCAATTACATGGCATGGTCATTCTATTTGGAAAATAGACTGGATAATGGAATTGGTCAATCATGCTTGCCCCAAGATTGTTGTGAGAGAACTCCACTGAAATCATGCATTGAGAATGAGAAAGCGGTGAATGTCCCCAAGGAGTAGCGAGTACTTGTTGGCAGTGGAAGAGGTGAATGGATGCTGGAAGGCAGCTAGAATGGCGAAAGGCCGGGCAGAGGAGCAGGAGTGCTGGGGTAGGAATCAACAAGCCTGGCTGCGAGATTTTTGGTGCTGGCGTTGGGAGGGTAGACAAGCTCTTGCCTGTCTTCATCCTCAGTTTCCTGTTAAGGAAAGTAGAATGTAGAGCTGGAGGATTTCAAAGGTTCTCATTCACTCTGAGTGTTTGCTGTACAAATATACTATCTCATTAGTTTTCAGGGTTATCAATTCCAAGTTTATTTTTTCTTGATTTTCTCTCTAGGCCAAAAAGAACTCACCTTGGCATTGTTTCTAATGCTGAAAACTTTCCCACTCCACTGGAGCTTTGAAAAGCTCCATGGCTCCTATTAAGTCATATTCTTTAGCCAACTTTCCCCACAGTTTACAACTTGTGTCAGACCCTGGGAAGATTTGCTTTTAGTTTTTTTCCTGTGAGCAAAACAAGTCATAAAAAAAGATTTATATTATGGTTTCCTTACAGTTGCATTTTATCCTTAAGTTTCTTAAATCGAGAAATTGACTAATGTAATAGCTAAATGAATAAAACACGGCAGCAGTGAATGACTGCCTTTAGCAAACTAAGAGGGAGCCTTGTTATTTAAATATTCCTGGTTATATTAAGTGGAGCAAAAGACTTGGAATCAAAAGTGAGAGAAATAGGCGGCCACGTCAAAAATGCCATCAAGCTGTAAATAAAATATGAAGCTAGCTTGGAAAAGAAGAATTCTTTTGAAGTCAAACACTGATATATGGCCCATAATTGTAGGACGTTTGTAAAAGGTGACATGACACCTGTCAATTATCCACAGCCGCCAGGAAATGTAGATTATATGAATAATTCACCAATCTACTGCCTTTTGTTGCTAAACCATCTAAGCCCAGATTCATAAAATAACTGCTGATATAAAAGAAGAAAAAAATGTTGAACTTGCAAGGGCTTTATGTTACATGCAGAAATGTTTTGAGGGCGGGCCCTTCACATGACTATGTTCCAGTTAGCACCAGTGGCTAAATAACGTGTGAACCTTCATCAGATGTAATGAAGGAAGAGGCCTGGGCTCTGGAACATTACATGTCCAGGAGGTGGGTGCTCTGTCTATAAAAAGCCTTAGAATCAGAAATATATCATTACATATCTCATCATTTTCTCACCCTCTCAAACAACATGCACCTTTTAAAAAAATAATTTTTAATTGTATACATTTACGGGGTACAATGTGATAATTCAGTATGTGTATACAGTGTGTAATAATCACACATAGTCCTTTAAAAAGGCCAGGTGTGAGTTTTTGTTTTTGAATTATGGGAACTGTAGAATAAAACATTTGGAAGGTCATTTAGAGATGATGTAGTCTGGGGACTTTTAGAAGCCTATGAAACCTTCAAAGAAATCTTACATGAAAATACAGAACACAAGACAGGTAAAAGTGGAGTTGTTTCTGTTGGCTTTGGGGTGGTAGTGAGGAGGATTATAGAACATGGCTGGAACATGCCTACCCCACTTCCCTCCGCTCTGCAAGCACTTCAAGATCCAATTGTCCCTTTCAGAGGAGAAATTCAAGGCTCCTAAAAGACAAAAGGACTCCCTGAATGCCCAGAGCTAGGCAATGGCAGAGCTGGGACTGGAAGCCAGATTGCAACTCCTGTGTGATACACATACACATGTACAACTCTTAGGTACAGCTTGTCTACATGGCCTCATGAGCAGCCAGGATTTGGAGAAATACCAGTTCTGCAGCTCCCAGGACCTTACAAGAGAGGCTGAGGAATGGAAACAACTGGCTCTTTCATTTGTGACTGGCCCCGTCAGCCTAATACCTACCCCCACCGCATGTTGGCCACTGGGCCAAGGTCAGAGGTCATGGGCCAGGTGGAAGGTGGGGCCGTGGAATGCCCAGGGGATTGGGCAGGCAGCCATAGGTAACCAGAGCCAGTCCTCTGATCCATCTGCTTCCTTGGGCTGCTGTGAGAAAAGCTCATAGGAGGGAGGGCGAGGAGGCTGAGTCAGAGATGCGTCCAGCCACACAGTGGGGAAGGCTTTCCTCCTTCTGTGTAAGATGACTTGCTCCTTGTAGCTTCCTTCCTTCCTAATGAAGATTGCAGCAAAGGGAACAAAAAAGGAGGTTCTATTTCACAGTTTACATAGAAAAGGATTGTTACTATGTACAGCCTTCCCTTTTCTTCAGGAGCAAATGAGAGTTTCTTTTTCATTTTAGGTTTATTTGCAGCCAAGGTTTGGCTTTGGTTTTGCAAAGTGGTTTCATTCCTATGTGTACCTCTGGGTCCAAGAACTTTGGCATAGGTTTGCTTTCAAGTTTGCTAGTTTTCTCTAACTGTCCCAACAGGTAGCTTGTACCATTTTAGCTTTTTAGGAGGCTGACCTGTAGGGAGATGCAGTGCAAAGGAAACCAAGTTTCTGATGCAGGTTAAAGGAAATTAACTTCAAGGTGTTCTGAATTTATCTCTTTGCAGTCGACCATCACTTTTGGAATGAATATATTCAGTTATATATAGAAATAATGATGAACTGCTGATTTGATTGTAAAGTGCTGAGGTTGAAAACTTCATGCTTTAATTTTGACCACTTTAACTAGCAGAAGATGGAAAGATTGGGCATCTTGACGTTGTAGGACTGCTTCGAGACTGATTCTCTCCATCCATATGTCACAGTGTCCCTCTGACTGAAAGGCTGAAAGAGTTTCTTCCAATAAATGGAGATAAGTATTAAATGAGTCAGTGATGGTCTGAACCAAATAGTGCCCGTTCTAATAATGGTTAAATGTCTCTTGAGAATAGTATGGAAGGCTCTTTCATCACGAGACTGGTGGAGCTTGAGCAGCTGAATGTGAGTCCTTGCAAACAGATGGACCTCCCTGAACCTCAGTTTCCTTATTTGTAATTTGGGTTCCATGATGAGGGAACAATGTCATCTATACTAAGGCTTTAAGCATATGCTTTCTCCCTGACAAAGCCTTGAACCAGTTGGGTTGTAATCTGAGTTTCCAGAAAGCTGGAGCTAAGCCGCAGTTAACAGGCAAGCACTTTATGGTGTACGTGGTATCAGGGAACTGGGAGAAAGATGAAGAGGAGACGTGAGTGGAAGGAGAGCCCCCAGCAGGATGTCCAGTCAGGTTTGCTACTGCTTAGGAGTGTTGTGTTTAGCAAATACAAATTTAAAACACTAGTTAACTTTGAATTTCAGATAAAACACAGGAAAATTTTTTACTGTATGTGTATACCAGGTAGTTCTAAGAAATATTTATATAAAAATGTTATTAAAAATTATTAGTGCTTCATCTGAAATTCACACTTAAATGAGAGTCCTATATTTTATCTGACAGTCCTCCAATGCTATCAGTGATGGGTTGCTAGGGCTCATGGGATTGTACATGAGAAGGCATACAAAATCTGATTTAGGGTTAATCCTCTCATTCTAGGGTGTTAGCTACTCAAAGCACCTCTAGGTTACTCCCTTTGGGGCCCCCCTCCACTCTGCATTGCCGGATGGGGTGCCCGCTGATTGCCCCTGCGCGCTGCCATCCAGAGGCAGACACCAGAGCAGAGCAGCAGCCACACCAGTAGAGAAGCAGAGAGACCGAGAGCACAGACCTTAGATCTGGAGTGCCCGACCTCGAATCCCAGCTCCGACACTTTACAAAGCAAGTTACCCAATGTCTCCAGATCTTATTTTCCTTTTTTAAAAAATGGGAATTATAAAAACTCTCCCATTGTAGAACTGTGATGAAGATTACAAATACACATAAAGTTTTCAGAACAGTCTTTGGGACATCCTGAGTGTTTGCTGTTATTATCCCTAGAGTAGCAGATTTCCACCACTGTATCCTGGCAGGCAGGAGTGCCTTGAATACCTTGCAACTGTGCTGCCAGATTTTGATCAGTGTTTAAGATATATACATTTTTCCCCATTGACAAGGCTCAACATTATCATCACCTTGTTTGTTGGGTTGTTCTTCAGCGCTGTTAAGAGTTATGTTCTGCCTTGACTGTGGAGAACCACCTGGATGACTCTCATTGAAAGAAGAGCAATTATCTCCATTTTGGCTGAACCTGGCCCTATTTCCGTGTACTGATAAGCACAGAGCTGGCTAGGACTTTTCCTTATCCTTTCAATTGGCTTTAAGCAATGCAAATCGGTCTAGCTGAGGTGCTGATGTGTAGTCTTTGAAGCAAGGTGAGAGATCAGTGCTGCCCCGCCCCCATATCTCCCAAAACATATGTGTAAGCCTGGTGGGATGTAGAGCCATGCTCCATGCTGTAGGCTGGGATCGAGCCTCAAGAAAGAGGCTATGACTTCCCAGGGCATAGAAGATTACACATCAGAGCTGAAGCACCGACCCCAAAACATTAGATGCTATCTTGAATTGTGTTATGCAGATTACTCCTTCTGCATATCCTTCCCTCTGCATATTGCAAAGGTGATTTCAGGCCACCTACCTAGCCCAGCTCATGATGCTCACGTACTTCCCGCCACTCTCACAGTCACTCATCCCCGAGCCACCCCCCTCCTCGAGAATTAATAAAACCTGGGTTCAGCCCTGGGTTGTGGCCTTTGTTCCAGTAACCACCATCCTGGCTGGACTTAGGACCCCCTTGGCTCCCCACAATTATAAATATGCCTTAGTGTCTTTATTCTCACTGTGGGTTGCACTGAAAGTGGTAGATTGGAATTAACCCACTGGAATTCCAATAACTTTTCCATGGGATCACAAATATAAACTTCCTGGACTGAGACAAGGACCAGGAAGGGCTCATTACACTTGACCACCACATTTTATATGATTATATAAAGGAGAAAGTTTTTCATGCCCCAGTGATCATGCAGTCCTCCTTTGGTATCATCTAGATCAGTGGTGGTGAATCAATGGTGCATGTGCAGCAGTCAGCTATTCAATCCAGTTCCATCCAGAGTCCGGGGCCTGCTCAGCTGGACACAGTTGGTTGACATCAAGGTCCTACTATGTACCTGAAGTTGCAGCAAAAATAAATCTCACAGATTAATCAGAACATATCCCTTACATGTCTAGATACTGAGATTAACAGCAAATTACTTCACATCTCTGAAACTTGCTTCTTTAGCCCAGTATTCACTTCTCACTTCCTCAAGTGGCTTGACAGAAATTCCAAAATTTGAAACGGGGCCTCAAACACCAAACTGCTGAAAGATGCTGGCATAAATGTTCACTTCACAAAGCCTCCCTCTGTGGAACTGGGAGCTGGCTCTTCCATGTGCTTGTAGGATAGGTGGATACCTTAGTCATAGCCCTGATTTCCGGCCACAGCGTGGCCCACTGGTAGGCAGTTACCTGATACTGTGAAATCTCCTTCTCTTTGTATCTCTAGCCCCTTGCCCATACCTGGTCCAGCGCAGGGAGCAGGGGTTTATGCAGGAGTCCCTGCAGGCACAGTGCCCATGGCTCACAGTCCTTTTTAGGAGCACCCATAAAGGCTTTACTTTTTCTTAAAGAACAAAACGAACTGTTAGGGTAGAGGAAAATGCTTTAATTTTTCCTTATAACAACAACAAAAAAAAAAAACGAAGTTTTTAGAGCTCGCAAAAATCTATTGAATGGGGCTGGTAAGATAGCTCAGGGGCATAAGCACCTGCCTAGCAAGCGCGAGGTCCTGAGTTCGACTCCTGGTACCCACATAAAGGGAAAAAAGGGCCGGTGATATCGCTCAGTGGCACAAGTGCTTGCTGGCAAGCGCGAGGTCCTGAGGTCGACTCCCAGTACCCATGGGGGAAAAAAAATTTATTGAATGATTTTAATGTGCGTGCATGCGTGTGTGTGTGTGTGTGTGCGCGCACTTTAATGAAGAAAGAAGCCTAAGAAGGCAAAAGTGCCTAGGGCCCATGAAAGTCATAATGTGGTCCTGATGTTGAAAGAATAAGTAAACAAATGAGTAAATACATAATGACTGTTAAAAAGTGCTTTTCCAATGACAAAGTGCCATGAAAAATGTGGCTTATTATTAAAACCTGACAATTTTATTGCTGTAGTACAGTTCTTCTGCCCTTTAGGACTTTATACTCTAAGGGCTTTAAATTATTTTTCCAAATTGAACGATTTTCTTAGCTACATTCATACTCTTTCCTCCTCTGAAATAAATCTTTCAGAACCTTTATGTAAAGAATATTTTAGCAAGGATGGGAACAGGGCAGTGAATACACAGAATACAAAGGTTTTACCAATCAAGAGAAATATCCTGTTACTCCACACTTAAAATAAATTTACTGCATGAAAGGCGGAGTTTCCACAGATGGTAAACCAAGGGGATAGTTATTTTCACAAAAAAGAAACTTGTGAACCTTAACCTCCATATATGTACTATTGACACCTCACGACCATGGCTCACTGCTGAGAAAATTAATGCAAGCACATTTGAGGCAATCTGGTGCTGCATCATCCTCCAGCTGGGAGATGGCAAGTGAATCCTAGAAGAGTCTCTTCGGGAAAACATTAACCCTGGGCAGGAACAGTCCAGCTCCACACACTTCCGAGGACACTGAGGATGTTCCGACCTGGTGACCACTTGAGGAGATCGCACTCTGGGCTTCCTCCCATTACCAAAGAGAGTCAGACTCTAGGTACATCCTTTTCTTACAGTCTCAGGAGCCTAACAGTGTAAGAACAAATCTTCACTTTCTGAAATTATTTTCATAGAATTATTTTAGAAATGTGAGTTTTTGCAGTGCATGAAAATGTGAGTACAAAATGACCATAGATGGGATTTTTCCTTTTCTTTCTCTTCTATGTTTTCTGTAATGCAACTAGATTAGTTTTAAAGATATAAACAAAGGAGAACTATAATGTATGAAGCCCCAAGTTTTGTTCTAAACTCTTTATGTGTCATTATCTCATTTAGATGAGAAATTAAATATTATGTGATTGGCAAAAGTTGTACAAAACTATTGAGGAAGTGGTAGCTGTTGCACCTATAAAATCAGGACAAAAGCACAGTGAACTATAATAAAAAACCTGCCACATGGTTCATTTCCGGTCTCAGTTCTTCTGTTGGCTTGATTTTCACTTGGTGTGGAGGATAGCGAGCATTTATGAAAGCAGGCCTGGGTAAAAAGGTTGTGATCGGCTTCACTGGACATGGCAGCAAGGAAATAAAGGTTTCTAACAAATGGTAAGTACCAACTCCTGAGGGTCCCAGGCAAGCACCACTCTAACATGAACAAATATCATGACTGACAATTTTTGAGGAAGACTTCTATGTGCTAAGCGCTATTCCAGGTTAACTACTTTAATCTTCCAGGACACCAATAAGGGAAGTCCTTTTTTATCAGTCTCATGAATGGGGACACTCCAGCAGAGAGAAGGTCAGTGTCTTGGTCGAGATCACCTACCTAAGGCACGCGTAAGTCTGGAACCCAAATCCAGGGCTCCAGACCTTAATGTAAGGCACTCAGCAATTTGAAGACTTATGATCTCCACTTGACCTGCAGAGAACATGAGATTTAGCAAGGCTAAGGAACTTTTTGAAGGTTACCTAGTTAGTAAGTAGCAGGTGCTGAGAATTTTACCCAAGCAGCCAGCCCCAGAGCCAGTGCCTTGAATCATTTCAACACGAAGCCTCCACATTCAAGATGAAAACTGCAGCCTGTTTGTTGAGAATGGTCAGCAGAGAAAGGACATGAAATGACATGGGTGGGAGACGATAGGGAGTAAAGAAAAGGCTCTAGGAGTATGAAAGAAAGGGAAAAAGGACCAGCTCTGTGCTTTATGGAGCTATACTGGAGTTGGCATGGCTTTCCAGGACACAAGAGAGAAAACAAATCACAAAATGGGTAGGGCAGAGAGAGTTAGTGGAGAAATGGGATACACTGAAAGTGGAAAAAAGGAGGTGAGCAAATGATGAAAATGGCTGAAGTGCAAATATCTAGGCAAGTCCCAAATCTCCAGCTTCTGGAAGGCCAGCATTGGGTAGACTGAGTGCCAGCCCCCTGTACCCCCAAGGTGCCCTACTTTGTGTGCAAATGACTACACACTGCAACACAAGGCAGGCCTGCCCTCCATGAGGGTGACACACACGTGAGGATTGTAAGACGAGGCCCTTGGGCTTTGTTCACAATAAAAACATTGGACAGGGCTTTTACACATGACTCAGTGTGCATTGTGTATCTGATTGAAAAAAAGATTGGCTTCACTTACAAGCACTAACATGTTGGCCAAGTTGAAAGGAGTGCACAATTACATAAGAAATAAAAACACCTGGGGAGCAAGCAGTTTGCCACCTTGGATGGGACATGCTGAATCCCTGGAGGAAAATTGCCAGGCAACTCCTCTGCCAACTGTGAGAATTGCTGTGGTTGGACTGGGCATTTTATGTTTATCCCAATTTTTGGCATGAAATTCTTAACACCAAGTAGGGCCCCTGAACCCTGCCTGACACTGGATGGCATTTTCTAATGTCATTCCTGTTTTCTTTTGTTTGAGAAGGACTGGAAAACAACAAAGGGGAAAAGAAGGACTGATTCAAAGTTGCTTTATGCAAAAGAATTGAGGCAGTGAGCCTGCAAGAAATAGAGTTCAGTGTTTGAAAGTAAGGACTCTAGCTAGACATAGCTTTAAGCCTTGGTTCTATCATGTCTTAGCTGTGAGACCTTCAACAAGCTACTCAGTGTGTCTGAGGTTTAATTTTTCATTTGTAAAAAGAGGCACAATAACAGAACCAACCTCCCAGAGTTTGTGTGAGAACACATGTGATAACTCACATAAATAGCTTAACTTAGAACCTGGTGCATAATGCCCAACAGATGTCAGTTATTATTACCTGTAAAGTAGGGGAGAAAACCTCCCCTAGTTCTTTAAGGGACTCTAGGACTCCAAACACTTCAGCAAGATGAAAGCTCTTGGAGAAGTGCTGAGTCATAACTATTTTATATGGTATGTCCTGTGGTATAGTGAAAACAGTATTGTATGGAAAGGGTGGTAGGAGACTTGAATTCTGGTCTCTGGACCCTCATATTCTCATCACTTAAGAAATGGGTTGAAGCTGGGTGTGGTAGTGCACACCTATAATCCCAGCTCTTTAGGAGGCTGAAGCAGGAGGATTGAAAGTTCAAGCCCACCCCAGGCAACAGTGACTTAGCTAGACCCTGTCTCAAAAAATTAAAAAAGTGCAGAGGATGTAACTCAGTGTGAAGGCCCTGTGTTCAATCTCCAGTACTGGAAAGAGAGGGGGAGGAGCAGAAGATGTCTCTTTTGGCTCTGATATTCTGTGATTCCAGTGTCCACTCATTCTTCTGCCAGCTTGTAGCAAGGAAGGCTGGAGACCTGGAGGGCTGGTGGGGGTTACTCCCACTTCTTACTGGCCTAGCTGAGATCTGGTAGCCTGATTTCTGTCTTTTTGGAAAAGAAAATATTCACATATCCCAGGGAAGATGTCCCAGATACAGTAATTGTGAAAAAGGCAATTCTATCATGCCAACATTCCATAACAAAATTGAAACTATAGCTTTGTATATGCAGCGACTATATCTTGGGCAAGATTAAAAGACATTTCACTTTTTTCTTATTTTTTCAGTCCTGGGAATCAAACCCAGAGCCTTGCCCATTACAGGCAAGAGTTCTATCACAGAGTTACATCCCTATCTCTGAAATTTTTCTTTAGACTTTGCACATTTCTGTAGTGCTTGAGCCTTATTCTGTGAACGTTTTATTTTATAATCAAAAATAGTAATATGGGGGCCAGTGAGATAACTCAGCGGCATAAGTGCCTGCCTGGCAAGCGCGAGGTCCTGAGTTCGACTCCCAGAACCCACATAAAAATATAGTAATAAAGGTGAAAGCAAAATTAAAACACATCCATTGTAGAAAATTTGGAAGAAAACAAAAAGAAAAATCACTTATAATCCACTCTAACCTAGAAACATTATTATTAGCATTTTAACTTGTGTCCTTTTGGTTTTTACTATATGTATGTGTGGCATAGAAAAAGACATCTGCGTTTACAAAATATAATCAATACAAAATATAATCAATTACAAAATATAATCATATAAACAAAATATAATCAATATAATCAATCAATATAATCAAATATAATCATTTAATCATGTCTTATAACTATCTTCACTTAACAATGTATTGTTTATATTTTCCAAGTCATTAAATTTTCTTCCACAGTCTACATCATGATTCCAATAACTGCCCGTCTTTCCGCAATGTACGTAGCCAACCTTTTTTGCCACACATCTTGGCTGTCCCTGGTCTCCCCCATTGTAAGTATTGGCAAGCTTTTGGAGAATAATGAAACACTGAAATGTTTGGCTTGGTTTCTCTCTTTGAGTGGAGTCGGCTGCTCAGTCTTTTCTTCTCTTTGTATCCTTCAGCATTTGGGTGGAGGCCCAGAGAACTCCATGAGGGGTGATGTATGTTTAAGAAACTCAGCTAAAGAAACATACTGATTGCAAAGAGTTCTGAACCCAGAGTGCTGGGAAAGTGCTGAGCATTGTAATTGGCCTAATGCTGCTCCCGTGAGAGATGCCATCTCCCGCGGCCTCCGAAGTTCTGGCAGGGACTTTCAATTCTCTCATCCAGCTGATGACAGACAGCTATTCCACACTTCAACAGTTATGTGCACCCCCCACATATTTCTTCAGATCCTTCAAATGCTCACTGGAAGTGCCTACCAGCACATCCTCAAAGGTAGCAAAAGCAAGCATGATGACCTCAGCAAATCAGGATCATGGGTTTCGGTTTCATCTAAAAACGATACCCTTTTGGACAGTGCTGGACCCTCCTCCCCAAGCCAGGCTCTTGGACCAGTGGTGACTCAGGAAGGAATGCTACTGCCGAGCCATGGGCATGCCAGAGAGAGTTATTCAGCACATGCCAACAAGTAACTTCATACGACAATGAGACGCTAGCCAATCTGCGAGTGCTTTGCGTAACAGCATATTTGGATTTGGGGCTTAGCTTTCAGAGCTTGAATTTCACATTTGCCTGAACATACTCGCAGCTCCCTGGGCCACTCCTGGGTGCCCTGCCTCTGCTTGCAAGTGGAGAGAGCAGTTCTAAGAGCCAGGGCTCGGCTCTCCCCTGCAGGTAATGCAGAGCTCCGCCAGAGTTCAGCTGACTCTTGTCTGGCTAAACCCCTCTTTCAAGCCAGTGCTTCTCCATACACCCAGATTCTTGCCAATACACCAGCAGTGTGGGTGACAGATGCCTCTTTTTGCTGTTGGAGTACTTATTAGTCATCTCTGTCATTGTCATGGCCTGGGATGCACTTTGGCAAAGAGAGAGGTTTGGTGACTGACAATACTGGTATAAAAACAAACAACACAACACAAAACAAAACAAAACAAACCTATGTAGTCATAGCTGTAGGAATTGTCAAAGTATCACTGAAGCAACAGGTATGAGTGCTGCCCAAAAGTTTCTAAAGGGACAAAGAAGTTTATACACTTCAGTCCTTACTCCTGGATTTGCCCTTTCCCCTGCAGCTATCCCAAAAATTCAGGATTTGGTAGATTTATTTAGGATTCACATTATGGGGACATATAGTCTGTTTTTCTGTACATGGTTGCTGCAGGATGGAAGTAACTGTCTGGGTACC
Organism: Erethizon dorsatum; assembly: GCA_028451465.1. Classification (NCBI taxonomy): domain Eukaryota; kingdom Metazoa; phylum Chordata; class Mammalia; order Rodentia; family Erethizontidae; genus Erethizon; species Erethizon dorsatum. Next base: position 101,484,415 of record CM051833.1, read on the forward strand.
TTTGAGCTTGAGGCCCAACTACCTCATCTGTACTGCCTCTAAGAAATGTCAGAGTTTCCTCAAGGACTTGGGTGCTCATGTACTCAGGTGACATTAAGCATGAAGTTCTAGCAGCAATACACTGGGTGACAGACAGGGCTAGTTAGTGACCACACTCATGATTCTTCCAGTGAAAGAACCATTTAAATTCAAATTCCAAGGGAGAAGAAACTGCTTCTCCAAAATGTCCCTGCCCATGTCGCAGTGCTGAGAGGGAGCTCTGATCTCCCCACAGGACTATGGCTGCAAACGCAGTGTCCAGCTGAAGATACAAAGAGCTGCACATCACTTCCCAATAGCTACATTATGGGGACGCAGAGCTTCCCTAGGAATAAGCTGTTAAGGATTCAGGGTCTAAACATAGTGTTTTACAAAAGAAATTAATTATGCTAAGGTATAGTTCAGTAGAGCACTTGCCTAGCATGTACGAGGTCCTGGGTTCGATCGCCAATACCAGAGATAAATAGACTAGAATAACAGAATAAAATAAAATAAAACAAAATAAAATCTGGAATTCAGCATTCTGAAGGGTAAAGCTGATATCCAACATGGTCCTAAGGACAAGACCTTATGGAATAGTTGCAGTCCTCCAAGCAGGTGTGAAGAATTCAATGTCCCTCCCCCCATCAGTTAAAGTTCCTACCAATACTTCAAGAAGGAGAAAGCGAAGGTGGATATTTGAACACATTATATAATGAGCTTATTACCAACTGTGGATTCAGTTACTCAAAAAAAAAAAAAAATTCCTTTTCCTTCCAGAATAAAAGAGAAACCCTCTAACTTTTGTTAATTGAAAACACATTCGGGCTGGGTAGAATCTTCACTGCCTGGCTCTAGTCATCACCATGGATGAGAGACAGGAAAGGACACCCAACCTAATAAGATATCAATACTTTTTGGAGCACTGGATGGAGTTGAAAGCCAAGTTCATCATGAAAGTAAAAATTTCTTTCCAAGTAAGATAAGTACTACTTGCATTTCACAAGTGTAAGAGGAAAGCACAGCAGGGTGTGGTGGTGCACGCCTGTAATCCTAGCACTTGGGAACTCGCAGGAGTGTTGCTGCGAGTTCCAGGCCATCCTGGGCTACATAGTGAGTTCGAGGCCAGCCTGAACTGCAAAGCAAGACCCTGCCTTGGAAAACCAAAACCAAAACCAAAACCAACAAAAACCCCCACAATAATTATCAGTATTTTGATGGTAGTTACAAACCTCCAAAAATCTCAACAGGTTGAACTACATTTGCCTGTGAACAAGAACATAAAATGTGGCCTCTGGTGATAATCATGAAAGGAGAAATTTGGGGCACTCTGTGCATAGTTTATTAGGAAGATGATTCAACCCAGAGCCCTCAAATTACAAAGACAATTTTTGAAGGTTTAAGAGATTTGCTTCAAAGAACTATTTCTTTTACATGAATTATATGAAGATCATTAAAAGCCTTCAAAGTCACACTACATGTAAAACTTGTGAACTTGAGCCCACAGGGAAGGTTGTGGAGGTTGGTGTGGAAGCCCAGCTGCTTTCCCTGCGCTACTGGCTATGTGAGCTTGTAAGGACCCAGTCCCAGGAAGAACCCAGCAGAATCACAGAGCAGTTCGGGCCTGATAGGCATAGCAGCTGGCCTCTGCCCCTGAGAAATGAAGCAGGAGTCCCTTGCTGGCAGGTACGTGTGTGTGTGTGTGCACGTGTGTGTGCCCCAGGTCAGCTCCCGGTCATGCTTGCTGTGAGGCTGCTTCAGAGCAATCCAGTTTTCAGTGTCATCCCATCTCATTTAAGGAAACCCTGAAACTATGCCCTGAGCAGCTGCGGGGAGCAAGGCATGAAGCCATCCTACCCCTTCTGCTGGTGATTGCTATTGTCTTGGCCTCCTAATTATTGGGAAGTCACCTTGATTCTAGGGAGCCACTTCTTACATAACTTTCCAACGTGAAGATTAATAAAGAGTCTATCTTCCCTAGTCAGATCCCCAAGCTGAACTTTCTCAGCACAGGGGTTTGTTTATACATGCCTTCTAGCTAGCGTATGCACACACAGGGCAGCAGCCTCTCCCACCACAGCAGGGCGACCTCCAGACACACGTGTAGAGGTTGCCATGGTCATTACCTCTGTTTAGTCAATAGTGTGGGGGGAAAGCACATCAGTGGGTGTGCGGCAATTTAGAGGAATCCCTGGGTACTTTTAAAGTATGGGTCACCATTTACGTTTTTCAAAGTGTTCTCAATGACAACATATGGGCTGTCACTTCTTGAAAAGTCCTTTTTGTAGAAGGACTCGGGTATGACTGAAACTCTGTTTCTGCCTTCTTTGATGCCTGCTTGTTTCTCACATTTAGGGTTCATGTGGATTAGCTGAGGTGAGTCTTTTGATAAGGGTGGAAGGAGGATGAAAATCCTGGGTAAATGTGGGAAAGGATGAGGGAGGGCATGCTTAATTATGTGTCAGTAATTCTTTTCCTGGGTCTCGCCCCCTGTCTGTGTAACATTTCCTATTATTAAAATTGGGATAGGAATAGGGCCAAATTTGGGCAGCTGAGAGTATTCTGGGTTGGTACTGGTTAAGTGTTCAGACCGCTGTCTGGGACATAGTCAGTGCTCACTAAACGTCACAGCTTCTTATTCAGTCCGGTCTGCTGAGCCTGGGACAGAGTGACTCCCCGTCTCCACACCAGCACACACTGCCGAAGAGGCTGGGAGTAAATCTGATCAGCGGACACAAAAACTTCCTGTCCCACCTTTCAGTGCTACCTCCTCCTCCTTGCCGCAGGCTCAGTATCCTTCTCTTATCTACCCTAAACCACAGATAACCTATCAGGTTGCTGTTCCCAGAGGAGTTTGTGTTTCAACAAGGATAAAAATCACAGGTGAAAAAGTGTTACTTCATGGAATTTCAGAAGGTGAGAGGGGAAGGATGTTTCCCAAACCCCTCAAATCACACCCCAGATGTGGTTGCTTCCTTCATCTACCGGGGCCACTGACTCAGGCAGGGAGGCGATTGCACTGTTCCTGATATGAGGTGCTGCCCTCCCAAACCTTGCGATCTCACACGGAGAGCTTTGATCTAAGCTGATAATAGTACAAGTAAGAAATGAAAGCGCAGCCGCGCAGGTTGAGTAGCTCCCCTGTCCCAGGACTCAGAACGGAAGTGTGGGGACACTTGATGGAACAAGACCTGTTCTTTGGCTTCAAGGCCTTCACAGATTAATGGAAGTGGCAAAACACATCAGATGGTGATAAGGAAATATATGTAAAAGGAAAAGAGAGGTTAGCTGTACCCTGCCCTAAGGCTGAGGTATGGGCCGAAAGTGGTTCCACCCAGCCCTTTCCAACTGAGTGATTAGCTCAGCGCTGTAGCATAAGGACCTCCCTTGGAGAAAAATGGGATTCTAAATACTCATAACTCATTCCCATTTATTTGACATCATCTTTAGATTTTTATTTAACTTTTCCCTTCCACATCAGACACCTCCATCCTTGGGTGGTCTGCCACACCACTTCCTGTCACGTCTCAGCTACTTTTCTCTCGGTGGAGGGCTGGGGGTACTGGATCTTATTTCAAAAGAAGAGGGGAAATTGAAACCAGAAAGGCTTTATGATGATCTTTGAGAAAATCTTTTTTTTATTTTTATTTTTTCCCTTTCTCTACCACAGGCTTCCCAACACTTGTATCTCTAGCTTGGAGCTTGGTGGTTGTTGTTATTTGTGGTGATGGGGAGTGTGTGTGTGTGTGTGTGTGTGTGTGTGTGTGTGAGAGCATTAACCATTCTGTGAACTTTAACCATTCAAAATGGAAGTCCTTTCATAATTCAATCTTGTGATGCAAACACAGCCATTGATGTTAACAAATAGAGACCAGATGCAAATAATCCATTCAAGCATAACAAGGAATAACCAGCAGGAGTTAAAGGAAACTCTCTCCCTCCCCACTACCCTATTACCTCATAAGAATTCCTTCCATTTGGAAATAAGCAAGAGGAAAAGAAAAAAGTGGGACTATTAAGATGTTTTAAATGATCTCAACGTGACAGCTGTAGTAGAGTTGCTTGGATCACACAGAATTGCCTTGGAAACAGCTGAAGTAATTTTACAGTGGTGTAGAAGTAGACCTGCATCTCCAGGAAAGGTTAGGCTCCCTGCTCAGGAACGTGCCTCACAAAAGGAAAAATTAATTACAGTGGGAAAACAGAGACTCATAGCCAGGTGCTCCCAAAAAAAACTTGGTTCTCCACAACTCACTGAATAGGGTGTCACTGAAGACGTGAAATTTTATGACATTCCCCAGGGCACTGTGTGTTTGAACTGTTCTGAATTGACAGCCAAACAGTTGCTGGGTAAGGCCTAACAGGGAATCCTAGAATAGCAACGGTGCTGCCATTTTCTGCAGAAAAGAAAGTTTGAGATTACTGACAGAAAACAGGTAATATACATAAGCTCACAAGAAGTCTCCACACCTCCAGGGTGTCTACCATCTCTGTCTTTCTCTATTGCCTTATGAATGGCTGTTTGATCAAGAGGCTGAAGAAGTATGGACTTGTGTAGTGGGTCACATTTTCTACTGTTAGAATAATTCTTAATTTTTGAATCTCTTTCTCTCTTTCTCTCTCTCTCTCTCTCACTGTGGCCTCTCGAGAACCTTTTCAGGTAGCTGAGAATAATAGAAAAGCTAAAGGGCTGCGATTATCGCTCAGTGGTCCAGCACTTGCCTAATATTTGATCCCTGGTGTGTGTTTGTGTGTGTGTGTGTGTGTGTGTGTGTGTGAGAGAGAGAGAGAAAGAGAGAGAGAGAGAGAGTTTGCATAAAGAAATAGCAACCTTGAGTTAGGAAAACCAGACTCTAGAGAAGTGTTTGTGTGAAATCTTCCTGATTTAATTCCTGAGACAGAAATAGACACAAACTAGGCAAGCCCTGGAAGGTGCTCAGTGAAGGTTTGTGGAGTGTATGTTGGTAAAAACCCTAAAGCTGCTTCTGTGGGGATCTCCATCTCTTGGATGTTAGCAACAGGAAATACTCAAGTCAACCTCAAATCCCAACCTTGGTTCATTCCCTCCCTTCCTGCTTTCTGGAGAAACAGGAAAGATGCTATACTACTGTTCTTTTTTCTCTATTAAGTTTATACCTAATGAATTTCCCTTCAATCTTCCATTTTGTGGATAAGATAGTACCCGATTTTGTAGGTTTTTCCTTATAAAAAAGGGCAATTTCACAAACATTTCCATGTGACAATCTTAAGAGCCACAAATGTTGAGAAATAACATATATTACTATATGGACAGAGCTACGGTGAGATAAATACTGTGCTTTCAACATAAAGGCTCCACTTTATATTGTAATTCCTTCATCCCTGTAGTCTATGACAGTACCATAGGTTTCTATCCTCTCTCTGGAGCCTGGAATGAGGTGATAGCTGATGAGCCATTCTAATAAGATGCTCCCTTGCACTGATTAAATGTCCATTTTCTTGAGGGAAATGCCTGACAGGAGCGGGATAAAGCTGTGGGGGAGCTTATAGCAATTTCACAAATCTACCACTACCAGTGAGCTTTATTTGTGTGCTTAGAGCTATTATTAGAAAAACAATGGCTGCAAAATGTACTAGGGAGAAAATTAAGAAATGACAGACTTGTTTTTATAAGTAAGAAAAAAAACTTCTTTCGTTAAGTTATCCAAGACTGTCCTCAGGAAGAGAAACAGAAAGCTTTGTGTTAGTGAGATGCACCTCCCACATGCGTCCGAGGAAGCGAAGCTGGCAGTGGGTGAGCTCCAGCCACCCAGGCTTGAGTCTCAGTTGCAATGGCCACAGCAGAAGTAGAAGCACAGGGCCCTCTACAAGGGAATTCAGCAGCCCAGCATAGTGACTACCTTAAAATCCTAAAGTCACCCGTGAGTCGCGGGACAGGTACTGGTGGGGTGAGAGGGTGCCCAGGAGTGGAGTGATGACCAGTGAGGGCAGTGTTCTTGTTTTTAAAGAGGGACAGAAAGGACTCTGGCTAGGGCTATGCTGGCCAATGCAATAGCCAGGAACCGCGTGTGGCTGGGTATGTGAAACGCGGCTGGTCTGGTTGAGATGTGCCAGAAGTGTAAAATACATACCAACATTCAAAAGTTTAGTGTGAAGAGAAAAGTAAAACATATCATCCATCATTTTTATTTTGACTACATGAAATGATAATATTTTGGATAGAGTGGGCTAAATAAAATACATTATGAAAATGAAGACTATAACGTGGATGAAATGTGAAAACATTACGCTAAGTGAAAGAAGCCAGACACAAAAGGCTACATGTCATATGATTCTATTTATATGAAATGGCCAATAGGTAAATCCATAGAGACAGAGGTAGATTACTGGTTGCCAAGGGCTGGGGCAGAGGGATTTGGAGGGAAATGAGAAGTAAGTGCTAATGGTGTGGTGTTTCTTTATGAGGTGATAAAAAATGTTCTGAAATTGACTGTAGCGCTAGAACTCTGGAATATACTGTTATACACTTTAATGGATGAATCACATGGTATGGAATTCTATCTCAAAAAAGTTGTTTAAAATAAATAAATGTGAAGGTTGGATGCAAAAACACTAATTTTACCTGTTTTTTAAAATATTTAAAAAACGTGGCTACATTTTAAAATTTAAAATGATTTAAGTGGCTGCCATTATATTTCTATTGCACCCATTATGCTGAAAAGGACCAAGGATGAAGAAGCTGTGGAAGCAGAGGGCTAGTGACACCTCCAATGAAGGTCATACACACAGGACAGAAGAGCAGCCAGAAATGCTCACATTCGGTGCAGGGCAAGAAGGGAGGAAGGGTTAGGGGGCAGGTTTTAAGGTTAAGAGCAGTCCTCTACACACAGTGCCAGCAACAAGACTGAGGACAGATGAGAATTTCTGGCCCCTAGGCAAATAGGGGGCACTGTCATGGTCACTTCTCTGGAAGAATTCTTATCAACCCAACTATTAAAAGGTAGGGCAGAGTTGCCTATTCTTTACAGGTGGCTGCCCTGGCCGCCTCCTGCCCTGGCCACCTCCTGCCCTGGCCATGGCCTCTGGAGCTGAAAGGATCCATATCTTGACCCACCTGTGCTATTTGCATACCTGTAACCCAGCCTAGGTGAGCTGCAGCAGGCAAACCAGGAAACTCTGGCCTTGTCCTGGGGGTTGGAAACTTCTTCAAGGAGTATTGGCCAAGAGAGCTTGTCTGGCCTATTTATGGAATGCCATAAACAATCCCTAGTATTAGTCAGAGCCTTGGCCGGGTGCAGCATAAAGAGAAGCCTCTGGTTCTTTTTTGATACCTCCTCCCCACCCAGGTTTCTTTCATATTCAGTTCTCTTCTTCACCCCCTAAAAAAACTACAAAATGGTTTTTCAAACAGCTCAGTGGCTTCTGGATAAGAAAGCTATACTTAGGTCTGCTCCAAAAGAAAGGATCCCATGGCTTGTCTCTGGAGATGGGAAAGATGATTAGACCAAGGAGTGGATTTGGGTGAATTAGCCAGATGGATTGTGACTCCAAGGGCCTCGTTCTGGAGGAGGGCTCAACAGTCTGGAAAGGAGGAGAGAAAGTCAAATACACTGTGCTTAGACAAAGAGAGTATTTGACATTATTTGTGTTTTATTCAGGCTATGTCCAGAATTTTTTCCTATTACCATTAGTTCTTGTCTTGACTATGTATCATGTTCTAGTGGATGATGCTGCGGAGGGCGGGGGGAGCAAAGAAAACGGGCGGGCAAAGTTTGTAAACCCAGGAGCACTTTCTGAGGCAAAGCTATGTCCTCTGTTTTCTTGCCCTCATGTAGTGACAACAGAAAGTTACCTGTGCTCAGCACGAGCGTAGGTGTCATGTGTGAGAGTGTCCCCAGCGTTGCATGACTGTAAGTTCCTGACAGGCAAGGGTCATGGCTCCTCATCTGTGTGTCCCTGGGTCTGGCAAAGGCTAAGTGCACTCCTTGTTGGAGGTGCCGTGTGAAACACAGAAGATGTTCGGTTACCATTTGTGTTATGTAATGATGCAATGTTTTGAGTGGTGGAGGATGAAGAGACATGCCTTGAGAGAGTTCACTTCTGTGATAGGGAAAAGCATTCCTAAAGGGTGAAAGTAAAACAAATAGAATAGCATGTCACATAGTTGGTTTCGTTATCCTTCTCTCTCTTTTTTTTTTTCCCCAAACAGTGGCTTAAATATGTTGTATAAGAGTGGGAGTGGAAAGCCTGGTACACCTCATGGAACCTCTTCCACACTGGATCTTGTAAAACACAAGCCTCTGAGGAGTGAATGAATGACTTGATGGTGTTGTCGGGGCACTCCCTCAGGATAAATATTGGCTTTTCCACTCCCACTGTTGGTACAACACAGGGCAACTGGCATATGGTCAAGAGGTCGAGATCTCTTCATTCTGATCTTTTAAATCGGCACCACAAGATGGCGAGAAACTTGCTCAGGAAGTGCTTGAATATTCCACTCCTTCTCTCTGCATTTGTACTATTCTCTAGCAGCTGCAAGCCTAACAGCTAGTAAGAAAAAGAGGAGAGGATTGGACTGCCCAAAAGTCAGTCTTTCCCTGTGCTCTAGTTTCGATCTGGAAGGGCTCCCCAAAGACTCATGTGTTAAAGCCACTATTGGGAGGTGGTGGAAACTTTGAGTGCAGACTTAGGGGAGGTCTTCTGCTCACTGGGGGAGATGCCCTTGAAGGTGATGGTGGGACCTCAGCCCCTTCCTCTCTTTCTTATCCCACTGTGATGAGCTGCCTTGGCATAGGGCAGAAGCAATGGGGCCAACTAACCATGGACTGAAACCTCAAAACTGAGAGCCAAAACCAAATATTTCACTTTATAAATTGATTATCTTAAGCATTTGTTATAATAATGGGACGCTGACCAATACATTGTCCAAAGAAGGGTATTCAGTGTGATTTCCTTGTCAAAACCATAGCATTGTAACTGAGCCAACTAATATCAACAGGCCTTCTCATCGTTCTGAAGCAAGAAGTTTCAGTATTTAATGCAACTCTATAGTGTCTGCTTCACCAGCCACCTCAACTGACTACAAGGTGAAAGAATCATTCTGTTCATCAGGAACTTTTTTTTTTTTTTTGTCTTTTTGAAACAAGGTTTCACTCTGCAGTTCAGGCTGGCCTTGAACTCACTTTGTAGCTCAGGTTGGCCTTGATCCTCCTACCTCAGCCTCCCAAGTGCTGGGATTACAGGTGTGCTCCACTCTGCCCCACATCAGGAATTTTTGAACAGACCAAAAATCACTGATTGTAGGCAGTGGTGAGAACAGAGGTGTGGTATAGAACTGGAGGAGGAGGCAGTTCTTTCTGACCAAGGATTCTGTTCTTTAAGTGCATTGGCTTTTTGTGTTTGGCAGTTAGCAACCCATATTTTAAGTTAAGGCATTTAAAAGTCAGGATACTGAAACAGTTTCTACCTTCAGGGGGTTCTAAAATAGAGTTGACAAGGCTCATCTGGAATATTAGAGGGCAGACAATTTCAAGAAAGCAAAACCATGTGCTACTTCCATATTTAACTAAGAGCTCTCAAATTCTGTGTAACTCTCTTATGTGGGTACCTGGCACATGCACAGACGAGGTGGAAGTGACCTAGGGGAGGTGAGCTGGGAAAGGTGGATGCTTCGAAGGAGATAACTTTCTGTGATAGCACGACTGGTGGGGGATGAGCAGGTGTGGCTGGATGGGAGCCCTTGGCACCAGGGCTCCCAGTAATAGGCCCAAGTCCATGGTGCCCACACTCCTTGACCCAAGTCACTCTTGCTCATGCTACTGGATTCTGACTCACAAAGAGTCAGGAGCAGCTGAAAGGAAATGATGTGGCAACTGTGTCCCAAGATTGGTTAAATGCTGGAATCAGAAAAGAAAATCCATTTTAAAAAATGCCATCATGTTTTACAAAGGCTGTGCAAAATTTTAAAAGTATGTTTAGCATTCCAAGTATTTCCCCTTCTGTGTCTTTAGAGACTGGCTCTGAGAGTGATGTTTTGTTTATTTAACATTTAATCAAAAGAGATTTGGACCCCACCAGCTTTTGAGGAACAGATTCAGTAGTTCTGTCTCTTCCCATTTAGTCTGAAGAGAGAAACTTCAACCATAAGGAGAATTTGATGTCTGTAATATGTTCTAAAAGATCAGCTGGTCTAACTTTACAGGGCTAATAAAAGGGAAAAATTTTCCTGTGCTCAGGTCTTTTATGAATTATAAATAACCATTCACTTTGGAAGATAGCACATCATAAAATTTTTTCACAAATATGCACAAATCCATTTTAAGATCTAAGGAAAAAGATGTTCGAAAGTCTCTGATGTACTCAGTTTTGATTTCATGGGGAAACATATTCTTTTACCATATGGATGCTTTTAAGGGGGCCTTCAGCTGTGGCTCAGTAATGACACCCCAGTGGCTAAATAAGGGATTTCTTTTTCTTCTAACATTATTTCTCTGTTATTAAAGGTGGAAAAACCTTCCACAAATAGCATACTATTAGAGTGCTTTAGGGGGTATCCTGGGACTCAAGGTTATGTGTCTGCTCCAAAAATGCTGTCTGTAATTATCATTCCTCAGTGGTTCTGAGGATGCAGTCTTAGTGTTTTCATTAATTTCTTGATTCTACAAAGTCTGGAGTGAGTGCCTACTTTTGATATTCAATATTTTACAGTAAGAGTTTTGCTGTTGTTCTTAAGATCACAGGTCTTTCCGTCCTCTCATAATAACTATTTCTTGGCTTATTTTGTCCACTCAAATAAAAAGATATGAAAGACTAGATTTGAAAAGAAAAAGAAGGCAGACACAGATTCTTCTGACCCCAGCCTTCATCTTTTCTCTGACCTGCTAACACAGACATTAAAAAATGGAATCATTCAGACCTAACAAATGACTGAAGAGGGTCCACAGGCCAGAAAGGCACACACTCTTCCCATACCTCACTGTGTTTTCAAATATGCACCAAGTTGAAAATTTAACAGTGAACACCGTATACTTACCATCTACTTGTAGATTCTACCATTAAAATTTTACAATTCTTGCTTTATCACATATATTTGTACAGATATATTTATACATATATATACTTACACATCCCTCCATCTTGTTTTCATATACCTAAAAATAAATTGTAGGGCTAGGGATGTGGCTCAGTGGTACAGCACTTGCCTAGCATGCATGAAGCCCTGGGTTTGAGCCTCAGTACCACAAAACAAACAAACAAAAACTGTAGGAATCACCCAATTCCCATGCGAAAACATCAGTTCAATACTTTATCTTTTGATGTAAAGTTTCCATACATTAAACTACAAAAGTTAAGTACACAGTTTATGAGTTTTAACAAATATATAACCATCTACCCAAACCTCTCTCCTGACCTAGGATGTTTCCATCGCTCCAGAAAGTTTCTTCATGCCTCTTTCCTGTCGATCCTTGTCCCCATTCTCTTTCCCAAGCCCAGAGGCAACTCCTTTTTGACTTTTTTTTTTTTTTTTTTTTTTTTTTTTTGCCACAGATCAGTTTTGCTGATTCTAGAAATTCTTGTGAAGGGATCAAAGAGTATGAACTCTTGTATAAGACTGCTTTCATTCAGTCGGAATGTTTTTGGGATTTTCTTCTGTTACTGTAACAGTTCAGTTCTTCTGCTGAGTACTATTCCATTGTATGGACTACACTGCCATTTGCATATCCATTTTTTCTTTTGATGGACATCTGAATAGTTTTTATCTATTGTAAATAAAGCTGCTGTGAACATTTTTATACAAATCTTTTGATATATGTATGTTTTCATTTCCCCTGGGAAAAGACCTACCTGTGTAATTGTTGAATCACAGATGAACTATATGAATAGAAACTGCTCTTCCTTTTCCCCAGGTGAGTGTATTATTTTATTCCCAACAACAATAGATGAGAGTTCTTCACCGACATTTAGTATTGTTGGACTTTTTATTTTAAATCATCCTGGTGGGTAGATAGGGATTGCTCATTGTGGTTTTAATTTTCATCTTCTTGATAACTAAGGACACTAAGCATATTATTATGTGCATATTTGCCATTTATATCACTTCTTTTGTAATGTTCCTATTCACATTTTCTGTTCACACAAAAAAATTTTAATCCTTATAAATCAATGGGAGTTTTTTACATATCCTAGCCATCAGTCCTCTGCCATTTGTTTTGAAATTATTTTCTTCCAGTCTATTGCTTTCCTGTTCATTTTGTTAATGATCTCTTTTGATGAGTTTTTTATTTTGATGAAGTCTGGTTTATTAATTTTTTTCTTTTGTGGCTACTGCTTTTAGTGACCAAAACAAAGCACGTGGATCTTAATAAATGGTGTTCCCAAAAATCTGTTGTAGGCTCAAGAAAATTCAAAGTTTTCCTGGGTCCAGTGTGACGAGTGGCTTTGCTTAAAGAAACATCTATTGGAACAACTAGGGACACTGGTAATCTGAAAAAACTGCTCATGAGCATCCCAGAGAATGAAGCCAACTGTGGACCTCCAATATACTTGTTCTCTAACATGCCTGGTGTGTGGATGGCTAGAAAGTGCCAACTATGACAAAACCATAATCAAATCAGCCTGTAGGCTTATGGATATAATCAATGGGTTTTTATAAGTTAAGCCCATGTTATTGAAAGATTGCATTTTAAATACTTTGAATGTGTGATACAGATGAATGGAAAACTGTCACCCTCAAGCGGCTTTTTAAAAACTAAACCTCATCGCTGCTAGGCCTTTTGGCTAAGCTCAAGTGTAGTATCAGTTTAAAAACTAAACCTTTTGAGGGAAATCCACAGAGTAACCCAGGCGTCAGTGATGGCATGGCACAAAATGAAGTGTATCCTGAAAATGAGGATAGTCTCCTATGAGAAAAGCAGGACTTGGAAAAAGAGAGGCCAACTAGAGGGATGTCATGTCTTCTGACCTGTTCTTGGGCGGCACATTGAAGCATTTCCCAAGATTTTACCTCAAGTCCTTTGCCAATAGATCTGCTTGTCTACGAAGCTGTTTGACTTTTCTATTTGTTTCTTGTTTGGACCAAAGGAACACTCAATACAGACGTGACATTTTGAAAGCTAAATTAACATCATCTTCACTCCAACTCCACTGCTGTTTTGTTCTGATTTCTCCCAGACACTCTCTTGGGGGTGCAGGCTGAACGTGGTCCCTCCACCCTTCATGCAGACTCCCCTGAGTAGCTCTGTCTTTGATTCCATCTTCTCCTAGTGATCATTAATGATCCCCATTATCTTCTTTAGCTGTAGATTATCCAAGACTGTTTGCTTCTTCAGTATTTTTTAATCATTTCCCCTTTATTAGAGACTGTGATTCAGGAAAAGAATGGGGTGAAACTTAAATAGATGAACTTTACAATTTAATTGGAGGTTAAGTAATTAACACTCAAACGTGATTGAAATAGTCATAAGGGAGAAATAAATGGAGCTAAAGTGTGAGACATATGACAAATTATGCCTAGCTATGCAAGTGAGTTAAATCACTTCCTAAGATATTGCCAGAAGCACAAATATCTGCAGTTAGCATCACAAGCAACCAAAGAATTAACACAACATTCTCTAAGTTTTCTCCCCTTAGAAGCAGTAATTCCTGCTATTAATAATGTCTCCACTAAGGCACTAGAGGATCTGTGACAAAATCCAATCCACATGGGTCCTATTGGCCTGACGTGTGGGTTGCATGAAGTGAGTACCTGAACTTGGTGTGGGAGGATGGTGAAGCTCTACTTTTTGTGCAACTCTAAAAGCAGTCCTGTGGCCAGTCCTCCTCCAAAATAACTTTCTCCTCAAGGGTATTCTTTAGATCAGTGGAGATGGAAGGTGAAATTACCCAACCTTAGAATCTTTCATCCTTTTCTCCTACTTTGAGCTTCTTCAAAAACATATATGACACACATTGTAGAACTCTGAAATCCATCTCAGCCTGAAACTAAGTTAAAGCTCCTTAACTTGACTATGGGGTCCTTCATAAGCAGAAGGAAGTAGCCTGGATGCGGGCTGTGGGTGGTAGGGGATGGATGCATAGAAAACACACATTGATACATCTTATTTTTCCTCTTCTCTTCCTTTCTCCTTCTCTGTCTTCCTTCCACTAATATTCTTGAGGGGCAGCTCCATCTTTTTTTTTTTTTTTTAAGGTATGGGTCTGAGAGCAGAGTTTGGCAAGGACGACTTAAGAAACTTTTCTTGTAGCTAATTAAAAACTGACATAAAAATGAAAAAGTTTGTGATTCTATTGATAATTGGGCAGGAAACCAATATTAAACAGATGCTTGACTTACTTTTCAGGCAAGATAATGGTGTTCGTTTTTGATCTATCACCAGAGTTCGGCAGAAACATCCGGCTTCCTGGCAGTGATGCTTTCTGAGGGCTCAGCCATTGCTACCATTGAGGATGCTCTTAATTTCCTTGGTGTCATAAGGTCTATTTGAATCTCCAAATGTCTATGATCTGGCCAGATCCAAATTTCTCTTCAAGCTAATATTTGTCTTTCATTTGTTTCCTAATTAGCATTCAGGTTTCAGCCCCAGAGTGTGTGGCTAGAGGCACAATGCCTCCCTCATTGTCATCGTTCTAAAATGAATTTGTAGGACTGTTTGTGATTTTCAGCTTTTCCTTGTGGTACAAGGTCTGTGAATATTGACATTATGTGCGTGCCTCTCTCACTTCCTGTTTTTAAGGGCTGTGCTTATTTATTTGAAAGGGTGGAATATTTTAAATTACAATTCAGCAGTTTTACTAAGGAAGGCTGTAAAACACAATGAGCAAGGAGTTTTACTTCCTCCTTAGGATGGCTACTCGCCTGCTTTGAAATCTTGATATCCTCCAATCAGTGGGAATGACTTTAACTTATGCTGTAACATTCTGAGCAGCAACCAGGCCATGGCTGGAGCTGTGGAGGGGCAAGGGATTCCTACACACTATAATTCCATTTTTCCAGACGCCTTATTAGTATACGAAAGGCGTCTGCCTGTGCTTGATATTGTTCTATCTTGTTAAGCACCCCCTCCCCCAGGCACAGCATTTGGATTGGTTGAGGAAAGCAGTCGCTTAGCCAATCAAGTGAAACCTTTCTCCTGCAACCCTAGCAACACCTGACAATGGTCATTGACAAATGTTAAGAGAAAACCCCTGACAAACCCAACCAGCCCTTGCAAATGGCCCGTCAAGGGTAAACAGGGTTGGTTCTACCTACAGAGCACTCTGTGTGGCCAGAGGAGTTAGTGGCTTGTGTTAGACCCGCAAAAACAGAACTTGGCTGTGGATGCCAGGGCTTGCCTCCAGTGCCCTACCCCATCACTGCCACTTGAGCTAAATTGAGTTTTGTTGGTCAGAGCCAGTGTTGGAATTGGGGGTCTTTATGTGCATGTATGTGTGTGTGTCGGGGGGGCTTCTCATTTGCTCTCAGGCAACCAACAGTCCCACCAGAACATATTCAGTAGTTGGAGAAAGAGCTCATGTGTGACTTTGGCTCAGGAGTCAGGCTTCTGTCACTGATGTTTTGTTCCTCAGGGCAGCCAGACACCTGGCTGTGTCCCCAGTGGCACCTTTCCCTGCTTTCTGGCCACACATCTTTCACCTCCCAGCTTCACTCTGATCTTGATGGGGTAAAGTTGGCTGGGTCACCTGCAGGCACACAGGGACACTCCTCTCAGCACAGCGCTAGGCCTAACTGAACCTGCACCCTTCGCTGGAAGGTTTGGTGGCTGAGGGATCTGAAGGTAGAGCAAGCAGAGGCTGGAGTGGGGCAGTGAGTGGAGAATACAGAAGGGGACCTGCCAAGAACATGCACAGACAGTTCACAGACAAACACGGGATCCCACAAAAGACATAACAGCTGTGTGTATATGATACCCTCCTAAAGACCCTTGACGCGATTGTTCCAGTTAGTCTAGCCACCTTGAAGGCATATTTCAAACCCTAGTTGAGTAATCCATTGTGCAGTGATTAGCCATTAATGAAGCTGAAAAAACCTAAATCATCCAACAAGTAATCCAAATTAATTTTTTATGATTATCTAGACAAGCTGGTGTCACACGACAAAGACAGATTAGGGGACAGAGACACAGACGTTCCTACATAGTTATGATGTGCATGCACAACCACACACACAGAAAAATCTAGGCAAGAGGAGCAAATATGTAACACACAATTCTGGAGGAAGAAAATTTCAAGGACAGTTCATGAATTGAAGGTGAGAAATCCGAGGTAGAACTAGTAAAATTCATTCACTTGCCCCCCCCCCCACCAGAGTCCCTCTCCCTACCACTAGCTCCACCCTCCAGGGCTGTCCTGACTTTAATTCTCCACAGAGGCTGGCACTCAATCAGCTTAAAGAATCCCTTGGGAGCATAAACTGATGACTTCCAGTCTTAGCCCTTTGAACGATATTGATTGATATTTTTTGAAGAGGTCTCATGGAGGTACAAAAGAATTAAATTTCTAATGGTTGAATGAGAAATCAGGAAATATCTTTAGTCTGGAGATTTGGCCTTACTCAAACATACATACATTTTTGGTAGAGGCCTCCTCTGGGTATTCCTAAGGCCATAATTACAGGGGAGAAAAAGTAGTCTGTGGTGGGATGGGAACTTGCAGTGAGGTGCAATTCATCAGGTACTTAATAGAGAATAAATCCTTAAAGGAGAGGCAGAGGCCAGCAGGCTGAACTTCCACGCAGAAACAAACTAGTAGTTGTTTTTGAGAATCTTCCATGGGATCTTTCATGTTTTTGGTGGCATAAGGCGTGGATTATTATAATACAGTGTATTCTAACACGTTAAAACCCATTTATGTGGTCATAACTATTGTTCAAATCTTCTGGAGATGTGTGCAACTATTAACTCTTAAGGTTATGGAACAGTAACAACAAAAGCAACATCAAATGTTTATTTCTTGTCCTGGAAGTTAAGACACTTAAATCTATCTGTGAAATAGACAGAAAAAACTAAAACTGAATGTATATAAGGTTCTTTGTAACTCACATGTCTAGGATGCTGGGAAAAGCACTGTAAAATATCTGGAGTTGAGCAGGAATCTAGAAGGAAAGGGAAAGGTTCTCACACAGAGCTCGTAGTCTATGTTCTACAATGTAAACTTCACTTAGGGATCAAGCTCAGGGCCCACATCTGGGAGATCGCAGTTATTTTTAAAATAGCAGTTTGAAGGTGAAGGAATTCCTGGCAGAGAACAATGCCTAGTACATTATAGGCACAAAAGTAAATGTGTGTTGGTGACACAGAAACATGGATTCCAAATCTTCATTCTCTCAATACACAAATACTATTAAAGGCTGAAAACTCTAGAACCCAATACAGTGGATATATTCCCACTCCTAGTCTCTGCGATCACTGTTTCCTATTTCCATGGCAACTAGAAGGCTTGAAATTGCCAAAACTTGAGAGACACTTGAGATGAAAGCCAGGAAAAAAAATTAACAAAAGACAAATGCTACAGGCAGCATGCATGACAGTGTGGTAAAGTTTTTGACATTTGTTTGGGAAGATTTTCTTCTTATTTCTTTGCTTGGAATAATGTGATGATTTCCAGAATGTAGCAGTAAAAGCTTCACACCATGCTGCTGAATGTTCATCCAGTAGATTTTATTCTTTTCTTGAAAGGAAAGACTCAAGAGCTCTGGTGGCAATTGAGTGACTATAAGCTGTTAGAAATCTCTCTACCAGCACACCTTGATGTTAACCACAACGAGGAGGCCAGTCTGGCTGAAGTGCTCTTGCTCCCTCCCTTCTGTAGAGTGAACAAATATTTATTGAGCACCTATTATTTTTCCAGGTAATCTATCCTACATACAACTAAATGAAAAATTACAACTCAGATAAGGGCTCCTAGGAGAAGTCCACATAACTGCTGGAGTGTGTAGTAGGCCAAAATGACCTGGCAGGGTAGCCAGGCTTTCCTAGGGAAGTGTGATTAAGCTGAGTAGGAGAAAACCAGGCTGCGGGGCACAGGACAGGGAAGGAGAACATCCTGGCAGTGGGAACTCTTGGGCAAAGGCTACTTGGAGGAAATGAGTGTTCAAGGAACTGAAAGCAGGGCTGAGTGAAGGCCTGGCAGAGCCCCAGAGAGTGAAGAGAATGAGCTCCTGCCCAGCCAGTTGGAGAGGTGGGCAGGCCAGCCCATTCCTGTCTCACAGGATGGGCTTGTGAAGGGTTTGGTCTGCAGCCCTTCTCATTCCAGGGAGAACTCAGGTTGTAACAGGAATGCAAAACAGACCGATCCTACGATTGTTTGAGTGGGGGGAGGGCTGGCAGCAGCAGCTTCCTGTCCATCTGAAATCTATCAGAACATAGCCATAGATTCTGGACATGAACCACCAGGTTCCAAAGGTTGTAATTCTATGAAATACTTGAAACCTAGATCATATTCTATATATATTATTTTATGCATGATAATTTGGTAGGCATCTCAGAGTCACCATGGATTTCAATTATTGTTACGGTTTAGATCTAAAATGCCTCCCAAAAGTCTCACGCATTCAGAGGTGGGGCTTTTGGAGGTGAGTGGATCATTGGGGCTATAAACTCATCAGTGGATTAATCTGTTGATGACTACATGGCTAAATGTGTTGCTACTGGTGGGAAGAGGTATGTCACTGGGGCTATGTCTTTGGAAGGTTTATTTCCCTCCAAGGCTCCTCCCTTCTCTTTCTTCTTTCTGGCTGCCATGGATTAAACAGCTTCCCTCAGCAATGCCTTCCATCATGCTATTTCTGCCTTGAAGCCAACAGAATGTGGACTCAATACTTAAAATGTGAGCTGACTTAAACTTCTCTTCCTTTAAGTTGTGGGTGTTGGATATTGTGTCCCAGGGACGGGAAAGCTGACTAATACAATTATCACCCTGTGTTAACCCCTCAGGAACCAGTTTGCACATTTAAAAATCTCCCCATTATCTGCTAGGATCCAGGAAGTCTGCATGCAGGCAAAATAAATATCACAAAGATGAAGCATATTTTAACCACAGGTAGTGATTAATGAAGGACTTAGTTGATTTTTATTTTACACACAATTCTGGCAAGCAGCGTCTCCGCGTTCTGAGGCCACAGCCAAAGGGAAGTAAAAATTCAAAAGAGAAAGGATGTTATGGGTGGTTATATGACAATAAGTAATGGAATAGCACAACAATAAAGGAGACCAAAAAAGCTAGGGAAAAACTGTAAACACTAAATTAAAAGAAACAAAGATGAATGGGGAAGGGAGAAAGGAAAAGAAAGAGAAAAGGAAAGAAAAAGTAAAACAGAAGAAGCAAAGGGCTGGGGATGTAGCTCAGAGGTAGAGTGTTGGTATGGGTGTGGACCAGGCCCTGGGTTCAATCCCCAGCACCAAAAGGAAAACAAGCAAGCAAGCAAACAAAAATAACAACAAATCGGTCCGAGCCTTTAGATATGGACAAACAACCTTACATACCACAGCACATCTTAGAGAGTATTTCTGTGTTTATTATAAGCCCTTGTAATATGCTTAAGAAGTCAGAGAAGTGTGTCACATTTTAGAAAGATTTCTAATCTGCAGGGTTAAGCTTTGTAAGAGTTCTGGTGCTGAAAAGTAAATCAGCTCTTGGGGTAACCTGTGTATTCAGGATGTTCTCACGAAGGTCCTGCAAAGCCCTGGTTTTACTGTAGTCTGCTTCTGTGGAGATGTTAATATAGACTTCACATTGAAAAAATGTCCAATATACCAATGTTTGCTGCAACCTCTTCATTTTCACAAGTTATCTAATTCTGGGTTTCAATAAAGTCATTAAAAGTGACACTTTTCACATCTGAATTGTCATGATACTATTCTTAACAGGAAGTGAGTTCTTAAATATTTAAAAATAGTGTAGTTGATAACATGTCCTTAATACATACATTTTAAAGTTTGGTCTTTACATTTTCAACTTTAGTTTTGATATCTGTCTCTCACATGCAAATAGGCTTTATCTAGGCCTAAGGTGCCCCCTAAAGTTACCTGGTTGTCTAAATTCTACATCTTTAGTCCTTCCAGGTAGGAATGTGAATGAACAAATACTGTTGGATCACTCTGGAAAATGCTCATGCTATATGCTTGCAAAATGATTTTATTTTCTGCAAATACATCCTTAATCTTTTGGCTATCTAGAAAATGTGTTCATACTATAGTATTTAATATTGTATATGTGTTTTCCTTGTACTATATCACATAACAGAGATGAAGAAGAGTGAAATGGTAGGTTGATGTAATTCTGAGGAAATCATTAATTTTCTAAATTGTAATTCTCCTATAGCACCACTTTATGTGTTTTAAAAAAAAACTGCCCCCCTTCAGTTAACACAAGTAAACACTGAAATAAATACCTTCACTTTATGCAATTAAATAATGTTCTTCTATCTTGTGATAATCTTAACAAAATACTTAGCAAAAAGAAAGAGAAACACTAAAAGCTATAATTAAATGTGGCTTTCCTATTTCTCTTGGCTACCACTAGGTTTTAAGCTTAAGGCCTGATAAACATTCCAGTTCTGAGATGTTTTCATTTCACAAGACCTTCACCATTGCACTTTGGATTGGAATGAACAGTGCAACAATAATCATGTGGTTCATTTTCACAAAACTGAAATCGTACAGATTATATTTATGCTATATTTTTTCCTAAAAGTTAACAAGAGTTTGTTATTTAATATTAAATAAAAGCAAATCCAGTATCTTTTACTTCTGGAGGTTACAGAATTATTGCCCAAATTACAAAATATCAGGCAACCTGAGTTTTCATACATGTTGAGATATAATGATTTATTTTTCAAAATTCTTGATAAATTTAAAGGCTCCCATCTTAACAGACCACATTTTTCTTAGAAGTAGGATGGAAAAGATTGGTTGGTTGATCAGTGGGTGAATACACTTTCTGATAATTACAGCAAATTTCAAAAGAGTACATCTTAAGGAATGGAACAGTGTGGATTAAAGAGTAACAATGTGGTGGGAAATACTATGTTCCCAACTGTGCTTACTTTGAAGAATTATCCAGGGCATGAACTAAAAAGATTTCATGCCTCACCCCAGCCCTGCAAATCAGAGTCTTCATGGCAGAGGTAAAGAAAATCTACATTTCTAACAAGTGTTCCAGGTGATTCTTACAATCTGGCAAGTTTGAGAAAAAATGGATAATGGAAAAAGTTCTAGCTTTGTAGCCAGACTGACTGAATTTGAGTATCTGCTTGATTAGGAGCCAAATAATCTTTGGAGAACATTTTTGAGCCTCATTTTCTTGTATAAGGGGGGCTGGGGCATCAAATAAATTACTGTTTGTAAAGGACCTAGCACTGTGTCTGTGCTCTCTAAAAATATCAATAGTAAGACATTAGTGGCTTGATTCTCAAGGATTTAACAAAGTTAAAATGGATCAATTTTTTCTCTTCTTCAAAGATGGAGCAACAGTTTTAAACCGATCAATTCTGGATTGATAATTCCCTGCCCACCTCTTCTTTTGCCCAAGAATGTATTTGTAGGAAATGAATGGCCAGGAAGACTCTTCTGGCACTTTCCTTATTGTTGGACATTTTTCACAGATTGTTACTGCTACTATCTCATTCTCATTCTTCATCCATTTTAGCCACAGAATGAAATTCTTTGTCATTCCACTGGAGGGGAGAATAATGCCTAGTTCATAGGTTAACTAAGCTATTTTAGACTATTATTCCCTTCTAAACAAATGATTTATATTATATACAACATAATTGGCTTTGGCTAAAATATAAAGATATATCCCTGTATGCAAAAGAACATGGAAATGAGCATAACTCTGTGTCCATCTTCAGATGAGTTTATGTTTCTTAGATCTAATCCAATTTCCATGTCTTGGAATCTTCCTACTAATGGCAAATTATTGTGTTAATTAACTGGAATGACTAGCAATAATGGTGAGGCAAAGTCATTTTCTCTTTCTGCAGTCCTTCTCCTAAGCACTGGGACTGTGTGTTCTTGCAACCAAAGGGCAGTTTTCAAACTTTAGTGTAAAGAAGACTCTTGTGGGGAGCCCGCCATGTGTTAATTCCTGCTTATCAGCTCTGAAGCTGTGTGCATTGTGCTCTGGGGCGCTGCAGGGGTTTCCAAAAACTACTGCTCCAGGAATTTAATAAGCCTGTTACATTTAATTCAAATTTTCACTTTAAATTAGAAAAGGGTGGAGGAATCATGCTAGACTCCTGGCTAGGACTCCATTCCACTGCTCTTTAAATAAAATCCCTTTGTCATTCCATCCATTATCTACGCATCCAACTGCCATGAGCCAGGTGGACTGGGTGCTTGCAGGGAGCTCTTGCTTCCTTGAGACCATCAGTTTGGCTACCAGCAGTAGTATTTATGAAGTCTGCCTGGGAGCCTAGTACCTGACCACACTGGCCAATGTGGTATGGTGTGATGTGATGCGATGAGTCACTATATATGGGAAGCTGGAGACTTTCTGTACTTTGATTTCCTACCATTGCCTAATGGTAAACACTGAGATGGTTCCACTCCTGATTTGGTCCCTGGGGTAGAGGCCTGCTGGAAAGGGCAATTATAAATTTAGTAATGACTTACATGAACAGCAGAGAAAACACTATAAATCCTCAAAAATGAGAGGTGGCACAAGCATCAGCCAATGATGACATAGCATCACTTGGCTCAAGGGTGTAGCTAATTTCTGGGGACACAGAAGCGTGCAGACTAGAGATGAAGAAGGAATCTTCCCAACCCTCTGAGAATTTCTAGCCAGGGAAGAGAGAAGACAATGGCTCAGGCAAGAGTACATGTAACTGTGATGCTAGGCAGAATGGTGTAAATGTCACGAGAAAGGTCCAAAGTGTTAGCGGGGGTCCAGAAGAGATTGCACACTAGGTGGGGTTTTCCAGAGGAAGTGGTATTTGAACAACTCTTTGAAGCAAGGGGTAGGAATCTGACAAGTTGTGGGGGGAGAGAAAGAGAGAGAGAGGAGGAGGAAAGAGGAGAGGAGAGGAGAGAGGAGAGGAGAGGAGAGAGGAAGGAGAGAAGAGAAAGACGGAGAGAGAGAGAAAAGAGAGAAGAGAATTCAGACTGCAGGAATGTCTTGAGCAAAAGTGTAGAGTGGAGAAGTCCTGTTGGGACAAAATAAAACTCCTTTTGGGAGAACTGGGAAATGTTCTTTTGGATTTTAGTGGGAGACTGGAAAGTTGGGTTTGGTCAACACCAGATCTGAGTTTGGACTTCTTCAGTAGGCAGCAAGGAGCCTTTAGAGGGACTTGAGCAGGAGGGTGACACCATCAGAAATGTACTTTAGGCAGCACAGCAGCTGGGTGGAGGAGGATTTGGAGGAGGATTTGGAGGAGGAAAGGCTATACGATCGCACCAGTGAGGAGGCTCTTGCAGAGAAGTGTGAAGAGGAGGAATAATTGACTGTGAGCAGCAAGAAGGGCCGGGAGAGACAACACAGCAAGTAAAACTGTGGGAGTTGCAGGCAAAAGGCAAAGTTGAAGAGAAATATAGCTTGGGGACCTGAGAACAGGTGACAACAGCAATAAAAATTCAAGGGAAAGAAGAGAATCTGGACTCCGGGGGCAAGTAGCACTTTGGGTCTGAGGTGGCCATGGGCATCCTGCTGGTGAGGGAAAAATGAGTGGCCACTGAAAAGAAATAAATGAGTTGACAGTGCTTTGGGAAAAAGTTTTGGGGTGAATGGTGAAACTATCCAAGGGTGGGTCACCAAAAATGAAGAGGATCATGATAGGCTGTAGGCAGGGTATACGTTAAACAATTTGGAGGAAGAAAAACTAAAAACTGAGTACAGGAAGACTAGTCCAGGACAGTGGAGGGATAGCAGCGAGTCAGGGAAAGAGGTGTGTGTGTGTTTAAGGGTCAGTTCAAGAGAGAGAGAGAGAGACCAGTGTCAGAAACTGCAGAACAAGCTGAATCAGCTCCAGCCGGTGGTCCAGGATTTGTCTCTGAATTAGAACTAAACTAGACACCCTTCTGGGAAGGGCGCTGCCTTAAATCTGTCTTTGGTTCATTATAATATCGAAATAAAGGTTAGGCACCTCCTAAGGTGTCTATTTTCCTGTTTAGTGTGAATTAATCTCCTCCACTAATACCCTGAATGAGTCACTTATCCTGTCTGGGGGCACTGGTTTTGTCATCTTTAAACCTTCCAGTGCACGTATGAAAATGCCGGGTAATTATACAAGACTAAATCCTACCACGATGGGTTTTCCGGCAGAATAAATAGAGCTTAAATGG
The DNA here is from genome assembly GCA_028451465.1 of Erethizon dorsatum. Taxonomy (NCBI): domain Eukaryota; kingdom Metazoa; phylum Chordata; class Mammalia; order Rodentia; family Erethizontidae; genus Erethizon; species Erethizon dorsatum. Next base: position 101,508,690 of record CM051833.1, read on the forward strand.
TCTTTTCAACTTTTGTCACCCATTTTTTTTTTTTTTTTTGGTGGGTACCGGGGGGGGGTCGACCTCAGGACCTCGCGCGCCAGCAGGCGCCCGTGCCGCGATATCACCGGCCCCTTTTTCGTATGTGGGTTCCGGGAGTCGAACTCGGGCCCTCGCGCTTGCCCGGCAGGCGCTTAAGCCGCTGAGCCATCTCACCGGCCCTGTCACCCATGTTTTAAAATTAGTTTTATTTTTAACGAGATCTAGAAACGAAACAACTGGAGGAAAAGGACTTCGCCATCCATTTACCTCTGAAGATCTTCCCAGTCCCCTGCCCAGGCCTTTTCCTTGGCATTGAGGAGGTGCCCAGAAAAATACCAAACGGACATACAAAAACATAATGTCACCAAAATTTTCCTAACAAGTAAGCAACTATGGAAAGTCGGCCAGCCTCCCGTCTCCAGGGACCTGAAGCCTGAGGCCGGTCAGAGCAGACGAGCGCAGGTCTCCGCGGCCTGGGCCCTCCATGCGAGATTTTCTTTAAAACGCCAGTCGCGCTCAATCCAGGTAACGAGGCCGGCTGTGGGTAATAGCCAATAACCTGAAAAGACGCGAAGGTGTCAAGGGAGACACGGTTTATCTTCAACAATAGGACAGTATCTGTAACACTGTTTACAGTAAAAACAGGAGGCGGGGCAAAGAGGGAGGGTGTCTAACGTGGCAATTAAGTCTGCTGCGTGGACAAGATCTGCCCAAGCTCGGAGGAGTGCGGACAATGTCCGCAGGGTCCCCGCTTCAGACCCGCACCAGCACCCTGCGCTCCCCTCTCGCTGCCCCGGCTCCCGCGTCCTCGTCCGGAGAGGACGGCCCGTCCCGGCACCGCCAGGCGGCGGGGAGCGCGGGCGCGGGGTCGCAGCCGAGCCGCGGCCCCAGGGCGCACCGGGCTTGCCGTCTGCAGGCGGCCGGGCCGTGCGCGCGAGCCCGTGGGGTGTGCGCCCGCCCCCGCGGCGTGTGTACTCACAAAGGTGCGCTCGCTAGGTCCACGGCCCGGGTGTGCGCTCCACCCGGAGCCGCAGGACCCGGGGTCTGGAGCGCGGTCCCGGCTCCACCCGGCTTCCCGGCCAGAGGGGCCGAGGGGGTGCGAGGGCGGGGCGGGACGGCCGCGGCCCGCTGGAGACCGCGCGGTGCGGCGGCGGGGCAGGTCCGAGCGCGCCGCCCGTTTTCGGGCACTCGGCCGGCTGGGCTCCCAGAGCAGACGCGGGGCTCGGGGCCCGGTGCACTGCAGCTTGGTGGGGCAGCCAGGCAGGCGCTGTTCCCCACCCGGGTCTGCAAAAGTGAAGTGGAAAGCAGCCGCCGAGCGCAGCCTCCTCCCCGCCCCCGGCGCCGCAGCCGCGACCGGGGTGGGGGGAGTCCCCCCGGCCCGACTGGAAGGGAAGCGGCGGCCGCGGCCGCGCCTCCTCCGCCTTCCTCTCCACTCGAGTCCCCCGGGCTCCGCGCCGCATTTCTTTGTTTTGAAAGCGCCTCCTCCGCCCAGAGGCTTTTTCCCCAAGCCGGCTGGCTGACGCGGGGTGGGGCATCGGGCTGCAGGCCCGCCCCCCATTTAGCTCGGAACCCTCCTCTCCGCACTCCCCGGCTCCCCTTCCCTCCCCGCTGCGACCCACGAAGCGCGTCCTCACTTGTCCGACATCAAAGGGAGGCAGAGAACTGGAGGGGTAAGCTGAACAGGCAGGGGGTGCAGAGACCTACCCACCTTGCACCAGACCCGGCGGCCCGCCTCCTCCCGCGGAACCCCGCCTGAGCCCCGCCCCCCGCGTCACGGCGGCCTGACATTCTCACAACCCACCCCGCACCAACCCCGCCGCCCCCGCCACCCCCGTGTCCGCCAAGTGCTCTATTTATGTTTCAGTCCAGTGATTTGCATAGGCCCCGCCCCCAGCCTTAGGTTCTTCCTATCGGAGCCCCGCCTTACCCTTGACGTCACGCTGTGGGCCACACCCCTCGTGCCCGTACAAGGAGCGGCGGGCCCTAGATGGCAGCGTGGCGTCGCCGCGGCGTGTGCGTGTCGCGCTTCCTTGTGCCGTTTATAGGGTCCAGGCACTTCCGCTGTCGGGTTAGAAGCGGCGCGGTCATGGCGGAGCGCGGACAGCAGCCTCCTCCCGCGAAACGGCTCTGCTGCCGGCCGGGCGGCGGCGGCGGCGGAGGCGGGGGCAGCAGTGGCGGCGGCGGCGGCGCGGGCGGCGGCTACAGCTCTGCCTGTCGGCCGGGCCCGCGGGCGGGCGGCGCGGCGGCGGCTGCGACGGGGTGCGGGGGCGGCGCGGCGCTGGGGCTCCTGCCGCCGGGGAAGACCCAGAGCCCCGAGTCGCTGCTGGACATCGCGGCTCGTAGAGTGGCGGAGAAGTGGCCCTTCCAACGCGTGGAGGAGCGCTTCGAGCGCATCCCGGAGCCCGTGCAGCGCCGCATCGTCTACTGGTCGTTCCCCCGCAGCGAACGGGAGATCTGCATGTACTCGTCCTTCAACACCGGCGGCGGCACCGCGGGCGGCCCCGGCGACGACAGCGGCGGCCCCGGTGGCGCGGGCGGCGGGGCGGGCGGCGCGGGCGGCGGCGGCTCCTCGTCCTCGCCGGCTGCCACCTCGGCCGCCGTCGCCGCCGCCGCTGCGGTGGGGGCCGGGGCCCCGTCGGTGGGGGTCGCTGGGGCGGCGGACGGCGGCGACGAGACGCGGCTGCCCTTCCGCCGGGGCATTTCGTTGCTGGAGAGCGGCTGCGTAGACAACGTCCTGCAAGTCGGTGAGTCACGGGGCAGCCGCGGGCCGTCGGTCGGTCCGTTCTCCCCGCGGGTACCCCTCCCCAGTGCCCTCCGCTGCCCGGACGGTCCCCCCAGCCCGTCCCCGCCCCCGTCTCCCGAGCCAGCGGCGCGAGTGGGAAATGAATCAGCAGGACGCGCCCCTCCGCGGGTCAGCTCCCCCGGCCCGCGCCGCCGTCTCCCTCGCCTTCCGCCGGCGCGCATCATAGAAGACTGCTTGCCGGGCACGGGGGGCGACGCGGACAAAGGCGCGGGGGCCGCCCGGAGCGGCGAGGGTGTGCGGCGGGGCCGTGCGGGGCGGGGGGGGGGGCGCGGGCCGCGCAGACAATGCCGGCCGGGCAGAGCCGGCCGGGCCGCTCCGCGCTCGCCCCCTCTCCCGGGCTGTCGCCGCTCCTCTTTCTTCCTCTCCCCCCGCGGTTGGTGGGAGGGGAATGCGCGGAACGTCTCTGGGCCGCCTCTCCGCCCCGGCCTCGACGGGAGGAGCGGCCGAGGCGCTCCGGGGTCGCCGCGGTGTCGGGCCCGGGCGAGCCCCGCCGAGCGCCCCGCGCAGGTCTTTGCGCTCCCCCCGCACTCCTGGCTCCTCGGGCAGCGCGGGAGGCGGCGGCGGGCCGGCCCCTCCGCGGAGGGCGGGGTGGAAGGGGCGAGCCCGTGCGAGCGGGTCGGGGTGCCGTCCTCCGGGCGAGCCGCGGGGCACCCGGGACGGCCGCCGGGCTGCGGGCGCTCGGGCTGAGGCTGGCGGGGCGCTCTCGCGTCCCCCGCGCGGCTGCCCGGCGCGACCCCGCACTTTGTTCTCCTTTGCAGGTTTATTTGTGCCCATTTCCATTTTCTCTCACTCTTCGAAAAGGGGAAAGCAAACAAAAGAGTCTCTTTTATTTCTTTTCAGGGCTTGTAAAGTAGAAGATATTTGACAAAGGCGAGAGAAGGACTTGTGATTTAAAGCTGCACACCCTCCTTTCTCTGACAGACTATGAGAGTTATCTCAAAATGCTGACTTTAAAAGAGCCCCTGCTCCTCCACCCCCAAAATGTTTTTCCTTTTTTTTTTTTTTTTTTTATTCTGTCCAGATACCTTTTCCACCCTTAGTGGTTGGAATGTTTGAACTAGACTGAAATGAACAATACCGTAGTGAAACTCCGCACTGCCTGTATTTTTTCCTGATTGCCAATGGTGTATTTTCTACCCCCTTCCTGTGTTAATCTCCTCTAGATTGCATGCTCAACGCTGTACCAAATGAATGGGGATAGATTGGAAGGCATCTTTCTTTGATTTTTCACTTATTCTTTTCTCTTTTTCTGTGGTCATTTCCTTTTATCGTCTTATTTGGGGGTGGGTGGGGGTCTGGATAGTGCCCCAGAAGAATTAAAATTTGTTTTAATCTCGTCTGGTTAATTTGAATTCTAATGCAATCTGCAAATGTGATTTTCTGCATGGTCATTTATTTCCAAAGGCAGCCCCCAGCGTTGCCTTTTCTATGCTCAGCACCCTTTCTTGGGGGGGGGTGCTTTGAGGTTATCCATCCTTTTTTTCCCTTTCTCTTTTAACATCTAATTAACATTCTTTCAAGTTACTATTTTTTTGTTTCTTTGCTTGTTTCCTTGCGGATTGAAGGACATCTATGGTTTCTGAGTATAAAAAACTAGAGTGCGAATTTTTATGGCTGGGTTGGCAGTGTTGAGGTGGTTTTTTTCCCCCCCTCTGTGCTTGACTCTGCTTGCAAGCAATGAGGAATGACAGGAGAGCACATAGGGAGGGTTTCTTGGCTGATTGCATTTAAGCCAGGAATTCACTGTGAAAATAAAGCCAAGGGGCGATAAATAAAAGATGCAATCTTCTCTAGGAGACAGACACACAGCGTGGGCTTTGCCTGCTTTCATCAGTGGAAGAGGCCTGGGTGAGTAGTTGTAAAAAGAATATAGTAACTTTTTGAATAGTCTCCAAAGGGAAAGGAGGCCCCTGAAGGGAATTGGCAGTGATGGGTGTGAAGTGGTGTGACGAGTTCGAAGAGTTGACCTAGTGCGGCTTGAAGGGTTAACTGACACTTGGGAAACATACGTGCTAAGCAAGTGCTGTACAAATCGTGGGAAATATTCCTTATTTCCCTCTGAATTAGCAATTTCCTTAACTTCCAAGTTGTAGTAGTTGTGCCAGTCAGCTTAGAGATGGGAGGCTGTTAAACGCCTGGCAGCTGGCACTGAGAGGGAAAACTTAGGACCAGCCCCTCCCCCCTCGGCGGGGAGTGGGAAGAGGGCGGCTGAGCTCAGGATCTAATTTGCTTGAAGGGATAGTTTGAATTGGAATACTAACTCACGAAGTTTACTTTATAATTGTGATTTGAGGTCCATTTTGTTGGATGTGTTTTGTTTCACAGCCTGGGCCGGAAAAGAACAGAATACTGTGTTATCACCATAAGCAGTTTTCTGCTTTTGCACAATTACATTTGTTTTTACAGGAAGTAGCCATTGACTTTTGTAGAGATGACTGAATTATAGCTACAGTAGTGCTCATTCGAATTGTTGAACTTTATTTTACATCTGTGCTTTTGAAGATTATCTAAGGATTCAGGGGCAGAGTTGGGCTGGTCAGAAATTAAGCCTGCGTGGGGTAGTTATTTTGCAGCTCCTAGATTTTAAGAAGTTTAAAAATAATAAAACCTTCGGTTGTAAGCAGTATCTAATTGGTGGATATCAGTTGATTATAGGAGAGTTAGAGTAACTAGTAGATTGATGTTTGTTAAATAATGATATTGAAAGGGATTTGCCTCTGTTGGTGCTGTTATGTAAATATAATTGACATCATTTAAGTAGTGATTAAGAAGTTACTACATAAGTGATTTCCCCCCGAATTTTTGCTTGAGAAAAAGCTTCTTCCCTTAAGTAAGCTAAAACTCAAATTATGAAGGAAAAGATAGATAAGTTTACTTCAATAAAAATTTAAAATTTTCTGTAGGGCCGAAAACACCATAGTAAACCAAGGTAAGCAGCTGACTGGGACAAATATATTATATTTGATCAAAGGCTGACAGAAAACTATTAATTGGTTAAAAAACAGAGATGAATAACAGCAGGAAAGTGGACAGCACATTTCAGAGACTAAGAAATACAAATGGTTGGTTAATAAACATACTCTTGGGCCGGTGAGATGGCTCAGTGGTGTAAGTGCCTGCCTTGCAAGCGCGAGGGCCCGAGTTCAACTCCCGGATCCCACATACGAAAAAGGGGCCGGTGATATCGCTCAGTGGCACGGGCGCCTGCTGGCGCGCGAGGTCCTGAGGTCGACCCCCTGGTACCCACAAAAAAAAAAAAAAAAAAAAAAAAAAAAAATAAACATACTCTTCTTCACTCTTACATAAAGTATAAATGAAATTCCATTTCCATCTACCACATTGGTAAAGACTGAAAAGAGCTAGATAGTAACATATCCAGAATTGGTTGGGGAGGTGGGAGACATGAATAAAGAAGATAGACTCATGTCAGTGCATAAAACATCTGGAAGGCTACACAAGTGACTCTTGGATGGATGGCGGGTATTTTTGGAGAAGAGCAGTCAAGTGAAGGGGCAAAGTTGGAGGGGTGGATTTTACTTCTTTATGCCTGTCTTGTGGTGGGGTATTTTTACTATTAGAAGCATATGTTTTGTAATAAACTTAAAAAATTATCTTTGCTTTTTGAATTTATACTGTTTTGAGAAATCATTGCGTGTGTGTGTGCGTGACTGTCGTGTGAGTGTGGGAGTCCTTTCTGAAGACCTAGTTCCCCCTCTCTGGTTTTGAGAAAGTTTCCTTATTTGTGACTAGGCAATTCAGGAGCAAAACAAAGTCTTGATTTTTGTGAGAAGACTGAGAAGGAATGAGTTTCTGTTGTTTGGTGGTACTGATTGAACCCAGGGCCTTTGCACTGAGCGACATCTCCAAGCCTTTAAAAATTTTATTATTATTATTATTATTATTATTTTATTTAGGTTGTGCTGAGTTACTAAGGCTGAGCTGAATTTGTGATCTTTCTGCCTCAGCCTCCAGAGTGCTCGGATTACAGGCATGTGCCATCATGCCTGGCTCGGAAATAAAGGAAGTTGTGCTTTTTCTGCTTACTATTTTTGAGAGGAAAGAATATTGCTTGGGACTTTCTTAACACATTTTATTTGTTTGTTTTTGTTTATTGAGACAGTGTCTTGTAGTTCAGGCTGGCCTTGAACTCACTATGTAGCCCAGGCTGACCTCAAACTCTGCAATTCTCCTGCCTCAGCCTCCTGAGTGCTGGAATTATAGGTGTGCACCACTATATCCAGCTATAACACGCGTTCTTATTATGGTCTTTTCAGGTAAATGACTTAAAAATTTGCCTGTGTTTTTGGAGTGACAAGGCTTTAAAAGGGGATCATTGTTAGAATTAAGGTGAATAAAAATTTCAGTAAGAATTTGTTTGAATATTTTGATTTACTTTACAGATGTGTGGTAACTAGAGATGTAATTCCAAAAGTACTTTCAGAATTGGGTGTTTGTTGCTTAGATAGTATGTTTTACTGAATGTATTTTCAAGGTTCAAATGATCTAGAATGATTTTTGTGTAGGATCCTGTGCATTTTCTGCCTTTTTTCTTCCCTAGTGCTGGGTATCAAACCTAGGACCACACACATGCTAGGCAAGTAGTTTACCACTGAGCTGTTCCCAGCCCACCCTCTGCCTTTTGATGAGTATAAAACTACAGTGCATGAAAGAAATTTTGAAACTGCTCACCTGTGTGTGTGTTTGTTTTGGTGAGTTCAGATGTTTGTTTACAGTTGATTTTTTTTTTTTTTGGTACCAGATGTCGAACTCAGGACCTCATGCTTGTGAGCAGGCGTTTGTGCTGCTGAGCGATATCACTGGGCCTTTTTTTTCCCTTTATGTGGGTACTGGGAGTCGAACTCAGGACCTCGCACTTGCCAGGCAGGCGCTTATGCCTCTGAGCCATCTCACTGGCCCCTACAGTTGATTTTTTTTTTTTTTTCCTGTGGGTACTGGGGGTCGAACTCAGGACCTCGTTTTGAAAGTATCTTAGTACCTGAAATGTCCTCTGTGGTGTTCTAAGCCAAGTTCAATCTTCAGTTTTTAGGTGAGGAATACTTGGCATTTTGTTACGATACTTTGTTTCCGAAAGTTGGTATTTCCAACTTTCCTCAGTGAGGAAATACAGTGTTCAGTAGATAATATATTTTTTATGGCCCTAAGACTAACAATGGAAAGGTGGAATTGAAGGTTTAGGTTAAACAAACTGTTCTCTTATTTCAGTCTTGTCATTTCTTGCTACACAGTTGTGCTATGAATGCATCCTTAGACTGAAAAGGCCATCCTAATGTTTTTCCCTTTTCTGTTGAATTTAATTCTTTTTTGCAGATGTGAAACTTTGATACCTCCCTTTTTAGAAACACCAGGATGCATGTGAGACATGTCTTTTAATAAAAGAGTTCCTGCGAGTCAAGTAAAGTCCTTATTATCTGAAGTATATTCTCTTGATTTTTTAACATGTCTACCCTGGACCTCTTTTCATAATTCATGGCATTTTCTTTTTTTTTTTTTGTGGGTACCGGGGGGTCGACCTCAGCACCTTGTGTGCCAGCAGGTGCCCGTGCCGCTGAGCGATATCACCGGCCCCTTTTTCGTATGTGGGTTCCGGGAGTCGAACTCGGGCCCTCGTGCTTGCCGAGCAGGCGCTTAAGCCGCTGAGCCACCTCACCGGCCCAGGCATTTTCAATTCTGATTTTAATGTTTCACATAGTAAAATACAGGCTAGCATCTCTTGTTCAGGCTCATATTAAGTGGTTAATTAAGAATGTGTGATTTCAGCATATAATATGTTTAGTGAGCAGGATGGCAGTGGGGGAATGATGTGTTTTCTAAGAAAGCTGTTCCCTTTAAAAGTATGCGATTAGATTAACATTCTTATTTTATTTATTTATTTTTTTTTATTTTTGTTTTTTATGTGGGTACCGGGAGTCGACCTCAGGACCTCGAGCTTGCCAGCAAGCGCTTATGCCACTGAGCGATATCACCGGCCCATTTTTTCCTTTATGTGGGTTCTGGGAGTCAAACTCAGGACCTCGTGCTTGCCAGGCAGGCGCTTATGCTGCTGAGCTATCTCACTGGCCCAACATTATTTTAGGCTCTTTTTCAGTGAAGCAAATTATTTTGGTAACTTTAAGATGTATACTAATGTATATGAAAAAACAAAGTCATTTAGTGTTAGAAATTTTCATAGAGCAGTCATTAAACTGCTGTTGACTTACTTAAACTGTCACATTATAAGACAAATCACCTCTCTCCCCCACAAAAAGCAGATTGTAAGTGAAACCCTCAAAACTATTTTTAGTTACCTTCCAAATTACATTGATAATTTTTTTTTTTTTTTTTTTTTTTTTTTTTTTTGTGGGTACCGGGGGGACGACCTCAGGACCTCACGCGCCAACAGGCACCCGTGCCGCTGAGCGATATCACTGGCCCCTTTTTCGTATGTGGGATCCGGGAGTCGAACTCGGGCCTTCGCGCTTGCAAGGCAGGCGCTTAAGCCGCTGAGCCGTCTCACCGGCCCTACATTGATAATTTTTAAAATGGAATTTTCTCAAAAGAGCTTAGTTGTTTTTTTTTTTTTTTTTTGCCTTTATGTGGGTACCGGGAGTCGACCTCAGGACCTCGTGCTTGCAGGCGCTTATGCCGCTGAGCTATCTCACCGGCCCTGTTTTTTTTTTTTTTTTTTTTTAATTAGTTTTTGTTTAAATGCTTGGGGACTAGTCTAAATTTGAAAACATGAGCTATTTTTTCCTTTTAATGGATGGGAAGATTGTATCTCCTTCCCAGAAATTAGTGTTAATATCAGTTAGATCAATTATCAATGACAATTTGGAGAAAAATACTAGTTTTGTTCCATGGAAAGAGACTGTCACTTCTCTATCCTAGCCCAGTTCTCAAAAATAAGAAGTGTGTTGGTTGGATTTGTTTTAAAAACCTAAGTATCTTTTTAGTTTTTGCTTTCAGTGCTCTGTGCTACTAAGAATATGCTTTGTATGTGGTTTTCAGTTCTTTAAAAATAGAATGCTTCCTTAATTTTTTTCATCTAACAAAGATAAATGAAGCAAGCTTTGAAGACAATGTAGTCCAAAAACTGCTTATTATTTTGAATGTTCAGTTGATTTGAAACATGGACTTTCAACTGATAGTAATCTGTTGTAAGGTTATGTTAAATGTTTTGTATCTGTAGAATTCGTAGGTTGGTAACTGGTTTTGTGTCAGCTACTGTGTATTATATGTGATGTTCACAAGTGAGCAAAAAGACACGTGAACACAGGTCTAATTTGAGTATGATACTCCAAGCATATTCTAGTGACCCCCTATGTACAGATGTGTTATTCCATAAGAGAAGCTGTTTTTATAAATAAAATACTCTTTCATTATGTTGTTACTCATAGAACTATGGAGATTTTATAGATGAAAAGATAACATCAACTCCAGCTTTTCTCGTTTTTTCAGATGAGAAAACTGAGGCCTAGGCAAATTGTCCAGAGTGGGACAGTAAATGGAAAAATGACTGTTTTTCTGTAGCTTGGGCTTTCTCCTATGCACTTGGGTTCTTTAGTAGTCTGAGAAGTCAGAACAAGCATATTCTTAAATGATAAGACTTTTGGAGAGCTTCTTTTATTGAATGTTATAAAAGTATCTCAAAATAGCATTGCAGGATTAGTTCTCATGGTTTCAGTTCAGAAATGTTCCAGCATGCAAAATGCATGGAAATTGTAGTTATGTTATGAGAGTAAAGTTCAGGAAAATTTAGTTATGATTGCTACCTGTACAAAATTGTCATAGCTGTATGATAATAAACAAATGTATGGCCACACCCATGTAGTAAAGAATTTTCCGACATTTTAAAGTGCTTAGGAAGAGTACCAGAAGTTAATACCCAGTAAAATATTTAGTCTGAATTTAGTGTGTTCACAATAATGTCCATACTACATTTGACCTGTTTTTTCTATATCGCTCTGTGTGCCTCCTCCCTTTGACCAGTAGATAAAATAATACGAACAGAACCCTGTAGGATGTACCACTGTTCCTTTAGTAATACTCTCTCTAACTGAAAGACTTTCTATATGATTTGGGGTAAGACTTCACTGAACCAGTGGAATATGATTTATGATAAGGCTTTTCTTTTGTGTGTGGTACTTGGGTATTGAACCCAGGGCCTTTGTACTGAGCTGCACATGCAGCCCTTTTTTATTTTTACTTTGAGATAGAGTCTCACTGGGTCATTAAATTGCTCAGGCTGGGCTTGAACTTGTGATCCTCTTGCCTCAGCCTCCCATAGTATGGGATTAATGGTGTGGGCCACCATGCCTAGCTTGAATTCTTACTACAACAACGTTTAGTAATAGAGTAATAACTGCTATGGCTCTTAATCAGATACTGCTTTCTCTATGCACTTTGTATTTAACAGCTCTAGGTGGTCTCTGTTATTTTCCTCTTATAGATGAGGAAACTGAAGCATAAGCAGAAAATAACTTTAAGGCCACACAAGCTAGTAAATAACAGACCCAGACAGGACCCCTTTGACCTGTGCTCTTACAAGCATTACTGCCAGTGATGCGTCATCATTACCTGTTCTAGAAGGTTATCTTATTGTCTACTTTCAGAGTGATTTTCACAGTGACCTGAATTTTTTATTTTTATTTTTTCGGTACCAGAAATCAAACTCAGGACTTTGCACTTGCCAGGCAGGCGCTGTGCAGCTGCGGTACATCACCGGCCCCTGAATTTAAAATTATGACTGTAACTCTGGTTTTTAAATGTGTATTTTTAAGTTTAACTTGAAAAACACTGTATTTTAAAAATGCCTAGTTTTTGGGCCAGTGAGATGGCTCAGCGGCATAAGCGCCTGCCCGGCAAGCATGAGGTCCTGAGTTCGACTCCCAGAACCCACATAAACGATAAAAAGGGTCGGTGATATCGCTCAGTGGCACAAGCGCTTGCTGGCAAGCACGAGGTCCTGAGGTCAACTCCTGGTACCCACATTAAAAAAAAAAAAAAAAAAAAAAAAATGCCTATTTTTGTTTTCCCCCAGTCTGGAAGTGAACCCAGGGTTTCACAAATGGTAAGCACATACTATATCACTGAGCTACACCTGCAGCTAAAAATGTCTTTTGAATGAATTTCTGCTTTGGAGGATGATTATAGTGGGTGATTTTGTTCAACCTCCATGAGAAGTTGAACTTTTGAAAGAAAAATAACTTGCAGGTTAGATCTAATATATATGCTACAAAGTATGTTCAGAAAGTGTATTTAAGAAATTACATATTTATCTCATTTTAAGGTCCTTTTAAAATACTATGTATTTGAAAGTTAACACTACTTTTTACTAGTGGAGAGATTTGACATTCTTTTGGGGCGTTGCTTGGGACACTGAGCTACACCCCCAGCTTAGATGTGACCTTCTTAGAAAGAATAGTTTTATAGTTGTGTCTGTGCAGTTGTTGCACCCTGATGTTAACTGGAGGGATGCAATAGAACCTGTCAGTACGTTTAAACTCTTACAAACCCAATAAGCTAATCAGATAAGTTGGAAACTCATTTAGTGAATTAATGTGCTTAAAATTCAGGTGACTGGCTGCCTGGTCGTGCCTTGTTTAACAGTCTATTTACTTAAAGCATTTTTCATAGTTAATTGGTGTCTCTGCTATTGGAAGATATGCAGAAAATATGCACAAGAATATATTATGTTGAATGAATCCACAGAATCAAGCTTTAAATTCTCTTATTTATGTTAGTCAAATTTAGGAGTCTGTATGTGCTTGTTAAACAGATCTGTAAAGACCGGTAAATGCTTGCTGACAGCGACCACCATTTTTATGAATGCAGTATAGGCATTTTATTACTCAGGTACCAAGGGCAAAGCCTGGAGCCTTTTCAAGTATTGGTCTTCTTAAATGTCTGCTCAGGTTGAAGGCAGCGCTATCTTTGGTGATGCTGGACCTTTGCTGCTGCTGTGCCTTTCCATGAACTAATATCTATGAAGAGACGGTCATGACTTTTACAAATACTTGGCATAAGTGGGCAAGGTGGTGCATACCTGTGATGCCAGTAGTCTGGGAGGCTGAGGTAGCGAGATTGCAAGTTTGAGCCTAGCCTGGGCAGCTTAGCAGCTTAGTGAGACCATGTCCCAAAATAAAAAATATGAAGGGCCAGGATGAAGTTCAATGTAGAGGCCCTGTTTCAGTCCCCCGTACTGAAAACTAAAGTGTCAGAAAATTAATTCCTAAAACTCAAATACCAGAAATTTATGATCTGATCATTATAGGTGAGGAAACTTGTTAATGTTACTCTTATTCCTTAGGATTTTTTTTTTTGTTTGTTTGTTTTTAGCATTTTTTTTTTTTTTTTTTTTTGTGGATACCGGGGGGTCGACCTCAGTACCTCGCGCTTTGGCGCCTGTGCCGCTGAGCGATATCACTGGCCCTTTTTTCGTATGTGGGATCTGGGAGTCGAACTCGGGCCCTCGCACTTGCAAGGCAGGCGCTTACGCCGCTGAGCCATCTCACCGGCCCTGTTTTTAGCATTCTTTAAGCTTCTCAGCACTTAGAATTTTGTGTTCTTCACTTGATCTTAACCAAAAGGCTGAGAAGCAGTAAGATTTTGTATTGTTGGTGCTTGTAGTACTTCCTTCTCTGTGTTCTCCACATATCCCTTGTGTAATGTACTTTATGCTTTCTCGACGGTGGTAAAGCTGAGGACCGAAATGACCAGTGGCTGCTTTGTCATGATGGTAGAATTAAGTGAAGCGTGAGAGCGGGAGAGGGAGAAGCTCTGAGTCCAGCCTGTCTTGGAGGCCTAATTTCTTTCTCCCTTCCTTTTTCAGATTCCTTTCCTTTTCCTGTCGTTTCCCTCTGCTTTCTTTTTCTTGGGCACAGGACTGATGAAGTGGGGAGTAGGAGGTGTAGTAGAAACCAAGATATACTGGAAGAAGTAACTGCCCACTGGGAGTGCATTCCATTTCCTTCATTCTCTGCACTTGTCCTCTCTCCCTCCAGCCTCCCTTGATTTGGGGAAATAAAGCTGAGGTCAGAAGGACCTATGTGTTCCAGCTGCTGCTTAGCTGCTATTTTTAGTCTGGCCCTACATCAGGCTGGCACCAAGCCATGGTGGCACAGAGCCAGCACTTTGTGGGACTGCTGGCACATGTTAAAAACTAAACTTTTCATCAAATGGAACTGTCAGGCGTATTCTGTGATGTGGTACTCTGCTTACCTGTGCCTTTTTGAAATACAATGTACTGTACATGGTTTTTAGGAATGATTTAATTGTATTCATCATGAATAATAAAACTCAAAACATGTAACATACAGTTTATTTTATATGAGAAAGATTTAAAAATTGCCTTATCAGTTCATCTATACATCTATACATCTTAAACATCTAGCTCAGTAATTTCGGTTTTGTGTGGCACTAAGAGGTGTGAAATTTACCTGATTTATTTAATATGCATCAGCATCTTTAAAATTGCCATTGCTGGGCCGGTGAGATGGCTCAGCGGCTTAAGCGCCTGCCTGGCAAGCACGAGGGCCCGAGTTCGACTCCCGGATCCCACATACGAAAAAGGGGCCGGTGATATCGCTCAGCGGCACGGGCGCCTGCTGGCGTGCGAGGTCCTGAGGTCGACCCCCCGGTACCCACAAAAAAAAAAAAAAATTGCCATTGCTGTTGAAGTTCAGAGTCTGAATTGATTTATGTAATTATAGGTGTCATCAGACATTTATAAAATCACTTTTTTCCTACAGTTGTCAATGTTCTTTTTGTTAACACATTTATGTATGTTTAGGTGTATGTTCTAGTAATGTATTTAACCCAAAACACTTACTATTTATTCTTGTAGGGAGCAGCTAGATTTTAGTTGAAATACCAGCATACAGGTCTGAATTTTGCCAATATTATGTAGATTGTGTTTGCAAACTGAATTTTAAACTTTTGGATGCATATGTAAACTTATGAACTTGATTATATGTTGTACTCAAAATAAAAATTGTATCTGTTCTTAAATAATTTTGGGAAGAAAATGAATTTGTGTTCAATTTTCCTTTGGAAAGGACTTTGGTAAAAGTAGTCATGTTCTATATTAGTACGTAGAAAAGCTGAGAGTCTATTAGAGATGATTTGTGCTGCACTATGGACTTGCCTGTGAATAGGAATACAAATGGTAATGACTCGCTTACTCAGAAGTGGTGTAATGTACTTGGATGTGTGGGGTGTCAGGAGAGCATTAGTTAGTGCGTTGTCTGACACCCTTCCTAAGGTAGCACAAAATAATTGGCCACAATACAGATAGAATCAAATCGATTTCTTCTTTACTTTGTCTTTAAGGTTGGTATTGGATGAATTTGCTGAATTTACTTTTGTGAAAATAAAGAGCTTAAGTTGAGTGATAAAGTGTGAAAGGTGAATTGCCAGTCTAATAGCTTACAAAAGGATAGGTGTTTTAAGAATTTATTTGTATTTTTTTTTTTTTTTTTTTGGTGGGTACCGGGGGAACGACCTCAGGACCTCGCGCGCCAGGAGGCGCCCGTGCCGCTGAGCGATATCACCGGTCCCTTTTTCGTATGTGGGTTCCGGGAGTTGAACTCGGGCCCTCGCGCTTGCCGGGCAGGCACTTAAGCCGCTGAGCCATCTCACCGGCCCTTTTTTTTTTTTTTTTTTTTTTTTTTTTTACTTTTAAAACAGAGATGCTTACATTTTGGAGAAGAGCAAGTTGTGCAGTTTACTAACTTTGACCTAAGAATGTTTCATTTTTTTTACCTAGGGTCAAAACAAATTTCAATTAGAAAGTAAAATGTCTTGAGGATGGAGAGTATCAAATACATTGAACTGTGTCACAGTTTAGGAAATACGCCATATGGTGTCTTCCTGCATTTGGAAGTTACGATAGTTACTTGAAGGTGGTTTGGAAGTCAGTTGATATGTCTATGTATCTCTATAGATATGTGTGTGTAATATGTCACATATGAATCTACTGCGTAGCATTAGGTAAGTGACTATTTTATGGATTCTTAAATTTTGAGTTATATAAATGAAGTCAGTTCCCACTTAACAAGCTTGATTAAAACCAAAGTGCTGTAGGTCATTTTAGAATAAACCAGTGAGTTTTGAGAGTTCTTATAAGCAAAGTGTTCAAATAACACTCTTTATTAAAACTCATCAGAGCAGTTTCTTTGTAGTTTTCATGGATCTCTTTTAGCAATTAATTAAAAAGACATTTTGTTTAAGCTGTTTCATAAGTAGCAGAAAATTCCAAAGGCCTCGATAGTATTGTATTTTTATTTTCAATAAGGATGCTACAGTGGGGAACAAATTTTAAAAACTCTTTATTCTTTTTTTGGTTTGTTTGTTTTTTGCTTTTTTGAGACAGTCTCACTTTGTAGTTCAGGTTGACCTTGAACTCACTATGCAGCCCAGGCTGGCCTTGAACTTACAGCCTCCTCATTGTGGGGATTACAGGTGTGTACCACCATGCCTGGCATCTTTTTGTTTTTAACAGTATAAAATACACTTATTTTAAAATCGATTTTAAAAATCATTTCAGTACATTTAAATTGCACTCAAGATTTTTCATTCTATCATTAAAATTTTTAATTTTTGTAGTTTATAATTTTAGATGTATTAGAAAATTGGTGACAATGAGCTAGTCACTGAGTTTGTTCAAAATTTAGTGTTAAGTATTAGGTCTAAATTTATATTAGTAGATTATAGCTTAACAGTAGCTTGTCTTTTGATTTTGGTAAATCATCAAACTTCTGAGCTCTAGTGCTTTTCTGTGAAATTTTTTGACACAATACTTTGGTCTGTATTTCCTACACTGTATGTATGTTTGTGTGTCTGTATGTTATGTTGGCGGGTTTTAAACTCCCAACACAAGACATTCAAGTAGCCGTGACCAGATAATAGGGGGTTCTCCCCCACCTCCTCCTAGGAATGTATGTTTCATTAGGCTGTAAATACAATATTATATAAAATCTTATATTTACCTCTTGCTTTTTCCCCTTCAAACTTCTTGATAAATATAAGAGATGTTACAATTCAAAATGTATCTAAGTTCAATGTATCTAAGTTCAAGAAGTCTTTAAGTTAGGGTTAGGGTCCTGTATTTCTAAAAGACTAGGTTTAAAAATATACTCCAAGTTGCTGTTTTCTTTAACCCTTTTGAGTTGTGGAACAAGTTTTTATTCTTTTCAGTTTACCTTTTTGGTAATTTAAAATTGAGCTTTGAGTCAGACATTTTCCCCCCATTTTCATGGTACTCTGGGGATTGAGCCAAGGGCCTGTGTACTGAGCTACATCCCCAGACCTTTTTTCTAATTTTTTATTTTGAGGTGGGGTCTTGCTGAGTTGCCCAGGCTGGACTTGAACTTGGGATTTTTCTGCCTCAGCGTCCCATAGTACTGGAATCACAGATACCTTCCATCACAACTGACTTGACCCAGATAGTTTTTTTTTTTTTTTTTTTTTTTTTTTTTGTGGGTACCGGGGGTCGACCTCAGGACCTCGCGTGCCAGCAGGCGCCCGTGCCGCTGAGCGATATCACCGGCCCCTTTTTCGTATGTGGGATCCGGGAGTCGAACTCGGGCCCTCGCGCTTGCCAGGCAGGCGCTTAAGCCACTGAGCCATCTCACCGGCCCAAGACCCAGATAGTTTAAGAAGCTTTATTTAGTCTAAAGCATTGTATACCTTGCATACCATCATACTGTAAATATTTTTCTAATAGCAGACTAGATTCATTTAGATAACCTGGTTTCCTTATTAGGTGAGGAACTATAAATTACTTGAGTGAAAGTAAGTAGGCCTTCTGAAATTCTACAAGGAGGTTGTTGAAGAGACCCATCCCGGTCAGATTCAATCTTTTCCAAACTTGGGAACGCAACTGTGGAACTCACCTTTAATGTAAAAATTGGAGGAAATGATAGATAGCTTCTAAAGAGACATATCAAATGCTTATTGGAGTATATCAAATGCTATGTAGGATTGCAGATTTCTAAGCATGTTTGTTATGGGGACCCATCAATTGGCTAATCACATTGACTCAAAATATGTCAATATGTAAGAAACAGCAGTATACTGTCAGGTCATTTTGAGTTTACTTTGTTTCATAGGTATCTCTAGTTTTTTGAGGGGCATGAGAATTACAGAATATTTCCATTTTGAAATGAAAGCTAATTTCTGCCAGTTTAGGAAAAAATGCTGTCGAATTTTAAATTGAGAACAGCCAACTGTTAATAGTGTCAGTGCAGTGTGTGCACAGTAGACATCAAAATGTAACTTCAGTGATTGACAGGCTTAGATTATACGCCGGACCTCTGGATGCCTGAGTGAAATTATCTCAGTTGGAAAAAATAGCTCCAAATTTTACTGTTCGACTTTCTGAATTTTGAGTTCCCGTAACTTAATCTTTGTGAGGTATTTTGAGCAAGACCGTGACCATCGAATGGAAAGGTAGGTTGGTTTTTAATATTGGGTTTATCATTAATGCATTTCAATGGATGCTGTGTAAGGTTTCTTTCTCTTTTCCCTTGTTTGAGAGAACTTTTTCTTCTAGCATTAACCAAAAAGCTATTCTGAAAGTAATTTATTTATTCTGGAAGCTTTGGTGATGATTCCACCTTCTAAATAGAAAATAATTTGGGTGTTCCCATGCAGAATGGTATTTTTGAGTTATCTGAGAAAACAACTTTGTATTGTAAATGCCTTTGTGGGAGAGATTGCCTTTTCCTTTCATTTGCTATTTCACTTTTGAAAGAAATTGGTAAGGCTAACTTTAGTTTTCTGAAAACATTTTTTCCCCCCAGATGAGTTGCAAAGCACATGTAATTTAAAAACATCCATAAAGTCTTTGACATTGGGAATAGACATTGGCTAGTTAGTAGGAGTATTTTATGAACTGGTCCTGCAAAATGCTTATGACATTCCCTTGAGGTAAAATTTGCTTAAGACTTAGTTTTGCATAAAGTAGGTTGTACCAAGCAACTGTTTGAACAGTATTTTTGCAGTAAGAGTGTATTCCCGGTGCTAGACTCCTAAGAGGGATGCTTTATCCAAATATTGGGCACTCATCAGTTCTCATTTGCCTACTGAGTCTTGGTTTATGGGTCTTTCTTGAACAGTCACCGCTTTCACTCTTAAAAGTGTTCTAGTTTAGATCATAAAGCCTATGATTACTCCAGCCATATATCTTACTTTCCAGAAGAACAGGGAAGAAATAGTCTGTTTAAAATTATACTTTATATGTGCATCTGTATCTGTTGTGTGCGTGTGTGTGTGTGTGTGTGTGTGTGTGTGTAGGAAGGGAGGGAAGGAGGAGTTGCATCGGACCTTTGGCTTATCTCTGGTCTTCATGAGAGGCCTCTGCACAGTTTCTTTCAGATAGGAAATCCGTGATTTTTCTGTAGGTTCTTATGCAGACCAGAAGGAAGCAGTTAAAATATTCCCAGTCTCCATGGATTTGATGTAACCTCTATTTTTTTGCAATTTAAAGATAGGTAAATTTTCATATTCTTTTTTAAAGTTACATTTTAGCATATGTGTGTATTAATAAATTGTTGTTTGCACATTTCTTAATCTGAGATTGACAGTCACAGGTACTGCTCATTTTAGGTCCTTGCAGTTAGCCATTTTCGTCAGCATATGGTATTATTTGCTGATCACATGGCCGTGAGCTTGAAGAGGATGCCTAAGCCCTGAGGAGTCTAGAGGGCTCTTTGCTAGCTTGTTTCAGTGTCTCTGCCTCGAGGCAGGTCACTTACTAGATCTGTACTTCCTCCAGTCCTTAGAACATGTGAATAATTATATGGAAGTCATTTCCGTGACTGCTAAGAGGCTCGCCTAGGAATACATGAAAGTATTTGGAAAAAAAAAAAAAAAAAGATTTAAATTCCAAAGAATTACACAAAAAACAAATGTTATTTTTATGTGGTGTTTCAGTTTTATTTAAATTCTTCCATTATTTTCTTGTTTTCTGAATTTTCCAAAAACTATGCAGTTATCATATACTGATATTTTATTTAGAGAAAGGAAACATTGTTGTTTAAAAATCTGCCCTTTTACCATTCAAACATTAATTAAATTTTGCTATCCACAGAGTAAGTTTTGTTATTAGTTTATTATGGTTGTAATTTTTGCTTGTTCTTGTGCAACTAAACAAAGCAGCTGTTATTCAACAAGGTGTGCTATCGTTGAATTTCTCAAGGTCTCTTCTGTTTTTGATTCTAATAATTGACGAATTTACTTCACTTGCAACTCCAGAATTCTGAAAATGGGAAAGAGAGTGGCTGGAATCAGTCGATATTCATGAATACAATGGACAGTTTGTGAATAAACCTAGCTACTGGAATTTACTTTCCAGGCTTCCTTAAGCACTTACTCTGGGCAAGTAGAGGATGGAAGAATATATAAATTTCTCAGTTTCAGATCTATGTTTCTGACTTCCTTGAGTTATAAGACTGTACTTAATGTCTATATACTTTATTCTTTTGGAGTCTTGCATCAATAAATAATATTTTCCCCCAGATTTAAAGATTTTTGAATAAAATATTCAAAAAAGTTTCAAGTGAAATTTTAAGAATTTACTATGAAATGAAATCTTGTGTGTGTGTGTAAAACTTCTATTTCCGAGTGTTCTCCCAAGTCCTTGCTTTGGAAAGCTATGGTGATATGGCCTGGACCATCTACTTGATTCTTCCCCAACTATCCTAAATTTAATGTCTTCAGTTAAGTTGAGACTGGATTAGTTATCATGTCATGCATTTTTCCTTTTTCAGACCTGTTAACAGCCTTTCTACACTTACCATTCATATCATAAAGCTGTTTAAAATTTTTTTCATGTGTTCTCTGTTTGTATACACGTAAGTATGTAGGTGTGGACTTCATGTGTACATAAGGGTGTTGCTGACTTGTGAACTTTGGACAGGCAAGGATCAGCTCTTAGACTCTTTATGTACTGCAGCCAATGTGATGTCTGTTCTTCCGTGTATAGAACCTTTAATGGCTTCCTTTTGCTCATAGGACTAAAGTCACTCATGGGTGTACAAGGCCCCGCGTGGCCCAGCCTTGACTCTCCCTCCTGCACAACGTCTTCCTTGCCCTTCAGCTATGTCCAAGCTCCCCTCACCTCTCCTGGCCCATTTTCATTTTTCTACATAGAATGAACATTCTTTGTTTGGTTCATGCCTTAGTTGTCAGAAATCTGGCAAAAAGTTCTCTCATTTGTAACCTTAATCGTAATTTTCTATGTGACTTTTAAAAACTACCTCCCTTTTTAGATTGTAAGCTCCAGGAGGGCAGAAACTGTATATATTTCTTTGTGTGTATATGTGTTTCTATCCATAGCTCCTCGGGCGCCCTTTATCCATGTACTTTGATCTCAATAAAAGTGTGTTGAATAAATGAAGGAAGTGTGTTTTACTTTGGGAATATTTTCCTAACTCTTCAAGAGCACAAGTTAAAGGTTTAGGAAGTTTATATAACATGTCATAATTTCAGCACTTTATTAATGTATATATACATTTAACTTATTTATGTTTTTGTCATCTGATTTACAAAAGTGCCATATAAAAATCCACTTATGCATAAGTGATTGCTGAAACATTGAGCTCTGCTTTTTATGACCAAGTTATAGGATGAGTAATTACTCTCTAGAGTGAGTGGTTCCAAATGAAATAACTATGCCTAAGGTGTGATGTGACACCAGATGTATTTAAGCCCCAAAGGTACGCAATTATCTCACTATTCTTGCACATACCCACAAGTGCATTTATGCTTATGGCAAGTTTTATGTGCAAAAGAAAATTTACTTTCTGATAAGTGAAGGAACAGTCCATTATTTTTGAGAAATTCTGAGGTTGTTGGGTATTAGCAGAGAATAGATGCCCCGTGCATCTCTTTAGGGCATAATTTAAATTCATTCATCACTAGGTTTTAGAGTGAACCAATATGATTACTCTGCATTTCAAGTATGTTTCTCAAAGTCCAGGTTTGTGGTTTAGTCTGCCTCTTTACTCAGTGACTTGCTATGTACCCCACTCTTTGACTCTCTTGACCATCAATTGTATTAATTAAAGGTAATACCTGTACCTTGACTTTCCACTTAAAGTAAAAATACTTGTTAGTGTACTTAGATTTAAAACTTTTTATACAGGTTATCTGTCTGGTCTCATTTTACTGATCATGAGTAAGGAAGTAATTAAATTAAAATCACGGTTCTAGCCCCATTAGGTGAGTTAACTGTGCTGCTCCTGAATAGTGTGAAATGATTGGGTAACATCAGTTTCCCCTGTCAAAGGACCAAGTACTTCAGCTTAGAGGTTTAGGTTGGTAGCTATGACTTACCTCCCTGTTCACAAGCCCAGGAGATGGGAATTCCTTAGCCTGGGGATCAGTGGAGGCCTGTAGTGGCTGCTGAGTCGTCCCTCGGGTTGAGAGAAAGGCAAGTTGAGATTGGGCCTGGCTTGGGGACTTCAAGTGAACTAGCAGTGTTGACAACCTGTTTACAATGTAATTCTCTTGAGAGGCTTTTAGGTGACAGGATCCAGAATGTTAACTGGGTTTTGAATTAAGTGTCCGAGAACACACATTTAAAGCTTTAAATTCCTAAAATTGTAATTCGTAAGTTAATATGAAAAAAATATAGTAGGTTGTTGCCACTATGGTAAATACCAGTATGTTCAGTGAAGAGACTGGCAAATTTCTATAGTTTTGATGTTCGATGTAGTAGCCACAAGTCGTCACATGTCACTCTTGAGCATTTGAAATGTGACAGGACAGAATTAAGATGTGCTAGAAGTGTAAAATGTATTCCAGCTTTTGAAGACATAGTAAATTAAAGAGTGTTAACATAATATGGTTTGTTGAAATGATGATTATTTTTTGTTTGTTTTTTTGAGACAGGGTTTCACTATGTAGTTCAGGCTGGCCATGAACTCACTGTGTATCCCAGGCTGGCCTCGAACTTGTGGTGATCCTCCTGCCTCAGTCTCCCGAGTAATGAAATGATAATATTTTATGTTAAATGTATTAAAATTAATTTTACTTTTTTATTCTTTAAAATGACTACTAGGAAATGCTGCTGCATATGTATCTCACTTTTTTTTTTATTAGTGGGGGTCTCTAGGCTCTTTAGTCTCATAACAAATTCTTCTTTTATACTCAGCTATGATTTGAGTACATATTTGATTTGAAATCTTTGCCAGAATACATCTAAACACCTTGTGGTGGTTCTTAAGACTTGGTTATAAAACTCCGTTCTCTGATTTTAATTGCCTTTTAAATTATTTGAGACTTTTTCAATCTTATATTTCTAAGGTAGAATATCTACTGATTATTTGGTATTGGCTAAGTTGTTTTCTGGTAATCTGAGAGTTTAAATCCATTTTACTTTCATAAAAAGTTTGCTGTGTTATGGAATTTAAAATTAAGATTGTATTTCTGGGTAAATACAATACACAGTGAGTGCTAAAATTATATTTACTTTTAGCTAGGCATGGTGGCACATAACTGTAATCCCAGCAATTGGGAGGCTGAGGCAGGAGGAGTGCTGCGAGTTCGGGCCAGCCTGGACTGTAAAGCGAGACGCTGTCTCCAAAAACATATTTAGTTTTAAAATTTATTCCTTAAAAACATTGGCTTCGGTAGTAATATAAAGAAATTGTCTTAAAAGTGTCTTTTTTTTTTTTTTTTTGGTATGAATATAGAAAAGTGGAGTTTGAGTTTTGAAGTTTTTTTTTTTTTTTAACTGTTCAGTGAAAACAAGGAGAGAGATAGACCAGCATAATGATGGCTCATCTTTTTTTTTTTTTTTTCCTTCTACTTTTCAAAGAGCGATTTCAGATTCAGTAGGTTCATTTTGTCACCTGGGAATTTGTTAGAAGCACACATTCTTGGGCTCCTCCGAGGAAACTCTAGAGGTAGGGTCCAGAATCTGGGTTTTAAAAAGCCTTCCAGGTGATGCTGACACAAACAGAACCAGTGGTCTTAATATGTTGGTCAGGGTCCACTGAAGAAAAAAGAAATCCTTTCAAGAGAGTTGGTTACACAGGGGTCAGAGGAGCTGAGGCAGCAAGAAAGATTAACAACAGTAGAAGGATAATATGCCTATTAGGGTAGGATGATGGGAATTCAGGAGTCCGAGCTTCTCTGAGGCTGATTGGAACCTTGTTGTAGGGATTGGTAGGGACTGGAACCATGGAAGAAATGCAGCTATTGCTGAGAACACTGCCTGAGGCAGAGACAGGAGGGGAAATACCCTAGCTGCTTTCTTCTTTCCTTCTGCTGATTTTTCACTAATGCCTCTCACAGAAAAGCCTGCTGATCCTGGAGCCTGAGAAGTGATGTCAGCAGCAGTCAGCTCTCCTGAGACACAGAGCTTGCAGACAAGCCCAGGACTGGCAATCTAGCGATTATACTTTAAAACAAAATAGTATTTTAATATAATTAAAATTTATAAGACATTTTAATACCAAAAAAATCTAAGAATATAATTTCTTAATATAATAAATTTGGTTTTATGAAAACCAAAGTGTCCTTTTATAATTTTACTGTTGGCCAGATAAATCTTTCAGGGGCTAGCGTCTGTGAGTTTAGGAAACAGTTCCTTATATTTTTGAAAGGTTTTTTTACTTTCACTCTACTCCATGACCTGTTTTAACTCCCCTCTATTTGAGGGGCTACCAAGCTGCTCTTGGTTATGAACGCCATCTCATGGCAGATACGGGAAGCTCCTTCAGCTTCTTTTTGACAGCTTTTTCCTGAAACAGTCCAGATGTTTTCGTATTTCCCTTGTTCATTCGTTGCTTACATCTGAGTTCTGCCATTATACATGTGCTCTTTCCCTTCAGTATTTGCTCCTCACTTAATTTTCCAATGTTCGTTCTTTTCCTTTTTTCCTTTGTTTTTTCTACTATGGTTAAACTGCTTGATAGGCAAAAGGATAGTTACAACCATAGGTCTATAATGAGAAGAATGCAAACTGTAGATTCTAAAACTAAAGTTAGAAATAAGTGTTTTAAGCTGAAAGAGTCCTGAAGATCCTCTCAAAATCTTTGCAAAAATTTAATGCATTTTCTCATTCTTTTAATCTTTTTTTCCCAGGCCACCAGTATTTTTTGTTTGAAATAGTATTGTTTTAAACTGTTTATAAGACATACAAGCCTAAGAAGCTAACCACAATTTTGCCCCTTGAGAGAGTACTGTGTTCTGAATTCTAATTGATGGTCTTAGAATCTGATTATGTGTTTAATGATCCAAAATAAAATCTAATATTTGTGAATGAAAGTAAGTCTGGGACATACAGTCTTATGTTTAAAAGATCTATGCTTCCATTCATTAGCTTTGTTATATTCACATTTCAAAAATTAAGAATTATAGGTAGGTGAGGAACTGGTTTTGTTTTACTTGTATGGTTTTAAAATAGGGAATGCTGCCAGTAAAAACTTGAAAGTAGAGGAGTTCTTTGACAACCTATAAGATTTGAGGATGCAAATAGGAAGCAGTATAGTGAGAACTGTATTAAATAGGCAGGGATAAACCTCAGAAAGATCTTTGTGTGGTGGAATGGGCTGATGACTTTGGACCCCTGATGATAGGAGTGCACAGTGACTTGATCAGACACACCCCTTTTCCATTTTGAAAAAAACTTCTGGGGCATTGTAGAATGAACTGGAGCCTGCAAGCAGAGGAATCCCTGGGGAAGGGAAGACCTGGATCCAGATTACACAGAGATAATAAAGGCTCGTACTGATGGAGAGAAGAGGAAGGACTTACTGTAGAGGGAACCATAGATTTTGCTTATTGATATGCAGAAAGAACTCAGATTTGGAGTTAGACTGGAGGAATGGATGATGGGACCATTTTCAGAATTAAGAGTCTGTGGAGGACAAGGAGCTCCATTTTGGGTATATGGATTTTAAGGTGCTTGTGGAGAAACAATTGTTAGTATTTATAAAATGCTTTCTGGGGCCAGGTAGTCTCAAGTACTTTTTAAACTCATTTTCTTATAACTACCATAGGACGTAGATGTTGTCACCTATCGTGTTAATGTCTAGTCAGGAAATTGAAACGTACACTAGATATTTTAAGTAGTGAAGGGTCGAATATAGGGAATTGGTTACAGTGGTGTTGGAGGAGCATAGTGACAAAAAGAAAGTAAGTAGTACATGGAACATAGGAGGCAAAGTTGTGTGTGCTTGCACACATTGCAGAGCTGACTCTTAAAGAAACAAAACAGAGAAAGGGGTGTTACCAGTATTGTGTCAGGCAACTGCTCCATAAACTGCATTCTCTACAGATTTGCTGGAGGTCATCACTGGTTCTGTTGCTTTGAAACCACCACAGGTGATACTGGAGCTGTCAGTTGTCTGTTACTGCTGTTGGAGGTACCACTAGAAACAAGAAACGAGACATTTTCTTTTTTTTTTTCTTTTTTTTTTTTTTTTGTGGGTACCGGGGGGTCGACCTCAGGACCTCGCGCGCCAGCAGGCGCCCGTGCCGCTGAGCGATATCACCGGCCCCTTTTTCGTATGTGGGTTCCGGGAGTCGAACTCAGGCCCTCGCGCTTGCCGGGCAGGCGCCTAAGCCGCTGAGCCATCTCACCGGCCCACGAGACATTTTCTTTCACCTTGCAGTCTCCTGCCAATGTTCCCCATGGGCAGAGCCCAACAAGAAGACAGTTGACAAGGGAGTTTGGGGTATGTGATTGATAGACTTCCAGCCCCCTGTAATAGAGGAGAACCAGTAGGTACTGTTTTTATTTTTACTTTACAGATTTTAAGCCCAGGCACAGAGACGGTAAGTAATTCCAAGGCCACACTATGACTTGGCAGAGTTGGGATGTGAATGTAGGCAGGCTGATTTCAGATGCTGTGATCTTAGCCCTCCTGTGATCTTACCTCCATATCTGATGATTGTTTGATTTCTCTCCTTATGGCTTGGCATTTCAAATGAGTGCCTGTTTTCATTGATTTTGCTTATCTAGGACTGACTTCTTTTTTGATTTCTTTACTGTCTTGGTTTTTCACTCCATGCCTCTGGAATCTCTTCAAGGTCACCACTGATTTTATAGCTGATGGATGGGGTACTTTGGTTTCTGTTTCTTCTTGATCTTTCTCTGGCTTTTGATACCAGTTCCATTTATATGGAATTCCAATCTTGACCTCTGTGATACTGAACTTGGCTTTGTTTCCCCCTTACCTCACTGAGCCTTCTTGGTTTTCTTCTTGCTCTTCCCTTTCTTTAAAGTGTTGCGTCTCTTGGCTTGAGTTAGGATTTAGACATGGTATAAGAAGCTATGTAATGTTCATCTCATATTTAAGGACTAATAAAAATATCAATACACATTCTTGTGGCCTTTTTTCCTTTGTGTGTTTGTATGGTAAAGTCACTAGGGAATGGGAGTAATGCCCCAGTTTGGGCTCTGCCTTGGGGGAGGAGGAAAAGAGAATGAAGACAGGAGAAGGACTCACTTTTAAGTGCCTGACATGTACCAGCACTGTGCTAAGTGCTTTAAATGCTTCGTTCCCCTTTAATACTCCTGTGTGTGGTTAGTGTTACCCTTGTTTTAAAAATGAAGAAACTAATGAACAAGTAATAAAATTGGGGTTGAAACCTTCATCTGACTGGCTCTGACAGCCAGGTTCTTTTCTCTTGGAGAAGAAGAAAACCCTCAGTTTCTTACCCAATAAGGAAACTTGGTAAGGTAATTTTTAAGGCCCATTTCAGTATCATCCTGACTCTAACATAGTGGTTGTCCTGAGCAGTAGTTGCTTCGTTTCTAAGTACAGTAAATGTTAAAAAAGGAAGTTACCGTCACGCCCTAAGAAATGTCCTGTTAAGACCAAGAGTACAAACCTATAAGAAGTTATGAACTAGGGCAGAGACGTTTAAAGTAATCGCGATGACAGATCCTGATGTTTCAGGAGATCTTCGTTACCTTCAAATGAGTCTGCGGCCCAGCACATTATGGGCTGTGGTTTTTATCGACAGAGGCTCAGGGTAATAGCTCTGGAACAGCTCCAGTCTAAACAAAGGGCAACCCTGTTATTTTATCATACTTTCTGTTGAGAGCATGCGCTTCCAGATTAAGAATACTCCTTTCTCCCTTCAGGAAATTCAGTGTGAGATTTGTAAGATGATGGTGAAAAATGTAAGAACAAGATTCACTATGATGTGATAGGATACCTTTAGAAAGTCCTAAAATAGCCATCATGTGATTGTCCCATGTGTTTTCTTCAAACATGCCACTAAATGGTTTAAATGGACACCAATATTCTCTCTTGGTGTATAGCACACATCATAAAATACCAAATCAAATATTCCTAGAATAGGTATCAGCAGAGTAAGTCAGTCTCCAGGCTCATTAGGACTTTTTTAAATTCTTCATTACCTCATAAATTTTCTCTAACCCTTTATTTATACCCACATTTTTTACAAATGGGAAATTGAAAGGGATGTATCTTTTAACTTTTAGGGTTTTATTTTGTTTTGGCTGTACTGGGGATTGAACCCAGGGGAGATCTACCACTGAGCTACATTCCTGTCCCTTTTAATTTTTTATTTTGAGAGATGGTCTTGCTGTGTGGCCTGGGTTGGTTTCAAACTTGTGATCCCCTGCCTCAGCCTCCCAGGTAGCTGGCGTTGCAGTCATGTGCCACCACACCTAGCGTTAAATTAGTTTCACTTTTCCCTGCAGTATCGGAAACTTCTAGGGGGAACCTTAGCTCCCTGGTTTTCCTCAATCTCTGCCACTTCTCCCACTTCTTCGTTTGGTTTTGGTGGTTTGCCATCTTTGAAATTTTGGTGTCCCTAGGGTTTGTGGCTGGACACTCTTCTCTTTCCTGATCCCCTTTTCCAGATGCCAGCCATGCCAAAACTTTCTACATCCTGGTGTTAGCTTTGTTACTATGATACCTGTGATAACTAACTTACAAAGAGAAAAGGTTTATTTTTAGCTTAAGGTTTTGGAAGTTCCAGTCCTATATTGGGCAGACTCAGTGGCTTTGGTTCTCTGGTGGGCATGTTGGATGACAATGGGGAGTGTGGTAGAGCAGACTGTTCAGCTCATGGCCTGGAAACAAAAGAGAAAAGGTTTATTTTGGCTTGTGTTTCCGGGTCCCAATCCATTGGCCCTGTGGCTTTGGGCATGTGACATGGCAGCACATCATGGCAGGAGTGCGTAGCTAAGCAAACTCACTTGTTGAACCAGGAGGCAGAGAGAATGAGAACCAGGGAGAGACTAGGGTCTCTCAGTACATCTTGAGAGCGTCCCTCCTGACCCAAGAACCTCTCATTAGGCCACAGGTTCCAAAGGTTCTACCACCACCCAGTGGTGCCACTCTGGGCACCAAACCCTTAATACATGGACCTTTGCAGGACACTCATCTATAGCAGCTACCAAGTAATTATGACTGCAGTTTTTCCCGGTTTGTCTGTTCTCCTGATTGCTTATTTTTTATGTCTACTTAGGTCTGGCAAGCATTTCAAGCCATTTTTAGATTGCCTCCCTCCTCCAAAGTAAGAAACCTTATGTTACAGCACAGTATACACATACATTACTGTACATAATAAATAATAGCAGAAACAAAAGTTTCATAGTAGAATCCTTAACCCTTAAAACATACCATGTTTGCTGATGTTCTCAGTAATACCTTTTCATTTCCATTAAAAATGCTTTCTGTTACCCACAACATTGATTTTTGCCCTCTTAGTGAATGAATCACAACTCACTATTTGAAAAACACTGTTCTGAGTCACTCTAATTGTTTCAGAGATACCTTAGTGGTGACGAACCTTTTAGAGCTTTCCGTGATACAACCCGCTATGGTGCGCATGTGTGCATAGGGTCGCCACCACTGCTTTAGGTTGTGGAGAGCCTGCCCACTTGTTTGGAGACTATAAATATTTAAGGATAACAAGTAGTTATCTTGTCTAGGTCATTGATAATCCAACCAGTAGCATGATGACCCTTGTAAGAAACTGCGTGTTTTGCTTTTTCCCTGTGAGCAAGCACTGGATAAATGGAATTACTACTAATTTAAGAACATTAAAAAATGAAACCAGTCAGTATTCCTGGTCCAAAATAAATGTTCTCCCTATATATTTTTCCCCTCCAAATGCAAACTTTGGGATAGTATGGTATCCCAAAAGAAAATATGTATGTTCTGGATGAATCACTGATCTTCAGATACTGGGGAAAGCCAGGCTGGTTTACCAAGACCCCAGGTTCAAGACAAAAACCCATTCTGGTTAGATTTCTCATACCTGCTTGAGCAAAGTTGCCAAAATGAGGATACTTACTTCATGTATGACTGTGCACTATTCTCCCCACCCCAAAAGGGCACTGCACAAAGGGAAGATGGTTGATCAGAGCCCAATGAGGCCAACTAGATGGAAGAAAAGATTTAATACAGGTGAACAGCACCTGTTTAAAAGGCTATCCCAAGTAGAAGCAATTGCGTCAGTCCCTGAAGAGAAGGCACTTGGAATCAGATGAGCCTTTCGGTTATGTAGAATTGTTACATGGAATTGGAAAGAGTAGGCTTGCTTAATCATCAGCTGACACATGTAGCCAGTTTTGAATATATCTATCTGTATAAAATGGGTATATATCTTGCACACATCTACCAAGCTCACAGGAAGTTGACTAATTCCATGTTCTCAGAGTCCTCTTTCTGATGTGTCCCTGTAGACCCAACATATTCTAATGAAACTTTAGGAAATATCTTTTCTATGGCTATAGAAATTTATTGACACTATTTTAATGGTCAGTTGACTTCTGGAAGTGGGGAGAACCTAGCTATCCAAGGACAGACCTAAAAATACTGTGCTTATATGAATACTCCCAAGGCTTAAGTCATTCCTGAGGGAAGCTATGATATGTTTAAATGTTGTTAAAAAAGACATGTACTCTCTTATTTAACATTTTGATATTAACTTTAGAGGCCTGAACTTTCAGATTGATTGTATAATATAGTTTCTATTTCAGAAACTACAAAGCGTACAGTCTCTAGATTTGAAGGTAACCTAATCTCAAGATTGCAGTTGGTGAGTTTTTGCATCTCTGTTTTTGAATATTAGGATCATCTCTGTCAGCCAGGGATCGAAAGTTTATGGCCTGTAGACCATATCTGCCTGTCACCTGTTTTTGTGTAGGCTGAAAACTAAAATGTTTTTTATGTTTTCTTTCCAGTGGTTGTTTTGTGATGTGTGAACATTATATGAAATTCAGATTTCAGAGTCCATAAATAAAGTTTTATTGGAACACATCTGTGCTTATTAGTTCATGTCTTAGTCCTTTCAGAATGCCATAAGAAAATACTGTAACCTGGGTGGCTTATGAAAACCAGAAATTTATTTTTCAAAGATCTGGAGTCTGGAAAGTCCAAGATGAGTGTCCTGCCACATTGGGAGTCTGGTGAGGGCCCTCTTCCAGGTTCACAGATGGTGCCTCCTGGTTGTGCCTTCACGTGGAAGTAGGAGAGAGGGGTCTTTTTCTTTTTTTATTAGTACATGTTGGCAGTACAGGCAGGGAGTTGATGATACATGTACATAATACATCTTAATATTTTTTCATTTTCTTCCCTTCCATTCTTCCTCCCTCACCTTTCCTTTTGCAAAAGAGTTATCTCCCTGTTTCATATTATTTTTTATTTTGCTCTTTGTTTTACCTTGCATTTCTTGTATAAGAGAAACCATGCAATGTTTAAGCTTGTGTGTTTGATTTACTTTCACTTATATTATGGTCTCAAAGTGCATCCATTTTCCTACAGATGACCCAGATTTACCCTTTATTACAGAGTACTACTCCATTGTGTATAAATACCACATTTTCTTTATCCATTTCTTGTGCTGCTATTATAAGAGCACTACTCCCATTAATGAGGGCAACTCTTCACCCCCCTGAGACCTCCATTTCGTAATGCCATCACTTTGGTGATTGGGTTTCAACAGATGAATTTTGAGAGCACACAGACTCAGACCATACCAGTTCCCAAATTGTTCATGACAGCAAACCTTTTAGAGCTTTCAATGATATAAACAGCCCCCAGTGGCATGTGTACCATAGGTTCGCCACCACTGGTCTATGACTGGTTATATAGTAGTAGAGTTGAGTGGTTATGACAGATGTTATGGCCTACAGAACCTAAAATATTTTCAGGCCCTGTCCAGGAAAAATTTGCTGACCACAGGCCTGTATGATTTGTAGCCTTTTGGAATGTAACATACTTCATCAGTTATATTATTGACGTTCCAATGTAGATGATCATGGTCACAGAGAGAGATGATAAAAACAATTTGGAAGTCAAAAAATGAAATTTGTTCCCATTATATAGTTTATAGATCAGGCTCTTGGATAGGGAATTGTTCACTTGCCAAATTTTGAATATTTAAGAATGGCAGTCAAAATGGTATGGCACAGAAATACAGCAGTGCTTGATACAGTTGCTGTAATGAGAGTGGAGTGTTCTAAGCTTTGTTTCAGATTTGACAGCTTTTCTATTTTCAAGGCATCTCAAATGCATTTTGTATTATCACCTCCATTTCACCCTCCCTTGTGTGCTTTTATTTTAATCCAGTGAAGACTTTGTCTCGTGGTAAACAGTGCGATTATGTTCTCTTCTACCACTTAGTGGTTTTCAGGACCTAAGTGTGTCTAATGCACTCATCACTGAAAGGTGGAGTCAGCTCCATTTGCTGACTTACTACAGAGCATTGGGTTAGGTAGCGTGCAGAAAGGTTGTCCCATCAAGCCATCATATTTGACAGTGTTTGGCCATCACCTCTAAAATGAGGACATCTGTCCAGTACTTAGTTCCTCTTCCATACAGCATCCTAACCCTGAGACCTATCTTGTACTAGATGTCTTTTCTAACCTCTAACCCTTCATGAACCAGAGGAGAAGGCTGCTTATGCTTTTATGGATTATGTGAGCAATCCAGTGTAACAGCCCCAAACCACTTTTCCTCCTTTTGTCTTTGGATATATGACTTGATAGCATAGTAGCAGTGCCGCATTTTAGTGTGCTTCCAGGTTTATCTGTAGGACTAAAACCTAGCATCTTTAACACTGTTTAAAACATCTACAGAAGTAGAGTAAGTAAAAATTCTGAAAAGTCAGTATTAGATATTTTGGAATATCCCCATACTAGTGTTTTTCTCTGGGCTAGTTGGAGAGACCCTGAATCCTCCTTCACAATCTAGATATTCTTATTTAAAAGTCATTAGGAAGCCTAGTCATTTATCTAAAAGGGGATGGGAGGAGGAGGGTGCCCTTTTATACATGCATGTCGCAGCTCAGCATGCCAACTTGATTAAGTGATAACTTGAGAAAGCAAGGCCCTAACAAACAGGGCGAGGTGGTGATGGTGGTAGGGGGCAGTTTAAGGCCGTTTGGTATGGGGCCAGAGCTCTGAGTGCCTGACTGTCCCCTGAAGAGTCACTGTGTTACTGCTGACTAGATTCTTGGGCTCTCAGTATGAGCCAGTCACTGTTTTCTAAGCATTAAAATACTCCTCACAATGACTTCACGATGAAGGAACTCATACCATTTCTTATATTCCTTTCGTGGCTGAGAAAAATGAGACACTGATTTTTATCCTACATTTCTCAAGATTAATCGGTACACACTGGAGCAAGGATTTGAATCCTTGTGTTCCTGCTCTCCTGGGTATTCTAGACCAGATAGTACAATGGTTGGGTTTTCTAGCTTTAGATCCCAGTTGTGTTACTTTCTGACTTGTTCACTAATGTTTAGTGCCTCTCTTTCCACATTTATGATACTACTTTTAAGGTTCGTAAGTATCCTATGGGATTGTTGTGAGGATTCAATGTGAATTTATATATAGCTTGGTGCCCAGCACATGGTAAAAACTCACAACATACTAGCTACTATATCTTACACACAAAAATAATTATTGATTCCTAGTAGTTAACCAGTCTTTAAGAAGATGTTTAATAAATTTTAGGAACATTTTACTCAGTTGAAATATTTTAAAATACTGTTGCTTAAAAGGGACCATCATTTATTAATGTAAGTTAGTATAATTGGCGTTATTTTTCTAGGTAATTGAAATGTCCTGCTTGATGTAGACAAAAGGATGGGAAAATCTGAGAAATCTGCCTTTGATTTTCCTTTATGATGGTTAGCCCTTCAACTTTTAAACAAACTCTTAGAAAAAAGGTCTGGGTTTTGGCTCAGCAAGAGCCTTACTTTTAAAATGATGTTTGCCTTTAGGTAAAGAACTGGGTTTTCTGTTACGTATTTCAGTAGGTGAAATAGCTCTTACTGCTAGTCAGTTATCAAGAAAGGACTTCAGTCTGGGATGTCATCAGGTGATTTCCCTTTGTTCACATTGCCGTCGCCAGATGGTAGTTAGTTAGCTCACTGTTGGAGAACTGGCATGGTGAGAAGTGGCAAATGTGGGTGTCTTCACCCCTAAGTATAGTTCCTTCTTTGACATTTAGCAGGAGTATGAACTTTGGCAAATCACGAAGGCTTCCCACTTAAGCACATCACTATGATGAGGAAACAATACTTTGTTAAATTAAAAGGCACCGGTGAAATGGCACCCTTGAGTGAGTGAGGCATGTTGAAAGCTACAAAGAGAGTTTGGATACATTGTTTGTTATTAAAATATATGAGATGCTGTGTTAAAACTATGAGGTGATATACAAATATTTATTTGTGCCGTTAGTATTTTAACATCACCTCATTGGGTTTTGGGTATGGATTGTAAGCTTCTTCCTTCTTCTAAGACCTGAAGACCCAGTGACTTTAATAGCAAGTGTGGCAGCCCTGGTGAGCTAAATGCCTCATTTCCTATTGGAGAATTTATTGCATATAACACTTAGTTCAATCAAAACTATCTTTGAGGGTAGGTAAATGAAAGCCACGTTAGTAATGTGTAATTAACAAATGGGAGCATTGGATCAAACTCAAGTACGTTCTTTTCACATATTCCAGTAAGTGCGCTTTCTGCATTAACCACTATTTTATACCAAAATAATAAATAAACCAAAAGAATAAGTTCACAAAATCTGTTATAATGTATACTTTATGAGTTGCTGGAATGAAATATTCCAGAGCTCAATTGTAGGTGACATGGGGGCTAGACTGGACTTTTTGATTTAGTGCTTTGGGTAGCTCACCTTCCTCTCGGGTACTTTGAACATCTTACAAAGGTGTCTTTGGACTTGCAAGCCCTATGTATGTCTCTTACTTGAGTGGTGGTTTGTGATTATCCTTACTCACAGGACATTAGTTTTTTCCATTGTATACTCCTGAAGTGCAGCTCTGTATGCTTGAATGAGAACCAACTACCATGCTAAATAAGGTGCAGTTTCTGCTCTCCCTCAGGAACTGTCAGTCTAATGGGGAAGACACTAATATTCAAACATTATTTAAAATGATCTGTTAATTTAGTGAAAATCTTTCAGATTGATCAAGAGTCAGATGGAGTGTGTAGTTCTTCCTTTGCTTGGAAAGATTTTGCTGAGTGGTTAGGATGCCAGATTTTACTCAAAAACAGACTGGAAAATGGAGGCTGTTGTATAATTTAGAATACTGAACATCTCAACCTAAAACTCTTGGTTTTCCAGTTGCGTTTAGAACTAAATAACTTTTAAGATAACTTCTAAGTCCCTAAACTGATAATCTGTCTGACTATCTACCTAGAGATATTTCTAGTCTCTGTACAGAGACTATTTCTAGTCCCTGAATCTTGGATAGAATATGATCTGAGGCATCTTCATAGTTGTATTACTATTTTTCATTTTGGAAAAAAGTTTCAAGTAATACACTTCTGTTCTTGCACTTAAAATTTATAAATGCTGGGCCGGTGAGATGGCTCAGCGGTGTACGCGCCTGCCTGGCAAGCGTGAGGGCCTGAGTTCGACTCCTGGAACCCACGTACGAAAAAAGGGCCGGTGATATCGCTCAGCGGCACAGGCGCCTACTGGCGCGCGAGGTCCTGAGGTCGACCCCCGGTACCAAAAAAAAAAAAAAAAAAATTTATAAATGCTCCATGAAAGTCCCCTTCCCCATTTTTAAAAGCTGCATTAAGCTATAGCAGTAAAGAAACCATGTTATAGAATTTTTGTGAGACAGTGGGAACAATAATTTTGTATCATTATATTAATCAACCATAGTCACTACTTTAGTGTTTCCCTTTATGTATTTTGTTGAGCATTAAAAAAAGGATTTTCATCATCCGTACATTTTCATAGCCAGCTCTTTTTGGTTGGATACTATGAAAAGCATTTTTTCTTATTATGTCATTTATAATTACTAATGACGATGTAACAAACTAATTAAGTTTATCGTATTCTACATGACCACTGTCATATTTTGCACATTTAGTTTGTTCCCAGGTTTTCATTTGTGCGTAGTGTTCAGATAAGCATCTTTGTGCATGTGCAGTAAGTGTTCTCCTTCCCTCTGCCCATATTTTGTGTAAACTTCCCGAGGAGGAAATATGGGGCCAAAGGACATGTAGGATGTTTCTATGATGCTTATATGTGTTGGCAAGTTGCCTACCAGTTTCACACGTTGATCACCAGCACTGGGTGTTACCATAGTTTCATATTTTTCCCAACTTAGTAGCAAAAAAACCAAGCTACCTGTGAAAATTCAGGGTTACTCAGGAAGTTAAATATTTTCCCATATGTTTACTTATTTGTTACATTTTGTATTTCATGAGTTTTATTCCTATCTTCCTCTTCATCTGTTGGGAAAGGTCATTGAGGCCACAGTAGAGGAGAGCATTGGCCTTAGATTGGTGGCTAGGTCTGCACCTCTGCTGGTCCTCCAGGAGTGGGGAGTGTGGGCAGATGGGGTCACCTTGCTGAGATTTCAACACACGTTTTTGGAACATTTGGGAGATTTTTTATTTCTAGGAGTCAAAATTTTTTCCATCAGGATTTCTATTTTAAATTTAGAAAAAATTTCCTACCTTTCCAGAAACTTATTACTCAATTCTCTATTTCTTCTAGTTTAGAAAGTTAATCTCTTCAGGCAACCTACATTTTATATTTTATACTCTTAAAATTGAGTTTCCCAACTCTCTGCTTATTATGAAGATACAATTTTCACTTTTGAAATTTTAAAGTTGGCACTCTATTTGTAGTACACCTGAATGTTCAGAAGTTTATTGGGTAATTATGTTTAAATAATTTGTTAATGCCTTTACCTAAATTGATTTTGTTTTAAAGAAAAGCAGTTCAGAAATTATTGGGTATATTAGCACTAGGTTTTGGGTATTATAAACAGTTTTATTTGTTTGGAAGTAGTTGGTGTGATATTTATTTTTGATTTTTTTCTAACAGTGAGTTCTATATAGAAATCTGTACCTCCAGATCACGTGGCATTGCGTACTGAGTGTCCAGGGAACAATTAGGAGGGCAATCTGTTAAATCTTTTACCTCAAGACAAGACCATTAGGTTGCTGTGTACGAGCCTCAAGGGGTGTAAATAACCAAACCATTTGTGTAGTCATCAGTTTCATTTTGAGGTATCTGCAAAACTTTTTTTTTTTTCTGAATGTATCAGAACCATTTTACCTATTGGATTCATGGATTATTTTTTCTCACCTGATTGAGAAACTGTGTTTCTTAATTTACAGATTATTATTATTATTCTTTTTTTTTTTTGTGGGTACCGGGGGTCGACCTCAGGACCTCGCACGCCAGCAGGCGCCCGTGCCGCTGAGCGATATCACCGGCCCCTTTTTCGTATGTGGGTTCCGGGAGTCGAACTCGGGCCCTCGCGCTTGCCGGGCAGGCGCTTAAGCCGCTGAGCCATCTCACCGGCCCATAATTTACAGATTATTGACTGAACATTAGGAATGTGAATTTAAAAATTCTGTTTTCCATTCTTATGTTTCATAAAAGTTCTCCTAGGATTTACACGTAAGCAGATCTCCATTATGAACTTTTATGTATGCAGAAGAGGTGTTTTCTGTTTGTTAATTATCCTTCAGAGTGAATAAATACAATATCATGAAGGATGGGTGAGATTTCTCACTACTGTAATATCACCACAGAACTGAGCAGCAATTCCAATTTGTTTTCTATATTTTAGGGTATTATTGAAAGAATAATTCTTTTCCTTTCTGCTGTTGTGCACAAATGCCATTTAAATATTGCAAAATCTTGTAGGGCCTTAAATAAAAAGTCCTCTTTGGGGCTGAGAGTGTAGCTCAGTAGTCCTCCCGCTCCTCCTCCTCTCCTTTTGTACTGCTGGTGATTGAATCCAGTGTTTCACTCTAAGCTACGTCCTGGCTCTTTTATTTTGAGACAGGGTCTCACTAAATTGTGCAGACTAGACTCAAACTTGGAATCCTTTTCCCTCAGCCTTCTGAGTGGCAGGGATTACAGGTGTGTGCCACTGTGCTGGGGTCCTGTCTTAGGAAGGCTACCCTCCACCTCTTCTACCCACTTTTCCTGGGCTGTTTCCTATTTTTGTTTGCCAGGTTCAGGTGTTAACTTTTCCTAAGCTCTACACTCATTGCACATCCTTGTAATGCTTGTGCCTCAAACTTAACTATTTTACTTCTAGAGCTGTCTTTCCGTGCTTGTTTCCTAATTCCATAAATGGTATCACCATCCACTGAACTGTTCAGGCCTGAATGCATCAGTGTCTTAATCATTTCTTCAAGTAGCTGTACTAGCTGCAGAAGAAAATTCATGCCACACACTGCTATGACCTGTGGTAGAGACCATCATCTTAAGATCAGAGACATAGTAACATGAAATATGAATGCCCTAGTTAAGACATGAATTATACCATTTGTGATTTGGTGGAACAGAATTTTCAGGTACTAGAATTGTTTCTTAAAGGTAAATGACTCCCTAAAATTGGCTGTAAATTGGAAGTAACCCTAATAAAAATTCCAACGGGATTTTTTTGTTGGCCTGTTAAACTAACGCTAAAGTTAATACTGAAATGAGCATTCAATAATAGCAACATTATGAAAAAGAAGAGTAATGAAAAGCAGAATCAGCTGTATAAGATATTAAAGATCATTGTGCTATATAATTAAAATTGTGATGAAGGCATATATAGGGATGTACAGATCAATTAAATAAAATACAAAAACTGGAAAGCAATTCCAAAACACACAGAACATGATAAAAGTGGTTATAGAGGTGGCATCTGAAATAAGTGATGAAATTTATTTAGTAAATATGATAGGATAATTGGGTAGCCATCTTGAAAAAAACAAAGTTGGATCTATAATTTATAACTCCACCAGAATAAATTTTAAATGTAATCAAACTTTAAATTTGGAAAGCAAAGTCACAAAAGAAATACAATTTAACAGGAGAATTTTTTTTTTTTTTTTTTTGTGGGTACCGGGGGTCGACCTCAGGACCTTGTGCGCCAGCAGGCGCCCGGGCCGCTGAGCGATATCACCGGCCCTTTTTTCATATGTGGGTTCCGGGAGTCGAACTCGGGCCCTCACGCTTGCCAGGCAGGCGCTTATGCCGCTGAGCCATCTCACCGGCCCCAACAGGAGAATTTTTTAAGTAATTTAGAGTTTTTTTAAAAATATAAAACTCCAAAGCAATAGAAGAAAAAAATGATAAAATTAGACTTTATAAAAAATAAAAAATTCCGAATATCAAAAACCACCATGAGGGCCGGTGAGATGGCTCAGCGGCATAAGCGCCTGCCTTGCAAGCGCGAGGGCCCGAGTTCGACTCCCGGATCCCACATACGAAAAAGGGGCCGGTGATATCGCTCAGCGGCTCGGGTGCCTGTTGGCGTGCGAGGTCCTGAGGTGGACCCCCCGGTACCCACAAAAAAAAAAAAAAAAAAAAAAAAAAAAAAAAAAAACACCATGAGTGAAGTTGAAAGACAACATGAGGAAATATTTAAAACTCATCAGAGACAATGAGT
Organism: Erethizon dorsatum; assembly: GCA_028451465.1. Taxonomy (NCBI): domain Eukaryota; kingdom Metazoa; phylum Chordata; class Mammalia; order Rodentia; family Erethizontidae; genus Erethizon; species Erethizon dorsatum. The sequence continues at coordinate 101,548,405 of CM051833.1, forward strand.
AAGTTTCCTTAATGTCTAAGCAATTTATAGAAATCAGTAAGAAAGAGACCCCAGAATTCAAGAGTGTAGAGATAAAAGAGTTAGGTATTGCTGGTGGAAATATAAACAGGGACAGTCTTTATGGAGAATAATTCCACAGGATTCATCAGAATTATAAGTGAACAGACCTACTTGACTCTACAATTCCATGTACAGAAATTTATGCTAAATTGAAGTGAAGTATATGTAAAGACTTTTTGAAGCATTGTTTATAGTGGTAAACAGTGGAACACCTGGAAACAAGTGTTCATTATAGAAGACTGGTTAAATAAAATATTATCCATCTAAGAGGGAATATTATGAAATTTTAAAGAGTGAGGAAATTACTGATAGGGAATAATAGGTGTTTATTAAAACAGTGCAAGGTGTGGAATAGTCTCTGTTATGTTGCTGTTTAAGTAGGAGAGAATACGTGGCACTTGGATATTCACGAAACATCTTTGGAAGGATTCACAAGAAAATGATAACCTTAGGTTGGTTTTGGAGAGAGACTAGGACAGCGATACCATCTCGCTTTTTTCCTTTCAAACTGTAATGCAATTTATCTTTCCTGCATTGTATGTTTTGGGGCCCTTTGCCCAAGATCAGATGGCTGCATGTGTCTGAGATTGTTTCTGCATCCTCCACTGTGTTCCGTTGACGCACATGTCTGTTTCTGTGCCTGTAAAATGCTGTTTCCTTTATCCTTATAGCTTCGTAATGTAACTTTAATCTGAGATCGTGATGCCACCTGCTTTGCTTTTGTTGCCCAGGATTGCTTATGCTATTCTGGGTTGTTTTGGTTCTGTAGGAATTTTAGGATTGTTTTCTCTAATACTGTGAGGAATGCTTTTTGTACTTTGATTGGAATTGCTTTAAATCTATGTATCAGTTTTGGAAGTATGGCTATTTTGACAGTATTGGTTCTGTATTCAGGAGTAGGGGATATCTTTCCATTTTCTGGTGTTTTCATGAATCTTTTTCAGACTACTATGGTTTTCATGAATAGAGTTTTTTTCACTTTCTTAGGTTGATTCCTAGGTATTTATTTTTTCTTAAAGCTATTGTGAATGGTCCTGTTTTCCTAATTTCTTTTTTGATAGGTTCGTTATTGGTGTACAGGAATGCTATTGATTTTTGTGTGTTGATTTTGTATCCTGCTATTTTGTTTAACTTATTCTGCAAATCTTCTGATTGAATCTTTTGGGTCTTCTATGTAAAAGATTATGTCTGCTAATACAAATAGTTTAACTTTTCCTTTCTTATACATATGTATATCTTATATTTCTTTCTCTTACCTGTTTTCTCTGGCTAAAATTCCAAGTACTATATTGAACAGAAGTGGTGGAAGTGGACATCTTTGTCTTATTCTTGATTTCAGAGGTAAAGGAAAAGCTTTCAGTTTTTTCCCCATTTAATATGTTGGCAGTAGGTTTGTAATAAATGGCTCTCATCAGATTGAGATTATGTCCCTCTATATTTGTTTTCTTCAGGGTTTTTTTTTTTTTATCATGAACAGATACTGGATTTTGTCAAAGTTTGTGTATGTTGAGATGATGGTAGAATTTTTTTTCCTTGCTTCTGTTTATGTGATGTTTTACATTTATTGAGTTGAACCATCCTTGCATCCCTGGGGTGAAACCTATTTGATTATGATCTCTTTAATGATTTATTGCATTCCGTTTTGCCAGTATCTTGTTGAGGATTTTTGCATTTATTTTCATTAAAAAGATTGGCTGTAGCTTTTTTTTTAGTTGAATCCTTGTCTGATTTTGGAATCAAGGTAATGTTTACTTCCAGGAATGAGTTTGGCAGTACTCTTTCCCTTTCAATTTCATTTAAGAGTTTGAGGAGTATTGGTGTTAGATCTTTCCTGAAGTTCTAGAATTCAGTGGTAAATCCATCTGGTTCTGGGCTTAGTTGGTAGGTTTTCTTTAAATTATTGCTTCAATTGCCTGTTACTGGGTTATATAGACTTTTTGTCTTCTTGCTTCAGTATGTAGGTATCTATTTCTTCTGGATTCTTCAATTTATTGGAGGACAGGTTTTCAAAGTAGTTACTAATAATCAGAAGTGTTTTTATTTTTTACTGCAATTTCAAGGCTAGATGTTGTGAAGGGAATTGTTTTTTCTATACCCAGAGTGATCTGGATTTTTGAAGTGTATTTTATTACTTCTCTTTTCTTTTAAATCTTTACTGTCTAAACAACTGCACAGAAATAAACTGTCATCTTAAAATTGTAGCGATTTACTTGTTGGTAGAGTACTCTGGTGCTTTTATGGTTTCATTTTTCCAAAGGGTCCTTTGGCTGGTTTTGAGTTGATAACTGTATGAAGACAAAGAATTTAATACTACAAAAAGTAGAGCCCCTTTTCTAGTGTATATTGTTAAATAGCTCTTTTAGGAATTTTCTTATTTCCATTGTTTTTTGTCTTGTGAGAGATGTCTTTCATGAGGAATAAGTTGTTTGGTCTTGCTATTTATAGAGTATCAAGTGAAAATTAAAACAAAGCAAAATGAAACTTCTGGTAGAATGCCTTCTCAAGAAAACAAACATGTCCCTCCATAATTTTTTATATCCTGGTTATACACTGTATATGAAAGAATGCTTGTCTGGAGCTTGACATTATGTCCAAATCCTAGGATAGGTAAGGGATCCAGTTATTGCCACTGAAGAGACTTAAAAGTGTGAGCACACTGAGAGAAAGGACTGTCAGCCATGCAAATGCCAAGTTATGTCTGAGGCAGTAAGCAAGATACTAATTAAGCTTGTTTATGTAATATTTAAGGTGAGAAAATGGCTTTGCCTAATCTTTCTTACTTTGAATAGCCTTGGAACTATTTTGTTTTGTTTATCTCTCTCTTTTTTTTTTTTTTTTTGGTGGGTACTGGGCGTCGACCTCAGGACCTTGCATGCCAGCAGGCGCCCGTGCCGCTGAGCGATATCACCGGCCCTTTTTTCGTATGTGGGTTCCGGGAGTCGAACTCGGGCCCTCACGCTTGCCAGGCAGGCGCTTACGCTGCTGAGCCATCTCACCAGCCTTGTTTATCTCTCTTATCACACTAGATTTTGTGTAGATTTAAATTATTCTCAGGATTTGGGCAGTCATTAGTAAGTACTCCTCAGAGAATTTTAATAAAAATTAGCATTCGTAGGTTGGCTTTCTCACTAGATTGAAACCTAACTTTTGAAAATAGTAGTATGGTTATCTTCACTTCTTAGTACTTTAAAGTCTTGACAAAACAGAGCATTGCAGTATTACACCAGGGTGAGCATCTGTGAACAGTCAGAGTCCTTTCTGTTTGTCAGATCAGGAGGTGGAGATATAGGAAATGCTGATCAGATAGGATTGTCTGGCACATGACAGGCACTCAAATATTTGTTTATTGGAAAATATTGACTGGAGCCAACGGAGATTACATGCCTGTGTACTGGTCATTAAGTCTTCTTCAGTGATAACTTCTGCTCTCTTTGGTTTTTGTGCCAGAAAAATATTAACCACTGATTTAGAATTGTTATTGCAAGCATAAATTCATTCATGTGTTCTCATTTATTGTTTCTCGTAGTAATATATTGGTACAATAAATCTTTCTGTAACTTATTTTTAAGGAATATCATTGACAGTTCTTTTTTTTTTTAATGTGGGTACCGGGAGTTGAACGCAGGACGTTGCGCTTGCCAGGCAGGCACTTAAGCCGTTGAGCCATCCTACCAGCCCGACAGTTCTTTTTTAAAGTGAAAATAATTTTCACAGTGTATGTGTGTGTGTCTGTTGAATTTACTTAGCGCGTGTGTGTGTGCCTGTGTGTGTGCACGCACGTGTGTGTCTGTTGTTGAATTACTTGAGGCAGAATGCATCTGTCCTGGACAGTGAGCTCAAAGGGACTAACATGATGCGTGTCATGGCTTCGTCCTAAGTGAACGAAGGTCCACTTGTGCCTCAGTGGTAAGCAGTTGTCTGTACACCAGTCTCCCTTTACCCACAGTTTTGCACTCCTATTTTCATTTATCCACAGTCTAAAAAATAATAAATGGAAAATTTTAGAAACAATTAAAATTTTTAAATAACTTATTATAGTATATTGTTATACTTATTCTATTTTATTGTTACTTTCTTACTGTGTCTAATTTATAGATTAAACTTTATCATATATATGTATATATGGGGAAAAACATTGTGTATTGGGCTTGGTGTCAGGCATCCACCAAGATGGACTTTGTATATGTCTTGGAACATATACTCTACAGATAAGGAGGGGTTATTATAGGTTTTTTGTTGTTGGTGTTATTCTGTTCTTTGACATTTGACTTCTTGGTTGTGGAAAACATACAGGATTATTACCTCTCCGATCATCTTGAGTGATATATTTTTCCCCGTTCAACTGGAACTCCATATAGCCAACTTTTTGGATACTATGAGAAGGGCTGTTTTTCCCTTTCTTGCTGTGTGAAATGAATAGAGCCCTCCATCACAATGCATTATATTGTAGTTTACAGTGTGGACAAGTGTAGTACAATCCATTGAAAACAAATATAAAACTTACTAGGGCTTTTCATGTGGAAGTGGAATGTGGCTGTCTTCTTGATATAACATATGAAGTTGGTTGTAGTTAACATTATAGTAGTTAACATTATATAGTGGAGAATAGAGCCCTCCATCACAATGCATTATATTGTAGTTTACAGTGTGGACAAGTGTAGTACAATCCATTGAAAACAAATATAAAACTTACTAGGGCTTTTCATGTGGAAGTGGAATGTGGCTGTCTTCTTGATATAACATATGAAGTTGGTTGTAGTTAACATTATAGTAGTAAAGGCCCACCTCCTAAAGTTTTTTAGTTCTTTGTTGAGGACTGTATAGTAGAATGATACAGATATGTGAGGGAAATGAGGACTGGAGTGCAGGCCAAAAGCTAGTCCTTTCACATCTAAGACTAAGCAGCATCACATTATCTGATAAGACAAGTGTGGCTGATGGTGGCGGGTCCTGTGTGCTTTCCTATGGTCTTTCTTTCTCTTTTCACACATAGCTGTCAATCATTTGGTGATCAAATAGCCTGACTTTACACTTCTCTCTCTCTCTCTCTATATATATATATATATTTTTTTTTTTTTTTTTTTTTTTTTTGGTGGGTACTGGGGGTCAACCTCAGGACCTCGTGTGCCAGCAGGCGCCCGTGCCGCTGAGCAATATCACCGGCCCCTTTTTCGTATGTGGGTTCCGGGAGTCGAACTAGGGCCCTTGCGCTTGCCAGGCAGGTGCATAGGCCCCTGAGTCATCTCACTGGCCCCTACACTTCTATATTTTGGAGTGGAAAGATAGAATCTTTTCCATCTCAATTTTTGTATAATATTTTCTCAAAGGAATTACACAAATATCCTTATTGCCCCTTGCCTTGGCACTCCCTTCAACATTCATAATCTTGAGAGATGCATTTTTACTTAGGATCTGAGACTTGTGTAGGGTTACACAGAAATTGGTAACACAATTATCTAGACTCTAGTGGTGCTAACAGTTCTATTTCTATAGTAGTTTTTTCATTTTTCCCAAAGTGGTATATTGTATAGTAGTAAACTTGTGATGCCTTCTGTGTAGAATGAAAAGTGAATTGGTGTTTGGAGTGCATGAGGATATAGGTATGAACTTAAGGGAGCTAATTTGCAGTGGATTAAGATGCAGGGATCTACAAAGTCAGAAAACATGATAAACTTAGTTTTAAACAGTGTGTTAGTTTCATTTTCAAGTAACATGCTTAGTATAATTTAACCTCAACATCTTTCCAGGTGAAGTTTCCTCTAATTTCAAAGCTGTGGATATAGTTACTAATCTGATAGTAGTACAGTAAATACAAAGTCCAAAAAGCCTGAACACACAGGGAAATTATTGTGGTTATTGATTGAGCATGTTATTGAAAATAGCATGCATAGACTTTTAAAACTGTGCAATAACTTATTACCTAAAAATAAGTTTGCTCTATGTATTTTGAATTCTCAGACATGCTGTATTTTGTTTCTGTTTAAATTTTCCTTTCCTTTCAACTGTCAGGCATAGTGATAGAATAAGTTTGTACAGACAACAAAGAGACTAGGCAGCTGACAAGCAGCCTGCATTGGGTTAAGGATCTGGGCAGTTTGGAGGTGGAAGGATAATGAAAGGCAGGTGATGGAATGGAGGATGGAATGGCTGGCTTGCTGTCTCTTTTCACTCTAGCAGCTGGCTAGAGACACAGTTGAAACCTTGTTCTTGTTTTGAGTGAATGAAGACCTGGGGAGGTTGATAACTCTAGTGTAACAGTACTATTTTAATGATTCTAATGGTTCTTACTTTAATCTAATACCTAATAATAGGACCTTTTTTCTCGTATATTCTAATGCCTTTTGAATCTGTTTAAGTAATAGGACCTCTTATTTAGAAAAATGAAAAATGATGCTAAAACTAGTAATATTTCTGAGAAAGACTACATTACTGATACCTAAATATAGCTGCCAGGTACAATGTTGCTCTTTGCTAAAACAGAGAATCTCTGATATTTATTGATAAAAAGTCTTCTAAACTGAATAAAAGTGTTTAGAACAAGCATGGTGGTGAAAAGTACATAACCCAGGCAGGGAGGAAAGAAGATTCACAAAGCATAAAATGATACCATCACTGCTATAAAACCTCATGACCAGTTGCTTTAATTTTATATAGTTAAATCTTAATTTATGAGATTAAAGATTGACAGATGACTAATTTGTGATAGCGAAGGCATTGTTTCTTTTTGCTGGGATAAAACTTAAGTGCTGGTGGAGTGACTTCGAATACTGTGTAGATGAGATACTGGAACTGGTGTCCCAGAAGCTGCTGAAATAAATTTTAGATCCATAGGGCTACATATAAATGGATTTCACTTCAAATTTGTAACAGTTTTCCCTTAGAGTTTAGAAAAAACGTTATGAGGAAACTCTTGCAGTCCTTGGGTTGGACTCCATGGTTTTGTGCAGCCTCTTCTGCGTACCTTGAGGGCACGGTGGAGTATCTCATCCCAAATGGCAAAACACTGTAGACACGAACAACACATTTACAGGTCAGTGGTGTTTGTCATATTCTTTTCAAAAAGGCAATTAAAATTTTGAGAACGATAGTCATCAAAAGTGGCAAAAAGAAAAATTTTAGTGTTTAAAGTTGTTCAGAGCCGTGAGTGCTGCTGGATTGTCAGGGAAATGCTCATACATGTGTATAATTGAAACTTAACTATTTCTGGGCAGGATGATGCTGAGTAAAATAATGAAAGCCATCAGACTGGATAGGAAGAATACTTGCTTTGTAGTTAGGGAGATGTGGATTGGATTCTGATTTGAGTCCTTACTCCCCTCGTGACCTGGGGCAAATTACTGAACTCCTCTGAGCCTCATTTGCGTTAATTGAGATAACTTATATCTACGATGAAGGCCACTACTGAGGCATTCTCTCAGTGTTAATGCTTTTTTCTCCCTCGTTTCTTGGGAGCCCATATACGCTGTACAGAACATGTTGTTCCACATAGCTAGGCTCTTCCATTGAAAATCCACCTGAAACTCAGTACTTCTGGGAGCTTCCTCTCAGCCCCTGTGCCTTAGAGGCAGAAGGGCTGCAAAATCCTGGTAGTCATAGTAATTGTGTCCACTTGTGTGGGTTTTAAGGAGCAGCTACCTAGCTTTCTGTCTTTTGAATAGAGGCAAATACTGTTGGTCCCTGGTTGAATTTGTTTTATGGTTAATTTTGGATGTGAGTGTTTCGGTGGGGTGGTTCTTGTGTGGGCCCAAGGGAGAGCCTTCCTGATAGCCATACTTCCTGGTGGACATGAGGAGGAATAGGAGATAATAAGAACATTGGCACTGTTATTATCCAGCAATTGAACATTGCTAAAGATGGGAAGTATACGGAGTCAGGTCTGCATTTGCTTTTTATACATTACATGCTAATTGGGAACACATTTTTTATGCTTTGAAGTTGTGAAAAGCTGCCTTGCCTGCATTCCAAAATGATGGCTATCTGCCCTGTGTATGCCGTTTATTTAGAGTACTACATCAGGGAAATACAGACCTCAGAGAGACCTTTGGTTTATCCCCAGTGCATCAGTGGACATTTTTCTTTCTACTTCTGAGGGATTTGCTTTTGCCTTTGTGCCTAGGCAGGTTTTTTCTCTCTGTTTAAACAAGGATTAATAAATACTCCCTTTAGCTGAGCTGTGGCTGTTTTACATGGATTGGTGATTGTAAAGCTTTTCTGAGCAGGTGTGGAACAATGAATAGTCTTTAATTTCATTTTTTGACTTACATTTTTAAAACAAGCTCTTCTGTAACAAATGGTGAAATTCTATGTCCACACTGTTTTTCAGTCAATGGTTAATGGTTTTTCCATACTTCCCAGCTGCTTATCATGGGCACAGCTGACAAAACCAGAAGAGCTTTTCCAGTAAGGTGAGCTGAGCTGGCGTTTGAGTAAGACAAAGGGCTTTGGTAGAATTAGGGCTTTGACAAAGTGAACAAATGTAAAGGCAGCTGGAAACTTGAGTGTTGCTAATCAGGAATATATTTCAAGATTCTGAAGTTTCCAAAACATGTGTGTATTTAAGAAAAATAATCCAACAACTTGTAGGTTAATAGATTTTCCTGTTTTAAAAGTTCCTTTGTGTGGGTTTAAAAAATGTTTTTCATACTTTTGAATAGTTTCCTTTCTCAGGGAACATTAGTAGCTCTCATTTTATTTTTGAAGCTCTTTACCCATGTGTTCCTGCCAGATGCCCTCTCCACCTCATTCATTTATGGCAGGTTCGTTTATTTTAGTTGGTAAGAATTTTTTTAAGGGAGCATTTGCCTTTTGTTGTGTTATTTATTATATTGATAATGAGCAGTAGGTAGAGTTCAAAGGGATTTGTTCTGATTCTTGAGAGTTTATTTCTCTGCTTTAGTGGCTTATGTCTGAAAACAGTTTTCTTTAATAGATGGGCCATCTGCTTTTGGGGCCATCTATGTTTTCCTCAAATCAACAAATGGCTAATATCAGTAATAAGATACAGTTAATCTGCTGTCCCAACCAAACAGCATAGTTACATAAGCTGCCTGAAAACTAGGACTGAACATTCCATGTCCTCTTCCCTGTGTTATCATGCTAGAGAAAATTACAATTATTTCAATTAACATTCCTTCACTAGACAAATTAACCACATACTTTAAATGGAGAATATAAAGAAAAATGATAAAATAACCCTTGTATAAATATTATGTAGTAAGAAAGTGCTGGTCTTTGAATTAACCGGGTGCTGTTCTTTAGAACTGTTAAGTTAAAAGCACTTAAATGCTCTACAAATTTATTTAAAATTGGTTTGAATTAATGGCTTACAGAGCCAGAGTTACAGTTTGAAAAACAAAATGACCTACAAAACCATCTTTTTTCCTCTTTTCCACTTTGAAAGATGGAACAGTTTACATTTCAAAACATTGCTTGGTAAGCATAACTCCTTGAAAAACCTCTCTACTGTGTTAGCTGAACAGCTCCTACATACTAACGTGTCATTTAAGATATAAGAAACATTCTGGATTTACACTGTCTTCTCAAATTGGAATATATTTGGGGTAATTTGGAGGTGACATCCTTGTTCCAAGAGAGGCTTAGTTGAAATGCTCATTACTAAACCTACTGCTTGATGCTGAAGATGATGGTAGTGATAACACTAAGTGCCACATAATGTTCTAATTGTTTTACCTCTTTCTTTAAAATATTAAACAACATTGTGAGATAAGGCTACTGGGGCATAGACATTCAGTGACGTGTCCATGGTCACACAGCTGGTAAACAGCTGAGCAGCCATTGAAGTCCATATGGTGACTAAAAAGTAGATGCCTTTAACCACTTTGCAGTGTAATGATTGAAAGCTCTGAATTTTCTTGGGTTAGAATTATACTTTGGACATTTTGCTACTAGGAAACCTTAAAATGGGAACCCATAGTGCATACACGGAATTAGAAGTAATTATGAAATTTAAAAACTCAACCAAATTGTGAAATTCTGAACTTGGTACTTGATTCTTCAGTCACCAGAAAGACTTTGGCCTGTCTTTTGAGTCATTTTAGATGAGTAGTTTTTGTTCTTTACTTAAAAGATCTTGTAATGCACTTTGGCATATTGGGACACCTGCTCCTAAGCTCATTCAGGAGGAAGAAATGACAGAAGAGTTTGAAAAAATCAACCAGGTGTGGTGGTGCATGCCTGTGACCTCAGCACTCAGAAGGCTGAGGTAGTAGGATCACTGTGCGTTCAAGGCCAGCCTGAACTACATAGTGAGACCCTGGCTTAAAAAAACAAAACAAAACAAAAGGCTACTGTCTCAGCAAAATCCCCCTTCGAGGCAGTCTCCGTGGCTCCTCTGGGCTAGTTAGAGCTCATCTTTTCAGGAACATGTTCCCTCCCCAGGGACTTGTTTTCCTGGTACAACATTTATGTACTGAAGTGCAGCTATACTTTTCTTGGCCCTTTTTTTTTTTTTTTTTTTTTTTTTTTTTTTTGGTGTTTCTGAGATAGGGTCTTGCTGGGTAGACCAGGTTGACCTCGAACTTGCAGTGATCCTCCTGCCTCAGCCTCCTGAGTGTTGGGATTACAGGCGTGCACCACCATGCCCGACTCTTGGAGCTTTAAGAACTTTGCAGTTTAACAGAATAGCTAGGGAAGTGAAAATGCAGTGATTCGAAGAGTAAATGCATTTGGAGACTATCTCATGGAGAGGGAAATAAAACAGTTTAAGTGTCTCAGAATACAGTTTTGACAGATTTAATTCTATTCTGTGCTTGTTGTATTGGTCTTCCTGAGTAACTGCCAGTGTTGTCAGTAGAGGTTGCAGCAGGCCACAGATTTATCTTGAGGACATGCTAGGCTGAAAAAGATTTCTAAGCTGCATGCCATGTATGTACTACCCTTGATGTACAAAAGGGTACATGTAGTTTTAGATCTGGGAACCAAAAAAGCAGGTCCTTTGTCTAATCTAGGGAGTTTCTGTAATGAGAATATGCCATTAATGACATTTTCTTAGGGCATCTATAGCATGAGGCAGAGTGGAATTTTCCTTTCTTCCTTTGTGGAATCTTTCCTTTCCTATTTGCCACTGAGTTTGCTTTCTCCTTCATCTTTATTCCGTGTCTCCTTTTTCCTGATTCTGTCAACCTGCCTGGCTGCATGCCAGTCAGTCTCCTTACCTGTAGGACAGCCCACCTTCCCTAAAGAATTCAAGGGCAGTTAGTCTGCTGTAATGAGTAGTGTGTTATATTTCAGAAGTTTTGTTTCATTTTGTTTTCCTTTACTGGGAGTTGAACCCAGGGCCTTCACATTGTGCTATACTCTCAGCCTCCCCCCAACATTTTATTTTTTTTTTTTTACTATGAGAGAAGGTCTTGTTTCTAGGTGAATTTGAACTTGCCATCCTCCTACCTCAGCCTAGGTGAGTTTGAACTTGCCATCCTCCTACCTCAGCCTCCCATAGTATTGGGATTGCAGGTGTGGGATTTTATAGTTCTGCTTCCACTGTGAATATGCTTTTCTTCAAGATTATATTTCCCTCTGTGTTAGTCCACTTTTTGGTTATAATTGGATAAATTATTTAACTCAAGGTTCTGAAGACTGGGAAGTCCAAGATTGAGGAGTCAAATCTGGTGAGAGCCTCACGCTGAGTCCTAACATGGCAGAAGGGCAAACAAGCATGCGTGTGTGTGATAGAAAAATTGGCCGAACTCATTCTTTTTATCAGGAACTCTCGGTAACTCTTAACTCTCCTGTGATAATGGCATTAATCCATTTATGAGGGCAGACGCATCTTGACCTAATCATCTCTTAAAAGTCCCACCTCTTAAAAGTCCCACCTTGTAGTATTGTTATGGTGGTGATTAAATTTCACCTTAAGTTTGTGAGGGGACATTTAAACTATAGCACTCTGATAGAGCGACGTGTCTTTTTATTTTAATATTGAAAATTTGATGAAGTACTTATTCCAGATAGAAAGAAGTTGATTGAAATTGATAGGGTAGTTAGAGCAATATGTAAGATTTATACATCCTTATGTGTAAATTTTTTAGCCTTCAAAGCTATATTTTCAAGTAGTTTTGATGAATTTGGAGTGAGTCTATCACTTTTCCTGATTGCTCCGTTGTAGTAGATAGAAAGCAACACATGATAGTTACATACTGCATACATGCACCCATTTGACTTCTTTCTTACCTTTTATCCTATAAATGGTGTTTAAGGTAGATGTGCCTGTACTAGAATATAATCTTCTAAAATAATTTTTTCTGATTATATGAAAAATTGATGTTTCTATAGGGTTCAGACCCTAGAAGCTCGTGAAGAAGCAAAAATCACAGTAAACAGTTTGATAATACAGGAATTGTCACTTTCATAGTTTGGCAGTATGAATGCATGTAATGAATGCCCATGTTCACATGCCAAAACATACACATGTCTCATGATATAATATGAATGAAGTTGTATAATGTCACATGCTGTTTACCAGCCTTTTATTTTTTCACTCAATATTTTGTGGCTTTCTTTCCATGTTAACGAATATGATCTAAAATGGCTGAATTGACCAGGGATATAGCTCAGCGGCACAAGTGCCTGCCTTTCAAGCACAAGGTCCTGAGTTCAATTCCTGGTACTCCCCCCAAAAAAATGCTGAATTGTGTTGTACTTTATATTTGCTTCATAATCAGTTTCTCAGTACCCTTTTAATAGGTATTTAGTTCGCAGTTTTTCTCCTTGAACAACTCTACACTAAGTATATTGGCATATTCATCTTGCCCACTTAATTTGGGGAACAAATTTCTACAAGTGGAATTATTTATGTATTTTTTGTAAATATAATTATACTTCAGCAATATATTGTGAAGCACACATTTTTGTACAGTCAGCATTCCCATAGAACTGGTGATTTGTCCCTTGAAGCATTTAAACTGTGCCATATTAGACTAAATGTACCAGGCATTCAGATATATATGCCAAAATGTCTATTCCTGAACTTTAAGGTTGTTTAGTGTATTTTTAAATAGTTTTTAAAAAATTCTTTCTTATCACCTCTTTCAAAAAATGTGATGCTTTTATTCTGCAAGGGAGATTAAAAACAAGATAACCAACCTTATTGTGTGATTTATAAAATAGATACAAGCAACCTATGTCAAAGTCTATGGAATTTTCCAGTAGGGGTGAGGAAGGAAAATTGGCTGGTTGCATTTTGCCTAGGTAAGGACTTCTTTTAGTTTGAAGGATATTACTATATAACAATGCCGGCTGGATTATTTCTCTTACCAAGCAGAATGATGAATGTAGGAGACAAGGTGGTATAGATTTAGAGAAAAGGCAAGCTTTGATGATTAAAAGAAAACCCCTCTCCTTCAGATTGAGGTCCTTTCACCCAGGGAGTGCTGGTGAAGTGTCTGCCTCCTAAGTCCTTCTCCTCTTGGTGCCTCCCACTTGTATTGCTTACCCTTGGGCGACTGCTGTTGTTTCTGGCTGTGCTCCCAGGTCCCTGGGGCATTTGGTTTCTTCTTAGGGCCTGAAAGTGAGGAGTCAGAAGTACTATCTGTATGGGCCCTGGCACCCACTGCATGAGAAGAGTTGCCTGGGCTTCTGAGCAATATTGGTCTTCCTTCTTTATTGACTACTTGATTTATGCCAGTGCTAGCTGAATTTTAGGAATGCAAAGCTGACTCAGACCCTTCCCCATCTGGCAACTCACTGGGTAGAAAGCAAGTCAGCCTCAAAGCATGTAGCTTGACTGACAGCACATTAAGTACATTCCAAATGATGTGTACGAGTGAGTTATCTATTCTTCCTGGGGATCTCTGAAAGCTTCCAAAAGAGAAGGCAGAACTTGGATCCAGTAATGGAAAATGAAAGGAGTTGCCAGGCAAATACTGTTGGGAGAGGGAAAGGTAGTGGCCAGAAGGATGGTATGGAAAGACAGTTGCGGCAGAGCTTGCACAGGTTTGGAGGTATGAAACAGTGACCTCCTTTTTACAATTCAGGTTATTCAGCACAGTTCCTATGACTGATTGCCAGTGCTGGGGGAGCATGGTGGTGGGGAGGATATGACAGAGGCAGACCAGACCACCGGGTCAGACCTTGTGTGCCATGAAGTCTTCCACTTGATTCTCCAGGGACAGTGGAGTGCCATCACAGGGCTTTAACTAGCCTGCCTTGATTTATGGGCTCAGTCATGATGAACAAATGAAAGCCCACTACAATCATTTCAAGGTGTGATGAAACCCCGTTTATAAGTTAGGTGATGTGCTAAGCATCAGTACCAGAGGGAGTACATTGATAATGTGACTTATCCTGTCAGCAGTGCTATCACAGCCTGGAAGGTGAGCAGAAAGAATCCTTTACTAAAGGGAGCCCATTTCTAATGAGGTTGTGTAACCGCCCATTGCTGAGCACACATTTTTGAGGGCTGTCCGCCTGACTGCAGAAAACCTGGTGGAAGGGTACACGCAGGTGTAGGGTGGTGCAGGGTGTCTCCTTGCACAGCGTTGCCCAAGGCAGGACACACAGCAGGCTATGGGCAGGTAAGAGCAGACAACTAAGAAGCCGTTTGTTGTGCGCCGATTTTGTTTCCCATTCATACCCACACGTAGATACGGTTCTGTCAAGGTGTCATCATTGAAAACTGAGTTAAGCAGTATCAGAGTTCAGATAAAAATCAATGATTTAATTGATTAAATGAGCACAGGGCTAGACACATGGTAATAGCTCAGAAAATACTAAATTGATTTTCTTGAAACCTGGCTTTGAAATAAAATTATTTGAAAAATTGAAAAACGGTTAAAAAATTCTGTGCTGCTTTTTGATTTGGCAGGAGAGATTAAGATTTAGAACTTCTAATTTGTAAATTAAGACATTTTATTCACTTGACCTTTTCACCAGAGTTTGTAAGTAAGACACAATAGGCCATGGGCTGTATTAGTAGTCTAATATTAAAGTGTTCTCAGAGAATTTATTTCTCTGTAAAATTATTCAGATGGAGTAAATTGCTTTATTCGGTGCGGGTCAGTGGGCTGTTGACTTTGAATGTCTCGTTAAATGCCACATATTTTTTTGAGGGGATATTGATTTAAGGCTTTCTAAATCAGTATATTGTTTGGAAACTAAATCTAGAACATTTGTAACTTTTTTTTCTGGCAGTGGATTAGGAACTGAGGGATATTGTGTCACTGAGCTACATCCCCAGCCCTTTAAAAATTTTTTTATTTTTAAATTTTGGGTCAAGGATTAGCTAAGTTGCTCAGGTTGGCCTTGAATTTATGATCTTCCTGCCTCAGCCTCCCAGGCAGGTTGGATTACAGGTCTTAGTCTGCAAATATACTGAGGTCAGAAGGTACAGTCTGTGGTGTTGCACACCTGTAATCCCAGCTCTCAGGAGGGTTAGGAAGATTGTCATGAGTTTGAGGCCAGCCTGGACTACATAGTGAGTTCAAGACTCACCTGAATACTGTATAATGAGACTCTGTCTCGAAAGAAAAGAAAAACCCAAAACAAAACAAAACAAACAAACAGAAAGGTACACCCGGTGTTTAGAGGCAGACAGGATCTTGGCTGAGGTGGATCAGAAAGCTGGGTTAGGGTTCCTTTTGCACCTCTGCCACATCCAAGTTGTACACTTTGGATGTACAGATGCTCTTCTACTTAAGGGGTCATGCTCCAAAACACCCATCCTAAGGTGAAAATACTAAGTCAAAAAATGCATTTAATACACCTAACCTCCCAGACATCACAGCTGAGCAGTGCAGTAGACTGGAGTGCTGGTTGTTTACAGTTGCGATCATGTGGCTGACAGGGAGCCGGGGCTCACTATTGGTTCCTGTGTTTGCTCAGCATCACTAGAAAGTATTGCATTATATACCCTTTTTCTGAGACAAGATAATTTGAAGTACGGCTTCTACTGAATGGCTGTCGCTTTTGCACCATTGTAAAGTTGAAAAATGATCAAGCTGAACCATCCTAAGTCAGGGGCTGTCTGTCTGTAGGACTTATCTCCATCATCTTCATCTTTCTCATTTGTAAAATTATCCCAGCAACACTTAAAACCCTCTTGACCTTACAGGTTTATTGTGAGAATTAAATGTTTTTATTCAGATGTGAATGGAATATTTTATTTAGCTTGCAGAATACTATACAAATATCAGATGGCAGTGTTAGTGTCAGATTTTTTTAAGTGGCATTGTATAATATTAAACTGAAGTCCAGTTTGCCTAGTCTAAGTAGTTTAAAGAGTAAAGGGGGAGGGGGAACCTATATTTATACATTAACTAGACATTTTAAAATATAAGTTTTTGGTTGAACTCTTTGCTTGCGGCCTAATAAATACAGGAAGAAAATACAAGCTTTGGGGGAGACCAGGAATAGTTAAAATGTGCTGTTCTTTAAATGTCGTCTAATTATTTCTAATTAAATTGTTGAACTGGAGATACTTAATCTCTTAGGAATATTGTAATACCCATACATTTGTTTGCCCTTATAGAGTTTAAAAAATTATTTCCAGTACCTTTCAGAGAGGGTAATTATCATCCATGATTGTCCTAATAGTAAGTAGTAGGGAGACCTGGAATGAAAACGGTTTTGCCTTTTTGTCAGTCTCCCTGAGTTTGTGTTACAAAATAAGCAGACTGTTCACTACATTTGGATATTGATTTAAACTCAATCTAAAAACCATTAAATTAGTTCAAAACGAATATCACCTAAAAGAAAAATTATGTTGGTTGTAATGCATACGTTAAACATCTTACAAAAATGTATTTGCATAGATCAATAATCAAAACGACTTTTCTTGACTTTAAATACATTGAGTTTTCCACTAACAAATTTAACCTTAATCAGTTTCACCTTCAGTGTTATATTAGGGAGTCAGTGAAACGCCCTGGAAGGTGGCACTTGAAACTATGAATCTTCATTACAGCAGAAAAATGGCAGTTTGATTTGTCGGTCTGCACATGCTGTGACTCCTCAGCCCTGTGGTTGGAGCCTCCAGGGTCGGGGCATAGACAGCCCATCAGTGACAGCCAAGCTGTTAGGAGGTGGCTTCTGAAGCGGACGGGGTCTTTGTTGCCTGTTTAGCTCACAAACTCCAGGTGTAGAGAATGGTCTCAGTGGTCCAAATCCAGTGAATCCAGAGTGAGAGGAAATAGAGGCGTTTGATCCCACTGCCTAGCACAGAAAGAGAATTTAGCCATCGTTAGCACAACTATTCTAGGCTTCCCTGTTTACCTTCTCACGTCTATCTTTAGTCCTTCCTGCTGCCCTGTAAGTTTTGGTTACAAAACAACATCTCTTGAGCTTTTCAGAGAATGACACTCTTTGCTCTGTGGTACCTGTGGCACTCTGGAGTGAATGTAAATCCTCCTCCTTTGCTGTGGTTCCAGTTGTTGACTGGGGCGTTCTTGCATCAGTCTTCTTGAGCAACTCTAGGCAGGCAATATTTTCATTGAAAACATTGAATTTGTCTGATTATATATTAAATCCTTGAATGTGATTGGGTTGAGAAAATTACTGGCACTGACACTCCATTTTCTCTTACACACTGAAAATTCTCTTTCTTTCCCAGTTGTCTTAGTTACTTTCTCCTTGCTGAGACAAAATACCTGACACCCACAACCTAAGAGAGGCTCACAGTTTGTAGAGGTTCCAGTCCATGTTGGCTGGCTCCAAGGCAGGGCCTCATGGCAGAGGGAAAACGGCTCCTGGCATGGTGATGGGAAGCAGCAAGAGATCACAGGAAGAGGGAGGTTAATATATTCAGGCCCTGCTGACCCACCGCCTCTGGCCAAACTTCACCTCCCAACATCATACTTAGCTATAAACTCATTGGTGGATATATTCACTGGTGAGTATCACGCCCCCATTACTCAGTCACCTCTCAAAAGGCCCACACATGAGCACATGCGGCTTCGTGTGGACATCTAGCTATAAACCGTAACAGCAGTGCAGAGTCCATCTCTGTTTGAGCCAGGGGGAATATAAGATCCTCCTTTACCTTTTCCGGGATCTGGCAGCATTTACTGATTTGGGCATCAGGTTTGAGCACAAGGAGCTCCTTGTGGGCCTGGGGGGGCCTGAGTCCTCTGGTTGCAAAGCCCTTAGAACTGACCTTAGTGGGGAAACATAGTCTCAGCATACATTAAAGCTTCATGTTCCTTGGCCTATTTGTACAACTTTGGACATTACAGAAAGAAACTGAAAAACACCTGCAAAATCTTGTCCTGAACAGGAATACTAGTTCCCGCAACCTCTGTCTCCCAAGTCCAAATAACCTCTCCTGTGGATGAGGACTGAAGTGGCTTGATATTTGCAATGCGAAGATGGAACAGAATGCAGAGCACAGATCTGGGAGCCCAGAAGATGGCTTCTGGTGGTGGCTTTTGCTGGTCTATGATTATGACACCTGAACAAGGCCATTATCTAGTCTGACTTCATTTTTCTCACCTGTACACTCATTTGCTGTTGATGATCTCCAGAGTTTATGGAATCCAGGGTTGAAAGTAGTTTTGTGTGACCTTAAAGAGCATAGAACTATGAAGCATCTTTGACAGGTAAACTTTGGTCACCATTTGGCTATTTTGTTCAGTCTTTGCTTCACTCAAGAAAGGGAGCCCTTGGTTTTCAAAGTAGTTTTAAACAAATTACTATTAGGTAGCTTTTTGCATTATATGGAGGTCTTGCCCTCTTATTGGCCTAATTCTGTATTTTCTTACATTTTACATCAAAAATCTGATACTAAACAATGGTTATGTTAATTATTTTCCAGGTTATGGTACTAAAGTTCTCTCCATCCCTCTATGGTGGGATTTCAGACTTTTCACAATCATGCTGCCTGAAATGTTCTAATTTTTCATTGTCACTTTTAAAATATGATCCTCAGAAAAGCACACGTTACTGCAGATCAGATGCAGCCAGCATAGGGCATGCTAATAAAGTTTTAAAACTGGTTTCATTACGTAGCCCAGGTTAATTTTTTTTGTTATTTTTTTCTTCTTCTTTTTTATACATAGCATCTATCCGTAACATCTCCGGTGTTTCCTTCCACATGCATTGCTCATAAGCAAGGTCTCGTATTATAGGTGAACAGCTTATGTTTTTAGCCCCTGAGGAATGCTTTATATTTATCCTTTTTGTGGGTTATTTTCTATCTTTCACTTGTGCCGGCCTGCTGAATTGATCTGAACCTTCCGATTGCCTTGGGTATTAGCAAGCAGCTTGGGTGATTGTCTGCATGATCTTACTGATCAAGTCTGAGTCCTTCCTGAGTGGCTAACGAAAGTGGTTAATGAAAATGTCGACTGGGGCAAAGGCAAGTAGAGTCTCTTGTGGCAGCCAGCTAGAATGTTTTGCTTTCTTTGCATTTTACTGGTAGGGAACCCTGACAGTAGTTCTAGGCTCCTATTGACAATTCGTTTTTAAGATGGTAGTATGTAATTTGCCTTGGTTTGGAGCTTTAAGCTCAGTTTTTCATTAATTTATTATTTGCCATCTTGAAAATTCTGTTTTTTTAAAAATGTTTTAGGACTGCTGGTGCTAGTGTCCTCACGCTCCTTTACTGTGTTATAGTTAGCGTTTGCTCTAGTGGTCTCTACTAATATCAAACCCTATCCCAACCCCACCTTTTCTTTTTCTGCAGCCACAGTCTCTCTATGATTTCCCGACTTATGGAGAGCCTGCACTGTATTCAGTGCTAAGGACGGGGAGGAAACCTTTTAAAATTAAGTTTTCCAGTCTTTCTCCAGAGGTACCACTACAAGTATATGCCAAGGTTTTTCGAAAGATGTAACTTTTGACAGTATTCTGAGGGGAGATAAAGTTTAAAATTCATAAGGAGAAATATACTGAGGTCTTATTTCAGTAATTTTTAGGAATGGTATGTGATGAAAACATACCATTTAGAAAATAAAGGATATATAGATATTGATGAGGTAGATTTAAAATGTAAATAGAATTTACCTGGCAAATAACTAGTAAAAAAATATAATTGTAGAGCTTGAGAGGTATGTTGCTCAGTGGCAGAGTGTTTCCCTAGCATATGCAAGGCCCTAGGTTTGATGCTCAGGATTGCAACAACAAATGAAATTAGAGTTAAGTATGTAATGGGATAATGCTACATCAGAAATACTCCACGTCAAAGTTGGAGATGAGAGCAGACTGTATTTGCATATTTTGTACTTTGTAACTTGTGCTTTGTAATAGAATTTTCTTAGTTGCCTCAGTGTATGAGCTTTTATTGGATGTTTTACAAAAGAAGCTTTAATAATAAATATGTTTCAAAATAATATCAGTGTCCAAATGTCCCACTAATCCAAACATTTTATTAATTGGCAAGACCAATCTCATCTCTCCCTGCTGTCATTTCTTTTGTCCTTTTTCCTATTCGCCTCCTCCCAGGTACATGCATATGAGTGTGCTTAAGTGTGCGTGTACACAGTTACTCACCCTCCTCTTCACCCCAGCTCCAGGGTTAAAAGGAAAGATTGGAAAAACCCTGAAAATCATAAAATGGGACAGAATCCAAGGGGTTATTTCCTTTATTCTGTTACTCTTCAAATCCTTTACGGAATATGAGTATCCTGTGTTGAGGTAGCAATAGATAGGTATTTCTGTGTTTGGGGTGCCATTTAGTGTAGAGTGTCAAGCAGTAACAGAGCATGTACTTTTAAAGACCTTATTTACGAGGATTAGAAAAGATGACTATAACAGTTATAATTACATTGAAGGAAAGGAGGGATTCACTGGTGAGAATGATTTTCTAGGTGTATCCATAAATGCTTGAATTTCTAATGTAATTACTAGTTACATATTATAACTCTAGTATTTTGCCACCATAGTATATCACTCATTAGAGTTAGAATTTTACTTTAGATATTTTTCTCCCAATCTGTGTAAAGGCTTTTATCCCTTGAATTATAGACTTAGTTCAAAACTTTTGCAGTGTGATTCTAGTGATCCTGCTTTTTTTTCTTTAGCCATTAAGAAAATAGAGGAAATGGTATATTCAGAAGCTCTCCAAATAGAGTGTCTTTAATGACTTTCTTCAGAGAATAAGATATTGTATGGTTTCTAGATTACAGTGCTGTAGGGCTGTGTGTAGAAATTGGAATGCTAATGGGGTTCAATTTTGTTGAATACATAAGGTTTTTGTACCTTAACGGGTTAAGTATCCAGTTGCACCCAATTTAGGAAATTCAGTTATTCCCATAATAACCATTAGTTTGTCCTTATGGGAAGATTTAGAATTTGCATTATTGGGCATAATATCCAGTTTAAATTTCAATATAAACCATTGAGCCTCATGAAAATGAATTAATCAGTAATGATTTCACATATACCAAAAGGTAGATCATGGAGATGTAGAAATAAATTACAGAAAAATCTTTGCTCGTATCTTGATTATTTAGTTAATATAGAGGAAAATGCATGTCTTTAAGTCTGGATTCTGTGATAAAATTAAGGGGGTAATCATGAACTGCACCAAGACTAATGTGCTGTTTACAGATGATGTCACTTGCCAAGTTTACACATCTGATTTAGAGGAAACAAAGATTTCACATTTAATTGAGGACTCGTGCCTTTGATAACTTTCTTGAGGAAACACTTTCTAGTCCTCATACTGTATCTTGAAACTATCAGCAGAATTTATTTGAAAATAAACCAATTAAAGCAGTCATTAAAAACTGAGTAATTCCTGGGGACATAGTTTTCATATTACTAAAAATCTAGAGTTTTTAAGTTCAGAGGTTCTTTTGGGCTATTACTGCAATTTTATTTAGGAAAGTAAAACTAAAGCGTTAAAAAATGGCATAGGTTTCTGAACCATGTGACCTGTGGTCTGTCTCATTACTCTTGAGAGCAGACAGCCATTGTAAACAGGAAAATTCTAATTCATATGCAGCTAGCAGCTTTAGTCTTTCACAGACTAACAAGTGAGATTACTATGAGCCCTATAGCTCCTTTATTTCTTGCATGGGTGCTTCATCACATGGAGACCAGAAGAGAAGGAGCCAGGGAAAAGGAACATTTTGTCTCGAGTCTTAGAAAGCACACTTGGAAAAGAAAAGAGAATCTTTTGAATAAAACCGAAAGAGAAAACATGCATGTAAACAAGATTCTGGAATTGTAAAAAATAATGCACGCTTAGATTCTTTGTATGGGAGTTGAAAGCTCTCATGGCCCGTGTTAATTTTTATCATAAAAGGAAGCAATTTTTAATGATCAGTTCCAGAAACTCAGCAATCTTGTGAGTTTCTGGATAATTAAGTGACATTTTTGACAATGAGGAAATTGAATTATTTGGAAATTCAGCCCCTGAAGAGTATAGAGGTTTTGTTGTTGTTTTCTTTGTGGTGCCGGGGATCAAACCATGGCCTTGCGAATTCTAGGCAAGTGCTGTGCCAATGAGCTATTCTCCATGAGCCACGAAGTAAAGTTTTGAATATCTTTCCTTGGACAGTTTAGCTGTTGTCTTGCTCAAAGATGAATTAGGTGACTTCTTCCATTGTCTTTAGTAGCCATCCCGGGAAGTTTAAAAATATTTTTTATTCCACAGAAAACCCCTTTGCCCTTATTTTCACATTTACCAGTTGAGTTCTTAAAACAATTTCACTTTTTCTTGTTCCAAATGGCTACATGTTAATTTACCCTTCAGTGTTTAGACAAAAACCAGCATAATTGAGGCAGATGGAAAACTTCAAAGGGCTGCCATCACCCTCTTGAAGTTCATATTGTCTCCAGCTTCCACCCCGCAAAGGGAGCTCTAATCTCTGGTTTGCTCTTTGGTTTGGGTTTATTGGTGGGTAGCAGACCTTATGGTAGAGGAGGGCAGATGTGCTTTAGAAAGAAAACTTATACAGCTACTACTTTTTCAGCTCTTGCTATTGCTGTTCTTTCCTCAGTAGCTGCTGCTGCTTTTTGAGGGGGCATGTGGGAGAGAGCAGGTGAACCCAGGATAGGAGAGGGATTTAACCACCTCCTTTAGCCTTATTGCTCTTTTCATGGCCGTGCTCCATCTTCTCACTTTTCTGAGCTATTTGTCTTTAATCATTTTAATCACCAATGATTAAAATCACCAATGATTTTCCCCCCTGTCCAAAATAGATCCTGGGGCACTGCTCACAGCTCTAATGATTCAGAAGGTCTGGAGGTTAGGTTAAGTCCTAAGAACCCATATTTCTTGAGTTACGCAGGTGATTTTGGTGTTCAGTTTGGCTTGAGAACTGTGGGATATGTGTCTCTTCTAACCTTTGAGCTTCTGTGTCCTAAGTCCAGGAGTCAATACCAGTAGCTGACCTGGTGGAACTTACATGACGGAAAGGGCCATAGGTATCAGGGGTCCCTGAGCTGACAGTCACAGTTTTAGGAGTGAGAGAGCAGTTGAATTTAACCTGTAATTAATCGCCTATTGTGCGGGTTAGTTTCTGTAATACATTTAAGATATCTTATCTTTTTTGTCCTTCATATTTCCTTTAATTTGTAAATTGAAGGAAACTGATGCTTGAAAATGTGGGAAAACTGGTAACTCCTCCCAAAGATGAGATTAATAAAAATAGTTTGTTCACATAAGTGGGATACCTAAGTGGACTTTTTAATAAATAGGATTTATATTTTTATTCTTCTTAATGCTCCATCTAGTAGAAAATAGTATTAACTTAGTTTCTTTCATCTTTTATTAATAGAAAATTTTAAACATTTTGATGACTTTTCTCCTTAACATTATTTAATGATGCCGCCATCATCATGATCATGATCATGATCATCATCATCATGATGGAGAAGCTAGTGAGTTTGTGAGGGGCTAATTCCTCAGAGGAGGAAGAAATGATGAAGGTGGCATTTGAGCTGAGCCTTTAAAAGATGGAAGAAGACTTGAGTTGAGAGATTGGTATTTTCTGTTGTTGGGAGGCTATTCCCAAAACAGGAAAATGTGACCAAAGTCGGCAGGTATGTTTCAGAAATAGTAGGCGTTGTTCTCATGAGGCAAAGGTGTAGCCTCCATGAAATACATGAGTAGAAGAGTAGATTAGGGACAGAGGGTCAAGAGCTTTAAATTTAATTCTTTTTGGACTTATTCTCAGTGTCATAGTTTCTATAGGGAAATGGGTTGAGGGTTTCAACTAGTAACTTCATAAATGTAGCACCACGTCTTATTTAAAAGATTAAAGTCTTATTTATAGAGTTATATTTCAGAATCTTAAAATGTATATGTGCAGGTGTCTATCACACAAGGAAAAATGCCTTTAGAAGCTTTCTCTTGATATTCAGTCTGTGTTCCTGTGAGGTCTGGGACTTGGGACTACTGTGAAAGAAATCGACAGCCCTCTCACTTAGACGACTGTCTACTGCTGCGCTGCACTGGGATCTTCTGCATCTGAGGGTTTGAGGCTTCTCCCTGGTTTGGCAGTTTCCTCCTCTCCTGCTCCTCCCCTTCCATAAACATTTAGGTACAGTACTTTGAACCTTGTGACTGGAGGTGCGTCAGTTTGCTATCCTTTAGGAAACAGCTGTCTAGCCTTATTAGTCAGAACAGTAGATTCTGCTGTTTTCAGCAACTGATAAATGTTGCATATTTAAAAGTTGAAAATATTTGTCTACTTAATAACTTGTATACTTGGAATATGTGCTTTACATAAATGTAAAACCCAGGAATTTCATGAGACCTTGTATAATAATCCCTCACTGCTATCTGAAATTTAGTTGAAAGGACTAGTTCATTTTTCTTTGCTGAATTTTTTTCCCTAAAGAATATTCTTTTAAGGATATATTACAAGGCAAATTGTACAGTTAGGATCAAAATTTTGCTTTAACAGCATTAACATTTAAAATTTTTTCTGGTAATTATCTGACGTTCTTAAGACAAAAAGTACTTGCCATAACTGGTCAAAATAACATTTCTAAAATGATAGTTACACATTTTCAAAAAGCTATGTCTTTAAATGTAGCCTAATGATACTGTGCTTTATCTTAAAGTCTTACAAAGGATTAATTGATTTAGAAATAAACAAAATTTCACAAGTCTGAAATCTGTTATTAAAAATAGATCTTATCTATGGAAAATGTATCTTACTTTGTACCAGATTTTAAAATTATCATTGATATATGTTCAGCCTAAAAATGCTATGAGTCCCATTTTTACATAAGAGAATTTAATATAAGAAATCATAGAACTCCTTTATACCATAAACCGTATGAGAAATGACATTCTATATCTGATGCAATAACCAGAAGTCATAAAAGAATAGAATGATCAGAAGCTAGCTATATAAAAATCTCTAAATTTCTGTATGGCAGAAACCACCAAAAAACAACAAAAAGTGTTTTTATAAGTCATATCTCAAAGGGCTAATTTCTTTAATATATTAAAAGATCCTGCAGATTTTTTGCAGACTAAAGCTACTTTCCTAAAAACATTAAAAGCTCCTACAAAGTAGTAAGAAAGTGAAATCACTAGCAAAAAGGGCAAAGGGGTGATTTAACAGTTCACAGAGTAATACAAATGGCCCTTAAATGTTTAAAAAGATACCTTTGTAATATGAACAATGTAAATTAAATTACAGGGAGATACCATTTTTCACAGATCTATTTTACAAAAATAAAAAATCTGACAAGGCCTGGCAAAAGATCTGGGACCTGGGTCACTCTGAAGTAAAAAGCCTGAGTTGCATGGGGGAAATGGGCATTGCAGGTGGAGCTGTATTGTGTCAGTACCTCTCGGTGTGACAGATGCCTGTGTTAGCTTTAGCATAGCTGTCCCCCATCTAGGAATTTATTCTGGAGATTATAGTCATGGAAGGTTTTCATGACCATGTTACATGTTATAGCAATAAGACTGGAAATAAGCTAAATGCTTCTCTGTAGGGGACTGGTAACCCCATACTGTTCAAAGAAAGACTCAAGGAAGCAAAGTAGAGAGCCAGTGTGGTTTGCCATTTGTGTAAAAAAGGAACAATATAGAACACATTTGTATTTCTTTATATATAACTAAAATTCTCCATGAACATAAGGGAAATGAATAATACTAGTTTATTATGAGGGTGAGAACTGGATTGAAAGGCTTGGAGGGTGATTTTGTCACTATCCTTTTGCTCCTGGTGTGTTTTGGATCTCTTAAAAAATAAGTTCTATAAATTATGAAGGAAGGGTCTTGAAAAAATATATTGCCTTAAGGCTGGGGGTGTAGCTCAGTGGTAGCCCTTGTGTGCTTAGCATATTCGAGGCCTTGTATTCATTCCCCTGTACCCCTGTATGTGTGTGTGTGTGTGTGTGTGTGTGTGTCTATGCATGTATGTATTTTTTTTTTAATCAAATGCTTTCTTGGTTGAAAATGAACATTGCTTTGAAGAGCAAACATTGGGTAGTTTAAGGGGAGCATGTATGTTTAAGTTGCCCCTTCATTATGAAAAATCAGTTGTGATGTATTAATATATTAAAATCCTTTGGGAATATATTAAAATTCTATGAGAAACTTGAGTTGTGAAGTTTGCTTTGACGATGGACCCAGAAAAGAAGGGGTTAAAGGTGTGCTGCAGGTGAAGAAAGGGTTAAGGGTATTATGCAAGCTGTTAAGTAAAAAGGAAGTGCATTACAAAATGCTGAGCTCAGGAGTCTGGCTGTCAGCCAAGCCTTTGCTTTCCTCTGTACAGCTGAGGGCTTTCGAAGCTTCCCACCAGTGGGTTTGTCTGCACTGTTTAGGAATGCGGCCGCGGTCGCCAGCTGACGTCAGCGCAGCCGGTTCAGCCGCAGGCCAGAGCCCCAGACTGACAGCACGGGTGGGGGTGGGACCTGTGTGTGACTGACAGCGAGAGGGCGGGGCGCATTGTGTGAGTGACAGGGTGAGGATGCTTGGGTGGTTCTTAATACTTTTTATTATAGATATTCTCTGTGAGGAGAAAGACTGTTTTCTCTTTCATTTTTGAAAGCCAGAGTTCTGTATTTGCTTCAGTTTAAGTAGTAAGTATAAACAAAATTAAATATAACTTACACATCAAATAGTCATATTTCAAGGGCTATTTTTGGTTTTTATTTCCAAGAGAGGGAGAAATAGTAAAAACTTGGGTTATTTTTAACAGTGGAGCAGCACTAGAGCAGTGTTTTTTGTTGGATAATGAGGTTTTCAGCTTTTCTTACCTAAAGTACATTTTCATTTCACAGTTGGTACCAGAAAGAAATCATAAAAACTCTCAAGTGTAATTTTGTAAAACAAAGATGAAAAGGAAGAAAAATTACGTGGAAAACCACCAAGATTGATATATTTTTGTTATAACTACCTTTGAGCATTATAGCTTTTGTTGCTGATTTCTCGACCTTTAAAAAAAAACGTGGCCTTTTTTGGGTGACATTTTACAAGAATCATGTTTTAGGGTGCTTTAAGCACTTAATTTAACTGTAATGCCACAGATTGCCTTTTATTTATTTTCATACATCTTTTTCCTATGGTGATTTAGAGGATCTTCAAGCCAAAACAATTATTTCATAAATTTGGGCATTTGGGTATACATCTGCAAAATATCTCACATCTTTCAGCAAGAAAAAAACACTGAATATGAAGAGTAAAGACCTGACACAATTAGCTGGGTACAATGAGAATATGCTCTTAAGTACTGTATTCATTTCTCTGGGGACAGGGTGCCATATAGCTGTTCAGTTAAGAAGAAAGCATTCTTATAATTCAGGACATTATTTTTTCATTTTTAAACAGTACTGGGTATAGAACCTGGGGTCTAGAACACTTTAATTGCTAATTAGGCACTGAACAGCAGAGCTGCATCCTCAGCTTATGCCATGAATTCATGGGGCATAGCTTCTGGTAGCCGAGGCTCCTTCCCATTGGTTTTCACAAAGTGTGCTTCTCTGGGCAGGGCAAGCTGGACCCTCAGTTAGATCCAGGTACCTTTCTCTTTGGTTTCCTTCTTTTTCTGATAATTTTCCTCAGTGTATTTCAGGAAGCTATCTTGGCTCTTAGAGTGTTTAATATGCTAATACACACTTTAATTCTCTTGGCAAGTACATTGCTTGCTTGTTTATAACACTGCCAACAGCGTTGTGGACTCTTCCAGTTTTGCCATGGTATCATTTGTGTGACATTCCTTTCAAACAGTACCCATTCCCTTGATGTCCACAATATCACCCTTTCTGTAGATGCTCATATACAGTATGAGGCCAAAGGAACAATCCCATGTTTTCTAAAAGTCCTAGAGAACATATACCAGGTTCCTCTCCTCTTTCACTTTGTGATTATCATTTTGGCAGATTTACTGGAAGATGGCTGTTCATCGAAAGGCAAGAATCATAATTGAGAGGTCTATTTTCCTTCTCCCCATATCTCGTTTTCATGATGGCTAATTTTACCGTGAAAACATGTTTTTCTTGACTATTAATTAGATCAGTTTGCTTAGTCCCATCTGAGTTTTGTTAGTCTTCGGGTTCTTAGTTAAAATGAGTCAGATCAGGAATTTAAGTTGATTAGCTCTCTTGTGGAGGGTATACCTGGGGCCGTGAGAGGTGTAGATGGTGGGCATAGAGTGCAGACAGGATCTAAAAAGAGTCCATTTAGTTTCATGGAAAGTTTTGTTACTTGACCAGGCCAATAATGGAAGATTATTTCAGTAGCTGTTGAAGTTGTTTGGTTTTGAGTAACTGTTTCAGGGACCCCTAATTTATAAAAGTAGCATTATAACTTTTGATAGAGGAGCGTTTAGCTTTCCATGAGAGGAAGACTTAGGCTTATTTGAACTTGGTGAACACTTTCTTCTGTATGAGCTTGCTCGTTTCCTTAGGCAGCAAGAGCATTCCCCTTTTAGTGTTGATCACTGCGATTTCACCTATGTGTAGCAGCCAAGCTAAGGTGAAGTCGGCCTGTAGACCAGGAAAAAACAAAACAACGAAAACTTAGGACACTTTTTGACAAAAGGCAACATACATAGCCCTAAATTACCCAAGCACTCAAATGCTTAACCTGAATTGAAATTGTACAGAATTTAAGTGTGTTCCAGGTTTATGAATATTATCATGTTAATTGGTGAATTTTCTTTTTAAAGCACATCTTACTAGACTTTAAGGACTTGTGTCCCTTCTACCCTTGGATAATAACATATTTTATGTGGAATAATATTAGCAGTGTAAAAAGTTGCAAACTATTCTGTTACCCTAAATTCAAATATTAAATTCATTTCATTAAATGCAGAGAGTGTCTAACAGGAATATTTGGTTGATTGACGACTGAATTAAGAATGAAGTGTGAATTTTGCTTAGTTTGCTTAATCACCAATTATGACTTTATCCACTTAGTTTTAACCTCACTGTGCCTTGCTTTGTCCAGGAGGAAATGATTTTAATTAGTTCCCTCATAATAGGACTCAAGGCAAAAAAGGCTATTATTGAAATGTAAAATATTCTAGTAATAATACAAGATGTGGGTAGCAGAAGAAATGGTGGCCTCGTGTAGATGCTGACTGTTCTATCGCCCTGCTTGTCTGCAGCAGCCCATCACCCTTGCAGTAAAATTCTCCCTGGGAGGCCTGTGCTCTTGGAGTGGAGCCTTGAGTGTTTTGAGTGTGTATTTAGAGTTGGGGTTTCCTTTTTTCTTTGTTTTCCCAAAAATAGCTATCAGTTCCTCTATAGTTCCATCAAAATACAGAATGAATACTTATATCTCGTTGGATGAGTCTGTAATAGGACTCTGTACAAGAAAGGTGTGATCTAGTTCATCATCTGCCTTTTAAACTTTATTTAATACAGTTAAGTGCATTTTGCGTTAGAAAGGATGAGGACACAACAGATATTGCTGCCTGGTAGTCTTGATGTTAGTGAAGAAGTAATCTCCTCATTGGAAACATTTGCCCAAAGCCACAGTGTAGCTCTATTGCCCCAGTAGTATATGTTAGGAAGGGTCAGCCTTGTGTTTTTTTTTTTTTTTTTTTTTTTTTAATGTGGGTACCGGGAGTCGACCTCAGGACCTCGCCCTTGCCAGCAAGCGCTCGTGCCGCTAAGCGATATCACCAGTCCTTTCCCTTCAGGTGGGTTTTGGGAGTCTAACTCAGGACTTCGTGCTTGCCGGGCAGGCGCTTATGCCGCTGAGCTATCTCACTGGCCCAGCCTTGTTTTTATAAGAATCCTTTAAAGTTTCTTTTGTCTAGTTAACATATGTTTTGAAAGAAATTTTGTCTTAATCCATTCTGGCTGCTAAAAGAAAAATACCTTTGACTGGGTGCTCTGTAAGCAACAAATTTATTTCTCACAGTTCCGGAGGCTAAGAAATTTAAGATCCTAGTTGGTGCCAGCAGATTCAGTGTTTAATTAGGGCCTGTTTTTCTAGTTCATAGATGGTGCCTTCCTGCTATGCCCTCATAGTGGGAGGAAGAGTGAAGAATCCTTTTTAGTTCTTTTATAAGGGCATTGATCTCATTCAAGGGAGCTCCAACCCCATGACCTAATTACTTTCCAAAGGTCCACCTTCTAATACCATCACCTTGGTGGTGAGGATTTCAGCATATGAATTTTGAGGGGATACAGGCATTCAGAGCAAAACACATTTTCATTTGTATTTATTGTATATTCAATTTTTAGAAAATTAAACAACACGCTATAGCTGCCGGTGATAACTAATATAACCACAGTAATTTGGTTTAATTTCAGCCCACAAGGAAAGAAAATTGACTGTTAGCCTTTGAACATATCCCTAGTAAATCTATGATGTTCATTAGATCAGGGTGGCAAACCTATGGTACGCATGCTGCAGTGGGCTGATTGTATCATTGGAAGCTCTAAAAGGTTCACCATCACTGCTTTCGTTGGTTTGAAATTTTATGTAAAGCGTGTGGGTACCTCAGCATTGCATCTAATGAACAGGTCACAGGGGATTGAGACTGGGACCCTTATACTGAGACTCCATGATAAAAAGAGAAAAACCACATGCTTTTCATGCAGGAATAGAACTCCTGGGTGGGAGAATTACACCTACAGCTATCTTACTTGTTTATTGGAGTATGAGGTGGGAGGAAAAGCAGCATCCTTGGTTTGGTTCTGTGAAGGCTGACAGCTCAGGCATACTGTGGTGATTTTAGTATGTTCAGGGCTTGAATTTAGAATCTTATTTTCCCAGAATATCAGGTATTAGTGATGTGAAAGTATTTGTTGTTTTTGTGATTTAGGACAGCTGGCAGCACATTTTGTGTCTTAGTTCTATTTAGTGTTTGAACTATTTGCATATTTCTTTTATGGGCTGCTATTTAGCTTCCATTGAGATGGAATTGAAGAGTAAGCTCAGTAATGAAAACATTGTCAAAACCAGAAAAGAGCAACATTGTGCTCAGTTTTCAAAATTCTTCTATTAATTTCTGTATGGGTTCTTAAGAGTCCCTCTGTTTTCTTAGGAGTGTCATCTTGAATATTAATTTAAAATGGTTTATTGTGAATTTCCTCTTGCTAGTTTTACTTACTTTTTTTTGTTTTACCGTTGAAGGTGTGTTTGGCATTAAAATTTATTTTCTTTTCTCATTCATTTTTTTTTTTTTTTGACTATGTACTGTGTATGTCAGACTTCATTTCAGTTGCTAGGTACAAATTGCTGTGTAAAAACAGTTCTATCGCTTGTAGAGCTTGCAGTGTAATGGACGTTAAAGACAATAAAGTGTATGTGAAACGAAGTCCTGAATAGGAAGGACCACCTCATGTATCCGAAGAACTGAAAAGTTCCCAGTGTGAGTGGTGGAGCAGAGGAAGATGAGGGGAGAGTGATAACAGATGGGGTGGAAGAAATGGACAGAAATGAGACGATTGTGAAGTGTTTTCAGGCTGTGGTAAGGAGTCGCTCTTATTCTGCGTACAGTGGGAAGCCGCCCTCTGGCTGCTGTGCGGAGAATGCGTTGGTGAGGGCAGGAGTGGAAGCGAGACCTTCAGTGAAGAAGGTGGTTGCAGTAGTCGTAGCAGTATTAGCTTGGATGAGCGCAGGAGAGTGGAGATGGGGAGAGAAGTGGACAATTCAGCAGGACTCAGTGATGGGAGTAGATTAGGTGGATAAAAAGGAGGAAAGAGTCCAAGGTGACCCAAGTTTCCGCCTTGATCAACTGGGCTGGTAACTACTACAAGTAGGAGCAGTGGGGAAGGGGACAGTGAAGAGTTTGGTTAGGATCAACACAGTTTGGCTGGACAGCATAGCTGAAATATTTTTTCTTCTGCTCTATAGAATTAATTATGCATTTTGAATTTGAAGAGTTCCCTAAAGGACCAGAATGAATACAAATATGTATATGTAATTATGCAAAGAGATTTATTACGTAGGTTTGTAGGATCAGAGGTGTGAGAGTGCACAGTGGCCCTCTGCATGCTGGAGAGCGGGAGGATCCAGTAGTTGCTCAGTCCAAGAAGCCAGAAGCTACAGAACAGGAGGGATCAAAGATGCAGCTCCAGTTGAGACTGGGGGCCTGGAAGCTCCCTGGTCATTGGGATGCATCTTCATTGAAAGGCTGAAGAAAATGAAGTCTGATACCACAGACAATGGCAGTAGCAAGACACACCTGTTCTAGCAGAATGGACCTTTTTATACTCAAATCTACTTCTCTTCCTTCTCCTTTCATTCAGTCCAGGGCACAGACCTGTTGGATGGCACCACCCACAATAAAAGCGGGTCTTCCCCCACTCGGTTTGCTGGCCTGAAGGTCAGTTGTCTCTGGAAACACCCCACAGACACACTCAGAGGTGTGCTTTGCTAATCTGCTAGGTGTTTCTTAATCTAGTCAAGTGGACATGTCACAGTAGTCACAAAGATTCAGGATTTTAAAATGTTTTTGTTGTCTTTTTTTTTTTTTTTTTTTTTCCGCAGTGCTGGAGATCAAATCCAGGGCTCCATGCATGCCAGGCACATGCTCTACCACTGATCTACCCCCCATCCCTGAAGATAAAGGATTTTTAACTGTTTATTGAGTGTCTTGAGTAACATAGGATAAATTACTTTATCCTATGATAGGATAAAGGTAGGAAACTCCTGTCTCCTGTGGAAAGGGAAATGTCTTGTAATAGTTATAAGGACAACAAACAAACTCCCACATGGAGAAACTCAATATGAAAGAACTTTGCTATGCTCATTAAATATGCCTGGGAGGTAAATCGAATAAGACTGTATATGCTTCAGAGGAGTGAGCACCCAATACCTTTTGATTAGTTGATTTTTAAGTATTTCTTTGCTTATTTTTAGGCTTTTCTTCCCTAAGAGATTTTAAGCAGCTTTACAAAACAGTGTATGGTTGAGCATCCCTAATCTGAAAATCTGGAATGCCCCAAAATCCAAAACTCTTTTTTAGTAGTACGTGTTTGCAGTATATAATGATTATATTCATCACGGGGAATTGGTATGTGTACCTGACACATCTTAATTCTTTTTACTTCTCCTTCCCCACACTTTTCTCTCCTCTCTCTCCATCTCTAGATTTCCTTCCCACTCACAAAAGATCTGTCTCCCTGTTTCCTATAGATCCAAAACTTTTTGAGTGCCAACAGGACACACAAGGGGATAATTCCACATTAGACCTCCTTTGCTGGCTCACAGTTAAAACACAGGAACACTGAAGGTACAGCGTAAAATTACTTCAAGCTGTGTATATATGAAACATAAGAGAAGTCCATGTTTCGAATTGAGTCCATCCCAAAGACATTATGTATTTGCAAATAATGCAAAATGAAAAAAATGCATTTCAGATGAGGGATACGCAACATGTACAATAAAATAATAAAATAGAAATAGAACACAGTACTTTGCTGGTTAAATAGTTTATTAAAATTAAAATAGTGTACCATTGTGTTTTGGGAAATTGTTAAAATCAGGACATTGTTCCAATCTCAGCAGGTTTGTGTAGTGGATAGAAAGTTAGAAAGCTGGTGTTCTATAGTGTTCTATTTTTTATATCTGCAGAGGATTCCATTGATATATTCACAATAGGGATGCAAACTACCCTTGAATTTTGTAGTACTCATAAGTCCAGACTTTCTCATGTTATTCTGAAAATTAGTTACACATTTGTGGTAGAACCACCTAATAAATTTGTGATTGTGAAACAACAAATAATGCTTCATTTGGCACTTTTCTCTAAGTAGCTGAGTGACCTAATTATAAAGATTAGATTGGATTGGAAATTCTGGGTTAGTCCAAGACTTTCTTAAAGCTGGGGAAATGGCACATAGGGTAACAGGACTGAACATCTCTAGTGATGGAGACAGAATGACCCAATAATAGAAACTACAACAAATGTTGAACATTATATGCCTTGAACTATCTGATAACTTTCACTGCATTATTTTATTTCATCACCAGTCCTTCCAAGAGGGCTGTGAAATATATGGGGGAGGGGTGAATCTTTGCTTTATAGATGAGGAAACTGGGCTCTAGGAAGTTTATTACTTGCTCAAGGATGTGCTGATAACATGCTAAAGTTGGGATGTGGACCCAGGTTAGAACCCATAGTTTTGTGTTTTGGCAAGCTTTTCTGGGGTGATGTGGTGCACGGAGAAGTTAATAGGAGAGCTCCAATAGGTTTTTGCTTCCTAGTTTAGCAGCTGAAATATATGGTGCTTCATATGTTACAAGGAGAGTGTTATTTGATGGGTGGCCCAGAAAGATTTAGGATAGAAATACTGATTCCTCTGTAAGAATATGTTGGTTGGAATGGCTCTGAGATGAAAATTGCGTGGCCACACAGAGGTTCTGGATGACATTTCTGTATGGTTCATAAAGGTCACAGTTAAAAGATAGCATCACTAATTACCAGAAGCCATCTTTTAGTCATTTAATGTATTATATATGCTGCATTCTACCTCAAAAGGAATAGTTAGGTCTTTAAATTTTTTTTCTTTTTATTTTCTTTTGGTTTACTTTAAACAACAGAGAACTTAAGGCCAAAGCCTTCATAAAATATTTACCAATGAAAGGTAATGGGAGCTTAAATTATGCAAGATAAGCTTATCAGGGCTTAGAATACCAGAAGTCTGATTTAACTGTAAAACCAAAATCATAGATCATAATCTAAGCCTAGCCTTCTTACTTGTGGGGTGGGTAAAGAAGTATGCAGATCCCTAGGAATCACTGGAGACAGAAAGGGCTGGATGGAAGTATTCTCTCTGCTCATGAGCTTACAGAACAAAAGGCATGCATTGGTTGCTCAGTTAATCCAAATTCTGGGAAGGAATAAACAGAAAGGAGCCGAAGGGTTTGGTCCTCACGATACTGTTCTACTTGCTAACTCACTGAGGCCTTCTTAAGGTGAGTCAGTTCTAGTAAACCTTGAGATTTCTATAGTACTGAAATCTCTCTAAACATGGCTTCATCATCCCCACTCCCTGAAACTATGAAGCTTCTTGAGCATTGTAGATACTCCCACAGTAGTATCCTACAGAGCCGCTGCCTCTGATATCGTGCTTCTTTGGATCTTCCCCTTAGCTGATTATCTACTTGTCAGAAACTATATGCCTCTGATCTTCTGGGGGTGTGATAGCACTCTCTTTTGGGGATTCTTTCAGAAATGATGAGTGACTAGCAAGTAATCCTTTTGGGTAAGTGGTTAGGACCTGTTGCTTATGAGGTATGAATCAAATGTTTGATGCCTGTAAGTCATTTACCAAATGTTTGATGCCTGTAGATCCATCATCTGGGAAATGATTTAGTTTAGCTCTGCCCACTTCTTGGGCCTCATGTAGCCCACTAACCCTAGCCAGCTGTCTTGCCAGCAAACACTATTGGATGACAAGACCAAATCGAAAAAATGAATTGACACAAATAAGTTGCTAAGAGTAGAAAAACACAAAGCCTGTGTAAAAGATCAGAAGTTGGCCAGTGAGAGAATGAATGAGAAAGATGGACGAAAAGAGACAAAAGAGATAGTGCATACCTTTATGAGCATGTACTTTGTGGACTAAGTGAAATTAGGTTTGAACTGTAGTTGTAGAAATGAAAATGACTCAGTTCAACTGCCTGTTTCTGTTAGAGGGTCCTGTTTCAATATGTTATGTACATTGAACAGGTTTAGGAGGTTGTTAAACTGAAAATACTCAACTGAATGCCAACTAAAATTACTCCACTTTAGTTCCAAAATGAATTTTTTTGAGTAGAAATAGATCCAAATTACCAAATAACTTTGCATAGGTAGAAAAGCTATTATTTCACAATACCTCCTTTAGATGTTATGTCAGTCCATTTTCTGCTGCTATAAGAAAATACCACAGTCTGGGAAAATCATAAACAATAGCTTTTTGGCGCATGGTTCTGGAGGCTAAGAACTCTAAGATGAAAGGCCCACATTTGATGAGGACTTTCTTGCTGTGTTATAACATGGGAAAGGGAGTGAGAGACAGAGAGGCAGGGGTTGTGGGGAGATAGCAAGAGAACATCATTCTTTTTCCTTTCCCAGTGCTGGGGATTGAATTCAGGGCTTTGTGCATGCAAGCAAGTGCTCTACCACTAAGATACACCTCTAGTTTTTATAACAGTGTCGGTTCTGTCATAACTAACCCACTCTCAAGATGAGGACATTAATCTATTCATGAGGGTGGAGCCTTCATGACCCAATCACCTCTTAGTTTTTGCCTTTTAATACCGTTACAGTATTAAATGAAACTTCCACATGAGTGTTAGAGGGGACATTGAACCCATAGCAGTTATTGTTAGAGGCTATAGGTTCAGAATTATAAAATACACAAGCTGGAAAGGCCAAAAAGCAGTGACTACAGTGTGTGAGTAGAGTTTGAAAAATAAATGAAAACATGGGCAAGTGCCATTCTTAGCATTTCAGGTTGTTACAGTGTAGATAATTGGGTCCTTATCTCTTAAGAATCTACTTTTTAATTTGCAGAGTTAAAATTTGTTTTGAATTGCTATAAATGCATGAATGTCTTCTTTATACTTAACGGTTATTCTCATAGTTTGGAGATTGTTGATCTGTGTATATGTGGAGCAGATTGTACCTATCGCAGTTTTGCTTCCTAAGCAAAATGTGATATTTTTTCATATTAAGAAGCTCCAAGCAAGACCTTGAAGCCGTTAAAAATATCATGGAATGGTAGTTTCAGAACTGGAAGTTATTTTATTTATTTATTTATTTATTTGTTTGTTTGTTTGTTTATTTATTTATTTATTTTTGGGAACCAGGAATCAAACACACTCAGGACCTCGCGCTTGCCAGATAGGAAGTTATTTTAGAGATGATCTAATCATTCCATCAGTTTACAAATGAGAAAACTGAGGCAATGAGAAATTAAGTAGTTTGCAGAGTTGTATATATCTAGTAGGTCTGTATATAGGTCTTGTAAATTTTGTGGGGAGATTTATCAGTGTTTCATATTTTAATACTCTCATAACTGATGTGTTTTGATTTTGTTTGTTACCATGAAGTATAGTTGCTTTTCAGTAAACATTTAAAAATTAAAAAAAAAAATATCTAGTAGGCAAAGAATCGGAGCCATGATTTCAGACTGTGATTGTAGTCCAGTCCTGTTACTATCACCAGTGAAGTGCTTTGAATGTGGATTGTGCTTAAGGCATTGGAAATGATGACTGATTTTGTTCCTAAGACTCAAAAACCTATCCAATGGTTTTGAAAGGCTCAGTGATTTTATTTTATTTTATTTTAATTTTATTTTTTTTTGTGGGTACCGGGGATCGACCTCAGGACCTCGCGCGCCAGCAGGCGCCCGTGCCGTTGAGCGAT
The DNA here is from genome assembly GCA_028451465.1 of Erethizon dorsatum. Classification (NCBI taxonomy): domain Eukaryota; kingdom Metazoa; phylum Chordata; class Mammalia; order Rodentia; family Erethizontidae; genus Erethizon; species Erethizon dorsatum. The sequence continues at coordinate 101,586,150 of CM051833.1, forward strand.
ATCACCGGCCCAAGGCTCAGTGATTTTAGCACAAAGGATTTCATGTGGAATCCTTCTATCGTTTTTATTTAGATGAAATCTCCTATTTCCTTGCTAGGTGAATGGGGGAAAGATACAAACAAATACATATTTTGGAGGAATGTGGTGTATAGATGGTGGTAGGGATATTGATGTGGCACTGTAGGGATGGAGCAAGGGGACTGTAATAGAATGGAATGCTTCTCTAAATTCTTCAAGGCATGGATATAGTGTTGTTATTAGAGAAATAATGTCCAATTTATTAAGGCACCTTGCTTTTCTCATCTGTCAGCTCCTGTTTATAATTTAGTATTTTCTATGCAGGGTGATGATTTTTTCTACCAGGAAAGCCACTGCAGCCTATGAAGTACAATTGGTTTCTTTGCCCTTTGTAATTGATACTATCAACAGGACTTGGCTTTTGCAGTCACCCATTGGATTTAGCTGACCAGAGAAATTTACAAAGATTGAAAGATAATTCTGCCATTATCTTATTGGTCACATTACTACTGATGATATCACATCCATTCCAGCTCCCATGAACCATTGAATGAAGCAGTGCTGTGCTCTGGGCTCTGTGAGGTTTATTTTCTTTTTCATTTGTGCTCAAAGCAACAACATTCAGATGTTAAGATTAAGCTCTGCTTCCAGTCTTCCTAGTATACAATTGCATTGTCCCATAAGGTAGTTACTAGCCACATGTTACTATTTAAATGTAAATTAACTAACATTTAAAGTTTAGTTTTTTGGTTGTTTCATGTGCTCTGTATCATTTACTTTTCTACACACTGTAAACCTCTGCAAAGGCTTACCTGTCCCAAGGGATATGCCCCTTAGGACAGTGGTAATATGCTACCCTTACCCTCTGTTTGCATTAATTATACAGAGGAGGATATGTAACAGATAATGGGTTGATCTGGGCTGGAGTGCAGTGTGCAGCTGGCTTAGAATTAACTGTGAGTTCCTCTGCCCCTTTCCAGAAGTATGGACGTGGGCTAATCATTTGCTGTTTTTGAACTTTAGTTTTTTCTCTTGTAGAGACATCATATCTCACAAGATTGGTGTGTCAAATGTATTATATTTTATGAACGGTAAAGTCTATACAAACGTTGTGCTTATTGTAGCGTCTTAGTTACTTTGTCACTGAAACACAATATCTGACACACACAATTTAAATGAGGAGAGGTTTATTTTCAGTCCATAGTTGGCTGTCTCCAGGGCAGGATGGTATGGCATAGGGCCACGGTAGAAGAAAGCTGTTTATAGCATGGTGGAAGAAAGCTACTTTTTTTTTTATGGCATGGAGGAAGTACACCGAAGGGAGTAGCAGGGAGAGAGATAAACCTTCCAGACCATCCTCCCAGGGACCTGCCTCTCCTGACCAGACCATACTCCTAAAAATAAGTCTGCTATAAGCCCCCATAATCCAGTCACCTTCCAGAAGCTCTTTTTATAAATGCATGAGATTCTTGGGGGACACCTAGATATAAACCATAATATTCTGCTCATAGCCCCCAAAAGATACATGCACTTCCCTTTATGCAAAATGCATTTAGTCCTCTCTAAGAGTTGCCAAAGACCTAACAGTTTCAGCATTGCTGAAAGTCCAAGTCCAAAGTCTCCTCTGAGACTTAAGGCAAACTCTTAGCTGTGAGCCCCTGTAAAAATCATCAAGAAAGTTAAGTATTCCCAACATACAATGATATAGGATAAACAGTCCCATTTCAAGAGGGAGGAATAAGGGGATAGAAACTGATGGGACCAAAGCAAGACTGAAATCTAGCAGGACAAACATTAAATCCTAGGGTTCCATGGGCAGCATCTGGGGCAAAGATGTGAACTCCAAACATGGACAATTCCGCTCCGTGGCATTGCTGGTGGTTGCAGCCCTTATAGCCTCTCTCTTAGGCTGGCTTTGCTCACTCCATACAGCTTTCTTCAGAAGTTCCCCACTCCTGACTCCTCCAATTTCCTGGGGTTTCCACTGCACATTCTCACAGTTTAATGCACTGCCCTTTCAGGGACATGGTACCTGGCCTTCAAAGCCCTCTCCTGACCCCACAATTCTTACATTCTGCATGCCCGTAAAACCAGCGCCACGTGCATGCTGTCAAAGTCTGCTGCCAGCTGAAGTGGTGGCCAGGGCCTCTTGGGCCATGGCTCCAGAGGCCTCAAAATGCTTGCATCACTGAGTACTATGAATTGAATCCCCAGGAAGAAATTTCCTAGGCGGCCAGTCTGGAGCACAGGGCTCTGGGGCTGTGTTCTCAGAGTCACCTTCCAAAAGCCCTACCTATTTGTGCATCCAGCTCTTTGGACATCTTGATATAACATGTGGGAACTACATGTACCAAAATTTTTAGTTTGCAATAGTAATTTTTACATCCTTTCATTTTTGCTTATAAGGCATCACACTGAACATTAATAACAGAACTAGAAAATGATCTTACAAAAAAACTAATGCATGCTCTGGAAATTAGCAAGTTGTGTAATGGCAATGTAGGACTAAGTTGTCCATCAGGTTAAAGATCACAAAATGATACTAATGCCACACCCTTTTACATTGTATTTGAAAGTTTTAATAATGTTGTAGACATTTGATTTACTCCAAGACCAGTAGATGACTCATTGAACATCATCAGATGGAAGGAAAGATTACCTGAGTAAATTTTTTTGGATGTGTCATTTTTTTAATAAGTAGAAACCATGTCACTTCATCTGTTACTACAAATAATAAATGAGAGACAGTAATTTAAGAGGGAACCAGAAAGCTTTCCTCTCTACAAAGTAGAAAAGACAAGCACCTTCACCACACAAGCCTCTGGTTAAGTTTTTTCTTCTTCTGATCTCCATTCTCTCACCCACATCAGTCTGCTGCTTCCAGAATGGAACTCTACCTTCACATTTTATGCCTAAATAAGTTTTTTAAATGTTCTCTATATAGAAGCTTCTGGTATTTTTAAATATATAACTTTTTTTTGGGCCTCACAGAGAAACCATCAGCGTAGCATAGTATATCTGTTATGCTTTAGGCTAAATTGCAGTGGAATGGAGACTGCTAGGGTCTGAGGCTGGGCAGTATGTAGGGGTGGGCACTGAACAGCCTGACTTGGTCATTCAAGAAGCCATTACAGAGGATGCATTTGTGCTAGCTTCTTACCGTAGATGATCAGAAACTACATGATTGAGGCAGCTCTTTGCTAGTGAAGAATACAAGCAGAATCTTAAGCAAGCGATGTTGCTACCAATGAGATGGCATTGCCCATATGATAAACTCCACTTTGTTCCAACTCTACAGTCCACTGTCATAGGATGGCTGTCTGTGCATTCAGAACTCTACACATCATACAAGCCTATGAGCCATTTGCCCAGAATTATAAAATGAAAGCAAGAAGCAAGAATGTTGGAAACCAAAACGATATCATATGTTTGAAAGTTCAGCATTTTGTTATCATTAAAAATTTGGAGGATTGGGAGTGTAGCTCAGTTGAGGAGCTGCTTGTGTAAGTACTGAATTGGATCTCCACCACCATCCCCCCCCAAAAAGCAAAGGACGAAAAATGGTAATAATGAATTTTGATACACACTGACAACATTTTATACCTCAAAGCCACCTCCTGTACTTTATGCCCAACAAATGAGCTGCCCCTCCTCTCTGATTTTTCTCATATAATTTTTTTTTAGTACATGTTTGTAGTAAATAATGTTTATAGTCATTGTGGGGAGTTGGTGGATGTACATAACACGTCTTAATTCCTTTTCACCCCTTTCCTTTTGCTTATGCTTTTATTACTGCCACCCTTTTTGCCTCTGTCACTTCTGCTGATGGCTGGTCAGGTTTTAAAGCAGGCAGAGTGCCTGTGAGTATAGTTCTTGAAGGAAAAGTACTGCCATAAATAAGGAAGAGGATTTAAAACTTGCTATGTAGGCTCTGAGGACAGATATAGGAACCAAAGTCAGAAGGAGATAGACATTACTGTAAGGAGAATCTCTCAGTTTTTCTAAAAATAAAAGGAGATGCTTAAGAGTGTGTGCTGAGGCTGGGTAACCGCTTACCAGAGATGATGTCACAGAGGTTAAGATAAAAGATGGAGGACTTTCTCCTGTCATTTTTTGGAGGGATTTCTAATTGTAAGATAATTGTGATTTATTGTATTTATTGGGAACTTAGAACATACTCAGGTAGAAAAAAAAGATGTCAAGAGTATCTCCTGAAATGGGTGACAGAAAAGCTGCCATGACGCAGGCCTCAGCGGTGCTCAGAGAGAACAGATTTGCATAAAGAGAATCTCAGCCTTTTCCTCGGGCACTTCAAGCTCATTGTAGTTCATTGCTTCTAATCCTGACTTCCTCCCAGCTTCCTCCCTTCTCGGGATCCTGCACACTTACCTTTGGACCGTTCCACCTCTTGTACCAGTAGCCCAGCCATCACTATGGTTGGGGAACAGTGTAACATTGTAGTTTAAGAGTTTGGTGTGGGAGCCAGCCTGCTTGAGATTGAATCTCTGTTCTCCCGTCAACCTTCAGCAAGTTAAATTCTCTTTGTGCCTCTGTCTCTTTATTTGTAAAGATGAGGGAATATCTAGGAATGATAACTATATTACATAATCAAAACTGAGACCATTGATTGTAAGAAGCACTATTGCTTTATGTGCTAAGAAAAAGATTTAATTATGATACACCTGAATATAAGATACTCCCCAGTTTTGTAGAGATAAAAATGGAGAAAAGATGTATATTCATAGAATTGACAAAATATGGTACCGGCACATTTCCATCTCAGGATTGTTGGGAGGAGTAAATTGGTATTTGTAAAGCACTTACACTAGTACTTAAAACAAAATAAGTGCTCTGATAGTTAACTTGCTTACTGTTGAACCTGTGCTAGAGAGTTAATTTAGTTATCTAGTCATTGTTATGCTAGTTTGAGAAGTTAGTTTAGTTACCTAATCAGTGATAGTGAAGCACTGTGTCGGGAAGATGCTGGGCTTCTAGACCACTGTCCCTGCTCTGAGAGATGCACCTCATGTTTTAGTTACGAAGAAACTCACAGAAAGAGAAATCCTCAGATGACCTAGTAAGGCAGGTACAATTCTTTGGAGAGCAGAGTGTAAAGGAGTAAGGACTAACTTTTGGGGAGACGAGAAAGGCTTTAGAAAGGTAGTAGCATTTAAGTTTAATTGGGAGGCGTGAGAAAGTGCTCCTCAGGAATAGAAGGCCATCAGAGCAGGGTATTGCAGGCAGAAGGAACAGAACATGCAAAGGGAAGGGCCTGAGAAACAGGATTGAGGATGTGCGTATGTGGGCGTGGTGGCAGCAGGTAAATCTGAAGAGCAGAGCTATCTCAGATCATGAAGGACCACACATGCCGAACTAGAAAGTTTGAATTTTACATTCTGTCTAGTTAGAAATGGACAGATAACTGGACGTCGTAAGTACGGGGGTAATATAGGCAGGATTTCTCTTTTGTTCTCTTTTGTTATTATGCAGTATGGATCTGCTGTTTTACACTTCAGCGTGGAAGCCTGGAGGCTGACTTTAAAACCTGGGACATAAAGCCGGGTGTGGTGTGGTGGTGCACGCCTGTAATTTCAGCACTCGAGAGGCTGAGGCAGGAGTATCACTGCGAGTTCAAGGCCAGCCTAGGCTACATAGTGAGTCCAGGCCAGCCTGAACTACATAGTGAGACACTGTCTCAACAACAACAGCAACAACAACAAAAAAAAGAAAAACAAACAAACAAAAAAACCCACCTGTGACATAGTTAAACCCTTCCATCCCTCACAGGGCAGTTAAGACCATTGTGTGATTTGCAAGGTTATAAGATGATAATGCATTGAAGTCTTCTTTTACTATTAAGCATTTAAACAAAATCTCTGTTTACCAAATTAGATGGCAAAATGCTTACTTCTTCTACTTATTAACATTTTACTTTATCCCTTCATAACTTTTGCTGTCTCTGTGCATGTGCACGCACATGCTTACACACACAGGCATTTTTTTTCTGGGCCGTTCGAGAGTGAGTTCCGTAGGGATAATTCTCTTACAAAACCACAGCAGCGATAGTACAGTTGTCATTTTCACTGAATTCAGCATTGATCACAACTTTTATCACTGTCTGTAATAATCCACTGTTCTTTGTCAATTGATCCAATAATGTTCTTCATAGGACTTTTCCTTCTTCAACGACAGGGTCCAGTGGACATCAAGTATTGCGTTTAGTTTTCATGTTTCTTTACACTGCTTTACTGTGCAACATTTCCACAGACTTTCTTTGTCTTTTATGACAGTTGACATTTTAAAGAGTAGCGCTCCCATGTTTTTCTATGGAACATTCCCTATTTGGGGTTCTTATGTTTTCTTATGATTTGATTCAGGGTATATATTCCTTACTCAAATACAGTGGTACCTCGGTTCACAAACTTAAGTCGTTCCACGATTCTGAAACAAAAGCATTCGTGAACCAAGGCACCACTGTAGTACTTATATAATGTGTCCTTCTCAGGGTACCACGGTTGTATGCACATGAAATCTATCTGTCCCTTATTGGTAGTGTTAATTGTGATCATTACTCCGAAAGTGTTTTACAATTTCTTCACTAATTAGATATTATTTTTTTTCTCTTGGAACTAACAAGCAGTCTATGGGGACACATTTTAAGAGCAAGAAAATATCCTGCTTTTCATCAAAATTTCCCCTACACTTATCCTGTATTGATGATTCATGCCTGAACCAATCTTTACTACAGTGGTTGCAAATGATTCAACTGTCTATATTTCTTAGGCTTTTGGTGTTTATATTCTAGTGTTTTGTTAATTTTTAATAGTAATCAACTATTTTAATAAATTTCATGTCATAAATTGTCAAGCTTCTTATATTTGAAGTGATTCTTTTTGATTCAGTCCATAAAAATGGGATTTGATTATACAAACACACACACACACACACACACACACTCACTCACTCACTCACTCACTCACTCACTCACTCACTCACTCACACTCCACCTCTTCCATACAAGCCAACCCTTTATCCAGCTGCAGAAGATGGCTCCCTTAGTTCCTGTATACCTTGATGAGGATTCCTGGGCAGGTTAGGGTGAATGAAAGGCATTATGACATGTCACATCTTGTTTGTAAAATGGAGTAAGATGGACATGAATGCTACTGGAACTAAATCACTTGGCTTGTTTGGTTTCTAACTGAATTCAGTATTGTAGTAATTTTCCTGAGTTGTAAAAGCTGTTTTGGTGGTTCTTTTAGGCTATTTTACTTTTAAAAAATTATGGGGATGCCAGAAATATTTGAAGGGATAGAGAATAATTTTATTAGGCATCTCCATATTGTGGTAATATCTGTTGTTCCCACTCTTAGTGCTGGCCTCCCATCACGCCCTTTCTGATCTGCCCTCACTTTCGGGAGTAGCCTTGTGTTACTAAATTGGGGCTTGTTCCCCTTTCTTTTGCAGACTGTTAGTCATGATGAGAAGAGGAGGAAACGTTGTGATTTCCCACTCTAGCCATTGCCACTGTTACAAAACAAATTCTCAGCAATTCAGGGAAAAATGTTTCTCAGTTTCTTGGACCTATTATTTTTTTTTTTTTTTTTTTTTTGTGGGTACCGGGGGGACGACCTCAGGACCTCGCGTGCCAACAGGCACCCGTGCCGCTGAGCGATATCACCGGCCCCTTTTTCGTATGTGGGATCCGGGAGTCGAACTCAGGCCCTTGCGCTTGCAAGGCAGGCGCTTACGCCGCTAAGCCATCTCACCGGCCCTCTTGGACCTATTATATCTTTATCATTTTATGTTTTGAAATATGAGGAAGAACTCTTAAAAACAAAACCCGTTTATATGTGAGAGAATCATGTGTTGCTACTTATTTGAGGTTAGTATTCTGAGACATTTACGGAATCCCTAGTTTTTATAGAGCACTTGCTCTTCCCTGAAGAGTTAATTGAAAAAAAAATTTTTTTTAATGTGGGTACCGGGCGTCGAACTTGGGACCTCGCGCTTGCCGGCAGGCGCTCGTGCTGCTGAGTGATATCACCGACACTTTTTTCCTTTTTATTTGGGTACCAGGAGTTGAACTCAGGACCTCATGCTTGCCAGCAGGCGCTCATGCCACTGAGCAATATCACTGGCCCTTTTCTTCCTTTATGTGGGTACTGGGAGTTGAACTCAGGACCTCGCGCTTGCCACACAGGCGCTTATGCCGCTGAGCTATCTCACCGGCCCCTGAAATTTATTTTTTAAAATAAACCTAGAAATAAACAGGTGAATTAATCAATAGTGTTTTAATTGGAAATGTGTACATGTGACATAACATACGTAATTAATCAGAATCGATCTGTTTCACCTGACCATATTGTAATAATTATAGGGGGACTCAATCAAGGAAAAATTTGAGTTTTCTAGATTTACTATGGACCAGTGATGGTGAATCTTTTAAAGACCCAAACTACAATCCAAAGCCCACTTATTTATCACAAAGTGCCAATGCTGCAATTAAACCTGAATACTGAAGTTTTAGTTTAGAAAAAACAACTCATACACTTGGCTCTTGTACCGACAGAGAGGGCTCTGCATGCCTTGTGCAGCACATGTATCATAGCTTTGCCATGGCTGCTATAGACTGTGTGTGCGTGTGTGTGTGCGTATACACGTACTTCATACATATGGGGGAATTGAGTTTGAAGTAGAAAATATAAAGAGGAAAATGTAAAGAGGAAAAGTGAAAGAGATAGGGGGCAAGAATTCCAAAGTCCCCAGGTTTCCTAAAGAATATAGTCCCACCTCTGGGAGAGCATTCATTAATCATAGCATAGGGAAATGCTGTGCTGTGACTTGTGTTTTAATGACAGCTTGATTCAGGGGACAAAAACGGGGGCACAGAACCCATTTACTTGAGGTGGGAGGTGACATCTGCTGTGAGACAGCATTGGCAATGAAAAGGTAACAGATAAGACAAAATTTAGGGGAAGTCCTTGGTAAGATCCACTGTGGCCAAGATGACAGGAAGAAAGGTCAAATGTGACCTGGAAGTGGTGCAGACTTGGCCAGTAGATGAATTCAGCTATCAACTCTGGAGTGTGAGGTGTTAGAGTGGTGCTTATAAACATGTATTATCTATGTAGAGGTAACCAGCAAACATTTGATGAGGTAAGACTGATGATGATCAGAAGAAAATAGGGATGCAGATTGAAATTCAGCTTACACTGTGTACTCTGTGTGTGTGTGTGTGTGTGTGTGTGTGTGTGTGTGTGTTGGTGTTGTGGTTGGTGGTGCTAGATGTGAGGATGGAGGCTGTTGTTCAGGAAGAGGAGATTTAACTGTGGTAAGGCTTGAGGACAGTCCAAGGACAGGGCCACTCTGTTGCTCAGCTCCATTGGGTACCAGTCACTTCATCGTTTGTGTGAATGGCATCTCCATGATTGTACGGTGGAAATCTGCATGAAGGGAGCTCATACTTAAGGATCATTTAGATACGTAAATGTTAGGTGAAAGGGGTTTTTGTGGAATTATTTTGAGAGGTCAGTGAAGACTCATGCCAGGGCAGTGTAACAGAAACCAAGTTGAAGGCTTTTATGGCACAATGTCAGGTGATGAAGAGTGTTTATGAGGTCATTAATCCCAACAGAACCCTTATCGTGAGATATTTAGAATAGAAACTGGATTGCAAGGAGTTAAGCAGAGAGGAGAGGTGGGAAGTGGCTTGAGGAAACAGCAGTATTGAGACACGATTTTATGAACTAAATGACATTATAGAACATTTCTACATGAGTTAAGTGTATAAAATAATTTCGTAGTTTGGAGTTTGTTTTTAAATTTTTTTTTTTTTTTTTTGGTGGGTACCGGGGGTCGACCTCAGGACCTCGCGTGCCAGCAGGCGCCCGTGCCACTGAGCGATATCACCAGCCCTTTTTTCGTATGTGGGTTCCGGGAGTCGAACTCGGGCCCTCGCGCTTGCCAGGCAGGCGCATACGCTGCTGAGCCATCTCACCGGCCCTTAAACTATTTTTAATTGGTACAAAACTATACATATTTATGGGGTGCCATGTGATGTTTCAATATAGGCATATATTGTATGATGTTCAAATCAGGGTAAGCATATTTATCTCCTTATACATCACATCTTTGTGGTGAAAGCATCAGTATCATATTGTCATCTTTAGTCACCCTATCATGCAGTAGCACATCAGAATGTCTTACTCCTAACTTAATACCCATTGATCGACCTCACCCTTTGGCTTTCTCCTTTCTACTCTCCTTGGCCTCTGGTAAACACTAGTCTACTCTCTTCTACGAGATCAACTTTTAGATTCCATGTATGAGTGGGATCAGCAGTATTTGTCTTTCTGTGCCTGACTTAAAAAGTAACACTTAATGACTTTCATTTCTATTCATATTGTCTGTCACAGCTGATGGGATTTTATTCTTTTTCATAGAAGTAGAGTATTTCATTGTGCAGTGTACCTGGTTTTCTTTTATCTGTTTGTCAGTTGGTGGACACCTAGGTTTATTCCATGTCTTGGCCCTTATGAATGGTGCTACAATAAACATTGGAGTGTGGGCATCTCTTGAACATGCTGATTTTATCTGGCACTTATTTTGAATAGATAATGTTTTTTTTTTCCTTGTTTCAGAAATTTTCAGTAATATTTTGAGAAATTAGTAAAATTCTCCAATTTTATTTCTTGCTATATTTTATTAATTTTAAATCTAAGTCATATATTTTTCATAGTATTATAGAAACTACTTTTGGTGTTACCAGCGTATATGTTAACAATGAGCTATAATGAAAATGAATGACTTTTAAAAAGCTGTATAGTGAATTTCTGACTTCTTATACCTTGATAATTCCAATGAAACCAAGTATTTTCTGATCATAAATTAATATTTATTTAAGTTGGAGGTTAAAGTTAGTAATGATGGGGCTGGGGATATAGCTCAGCGGCACACATGCCTGCCTGGCAAGCTCAAGGTCCTGAGTTCGATTCCCGGAACCAAAAAAATAAAAAAATAAAGATAACAAAGTTAGTAATGATGACTTGTATTTCAGATGTGTAAGAACATGGGCTTGTGTTGGGAGAATAAGTAGGAACTTAAAGAAAAAGTATTGTTTGAACCAAGGCAGTACTAAATAAACTGGAAATTTCTCCTGTGCTGTTATTACTGTTGTTGGGGCAGGAGGTTCATGGATGAGAGGGAAGAATCTTATTTAGTGATCTTTATGATATGTCAAAAAATCATCTTATCGTAATTAAACAGTTTGGTTAAAAGTTTGATTATTTCAACTACTCTTAATTCTTCTGTTAAAAAATGAAGCTTATGTCAATGTGGACATAAAATCCATGTTCTTTTTACCTGAAGAAAGTTTCGTGTTTTCATTTTTTGTGTTTTTATTACTGCTTTTTGGTCTTTTTTGGAGCTTGGCTATGACTGTAGTGAGTTTTTCTTTCTGTTTTTTGTGAACTGCATTAGCCATTCACAGAACAGAAGCAAATAGCCATTTTTAAAATTCATGTCTTCAAATGTTAATTTGATGCTTTGAGGCATAAGTGACCTTTCTAGCCAGCCCAGACTTGTCAAACAAAGGGCTGATAGGAACAAGCTGCTGTTTGTTTTAATACAACAGGCTGTTTTTCACAGAGAATTTCAAAACAATTTTGCTTCCCTTTTTCCCAAAACATTAAACTTCAGCCTGTGCTAATATACACAAGTAGTTAAATAGAATCCTGATCACCTATGCAACAATACTTGTAAGTTGAGCCACCAAGTTGATAAAGAGTTAGAGAAAGGAAGAGCAAAAACAGAATGAAGCACTGCGCATAGCTTTGTATTATTATTACTATCATTATTGAATGTTACTTGAAACTGCTGAAATGAACTGGGGTGGTGCTGTGGAATGACCACTGGACTGAGTACCAACAAGACTTGACTCACTACAGCTTTACAGTTGCCTTAACTATCCTTGGGCTCTGATGCGTGATCTAACCTCCATGGGTTTCTTTATGTCGAGTGGGAATAATTCCACTAACAACTCTGCAGGCTTTTTGTTGTGAGGAACCTGTGAGATAATGGATGCACTGTATACCCCTTTGTTCATTTGTCTCAGTAATTGTGATGTTAATCCCCCAGTTTGTTCTGGATATTTTCTACTGGCACTGACATTTATTTTCCCATGTATGATATAAAGAAGTATATAAAAGTTTTGAGGTTGGGTTTTTCCATTGAGTTCTCATGCTCACAAATAAATTTCTAGGCACCTGGAAGCCAACAAAACAGAGTCCACCTATTAAGTACTAACCATCTCCACCATACCTTCACCGCCACATAATTTAATGTCCAGTGTTTTCCCTGAAAGTTTAGTACTCCATGTGGAAGGGTGGAACACATATTTAGTGTTGATGGGTTGTTAGCTTATTTTATTTTTTCTTCTTGGGAAGCATGAGAAAGAGAGAAAGAAAGAAGGAAACTGAATTCATTTTGGTCAAATCAAGGATAATGATTCCTTAACACAAAAGCTTATCCCCACTATGTCCTGAAAATGTGTTTTTTAAAAACTGTTAGAAAAATTTCTAATAACAAAAGATTTATGTAGAACACATTTGGCTTACTTTACCTCATATTCCCCTCTCTTAAAGCATAGGAAATGTCTCTTAATTTATATTCGGGGGTTAATTTTGCTTTTTAGGAAAGGCATCATTTAAAAGTTTGATAGTTCTAATTAGGAAAGACTTTCTGGTTAGAAGAAAGCATGAATTATGGCATTTAGCTATTGTGTATAAGAAATTAACACTGGATCTGAAGTAGCAGCTTCACCTCTTGACCACAAAAATAGGACTGGTTTACAGACTTAGTTTTTTGATTTTTGGGACTAACGCTTTACCACTGAGCGACAGTCCCATCCCTATAGACTTAGTTTTTATGGAAGGAGTTAGGAAAGAATTTGAAAAAGAAAAGGAAAATGTTTGTAAAATTAACATTCTTACAAGTTTCATACGATGCTTTAAACTTAGCACAGTTACAAAATACAAGTTAAGTTTTATAATTTATGAAGTGCTATTTTATGGAAATGATATATGCTCTTAAAATACTTTTAACCTGCATTTATTAAATGTTATATTCCCATGGCACATTTCAATTCCTAGGAACCCAGTATTCAGGTGAAATGATTTTGTGAAAAGACTGTTGTATTGGAAATCAGAAGATACCTATGTTCTGGACAGAGTCTAGCTACTCGCTGTCAGACCTTGGACAAATCATTTGACTTCTGAGGACCTTCTGTCACTTATTTGATAAATGATTGAAAGTATAAAGATGTTTCAAATATAACTTAAAATCTTACTCATTTTGTCCTTTGGGGATTGATATTAAAACCAGTAATGGAATTTATTTTAAGTATATATTCAAAATATTATATTTGTTTTTCCCTTGAAGAGTTTTCATTTAGCCAAATGGATTGATTTAAAGTTTTTGACCACAGCTGCTACAGAAATGTGTGCACAGCTACTGTTTTGGTAAACACAGACAAGAAGCCAGATGGTAGTAATACTTTTAAAAGTTAGGCTGTATGGGCTGGGAACCATCCAAATGGAATTTTCAATGTTTTGCCTAGGTACCCTGGATTTAGTACACACTAAATGAGTTTGAGTGTGTTTTATTACTGCAGTGGCTACAAAGAACAAATAGAGAATTATGTAGAATACAAATAATGCTTATTAAGCTTGCAGTTGATTCCTTCTGATAGATGTTCCAAATTGCTGTCAGACTGTATTTACTTACTCATAAACAGATGTGCTTTTGCTTTAAATCAGAATAACTATTCCAAACCTAGTTATGCATATTTTAAACAACTGTTAAGGATTACATTTTAAAATCACTGTTGATTAAATAGGAAGCTGATTTATTATATTTTCTAAGGTTTTTAGTTGTGGTTGTTTTAGATGACAAAGAACTTAGTTTTGCTTTTTATTTTTGAAATATGATTAAAGTGGAGTATTGCCAGTTAAAAATTACTTCTGCTGTGTAGTCTGGAATGGATATTGGGGGACTGGGGATGTAGCTCAGTGGAAGAGCACTTGCATAGCATGTGCAAAGCCTAGGTTCAAGCCCTAGCACTGAAAAAAACTGCTATTGAAGATGAGCAATTAATTATTATATTTATAAAACTTCAGCTACTAATTATCACCAAATGAAGTGTTGGTGCAGCATGGACATCAGCTGACCAGTGCTTTAACTAAATAACACAGTAGTAGACATCTTAAGTGTTAAATTTACAGGTTGATAATGTTGGAGAATATTTTCTCCAATTTAGTTTTTTCTCTTGATTGTGTTGTTACAGTTTAAGACCTTTGGTAGTTGGTGCCACACTATTCATTAAGCACATAAACCTTTCTATGTCCTGCAGACCCTGACAGGAGACTGAGCTAGCTTACTCACGGAACTCTTATTTACCTTTGACTTTTCTGGTCTAGTGAAAGGTTTGTACTTAAGTGGGTTTGTATGATAGTTCCTACCAGCTCACTCTTAGTTCTAGCAGTCATGCTCACATGTTTTCCTAACAAACAATTATTGAATCATTACTAAAGAGTAGGCATTGTGCTAGGATGGATGACCCTCATCCTCTGGGGCCTACCATCTAGTGGAAAGATAAATGTTAAGTGTATGAAAAATGTAAACTTGCAGTTGTGATAAAGTGCCAGAAAGTAGAGGAACCTGGATGGTTCTTGCTCCTCAGGCATAGAACTAATTCTGTTCATGAATACAGAAACAGTGTAACCAATCTGCCCTAATGTCTTGATGATTTGATTACATCAGCCTGCATCCGCCTTGGTTGCTTATCATTTAACATGGACTTTGTCTGTTGACCTAGAATCACTCATATCTTGCCCTGCCTGTCTCTGAAGGTGAGGGAAGGTAAAGGCTAAATGAGTCTGAGTGCTTGCCTGAAGGTGCACACGGTCTAGATTACCTTAGCTGTTACAAAGTCAAGCGAAAACCGGGCAGAAAGACCCTACAGCACAAAGGAGGGGAAGTGGAGGAACTAGGGTTGCTTTAGCACCGTAGGATTGCCTGTGCACTTGAAAACATTGTGTGGGATCAGTGGCAATGAACATGGCACTTGTGGATTTGTTCTTTGGTGTACTGGAACCTGAATTTCTGCATCCAAGAAAAAAACCGGATTAGGCTTTTTAAGGTATACTACTGGAGCTTTAGGCCTCATGTTTTGGCCTTTTGAGTAAAAGCCAAATGGTAACGATGCTAATCATTCTCTGTGGGCACTTGAGGTGGTTACTGATCTATCTATGAATATCATACCAATAAGCCTATGTCTAGCATTAGGCCGCACAAAACTAAAATCCACCATAGTAACCTCCTAGAACTAAAGGGAGAGTGTTCACTAACCAATGTGGACAGTTTATAAAGCCAGGTAACCTGATATATTTACCTGAACAAGTTATTAATTATAGTAGTACTAACTGTGGTAGACCAATTTAGATTATTGTACCACTATGGCAGTTTAACTTCTATTAACACAAGTGTTACACCTTTATTGTAACCTAGTATTTAGGTTTTGAAAGTATAATACTGCCATTTGTTACCTTTTTCAAGGGGGAGAGTTTGGGGGCAAAGGGAGATGGATTCTTACTATGTTGCCCATGCTGGCCTCAGATTCCTGGACTCGAGCAGTCTTCTTGCCCCAGCCTCCCCAGTAGCTGGAACTATAGGCACACACAGATGTCCCCAGCCAGGGCGGTTCTTACTTATCAAACATTTTGTTTCCTTCTGAGTGTGAAGGTTAATGAATAAAAGCAATTTATATCAGAGAACTGTACTACTCAAAGTTGGCTTACTGTATTACTCCCCCCATTCTATTGCTCAGTGACATATATTGTTGCAATTTATACAAAAATTTACACTTTTAATGTGGAATATATTGTTGATAAAGATAGAAATGTTAGAAATATGACTTTTAAAAAGTGTACAGATTTTCCAGAAGAACAATTTTAGTGTTCTCGACTTAACAGCAGCAGTCAAAAGTTTAACGAGTCTTTTGCATTTATTCCTTGTCTCATAGCAACCTAATGTAAAATTATATTCAAGAATAGTGAATCTAGAACAAAGAGTCAATTGCATTAGTAATTGCAGGTCAGATACCATGTTTGTTTTTTTTACTCTGAGTCATGATTTTTGATGTTTAATATTCTGTACACCATTCATTTATGCTCTGTTACAGACAACACCAGAGAAGAGACCTAAAAAATGTCCAAGTTTTTCAAAGGGAATAATTTAGAATACTGCTGCTTGAGTATGTAGTGTGAGAACAAACAATTACTAGCATATAATTCTGTACATTATGCAGAGACATTAAATATACATGTGAGTAAGGTAGCAGATGCTTTGGTACAGAAATTGACATGTAAAATAGTCCTCTTTCTCTGCAGGGCTTGGCTCCAGCCAGCGTTCCTTCACATGTAATGAATAGCTAATTTCAGCCTGTGGTCTGTAGGAGACTGACAGGGAACTGGGAGGAGGAAAGCATCCCAACTCCAAGAACAGCAGGATGTGCTGAGATGTGCTTTTTAATGGAGAAACATTGTAGAGCTCTTGGGGGTAAATTCATAAAGAGGGTTGCACATGTGTTTTTGTTTTTAAATTAAGTAATTATTAATATAGTTAGAGAACTAGGAGTCTGGCAGCCTTAGCAAAAGGGAAAAGCAGAATTTGCAACTGAACTGAGCTCAGCAGACACTTTTGAGGGAATACATACTAAAACTATCCCGCGTTCAAATAGAGCGGTTTATTAGAAACAGGAATTTGAGAATGTATTCAACTAGTTGAAATTTGGGACTGACTTTTAAAAACTGGTCTGTTCCTGCGTATAGGAAAAGGCAAGTGATGTATGTTCTTCTGCCTCATGGAGATTCATTTGCTGATTGAGATTTTCCTCTGCCCATAATCCATTTGTCTATCTACCTAGTCAGTATTTGCTGAGCATTCGCTGTGTGCTGTGTTGTTCTTGGAACCCCAAAATGAGTAAAATCAATCTCCACTCTCAAGCAGTTTGTAGTCTGGTGGGCCTACAAATGCTATAAGTGAAAGATTTTATGTGTGGAGGCTAGAGTGTTTAAAGTAGCTTTTATATTCTGAAATATAAAATACTTCAGAAGGGTGGATAAAACATGTCTACAGTTGAACAGATAGTTATGAATTATACTTTATGTGTTCTTTGTACTTGCTCCTTTTATTCAACATTATGTGATTTATCTATTGTTTACAGTGTACCATTTCTGTATAGTGATCTATTTTATAGCTCTACCATACTTTACCCATCATACTGTCGGTAGATGTTTGGGTTGCTGCCAGTTTTGCAGTACCGTTAATAGGATGTTAAGAGCATTCTTGTTTATTTATTTTAGGATATGTGTACATACACTAGGAATGGCATATATTTATTCTTTATGACACAACAATGAGAACAAGCTGTTCTTCTAAGTGGTAGCCCCAATTTAAGAAGATCCACATCAGTGATTTTTTTTTTTTTGGGGGGTACCGGGGGTTGAACTCAGGACCTCGCGTGCCAGCAGGCGCCCATGCCGCTGAGCGATATCACCGGCCCTTTTTTCGTATGTGGGTACCAGGAGTCAAACTCAGGACCTCGCTCTTGCCAGGCAGGCCCTTATGCTGCTGAGCTATGTCACCGGCCCATCAGTGATTTTTAAAAAGGTATATTTTCTTGGAGTTGGTTTTTTCATGGAGATGTGATACAGTTAATTGTAGCTAACATGGAGTTCAGGTGTCCTTTCTGCTTAACCTGAATTGTTAGTAATATGCTTGAAATGCCAAATCATAACTTAGCATTTTACTCTGCTAATTAGAATAATCTCTGACAAATTAGGAAATATGGGAGTATGAAAAAGATCTTTGGGGCAGGAAACTATGCCACAGTTTTTGTTTCATGTTAGGAAGAAATGGTAAAAAAAAAAAATCCTAGTGTATAATAAGGATACAAAAGGCTTAGCAGTTTTAAAAGGTTGAGCTCACATTTTAAAGTGTAATTCTATTTTAATCTCTCTCCTAATGGAAGAAAGAAGATGACTGATTTGGTAGGGTAATCTTGTTTGAAAAATTGACAACTCTTTGGCATGAGGCCCAGATCTCTTTTCAGATTTTTTGCAAAATAGAAAAATGGCATTCACTTAAGTGCTATTCATTGGAGTAAGAAAAGGATACTGTTGAATCTAAAAGTGAAGTACTAACTTCATATAGTTGGATAATAGATAATAAAATAGGAGATAGTGGACATTTTCATGTAATCAATTTCTTCTCCCTTCCCAGATAGGAGAAAGACTGTCATGATTATCAGAATAATTAATTAGCAGAGCATTAAAGATTTGAAGACATTCAGTTTATATTTTTTGGTCTCCATGTCTGTAAGAAGGATGAAGAACTTTTTAAAAAATGCTTTTTAAGGGCTGGTGAGATGGCTCAGTGGCGTAAGCGCCTGCCTGGCAAGCGCGAGGTCCCGAGTTCGACTCCCGGATCTCACATACAAAAAAGGGGCCGGTGATATCGCTCAGCGGCACGGGCGCCTGCTGGTGCTCGAGGTCCTGAGGTCGACCCCCGGTACCCACAAAAAAAAAAAAAAAAAAAAAAAAGCTTTTTAAAATACCCTTTATACATACATCTAAGAACCGAATTTAGAGAGTGCTTGGGGTTTGCTTTTGCCATCCAAAAGCATACCTGAGCACGAATGTTTGGAGTATTTGGGTCCAAAGCTGTGTTAGGTGGATGAATGGGCAATTTTCTATTCTGTTCAGTTCAATTCACTGAACATTTAATGTGTGCCAACCATGTGCCTGGTCCTGGTAGGTACCGGGGACACAAAGATGAATAAAACAGCTTACTGTCCACTGAAACAGACAGGCATATAAACAATTCACCATAGTGTTGTGTGATAAGAACAATCTGCAAAAAGTACTCTGGTACACAAAAGAGAGAACAAACACATTTGTGTGTGTGTGTGTGTGTGTGTTGTGTAAAGGGTGATGAGGTTCTAGGTAATAGTGGCTTTCTATTGTGTTGAGGAGTGGATTTGAAATAAATTGTACAGGTGACTACGACTTCAGAGAAAAGGCATTTTTGACAGTGGAAATTGTATGAGCTAATGAATTTATGTTCATTATGGACAACCTACATGACATGATGTCATATATAAAATTTAAAACTTCATGGCAATTTAGGCAGTGACTCCAAGTTTGAAATTGTTGGTCTTTTTCTTTTTTCTGTTATTAATCACTAAAATTCACATATTCATAACATTTTTTGTTTGAGTTTAGTAATTAGGAAGACTCAAATTGGACTTCTTTTAGATGTAAAGATAGCATTATGGTCAGACTTCTATCAGTTTGTCTTTCATCATTCAAAACTAAATAAAAACATTGAACCAAGAAATATATGGGGTATGGTGAGAAGATGTTTTGCCATGTGGAAGTTAAAAGTAAGCATATTGTAGGAATGAAGAGAAAGGGTAAGGCCGTAGTTGGGAGTAGAAATCCACTGAAACTAGCCTTGACCAGAGATTCTTAAACGCTGGGTATGGTGGTGCACTCCTATAATTCCAGGACTCAGGAGGCTGAGGCAGGAGGATCACCACCAGTTTGATGCCAGTTTGGACTTTATAGTGAGTTCAGGGCCAGCCTGTAGCGAGACTATACAGGATATTTTGACGTTATCTACTTGAAATGCCATCTGCAAGAGAACAGGCTGGGAGACCTCCCACATTAGTCCTTATAAACAGAGCATCTTTTTTTTCTTTCCTTTAAAGCCTTTGGCCATCTCGTAGTATTCCTGTTTGGCATTTGTAGTTAAGAATGTTGATTCCTGGTAAGTGTTTTGTGTAGTGATGACTTCATCCTCATAATGCAACAGAACAGTAATTTAGGAAAAATGGCACGTACACCAGCAGGATAAGGCCATTTTTTTGTTTGTTTGTTTGTTTTTATGTGGGTACCGGGAGTCAACCTCAGGATCTCGCGCGCCAGCAAGCGCTTGTGCCGCTGAGCGATATCACCGGCCCTTTTTTTGTATGTGGGTTCTGGGAGTCGAACTCAGGACCTCGCGCTTGCCAGGCAGGTGCTTATGCCACTGAGTTATCTCACCAGCCCTTTGTTTTGTTTTTTGAGACAGGGTTTCGCTGTGCAGTTCAGGCTGGCCTTGAGCTCACTAGGTAGCCCAGGCTGGCCTTGAACTCTCAGTGATCCTTCTGCCTTTGCTTCCCAAGAGCTGGAATGACAGGCATGTGTCACCACACAGGCCGCATGGCCACTGTTTTAGAGTCACATTAGCTTCTCCTTTTAGGTCTCTCAGGTTATTCTATAAGAAAACTACAGGTTTTTGTGTTAGAGTTCAAGGCCCAGTTTTTCACTTAAAGAGGTCCACATTGACTTTACTTCAGTGTCTAAGAAGGCATTTTGAAATTAGAATTATTGAGCTGTTAAGAATTAAAAACAATATTACTTTGAATTTCTAGAGTTTTAGTACTTCATTTTTTTTTTTTGGTGGGTACCGGGGGGTCGACCTCAGGACCTCGCGCGCCAGCAGGCGCACATGCCGCTGAGCGATATCACCGGCCCCTTTTTCGTATGTGGGATCCGGGAGTCGAACTCGGGCCCTCACGCTTGCAAGGCAGGCGCTTACGCCGCTGAGCCATCTCACCGGCCCAGTACTTCATTTTATTTGATTTTTATACCTTAGTTTTGAATAAAGCTGTATATACTACCTCACAATTTTCTGATAAAATTATGCCAGTCTGCATCTCAAAAGGTAATACTTTGGTTCCACTGGAATTGTGTTATAATGGGTCTCGTAGTCATGTGTCTAGCATAGCTGAGATGGATAATATACTATAATGTGGATTTTCCAAAGCTTTGTGGAGGATCCACTCCATCCCTTTAATACTTTTTCTCTCTTCGCTTGTAAGTGTGTCTACTTTAGGACAGGAACAGGGTGATGCAGATGAGAGGGCAGCCCTGGGCGAAATTCCTATACTGATAGATCCTCAGGTATGATCAGGCAGTAGCCAAAAAGTGAAGGTTGACCAGAAGTATGAGTGATTAGTCATTGCACTGCCAGCTTAACCAGAAAGGAACATGGAGAAGGGGTGAGGGGTGCTGAAGAGTGTGAACTGGCCCTGCTAAAGAAATACTTCAGAGGAGTGAAACAACAGCTTCCGTTTTAGAAATACCGCCTTTTCCCAGCTGCTTTTAGACGTTCTGAATAGCAGTCCAGGAAGCCTCTTGAGCCCTTGAGCATTCTCACCCTGGTCCCCTTTTCTTCCCACCTTAGATTATCTTTCCCACTCACTGTTCCCCACTGACACGCTGGTAGTGGCAGAATAGGTGGAGGAATGGTGATTTGTTCAGATTTTTCTTTGCCCCACAGGTGAAATGGGCACTGGTGAGGGCAGTAAATATGAACGTCTAGGAGTGGTTTGATAATGACCCTTCAGCCTTCCCATGCTGCTGGGGAAGGGAATGGTAGGAACCAAGTGGGAATGCATTCCAGAAATTCATGTACTCTTGCTTTAAAATTGTTTCTTGTTTCTATGATTTGTAAAAAAAATAATTGCTACGTTAAATAAGGGCTACTAAAAATCAACACTGCCCTGAGTTTCCACCTTGCTTCATCTTCTCTAATGTGGGTTAAGAAAGCCCTCTGACAGGATGGGCCACTGTTGGGGATTTTATCACATCCTGGTAAGTCATCTTATATTGTAATTTGCTGCACTGTAAATGCTTGATCTGCATAATCAGTTGAGTATTGTTGTCGTTACTAAGTATTTACAGATTCCAAAGTAGGTATGTACAAAGCAAGTACTGGGCTTACCCCTCTATAAACGAAGCAAAATGATTTATGAAGGGAAAGCTTGGGGCTGGGATAAACATGCTCTCTGGGGAGAATTAAATGAACATAGGCAGGAGGAACCCCGGCAACATTTACATGGGTCATTTTGGGAACACTTGAGTAGGCCAGTGTATTTCTCAGCGCTATCTGTAAATTTACTTCATTCAGTCGAGGTTTATTTATTTAAGGATAATGTGGTTCCAAGAAGTCTGTTTCCAGGGTCTGTAGTTTGAAGCCCCTGTTACTTTAACAGTATGTCCTGACGCTTGAAGCCTGTCTGCCTAGTGTGGTTGTTGCCATTGTGCTCAGTAAAGACTGCTCTGATTTGTGAATGATTTAGTCTGCTTACAGCTGCACAGAAGAGCAGTTCATATTTTGGCTCCTATTAGCCGGGGGAACTTGAGCTTTCTTAGTCCTTTCAGAAGGCCTGAGTAGGAAGCTGGCTTAGTGGCAGAAATGTTTTAGTTAGATTCAGGAAGTCAGGGTACAAATAGCAGAGTAATTTAGATTGAAAGAACAACTAGATTATTTGTTTTTGCTTTTAAATCTAAATTATGCTTAAATTATGATTTTTTTTTTTTTTTTTTTTTTTTGGTTCTGGGAATCAAACTCAGGACCTTGTGCTTGCCCGGCAGGCGCTGTGCCACTGAGCTATATCCCCAGCCCCAAAATTATGATCTTTTATAATACATTATTTAAAAGTTTGCTCTTTATATTTCAAGAGACTTGTAGAAAATACTAAAACCTTCTATAAGTTGTCTTTATTTTGTTTTGATTTCTCCAGTGACCTTAATCCTTCAGTTTTACAGTTTTGCAAAAGCAAAATTTTACAATACCGTGCAGATTGTCCCATAAAAGAAAAGATGGCTGTAGCTTTACCTTGGTTATTTTGTACCTTCCAGGTGTTTTTTCCTTTGGAATAAGAACTTGACTGGAATTTTTTTATTTTCATGTGGAATGAAATATTTCTCACTGAGCAAGGATACGGTAGACCTAGAATAAGTTAATTTACATTTTAAAAATTGTTTAATGCTAACTGAAGTCCTCAATTTATATAAGCATACTTTTGGTATTTTACAACTCAGTCTTGTCATTATAATGGATCTTGGCCAGTCCCCTCTTTTGAGAATTCCATATTTAAAGGTATGGATAGTAAGCCCAAGACCACTTCAGTGTTTTGTAATTAGGGAACCTTGTTGTTTTTATTATTATTGCTCATGGAGATGACTAAAAATTTAAAGCAAAGGGCCGGTGATATCGCTTAGCAGCACAAGCGCCTGCCTGGCAAGCACAAGGTCCTGAGTTCGACTCCCAGTACCCACATTAAAAAAAAAAAAAAAGAGGCAAGGGTTTTCAGTTAGGCAGCACAAGTGTCTTTCTCTTAGTTGCCTCTGCCAGCATACAGACTTCTTATTTTTGTGGGGAGAAAATACTTTATTCCAGGATGAAGGAAGAGATATAGGAAAGGTTCTTTCATTTTAAATGGGAGAAGGCAAATTTTTGAACATGACTTTGAACTTCATTAGTTAAGCTTGCTTTAATAGTGTAGATTCTGAGTGAGTGTCGTACTTTCTGCAGTGTTTCGTAGGAATGGCTATTTTCTAGATTCATGGAAGTAAGATGAATTTAATTTTTAAGTTTGATATTATTGGAGATGGACATTTTCAGCATATAATAAATTATGTTTATTCAGCAGAATATGCCATATTACTAAAAGGTGAACTTCTTCTCCTTTCAATGATATTAAACACATACAAATATTTAAAATATATACATGAATTATAGTGAAAAAAATACAGGGAACACCTATGCACCCACTAGTTATCTTATAAATTTAAAATTACTGGTAACTTTGGAGCTTCTTAATGGCAGATGTCATCATGGCAGGAGCCGATGCAGGAGCAAGCTGCCGGACAGGGAGACTGATTCAGTGGTTGTGTTTGCTCATAAGAGCTTGGCCCTGTCAGAACTCGTTCCAGAAGACCAGCATTCCCTTTGGAGGGCAGTGTCCTCAGCGACCCAAGGACCTTCTCACTCAGACCTTTTACCTACCACGTGGCCCCAAGGGATCAAGCTTCCAACATATGAACCCTTGTGGGATGTACTCCATTGGAGCCATAGCTGTTATGTTTGTAGTCCATTTATACCCACAGGTATACAGTATCTTACTATCTGATTATGTTCTATTCATTATGCTGCTGGTGGGTATTTGGGTTGCCAGCCTTTTATGGCAAAGCTGCTATGAACATTATTTTGTATGTGTCTTGTGCACACATCCATGTATTTCTTTAGAATTCTCCTACCTTTTTCTTTTGGCATGACAGATCCTCTTAATCTTTAAGTTAAAATATTAGGAATTTAGCTTAAGTGGCACAAAGGATCTTCGTGGCTTAGATATTTGTGTTTGCTACAATTAAGTAACTGTATCAGATTGTTTTTTGTTTTGTTTTGTTTTGTTTATTTTTTGACACAAGGTCTCACTATGTAGCCTAGGCTGGCCTGGAACTCACAGTGATCCTCCTGCTGCAACCTCCCAAGTGCTGGGATTACAGGTGTGCACCATCACACCGGCAGGTTGTCTTTTTTATAAAGCTTTATTTTGAAATAACTTCACATTTATAAAAAAAGTTGCAAAGATAGTGGAGTTCTCATAACCTTTACCCAGCCTCCCCTGATGTTAGTATTTAAATTACTGAGATACTTTTATCAAAATGTAAGGAATTAACAACTGGCACTTTTAACCAACCTACAGACTGTATGGATTCTTCAGTGTTTCTACCAGTGCATTTCCTCTTCTTCTTTGAAGATTTGATTCATTTAGTTGTCACGTTTCTTTAGTCCTTCCAATCTGTGACAATTTATCAGTCTTCCCTTGTCTTCGATGACCTTGACACTTTTGGAGAGTATTGATTAGGTGTTTTTAGAATGTTCCTCAATTTCAGTTATGTAGTACTTTTCTGATGGTTTTATGCAAGAATACCCCAGAAATGATGTTTGTGTACTTCTCATTAGGTCACATTAAGGGTTTTGGGATAACAATATAACTTCTTCATTGTTACATTAACCTGATCACTTGCTTGATGTGGTATCTGCTAGGTTTCTCCAATTTAAAGGTACTACATTTTTTGCTTTTGTTGCTTTCTTCTTTCTTTAAGTTCATATTGACAAAATTGTACATATTTATCATCTACAGCATGATGTTTTGAAGTATATGTACCTTGTGGAATGAGCTAACCCTCATGTATTTCCTAACATCATTATCATTTTTGTGGTGAGAACGCTGTGCATCAACTCGCAGCATTTTCAAGAATAGCAGTGATTTTTTCATTAGAAGGGAGTCACTGAGGTCTAGTCCACGCTCAAGGGAAAGAGAATTAAATTCTGCATGCAGGAGCAAGGAGTATTTGTGGATGTGTGCTGAAACCACTATAGTTATTAATAAATACTTGTACAGGAGATACTTTGAGGCTATGCAAATATTTCATTTCTCTTTACAATTTTACCTACTGATTTTATTGTCATTGATCTTGTCTGGAGCAATTGTTACTACAGTGTTGTAATAATTTTTGTTTTTCTCTTTTAAGTTTATTAATTGCAATTCTTCAGTAAGAAAGGTATGTCCCTTCATTTATTTATTTATGCATTCAATAATTTATTTAGGTTGGTATGGACCTGTAGATATTTTATTTTATTGTTAGGTATTATACTTCAATACTATCATTTATTTAGCTGTTCAAATAGTTGTAATTTGGCCACTGGGGGCTTTGGGCTTTTTTTTTTTTTTTTTTTTTTTTTTTTTAATAATGGTACTGGGGATTGAATCCAAGGCCTTTGCTATATCCTACTCCTTTTTAAAAAATTTTTTGAGACAGGGTTTTGCTAAGTTACCCAGTCTGAACTCAAACTTGTGATCCTCCTGCCTCAGCCTCTAAGAGTACTGAGATTTACAGGCATGTACCACCATCCTGTGCTCACTGAAGGCCTTTTGAGGTTAGGATAGTTCCCTAAAATATTTAAAAGTGCTTGCTTGCGAAACAGCACTTTCAGATTCCCAGGGCTTATGTTATATTTTCTTTGCCCCAACACTAGAGTCAGCCATTTCTCCAAGGAGCCTTGGTTTCTTTTATTGAAGAATGGTACTTAGAAACCCTTTAGAAAAATGGTATTTAGGAAGATTTGATTGTTGTCTTGTTTTTTTTTTTTTTTTTGTGGGTACCGGGGGGTCGACCTCAGGACCTCGAGGGCCAGCAGGCGCCCGTGCTGCTGAGCGATATCACCGGCCCCTTTTTCGTATGTGGGTTCCGGGAGTCGAACTCGGGCCCTCGCGCTTGCCGGGCAGGCGCTTAAGCCGCTGAGCCATCTCACGGGCCCCTGTTGTCTTGTTTTTTAAAGCAGCATTTATCATGGGGAAAATAAGTCTAGCCTTACTATATTTATCTTCAAAGTTATTTATTTATTTTTTTTCTGAGAGAAAAGTGATACTCATATGCTGACAGGTAAAGAAATTATTTTGTTTGGTTAATAAAGGCAGTAGCAATTAAGACAATCAGACACCTTACCACGTCATCACATTTGCCTAATAATTTATATTTTGGAAAATTTAAAACAGTTTATTTCTTTTCTTTACTTTTTATGTGGGATACAGTTGATACCACAGAGACAAGGACAAAGGAGAAAGGCCCTTGAAACTGCTCAGCTAACTTCACCAATACCCCCACTGAAGCTTAAACCTCAAGTCATAGCTGAAAACCTTGGACCCATACTCAGACTACATTTATTCTTTATTTATACAGATCCGAAAAATTATGAGGTGCCAAACTCTTAGAGGATTTAAACAAGCATTGTCGAAGATACGGGGGGGTTGCAGCTCTTGAAGCAAAGTGCCAGCAGTGAGGAAGGTGCCCCTGACTTCTGTGAGGAAGGAGAGGGGAAGGGACAGAGCCAGCCTTGGCCTGCAGGGCTGTGCAGAGCTCTGTAAGGGTCCAGGAGCCCCGCTGAGGCAGGCTTCACGGGCCTTGCTGAGAGAACACAGGTGTAGTAAGTTTTTGTACTGTACATGAGTCATCAAGCAAGTGTTTAATTAGATTTTTTAAAATACTGTTTAGGAAGGTATTGAACTGTTGATATATTTTCAAAAGACTTTCACCAATGTGGTAAAATGAAAGTGTTAGTTTCAAGGTAATCTTTTCCTCAGTTATTCAGGCCAAACCTTTTGTTCTTCAGGATTATTGAGAGCCAGAATTTTTGAATGTAGAGTACTACTGTTTAGGAAGGTCATGATCATGAAAATCAGATCCTCATTTAGTCTGATTATGCTAGTTTAGTTTTCCCTTAAGACATCAACCTTTGATTTCTGGTTTTCTTCCTTAAAAATTATATCATTAGTATGGCTGCTGTTGATACACCAGGAGAGTTCAGTTTTACAGAGAGATGTTATATATCAGAGGCCTTCTGAAAAGACTGTGAATATAATTTTCATATATTTGTTTAGGAAAAAACAGTTTGATTCAGGCAAATCATCCTAGAGAATGAAATAGGACTGCTTAGTTTTTTAGAAATTATTTTAAGACTAATATTTCTCTACTTTGAGTAGATTTTTACGTTCTTTTTTAATAAAATGCTGACTTTGGAAATATAAAAATTTTTTTGTAAACTTAAGACTTGTCCTCCTACTATACTTGCAGATTGCCCCAAAAAGGGAAGAAAGTCTTTATCCTTGGAGTAACTACAGATGCCCATAGCTAATTATGAATGGTTTGGAGGGGGTTGGAGTTGATTTGGAATATGGCTACAACAAGAAAAGATTCTTTCAGCTTTTTCAGATACATTTCCTCTTGTGCATATATGTACATAGAGATGTCTCTTAAGAAAAAGAAGCAAGGTACAAAGATGTTTAGTAGAGATTAAAACTATGGGAAGAATTTGAAAGAACAAATGTTCAAAGAGGGAAAGAAAAACGAAAGAGAAGAACTGGTTAAAAAGATACTACTATAGCTCTTACTGATCTTGTCTGTACTTCTAACACATTTTACAATCCTGACATTTGTAGGTTTCTCAAGTAGGGAATTAGATTTCTGTTGGAGATTAGACCTATTTCCAATTTAGAACTACCTTTCTACCTTAGAGAAGAGGTGAATTTATTTCTACCTCAAGTGGCAGGGTTCACACTCTGCCAAAGAAATTATTTGAACTATGTATGATGAAACATTTGTTGAGCTAGTGTATTTGATTTATAAATATATGGCCATTTTGCCTTTTCCTCAGAATTCCAGAACCTGAAAAGTTGGCCATGTAGTTCAGGTCTCAGATAGGTTTTTGTTTGGTTTTGTTTTTGCTTTTACCTATAATTTTTCTTGACCATATATCCATTGTATCTAAATTTTAGGCAATTTAACTGCTTTTATAAACAAGTCAGTTTTAATTGATTAAAGAAGTGCCCTACATATCTTATGTTGGTAAAGTACAATATCTTGTCTGCATTTAGTATGTATGTTATTTTAGTTTTATGATGAAATAGGGTTGAATCAGTCATTGGATCATATACATTAATGCCAGTTATTCTCATGAGTTTTCTCTGCTTTAATTTCCATTACAAACCTGTTCTAGAATTATTCTCATTTCAACATTTGATGCCCTAATTATGTGGGACTATATTTAAATAAGTCCCCTATTGTCAGGAATGGATAATATATTTTCTTTGAGCTGGGATAAATATATTTGCCTTCAGGTATGAGGACACATGGGTAATATTCAACTTGTCTTTAAATGACATGGAAATACACATTTTAAATACGGTAAAATTTCTTTTTAAAAAGTGTTCTCAAAAGTCCAGAAACCAAATATAATAATAATTATTATTATTTTAGGCAAAAGTCTAGGTTTTCACATGTGGTTTGAATATATGTATACATATTTTGGTTGCTTTTGACTTTTCTAGAATCTAAAAATTTTAGAGTTTGAGGGTCTACAGGGAGAGTGACAAGGAAATGCTCTGCATACTTTTTACATTTTGCGGGACAACATACATTTCCTCAGATGCTCCAAGGATGTATAATCCACCCCGTACCCCTCAATCTCCTCCACTCCAAGAAGGTCCTTTAAGCCGTCTTTTGGCAGTATGAAAATAAAGCCAAAGACTTGAAGTTAAACAGCTAATTGGTAGCAGAGTTGGGAGAAACTCCAGGCTCTTTCCCAGGTTAGTTCCTGTCCATTACACTGCCATTCCTCAGACACAGATTTTGATTCTAAAACCTAGGACTGTGTACATGATTGCTGCTTAATTAGCACTCTTTCACATTTGAGGTCATTTTGGTTTACATTTCTTTTTGAACAAAATAGATACTAGTGAAAAATTAGGCATGGGGGTTTTCTGTTATCTATTGTAAGTTTTAAAATCCTAAAGTTTAGTAACATGAGATCCTCATTATTCATAAATAGTTCTATTTAACATTTGATATTGAAAGAAAAATTGTGGGTAGATCCTTGGGCCAACAGCTGAATTTTTCTGATGTTGTTTCTGTAACACATTCTCCTAGGTTAAAATGGAATGCTTGTTCATTTTACATTATAAATACTTTGCTTTCATAAGAAAGAATAGAAACATTGTTATTTAGAGTAATGTGTGGCATTGGTGCCATTTGTGAGATTCTAAATATGTTACATTTTCAATGAGGGATAATTTCTGCAATAAAGAGTTTGATTCTCAATAACTGCTCTTCACCTATGCTTACTGGGTAGGGCGTGTAGATCATTTGTTTCCAGATTTTGCTATCTTGCAGCTTCCTGCAGTAGAACAATTTGGTATAATTTGATATAGTATCGGTTTTCATTTAACCTGTTAAATTGAAAAAGTTACTTTCATCCATTCACTTATTCATTCACACAGTAGATATTAAGAATGTATCATATGTCACGCTTGCTCTGGCCTAGGTACTTCTGAGGGCCACCAGGGTCTTAACATTAACAGACTGTCTTTCATAGGACCATGGCTCTTTTTTAGTATATTATGGAGTAAGTTCTGATGCTACATTTGTACCATAGACTTTCTCAGGTCCTCTCACAAAGATGTATTTGTGACAGAAAAAGATATATGAGATTCACCACTCAAGTTTTGAGAATTTGGATATAAAAATCTTGTAAACATGTTTTTGACCATTGTGGGTAAAGATTGTAGGGTAAAACTACAATCCTAGTACTCAGGGGGCTGAGGAAGGAGGATTGTTCATGGCCATTCTGGGCAACATAGCAAGTTCAAGGCTGATCTGAACTACATGCAAGACCTGGAAAAAAGTATATAGTACTCTGGTTGACCAAATATTAATAGGTATTTCTAGTTGAGAGTATGCTAGGTGAACTTTTAAGTATAACTGTGGTGCAAATAACAACAATATTAGTGTATTTTCTTTGGTGTTGGCTTTCAACAAACTTACCTTTCCGTAAATAATTGGTTCATTATGGATGAGGGGTGTTAATGGTGAGGCATCTCCAGACTTTAAGGTGCACATGTCTATGTGGGCTCGAACATCTTGGGGGGGTGTCGTCAGTTGGCTTGTGCTGATTTATGATTTCTAAACTCACCCGAGTCTGTCATTCTGTTTAGTAACCTTGGTGTTCATCCTGAACTGTTTTCATTTCCTACAGCTGCTGTTCTGTACCTTTTACTACCATTCTTCTTTAAAGATCTAGTAAATAGAGTTCAGTAGGAGTTCCTTTACTCTATAACTTCTTGAAGCCATTACCATTTTGGTGTGCTTTCTGAATCTCCAAAGGGTGGTACTAGATGCAGCCTAATCCAAACTTTTATGCCTTTGGGAATGCCTCTCCCTCCTCTTAACGTATTTAGAACACAGAGAAGTAGGTATTTTTACTAAAGAGGTCTTACTTATTTCTAAATCCAGCCCCATCCTTATTTTTCAACTGTCAATTGTCCAATAATCCAGTAATTTATCAGAACTAATCTTCCCCGGAGACTTGTATGTTGCCTGTTACCAGGTAGGAGATTACAAAAGAGGTTGTTGTGATGTGACCACCCATGTTCATAGCATGGGGAAAACAAGGGAGAAAATACACAGTCTTTTTAGGTAGTGAAGGCAGGCAAGACAGTCCATTGGTTTTGCTCCATTTTTAATGGCCTTTAAAAATGTTACATATTATTTATTTTATATTTTATGTATTTTGCATAGATTAGTCTTTCCTATATTCATATAATCTGAGGGGTTTTTGTTTATACAAGTAGAAATTTTACCTGTATAAGATACAACATGCCTTAAGAATCTCATTTAGGGCCGGTGAGATGGCTCAGCGGCTTAAGCGCCTGCCCGGCAAGCGCGAGGGCCCGAGTTCGACTCCCGGAACCCACGTACGAAAAAGGGGCGGTGATATCGCTCAGCGGCACGGGCGCCTGCTGGCGCGCGAGGTCCTGAGGTCGACCCCCCCCGGTACCCACCAAAAAAAAAAAAAAAAAAAAAAAGAATCTCATTTATAGGGAAATAGATAAAAGTTATTTAGGTTAAAAAGATTTATTTGCTTTTATATTGATTTTCAAAGCTTTAAGAAGTGCCAGCAGTATATATATATAACCGTAGCTACTGCAGTATTTACCCTTACTCTCCCTTCTTCTCTGAGGCAAAGTTGTCACTTGAGATGACCACTAGTAGCCAGGGCAAGTCAAAGGTCTTGTGCCATATGAGTGTGTGTGCGCGCGTGTGTGTGATTCTCTGATCATTGGTATCAGGCCATTACAGCTTCCCATTTCTGTAATTTTGAAGAAATCATCTAGTATTTGTTTCCTTTATTTAATCAATGAGAAAAGAAAAGGGAACAAGAAATAGATAGTAACTTGCTCCTGGGACTAAAATGAGATAATGGCTGAAATTAGAATTGAGAGCCCAGTCTCTGTCCACTTTGTCATTCTTTGAGTTATGTAATCCATCATCTTCCCTGGACTCTGGCCAAGCTATAAGATGCGCCTAAGGAGAGTCTTGGAGTGTCCTGTTGCCAAATTAGGCTTGGGGGCTGGGGTCAATGGGGCAAAGCTGCACGAAGGCTCCTCATGAGCCCAGAACATGTGCTAAAAATCATTTGTATGTTAGAGTCTTCACTCAGGAGCACTTTGAGCACTTTTTTTACTTTCAGTGAAAGCATGTTTACCCCTTCTAAGCAATGTGTTCATTGTAGAACTTTTAGAAAAAAGATGCTTTCCCAAAACCAACTAAAATAAGGCAAATTTAAAAATCACCTGTAATTACACTGCTTCAAGATACGGGTGTAAATGTCAGTAATTTTATCTGCATTGTGTACAGATGACCTGTCTGCTTTTCTTTTATTGCTTAATTATTTAAGATAAAAATGTACCATTTAATCAAGTTAAACACATCTACCTCACTATTCGTAAAGACACACACACAGAGCGAAGAGGATTTTTTTCTCAGCCAGATCTCCAGAGTTAGGGAAATAACAATAACTTGCAGCCCTGGCAGGAGTGAGCGTTCCTTGACATTCTTTGAGGAGAGCAGGATCTGTGACTTCATTCTGCTTGTCAGGGCATAAATTACAAAACTCACAAAGCTGTGATCACTTTTTCTCCACAACAAGAATTGCAAGTCTTGCTGTTGCATGCAACTTTCAATTAATCTTCCAGTAAGAGGGTCAGAGATATAGCTCAGTGGCACAGCACCTGCCTGGCTAGTGCGAGGTCCTGAGTCGATTCCTGGTACCAAAAAAAAACCAGAAAAAAATCTTCCAGTAAGAAATAGGACAGACTTCCGCTGTAAAAGTACTTCTGTCCATCTCACTTCATGGCAATACCATAAGGAAGGCAAACTTCAGGGATAAAGAGAGTGTTTTATATTTTAGTAGAGATAGCTTTAAAGGGAAGGGCGAAGCATTTACTTAACTGAAACTCAAAGTTAGTTTGAGGAAAAACTGAGTCTTTTAAGTGCCCTTTTTCTTCTGGTTGGAATCAGATCACATTTTAAGAATGTGCTATGTAAAATGGGAAAATAAAAAAATGATAGTTCTATTAATTTGAAAGTATGAGAATAATAAAATGTGAATTACTACAACAACAAACCTTTGTCTGTTGTTACAACAGAATGCCAACATGTTCTGGGGTGCTTGGCATTTCCAACATCATGTGCACTCGCTCTGACAGGCGGGTTTTAGTGCACATGTTGAAAATGCCAAGCTTCCCAGAGCATGCAGCATTTGTATTACAATAATGATGGTAGCAGACATTCCATAAAAGGAATTATTGTGGTGGCTTACATGCATTGTCAGTTCCCATCTCATCCTTACAGCAGCCATGCAAGATAGCTATTATTATCATCCTGCTTTGGTAAATGAAAAAATTGAGGTTAAGTTATTTGCCTAAGGTCATTTAATTTAGTAGAGGTGCGACAGAGCTTGAAGGAAGGCTCTTAGAAGGTTCTAATTGTCTCAAAAATGCTAACCCATGTGCTATCCTGAACTCTGTTGCCTCTCACTTTCTCATGCAGGGTAGCCTTTGCCTTTGGCAAAAATACGTTCCTAAAATAGTTACCAATATTTTTTTCATTAATTGGATTATTTCTAATACATGAAGAATCCTCATTTATGGGGAATCCTCTGTGATGTTGTAAAACAATCTCTAGAAGTAAACTGGTTAATTTAAAATTTTTGATATTTTGTTTAGATTTTTAAAACTAAGTTTTTACATAAAATAGGATGATATTACTATAATATTAACAATTATGATAATACCAGTTTTTGTTATTATAAAGTATTCTTTTCTTTTTGGTGGGGGGGGGCTCAGACCAGTTTGCTGTCTTCCACCTGACTTCTTGGAATAGGAATATTTAGTTGCCATAATAAGCTAGAAGTTGTATACTTTTAAAAAGTCATTTCTTTTGTTGTTGAAAGATTGAACTCTGGGATTTAAAAGAATGCAGTCTCCCACTGAGCTACGTCTCCAGCTCCTATGTACATTTTTATATCCAGAATTATATATTCTTCCACTGTTCCATTTACTGTTTACTCAACTCTATTTTGACCACAAAAGCTTTGTTTAGACTGTAGTTATATCATCAAGATCAGCGGTTCTCAAACCCTGGTCCTGCAAGCAGCACATCATCACCCCTTGGGATATCAGGGTCTCTCCACGGGGGATGAAGACCCCAGCACTCTGGGAGGGTGAGGTAGGAAGATTGCAAGTTCTGGGCTAACCTGGGCAGCTTAGTGACTTAGCAAGACCCTGCCTCAAAGTAAAAAAAATTAAAAATAAAAACGGGTTGTGGATATAGCCCAGTACAAGGGCCCTGGGTTGTGGATATAGCCCAGTACAAAGGCCCAGTACAATTCCCCGTGTGTGTGTGGGCGGGGGCACTGCAGATCATTCTGACCACCACATGCCAGGAGTGTTTATGTACTCAACGGATTCTCCTTTAGCACCTTCTGCAAGACAGTCCCCTGGACAGGGTACCACAGGTCTCTGCTGTGTCAGCTTCTGGCTTACCACAGCGTGTGGGAGAGGAGTGCACTCTTAGAAGTAGTCTTAAATTAAAGTATCCTGCATTGGAGGCTAAAGCATTTCACCATCTGGATTCTAGAATGCAGGGCAAATAGATGTTGCTTATAAAAGCTCCGTGATATGGTTTAATGTAGGTTTTTTTTTTTTTTTTTTTTTTTTTGTGGTACTGGGGGTCGACCTCAGGACCTCGCGCGGCAGCAGGCGCCTGTGCCGCTGGGCGATATCACCAGCCCTTTTTTCATATGTGGGTACCGGGAGTTGAACTCAGGATGTTGTGCTTGCCAGGCAGGCACTTATGCCGCTGAGCTATCTCACCGGCCCGGTTTAATATAGTTTTAAGGGCCTAACCTAATCCAAGAGCTGTGCTGCTTCCTGGGGCTACAGAGATGAAAGATGGTACCCTACTTTCAAGCATCCTAAATATCAGCACTATGTACTCATAAAGTGTCTGGATCTGTTAATTTGCCTCCTGTCTTTTTTAATCTTTGGGGTGTTGATGTGGAAAAATGTTATTGGAGCAGTTTTATCATTTGGATTGTAGAAGCCTAGTGTTCCTTCTGGTCCTTAACAGGTCTACCTAATCCTGTGTGTCCCACCACTGCTTCTCCTTCTGGACTCCAGTTCCTCTTCCTGTGAAAAGGGGAATATTGTGTCTACTTTTAATATTGATTATGAGAATGAATTGTGTCAGAGCCTGGGTATGGCAAGGCATTACCAGTAGCCATGGGTTAGGGCCAAAATGTGGGGGTGGTGCTGAGATCGAGGAGGCAGTCCAGAGCTCTAGAGAGTGGATGGAGGATTGTGGCTGCAGAGATGGCATTCTTCCCTCCCAAGTCTGAGCGAACTTTTTTCCTTACTTCTTGGCCCTGGGAAGCAGAATGAGTCTTCATAGTTTCCCCTTTACCACCTCCCCTAAAGCAAACAGCCAAACATTTCCAAAGATGGTTATGAGCCACAGCACAAAACAAAACAAAACTGATAAAAGGGATCGTCTATCTCCTCTTCATTTAGATTCTGGACCCTGAGAGATAAGACAAAGGTGTGTAGGTGTGTAAGACTTCGCGTTTGGGGAACAGAGAGTTCCGATGTACTCCATCTGCACTTCAGAAGTTGGGGACCCGGGCCAGAGACCAGAGTGAGGGGGAAAAGGAAGCAGCACTGAAAAACATGGGGGCGGTGTGGGCCTTGCAGATTTGATAAGGGCTGCCTGGCTTTTCCCACTTTTCAGAAGGCTGACTGCCATTTGCTTGTGTCTGGAAAAGGTTGGTATCTGAGAAAGCAGCTTAAATTTAAAAGTTTGGAGCAAATAATTTACATTCCTAAGCACCTTACAGAGTTAGAGTTTTGGAAACACTTAGCAAATTCCACTGGATTTGTTTATCGGAACCCTCTCCTGCTGTACACCTAAACTCAGGCGAGGCAGGGGTGCTGGTGATTGAGGCTGGGGGACACTGCCCTTACCTGCTTCAGGATTTCGAATGATGCAGACTCATGTGTCCTGTTTTTGTTTAAATCCAACATTTTCCACTTAAACCAGTGCTATTTCTAGGTGCCCTTTGCAGTTAGCCAAATTAGTGGGTAAGTATCTCTTCAGTAATAATTTTAAATAACTATCTAATGCCACTCATAGCTAACACCACTATTCTGATTGATTGGAACTTTGTATGGAATGGTCTAAGAATCTACATTAGCTGGAAAGCAAAACCAATAATGAGCAGAATGCTGCTGGGAACTCTTGGTTGGGCCCATCCAAAGCATGCTCCATAAATTTTTATGTTGTTTATATGGTGTACTGTGGTTTACAGTCTGGCCTTTGCATTAATTTACCATTGTGTTTCTCAAATATTAATGAAGTGTAGGAGTAATTCTATTCCAAATAGGCATTTTTAAATTGGATTTAAAATAAAGCTTTTCTGTTAAAAAATAATTTTTCAGTAAGATGGAAACTGATTCATTAGTGATTGCTGGCAGAATCTCCTAATGTCTTTCTATAAGCTGTTTAAGCTTAGTATTAGAAATTGGTACTAGAGAATTTAATTAGCCAGCTCACAGGATGCAGACTCTTTAATTTAGGATTTCCCTTTGAGAAAATCATGTGGTTGAAGAAGGAATATGATATTTTAGATAAGTTGGTTTTTGAATTGAGTTCATTGTCTCCATCTTGGACTCTGTAGTGCTGATCTGGAAATTGCACATGATTTGAATTAAACTCTTTTTGATCATTGCAGTGTGGGGTGTTGTATTGTGTGTAGTAGTTCTGAGTTAGAAGAGGTTTACTATTAGGTTTTGGGGGGGGACAATGATTAAATCACCTATTTTACCAGGCACACATAAATAAATATTAGTTACTGTACAGTTAGCCAATCCAGTGTGTTTAGTTAACAAGTGAATACATTGTTATGAGAGTGTTAAATGTTAACACTTACATTTTTAGACATAACTGTAAGAAAATACAAAAAAATCCTCTTAGAACCTTACCACCCTTTCAGCCATAACATTACACTGAGTTGGTTTCTGCCTTTAATTTCCCTGGGGGTTCTTTTTTTTTAGGAAAAGGGTGAAAGATGTATTTGTGTAAGTACTACACCAGTGCTTCTGTTAAATTCTTCAACAAAGAATATGTTACTTGAGCACCTCATGCACAGAGCACATATTTTTCTGAAAAGAATGTGCCATGAAAGGAATAGTTTTTAGTATGTTTATTTCATATCTGCCAGTTTATTTTAGCTTGAAATTTTCTAATGCTTTGAATTTATAACCATTTTATAGCTCAGCATATACACATGTATGCATAAAGTGGCCAACCTGTAGAAATTCTGTGTGTAAAAAGTTGTCTTTCCAGTCTGACACCATGGATCTCCTTCCCCTCTTTAACATGCAGCTAAGATTTTACCTTAGATATAAAAATCCATCTTCCAAAAAAGCTTACTTTTGAATGAGTAAAAATTAAATATTTACTTCCAAGCAACCTTAATCTTTGTTAATGTAAAATTAATGTAGATGATTGAATAAGTGTTCATGTGTGAGAAATTTGCCCCTTCAGTGTTGCTCATTTAACTATATTGATCCCTACTATAAAACCAAGTGCAAATAATGTCTCATCAAGGAGAGTTTGGAAACTTCTTCCATGTCTTGGCAGTGCACAATAATAGCAGTTCTTCAACTTTCAAGTCTCTCACGGAGGACTCCTTCATGCTTCTGGTTATGTGGTTTATAGCTGTTGGTACTTACTGTGTTTGAAGTTGAAACTGAGAAAATGTTATAATATATAATAAATACTAGTGATAAACACATGTTAGCAGACATAACATACTTTTATGAAAAAATAGCTTTAGTCCCCCAAACAAAAATATTTTAGTGACAAGTGACATTATTTTACATTCATGCAAACCTAATGTCTGCCTTAAATAGAAGAGAGCTGGATTTTCCTGTCTCTGCGTTCAGTCTGTTGCAATGTCATGTAGCCTCTGGAAAACTAAATATAAACTCGTGAGAGATGACTTAAAAGGTCAGTAATGTCTAAGTATAATTATGAAAAATTTCAGTATCATCAGCCCCTTGAAAGGGATTTGGGGATTTGTGGGATCCCAGGACCATACTTTAAGAGTCATTGCATTATGACATTTTAGAGGTATAAATGATTACTAAGACTTTTTTAAAACAAAAATTCTATCCCATCATATGTTCTACTTTTTATGTGTATGAAATTAACACTTACAAAGCACTTAGGAAAATGTGGAAAGAGCCGGGTTGAGCAGAGGTATAAATGTCTTTCTGAAGTTTTTTAGTTTTGCTGTCAAACGATTTTTCTAGTGTTTCCTTGCCCACTGACCACAGACCTCCGCGATCCCTCTTTTAACCAAGCCACTCCATGAGTGATACCTCCTCCCACAAGATTCCATTAGCTTAGAAAAAGAAAGTGTTACCGATGAAAGGAATGTGTCCATACCTCTCCCCCGTTTCTCTAGCTGGGAAGGGGAGGAAAGGGGAATAAGATTTAATGAGCACTTTTACTACGTGCCAGGTGCTTTGCATATGTTATTTCATTTTAATCCCTCAAACAGCCCTGCAGCATATTTATAGCCACATTCTTGCTCAAATAAAGTGAAGCTCAGAAAGGTTAAATAACGTGTCCAGGGCACACAGCGTTGACGTGACAGAGCCTGATCCAAACCAGTCTCTCTTCTCCCAAGAACCATACAATGCTGAGCTCCTGTTTTGTACTTTGTTTTTCTCCTGTTCTTGCAGGCTGAAACCATGGATGCGAACACTTTTATTGGGCTCTGTGTGACTTTATGATAATAAAACAATTTGACTGCCCTGTGAGGTTTGTTCTTGTAGGATTAACTTTTTCTTAAGTTACATTTTATAAAATCACAAACATTTTTAGGACAAGGTTTATAATAATTTCCTCAGTCCTAGTTCTTTAAAACAAAATAAGATCAAGATGTGATATGTGTATATACCAGTATCCATAAATATATTATGTATTACATACATATAGTAATAAAAATCAAAGTTAAATTTCCATGTTTTACCACAGAATACAGGATTGCCCCTTTTTGTGTGCTTGATTCTTTTTTTTTAAATGTGCTTAATTCTTATCCAAAAACACTTGGTCATTATGGTTCGTCAGAACTCTAGAAAGACAAGATCAGTCCTCAGGAACACTGTTTTGTTTCAGGTCACCCAGTACCTGAAAGAGAAACCCAGCCTGGGAGCGGGAGGGTGTCGCGTGGGGGAGGTTATCTTAGAGCCCTTTTGGTATTGTTGAGGGAATAATATTCTCCTTTCTTCTCCTGTGTGTGCTCTGGTATGATTTAGGACCCACAGTATTAGCAAATTTTCCAAGGTTTTTCAAGTTGGAGAGGCCAAAATATCCCATTATACAGTCCTAAAGTAAGGTCTGGTAGGATTCCTGACTCAATACTGCATGGTCTTAAAAAGTAATACAGCAGCTGCCCTTTATGTATGTGTTTGTGAGTATAACCTCCCCCAAGCCCAGCAGTCCTGAGTATTAAATAGCTGCCACAAAGGTAATCAACGTAGAGATGTAGCTGTCCTGACAGCAAAGATGTTATTTAAAAACAAAAACAAAAATAAAAAACCTGGCAGTATAGGAGAGGAGTCATCATATGGAGATAAGTGGAGAAAAATAACCAGAAGAACCCTCTTTAAACCTACTGCCACCTGCAGTTGTTTATTACAGGCACTGCGTCCCCACTCGCTTGATTGGTAGCACCTGAAATGGTCAGCAGATTAGTGTGGCCAGGAGCTCTCAACATTTAGAAATATTTCCTCCAAAATGGTTGGGATTTTAAAGTAGCTTGATTACTGTACTTGAAAGATGATCCTAGAATTAGAAGAAATGTACATTCATGAACCACCTTCCTCTTTAATGATATCAGATTAAGGAAGTGTTACTTTATAATAAGACGTGTATGTGTCACAGTATTTTATAGTATGCTTTTTAAAATACTTTACCAGGGGGCTGGTGAGATGGCTCAGCAGCATAAGCGCCTGCCTGGCAAGCACGAGGGCCCGAGTTCGACCCCCGGTACCCACCAAAAAACAAACAAACAAACAAACAAACAAAACTTTACCAGAATAGTAAATGTTCAATGTAATAAAAACATTCAATGGATAATATGTGGAGTTTTCCCCCAGCATAATTGTACAATATTAGGATTTGATAATATACTTCTTTCTGACTTGTACTGTACAATTCACATGAATAAAGAAGGTCATTTTTACAAAAAGTATTTTGAAGGCTTCATCAGTTTTCCTAAGAGCCCCTTCTTTCATAATTTAAATCAGTCTCTTTTAAAGGACATATTTGGTTATCTTCTTGGAGACTTTTTTAATAAAAATTTTTACTTTTAGATGGTCCTGGGGATTTAACCCAGTACCTCTCACATGCAAAGCTGAGTGCTGCCACTGAACTGCACCACTCAGTGACCCTCGTAGACTCTCTGCTGACCAGCCTTATTCTTTTTTATCTTTCCTTGTCTTGCTTTTGCCTGTGATTAGAAGAGATCTCTGATAATCATATGGAGACACCGAGACTTTGACTTAACAGGCAAGAGATATAATAGTATAAAGTGGGAAGAGGTTGATTTTATAAATGGTAAGTCTGTGACTATTCTTGAATTATGATACCTGCAAGCATATTTGTGATCGGTAGAAACAGTTTTCCCTGAACTAAAAGTACAGAATATGCTTGCGAGCTTTCTGGACACTCTTTTGTGGTCCACTGATATATTTTGTTTTAATCTTTGCCTGTTGAATGGATTTTTAATTACTGTAGGTTTATGGTGCTTCTACTATATATGGATTAAGGCAAGATTGCTCTTATTTTTTTCTTCATCCTTGAGATTTTCTCAGGTATTTATTTTTTCATGTAACATTTTCTTCATGGGAGAATAGACATTAAAATTTTAAATATTATATTTTTCTATGTATCTTTTAATTGTTATTTTTCAGAAAAACTTCTTGATCAGAAGAGATAAATGAGGCTAGAATATCTGAGACAGGGATAATGTTTGTGGAAGAAAACAAATGGTTATCCTATGATAGTTCTCAGATTTTTTTTTTATTGTGAAGCAATGATAGTAATGTTTTTATGAATGTTCTTTTTAGAATTGATTCATTTAGTAAAAACATGAGGCTTTCCTCCATTAAGTATTGCTGAATATAAATTATCAACATGAAATTCCATTACTCATAAAGATTTCTTATGTAGTGTTTTTTCTGACTCTGGCCTGGGTAGCCTCTGTCAGAGAAGGCAAGAGGGGGTACACATTTCCCATGTATGAATTCTTAGTGTTGTCTGACTGTCACTCAAGCCATGTCTCTGCACCTTCATGTGCACCGTCTCTCTGAGAGTCCCCACATGGTAAAAATCTTTCTTTTTGTGAATGAACAGGAACAGTGGTCAGCCAGCTCCGTGAATTTTATTAAAATAGCATCAATAGCAGAAGTTTGACAGAGAGCCAAGGACTTCATTGTGTAGCATTCAGGTTTCTGTCAGGCACTTGAAATTCTGAGGTAAATCTGAGTCTGAGAAGCCAAAGAGATCCCCTGCTCATTGCCTTCATGTTTATCCTTTGCCACTGAATATGGCTTTCACAGCGTGCAAATGGTCATTGGTCATGGAGCTTGTAGAGGATTCCTGTGTGATTCTAAGTTTAAAGTATGAGGCCTCTAAGACCCTTTCCTTTTGGTGATTTTATACTCTGTGTGTGTGTGTGTGTGTGTGTGTGTGTGTGTGTGTGTGTGTGTGTGAGAGAGAGAGAGAGAGAGAGAGAGAGAGAGAGTGAGAGAGAGACTATCTGTACCAGCTTTCCAATATGGAAGAAAATAACCACTATGAGTTACTTGGACTGGTAGTGGGTATGAGATTTGGTGAACTTTGCAGCTCTACCAGCAGTTGCTGCTCAGAAATATTGCTATATTGGGGCATATGTTATGCACGCTACAGAAAGGGTTATTAAATTTAAAATTTTGTCTGGTCAAAGTTTGTGAAAGAGTCCCCCTCAGAGTTGGAATGTTGGTAGGAGCAGACCAATGACTGCCTAGAATAAAGGCAGAGGGAAGGGAGAGCTTTTGTTTTTGAAAGAAAGTTGAATAGGATGATTCTAAAAGATAAGAAAAAGAAAGAAAGCAAACCTTTGATCCCACTGATCTGGAAGATTTTTGTCTTATATACTACAAATTCAGAGTAATGATGGCTTACTAGTGTTGTGATCTAACAACTTGCTATAGGTATGATGGTGATGTACTACAATAAGTGTTTTCATCTGGCTATATAAAATATGTCAACATTCTGTTAATTATTATTTATTTTCTTACCTTTATGGGGGAGTGGACGGTGGTTAATAGCTTAAAGGTTTTTAACTGAAAATAAAAGCTGTCATAGTTTTTTTCTTGCTGCTACCCAACACCACACATTTGTCAGAGTTAAATTCCATAGCATCAGGATGCAGAAGCTGAACTCTCCCTTTCTTTCACATAGGTTTCCACTTGAGTGGCACAGTGACAGAACCTGCAATACAATCGGAGCCAGAAACTGTTTGCAGTGTGGCCATCAGCTTTGATCGTTGCAAGATTACCTCAGTGACCTGCAGCTGTGGAAACAAGGACATATTTTATTGTGCTCATGTTGTGGCACTGTCTTTATACCGCATCCGCAAGCCAGATCAGGTCAAACTTCATCTTCCCATTTCAGAGACTCTCTTTCAAATGAATAGGGACCAACTACAAAAGTTTGTACAGTATTTGATCACAGTGCACCACACAGAAGTTTTGCCAACTGCTCAAAAATTAGCGGATGAAATTCTTTCCCAGAATTCAGAAATCAATCAAGTTCATGGTGAGTATAGACATTGATTCTGTCAATTTCTCCTCTAGATTCTGTTTCATTTATAAATTCAGTTTTGCATCAACTGAATTAATGTGAAGTAGTTTAGCAGCATAGTTCTTTGATACATGAGAGAGATTTTCAAATTTAGTTTCGTATCCGAAAACATTTCTTTTTGAAGTATTTCGTGCTAGGTGGCAAACCTTTTGTGCCCAGAGAAATCTCATTTGTTAAAAGCATGATTCTTTATACTTTCTTATGTTTGTATTAGGTATTAGTTATGAAAAGCATTTATTAAGTCATTGCACTCACCCATTTCAGTAGACTAGCTGATACATATTCAGAATCTTTTTTTTTTCTTTTTTGTAAAATTTATTTTCCAATGCAGGATAATTTCTGAGAGGGTGCGTCAGGTTGTATTTTCAGGAAAATACTACAGTGTATTTAGAGTGTCTAGGATATAAGTAGTTGTTTTGTTTGAGGAATCACAAAAGTTTCTTTTATATCTTTATACATTAAACATGTTATTTATTTGTAAACACGTTTATCAAGTGTTTATTTTGTGCATTGTAGATATATTAACTCAAAAGAATCTGTGCAGCTTTTCAGAAATATATCCACCACACTTTTTAATATAGTATACTGATATAGGAGAAACAATATTGTCAAAATATAGTTGTGCTTTAAAAACATTTGGATGGAGGTGGGTGGGTCAAAAGGAGTGACAGTGAGGGTGGGAATGAAAATGATCGGAGTTTGTTATGTGCGTGTACAGATCTGCCAGAGTGAAACCCATTAATCTGTATAGCCAATAAGAAAGAATGAAGAAAGGCACTTGGAAAAATGTATTTAAAATATGGTGAAGAAACAAAGTAGTCTTGCCTAGGCAGTTCGGGGACCTAATGGTACATTTCT
The DNA here is from genome assembly GCA_028451465.1 of Erethizon dorsatum. Classification (NCBI taxonomy): domain Eukaryota; kingdom Metazoa; phylum Chordata; class Mammalia; order Rodentia; family Erethizontidae; genus Erethizon; species Erethizon dorsatum. The sequence continues at coordinate 101,629,856 of CM051833.1, forward strand.
TTAGTTATATTGATTTGAGGTACAGGACAGGTCACTCAGCCTAATTCTTTAAAGGTTTTTTTTTTTTTTTCTTTTTTTTCTGAAATCATTACTTGATAGGGAAAATAAGTATTTGAGATCATTTAAAAATATTTAAAATTTTAAGATGTAAATTGCAAAATAGTGCATAGAATGTAAGCGTGCACATTAAATGAATTCAGCACTGGAGAGGGCTCCCTGTGCCCCTCCTAGTCACAGCCCTTTGTTTTCCCCTTGATAACCATGCTGATTTTTATGGTAATCACTAAATTGGCAGTGTTGTTTTCTTTTCTTTTTGCAGGACTAGGGATTAAACCCAGGGCCTTCTGCACTGAGCTGCATCCTTCACCCTTTTATATTTTTTATTTTGAGACAGAGCGTCAATAAGTCACTAAATTGCCCAACCTGGGCTCAAACTTGTGATCCTCCTGCCTAACCTCCCAGAATTCTGGGACTACAGGCATGCACCACTGTGCCCGATTTGGTTATTGGCACGTTAAGCACTATAGTTTAGTTTGATCTGTAAACTTCTTTATATGATCTTTAAACTTTGTATGTCATATACTATGATTCCCATAGATCTGACTCAAAATCGTGTTTGTAGAATTTGCTCATATTGTTTAATGTACTACTTGTGGTTCATTGTCATTGACCTAGAGCAGCCCTGTCCAATAGAAAAATGTGACCCACATGTATACATTTAAATGTTCTGGTAGGTACAATTTAAAATTTTAGTAAAAAGAAACATGTAAATTAATTTTAATATTTTCTTTAGCTCATTATATTCAAAATAACAATTTACATTTATACTAATAAATGTTACAACATTCATAAATAATGCTTCAGCAAGAGTATTGATATATTTTACTTTTTCATATTAAATCTGAAATCTTGTGTCTTTCATATTTAGAACACATCTCAAATCACACTATAGTCAAACTGCATATACTCGATGGCCACATGTAGCTAGCTAGGGTTACCGTACTGGCCAACATAGCTCTAGAGTAGTTTAGGTATAAGAATGTCACTATTTGTCCATTCCACTGCCAGGCAGGCTGGTTTTCTTTTCTTTTCTTTTCTTTTCTTTTCTTTTCTTTTCTTTTCTTTTCTTTTCTTTTCTTTTCTTTTCTTTTCTTCCCTTTTGTTGTCTTTTCTTGTCTTTTCTTTCTTTTTCCTTGTTTGTTTTTGTTGTTTTTAGAGACAGGGTCTTGCTGTGTAGTTGAGGGTGTCCTTTTTTTTTTGTACTGGGACTCGAACTCAGGACCTTGTGCTTGCCAGGCAGGTGCTGTGCCACTGAGCTATATCCCCAGCCCTAGGGCATCCTTAAACTCACTGTGTAGCCTAGGCTGGCCTCGAACTCATGGCGATCCTCCTGCCTCAGCCTCCCGAGTGCTGGGATAATAGGTGTGCGCCACCACGCCCAGCCTTTATTTTGAATAGATGTGTTGTGAACATTCTTGTACAAGTCCCCCGGTACTATGGGGTACATAGTTTTCACATCAGAGAAAAGCCCACGCAGTCAACATCCATGTAGCCGTATCTCTTCTAGTGCCCCCATATCAGGCTTAGCTTTATTAAAGTAGCTATCAGGAGGTGTACAGCGTAAAGCATTTCACTTGGCAGAGCCTGCCGGTGTTAAATGGTGTAAACAACTGTGCTGCAGGAGTGTGTTCGACTCACTGAAAGCACGTGTATTCAAGGACTTTTCAAGCAGTCTTCTGTTGTGTCCTGTCATCTGTTGCGAATCTTGCTGCCTTGTGAAAATTCAGACCAGCCAACAGTCAATCTCAGAAATTTCTCAGGAGCCTATTTGTGGCTTATTAAATTGCTTAGCAGAATAGGATAAACGGTTTCTTCATACTTTTACATTCTCTTTTTTCTTTTTTTTTGTTAGTTTATGTAATCCATTAAGCCTTTGTTTTCTGAGTTTTAATTTTTAACCAAAAGTCCACAGCAGTAATTAGATGCTTACCTTCTTTTCTTGCTTGTTTTGAAGGAACCGCAGCACCCAGAGTTTCTCATCTAAAGACGTGCGAGTCCATTTCCATGTTGAAATAGTGGCACTGGTGAAACCGTGTGTGAACTAGGGCTGCTGGTGAGCGTGTGTTCCCAGGACATTGTTTCTTTCCATTTCTAGAAATGGAACGAAAAGTGTCTCAGGGAGTATCAAGGACAGAGTGCAGGTTAGCTTTAGACTCAGTGAGATTTTCAAATAATTTTTTGTGTGAGAATAGCTTCATGAGAGCAGTGAACTTGAGCAGTTTATACTACCTGCTCTCTCCGCTTGATTTATCATCAGATTCACTCGCAGCCTGGAAATGGGCCAGTTACACAGACTGCCTTCCTGCCTTCCATTCTCGTGTGACAAGTGGTAAAAGAGAGGAGAGCTAGGAAGCAGGCCGTGACCTTAAGTGACGAAATGGGAAATCTGCTCCCTGGAGGATCTTCCTTTAACTGTTAGATCAGTGACTTGGTAGGGGGTGGGATTAGGCATATTTTGCAGTTATTGGACTACACGGCCCCACCTGCCTCCAAACATCTGTACATAAAAACATTCTCTTTTTGTTAAATCTCTTTTTCAAACAGTACTTTCTTAAATAGTTTTGTGGGTGTATTTTTCCTCTGAGAAAAATATCTTGAACATGAATATTGGGAAGATTTAATTTTTCTCTAAGGAAAAATATCACTTTTACTTTGCTGGTTAAATAAGGTTAAGGTAGGATTTAGACTTGGTTGTTTTAGTTGTTTTTATGAAGATAATATATAGCTTGTCCAAATCCTTTTTGAAAGAAAGGCATAATACAATTTATAAGTAAATAGAAGGTATGTTAATAATAGTATGTTTTTCTCTTTTCCTCGTGAACTTACCCTACTGCTTCTTAAAATTCTTACTTTGCCTTATTGTTGTAAAATATTTTTAAAGACTCTTATTCTGAAGAGTTGATGGTTTTTCATTGGTTTCATGCGCAATCATAAACTAGGTATTAAAAAATTTATAATTGCAATAGTTTGTACATAGTAATTTCTCCATAGACACAGATTCAGTGTCAGTAGTTGGAGTATAGCCTTAGTCATCATAATAGTTCAGTTCTTGTCAATAGACCTTTTTATGTTTTGTCATGTTTTCATAAAATTTCCCACATAATTTTAATTATATTGTAAAATTAACCACTGTGTGCTAGAAGTGGCTGTAAGGTGGTTAATGTTAATTGCCCACCAAGGAAATTGCCAGTTGTAGCTCTGTATCTTTTATGTAAAATTGTTTCCTATTGCCTTTATAGTCAAATAAAACCTACCTTCTCTATTCTTAAAAAAAATGTTGGTATCTTTGCTAAATACTTTATTTAGAGGTTCACTGATTTCTAAGTACTAACTCTACTTTCTTAGTTATTTCAATTCAGACTTTCCTGGCTCTTCATGCTTCCTATTACAGGAGATGTATTATAGATTGGTAAATTGTGGTATAGGGCCAGAGTATTACACTTGAAATCTGGAGACCTATAGGCCAGTGTTTTTGATATGTATGAGACCTGTGTGACCTTGGGTGGGACTCACTTTTTCTTATATTTAAAATGTTCACAATCTGCTGTAACACTGTTGGAAAATTTTTTAATGATATCTTATAGACATGTACAGTAATAATAGATAGCCAAGCTTACCTCATTGGTGTACCTCATATCATAGTTAAGAAGAGGTCAGAAACCAGTTCAGGAGTGGATGATTAAAACTAGAGTTGGAGGTCAGCTTCTTTCCCTAGACTTCTGGCACACACTTCTTCCTCTTCTGTCTCTTTGCTTTTACTACCTCTCCGTGGGCTAGCTTGTTTCATTAGGTGGATTACACCAAAGGGATAGACTTAGGGAAACGAGGGTATTAATCTTGATTTGGAACAGAGGAAAAGGTTCATTCTAGCGACCCCTTTCACTTTCCAGAGCCTGGGCCAATTCTAAAAGTAGTCCAGGGGCCGGTGACATGGCTCAGCAGTGTACGTGCCTGCCTGGCAGGCGCGAGGGCCTGAGTTCGACTCCTGGATCCCATATACGAAAAAAGGGCCGGTGATACCGCTCAGTGGCACGGGCGCCTGCTGGTGCGTGAGGTCCTGAGGTCGACCCCCGGTACCCACAAAAAAAAAAAATAAATAAATAAATAAAAGTAGTCCAGACCCATCTTTTACTTCCTTGACATAAGATACCATCCCTTGACCCAAAGATACCATCTCAGCCAGATATAGAGGGGATTTGTTCACATGTCAGATGAGGGTTGACATGAGACGGCTAAGATCTCTTTCAGATCTGACTTTTGTCTTTGTAGTTAGTACATCTGCAGAGACGCAAGAGGAGCCTAGGACCCACACCACGAAAGTAGTACCTTCTGTAGTTTTGCCCAGGCATGCATTTGTGTGTTCTCCTATTTCAATTGGAGCAGGATGCTTATAAAACCAAGCCCATGAATCCATTTGTGCCTGCCCACCAGATGCTTTTGTGTCCTAGTCATCTTATACGTCTTTCTGCTCAGGCGCTCCCAGATACCAGCAAACAAACAAGCAAATCTATTCAGCAGTCCCTTCTTCACAGCACAGCACTTAATTTTTATTTGTGGACTCCTTTGGGGAAGATACTATGACCTGTGTTATCTTGGCAGCCTTCCTAAGCACAATACTTACGACGTAATAAGCACTCGTATTTGTTAAACACAAAGTAATACTATCTTCTTTTACTCTGTCTTGTTCTTAGTAGGAACTTGGGGATTTATTCTTTAAGAACATACCCACATACATGTTCTAGATCTACTCGTGAGTGACAGTTGGCGTTGCGTGATGCAGGCCTCGTGTCACATCTCTCCTTTTTAGTTCCTAGAGGATAGTCATGTTCATTGTAATTGAGCTTGCATTAGCAACCAGTTTTGCAAGTATCCTAGGGAGATAATTTGATTATTACTAGCATATCCTTTTTATTGCAGAGCATTCTGATGTGACAGTCGCTGAAACAAAGGTGCGATCTACCAGTGGTCAATATAATTAGCAAATATATTCCATAGGAGAGAATTAACGTTGTTCTAATTATACTATCTGAAAGTGCAGTAGTATGAGATTTAAAAGAAAATTGAAAGAATAAGAATTTATATTGGAAAAATTTATAAAAGGATAGAAGTATAAAAAATAAACAGGTAAGTCCTCATTGGCTCCCCACTCCCAACAGCTCCCTTAGTTTCCACAGTACCCTTATTTGATTTGAGACATTTTTCTTCATGTATACAAATACCCAGAATGTGTACATATGTGTAATTTTTAAATGAGTACAATTCAAAAAGCAGTTCATATTTGCTGTTTGCTTTTTTTCTCTAAATGTATCATGCATATCTTATTGTTTTGGTACAAATAGATCTATTACTGTTTTGAATGTTGTGTAGTATTCCATAGCATTGATCTGTTTAACCATTAAGTTACTGAATAACCTTGAGGAAGTTATTTCTGTTTTTTCCCTACTACATACAGTGCTGTTGTGACTGTCTTTCTACCCTTGTGTGTGTGTGTGTGTGTGTGTGAATTTGTGCAAAATTTTTGAATAATCTCAGTAGTAGGAATGCTAGAACAAATAGTATATGCATTTTGGATTTTCTAGTTACTGCCAAAATTTCCCTCTAGAAATGATCAGTTTTTCCTTTAAATTATAATTAAAACTTGATGTTTTTATAATATGATTTAAATATATTTGGTAAAAAGACCATCTACAATAGTATTTTTTCCCTTCACATGGAGTTTTTACATTTTACTTTAGCAAAAAAAGTAGTCTTAAAACTTATATCTGGAGGAATCTCAAATCTCTAGCCCATGAGGAATTTGCGAGGGCAGCACAGAGACAGCTAAGTGTACTTTTAGTCTAGTATTCTCCATCCTCTTTCTTTTTCATCTCCAAATCTTCCCTTCTCTCACACCCTGCAGTCACCTCTGACACCACCTCAGCCCTCACAGTTCGCGAAGGCTTGTTACCCGCTGTCATCAGTTTCCACATCCATCCCTCTCTCCTTTAATGAACTCTAAGTCTCTGCATGCTGGTGTGATGAGCTGGTGATTCCTGTCTGCTCAAGTTAACTTGGATTAGAGTACTGGCCCCTTTGCTTTCAAGCTTTGTTACTGGGGCAAGTGACTCAGTCTCTTGAGCCTTCAGTTTTCTTGTTTGTAAAATGTGGACAATAAACAGTGCCTACCTCATAAGATCAGGAGGGCTGATGAGTAAAGGCTAGCTAGTTGCTGTTGCCTGCATCATCTCAATGTGGCAGTTGACGTGAGTCTTCAAGGCCGGTAGTAAATACAGCAGTTGAGGAAAATAATTCTGAACCAGTTTTTTTAAAAAAAGCAATCTGAGCACACTGTTCTTAAAGCTTGCAAACATAGTAGATCTCATTTAATAAACTTGAAGTCAGGTTTATAAAAATAAGACGACCTGAGAAGTTTGCATTTAAGTATTCATATTTGGTGTTTTTGTTGTTGCTTTTTGAGACAGGGTCTCACTGTGTAGTACTGGCTGGCACTGAGTTCACTATGTAACCCAGGCTGGCCTCAAAATCACAGTGACCCTCCTGCCTCACCCTTCCAAGTGCTGGGATTACAGGCGTGCGCCACCACGCCTGGCAAGTATTCATATTTGTATACCAAGTAATTGCTAAAGAAGTATTGGAAAGTGACTCACTTGATATGTGCACACTCTGTGGGGTTTTTTGTTTGTTTGCATCTATTTTTTTTTTTTGGGTACCGGGGGTCGACCTCAGGACCTCGCGCGCCAGCAGGCGCCTGTGCCGCTGAGCGATATCACCGGCCCCTTTTTCGTATGTGGGTTCCGGGAGTCGAACTCGGGCCCTCGCGCTTGCCAGGCAGGCGCTTACACCACAGAGCCATCTCACCAGCCCCTGTTTGCATCTATTGAAATGAACATTTTTATTCTACTTGTTTATCGAATTATATTTATTTTTATTGAGTATAATTATAGTCTGCAGTTTTTAATGAGTTTTAGAGAATGTACAAATACTTTATTGCTTTTTTTATCCATATAAAGCACATGGTTATGTCTATGCATGAATAAGTATACTATTGAACTCCTGAAGTAAGTTGAATGATAACAAGATATGAATAATAAAGGCAGAAGAGAGGAAATAATAGCGGAAGGGCCCTAAACCCTAACAGGTTGACTCGAAGGTCCTGAGATATATGCTGATAGCAGTGCTGGCATTCAGCTGAAAGGGAAGTGGTTTGGGGGAGCAGAGCCTGGTGTATATCAGGCCCTGCTCTGCCATCAGCCCCACAACTTAGAAGCCAGCTTGTCCTCTCATGTGTGACTCCTGGAGAGGACCCCGCACTCTGTCATGGCAGTAGTATTACATGGGCTGACCTCGAGGATAGAAGGCGAAGGCGAAGGCTCTTCCAACTACAACAAAATTGTAAATTGAAATGAAGGCATTTCTTAGGCACCACCTTGAAATAAGAATTTAATTCAGGATAAAATTTAAATCTTTTCTAAAGGATGTGTTTATTCAGTGCATATTATTTTTTAGCAGCCTTCTAGGTTTTTTTCCTCTCAGCTCTAAAGAAGGACTTTCATTTGAGTCTGAATCACTGAAGTTTGCTGTCTTGCCTTTTTTCTCTCAGTGCTGATGGTTAATGTCAGGATTTTGCCGTCAGCTTGTAAGGCAGGTGTAGCAATGCCTTTGTAAGCCACAGACTTAATGTTTTCTAGTGTTAACAGCAGGCACTAAAACTGTGGGAGATAGCATTCTTCTATTGGTCCCCCAAAAGAGACTAAATTAATTACCTCTGCAATGTAGACATCTGCTGTGTTCTTCCTAAATAGACCACATTTGACAATTTCAACAAAAGGAACACTGTTAATAAATATAAGTAGTTAAAAGCATTGTTTGGACTATAGTGTTACTAGAAGCAATTAGGTCATAGAATAAAAATACTAAGTATGTAAGGCAAAGCATTTCACTTTTTCACATCTTGAATTTGTTCTCCAGCTGAGTAAGAGGAGAGGAAGTATCACCACCCCCCACATGAGAACCCAAAAGCTATTGGTAACTCAGTGTACCAAATATAGCATAAGCCCATTGTGAACATATCTTCATAGCTCAAAATGCACAAAATAATTTGTGTTGTCTGATGCTTAGCGGTGACTGTATCCACGGCATGAGATAGTTTTTCATTAAGTACATCTTAAATGTGTCTCATTCCATATACTGGAGAGGCATTTGTGTGATGCCTCAGGACTCCGCATACTTTTCAATAAGGTCCAGAATGTATCACCACACTTCACTTTCTCTCCAAATATAGAACCCTCTCTTCCCCCCTCCTACTTTTATTCCCAGGAGAGATCCTGATTCAGTAGGTCTGAAGCAATGCCTCAGGAATTTTGGTATGCTTTTAAGTTTGGGAGTTGTAGGGATAAGGAAGTTTTGGTGTTGGGATAAATCAGAACTAAGAACCAAGTCACATGTAGACAGGGGAAGCCTAAGACTTAGTGGCTCTTTATGTGTGTGCAGGTATTCTCCTTTGCTGTCCTCCGGTGGTATCATATTACCAAGGTAGGAGGAGGTAAATCAAACTCTCCTTGTCTGGGAATGAGTGGCAGTTAAACTGCTTCACTTTTTTCCCCTCCACCAGATAATTTCACTTTCCCCGAAGGCTTGAAACTGAAGAATTAAGCTTCAGTAATAAAATACCCACAAAGATTAATTATGCAGTTGTAAATATTAAAGCATTTATAGTTATAAATATAAATAAGGGTAAAAACATGGTAGGTTTAAAAACATTTTAATGGGCCATTTAATTCACATACGGAGAAATTCTGGTTCCTGCCCAGCTGAGGGATGGATATCTAATAACAAATGTATAAATACATTAATTATATTTCTTTTTGCATTTGTTCCCTTCTCAAATGCTAAGAAGTTTGTCTTTGATGATAGTCATCAACAGGTAGAAGTACATTTTGCAAATCTTACATTTTATGTAAGACTTAGGCAACACTCAAATGCATGTAATCAAGACATATTAGGATTGAAATAGTTAAACCTCAGCATTAAAGTTTAATATATGAATATGCACTCTGGGTATGAATGTTAAGAACATATAAACTTATGTTTTATTTATTCACTAGTTACCTTTGCTTGCATTCTTATAATTTAGGAAGTATTCTACATTGCATGGGCACACTTCTAATTTTCACTTCCCGTTTAATTTTTTAATTCCTGCATTTATAGAACTTTAAAGTTGAGGAATGGAGGCCTGAGGAGCTTAAGTAATTTGCCAGAGGATACAGGTTTTTCTAAACTGTGACCAGTACTTAAAGTCTCGACTTGTAGTGTAGATGTAGGAGCCCTAAACATCCTTTCAACTTGTGTGTAAACTTCATAGACTATTTGTAGTGAAATTTTATTCATGGGCCATTTTCTGGTGTCTTTCCTCTCCCTCCATTACTTTCAAGAAGTTAATTCTGACACTAGCTTACCAAAAATAAAAGCTAAAATCAGAAGCAAGTGTCTTAAAAACTTGAGAAAACTTAATTTATGCATTTATTCATTTGCTATTAGATATGTCTCTATTTGGGCAAGAAACAGAATCTGTGTATGTAAATTAAATGGTCCATTGAAGCAACTTCAAAATCTAACATTTCTTTTTAAACTATAATATGTTAAAACCTATTCAGTTTCAAGGAAAACTGCACTATGTAATTTAAGTAAAGAGTTATTCCTGGATCCTTCTTATCACTTCTTGCTCTTAGCTTGAAAAAATTAAGAATCGAGTATATCCTGAAGTTTTTGGAGTGTATCCGAATGTAGATCACTTTGCCAATTCAGATTTCTTCCAATTTAAATTCAGATCCACTTTAAATACTTGGCTCCTGTTGTGGTAAATTGAAGCTCCCAGCCTGGTCTCCCTGCGACTCTGCCTCAAGCAGCTGAGTGCCTTCAGCCCTGCCACAGCAGTCAGCCCCGAACCAAGCAATGTTAAGACAGCACTCCTAGAACTCTAGTGAGATGGGAGTCCCAACAAAAAAATAGCTAGGAAAATCACAAAGATTAGGGAAAATAACCATTATGAGGATAGAAGATGTATTTAACTCAGTTCATCAGAGGGAACAGTGGAAATGGATAATCCCTAGCTAGTTGGAATTTTCTCTAAAAGAATATAGGAGGAATGTGTCATTTCCAAGCAGAGTTTTAATAAGATACTGGGAAAATTTTAAAACTAAAGTTTTGACCCTGCAGTTCATTTGTTTGAAGAGTCTCTTGCGGTACATTTATGTAAAAAGTATATAGCTTTTTTGTGCAGAGGGCATGTGTGCAGGTGTCCCTGAATTGGGGGTATGTGACATAGGGCCCCTGAATCCCTGTGGGATGTGTTTGTAGACCGAGTAATTAACTCTTCATAGCATGTGTCTCTATAAAGCTTCATGTAAGAAAGAATCATACTAACAAGCACACTCTCCCTTAAATTTATCTTCGATTTAAGGGTGACAGCCCTTGCCTTGATGACTTCAGGGCTCAACTTTAACTCCAGGGTTCTGGGATGTGTTCTTTGGCAGGGGGAACCAGAAGACTGGAGTTAGCGGTGTGGCTGTGGACAAGTCATCAACACTGGGACCTGTTTCTCTTTCTGTAGGATGGGAATTATCTGTAGTCACCTCCAGGGATGTTGTGAGGAGAAAATGAGACAGTGGTTCTTAACCTTTCAAATAGTCCTGAGTCCTTTTCCTAGAGGAAAAAAATATTTACATGCCTTTCTCTCTTTTCCTGCCCAACAGTGGCTACGTGATAGGCAGCAGTGATAGATAGGACAGATAAAATCCTTGCTCTTAAGGAGCTTAAACATCTTCTAGTTGCCCAGTCCCTATGTGGAATAACTTTTTCCTCCTGACTTCTGGAAGAGCTGGTCTCTTCAACTTTTCCTGAAGGAGGCCACTTGTTCCTGTTGCCCTCCTTGCCTTTGAATTTTGGCCAGCTCTCTGCTTGAAATCCTGTCCCTTTTTCTTCACTGTCTGAAAGGCATTTCAGATTCACCACATCTAAAACTGAATTTAACGACCTAAACGCTGTCCCCCCACGGCAAACCTAGTCTCCTCTAGTGGTCTCTGACTCTGTGAGTTGTCCAGTGTTCTGTCTAGTTGTGTAATCCAGAAACCCGTGTCTCCCCACACCCTTTGATATCTCCTGTGTCACATAGCCACTTCCTTGCCAAATCTTTTTTACTTATGTCCTAAATTCCTGTCAGATTATCCTCTTCTGTTCTTGCTGTAGTTTTCAAGTTACCATCTTCATCCGGTGTATAGACTATCAAAATAGCATTCTCACTGTTCTCTTCTTATATATTTTGCTCCCCAATCTATCCTCCACATTTCAGATGAAGGTTATGTTTTTAGATACGTAAATATATTTCACATGGTTCTAAACATTATAAAATAGGAAAAGATTCAACAAAGAATCTTTGACCTGTGTAACTAGGATACTCGTTTTACATATCCTTCCCATATGTGTTAAGTGTATATAAAGAGATACTAATACTGTTCGTAAGTTCTTTTAACATTATTGGGCTGAAGATGTTACTCAGTGGTAGAGCACTTGCCAGGCATCCCAAGACCACCACCACAGCAACAAAAAACACCCACAGAAGCCTCATTATTTATATGAAAGGTGGTATATTTTGTGTCTCTTTTTTTCTTCACCAGATATTTTTCACTCAACAGTGTATCTTGGTCATCTTTCCATTGTAGTACATGGGGAATCTCTCTATTCACTTTTATGGCTGCATAATTATTATTTCATGGTGGGAATGTTGAAATTGATGCATATTAGGGCAAAACATCTTTTATTATCTATTCCAAAATAGTCCATTCTTCTACTTCAGATGTCCTTATCGTGAATTCCCACTCGTTACTCTCAGGGAAAAAGAGACTACGCTTCTTAGCAGTGAAGGCCCTCCGAATCTCGCCTGCTTTGTTGCTCCAGGGTTAGCTTGCAGTGCTCGTGCCCTCATCCTCTACTCAAGAGTTACATGAACTTTTATTTCCTCCATAAGCCATATTTTTCTCCACCTCACGTGCGGATTCATCTCATCTCTTCTCTGCGTTTAACTTCCAGTTATCTTCTAATCTGCGTATGTCAGATCTCAGCTCAGGGCCATTTTTTCTAAACATGCTTATTCCAGCATTCCCAAGTCAACTCAGCTCTCTCCTGTAGCTTCCCAGACCTCTGACCTCTTCCTTTGAGTAATTTTCACTTATTATTATACATTTATATATGATTATTAGATAAATATCTATCTTAGATCAATCAATATCTAGCTGTGATTATTAGAACGATATCTAGCTTAGAGCAGTGTTTTTCAAATAGTGGGTTGCAACCCTTTATAGGTTATGGAATCAATTTAAAAGATAGTGACAAGCTTTTTTTCTCATTCTAAAAATGAGGCAGAATACAGATTAACAGACCTCTTCTTTTATAGTAGGGGTACTTCTGGTTTTTCCCACCAGACTTTCCCTTCAGATTAATAACTCTAACCACAGAAGTACACAGACACATAAGCATAGTAGGCATGATGCTGAAATGTATTTTTTGTTGTGGTTCTCAGTAAAAAAAAGTTTGAAAGCCTGTGAATTAAACTAAATTGGGTGAGAAGAGGAATTATGTCTACTTTTTGTGTACCATTCTGTCCCCAAGTCTAGCAAAGAAGCAAGCTAGTGAGTCCGGCACTCAGTAAATGTGCTGACTGGCTGAGTGAATGAACGGAAGCAATGCTTTTTCAGGAAAGGAACTTTCTGCCTTCCTCTGCTAAGGTCTAGTAGATCCTGGTACTAAGCAGATGTTAGTGATTATTTTCTTGGCCGTTGAGTTTGTACTAGATCATTAAAAGACAAGAAAAGTAATATAAAACTACCCCTACAAATGTACTTTTTTAGGGTTGATAAGGAGATGAAACGGGGGGGTGAAGGGTTTTTAGGTTTAATTTTTTTCTATTTCTCACCAATCTTGGACCTTAAAGTATCATTTTATTTTCTTAACAAATAATGAAACTTAATTTTTACCTAAATATCTGGGTAATTTTTTTTTTTTAATTTCTAAGCTAGTGCACACACTTAAGGGTTATTACGTAGCTGTTATCTTTTGTGTGTACTTCAGCAATAAAATATTTATGCAGTTTGGCAAGGTGATACTACAGCCTGGTTTAGTACAACAGCTGCACTGCCTGTTCCCATGTGGCTTGATTTCCCTTTTTAATCTTTAGTTTTCTGCAACTAAAGACTTATGTCAGCATGTATTCTATACAGCAGCAGATAACAGTGAAGGCTTCGTGAATCAACATAGTAAAGAGTGAAGTGCCCTGCTGAGTTTATTTTTCCATATTTTTCTAATGTCTCTGAAAAAAATTTTCTAGTATGTCCTACACGTAGAACTTTATAAACATCCTATATTTATAATAAAACTTTTTGTGACATTCAAATTCTTTAAAAAAGCCTATAAATTCATCTCTAAAGACAAAAGTCTGATCTTTAAAAATGGAAGTATTTTAGTTATAGAGTAATCTGCATTTGGCATAGCAAAAAATCTGGAAAGTCTTGGAAATAAAAGAGTGACTTTACTGTTTTCAATGATAAATTTGTTGTGTATAATTGAAATTGAGATTGTATTTTTAAATGTTTAGGTAAAAATAGAGATTCTTAATTATTTTCAAGTTTGTGTCAGAATCCATTGGACACAGTGTTTCTATCTAGCACGTGTGTTACTTTTTTCTTTCTATTTCTAGGTGCTCCTGATCCAACAGCAGGTGCTAGTATAGACGATGAAAATTGCTGGCACTTAGATGAAGAGCAGGTTCAAGAACAGGTTAAACTGTTCCTTTCCCAGGGCGGGTACCACGGATCAGGGAAGCAGCTTAATTTGCTCTTTGCAAAGGTATGATTATTTATTTTTAAAGAAATATTCTCAATATTTATATATACAAAGAAACTGTTGAGATCATTTTTATAAATGATTAAGCCTTTTTTAATTAAAGAAAAAGTTTCAGTTAATCAACTAGTTAGAAACTTTTCTATTGTAATACAAGCTTTAATTTGCTTAAGTGACCCTACACAGAGATTTGGGACATTTTTCTTTCTCTCAGTTCCTATTAGTAAGGTGATGATAATTTATTCAATTTTGAAAAACTGCTTTGAATAGTAAAAACAAAATAAATGACTTGATGTTATTTAGCATACCATCTTTTCAGATTTTTCTTTTACTAGTTAGTTTTCCCAGGTGGAGTATAACTTTAAATACAATCCTTAAAATATGCATTAAATAGTTAGTTTAATAATGTCAGCATCTTTAAATTAATTTCAAAAGCATGGATTTTAGAGTCATACAGACGTCAAAGTTCTAATCTTAGTGTATGAACCTTAGCAAATTAAAGTCAACTTCCTCATCTATAAAATTAACTAATAGTATCATACCTCCTAAAGTTGTTTTGATAGTGATGTTAAATGATGGTGTGTAGCATTCAGTTAGACCACTCAAAACTCATGGCTAAGAAATAGTTAGGTTTTCACATGTTCTTGTAAGCAGAAGATGCATTTTGCTTTATGCAGACTTTCTAGTACTATAGACATTTCTAAATACTGGGTAAAATGCCTTTATAGTAATATTAAAACAATATATTTTCATTGGGAGTACCGCCACCATTAAGGTTAAAATATTAAAATAGGAGAACAGATAACTGTGTTCACTGATACTTTTGTTAAATAGCATCTCTAACATTTACAGTGATTAAAAGTTGTGGAATTAGGATGACCTCTGTTATTGAGTATGGCCAGAAAATAGTGTATTTTTAATAAACATTTATCCCATAGGCCATATGTAGATTTCCAATTTTCCAAGAAATGAATGAAATAACATTTAATTCTAAAAGTACTTCACACATGATTTGATCATTCTTTAATGATCCACAGGCACTTCAAATTCATGTAATTCATCAGAGTCAACAGTCTGAAAATTTATTACATTTAGGCTGTAGATATACTTGAGTTTAATTAGTAGAGTTCTAGTTTATATGTGTTATAGTAAACTATTTATTTCATTACTATCGCTGAGTAATAGGTTAGAAATTTATCAGAAAAGTAAGTATCAATTCAAACCCATTCATACACTGATAATGTAAAATGTAATATATATTTAGACCTATAGGAAGTATTAAAATACATATAAATATATTATGTCAATACTGGCCAAGTGGAAACAATGTAAAAAGTGTATTATACTGATCTGCCTTTGTTATTTTTCCCTTGTATATTATGTATACATTGTGTATGCCATGTGAAGTAGAAGTAACATCTAATTTGGGAAATGGCATAACTTCTGGAGTTAAGACAGATCTGGGTTCGGGCTCTGATTCTAGCTGTTTCCCTTAGTCTTTAGGCTAGTTACTTCTCTGAACCTTAGCTTTATAATTTGTAAATGGAGATTATAATCTGACCTCCTTTACATAGTTGTTTGAAGATAGAATAATAAAGCAGAAGTGTAAATAAAACCCTTTAGTATGATAGGCAGTAAATGCCAACTTCTTCTGTTCCTCCCAGGGTTTACCTTTCCATGACTTTTTAGTACTTCCATACTGGGAATAAATTTTTTAGCATTACTGAAATAACCCTTCAGGAATACAAGCTCTGTGGTTCAGGGTAGAAAGCTTTTGAGTTCTTCGAAGGGCTTATTCTAAAGCAAGTGAGGGAGTTCCAAGTGTTTGTCAGTGTCAAGGTCTGAGGCAGGATATGTTGATCTCCCACATTTATTGCTGATCTGCCCATTTCCTCCTTTACTAGCCTTTCACATGGGGAGGATTCTGAAAAGTAGAACCCCCTCTTCCCTTATCTACAGCTTAGGACCTTGCTCCAGTAATTTCTTACAGTGACAACTGTTACGCAGTTATGATTCTTATTTGTTGAATACATAGCTCTATACACTTTGGGAATGGATGGATTCATTTAGTGTTTCCTGCAGACTTACCCTTCTTTTTCTCTTCTTTCTTTTGTCTGGACTTTGGAGCACAAGAGAAAAGGGGAGAACTTGAGGTTCTAGCTTGAGGAGCCAAGTTAATTTATTAAGTCAGTGATTGTTCTGCTTTGTGGATCATTCAGACAGAGCAAGAGAGTTCTTGAACCTACACCCTGGACAGTTTCCTCTTACCGTTTCAGAACATTCCTATCTGAGTGAATGTATGTGGCCCTTTGGATCCGCAGGTTCTGCATTAGCATATTGAAAAGGTAGCTAGGCCTACAATGATAGTTGTGTCTGTATTGAACATATACAGAGTTTTCTTCTTGTCATTATTCCCCAGACCATACAGTGTAATCAACGATGGCAGGTATTGTAAGTAATGTGGAGATTAAAAGATATGGGAAGGTGTGCAGAGGTTATGTGCAATACTGTGCCATTTTATGGAAGAAACTTGGATATCCACAGGTTTTGGTATTTTTAGGAGGTTCTAAAACTCATTCCCCATGATACTGGGGGACACAACTGTATGCTTGTCTTTATATTAAAGAAATGTAGCAAGAGACTTTAAAATTACTAATTTATCTAAAAATCTAAATGCCTTTTTGTACAACTCTGAATGTAGTAAAAATCATTGAACTGTACAGTTTAAGTTGATGAATTATATGGTGTATGAAATTACATCTCAAAAAAGCCATAACATTATCATGTTACTTCAAAAGATTACCTTGTCATCTATGTTATTGCAATATAATCTTGACCACAAGGTGTACTTAGTTTAGATAAGAGAGATACTTTGATAGAGGCCTCAAAAATTTTGTGTACACCAAACATATGAAATACAGTTTTTTTTTTTTTTTTTTTTTTGTGGGTACCAGGAGTTGAACTCAGGACGTCGTGCTTGCGAGCAGGCGCTTGTGCCGCTGAGCGATATCACCGGCCCTTTTTCCCTTTGTATGTGGGTACCGGGAGTCGAACTCAGGACCCCGCGCCCGCCAGGCAGGTGCTTATGCCACTGAGCTATCTCACCAGCCCTGAAACACAGTGTAATCATTTACCTTAATCATATGTGTAAAACACAACCAAAAATTTTTTGGAATTGGAAAGTAAGAGAAACTTTTTCCTCATATGGTTTCTAAACAGAATCAATGGTCATCTCTCTGATTAAATTGCAACTTAGCATAAAGATCACATTTTAACTACTTCTGTTTGCTTGAAAGGGTTGGTATGAAGGTCTCTCACACACACACACAGACAAGAAAAGGGAAAAATGTTTTATCTCTTGTATCGCTGTTTTGGTTTGGGGGGTTGGTTTGTTTGTGGGTTTTTACACATTTTTCTAAAGTCTGCTTTCCCCTCAGGTGCGGGAGATGTTGAAGATGAGGGATTCCAATGGAGCCCGTATGTTGACCTTGATAACAGAGCAATTCATGGCTGACCCTCGCCTGTCACTTTGGAGGCAACAAGGCACTGCGATGACGGACAAATACAGGCAGCTCTGGGATGAGCTGGGTAAATATGTTTCCTACAAATTACTGTTGAGTTGTGTATGGAGAAAGACCACAGTTGAATGTTTTTAAGAACATGGTTGCAGTATTGCTGAAGAAAGCTGCTCTCCATGAACTTGTTGCCAATATTCACGGGTTAGAAGAATAGGAAGAATGAGGACTTGAGCTAGCGTTTGCAGAAAACAACCTTGGCAAGATTTGGGGGGAGTTGCCTTTTCTTGAGGAAAGTAAGTGTGGGTACCTACCTTTGAATACATGGGGGGAAGATTATTTTAACATACTTGTTTTAATATTATAGAACTGGTTATTTGTTTCTAGATTAATATTGTAATCAATTCAGCTAAAATTTGGAGTCTTCCCCCACCAAGTCATTTTGGATATTCATTTTGTATTTGGCTGCCACAGAGTTAGGCGAACTGTTGACCTTCAGAATGGAATGCTTGTTGATTCCAGGTCTAGACCAGGAGAAAGTACCGTATGATCATAATCGGAGTCTGGGACTTTTTTTGAGATGAACTGTTTTATGGATGAGGAAACTGAAGTCCAGGGAGATTAGGAGACTTAGATTTCCATTTGGCAAATAGTAAATATTCGTTAATGTTTTTTTCTAGCATATTTAAAGAAGTATCTTGTAAAACTCAAATCTTGATACTTTATATAGGTCTTCTGAAATAGGGTTCTCCCAGTCAGAATTTAAATCAATCTATAACTATAATATGTAATTTCCATGGTTGGAATGACGTTTGGGGCCACAGTATGTCGTTAAATAATGCAAGGGTAATGCATAGTTTAAAAAAAATATTTTCACAGGATATAGAATGATTTACTTTTCCAAGTAAATCCTCTTAAGTTTTGTAACTCTGTAGTATATGTTGAATTGACTAGTTGGCTTATAAAGGTAGAAAGGACCAGCATTGAGGAACTACAATGAAAAGGGACCATGTAAGGAAAAAAAAGAGCTTTAGTGCTTAGAAAATATAGAATTATAAATAACTAATTTGGAAAATACCACCTGAATATTTTGGTTACCAAAACTAGAATAAGTGACATAGTCAAAATTTGCAGTGTTCACATTTAATCCATAGTCACATCTCACTTTACCAAGTGGGGCTTGAAAATTATGTTCCTCAATCCTTTATCAAAAGTGTAAATTCTCATTGGGTAGAAGTTTTACCAGCTGACTAGTCATGCCCTCCAAGGACTACTTTCTAATTAAGAACCATGCTTTATACAAGTTCTTGATTTTAGACTAGGATGAAGAACACAATTTCTTGTCGTCCCCCCCCCATCATTATTAAACTGTTAGAAATTCTCCTGTGTACTGTAATGGCAAACAGAGGTCGCTTGCCATTTTAATAGGATCTAAGTTCTGTGAAGAATCCCACATAGAAGTAACAATCGTTATCACATCTTAATATTCATTCACCAAAAAATTAACTAAAAGTTCCTTCTAGACTACAAAGGAAAGGCTTTTGCTTCTTAATAAAATGGGAGAATTTGACTTTGTGCCCCTACACAGGGCTCACATTGCTTCAAGGCTCTGCTTTGGAATTAAATGCTGAGCACTGCCAGATGCCAGACATTGAGAAGAGGCTGAGTTTTGTCGGCAAATGGGATCTGCAAGTTAATTGGTGTTTTCTGCAGGCTTCTGGCTGTGAAATGAAATTGGAAGCCCTTTAGCCACATGGATAATACAGGACCTGAATACAAATGTCACATGTCACCATCAGGACCCACTGTGAGACAATAGTGTTCCCACTCCAACACTGCACCATTACAGATCATTTAAATATGGGGATTACATTTAAACTAAAAGCCCCATTTGCCTTTTACTGCAATTTAAATGTCCTCTTAGCAAAAGCTAAGTGACAAATTAAATGAAAAAAGTGCCCACATTTTTAAAGCTGTAATGCAAAACAACCTTTTATTGCTTCTCATGTGCCATGAATGAATCATTATACTTGTCAACCCTAAACCAAGCCATAATTGGAGCAGCTACTGTTATCAAAGTGGGGCTGCTCTGTGACAGCTTAATAAAGCTGAAACTGTTAAATTAAATCTCAGATGCTTAACTCCTTAGCACCGGTAGATTCGATGGGTCCATTTCTGGCAGTGGCCAACACACCAGCAAAAAAAAAAAAAAAGATTCCTGGCATGGAAGCCTTCATCTGACGAAAGTGTATAAGTGAGAGTATCTTAGCCAAGTAACTCTGATTCTTGGCAGAGGGATAGGGAGCCATCAGATTGTCAGCCCAAAAATTACAAAATCGTTTTCACAGGGCCAGATATCTCTTTCTAACATTCTCATTATATGTGATTTATGAAAATTTTAAGTTGTTGACATTTCAAAACTTATTTTAAAAAGAACACATTCATTTTAACTTTTTCCCTTTCAAATAAATATATGCAAATGTATTTGTGGTATCCACAGGCCCATCTCTCCCCCCATCCTCCAGCTAAAACAGAGACTGATTATTCTATTTTTCTTTTCTAATAGAAGTACCTGTGATACTCATTTGGTCTAATTTTTGTGATTTAGTCCCTGGTTTTCATAATACAGTGTGAAACAGATACAGTTGCATGCTATTAAGATCTTGTTTAATGCGTCACATTTGCAGTTGCATTTATCTTGTACATGAATCAGTTTTTCAGATACTAATTTTACTTTCTGTACATGATGTTCATTTTCCCAAACATATGATGGTGTTCTCAAGATGAATAATGTTGTATCATAACCCAGTATAAGAAAAAGTATACATTACAAGCTTAAGACAGAAAGCCTCATTGTAATAGGGCGGAGGCTGCGCGTTTGGTAGGCGCCGTAGGACCCCCTCCAGTTGCAGTCTTTACTCGGTGACGTGCGTATTTTCTAGAACACAGATCCCAGAAAGAACTCTTGGATTTCAGAGAACAACCCAGTGCTGATTGGTGGTGAGCACACCTGCTGTTAGCCCGAATGGCTCTCTGTTCAGCACACTTAATTACTGTGGGGGTCTTTAGGGATAGATTCTAACCTCTCATTTGCATTGATGGGTCTCTTTCCTTAGATGTCTTCCCAGGCTGTAATTTTACTTTGCTTCGTAAAACTATAGGTTGTGGCTGCCAGTCTGTTAAAACCTAATTAAAATGGATGTCATTAGAGGAAACAGTTAAATAAGATTTAATTACAGTTTTATCACCAGGAAAAAAATCTTAAATTTTGATTTTAAGTATTATATGGTTTTCCTCAACTTTCAAACACTTAACTTTCTCTCTGAGCTGAGTTATGTGCTTTACTTGTAGCATCTAAATCTAGATCCTGTTTCCTGGGGAGAGGATGGGCTGCCACGGCGAGGGCTGTGCTGCACCGCGCTTGCTTGCTCAGCGCATAAGAACAACGTGGTAGGGCCAGTGAGATGGCTCAGCGGCATAAGCGCCTGCCTGGCAAGTGTGAGGTCCTGAGTTCAACTCCTGGTATCCATATTTAAAAAAAAAAAAAAAAGTGGTGTCTCTTGGAATTCTTTTTAAATCGTCTCCTTTGAGGACCTAACTCTGTGTGAGCAAAAATTGCTGTAGTTAGATGTTTTTTTCTTGTTTGAATTTCATTGTAAGGTTAGTTTGACCACTTGTAATGAAGAAGCAGCTGTCGTATTCCAGGTTAGGGTCCTAGGTGGCGTGGTGTACAGGTTCAGGCACTTGGAATCAGGATATGTAGCAACACTCAGTAGGACCACATTTATTGCAAAATATGAAAAATTACCTGCTCCATGAACCCAGAATGCTGTCCCGTCTATTATCCCAAACACAAGTACCAACATTATTCTTTTTTAATGGAAGCTTTATTTTAAATAGCATACAAAATAGCACTGGTAGTATTCATAAATTTTTAATTTATTCATCTATTTTTTATAGATAGGTAATATGCATGCACTAATTCACCAAAATGAACATCACTGTTCTGTATTATAACTATGCATAATTAAATAAACATTATTTTTGAATAAAGCAGAAAACACGTGTATAAGTCACATATTCAGAATGATACTCTAGGAGAGTCTTTGTGCATAGCCAGAAATAAATTTCTAAAGGTTTTGCTATCGAGATAATTGTGAAGAAATCCCTGAGGAATGCCATCTTACATTTCTCACATAACTCCCCCTACTGCGTTGAGCCCTTTAGTTCCCACGGTAAATTCCAATTTAGGCTTACCACCTTTTAAATTATTGGTGGCTCATGAATGGCTGAGGAGTAACTGCTTCTCTTTGAGAACTAGAAAGCGTTCTAAAGTGGTTTGCTATGTAAGGAGTTAGCTCTTTGCTGGTGCAAAAGGGAAAAATAGCGATTCCCAGAACTTCCTTGCAGCAGCAAGATGTCAGTATGGGCTTGGGAACTTTGAGATAGCTGTCAGTGCAATATGCAGCCCTAACGAACCATGTATCGGGGATTGCTTGCCATCTACCAGTTTGTCTTCCTCAGGGCAAGAGAAGAATACAGCTTTACTGCTATATGCCATTGTGACGCTTTCTTACCTTTCTTTCCAGTAGCCTTACTGTGGTCTTTCCATCAGCATGTATCAATCACTTCCTGTGTCCACAGGAACAGATATATTTGATACTTGATTTTAGGGTTGGTGATGCTGCTGATAGTATGGGGGGAGTACAGAGATGGAAATGTTAGCAGACATGGAATTAGAACATTCATAATGAGTTGAGATCTTTTTTATTTTTATGTGGGTACCGGGAGTCAAGCTCAGGACCTCGCACTTGCCAGCAGGCGCTTGTGCCGCTGAGTGATATCACCGGCCCTTTTTTTCCTTTATGTGGGTACCGGGAGTCGAACTCAGGACCTTGCGCTTGCCAGGCAGGCGCTTATACCGCTGAGCTATCTCACCGGCCCATGAGTTGAGATTTTGATAAAGTAATTTCATTATAAATTACATTGCAAATTAATACCAAGGTATGTACAGACTGAACTTAATATGGTTTTATGAGATGTGCATGGAGGTTTCAGTGCTAATACTCCAGAGGAAGAGACAACATGCATGAACAAGACAGGGATGAGTTTGGTGGAGATGGGTACAGGCTTGAAATTTATTATTAAAAATACTGCCTTCAAAATTTTTAGTCTAATGGTATTGTTTTCACTATTACTTAAAAGGGGAGGAGGGGGAGAGAGTAGATAGACATCAGGACCTTTATATATTTTTGGTTTGGTTTAGTTCCCATTTTATTCCAGGTGCTCCTGATAATACAGTTGCCAACGTTGTCTTGTCAGGCGCTTAGCTTCATACTTTTTTGTTTTGTTTTGTTTTGTTTTTTGAGACAGGGTCTCACTATGTAGTTCAGGCTGGCCTCAAACTCACCATGTAACCCATGCTAGCCCTGAACTTGCAATGATCCTCCTGCCTCAGCCTCCCATATTCTGGGATTGCAGGCATGTGCAGCCGTGCCTGGCTACATGCTTTAATTTATTTAATCCTTAAAACAATCCTAGGAGGTAGGGACAGGGGACAATTACTAAACCTAATTTTACAGGCAAGAAAACTGAAGCGAAAGAGTCTAGAGAACTTGTCTGAAGTCACAGTACCAGAACAAGAATTTGATCCCAGGTGTCAGTGACTTAAGAAACTTAACCACCAAACTAGACAATATCATCAGTTTATTTTAAATGCTGTTAAATGCCTCTCTGGCACATGGTCTTTCTGTGGAGAGCAGAGGCAGTGTAGCTTGCCTAGGTGGCAGTTGAAAAGCTGCCTGGCCTGTCTGCCTACCTGTGGTGCCACCATCCTGGCTGCAGTAGGTGGCTGAGTTCACCTAGTCCAGTGCAGTCGCCCATCCACACCTGTGTTTACACGGACTCTTAACTGCGGATTCTTTGAGAAAACAAACACCCTGATGGAAAATAGCCAAGTATATGCTGCTGAGATTATATAATA
The DNA here is from genome assembly GCA_028451465.1 of Erethizon dorsatum. Lineage (NCBI taxonomy): Eukaryota > Metazoa > Chordata > Mammalia > Rodentia > Erethizontidae > Erethizon > Erethizon dorsatum. The sequence goes on from CM051833.1 coordinate 101,653,304, forward strand.
ACTTCAACTTGTCATAAATACAGATAACTCATGGTGCAAAGGGGATGCAGCAAGGTTTTGATCTCATTCTCTAGGCCCCTTTGGTAAGGAGCCAGTAAGGACCTTTAGCTCACTGTCGTTGCCCTGGCCCATACCCTGCCCTAGTCATGATAACGGAGTTGCCAGCACTTAATGATCTCACAAGGTCTGTGGGCTCCGCAGCCCCTTCCTGCACATGGGCGTCCTGCTACAGAATGGGGTGTGTGCTCCTGCCCCAGTCTCTGTTTCTCTGTTTTTCAGAGGTCTGTCTCCTTACAGCCTTTGCCTCCCTCCAGCACTGCTCTCAGATTGCCTGTCTGCTGCTGACTCCTCATTTCCAAGGCCTGGTTCTTTCTGTTTGTGCAGTCCTCCTGCTTTCTGTCCCTTGAAACTGAGAACACGGTTTTCTTGGGTCAGAAGCCTCTGAGTTGTACACTGCTGTGGGGATGGGAAAAGGAATTTATTCTCTGCTGCTTTATGTAGGTAGAGTGGTTTCTAGTTCGGGTCAGAAGTTAGCACAAAAAGAGAATGTGAATTTCTCTGTGAGCAAATCTGTAATAAATACTTCCTGTGTAATAATATTACCTATCCTTCTCTATCAGCTACATCTTCTAGGGTTTAATGGTCCAGTCAGTACCTTATATAGACAAGAGCAGAAATAAAGAGGAAAAAAATTTAATGTAGTAATAGAAAATAGCAGATTCTTAAGACTAAAAGAGATCTTTATAGTTAGATTAGATTCTATTTCCTAACTAATAGGAGATTCTTAGTGATATTCATTGTCTAAATTATTTAGGTATACAATTAGATAATTTGTAGCAGATGTAGATAATTTGTGTGTTTTTATAAAACTGTGTTCTAATTACAGACCGTGGAGATTTGGCTGGGGCATAGTTTAAGGTTCCTTGTAGTACACTTCATAGTTACCTTTTTTATGAAGTATGCCAGAGGCAGTGTATGTACCAAGAATGGGTTTCGATTCCTTTGTTTTATGTTACCTATCTCTAACATGAGTCTATCGGTAGTAGATAATCTTCTCACATTATTGGCTAATGGAAATCTGAGATTGGCATGACGTGTCCTTTTCTCCTCAAAATAACTTCCAGAAAAGTTCTTACCTGGCCTTTCCTGCTTCCTAAGAGTGAGTACTGTACTTTCCCTCAACAGCCACGGAAGGGAAATCTGGCGAGGGAAGTCTCCTTGCTAGATTGCTACTCTAGAGTACGATCGAGGTAGAGAGGAGGGTGGGAGTGGGGAGAAAGAATGAAGAAGACAGGCTGAGGCAATTGTCCTTTCACCATTTCTTACCCTGAAGTGGCAGCATACAAAATTTAAAGTCTGAGAAGCCTCATTTTAAACCATCCGGGATTCCCAAGGCTTTGCAGGGCATCAGAGATGCTGGGAGCTAGAGTGAAAGAAGGGGACGCTAAAGGCAACAGCTCGCTTAGGCGGCTCTGGGTGTGTGCTGACACCAGGCAAAGTGCTTCACAGATGTTACCATCGTTAACTTAAGCTTAGGTAGGCTCACAGGGGGAAGGAAACCCACAGCAATGAGAAATGATTGTCCTTAGACGGGGGTTCAGATCCTATCCAGCAGAGCCCCTAGGGAAGTAAGTGGAGGAAGAGCGTACTGGAGACATCCTACTCAACCAGAGCAGTGTGGTTTTTACTGTGTTACATGCTAGGCTTTCTTCTGCAAACATGTTTCTGGGACAAAAGAATCTGAGACTAAAAATGTGTACTTGATAATCACTGTCTTCAGTGGGCTTTTCAATAGTCAGTCTTAGAGATGTGGCAAAGAATGATTAAATAACTTTCTCTTGTATGCTTTAGGGGAAGATGCAATGCTAAATTAAGAATAGAACCCTCTGTAGTAAAATATTGGTGCCTTCTGATGTTAACTTGCTTGAGTGAGTTAATATCTGGTCTTAGGCTATTTCTCAGACTTTGACCTGGTGACAAAACAACTAAGTGTAGTGACAGTAGTTGTTGAAATGTGGCTTACTCCAATCTCATGCTTTCTCTTGCAAAGATAACCTTTGCAACAGAAATCCAGATCCCTCTGATTTTGACCCATGACCACCTCGACCCTGCTGACTCTAAATCAGTGGTGGCAAACCTATGGCACTGGTGCTGCAGTGGGCACACAGAGCCCTCTCTATTGGCGCTTGAGCCAAGTGTATGAGTTGCTTCTTTCTAAATTAAAACCTCAGTATTAGGGTTTAACTGCAGTGTTGGCATGTTGCAATAAATAAGTGGGTTTTGGGTTGCAGACTGGGCACTCAGTCTCTAAAAGGTTCACCATCATTGTTCTGGGTCATGCTGCTCATCCCCATTTATTCTGGGGGAGTTCGCTTCAGTAAACCCGGAGAAGCATTCGGAAAGTAGGCATCAGATAGAGCTGAAATGGTTTAGATTGGAAAGCACAGTACCTTCGTGGATGAGCAAGGACAGAGGTCTGGATGATAGCATCCCACACAGGGCACTTGAGCAAAATATGAGCTTGAAACTGAGAGAAATCTTGCTTGGAAAAATGATGTCAAGAGTACCAGAGTCCTCTTCTGTCCTTCAGCTTACGTCACTGATGAGTTTATTAGCATACCGTGTAGCCTGTTCACCGTAACATATTGACTCAACATGTAGACTAGCTAATCTGATAGATTAAACCACTCATTGTATTGAATAGTTCTGTTGTCACTTGCTATCTTTGTAATGGGACATTGAAGATAATGTTACAGCCATTCTTCAGATCATCTCACCTTCTTTTTTTTCCTTCTCTTCTAATTAGAACACTGAAAATAACACAGTTTTTTAAAAAGTTATTTTTCCTGTAAAGGTGAAAAAAATGTGCCTGACATAAAGTTGGTGCTTTGGTGAACAACAGCAAAAAAAAAAAAAAATGAATAAAGTATAATACTAGATACCTGCTTGGAGGCATTAAGAAGTACATTTCTGATAGTAAACAATTGAAAGGCATTAATCTTCACAGTTTCCTCTTTCCCTACTTTCCGCTTTATCCAGCCTTGTCTGCCCATGCACAAGATATTCATAGGTGTCTATGTGTGCATGAACACACACGCACACTGAAATACAAGCAGTGTAGAGTACAGAAGGGCACCGATTCCCCCTTGCCATCAGTGCTGCAGGTAATCTATTGCATTAATCAGCCAGCCAGTGGGAAATGCATGGGGAGTGATTATACTATCATACACAATACAATCAGCATGAAGCACTTGTCAAGGCCAATACATCAAAGTTTAATTCAGTAATAGAATGAATTAGAGCAAAATGAAACATTCTGTTCTCCAAGAAACCCAACACCCATCCTACATTCTTTCTGAACTGCACAGAAAAGTCAGTGAGTTAAGAAATTGTTTTTATGAATAAAACTGCAGTTCCATTCTGACAGAACGCTGCAAGAATTGCTTTTTCTTTGGATTCTCACACAAGTGTAGTGCAAAAGTAGGTTTTTGAACATGGTACTGTAGATTAATAATGATTAGATTTTTTTCCTTTTAGTAAGGCTCTTGATTGTCTTCTGTCCTAAATTGGTTTGCTTGCCAAATTCAAGGAGGGTCTTTGAACCAGTGGCTCAGGGAAATGCTTATAAATAAATATGGATGATGGACCATTGAATGCTTTACCAGAACAGCAGGAAGAATAACATGAACCTGCTGTACATAGTGCCCTGTGATAGGTACTGCTTCTGTTGGAGAGTTTATAATCTAGTCAAGAAACAATAAATACATGAAAAATAAAAGTCTAAGCCTAAGACAGCTGTAGAAATGAGGTTTTATAATGTAGGACATGTTTCTGAAAATTTTGAGGATAGATCTAAAACATTTCATACATTAGAATGAAATAAGTCACTTCTAAGACACTATTTGTGTCAACTAAGTCTTTTTGGAAACAGGTTTATATAGACCGAGGGTGGGGACGGTGTTGACGTGGTTAAGCACCGATGCAGGTCACATGAGGTGTTCTCACAGATTCCCGTGGCAGTGACTCCCCTTTCTGTGTATCAAAACAGGAAATCATCTCCACTGTGCTTTGTGTCTTCTTCTCTTTGCTTTTTTCTGTCTTTCCGTCCCTCCCTACCTCCTTTGAAAAGAAGAAAGGTATTTTAGGGATGGAGAAGCGAGCTCTTGTGATGTCCTTCAGAACCAGGCTCCTAATGAGGTCAGGCTGTTTTTGATCAATCCTACATGTTGACCCCACAAATTCAATGGGATGAGAAGACTGTCAAGCATTTAAGGGCCACAGGTTTGCCCAGAAGGAGCGTTATCCAGGATACCAGTTAATTGCTTTGGAATATCCGTGGTCTGTTTTTCCTTCTTGACAACAAGAAAAGATAATTATTTTACTTTAGAATTTTCACAGAGCCTAGTTAAATGATCACCAGTTGTTAGCCAGTTGAGAATTGAGCCCTGCTTGACTTGAGCAGTCTCAAAACTCTCTTTTCAGCATCCCTGAGGTTTTATTTTTGAATTTTTTCCAGAAATGTTCTAATGAATTAAAAACTAGCATATCAGATTTAAAGAGGAATATTTTTACCAGTTAAACTGATTTTCCAAACGGGGGTGACTTGGTATTAAGACTTCACTGTACTGTGAACAATGCTATAATTAGGGTCACAGTTCTAGTGTGGTGTGACCCAAGAAATTTTGTGACTGTAGTTTTGCTACCATAACTAATTACGCCAGTGATCTCCTATTTGTGATAGCAATTAGGCATTTCATAACCCCTAAATAAATATAATTAGTTAATTGGATCATGCATAAAATTCTAGACCATTATAATAGTCTCCGAGAACAAAAAAATGCGATAAATATTACGAATGGTTTGTATCTATTGAACCTTTGCAAATACCAAAATAATTGTTTTACTTTGCCTACTACTTCATAAGAATAGGCATTGTATTAAAAAGCAGAAATTAAACTTTCTGTACAGCAGCCTTCATTTTTGTGCATTTGTGAAAATAACATTGGTTGTCCTCCTGTTTTGTCCCCCTTGGCCTGCCCTTACTCCCCACTGTCAACAGGGAGAAGAGCAACATTTATAGACACTTCCAAGGGTGTCTTTTATTTTAAAAATGTATAGCTTTTATATTAATTAATTAATTACAGTAATCTGTCTTCCCCCAAAATAACACCCCATAAAAACATGTAGCTTTAATTGCTGAATTGATTTGATATTAATGAAAAACCATGAAGAAGAAGGAACTTAAAAAGCAGCTTTTATTGACTGCGGGGTAACAATAGAGAGAATGCCCAGATGATTTATTCAGTCACAAATCATAATGCTCTACCCAGCAATATACTGCACCCGGCAGAAAGCATACTCAGTCCCATATGCACGCGTTATCCCAGAAATGCTGCTGGAGACTTAACCCCAGCAGAGCTGGTCAGAACGTTTTCAGGGGAGACAGATTTCTTCTGACTTGAATAATCAATCTTGAATCGTAAGTTGAGCCTTTGATTGTTTATCTGCTGTTTTAATCTACAGTGAAATTACTTATTTGCTATGCCTGTCAGTCCTGAAAAATGCAGTTTTGTTTTGTTTAATTAGGCTCTTTTTAGATGAGCCTGTGTTTTTGTTGGATGTATTTCCTACACTTGAGAGAGGCATGATCTAAGTATCTAAGAACACATGATTAAAATACAGGGTTGGTTTATTAGCTGTACTTTATAATTTTAGATATTATTTTATTATACTGCTGAAATAGGAATAAAATGATTGTGTCAAAAGACTAAAATGCATATATGATTCCTAAGTCACAAAGAACTTTATGACCGCATAAGCTGGATAGAAGCATAAACACCACAGTATTTAAAATTATTGGTTTTGGGGGAATCACGAACCTTGGATCAGATCCTGGTACACTTTATTTTTTTTATTTATTTTTTTATTTTTTTTGTGGGTACCAGGGGTTGACCTCAGGACCTCGTGCGCCAGCAGGCGCCCGTGCCGCTGAGCGATATCACCGGCCCTTTTTTCGTATGTGGGTTCCGGGAGTCAAACTCAGGACCTCGCGCTTGCCAGGCAGGCGCCTATGCCGCTGAGCCATCTCATCGGCCCCCTGGTACGCTTTAATAGCAGGGTAACTTTTCTGCTTCTCTCAGAGCCTCAGGTTTTCTTATCTACAAGATAGTGCTTTTAAATTCCTTGTTTGGTTTTGTGAGAGTGAAATGTAATAATATATATATAATATTTAGCACAGGGTTAATGTGAGGTAAAGATTCAATAAATGGCAGCAATTATTGTCAGGTAAATAAGTGTAGGTGCCATTCACTTTTAGTAATGTTAGCTAAATTAGATGGAGCAATCTCTGTACCCGAAAGATAAACATTTAAAAACTTTAAATGTAGCATCTAATTAGAAACCCAACATGTGTAACTTGATATTATTAGGATTTTCCTTGAAGGGATAAAAATCAGCATACAAACCAGCACTTAATTTTGCAATGTGTGTTGGGATACCTTTTACACTATTAATTTTTTATAATGGCTTTTTCTCTTGACTTACAGCTCTTCTTATCTGTTGAGTGGTTTGTTTTAATTCAGTTATTGTAACTAGAAACATTCATAGATATAAAGATATATGTTATATATATGTATTATATGTATATATATATGGCACATTTGGGCTGGATAATTCTTATTGTGTGTGTGTGAGGGTCCATCCTGTTTATAGTTTAGCATAATCCTGGGATTTATACACCAAATGGCATTAATTCTCCTTACCTTGTGACAACCAGAATTATACTGCTGAAGTCCCCTAGGAAGCAGAATAGCCCTAGTTGAGAACCACTGTTACACATATTCTTCCTCTATTAGAAGGGGAAAAATAACAGTGAGAAAAGCTAATATTCATATTAAATAGATTCAGGTTATAGAATATGTGTATATTAACCTTAAAGTTGCACTATAATTCATATACTCTTTTTAAACTGCCATTGGAACTGGTTGTGGTAGCATATGCCTGTAATCCCAACTTTCTGGGAGGCTGAGGCAAGGGGATTGCAAGTTTGAGTCCAGCCTGGGCACCTTAGTTATTTAATGAGACCCTGTCTCAAAATTAAAAAAAAAAAAAGAAAAAAAATGCACACATGTACAAGGGCTGGGGATATAGCTTAGTGTGAAGGTACTGGATCAGTCCCCAGTACTAGGGTGGTTGCCTTGCCATTAATACAGTTTCTCAGATTTGTAATCTTAAGACAACATTATAAAAAGAACTCAAAGAAATTAGACCCCCCCAAATAAAAGACCCGATCAAAAAATGGGCAACTGAAATTAATAGATATTTTTCAGAAGAAGAAGTACAATGACCAATAAATACATGAAAAAATGTTAAACATCTGGGGCTATAAGAAAAATGAAAATTAAAACAATACTGAGGTTCCACCTTATTCCACAAAGAATGGCTATAATCAGGAAATCAAGTAATAAATGCTGGTGAGGGTGGGTGGGGTGGGAGGAGGAACCTTTCAACATTGTAGGAATATAAACTAGTACAAACACTAAAACTAGAAATTCCATTCAACCCAGCTATTTCACTGCTAGAGTATCCTCCTGAAAGATTTAAAGGCATCATATTATAGTGACACATGCATACCCATGTTTATAACAGAACAACTTATGATAGCTAAATCGTGGAAGCAGCCTATATGTACATCAGCAGTTGAATGGATAAAGAAAATGTGGCATTTATACACAGTGGAGTACTACTCTGCCATAAAGAAGGATAAACTTGAGTCCATAATGTTAAGTGAAATAAATCAGACACACAAGCTGTGGTTTGTCTTACATGGGAAATCTGAAATATAAATAAAGAGCAAAACAAAAGATAGATAACAGGAAATAGGGAGATAGATCCTTTGCAAAAAGGAAGGGGGACCAAGAGACGGACCAAGAGAAGGGGGATAGGGGAAGAGTATGAAAAAAGGATTAAGATGTGTTATGTACATGTACGAACTCCCCACAAAGAATATAATCATTATGTATTGTAAACATGTATCAGTAAAAATAAAATTTAAAAAAATTACCCTTAAATGCTATATAATAATGAATAATTAAGAAAAATAGCATTTCTTACAAAACTAGATGTCTTATAAACATAGTAGAATAATTCATTTCTTAATTCTATTTAATTTATGACTTTAGGAAAGACTAATATTTGTTGTATTGAAAATAAAAATTCCCACATATAAAAAAGAATACTGATATAAGGCAAATAACTTAGTTTTCCATTTCATAATCTAGCAGATTTATAATCTTTATTGGTCATTGTGATAGATGGCCACATATGCCTTGCTACTCTTACTGAGATGTGAGCTCCTCTTAAATTTGGGCAATTTTTATAAATATTTGACCAACAGAATAAGGCAGAGAATATATTGGATGATTTTCTGGGTCCAAAACCTAAGTGATGAGCAGCATCCACTTGTTTTTTTTTTTTTTTTTTTGTGTGTGTGTGTGGGTACCGGGGGTTGAACTCAGGACCTCGTGCGCCGGAAGGCGCCCGTGCTGCTGAGCGATATCACCGGCCCTTTTTTCATATGTGGGTACCGGGAGTCAAACTCAGGACCTCGCGCTTGCCAGGCAGGCGCTTATGCCGCTGAGCCATCTCACCGGCCCCCACTTGTTTCTTGAAAGGGTCAGTCTTGGAGCCCTGAGTTTGTGTGTAAGAAATCTGTTCATTGTGGAGCTGCCATCCAATAGAAAGCCTGTGTTTGTTTTCTTGAGGGGAGAAAAGAGAGAATTTCTGACCTACAGAATTGTGAGGTATAATGACATGCTGTTACATTAAGCCTACAATTTTAGGGCAGTTTTTTTTTTTTTTTTTTTATGTGGGTACTGGGAGTTGAACTCAAGACTTCACGCTTGCCAGCAGGCGCTTGTGCCACTGAGCGATATCACCGGCCCTTTTTTTCTTTTATGTGGGTACCGGGAGTCGAACTCAGGACCTCGCATTTGCCAGGCAGGTGCTTGCACCACTGAGCCATCTCACCGGCCCCCAGGGTTAGTTTTTAATAGATAACCAGAACAATGGTAGTGAATTTGGCAATATTTCATGCTTCTTCTAATGGTTATATACCAAATGCCAAATGTCCCTGCAAAATGTAAAATATAATATATAATATTGAATTTTTGTATATCACCTAACTTTAGCTCTTGAATTGGCCTATGTTGCATATTTATCAAAATTAAATCTAAATTATGAAAAATGGTATTATACAGTTCTAGAATACATTCCCATTTTTTATAATTTTTATAAGAATTCCTTCTCATATCCATGTTCTTCTTACGCCAGATTTCACCTGATTTGACTTACAGGTTCTTTTTCACTAATAATGCTGTGATCACTTTTAGTTTGGAGTTTGTTTAGAAGACTGGAACTTGGGCTATGAAAGGAACAGAGAGTTACCAGGGCAGAGAAAACATTAAATGACTCCTTTGGGACGGGCATGAATTGAGAAGGGCTCCTCAATAGGAGTAAGGGAAACCTTACCAAAGCATCTCAGACCTTCAAGCAACTCCATGCCTCTGGGCCCAGGGTAGGGCCTGGCAGGCTAGAAAGAGCAGTGTCTACAGGAAAACGAATCACTAAAAGCATGCTAGAACTGAGAGAAAATGAGCACCTGAAATATTTCTGTATGGAAGTAGAAATTAATTGTACAAGAAGACAGTATTAACTTAAGAAGTGTTTAGTATCACTATTTTTTTGATATGCTGTCTTAATTGTATTACATTAAAAATATTTATAAGGGTGTTGATATCACTTGAAGTTTGAATGCTCAAATTTCATTTCAACCTTGAGTCTCAATTTTCTAAACATCAAAAGTGGTTAAAGGGGTATACATCTTAGAGCTGGATCAACAAAGTTTGCAAAATTAATTGAATCTAAAATGTCCCTTTGAGGGAGGTGAAATCAGTGTCCTTACTGTTTAAGGGAAATACCACCACAGCGAGACCAAGTGGGCTTGTCCAAGATCATCTTATGGCTGGTAATCCATATTTTGCTCTTTCCAGATCAAAACTTGTTGACCAGAATTTTCATCTAGTTGGAGATGTAAGACAACATGTGAGATGAGGCAGAATGGTGGTAACCATTCGTACATCCAAACATTTGATGGAAAACTCGTGGGGAATGCAGACTTAGCTTGTGTTGCCCACATTTGCTGATTGCATAGGTTCACATCCAAAGGCATTCTGCTTTTGCTTGAATGCAGAAGTAATCAGAAAGCTTTTAGGATGTGTTATATTCTGCTTTCTTGGTTGATCTGGTATAGGATATGAACAGATTAAGACCACTAAGTGGATTAGGACCATTTACCTTAGGTGAAAAATGGCAAACTAGGATTGCCTTCCTAGTTTTGTTTTACTTTGCCTTGTGTTACAGCTAAAATCACTGAGCGCATATTAGGTGTAGTGGTGGTGGACAGGAAGAGTAAAAGCAGGCTGGCCATAGAGAAAATCTGGAGCTGGAATGTGCCCTACATCATTCTGAAACTGAATGATACACATCCATATGATAATTCCATTATATACTTTATGGCATTGTAGCTAGGAAAGCAATTTAAAGGTATCAAATTTGTTTTCACTGTAATTCATAGCAAATAATTGAACATCCTTCATGTAAGAGCCAGCAGCACCATATGAGCTGCCAGGTCCTCTGCTAGCTGCTGAAAATGCTTACTTCTCATCAAGTTCTCTATCCTGTTTTTCAGTGAATCTTTAAAAGGGTTAATATTTCACAAAAAATGCAGAATGAAGTGTTTAATCATCAAAAAGCTTTATTTGTAAAGCTAACAATATTTCAGGATTGTTGGAGGGAAAGGAGATAAATGCCCAAAGTGGGACTGTGAATTAATAAAATTTGGAAAATGACTTACTCAATTTGGTTAACTTGGTTATTAAGGCTAATTACAGCTTTTGTAGTGATAACTGTTAAGATAAAAGGCCATATCTATTATGGTTCTGAACTTGAATCTAACATTAAGAACACCCTTTCAGGATGAAACCTCTCTTTAGGGAGGTAAGTGATAAAAGAATGTTACAGGTGAAGTAATAAGGGCTTGCCTTTCTAAAAATTTTTTCTCATTCTTCACAATGGAAATTTTGTAACTGGAGAAATGTAAGCACAAAAATCTAAGACGAGTTTTCTGAATTTTTTTTTTGTGAAAGTCACAGAAATCGTTTAAAGTTGCCAGGATACTTAGGATTTGCTTTGAAAGACCCCAGCCTCTTTACTTCTCATGGCTGTAGTTGGGATGTTTGTGACACCCTCCCCCGTGCATGTGTTTGAATTCCTAACTCCCAGGGTGACAGTATTAGGAGGTGGTTAGATCATGAATGGAATTAGTGCCCTGTGAAAGAGGCCTGAAAGATGGTTTGCACTGTGAGGACACAGCAACGAGGTGCCATCTACTGTGTGAGGTACAGGCCTCATTGGACACCGAATCTGCTGGCACCTTCATCTTCCCAGCCTCCAGAACTGGAAGGAATAAATAAATGTTTGTTGTTTATAAGCCACCCAATTTATATTGTTGTTATAGCAACCTTTGTGGACTGAGACATTCATCTTCAAAGTGGCCATAGTAATTCTCATTACTGAGAATTATTGTAGACAGTTAATGATAAATGGTTCTGAAGCCCTAAATATATAACTTGTAGTATATAGCAGACACCCAATTAATGGTGACTATTAACTGTAATAAGGATTATTTAATTTTTAAGATTGTAAAATATATACTGTAAATACTTATAATAAAATACAAATACTAAAATATTTTAGTGTACATTTTGAGTTTGAACAAATGCATGTAGTCACATAACACCACCTCCACAATCCAGGCAGAGATTTACCACCCTCTCCCCAAATACTCTCACATTGTTCTTTTGTAGTTAACTCTTGTCACCTACTTTCTGCCTTTAGCAACCCACAGAGCTATTCTCAATCCTTTTAGTTTTGTCTTTTCTAGAATATCTTGCAAATGGAGTAATGGTGTGTGGGGGGGTATTACATAACCTCTGGATCCTGGCTCCCTTCACTTGGCACAGTGCATTTGCAACGTCATGTATGTATCAGTAGTTTAGTTTTTTGTTACTGCAGAATCAAATTCCCTTGCATAAATGTATCAGTTTGCCTATCCATTCACCACTGGAGGACATTCAGATCGTTTACCCTCCAGGCAGCAGTTATGAGCATTCCACCTACTGTATATACTCACCAGCAGTTGTCAGATTAAAACTTTTTTCCCCTTTTAGTTGCCATCCAAATATATGTGTATCGGTATCTCATTGTGATGTTAATTTACATTTTCCAAATGATTAACAATGTTGAGCACGTTTTTGTCTGCAGTTGACCATCTTTATATTTTTGATTAAATGTCTTTCTAAATTGTTTTCCCCTTTCTTAAAAAGAAACTATTTTTTAGAGCAGTTTTAGTTTCACGGAAAAATTGATTGGAGATTTCCCATATACTTCCTGTCTCCAGCAATGCATAGCCTCCTTGTTATCAGTGCCCCCCCACCATAGTACAGTACAGTGTTACAATTAATAAACCTACATTGAGACATCATTCTTACCCAGAGTCCATAGTTTACATTAACGCAGTATCATACTGAGTAATTTCATCGAACTTAAAAGATGTGCTCCGTCTGTTCATCCCTTTCTGCCCTCTCTCGTCTTGACAGCTGTACATATATATATATATATATATATATATATATATATATGCACTTTTTTTTTTTTACTGTTTCTAGTTTTGCCTTTTCTAGAGTGTTAAATCATACAGTATGTAGTCTTCAGATTGGCTTCTTTCATTTAGTACTTACATACATTTTCTACATGTCTTTTCTGGCTTGATATAGATCATTTTTTTCCCCATTTCTATTGATTTTTGTTTTGTTTTTTTCTAAGTTTTGAGACCATTTTTCTTGTTCTGGAGTAAAGTCCTTTATTACATACAATATATGAGTTGCACATATTTTCTACCAGTCTATAACCTGTTTCTTCATTCTCTTGTATTTTGTAGAGCAAAAGTTTTAAATTTTGTTGAGCCTCACTTTATTAATTTTTCTTTCATGGATCATGCTTTTGATACTGTACCTAATATTTTTGTTTAACCCAAGGGTTATTTTCCTATTTTTCCAGTAATTTTATGGTTTTAAGCTTTATATTTAGGTCTATGATTCATTTGGAGTTAATTTTTAAATAAGGTGTGTGGTATGTATGAATTTAGATTTCTTTTTTTTACATGACTAAGTTCCAGCACATTTGTTGAAAAGACTTTTTTCTATTGAATTGACCGAACCTTGAGTTGACCATATTTGTGTAATTTTTTTCTGAATTTACTGTTCTGTTCCAGTGATCATTGTGCCTTTCTGCAAATACTGTACCGTTTTGATTATTGTAACTTTATTGGAAGTCTTTAATTCAAGTACCTTGAGTCCTGCATTTTCCTTTTTCTGAGTCTGCCCTTCTCCTTCAAAATTGTTTTTATTATTCTATATCCATTCTTGGCAGTATGTACACAAATACCTGCTAGGGTTTTGAGTGAGGTTTCATTTATTTTATAGAACAGTATGAGAATAAATGACATATCAATTCTGAGTGTTTTACTCTATTAACCTAATGTTCCACTTTTTAGAAAGATTGTCTTTGATTTCTTCATCAGTGTTTAATTGTTTTAAACATAACAGATGCTGCACATGTTTTGATAGAAGTGTAAGCCAAATATGTCATGGTTTTTTGGTGGTAATATAAATTGATGCTTTCCTGATTTCCATTTGTTCCTATTTAGCATATAAATTTGCAAGGTCTTTTTGTTTTTGTTGTGTTTTGTTTTGGCTTTGAACTTTTATGTGACTTTGCTGAAAGTATTAGTTCTAGGGGCTTTGTTTGTAGGTAGTTGTCTGTGTACATGTTCTCCTTTCCAATCTATACTTTTAATCTGCTTGTCTTGCTTTATTGGCCTTGCTAAAACTTCCAGTGCGATGCTGAATAGAAACAATAAGATTTTTTTTTGTGTGTGGGTACCGGGGGGTCGACCTCAGGACCTCGGGTGCCAGCAGGCGCCCATGCCGCTGAGCGATATCACCGGCCCCTTTTTCGTATGTGGGTTCCGGGAGTCGAACTCGGGCCCTCGCGCTTGCCAGGCAGGCGCTTACGCCGCTGAGCCATCTCACCGGCCCGAAACAATAAGATTTTTAAAAAATGTTTTACATTATTACTTTTTATTTGGAAAGTATTTGCTAACAGTTCTTCACTGTGGCAAACCTAAATACCCCTCATACTAGAAGTACAGATTACAAAATCACTATGCAACCTTTTACATTTGCATAATTGTGTGTATATATATATATATATATATATATATATATTTACACATACATTTTGTGTGTGTATATATTATGTATATGTGAATTGAATTGTGCCATTTTGTTTATTCGGCAGTTATTGTGTTCTTTTAATATCTATAGGCCCCGATGACAAACCTGTGTGATTTCTCATCCATAGTCCTAAAAACAAATCTATGTTATAATTAAAGGAAGTTTTATACTTGATTTTTTCAAATTTATAAGTATTTATGGATAAGATGGTGCAAAAGCAGGTATAGAGCCTACTTGAAAGGCCAGGGAAGCCCCACTTAACTGTCCTCTGGTCTTCCAACAAGACTGTAAATGGAAGATTCACACATGGTAGAAACAATAGCATTTGGGCAACATAATGGACTAATCTAGATGTCTCAAGCAAGAGTGCCCCTAAAACGGAGAAACACAAGAGGAAAGAGAGCACAAGAGACTTATAGCACTGAATTTAGTCTATTAGGCTTCTGAAGTTGATGGAATTTCGTCCTGTATCATTGCAAAAGTGGTGTGCATTGGTTCAAATAGTTATTGTTGAATAACACTAATTTCAAGAGTTAAAATTAAATTTCACAAATCAAATGTTTGGTCTCAGTTTTTTTAAGTACTCCCCTAAATCACCTTGAAATTGTGGCTGTCTGATCACAGTAGGTCAAATATTCGTGTCCTCATCCTAAGTCTGAATCAGTGGTTTTGTAGCAAAGGGTAGATCCATCTCTAAGAAAGCATTTGAAGATGTTTCAGAGAGTTTTTGGAAGTTATATTTCTAATATGCTGGGAGCTTTATTTATCATGAAGGTTTGTTGAACTTGTCAAATGCCTTTTCTGCATCTGTTTTTCTTCATGGTATGTTTTTTCTTTTTTTATTCTGCTAATGGGGTAAATTATGCTGATTGATGTTTGAATGCTGAACCAGCCTTGCATTCCTGGCATAAACTATATGTGTTTGTGGTGTATTTACCTTTTGTGATATTGCTTAATTGGATATACTAATATTTTGCAGAGGAATTTACTTACATGTACACTTAGGAATATTTTTGTCTGATTTTAGTATCAGGGTAATGCTGGCCTCATAAAATATAGTGGAATTTTATGTATATGGAAGATATCATATAGAATTGATATTGTTTCTTTGGTAGACTTTTCCAAGGAACCATGTGGATCTGTATTATAGGAGCTTTGAACTACAAATTTAATTTCTTTAATGGATATATGATTATTTGGGTTATTATTTCTTCCTGAGTGAGCTTTGGTAGTTTGTGACTTTCAAGAATGTTTTCTATTTTATTTGATCTGTTGGCTTTATGGGCATACAGTTATTCATAGTATTTTCTTATGAGCCATATAATACCTGCATTATGTCTTAATTATGTGTAATTATAAGTCATTATATCTCTAGTATCTGTAATAGTTAACCCTCTTTTATTCCTGATACTGGTAGTAGTTTATATCTTACCTTTTTTGGCCTGATTAGCTTTATTAATTTTACTGGTCTTGTTTTTTAGAAACAATTTTCAGTCTCGTTGATTTTTTTTTTTTCCTTGCCTATTTTCATTGATTTCTGATCTGTTACTTCCTTTCTTTTGCTTTCTTAGACTTTGATTTCTCATTGTTTTTAAGGTTAATATTTATAATATTGATTTGAATCGTTTCTAAACTGAGTACTTTAATACTATAAATTTCCTATTCTAGAGACATTTTTAACTGTACATCATGAATTTTAATATATTTTATTTTCATATTCTTTCAGTACAAAATATTTTCTGATTTCTCTTGTGACCAACTGTGACATGTGTTGTTTAGAAGTATGTTGTTTAATTTTCAGGTTTAGGGGAATATTTTAGATCTTCCTGTCTACTCTCTTCTGGGTTAATCCTATTATGTCAGAGAATGTACTTTGTGTAGTTTCCATTCTTCTAAATTTTGTCTGAGTTTATTTTATGATCCAGAATATGAACTGTCTTGGTGCATTTTAAAAAGTAAGCTTTTGTTGGTTTTCTCTCTGTTAGGTGGAATGTTCTATAAATATCGGTGTGGTTTAATTGGTTGATAGTATTGTTCAGGCATTTGCTATTTTTCTACTTATTCTGTCAGTGATTGAGAGAGAAGGGAAACCTCCATATATAATTGCACATTTGTCTGTTTTCTTTCAGTTTTTTTTTATTGGAATACTTTAATCATTACGTGATGTGCCATTTGTCTGATAGTGTTTCTGTGGTATGTATTCTTCATCTTTTGAAATCAGTCATTACATTTACATTGGATTTCTCATACACAGCGTAGAATTTGCTCTTGGTTTTTAATCTGATTTGGCTGTTTCTTATAATTGGTATGTTTAGGCCAATTGTATTTTATGAAATTATTAATACTGTTGAATTAAGGTCTCTCATCTAATTTTGTGTTTTCTGTTTATCCCATGTCCTTCTGTTCTGTCTTTACTACCTTCTTTTGGATTGAGTGTTTTTAAGTATTTTAATTTAATTTCTATTTAACTTCTGTTTGTATTTAACTTTTTGTTTGTGTCTTCTTTTTTTCCCTTTTTGGTGGTAGTACAGTAAATATACCTGCACTTTAACAGCTCACTTCAAGTTATTTTGCCAAGAGTGCTGGGATTATAGGTGTGTGCCACCATGCCTCACTTGTGAATTTTATTTTTAAAAGATCTATCTTATTGACTTTCTTTTTACCCAAAACTATTTGTATTCCATTGACATACACATGTATCTATGGATACTAATTCGTAAACATAATAAAGTTGAAATTGTTATGAGGAGACCAAGGAAGTATTTTTGTCCACATATGCCCGTATTATTTTTCTACAAAAACATAATTTTAGAAAGTAAATACAATTTCTGTGCAGAACTATTTGGAATGGTATATTGCAGCATCAATGTATAGACTTTGTAGATTGAACATCAGCATTCTGCATGTTGTTAATGTTTTTGTCTAAAATATCTGTATTAGTCAGATTTCCCATTGCTGGACATAATAAAGTTTAGCTCATGGTTTCAGGAGGTTTAGTCCATAGTCAGCTGGCTCCAACACAGAAGCATCCTGGTAGAAGGGCTTCATGGAGCACCCAGAAGTATGCTTTTCTAATCTGTTAGCCCCCGCCCCACTTTTTTTGGCTTTTTGAGACAGGGTCTTGCTATGTAGTACAGGCTGGCCTTGAACTCACTGTGTAGACCAGGCTGGCCTCAAACTTGGGTGATGGTCCTGCTTTAGTCTCCTAAATGCTGGAAGGTGTGCACCGCCATGTCTGGCTTGTTAGGCCTTTCTCAATCCAGTGAAATATATTTCATCTGTATATATAACAGTATTTGGGTCTTTGGTTCCAATTCAGGATCTGTTGTCCTCCTCCCATTAAATTCTGTATTAGATTTGTGGTTTACATTAGGAGAATTGAGCTATAAAAATGTCAGAGATGAGTCCATCTTGAAGTAGTTTATCTTTAGCTGTTTTTCTAATTTTTGAAAATTTTCTTTCTAAGGTGCTCTGTGGATGTGTATAGTTCTAAACCCCCACTGCAAGTTAGAACAGAAGGCCAGCTGGCTAAAGCAGCTGAAAAAGTGGAACAGTGTTGATGTCTGTCCATGGGAAGATGGAAATCACGGCAGTGAATTACCCAACTTAACCAATGCTCTGCCTCAGGGTGCAAATGCCAACCAAGGTGAGTCCACAGTAATGTTCTGCTCAGCTCGTCTGTACTTCATCCTGCACGTGTTTATAATGGTAACTTAAAATAATGTATGGGAAAGTGATTTTATCTACTTTACAACCTACTGTAACTCAAGGACTTAATGTTTTGATTGCGAATGTGTGTATGTATTTTAATTCTACCTGAGGCCTTTGTATACTTTCAAAAATATTTTCAGAATACAAATAGATATGGTCCTAACACGTTAGTTAGTACGTGTTATAATGGTCCATTAAATGATTTAGTTTGAAATTCAGAGAGTAGGGTGGCAGTATATGACTTTGTTAAGAAGAAGAAGAAGAAGAAGGAAAAAAAGAGAAATTTGTGGAGCTCTGGGTATATATCTGTTGGTTGGGTTATATTCAGGCTACCCCATAATTAGTTAAAAGTTCTTAGTTTTAGAATATAGCAAGGAAGTTTTTAATGGCAAGACTGAGGGGCATGGTATGATGTTGGTGTTTGGACTGGGAAAATTTTGCATTGGGAAGGATTATCTAGTATACTTGTCCTTACCTTCATATAGTAGCCCTATTGTGTCCTCCAATTTCAGGGACAACCAAAAAATGGTCCCAGACATTCTCTGAAGAACCTCTTTCTCTCATTTCTATCCTGTTTTTTCAGCTTCTCCTCTATCGGATTCGTCCATTCTCCTCATCCCTCCCATCTTTAAACAATTCTTCCTTAGCCTCAGTTTATCTGATAGCTACTGCAGAATTTTCTGCCCTTTCAGAACCAAATTCTTAACTGATTAACTCTTACAAATACAAATTGAATTCATTAATTCATACCACAGTGTTTGCATGACTTTGTGCCCTCCTGCTTTTTGAGAAAGTTTAAAAGACTTTTAAGTCATGATAGAAGCAAAGTGGGAATTCAATGACATTAGAAGAATACAGAATGAAGACTGTCATCATTCTGTGTGTGGCTGGCCACATGAGGAGTTGGCATTGTGATGAGTTGGAATGTGCTCTTAGCAAAGTGTCTTCAGTCTCTACAAAGAAAGAAAATGATACGTATTACTCCACAGGGACTTGTTCACTCAAAAAGAAGTTTTAGGACTGGGAAAGATGAGTGTCTGGCTCTGCTTTCTATAGAGATGTATGCCTTGAGAATTTGTTGCTGGATTTGAAATCTGTCCTGTTTTTATTGCTAAGTAAATGAGCTCCTCCCACCCAGACTTTTTTCCAGATGCTTAGAATTCTCAAGTGTAGCTGTTGGAAGTTTATTCTCTTCATTGCTAGGAAAGGTATGCTGACATCTGTATAGACGATCGTTAATTCCCTTCTATTTTTATACTTGGAGGTCTCTGTGTTTTGCTTCCCACTGCTTTTTTGGGACTGCCACTATAATACTTTGTACTATTCTTTTTGCTTTCCATTTATTATGTTACCCTTGGTTAGACATGAATATTTATTTCATAGGCCTTAGAAGGCTGGTAAGAAGTGATCTAGCCTCCAGACACCACAGTTCATTTCACTTGTGACTTGGCCTAGGCAGTTTCCAAAGGCAGAATTTATAACTCCTGTGCCTAAAGGCAGCAGGGCACCTGCTTTTCACAGAATGCCCACATTCTCCTGAGGGACTGTCACGGGGGTCCGGTGCTCCAGCTCTTCCTCTGTGGCGCTGTCTTTTCCAGGGCAGAGCCGTCGTGGCCACCGGAATCCAGCAGCCATTGTAACTGGACTGCAGGGCGTGTGGCTGGGCCACGGGCAGGACTTCATGTGTTTACACAGTAGAGGGAGTGTGGAGGGCTTTGAGGCCCTGCCTTTGCTGAGGTAACTTTTTAGAATTCATGAACAATCCATTAGAATCTATAAACTGTGAAAGACTACTTTTTTGACGTACCAAATTGTAATATACCAAATAAGGCAATTTTTATTTATTTTTTTAAAACTAAGAATTTCCCCCTTTTTACTTCTCTAAATTCCCTGAGTTTAATTTTACATATATTTTATTTAAAAATTTAGTACAGGGCTGGGGATATAGCTCAGTGGCACAGCGCCTGCCTGGCAAGCGCAAGGTCCTGATTTGGATTCCCGGTACCAAAATAAATAAATAACTAAAAGTTTTGTACAAGCTTTTGTATATATCATTTTAAAAATTGGGTCAAGATAGCCTGTTTTTCTTTTTTCAGTCTTACTACAAAAATTGAATAACCATATATATCCAAGATAAAGATTGACCATAATTTTTATACTTCATCAAACCAGATTTTCAACTGTACATCTTTGGAATCATTTTTTATGTATGTAATCAATTTTTCTGTGTTTCCCAGGCAGTGATAGGACTTTATAGTCTTCATTTTCATTAGATACCATTTCATGAGAATTTAGCTTTGGGGTTTTTTGTTTGTTTGTTTTTACTTTTTCTTTTTGTTGTTGTTGTAGTTGTTATCATTGATTTTATTGGTGTCACAGAGCTAACTAATGTTGACAGCCTGGTGTGTGTCCTCTACACCTTACCCTGTTCCCACAGTCACACATAAACATGTAAATAGCTCAGCTTTTTATTTTTATTTTTTAATGAAATCAGACTCTACAGCTTGCTTTTATTAGGAGTACCAAGATAGTGAGCCAAGTCAACTGGTAGACCTCTCTCATTCTTTTAATGCACATATAATACTAAGTTGCTATGTTTAAGTCTCTATTTAGTTTTAAATTCTATTTCTATGATATGAGCTAAACTGAATGAAATGACAAAGCCACTTAAAAATATCTTATGTGAGACTTACACCATGGGACATTTGATTGATTGACTATGAGAGGTCATGGAACCAGTTTCTTTCTGAGTCTAGGCATATTTATTTTGTTTAGCAGAAAGTGCTAATGGGTTCAAAAGGCAACTAAAGGTAGGGTCCACCCGTCCTGTTTTGCAGTGTATACATCTGTCTAGTGCTAGCAAGGAATCAGGAGGGAGAGACCGTAACAGAGGTGTCATTAAGTTTATGTTTTTTGTTGACCTGAGACTAAACTGAAATGATTTCTTGTAAAGACTTGTGTGAAACCTTTTGAACAGCTGGATTAGCTGAATTTGGAGTAAGGGTGTTTATATTCATCCCATCTCCACTGCCTGGTTGAGACGTTGGCAAGTCACCTTATTTCCCTCACTGTTCAGTTCTACCACAGAACAAAGAAGCTGGACGAGATGAGTTCTCCAGTCTCCTCTTAGCTCAGTGTTCTTTGTTTTTTTTTTTTTTTTTTTTTTTTTTTTTTTTTTTTTTTTTGTGGGTACCGGGGGTTCGACCTCAGGACCTCGCGCATCAGGAGGCGCCCGTGCCGCTGAGCGATATCACCGGCCCCTTTTTCGTATGTGGGTTCCAGGAGTCGAACTCGGGCCCTCGCGCTTGCCAGGCAGGCGCTTAAGCCGCTGAGCCATCTCACCGGCCCTTTTTTTTTTCTTTTTTAAATGTTTTCTCTTACATCTGTGCTGAGCCAAATGTCCAGGGACAGTGATGTGAAAGTTTATCATAAAGAAGCTCCAGATTTTTCTTCTCATTTAGTTGAATCTGAGAACAGTAAAGGGCTATCTTGAGCTAAGGTAAATTCACATAAATACAGATAGTTTGTTACCCTGATTTCCAGTTAATGCTTGCTAAGGCTTGTGCCACAGTTGAAGGTAAGTTTGGAGTGGGGACCCAAGGGGTGGGAGTATAGATAGAATCTTTAGAAATTGAGTAGTCCCAGGAGCCAAGGTGAGAATATCCTTTATTCCCCAAACATTTCTTTTCTCCGTCAGGTCCTGAGACTTGAACCCTCTTCGGAGTGTATGCTTCTGCTCTTTTGTGATGCCCCGGCATACGCTATGCTGGGGACATCACACCAGTCATGGAACCTGCCCAGGAGTCAGGAGGCAGCCTGTAGGGGCAAGGTAAGTGCGCTGGTTTGTTTTGTAGCTATGTTGTGTGGCTTTGTGAAATGTTAAATATATGCATTTATGCCCTTTGGGATATAAAGTAGCATTTAATCATTATATCCCAAGAAGCATAATAGTTTTAATTGTGCAAAACCGCACAATATAGTTAAAAAATACAACCAAAAGCACAACCCTTATGCATATTTTTAAAGTCTGACTGCATCTTCCTGAAAGGTTCCATGGCTGGTGTCGCATCTCTTGCATAGCGTTTGTGAGAGCTGCTGATCCCATCAGGGGCAGCCCATCACAGCGCCTCAGAAGTGGGGAGCAGTGAGTTTTCATGTGATTTTGTGCCGAGTGCCTCTTTTGAGTGTATTTGGCATGGAAACTAGACTTGACGATTCTTTTTGCAGGATGCCTTTAACCTTAGCTTTAATGGCTGCAGAATGTTTGTGTTTGATAAACAAGTGAGTGAATGAATGGCGGCTCTTTGGGCTGACTTGCCTCTTACTATTTAGGATGTGAGAATATTCAGCCTTCACCTCCTGCTTAGGGGGTGCAGGACGATGTGTGCGGGTGTGTTCATGAACATCTGGCCACAGAACGGTATGACTGATTTATTCACATGTGAATAATAGCTGACACGGCTTTCTGAATTGTGGAAAAACAGATCCATCGAACAGGCCACATCGGACAGTGTTCACGCGAGCCATCGAGGCATGCGATCTCCACTGGCAGGATAGCCACTTGCAGCACATTATCAGCAGTGACCTATACACCAACTACTGTTACCATGACGACACTGAAAACTCCCTCTTTGACTCTCGCGGGTGGCCCCTCTGGCATGGTAAGTGGCCAAACCGGAAAGACATTTCCATGACTTACTTCTTTGTTTAGTTTCTATAGCATTATTGGAGTAGGAGGTAGAGAATTAAGGGATTCAATGGGAGATGGATGAATGCTTGGCAATAGGAGCTGAGTTTTTTCATTCAAATCCAAGT
This sequence comes from Erethizon dorsatum, assembly GCA_028451465.1. Classification (NCBI taxonomy): domain Eukaryota; kingdom Metazoa; phylum Chordata; class Mammalia; order Rodentia; family Erethizontidae; genus Erethizon; species Erethizon dorsatum. The sequence goes on from CM051833.1 coordinate 101,676,244, forward strand.
TCAGAAATGGTTTCTCATGTCTTTTTAATAGTATTTTGGGAGAAACATCTTACTATTAGATCCTGTTTGTACAGATATATCTGACAGTGGCAACTTTACCCCTTGGCTTTCTTTTTCAGAACATGTTCCTACAGCCTGTGCAAGAGTGGACGCATTACGGTCTCATGGGTACCCCAGAGAAGCACTGAGACTAGCAATAGCTATTGTGAACACGTTGAGACGACAGCAACAAAAACAGCTGGAAATGTTCCGGACTCAAAAAAAAGGTAAATGTGAAGGGTTTTTTTTCCCGGTGGAATGGGACTCTTTGTGACGACATCACTAGGTTTTGTATTCTTTCAGGAGAGGTGACTTTTAAAATGAGAGCCTCACAAATGGCTGTACTTACCATTCTTTTGAAAATACTTGATAACTGATGTGTAAGAAATTTTAAGCGCTGTGTTTTCTTGGTTGAATGTTGTACGAAAATATTTTGACAAAAACCTCTTAGGGGACTGGAAGTATCGCTCAGTGGTAGAGTGCTTGCAAGGCCCTGGATACACTTCTCAGCACTGGGGGAAAAATATCTTAGACTAATTCTTTTTAAGAAGGAGAGGTTTTTTAATTGAATAACAAATATTTCTGGGTCATCTAAAACGTTAGTCAAATACCTTATTTTGTGAAAGTGCATCTGAATTCTGGCAGGACTGTAGGGATAGACTTTGTCTGCTTGAATCCCAGGAATAGGTCTCAGCTTGGCCACCTGAGGCAGTGACTTAACTTCTCTGTGAGTTGGATGCCTCTTCTTGGAATAGGGCTCAGCAGAGGACCTGTCTCAGAGTTATTGAGAAGCTTAAACTAATTTCCACAAAAAAAACGTAAAACAAGGCCTGGCATTTAGAGTGGTAAGCAGTCTAAAACTTTTTAGCTGTGATAATTTGTACATTAAGACATTTATTTAGTGACTAGAACAGAATTCCTGGATTTTTTGAGTTCTGCAGATGGCATTTGGTGAGCTATTGGCAGACAGCATATTTTACTCTTTTCTCAGTTTATTAATCTTTTAAATTTTGAATAAGCACCATGATAGTAATCATAAAAGATTGTATTTCATGCTTAAGGCCCTGCTTAGATAATGAAATGTACATGCTTTGTCTAATCTATGTATTTATTATTCCTTCCATAGTTATACTTTTAGTTTTATGTTTATTTGGTCAGTTTGTTTCATTTTTTACTCTGTAATCTAATTTTTTATTAAGAAGGCTAGTTTTAACTGCTATTTGACTTTTGTGTTTTGGTTTTTGTTTGTTTTAGTTATATTTTGATTTTTTTTTTTTTTTTTTTTTTTTTTTTTTTTTGGTACCGGGGGGACGACCTCAGGACCTCGCGCGCCAACAGGCACCCGTGCCGCTGAGCGATATCACCGGCCCCTTTTTCGTATGTGGGATCCGGGAGTCGAACTCGGGCCTTCGCGCTTGCAAGGCAGGCGCTTAAGCCGCTGAGCCGTCTCACCGGCCCCTATATTTTGATTTTTAATCCTTGGGTTACTATACACAATCTTGAGTTTAAATTATTAGAAGTTGTTGAAATAGGCTGTACATTGGAGCAAGCGTTTATTGGAACTTTAATGTTGTCTATGTTGGAAGTATTATGAATGCTAACAAACACTATCATTTATACAGTGAAAAACATTCCACTGTTAGAATTTGAACCAAAGGAAGGGAAGCTCAGATGGGATTGGAATGTAAATAGCCCCGTTAAGTGATTACTTCATTCAGTTCTGTATGTTCAGTTCTTCACATCATCACTGGTGTTTGCAAAATATGTTGCTAGACCTCTTGGAAAATTTTTCGGAAATCCTTCTTTCCCTAAACACGCACAATCTTTGGCAAAAGACATTTACTTCTAAATAGTATAAAGAATAATATTCAGGCTAGGAGAGAGTAGAACACTTACGTAACACTACAAAAAGAACTAACTCATAATGATCCTCTGCTTTTTAAAAATCATTATCACAGATTTTTATGAAACATTCATTTTAAAAATTGTTTAGTAAAAATGTTGCAGTTATCTAAGAAATGTTATTAGTTAGTTCATTTACATAAGTTAGAATGCATGTTAGGCTAGATTCCTTTGATCGTCGTTCAGATAGTTCTGTAGCCTAGGTCTGGGTCATTATTATTAGACTTGTTTTTCTTTTATCCTGTAATCAGTGAAAATTTTCATTTCAGACTATTGTTAAGTATTACTAGGATTGTATATCTATATCTACATCTTTCCCTGTCTTTTTGTTATTGTTTGTCTGTATTTAAAGAGTAGGCTTTTTGTAGCTATTCTTAGTCCAAAGTGTCGTAACAGTTATTTGTTAATGGGCCAGATTAGCAAATCTCAATACTTGTGACACTATTTGCCATGATTTGTCAGCTTCTTGATTCCGAAAACACTGTACTCCTTTTTTGATTTGTTTCTTGCATGTCCTCAGTTCCCATCACTTACTTGACCATAGGTTTGTTTGTATAAACACAACACTTCCCCTAACCATATACGTATTTTTATATTTACCAAACATAAATACTTGGCTTTTCCTAAGAGTAATGCTCATGTTTGTTTATTTCATGCTAATTATGTATATGAAAGCCAGTGACAGTAACCAAAGGGACAGATCTTTCCAAGAACTCTAGGGCCCAAATTAAATACATTTTCATACATTATGTCAAGCCATTTTTCATTTTTATGTAGTGATAGTTAATAATTCAAACCAGAAGATTTCTGAAGAAATGTTGAATTCTTGGAGCAACTCTTTGACTGTTTAAAAGTCAATATTTTCTTGTATAATTTTTTGTATGTATACGTTTTATTATGTTTTCCTCTAAGAAGGAACTACTACTATTTTAGTAGACATCCAGATATAAATAATACTTTACAACAGTGGAAACATATATCTTTAACATTTTGTGAAAAAAATGAAACTACTATATTTCCTCTAAATATTATCTTTTACTGTTATTCACCTTTGTGTAAAGACCCTCTCTCAAATGACTAACAACAGATCCACAGTAACGAAGACTTTTATAAAGTGGTGGGGACAGGGCATGGTGGCACATGCCTGTAATCCCAGCACTCAGAAGGCTGAGGCAGGAAAATCACCATGAGTTCCAGGCCAGCCTGGGCCACATAGTGAGTTTGAGTCCAGCTTGGATAAATAGGGAGACCCCCAAAACAAGCAAGCAAACAAACAAACAGAAAAGAAAGTAATGCAGGGGTAATCCATTGATACTCATGTGAGAGTCCAAGTCTGACCTGGGCCGTTCTGCCCTGGGTCCTCAGCTTATTTATTTATTTATTTATTTGGGTACCGGCAGTTGACCTCAGGACCTCACGCTTGCAGGGCAGGTGCTTATGCCGCTGAGCCATCTCACCGGCCCGGGTCCTCAGTTTAGATAAGACAGTGAGTAGACTTTTAAAGATGGCTTCCTGACTCATCCGGTTGATGGTTCCAGGGGGTCTTCTTTATTGTCTCCAATGTCACTCCTAAGGAAGCAGGGGTAATTGTCCCTAGCTTCTCATAAGAAAATGTGGAATTTATTTTTCCCCATACACAATGATTTAATAGTGTGGGTAGAGATATCAACTTAGAATACTGGATACATGAATTAAATCACTATCTGGGAGCCACCCTGAGAATTTAGTGCCATTGATATTGATTTACAGATGAACCTTTAGAACTTGTAATTGTTCACAAGTTGGGGATTATGATACCTTTTGATTGGTTGATTTTTTTTTTTAATTTAAGGGGAATGTCCATTTGAATTCAGAACTAATTTATGCTTTTGCTGAGCGGCAAAGCATCCCTTACCCCTACTTCTCATCTTTCTTCTCCCTTCTACTCCCATCTCTCAATCCCCTTTTCTTGCACAGAGCTCCCCCACAAAAGCATCACCTCCATAACCAATCTGGAAGGCTGGGTCGGACACCCCCTGGACCCCGTGGGTACTCTCTTCAGTAGCCTCATGGAAGCCTGCCACACTGAGGATGAAAACTTCCCTGGCTTTTCAGATTTTACAGGTAAAGCCACTGATGTTTATCTGGTGTTCTTATCTTTTTCTACACCTTGAGTGGCATTAGTCTTCATTTTTCTTTACGTTGTGTTTTATAAAGCCACATAGTTAACAGTCCTGTGGTCAGCAAGAGAGCAGGGAAATAGCATATTTGCGCTTTTCAGTAAGGTTTCTACAAACAGGAAGTCAGCATAACAGCTCGCAGCATGTGTAAAAAACCTAAAAATATTTCTTTTCTTACCACTAGGGATTCTACATCTAAGAATTTGTCTGTATTTATGACTGTTTTCCAACATAGAAATTAAAAAAATAAAGATAGACATCGTAGAATTTAGAACTAGAAGTTTAATTTAGTTGCTTTTTACATTGGTCTTGCATTAAAAGTGACTTAAATATTTTAAGTCTACTTTAAGAAGAGTATTAAATGCCATTTCAAACTGTTTTACATCACACATTCCTTTAAAAATGGTGTTTTGAGATTTCCCTTTGACCCTTTGAGAATTAAGAATCACCCCCCAGAGGAGACTGCACAGGAGCCACGGCAAGGTCAGGAAGGAAGCGAGCACCCGCCTGTCCTTACTCTCTCGGCTGGGTGAACCTAGGTAACAAAAAGCACCTTGATGTTGAATTACATTGTTATATTCTCTACTGTTTTCTTTATAAATTTCAACATTGTAACTAAAGTATGGAAACCCTTTTTTTTTTTTTTTAATGTGGATACCAGAAGTCGAACTCAGGACCTCGCACTTGCCAGCAGGCGCTTGTCCCACTGAGCGATATCACCGGCCCTTTTTTTCCTTTATGTGTGTACCGGGAGTCGAACTCAGGACCTCACGCTTGCCAGGCAGGTGCTTATGCCGCTGAGCTATCTCACTGGTCCTGGAAACCATTTTTTAAATGCCAATCTTTAAAATATTATTAACAGTTATAGTCGTCATATGGTTTTACTATTGTTTAATTAAAATCTTTTTTCACTACTAAGGGTTCTTAGTAGCATTCCTCTTTGGATTTAGTTTTCTTTGATGACTCATTTTCAGTGGGAGAAAAATACTTCTAATATTCTCTCTTCCAAAGCATACACATTTAATCATTCATGGTCACTTTTTTGCGGGGGGTACTGGGAATCAAACTCAGGACCTCACACTTGCCAGGCAGGCGCTGTGCCACTGAGCTAAATCCCTGGCCCCAATGGTCACTTTTAAAGATATTGGAAAAGTATGCACTTTAACCTGAAATACATGATTTCTCTGAATTAAGTCAATAATTCATTTACTAGTACTGACTAGAATAAATATTTGTACCTACGTACCTACCACAGTAGTTTAGCTTTGATTTTTTTTTGTGTCATTTTACAGAAAATATGGGACAGTGCAAGTCTCTGGAATACCAGCATCTACCTGCACACAAATTCTTAGAAGAAGGGGAATCCTACTTAACACTGGCTGTGGAAGTAGCCCTGATAGGGCTGGGGCAGCAGCGGATCATGCCGGACGGGCTGTACACCCAGGAGAAAGTTTGCCGGAATGAGGAGCAGCTCATTTCGAAGCTTCAGGAAATTGAATTGGATGACACACTGGTGAAAATTTTTTGCAAACAAGCAGTCTTCCTATTAGAAGGTAGCTTGATGAATAAGTTTTCCACTTAGCCAGTTTGATTTAGGTGCTCATCCTTATTGTATTGAGAGTACTGTGTAATTGCATTTAATATGGTAGTTGTGCTGATTGATGTGATTGCAGAGTGTCAAAGACGTGTTCACTGTCTAAAAAAATAGTGTCCCCAAATAAAAACGTACAAATGTTTAGGTTTGTATCACTTGATTAAGCATGTCATGTAGGGATAGCCTATTCAAAATCAGTCCTATTTAATGCCATAAACTTTATATTCCTGAGCTAAGTGTAATTTTCATATCTAGTGAGTTATTACTGGTGGCTATGTTCCTATTTGCTTGATCAGTATAAATTAGAAATTTGTTGGCATTCTTACAAATTATTGGCTGTTACCTGACTTCTGTGTTTTTAATAAGTCATATGCATATGTAACAAAGAACTGAAGACTAAAAGAGTGAATTTCCATGCTATAATTATTTCACAGGATTCATTAGGCATACATCAAGGAAAAAGTTTCAGAGAATCTCAAAGGCTAACTCTTAATTTTCTTTTTGTAAGGTCATGATTTAAATGGCCCAACAAATTTTGGCCAGTGCTATTTTTCAGATTTTTTTTTTCACAAAAAGGTAAATGAAATCAGTATAGTAACCTGATCTTTATGCAAATATAGGTGGTGTCTGATAAAATTGCTTCTTTCTCTCAAGTACATGTGTGTTATTATCATGGGTTTTTTTTTTTTGTGTGTGTGTGTGTGATTGACAGGCTGATAAAGTGTGGTGTTTTCATGTTCTATCCTGAATTGTTACATGTGGGAAGGGCTTTAGAGAAAATAGCATTTTAAAACCTACATTATTTGTCCAAAGCTTAAGATCTATTTGAAAGAAAATATTTTCTTCAAATATATTATACATTTGTATGTCTTAGAGAATGATCTTAAGATAAAGCATCTTAATAGTATGCTTTTATTTTGGTAAACATTTCTAATTTTAACTTTTTGAAACTCCCAAAGTTTATTTTGCTTTGTTTTTGTAAACATAGAAAGCCTATTTTGGCAAGCTCGAAGAATTATGCTGATTATTTAATTCCTTTTTTTCAGTTTCCTTCCATATAATTCTTTTTGATATCTAATGCAACATAGTTAAGCATAAACTTTGTTTAATGCTGTTTGTCACTGGCTGTACTAAATGACTTGATTTCCATTATACTAACATTCAGGAAGAGGATGTGTGGTTTTCAAAGTTGGTAATGTGTGATACCTGTTTATCATTTACCTTTCTAAATATGTCTCCATGTTCATTATTCATGAATATTTTTGAACTTGTCTTAGTCTTTGATTAGTCCATTCCTCTCTTCAAACCTTTTTCTGAGTGTTTGGCCTGAGCAGAGGCCCTTGTTGACACATCTTTGCCTCCTCTCCTTTCCTGGCCCTGCAGGGCTCACCCAGAGCGGGCAGGACTGGAGGTGGTCTAGTGGCAGGCCAAGGGACTGCTTCTATAAACTCCAAAAAGGAAGAGCTTTGAGTGAGCAGGCTACACTGGAGCATGAAGCTATCCATGCATTTGTACTCTTTGCAAATTGCAGGGGTAAATTAGTAGGCCTGGATACCGGAAGAAAGGGAGCAGTAACCTGTATTGTTGCTGAGTGTTAATCTTTTTGGCCACAATATTGAATAGATGGTTGGCATGCTAGAAGAGCACCTCTGGGAGAACTTAGTGCCAATTGTCAGTTTTTTGGTTTTCAGCACACTTGAGTTCAGGGTTTACTCCAATTTTTAATCCATACCTAATTCTATAATACCTATATAATGGGAGGTGTCATAGAGAAGTGGTGATTACATATCCTAGCTTTCCTTGAAGACTGCAAAAAAGGTAACTTGAGGGCTTAACAGGGAAACATTGAAAGAAAATGGAGGAGAAATGAAAAATATGGATAAACTGCAGATTTCCCATGATTATTTCTTAGGTAAAATAGAATTAGTGTCTTAGCTCTGACTGCATTAAAAGATACCACAGATGGGCAGCTTAAATGACAGACATTTGTTTCTCACAGTGTTGGAGGCTGGGAAGTCCAAGTTCAAGGTGCTGGCCAGTTTCCTTCTGAAGAGGGCTCTCTTCCTTGCTTGAAAACAGCCACCTTCTCCCTGTGTCCTCACATGACAGAGGCAGACTGAGCGAGCTGTCTGGAATCTCTTCTTAGAAAGACACTAATCCTGTTGGATCTGTGCCCTACTCTTCGGATTTCATTTAACTTTAATTACTGTCATAAAATCTCTGTCACATCGGGGTTTGGGACCTCAACATATGAATTTGGGAGAGACATACACATTTAGTCCACAATAATAGCTTAAATACTGTAGCCTTGTTACATGAACTAAAGGTGCAAGTGTAATGCTGTATCTACTCCTGAAGAGTATCAGATCACCTAAAACATTTTAAAATATCTTGAAGATGATTAATAGATGTGGTAAAATTAAAAATTTAGGGTGGATGTTAGTTTGTCTAGGTGAAAAATAAGTTGTTTGTGATATTTCAAAGTACTTAGTGAATAATTTTAAAATACTAACCAAAAATTGCATTAAAAATAACTTATTGAAATTATGTAGAATGTGTCATGTTCCTACCCAAGACCCAGTTCCAGTAACCTCCTCACCCTTTTTTCTGAGCTGCATTTCTTTCATTCTAAACTCTTTACCAGACTGATTTCTCTCATGGAAAACAAACGTATTATATCCTCTGAGCAGTAGTGTCATGGTCCATAATTTTAGAAATCATGAACCAGATGTTACCCAAAGGTGACATGGAAACTAATTTATTAAACACTTTACAGTAACTAAACCTCAAAGTACCTAAGTGCAGAGTGGTTGAACTGACCACTGTGGTTTCCTTTCAAAATTTATTTTAAAAGTCTGTGTTGCTTTTTCCGAGCAACATCTGGGGAACACACAGGGGAAGTCAGCCCTGCCGCTGTGCCTGTCAGAATTTACTAAGAAATTAATTTTGATGGCCTAAATATAATTTTGTTTTCAAAATTGGCCTCTTGTGGCCCCCAAAATAGTAGATTTCCAGTTGTATTCTTTTGCTTATTGTATCAAATGGGTAACTATTTTTATTAATCACTCTGTGAGAATTAGTGTCTATTTTTGCTCATCAGAAGTGATAGCATATAAAGTTTGTATTGAGAGCTGTGGCTCGAGGTCCTCCCACACCTCTCCCCCCTGAGGCAGAGCACCCTGTTCTGGAAAGCTGGCATGGCTGTGCCCCTGTGAGTGCGTGAGTCCAGGGGCAGGTTCCACAGTTAGGCTGCAGAGTCCTCTGTGAGTTTGCAATTTCCCAAGCTCACTTGTGACACACGGAGAGAGAGGTCACACTTTCGTTTGAGGCCCTTAGTCCTGTGGTTCTCATTTTAGCAGTGGCACAGTGCAGGGGTTGTTCATGCTCTCAAGTCTCTCTTGGGTACTATACCCTGTAGAACCTTGACTAAGAATTTTATTCCTTTCTACATATCACTTAGGTTGAGCTTTTAACTAGATCAGCTTGTGTATGTTATAACTTTACATAAAAATTTTAAAATATACTTTATAAGAAGTATTAGTTCACTTCTTAGGAATGTAAAATGTATATGCTCTCTTCCCACAGCCGGACCATATAGTGGTTTAGGCGAAATAATCCATCGGGAGAGCGTTCCAATGCACACATTTGCCAAGTATCTCTTCACTTCTCTCCTACCTCACGATGCTGAATTGGCATACAGAATTGCACTGAGAGCAATGCGGTACGTATTCCCAGCCCAGCTGGGCAGAGGCGAGCCAAAGTTCCCACTGGGCAAAGGCTGCTAACTGACTTCGCATCCATTCATGTTTCTTGTAGGCAGCAGAAAAGCTAAAGATATTTATTTATGCTTCTTGGATTGTTGTGGAGGTGATTTGTTGTTTTCATTTTGTTTTAAAATAAGTGAAGAATTTATGCCTAACTGTTATCACACTTATACTCGTCCTGGCTTTTCTCCAATTCTTTTGACACTAGAATTTGAGAATAGAGTGCCCTTTCAGCCCATTGTAACAATAAGACAACAACAATTGAAGCCTTTCTGAATAAATTCAATGTTTAAAACCATGGTAAATAACAAATATACTTGACCAAATATAATAATCGAGGGAGGCCTTCAATATCTGCTATGGTTCCGTGTTCCACAGCAGTGCAGCAAGGCCGCTTTGTCAGCTGGGAACATTTGTGCCCAGCCGGAGGCCAAGAGAAGATGGGATGTGTATCTGGTATTGGGAGCGTCCATGAGTGTTTCCAGCTCCTCCTCAGCCCCTCTTTTCCATAACGACAGTTAGAATATATTGTTCTCTGCTGTTCACCTTCTTCTCATATTTTAAAGTTAGTTCACCAAATAATTGTTTTTATCATGAATTTGTTCAAGGTGGACACTTCTTAATTGAGTTTAAAACTGTATTTTTAAATCTTATACATAACCTACTAAATCGTAAGGGCCAACAGGGAATATATACTTTCCTTAAAACATCGTCTTTTTCTCCTTTTCCTTTCTAAAAAATTAATAAAACCCTCCTATGTTTCTAATGGAAAGTACATGTCAGACACCATTATAGTTAACTACGTAAGAACAAGCCCTGTATAGGTCCATAAGCTTGAGTATCTTGAAGAACAGTGTGATCCCGTAAGAAGATTTTCATCAAAGATTCTATATCTGTAATCAGTGTAACATTCAAAAACAAATCCTTGCCTATAAATTGCCAGTGTTCCCAAAGTTACTCTAGGTGTAGCTTGTGCTGATCTGCCTGGCCTGTATCTATCTTACATTTGCAGTGATAGGGTAATGTGTGTCTGTACGCCTATGTGTCAGTGTGTTTTAAGGCTGGCATCCTTTAATTTGGCATACCTCCTTGGCAACATGAAATCTCAGTAAGTTATTAGAGAAACCTTGTAAGTACTCCTGTCTGTTTTTAAAGTACCAGATGTTAGTATTCTATAAAAGCAACGGTCCCACCAAATTGCTGGAGGCCACTTGGTTTGTATTTTAGAGTATATTTTTGTAATAAATAGATCCTATTCCCATTTTTGGAAGCTGAGATAGAAGTTGTCTTATGGAGAGACAGATGCTCTGTACTTATTCTAATCCTAAAAACTCTACTTTTGTTTTAAAGGGAAGGATGTTAATGTTATGATGCCAACAGATGCTGTTGCCACTACCACTGGTAGAATATAATGATGGCTTATGGAACAGTATCTGCCAGGCAGAAGGCCTTGCTTTGCTAATGAATGCTCAGAATTCATTGACGTTCTCTTGTGGTTGCTGCACAGGCAGTTTCTCCATGGGGGGAACAGCAGGGTACAGGGGTACTGTTTTCTACCTTTCTCTTCCACTCTCCATGACTACCCCAGCCACAGGCCTGCATGGAGGGAGGTAACAAAGCCCACGTGAGCTTCTCAAGGCGGCTGGGGAACAGGCAGGGGAGGCTGCGGAAGGGTGTCTGCAGCACTCACTCTCTCATCTTCCCAGGATGGTGACCAGTTTCCTCTCTAGTGGCTCTGGCAAGATCTGCCACAACACTTTTGAGTTTTTGAATAAGCTAAGTAGTTATTATTTAATTGCCTACCTTGCCACCCTTTCCAGTGCTAACATCTCTTTATCCGTAGATGAAAGTGGAACAGTAACTGCTCTTAGCTGAGGCCTGGAGGCCAGCATCCCTCCCAGACACTGCTAACTCTTGGTCTCTGGCTTAGTCCAAAGTCCCTGACAGCAATGCACTTGGATGAAGTCCAGTGTTTTGATTATTGTAAAGGAATTATTTCAGTTGCAACTACTTTACTGATTTCTTTGGTACTGAACATTTAGAAGAGATCACTAGGCATGTTCTTTGTTTTTGAAAACTGTTTATTTTGTCAGCTTATTAAGATAGATTGAAATGAGAAATCATACTGAATTTATGCAAAACTATCAAGGAACAGACGCTTCGTGCAGTTGTGGTCATTTTCTCTGGGATACCAGTAGAACACATTCTAACTTCAAATTCCTGCAGTCATAGGAACTAACTGCAGGAATTAGAAACTTGTGAGAAAAGAGAAGTTATTTTTTAAACTTCTTCTTTATAGGTTAAGTTTATTTACCTGAGCTACCTACTGACCACTGACTGTGCTGTCTCAGTCTTAAATACCCATTTTGCTATCAGTTTTTGTTGATTTTTATTTTTTACTGAGTGATAAGATTCAGCAGTAGGCAAACCTCAAGACTTGGGTTTCAAAGTTCTTCAGTGTTAAATATCTTAATTTCCCGAGTATTGCGGTTTCTGAATGATGTTAAATAAAGGAAATCTCCTAGGTTGCAGTGATGAGCATTAACAGGGTGACTTTGGGCTCCAGACAGCAGAGGGTACTGTACCAGCTCTTCCTGAACCAGGGTCCTGAACAGTGAGTGGCCTTCAGCATCTACCCACTGCTCTGGTTTCTGCCAGCCATTCCTGAGGCCAAGGTCATGTACAAGTGGTAACTAAAGGCTCCCTTCCTTGTCTTCTTCTTATAGGTTACTAGTATTGGAATCTACTGCTCCAACAGGAGACCTCACCCGCCCGCATCACATTGCTTCAGTTGTTCCCAACCGATACCCTCGTTGGTTCACTTTAAGCCACATCGAATCCCAGCAGTGTGAGCTGGCATCCACCATGCTAACTGCAGCCAAAGGTACTACAGTGTCCAGAGCCCCCTCATATTTGTATGTTTATTTGCTTTTTTTAAGGGTCTTTTTGAAGAACCCAATTCTCAACAGTAGTATTAATGTCAGATGAATTGTAAAGGGTCCTTTCCTTATATATTAGCTTCATGTTTTGCTCATGAGGTAGAACAGGTGCTACTCACTTGCACCTGGCAGTTTCCTTATTTACCAGTATCATTAAACTTCCTGCTGATGGGTTTAGCTTAGTTGCCATGCCAAAGAAGGTAAATGGTTGAGATTTTAAAAACAAATCAAAAGTTTTGGTTACTTTTTTTTTTTTTTTTTTTTTGTCCTTGAAATATTCATTAAGAAGACCTAAGTAGAAGCTAGTAGAGCATGTGGATTCTGGTTGTGTGTGCTCTTTATTCATTGAGGGTGTAGCTCAGTGGACCTTTCTGGGAAGCTGAGATTCATAGACATTGCAGTAACTGTGGACACTTAGTCGTAGCATCTGAACCATCTGTGGAGATGTCAAGTAAATTGTGCTTTACGTTTTGTTTTTCTCCTTGTTTCCCTCCCACTCTCTGTCTGTGTATGTGGGGGGGGTTATATGGTTTTTTCGTTTATTTTGCTTTGCTTATGTTTGATTTGCTTTGCTTTGGGTTTCCCTTGTTCATTGCAGGCGATGTTCGGAGGCTGGAAACAGTATTAGAATCTATCCAGAAAAACATTCACTCCTCATCACACATTTTCAAGCTTGCCCAAGATGCATTTAAAATTGCAACTCTCATGGACAGTTTGCCGGACATCACTCTTTTGAAAGTGTCTCTGGAGCTGGGCCTTCAGGTACATGGCTACTGGTCTCCCCTGGGGTACTAATGGCTGCCGATTAAAGACACTTCTTGGAGTTGTTTGTGTTTGTTCGGAATTTTACTGTAGGTAAATGACTCTTCAGAACACAAATCTGTTAGATTTCAGGAGAGCACTATATATGTATTTCAGAGTTGTGGTCAGTTTTGGCAAACTAACTGCTGTTGGAGGTATAGGGACTATACATTTAGAAGCCTTATTTGTGTTTCTCAATTTAAAAAATCTAAATTATAACCTTAATATTGTTTCTCTTTTGAATGAATGGAGAAGAATTATTGCTGGCAAGAGACTGGAGTAAAGCTAGAATGTGTAATATTCAGTTGTGAGGGTTAAGTTTTTAGAGGAAATACGGATTTTTACTGAGGTTTGTATTTGGCAGTTCTAGCTCCTTTTAATAACCCTGAGAAAATTAGGTAAAGAAAGGGGTGATTGGACCAGAGTCCAGTTTCAGATTTCAGCACAACAGAATACCAAGAATATTTTTGGTTAGTCACACAGATAAATGTTTGCTTCTTTATAGCTTTGGAACAGATTATGGTATAAACCAGGAACTGGAAAGTTTGTTTCTACTTTTCTCATGAAATCTCTATTAAAATTTTAAATTTTTCTCATCTAAGAAACAATGAAAGAATTTGTTATACCCTAATTACCCAAAATATGGGGAATAGAATGCCATGATTAGATAACTAATTTAGTTTTCTAGTTATAGATTCCTTATAGTGATTATATTAATAAAATTTAAAGAATTAGATCATTGGAAAATATACTTAGCACTGTACCATGCAGTTCTGTGTGAGTAGAGGGTATAGAAGATTATTTTTATTAAGTTATAAAATGACAATTTAGAATTTTTTTTAAAAAGTAATTCTTTTTTAAAAAAATAAATTCTTGTTATTTGGCTGATTTTTGTTATCATTTGCCTCACCTTAAACACACGATGCAGAAAGAAAAATTAATGTTACCAGCGCTGGGTAAATGGCCGATTAGTGAGAGTTTACTCGCTGCATCAGTCTTCCCAGGACCTAACAAGTAATCCCATAGGGCTTTCTGAGGCTTTCAGGGTGTTATGTCGCTAGATGTTTTGAATCATAAAAAGTGAGCAGAATAGAAAGAGGGTAGGTAAGCTCGTCTTGAGACTTTTTATTAGAAAGTGAAAAAACAAAATCAAATTGCGGAGTTTGCAGTTTCTTTCACAAGAAGAAATACCAGAAAGTAGCAGCTGAAGACTGAAGAAGTAACTGAAATTATTGTTTTTAAAATACTTCTTTATCATGGAAAGTTCTTTGTTTAAATGAATTCACAAGAAACATCACAAATTGAACCATGAATATTAAAGCTGGGTAGAAGAAGAGGGCATGGACTGAGTCTAAGGCTCTGGCTCGTTCTCTGGCTTTCACATGAGAGGAGATTGAGTGACTACCCAGGATGCCCAGCGAGCTCAAAGGGAGTAGATCATGTGCTGCCTCCTCCCAGGAAGTGGCAAAGTCGGGGTAGCCAAGGACAACCCCCAGTATATGTGCATATCTTTGCTATAAATGCAGTGCTTTTCATCCTCCTGGTAGTAGAGAAAATGCCTGGTGCTTTATACCTTGGAATTCAGTGTTTTCTTTTTCCGTCGACTAAGGATAATCTTCCATGTTGTTTTTCTGCCTGGATAGGTTATGCGAATGACACTGTCAACCTTAAATTGGCGACGCCGGGAAATGGTGAGGTGGCTGGTAACGTGTGCTACTGAAGTGGGTAGGTAAACTCTCCAGGAGTTTTCTCTGGTGCCTCATGGTGGGATTTACCCTGTCATTCACAAGTCTGAAAACATTGCCGCTCTGTTATCTTGACTTCTCCAAGACCCGTGCTTCTTCTAGTCCCTGCAGGGCCTCCTATCCCCCCATATCTTTTCTTTTTTTTTTTTAATGTGGATACTGGGAGTTGAACTCAGGACCTTGCGCTTGCCAGGCAGGCAAGCTATCTCACTTAGATACCACTGAGCTATCTCACCGGCCCTCCTCCCACATCTTAACCCAGCCTTCATTTACACATTTGCGTTATTCATCTAAACTACCATGTTTGGGGAGCCCCAGCTTCTTATTTAAAATGGAATAAATCTGTGACTAAATTCTTTTTATTCAGCTCATGTAAAGTTACTTATAAAGTTTTTCCTCATCATCTGAGTATCCAGCAAAGAAATGACCACCTCTGGTGTAGTTTGGTAGACTTTCATATGTGTGAGAGATTATAGCTGGCCAGAAGATGGTCTTAGTTGTTTCTAAACTTTGATTTGCGAGGCCCATCAGCCTACAATTTCCCCTCTGCTGCACCAGATCAGCACCAAGAAAAATGCACATTCCCGGGAAGAAGGCAAGGCAAGCAAAATGGTGGCTATTTAAGATAAATATTGATTAAACTTTCTTTTTTCTTTTCTTTTCTTTTTGTTTCTTTCTTCCTGTTTGCATTGGAAATATGTGGATATACACCTCTTGCTGAGAAGACACTGCCATCCCAGGGTTCAGATACTGACACAGTAGATCCTGTAAAATCATTCTTATTTTACTTTTATTAATGTGTAGCAATTTGTTATTTTGGGGAATGGGCACTTAGTCTTAATAGAGAAATTATGTTTAGGTTATATGTTACTGAGGCAATACAAAAATAATATGAGTTAAAAACTGCTATACGGTTCTCTCTGTGACTTAGTACCTTCTCTTTAGATCACGCACTTTCAGGGTTTTCCTAGATGTGGAGCATATGGTGTTTGTGTACTTAAAATGGTTAGAGACCTGTTTAGCTGTTGCCAACAACTGAGTCATCTGTAGATCCACTTCTATTCTATTCTTTTTCTCTTGATTGCAAGTAACATTTTCTTCTTCATGTGTCTTAAAATTTCGTATTGTGTGTTCTTTGAACTTGCACACAAAAACACCACATAGAGTCCCTGTTTGGGTGAATGTTGTACTTCTGCCTCAAGTTCTCCAGTGGGTAATTCACAGGAGGCCCAGTGAACTAGCAGTCATTAGCAAAAAGCCATTGTCTGAAATGGCAAGCAGCACAGTACAAATACCAGCTACCAAGAGGATTGCTTCTTTATTATAGGGAGTTCATGTTCCTTTCAGGCATTTCACTGAATAACAATCCATAATAACCTTATTCTAAAAGGTTGCTCCCAGGCACCTTACCTTACAAGATTTTCTGGCTAGCTCACGTCCTGTGGTGGTTAACAATGTAAGCGTTGATTATAAAAGTGGCGGTGAGACCTCTAGCCAGCCTCCTTGTCAGTGACAGGGCTTGTTTGTGTTCCCTGCAGGTGTTTATGCCCTAGACAGCATCATGCAGAGCTGGTTCACTCTCTTTACTCCCACCGAAGCCACAAGTATTGTCGCAACCACCGTGATGTCCAACAGCACGATCGTCCGCCTCCACCTGGACTGCCACCAGCAGGAGAAGCTGGCCAGCAGTGCCCGGACCCTTGCACTGCAGTGCGCCATGAAGGACCCGCAGAACTGTGCCCTCTCTGCGTTAACCCTTTGTGAAAAGGATCACATAGCTTTTGAGACGGCATACCAAATTGTCCTGGACGCTGCTACCACTGGCATGAGCTACACACAGCTCTTCACAATAGCACGGTACATGGAGCACCGCGGGTACCCCATGAGGGCCTACAAGCTGGCCACCCTGGCCATGACCCATCTCAACCTGAGCTACAATCAGGACACGCACCCTGCCATTAATGACGTTTTGTGGGCCTGTGCACTTAGCCACTCCCTTGGTAAAAATGAGCTGGCAGCTATAATACCTCTGGTGGTCAAGAGTGTCAAGTGTGCAACGGTACTGTCAGACATTTTGCGCAGATGCACTCTGACCACTCCGGGCATGGTGGGACTTCACGGCAGGAGGAACTCGGGCAAGCTCATGTCACTGGACAAAGCCCCTTTGAGGCAACTCTTGGATGCCACCATCGGGGCCTACATCAACACGACGCACTCACGACTCACGCACATCAGTCCTCGGCACTATAGTGAGTTTATAGAGTTCCTCAGCAAGGCCCGAGAGACCTTCCTCATGGCGCATGACGGACACATTCAGTTTACACAGTTCATTGACAACCTGAAACAAATCTACAAAGGCAAAAAGAAACTGATGATGTTGGTCCGGGAGAGGTTTGGTTGATAGAACTTGTATGGATGGGGTGAGGGGGTGGGGATGGGAGGGATGGTTTGTTTTTACTTGAGCCTGCCTTTGTACCCTTTTTAACTTAAAGAACAGAGCCACACCGGTATTATATGTGTATAGTTATATTGCGTTTGCAGACTAAATTGTCATGTTGTGAAAGTTTGTGTGTTTTTAAGTTTTTCTCTTTTTCTTTCTTTGCTTTTATTTTTTTTTAATTCTTTTTTTATTGGTTTTGTATGAGAGAGAGGTTAAAAAGGTTTGGTTTACACTGAGTATATGTTGTCAAGTGGCAAAAGTCCACATAGCTCTCCTGTTTTCTGTATACGTTCACAGCCTCAAAAGAAAAATAATTGAAATGGCTTTAAAAACCAAACAAAACACCTCCATCCTGTGATAAGTACCTCGAATGGATTCAGCTTTACTCCTTTGTAACTCATCTTTACATTTTCAGCATATTTAAACAAACCAACAACGTGAAATACTAGTAGTGAAAAGGCTGACCCACGTGGCTTTGCAGTGCTGTTCGTCCAGAAGCATGGCACACGACGCTTGTGCATGTGGAAACTTAGCGACTGTCAACATACATTCTCAGGGATTTATCCAAAAAAATTAAAAAAAAGAATGAGAGCATTTATTGTACTGTATATATATTATAGTATATGTCTGAATATTGAAAATATAACATTTAACTAATTTATAAAAATATTCTATGTAATGCAAAATACTTGAAGCTGCAGTAGCTTGGTTTTAAACAAAAACAAAAAAAAAACTGAGAGAAAACCTACCAGAAGGACTAAAAGTGCGCCTTGCTTCAGGGTTGGCTCGGGTGGTGAACTTCATGCTGGGCATCTGTGCAGAGCCACCTTTTGGATTGCATGGTTGGACTGAGATCTATTGGGAGAAATTCTATATGTATATATATTTATACAACTTATGTATACATATATATATGTATACACACAGACACACCACCACCAACAACCACTACACCACACATGCTTGTAACAGGCACTAGAGTAAAGAAGGACGACCAACACACGGCCAGAGCAGCAAGCCTTAGCATTAAGAATATTCAGTATGCCGAAATTGGGGTTCGTGCCTCCTAGCCTAGGAAACTTAAAAGAAATATCCTTTTGACACAAAACATAAAATGTTTTCCAAAACAATTGACATATGATACATTACGCCTTTGCAGTGAGCTAATAATAAGCTAACCTTTGTGCACAAATAACATTATATATATTATATATCTATTCTGCATAGGTATTTTGACTTTGTGCAGGACAGAAAGTTGTGTAGGTATGACTGTTCTACTTTTCAGTTTTCTTTCTTTTTTTTAAGATATATTTTATTTTCTCTAGAATTACTCAAACAAAAGCAGCCTTCTATCTTGCCTTGTCTTAATGCTTTAAAATAACCAAACTGGAGATCTAACTACCAAACTGTTCATTATATTATTAAAATACCAACTTTGGTTACAGTATCGTGTCTTTTCTTTAGCTGATGGTTCTGTAACCTTGTGCTTTTTAAAGCAATGTTTATGTTTTGGTGCAAAAGTTGTCCAGTGTCTCTCGTTCCCTTCATTAGAGAACATGCTAGAGGTATGTTTGTAGGTATTTTTGTTTAGAACTATTTCATGCGCGCCATTTTATTTATTATAATAGGTAAAAAGAAAAAAAAAAAGGTTGTACTTCATCACCCATGTAAACATGCTCATGAAGTTGAAGGTAATTAAGATTTGATACACTGATATCAATTTATTTATGTAACTAAATCACTGTTTTATAAACTTGTTAATGATCAACAATTTTTGTTTTGATTAAAATTAGTTTTTTGAAAGTTGATTCTGCGTCCTTTATGATATATCTCTTACTACACCTGAATTGATGCCAGTGTTTAATAGTAGATCTATTCATTCAGTAAAAATTTCTGTACTGTTCTCCAGACACTGTTCTAGGCCCTGCAGATATGATGGAGAACAAAACCGGCCCCTGGAGGTTACTGTCTACTTAGTGGAGAAGACAGACATGAATCAGATAGTGACAAGGATAAAACACAAGACAGAATAGCTGATTTTTTTCAGTCTGTACACTTGGTCATCCCTCTCTAAATAATAACTATAGTATGCTCCGTACTTGGTATGTTTAATAAATACTAAGTTCAAGAGAGGCTTTTGTGTGTGTGTGGTTTAAGAGGAAATGATGTTACAAGGGGTAAACTCTACATACACAATACAGTTACGCGTACCACCTCACCAGTTTGAAAGATCAGTATGCAAAAGTGTTCAAACACTCCTGTGCGTGGTTAAAAAAAAAACAACACCAAATTTACCATTTTAACCATTTTAAGTGTACATTCAGTAAAGCATCTTTGAATTATTGTAAAACATATCCCCAGAAATTTCCGTCTTGCACAACTGCCGCCCCACCCCCACCTCACATCTGGTAAACACCACTCTACTTTCTGTCTTTATGAATTTAACTACTTTAGATACCTCCTGTAAGTGAAATTATACAGTCTTTATCATTTTATGACTGGCTTATTTCACTTACTAAGTAATGGGTTCATCCATGTGGTAGCACAAGAGAAAAATATTTTCCTCTTCAAGGCTGTGTGGTACCCATTGTATGTATAACATAGCTCGTTTTATTTATGTGTCCATCAGTGGACATTTGGGCTACTTCTGCATCTTGGCTGTTGTGAATAATACTGTGAACTACTGTGGATGCAGCCTCTCGGAGACCCTGCTTTTAATTCTTGTGGATCATACCCAGAAATGAGATTGACAAATACTTCGTTTAAAAGGTACAACTTTCAGAGTACTTCCTGAAAATATTCTTAAAGTTTCTTTTTAACATGTTATCTTACAGTAGATTCCAAATGTCAAGAGGTTAAGCCAGTAGGTGGAAGTTAAAATAAGTGAGACCATGGTGACATTTAAAATCCCATTAATGCCAAGTAGAAATAAAAAGTATAAAATGGTATGAGGTTGATTCTTTTTTGCAGGTTTATTCTTAGTTTTGTGAAAGTTGACATTGCCTAAGGACAAATATATATTTGTGTAAATCACTGAAATACTGAAACATTTTATAATGAAGGAGACTGCTAAAAAGGGGAAGACATGGCCTCAAAGGAAGAAGGAAAGGCACTAGAAGTAGCCAAGGCTTTGAGATCCTCTTTGACAGAAATTAATCCATGTTCATTAACCGACTTTGGATGGACCTTTAGAAGAGAGATGGAGATCAGGATACTTGCTCACCCCATTTTAGTCCTCATGCCTGAACCACCATGCCTTCAATTCTTTGGTCAAATAGACCAGCTGATTTCACATGGGCATGTTTTCCTATCTCCCGTGGGCTGGTGCTAGAAAAAGCCCAGAGTTGGTTTAAATTTGAATAGCAGAAGTAGAAATAACAAGCTTAGATAATTTAATAACAAAAGAATGAGTTCCTAATTGGGACCCAGACAGGAATTCTTCATTTCAATGCACTTTATTTAGGATTATATTTGAGAATAGGAGCTATAAATTTGAAGGGGAATGAATTTTAACTTTCAAATATTAATGTCATTTGGACAAAAATTAACTGAGGTCACTGTAGTCACAGTATTATAATAGTACAATATAGTAGCAAAGGAGAACTGAACTTTTTCTAAGTTGCTGGAAAAGCAGTTAGATGGCAGCTGATTCAGGAGATAAATGGTCAGAAGACTGGAAAATGGAAATATCATTGAGTGATCCAATACATTTTAGTAGATGTGACTGAGGGCAAAATTAAAGATGAGCCGTTTTATACCAATATGTGGACCAGTTTAGTTTATGCAAAAGAAAACAGGTACTGAAAGGATTCTAAATGGTTTATTCATTGAACTTTGGTGCCTACTGCATGATACACATGGTTGTAGGCACAAGCAAGACAATCAAAAGCAAAATGCCTATTCTCAGCATAGATTGCAGAGGGAGGGAGACATAAATAATGGACTAGCTGGTGATGGATGTCACAAGGAAAGGCAGGGGAAAGGTATGTGATTTTAGGCACAATGGTCAGAAAGGACCTCTGATGTGGAAGCATGAACAGGAGCCAGGAAGAAGTGAGAGCTAGCCATGCTAACATCTGGCAGATGTGGGAGACAGAAGGGACAGCAAGCATTAATCCAGGGTGGGAGTGTGGGAAGGTGCTAGCCTAGTCTAGAACAACCAGCAAAGGGATCGTGACTGGATAGGTTGGGGTGGGGGGCAGTGTGATGGGCGGACAGGGGGTGCTAACAAGGTGGAGAGTTATTTTTCCTACGGGAGCTTCTAGGTCATGGTGAAGAGTACTCTGAAGGATCAGCAGCAGAGAAAAATCATGATGCGACTTGAGATATGGCTGCTGTGTGTTTAGGACAGCAAGAGAGAGGCAGGCAGACAGGAGGCCATTACAATAATCCAGGGGAAAATGATGGAGCTTGGTTCAAATAGGGTCAGTGGAGATGGTGACAAGTAGTCCTAGTCTTCGAGCTGAGCCATTTCCTGATACTAGATGTAGTGTGTGAGAAGAGAAGCACCAAAAATTACCCGCAAAATTTAAAAGCAGCTGGAAGGAAGACATTCCATTACCCGGAATGGAGAAGACGCTGGTGAGATGCTTGTAAGACACCCAAGTGGAGCTCTCCAACAGGAGTTAGTTCAGGGCTAGAAGAACATGTTTGGGAGTCTTTAGTTGTAAAGTGTTGTCTATAACCATGAGACAAGGAGAGAGCAAAGATACTTTGATCCCAAATAGTTCTGAAAATGTTCATTTCCCTGGCTGAATTGTTAATGTGACAAAAACATCTGGTAGTCCTTCCCCATCTTCCTAACTTTTAAAGCGTGGTTTGTTCTACCACTCAGTCCTCTGAGCTTATTTTTATTGTCTACAGATTGCTTTATTCTCTTAAAATAGTTCCTCCATAAATGGAAAACAAGCATCTGATCCACACATCTCAATTCCTCCATGCCAGAGGAACTTCTGGTGAGTTCTAGTTTGGAAAATCCCAAGGAGGACTGCCATGCAGTGGCTCAGACACAGGGTGGTTCAGAGGGCACAGGCGTGGTCGGGTAGGGGCCCCATGGATTGGGATGTGGAATTCCAGAGAAGAGGGATTTCCGACCGTGCAGTCATTTTGTGTCTTCCTTGCCAGTGATAATAAAAGCCTTCTGATGTGTGGCTTTGCAAATATGCCTGTCTTATTTTGTACTTGGTGCTGTCATTTGGCAAGAATTTTTTACTTTCTGCATTTTGGAGAACATGGGTTGCTTAAAAGTCCAAGAGGGAAGCAATAGTCGCTATTTCTCCCCACTTATTTTTCATTTTCTTTTTCCCAGTGTTTCATTTTGAAAATTTAAAACATACAGAAGAGGTTGAAAAAGTAAGAAAATGTCGGCTGTGGTTTCCTAATTGTCCACATGAGCTGCAAACCTTGTTTGTCCCAGTGACCCGCGCTCCTAGGACCGATGGCGCAGTTCTGGTACAAATCTCCCTCCACATACAAGGCGGGGCCCTGCTCAGACAAGTGGCTCCCACTCAGCGAGAAAGAAAACAGCCTCTTCCTTCTACTCTTTTCCCTTAGAGACAAAATGGAGACACCATCCTAGTGGAGGAGGTAGAAAGAACAATAAAGAAGAAAAAAATTGTTCTTGAAAGAATTTCCTTAATACACTGTGTGTATTAACATTAAGAAAAAGAATCCCTTCAGCTCCACTGATAAATCCTAACTTGAAGGACACAGACCCTCAGACAGGCACGGTCACAGGAATTTTGCTTTTCTGCCATCAGTGGCTTTTCTAAATGGGCAGCTGCCTTATGCATCCTTTCAGGGATACAAAATGAAGCACATGAAGTACCCTTTAGAATGGTTCGAACATGCCTTTCATTTTAACATCGTGCGCTGTGCACATCTACAGATACTGAAGGGTATTAGGGACTTGTATTACTACACTTTGGTGCCATAAAATGGTTTTGGTTATTGTCACTGTAGTAACAATCACAACAATGATGGCTAACACATTTCACCTGTAGTATGTACCAGGTGCTGTTTATGTACACTTTATATGGATTAGCTCATTTGTTCCTTGGAAAAGTCCTATGAGGCATGTACTATTACCATCCCCATTTTGCCAATGAAGAATCTGAGGTAGAGAAAATTTGTCCTAAGTCACATTGCTAGTATCAGATTTGAACCCAGGCAACTGGCCCCAAAGCCACACTCATAAGTGATCATGTTCCATTGCTTCTCATGAAATTAAATTATTATTTTTATTGAGCATGTGCTATGCTTTTAGCACTGTAGAGGACCCAAAGACATATAAAACGTAGTTCTGACCCATAAGAGAGATTGCCAATGGACTTTAAGTGTCAAGGTGGGTGAAACTCTTAAACAACTATTCTGAACTTTCACATTTTTCTTCCATGGAGCAATATGACATAATTTTATCTTCACCTAAGTCAAGATAATCCACTTTTATGTATGTATATATGGATGTCTTTGTTTCAAATCACATAAAAAGTATAATAGCTCATCTGGCAATCCAGAGATAGTCCAGAGTACAACCACATTTTCCATCTCTGGGTCCAAGTTGACTAAATTCTGCCATCACATCTGTACCCCAGCCAGTGGTTAGCAAAACTAGTAAAAGGGGAGTACAGGCCCATTAACTGCTTTCACATTAACACAATACGTACATCTCACTTCCCTTAGCGTTTGAATCACCTAGAATAGCAGCGTTACAGCATAGATCATGGCCATCTACCTTAGGATCACCCAAGGGACTGTCACACATGCTCGTTCCTGCCCCCAACCCAGACTGGCTTGCTAGGGGAGGAATCTGTACAACAAAGCTTTGTTTTAAGGGCATTTTTATTTTGCTCTTCACATCCAATATTCCCAAGTGTTACATAAAGGGTGGATTATGCAACAAGATGGACTGGAAAAGCAGACGTGGACCCTCAAACAGGCCTATTTAGAGGAATTTTGCTTTTCTGCCATCAGTGTTTGCTTTTTAAAATGGGCTCTGGGCAAAGCTGGGCCACGCCCCACACAAGGAACCTGCCTTCCCTGCCGGCAGCTCTTTCAGGAGGAGCGCTGCTCTCCCTGTTACTCCCTCCTGCTACTCAGAAAAACCGAGTTAACCACTGGGGCAGAGAATGCTGCAGCACGGGGTGCCCAGTAAACAGTAGAGACATCCACGGGCCAGCACTGGCAAAAACTGTGAGGGGAAACCAAAAGCATTCAGGAAGAGAGCACTCTTGGAGCAAAATTTCAGGCAGGGATGGCTTCTGAGAGAATCAGTACATTAGCCTATGTTCACAGCACCTAAGAAAACGTGTGAGCGTGCAGGAAATTAGGCAGTACACTTTGAAGCCACGAGCCTTCTTACAAATCGCAGGAAACCAGCGGCCCAGAGTGTTACACAGGTCCCTGCCAGGCCTGGCGCACGAAGCTGACCCTGTACCCCTTCTACTTGAACCACTCCATTGTGCCTGGTGATCAAATGCCTTTTTGTTTTGTCTTTTACATGTCATACATCAAACCTGCAGGTCCCTTCACTAGCAGTGAAACAAAGTCACTGAGCTTCCATATTGGGAACCAGGAAATTGCATTTGTGGATGAAATTCCCCAAATCAATTTTGATTGCTGTCACTCTAGGAGTTCTGGGGGACTCCAGACTGATGATGATGTGTGAAAAACATTTCTTTAAACTGCTAGGCAGAGAATTCACACTCAAGGTCTCCTTGTCCTTCAGTCCCCTCCCCGCCCCCCGGGACTCCTGAGTATCTTGCTAGTGGTGCAGGTGAAATCGAAGAGGGGGAGGTGCACGTCCTTCTAGCTCAATGACCTTCTGAAGTGCCTCTCTCTCTGAGCACTCTGTCTGACAGCCCTGAAGTCCCACACCCGCTTTATAAAGGCAGTGACCTCGAGGCAGTGGTTTGTTCCCTCGGAGGTCTTCCTGGGTCATGGTACTTGGTCTTGCTGTGCACACAATCTCACTCCGTAGAGAAAGTGGCTTCCTGTATTTGCTAGGTACTTCCAGCCCAGGTACAAATGACTTTCTGCCCACTTCCTTGGTGACTTGGAAGTTCCTGCCTGGCCTATTCAAGTACAGTAAAGAGGAACCAGACAGGTATAGATGCTACTTGCTTTTTTTTTTATATTTAGGGGACACTTAAATATTTTCTCATCTGACTGTTACCCAGTTGGTGCTTCTGGTTCTGGTAACTCCCAGGTTTCTGGGACTGTAACCTCTCAACTGTAAGTCACCCAAAGTTCCTGCTGGGTTTGTCTTGATTCTCCAGTTAACGCTATGCTTATTACAGTTATGAAGTGCGTGTGCATAATGAGGAGATCCTGAGATGCGGTGAGGCACTATTTCACCTTGAGCGGGATGGGAACCTCAGAATACTTTTATAAACCTTGCAAGGTGCGCACCACTCCACAGGGAAAGTAGCTTTAGCAAAGTGGAGAGAGCATTCACCAAAGCCTCTCTCCCTTACTCACCTGTCTAATGGTGTCTGAGCGCCCCGTTTGTGCTGTAGGACAGGAAGGCATGGTTAGGGTGCTGCATTCTCCTCTCACAAGGGTGGAAGCCACCACCTAGCAGAAGTAAGGAGGGAAACCAAGCAACTGAGACATGCTTCAACACACTCCGCACCCCGGAGGGCACGGCAGCCCCTCCCTGTCTGAAATGCTGGCCGCAGGTACATGGGGGTGCTCTAGCATCTTCTCTGGGTCCTGTTTCATACCAGCCAGCAATTGGCAGAAATTGAGGCTGGATGAAGAACACACAGAAATTATCTCTCAAGGTGGCAAATTGTTGAAGAGGGTAAGGAGGAGAGACTCCTAGTAGCACACATTCTCATAACTGCTGATTTCAGTGAGAGACAAAAGGACTCAGATACATAACATTTTGATTATGCAGAAAATTTCTGCTGGTCTGAAGTCCAGGCTGGCCTGGCCTATAGGAATCTCCTGCAAAAGGCTGGTCCAGAGAGGTAGCTTCATTGAAAGAGAATAATCAAAAAGTAAAAATCAATAAAATAATTTTTTATAAAAACAGGCACCAGAAAAATATGACCATTGAGTAGATGAAAACCATGACTATATTTGAAAAAAGTAAATGAATTTTTAAAATTACACATCAAAGAGCTCAAAGCAGAGAATAGAAGCTGAAGGAAGAAATAACTATTATTATTATAATTACTTCCTTTTGTTAATTCATAAACCTTAGAATGTGCCCACTATGGTTCAGAGTGACTTTATGTATTAACCCATCCACCTTTACAATAGCTTTATGAGTGCTCGCAATTTACTCATATTAAAGATGAAGAACCCAGAGTGAGAGAACTTGACTAGAGCTACATTCTGCAGCCTTGACTTCACAGCCCTCATCTTTAACCACTGTGCTGCACTTCCCGGGAGCTGGGAGAGGACACAGAGGAATAAAGTGCATGTTGAAATAAGCACACAAGGGAAAAGCACGACGAGAACATAAGAAAGGCAGGAAGAAAAGGACTGAAAAGTGAGTGAAATGTGCTAGAAATGACGAGTTTGAAAATGATGTAGGAGGTCAGTCTAAGAAGATCCATAAACAATATCCCTGTAGAGAAGAACCCACAGATAGAAGAGAATAAATGCCCAAAGAGGTGATTCAAGAATATTTACAGAGGGCCGGTGAGATAGCTCTGCGGCATAAGCACCTGCCTGGCAAGCGCGATGGCCCGAGTTCGACTCCCGGATCCCACATACGAAAAAGGGGCCGGTGATATCGCTCAGCGGCACGGGCGCCTGCTGGTGCACGAGGTCCTGAGGTCGTCCCCCCGGTACCCACAAAAAAAAAAAAATAAAAAAGAATGAATATTTACAGAGGGCCGGTGAGATAGCTCTGCGGCATAAGCGCCTGCCTCGCAAGTGCGAGGTCCTGAGTTCGACTCCCCGTACCCACATAAAAAAAAAAAAAGAATATTTACAGAGATAAAAGAAGCCTTGAATTTATACTATGAAAGGACATACCATGTCCTAGGGAAAGCTGGCCCATAAAACATCAAATCAGAGTAAATGAAATAACAGTCTGCTAAGGTACAGAACCCTATCTATCAGGGCCAAGCATCGGAGTCATATTAAGCTTCCCCACCATAGGAGTCAACAGGTTTCCAAACCAGGAAAAGAAAACATGGAGAATCTAAGACTTTTATACCCAGGAAACATGTGGATCAAGTTTAAAAGCATTTTCAGATATGTAAGACCAACAGCTTTGCTGACTACCTCCTGAAAACTCCAAGAAGGCCAATTTTGGTCACCAAGAGATCAGCGGAGAACCTGGAAAAAGAAATGATGGTGAGCATGGAATCCATTCAGCTGTGGACTCAGAATTAGATCATTTGTGGAATTTGTGACTATAAAATAGAGTGTAAGTGCAATCTGCCATTTCCATGTAGAAATAATACATTTCACCAAAAGGTGAAAAAAGAAGGCAAACACACTGAACCAAAAATATTTTAGAGGACCAGGGATATAGCTTGCCTGGCAAGCATGAGGTCCTGAGTTCAATTCCCAGTACAAAAAAAAAAAAAATTTTTTTAGACCTGGGAGTAAAACAATACTTTTAAAAGCAGGTAAATGACAATAGCACAAATAGATTTAATTGTAAGTAATTAGACAATTATTAAGCTGTTCCCAAGATACATTAGGCAGAGAAAAAGCAAGTCAGAACAATAAACAATATAGTACCATTTATAAAGTGGGGAGGAATATACATATATATATATGAATTATATATGTTATATATAAAATTGATAGATTCTCTCTCAAAGAATGTACAAGAAATTGTTACTAATACTTCCCTCTAGGGAGGAGACCTGCCTTGTTAGGATGCAAAGGTAAGAGAGACACTTTATTTTCTATTTTGTCTTTATGATTTTATACCATGTGCTTATATGAACCAATCAATAGATTTTATTTTTTTTACGTGGGTACCGGGAGTCGAACTCAGGACCTCGTGCTTCTCAGCAGGCGCTTGTGCTACTGAGCAATCTCACTGGCCCAATAGATTATTTTTAACCCAGGCTTTGATACATCTTCATGAGCCTCAAGTTCATGCCACTTCTTCTTCAACCCTTTTGCTGGATTGCCGTGTTTTCTGATTCCCCTGGCTTATCTAGCTCCGTTCTGAGCCACCTTCTCCTGACTGCAAGTTACAGACCCGAGGCCACCTGAAAATACAAGCACTATTTGCTTTTCATCATGGAACCTTTAAGGCCCTAGTGAGAATTCTCTTTTGCTAAAAGGTGTTCTCATCGCTACCCCAGCCCACCTCTCACCCTCATGGATCTTTACCCTTCGTAAG
Source organism: Erethizon dorsatum (assembly GCA_028451465.1). NCBI lineage: Eukaryota > Metazoa > Chordata > Mammalia > Rodentia > Erethizontidae > Erethizon > Erethizon dorsatum. Next base: position 101,704,950 of record CM051833.1, read on the forward strand.
AAAACCGCTCTTCCTCTCTGGCTGCTGAATGAATATCCTGGGCTGGAGGGAGAGGAGCTTGTCACCAAGAAGGCTGGAGAGAAAGCTAAGAACCACAAAAAGGGTTAATAAATGTGGCTGTCTTTTTTTCTCGGCAGAAAACCTCAATCCACTGGGGCAGGAACAGTACACACAAAAGACTTGGATATAGGCAGCGGCCTCTTTCATTTTTATTGAATCCAACAGCTCAAAAGAAGCCTCAGACTGAGACAGGGGAAGAGTTGGGTGGTGAATTGTTCCGAATCACCGCATTTCTATGGGACTTGTGAATTCGGGACTTTGTGAATGGTCTGGGTGGGCCAGCTGCCACTCACTGAGGTCAAACACTGCCTGCCCAACACCGCTGGGTGTTAGTCCTCTCGCATATTTGTAAATGCAAACGTTAAGACGTGCCCTCCTCTCCGACCTCATGCCAGTTTGACCAGCCGCCCTGATGGAATGCAGGGCTTCCTCCAGGAGGCCCCGGAAGTAGTATCATCCCTGCTGGAAGCTTCCAGCGGATATAGAACCTGCCTCAGTCCTGAGGTCTGAAGCCAAATTGCCGAGGACGTGAGCTTGTCAGACTGAGCCACCTACCTGGCCAATCCTCTTCCACTCTAGCAGACTCTAGTCTGCTCTTCAATCCCATCGTGGTTGTCTGGCACCCAGCATCCTCTGGGACCAATGCTGTGCTATCACCATCTAAAGAGCTTCACTTCTTACCATGCACTGAGGCCTACAATGCCAGACACTGCACTAGGAATTTTAGAAGTCATATTTATAACAGCTTTGAGGTTGGTGTTTGAGATTTAAAGAAATTTCAAGCATAGCCCTGCTTCTACCTGATTCTTTTTTTTTTTTTTTTTTTTTTTTTTTTGGGTACTGGGGGTTGAACTCAGGATCTCGCATGCCAGCAGGCACCTGTGCTGCTGAGCAATATCACCGGCTCTTTTTTCACATGTGGGTACCGGGAGTCAGACTCAGGACCTCGCGCTTGCCAGGCAGGTGCTTACACCGCTGAGCCATCTCACCGGCCCCTTCTACCTGATTCTGAATCTATAATTTGTTCAACTGGGTCACCATCTTGTTCTACCTCCATGGTAATTTTTGAGGTGCTTATTATTAATCATATTTCTAGCTCCACCATCACCAAGAATGGTCCTATTCTTGAATTTTAGGTGGGCTGACTGAATTGAAAATCAGGGGCCAAGTTTTTAACCATATATTTATATGGTTTTCTTTCCCTGTTCTTTCAATAAAAGATAAGCGCTGAAGATACTGTAGAAGAAAGAAGGATAGCAGCGCTTGTTGACTAACTACAAAGGTGTGCTGCTTCCTTTTTTGCCCCCTGAGGTCTGGGGCCATTTAAGTAGGCCCACCTTCTTTTCCCTATCCTTATGGCTTTTTAAAAAAATCTTTCACAATGACATAGGTTTCTGTACTTCAAATTGCCACTTGGGATGTGGAAAAATCGTTAAAGGACGGAGATTACTCGGGTCTCTGTGTTGCTTGCTTGAAAATGTGCCACATTCAAGTCCTGTTTCTGATGTCCCTTGCTTCCTACAGCTAGAGCCTTGCAATCGCAGGTAGAACCAGGTATAGCCAGGGCACAGCGGTGTTCAGTGTCTAAAGTTCTACCAGCCTAAGGCTCAGTATCCCTTCTTGGTTCTTGAATTGCGCATCTGTTCCTGAGCCTTAGTCCTCACAGTGGGCCCAGGAGTTCTGATGGGCTTTGACTTCATCATTATTCCCAGATTCTTGTTGTGGTCTCGCAACTCATGCCCTTGTCACTTTCCAGAGCTGGACCCTGTTTTGTCCTTTCGAGTCGTTCTGCTAGGAAATGAGAGTATTGGTGTAATTAACAAATACTCAAGCACAGGTATATAAGGGTTTGTGACAAATATTATCTTATTTTCTCCATAAAAGACTTAGATATTGGGCCGGTGAGATGGCTCAGCGGCGTAAGCGCCTGCCTTGAAAGCGCGAGGGCCCGAGTTCGACTCCGGAACCCACATACGAAAAAGGGGCCGGTGATAGCGCTCAGCGGCACGGGCGCCTGCTGGCGCGCAAGATCCTGACCCCCCGGTACCCACAAAAAAAAAAAAAAAAGACTTAGACATTGGCATACAAGGACTAAGTAACTAACCGAAGGTCCCACAAGCCCAGATCTGCCTGGGACCAGAGTTCTGCACTCTCTTCCAGAGCAGAGGAGCCTGGTTTTGTCCCTGGAAAAGCAGTCCTGAACATGAAGTTCTCTAAGCACAGGTTCTCTAAGCAGAGGTGTCCACTGGGGTTTGACCACAAATGTTAGCTTTTAAAAATAGATCTATTGGGAAATATTTGCACAGCATAGAATTTATTCATTTGGAGTATACAACTCGGTGGTTTTAAGTATATTTCCCAGAGTTGTATCTTAGAACATTTTTATCACTTCAAAAAGAAACCCCATAACCACTAACAATCACCCTCCATTTCTCCCCACTCCCTGTCATACATAAACCTTAATCTACTTTCTGTCACTATAGACTTGCCTTGTGTCACATAATGTAGTGAAATGTGGTATTTTGTGACTGACTTCTTTCATGTAACATCATGTTTTCAAGATTCATTCATGTTGTAGCATGTATCCATATTTTATTCCTTTTCTTTGTTGAGTAATATTCCATTGTGTGGATGTACTACATTGTGTTTATCTGTTCATCAACTGATGGACATTTGGATTGTCTGCTTTTACCTCTTGTGAATAATGCTACAATGAACATGCACATACAAGCTTTGTGTGGACATTTGGTTTGGATTCTGTTGGGTATATGCGTATTGTGGGTTATGTGGTAACTCTGCTTAACATTTTCAGAAACCATCAGAATGTTTTCCAAAGTGGCAGTACAATTTTTTATTCCCATGAGTAAAGTATGAGTATTCTGGCCATTTTTAAATCCCATTTTGATAATGTTTCCTTGTTTATAAAGTGGAACTAATAATATCTACCCTACCTGATTTTTGTGAGGGTTGGGAATATGGTGTGAAATGGGATCCCCCTCAGTCTCTGGAACAGGGGTGGTGCTCAGGAAATGGCCACTTGATTCACAAAGGGGACAGTGGTAGGGGAACATCCAGGAGAAATTATCATGTGCTCACAGAGTGTTTTGTTTTTGTGTTTGTTTTGCTTTTTGTCTTTCATTCTTTCATTCTTTCTTCAGCTGTGCACAATTTGATGAGGGATTCTGCCATATCAAGGAACAAAGACGCACCTCAGAACCCCTGAAAAGAAGTGTTTATTTTGGGGACTACTTAGACCAGAACCAGAAGGTGGTCAGGACTTAACACAGAGTCCTGTTTTCTGTCTCTACTACAGTGTCTGGGCTTCTCCAATCTCCCTTTCATTGAAACTCCTTGCCTGGGTCCTACTTTGCTGGTCTGGTCTTATCCACTGGGAACAGCTTATGAGCCAATTATAGAGCTGTTGAATTGTCCGGGGATGCCATTCTTTGCCACATGCATTCCTGCCACTATTGGGCTTAGAGAACCACACTTGTCTTTGTCTATTTTGTGCTGCTCTTCCACCATATCACAGACTGGTTAATTTGTAAAGAGCAAAAATGGATTTCCCACAATGCTAGAGGCTGAGAAGCCCAAGACTGAACCACCAGCAGGTATGTGGTCTGATGAGAGCTGGGGCTGTCTGCTTCCAAAATGGCACCTTTCACACTGTACCCTCTGGAGGGGAAAACAAAGGGGAAGAAAATTATAGCCTCCCGTGGCAGCAGCCAGAAAGGTAAAAGGGCTCCCTCTGTGGAGACTTTTTATAAGGATGCCTGGCCCTCTCCATGGTGGAGGAGCCCTCATAAGCTAATCACTTCTGAAAGGCCCACCTCTTAATATTATCACACTGGTGACTCCTGGGTTTCAGAGGGCACACATTCAGACTGAAGTGTTACCCAACAAGTTTGCATTGCTAAGCAGCAGCCAGGGCCTCTGTTGCATCCTGGCCCCAGCTCCAAAGTCTACTCATCAACTGGGGAAGCCTCCCAGCAGGAGGAAGTTCTGGCAGTTGGAATACCTACCCAGGGGACCCATGATTTTACACCAAAGTCATGACAGTGTGTCGTGTTACAGAATTTGACTATTATTGGAATTGGGCAAGATGCACATTTCATGTCCAGCAGCAAAATTCATACAACAACTTAGCACCACTCCAGGTGAACATTTCCATGCTGAGCAGCCTTTGATTTAAACTTTCATTTTTATATTCTTTATACATACTTTTCTCCTGCAACTCTTCCATTTTCCCTCAAATTCTTGGTCTTGGCTGGCCCCTTGGTTCTTTTGTGGCTCTGGCACATGGGGAGTAATGGTTTAGAAGAAACCACAGGAGTATTTCTCCAGACAACGCTATTGTACCGTTGCTGTCTCTGCGTCCGAGCCCACAGCTGCCCTTTATGGTGGCCTGGATCAGACCTTTGCATGGAGGCTTTCCAAGAGACGACAACTGAGACTGTCCTGGACCTCAGGAGACAAGGACCAGGTACAATATTGCTAGTCACTCAGGCCAGGGGTGGTGGCCTACACCCGCAATTCCAGCGCTTGGGAAGTTGAGTCTGGAGTATTATAAATTTGAGACATGCCTGGACTAAATAGCCAGACCCTGTTTCATAAAACCACCGCTAACAACAAAAAAGTAAGTTCTTAGAGGCTCTGACGGCCAAACTAATTAGATCAACGCGTCATAGAGAAGACTGAAGTCTTCAGGGCCCACAGAAACATCTGCTTCATAGTGACACAATCAGTGCTGTTCGTATACTCAATGAAGGCACAGGAGATTGATTGTTTTTTGTTTTTGTACCAGGAATCGAACTCAGGACTTTGCGCTTGCCAAGCAGGTGCTGGGCACAGAAGATTTAATCTGCAACAGAACCCAGGAAGATGGAAAAAGGGCAAACCTAGCAAAGAAAGGGCAGTATGGTTCCCCCGAGCAGAGGCGAGAATGCCTTGGAATGGGGACATTAGAATCCTGAACAGACACTGGGAAGCGATCACCTCTTCCTCTCCTCCCCTCTGTCCTTGATATTAACTTGGTAGCAGCCTGGCTTATCCACAGGCCATATGTGACTATAGTTGGCTAAGGTCTCCATCACGGAGAGGTCACTGAGGGTAAAAGAGAAGGTTGTGACAAATCTAGGGTGACAAAGTCCAGCCCTCACAATATGAGTCCATTGGTGACCTGGCTGCCTGCAGCCTGCCCTGATGACACCCTACATTTGTCTTTGTGACTTGCACACATGGCCTCTGGAGGACAGCAGATGGGATAATGAGCTGACAGTCAAGCTGACACGAGGCAGGGTAGCCAAGGAAATTAGCCCTGTGGTTTATTTTTTAAGCTAGCAGCATTTACTGAATACCTTCCATGTGCCTGCATGGCTCTTTCTATACTGCTTTTTATTTAATCATCCCAACAACATCCCAATAAAGTGAGCTTCCCATTATTCCCTCGCTTTGCAGAGGAAGGGACTGAGACTCAGAGGCTACCTCTCCGTGGTTACACTACTGATCACAGTGAGAGATTTGCTTTTGCCTTTTGGTAGACAACACCAACCAAGGTCTGGACTTGTCACTGGTTATCCCTGACCCTTCCTCTCTGTTCCCATGACCAGCCCAGTCCAAGTCCTTTACTGTAGTTGTGCAGCCATGGCCCGTGAAGCCAGGGCACCTTCTACCCAGTCCACTCCCTGAACACTAAACTGGCCAGTTCCAGGTCTTGGGGATAAAGTGACCCTAGGCTTCATTGTCCCAGGACCCAGAGGAGACAAGCATCAGTGAGGAGAGGTAGGCTGCAGCCCTTCTCTGCTTCAAGGTGAGGAATTCTTTCCCAAAGTCTTTAGCTTCCTGGGAAGGCACACAGCCTGCACACTGGCATCCACACAAGGGGGACACAAAGCTGGTCCCACTGCCCTGTCCACATGGGAAGGGAGGGAAGGCAAACTTCCTGGCCAGTATGTGATCCTGGGACTGGGTCCTCCTGTGGGCTATGCTGGTCCCAAGGCTAGGAATTTCTTCCTGGAGAGTCCAGTTCTTTCTTCTCCTCTTCATTCCCAAAGGCCCAGTGACATTATTTCTGCACAGGCTTCCTGGTACCCAAAGAAGCCACGGTGCCTCCCAGGATGCCGGCCTGTTCCTGCTGTCCCTGCCTGCCACAGCAGCCAGCCTGGCCATGGCCAGTCCAGAAGAAAGATCTGGCCTCCTACGTTCTTTGAAGAAAGGTAATGTGTTTATTAACTGAGTTGGACTCGACATGGTGCATGTGCTATCCCATCAAACTTACCCCCCGGCTCCTTTTCCCTTCCCCAAACCTGGAAGGACACATGGATTTTCCACTGAAGCTGTTTTGTCATCCAAAATAACTTAATTATCTACAGATATTACAACCCCAGTGCATCTAAATCTAAGCGCTACTTACTCATGTGTTTCACATCTTTGCCCTTGCCTGTCACAGACACTGCCCCCACATTCAGGTGTTCGCGCGCGCGCGCACACACACACACACACACACACACACACACACACACAGAGTGGGGGCCTGACCTTGGAATCCTGTTATAGGAAGGTCCCATCTCCTCACTTTCCCTATAGCCGTTCTCTTGACCTTGCAGGGTACAGACTACAGGGAGGGGTGTGACAGGAAAAGCACACAGGTCCACAGAGGAGCTTGTAACCTGAGCTCAGGCCCTCAAGGAGCCCCAGATGTAGGCCGCTTTTATGAGTTCTTTGGAGACTCCTCCCTTCCTGGCAGTCTTCTACTTGCAATGACTCGCCATGAGCAATGCTTCTCCACTTCGGGGATCCAGAGATGCATTCCTCTGTTGGGGTCCCCTCCTCCCTCTCTGCCTCCTCAGGCTGGCTCCTTTCCAGGGCCCATCTGGAAACAGGTGACACTTAACCTGTCCAAGGCTCTGCCTCCCTCTCAGGCACCTTGCATTTTCCCATCAAAGATCAGCCTCTGTACCTTCTCTAATTCCAGGGGTCACAAGCAAGCTCCCTGTGGAGTAGTTTCCTTGAGCACCACCTTACACTGTCCCCTCACTCCCTGGTAGACAGTCTTTCACACAGGCTGACCCTTTCTGAGGAAAGCCTTCCTACCAGCTTCTAACCAGCCGAACTCTGCTCCACGGTCTCCAGCTTCCTCGGCTTCCTTATCTCTGGCTCTAGGCTCTGGACAAAGAGAAGGTTGTTCGCTGGAGGACCCAGCACCTCACTCTCCGGAGGCAGCTTTAAGCATCCATTGTTTTCAGTTCTGGGGCCTCAGGCAACACTCAGAGACAGGAAAAGTCTTGTTTAACAGCTGGTTAGGGTTGGACGGCAGAACTGGGGAGACTTGATCCCTCTGGGCTTCAGCAAATCCACTGTGGCTTCTTTGGTGTCCTAACCCTGGAAAGGGGCTGGCAGGCTGTGCCTTCTCAGTGAATTCCTGGGCTCCATCCCCAGCTTGTCTCTGCTTCCTGGATGACCTCATCTCCCCCCATTCTCCTGCTATGATCTCATTGTTGAGGACAAGACATGGTGGAGCTGAATTGCTTCCAAATCCAGTTAGCCCAAGTTGCCCTGGCGGAAGAAGGTCCAAGGCGCTGCAGTTTGGGAAATGTAGTGGGGGACTGGAATGTGGGGTTCTGTCTTTGCTCTGCTGTGCTTAGGGCTGGGGTCTAGGGACCAGCTCATGTGAGGCGTTAATGAGTTGGGCAACCTTGGGGATGTCACCCACCCTACTGGCCTTGGGAGCATCACTTGTAAACTGGAATCAGGGCTTCTCCAGAAACAGCAGGTTGAAATGAAATGAGCCGGGGTGGGAAAAGGCAGCTCCAACCAGTGGCTGTCACTGGATCACTTCAGCTTGTCATGGGGACTTGGGGGTCCTAGGAACTGCCATGCACTACGAAGTCATTTGTCACAGCTCTGATGGTTCCACTCTGAGCTCTCAGTTGTCCCTCCCTGTCTTGGTGTGAGCACTGTCACCAACACAGTGCCTGGAGCCAGAATCGAGGCCAGGCACTGACATTTCCTTGCTCCTCCATGACAGCAAGAGTGTGGTCCTGCGGGTCAGCCTCCAAACTTTACCTGGAAATGGCTCGTCTCCTCTTGTACTTCGACGGATAAAGTCTCGCCTGGTTTCTTGGCAAGATCTTCTTCATAAGCCTCTTCCCTGTCAGTTGTCTTAGTCCTATCTGTTGGAAGCTCCCTCACCGCTGCCTCATTATGCCTGCCAGTGAGTGTTCACATATGTGTAGGATTATTTAGAGAGCATTTCTCTTCTGTACTCAGACTGTAAAATCCCCAAGGTCTGGACTGGGTCTGTTTTACTCATCATTACATTCCAGTGATGTACACAGAAACTAGTACATAATAGATGCTCACTAAATACTTAAATTATAAGGGGAAGAATGAAGAATGAAGGAATGGAAAATCCCAATGGTGTCCTAAACAATTGGACACCCCTGACTGCAGACTAAGCTCACTCTCAATCATTCTTTAATTTTCCTACCAAATCTAAGCTCTGGAATCCTGTAGGCAGCAGGATGACAATAACCACATAGCTGGGCCTGCAGAATCTAGTCCTCGTTTCCCTAAGTCACATCCTATCTTCCCTGCAGGCTCTACATCAGGCTTTCTCACCCTCAGCACTTGTGACGTGTTTGACAAGACATGGTTGTGGGATTTTCTGTGAACTGTAGGATGTTTAGCAGTGCTACTGGTGTCCACCCACATCTATGTCATTAGTAACCACCCCTAATTGTGACAAAATGTCCCTAGACTTTGCCAAATGTCCCCTGGGGAGCAACTGTCCTCAGTAAAGAATCACTGTTCCGGCCATATCCAAAGGTTTCCCCAAACATGCTTGCTCCAGCTCTCAGATGTTCCAGGTCTTTGTAAGTCCCATCCCCCAAACTGAAATGCTGTCCCCTCTAGGATAAGAGACTTTCTGTTCATTTTTCCAGATCTAACACCATGTCTCCCCTTTCCCGTGAAAACTTCCCTGATTTCCTGGGGCAGGGACCAAGGATAATAATAGGGATTGTGTGGCCCTCATGATGCCTCTTGCAGATTAGGCAACTCCATGCGCACACAAAGGTGTGGGAGGACGACACAGAGGCCATGTTTGTCCAACAAATGGCACAGAGTTGGTGCTCATGGAAGAGAAACAGAAAGTTTGTCTTCAAATAGCACAGGGATGATCTATAACTGAGGAATTTATTTTGTGAGTTGTGAGTGACATTTTCTGGGAGGCTGATAGTAATTTAATATTAGGGAGATCTGGTTGGTGAAAAATGATTTCGGGCCTTTGGTGGGGGGACACCCCCGTGCCCCCACTGTTAGGACATTCAGGCAGAGAGAGGCTGGAGACCATCAGCTGGATGCCCTGGGTCTTTGTCCTGGGATAAGAGTTCAGTAAGTGACCTCTCAATTCCTTTCTGACTCAAGGACTCTACAATTTGAAACCTTCCTGCCATTTGCCAATAAATTGCACGATAGAGATACATTTGGGAGTACCCTCCCAAGATATATTTTGGGAATACCCAAAATGAAACACCCGCTTTTTTTTTTTTTTTGTGGGTACCGGGGGGTCGACCTCAGGACCTCGCGTGCCAACAGGCACCCGTGCCGCTGAGCGATATCACCAGCCCCTTTTTCGTATGTGGGTTCCGGGAGTCGAACTCGGGCCCTCGCACTTGCAAGGCAGGCGCTTACGCCGCTGAGCCATCTCACCGGCCCGAAACACCTGCTTTTAATTGTACTAATTGGTAAAGATCTCTGGCTCCCAAAACACAGTGAGTGATATTTCTCCTTGTAAAGTCAGAGGCAGGCCCGGCGGGAGCTCATGGTGGACGCTATGGTGTGCTGCCCATCACCCCGTTCAAACCCAAGGACTAAACTCACCGTCGATGGGCACACGGGTTTGAAGCTGGGCTTCCCTTTCCAAACTGAGCCACTCTGTAAGGCTGTTCCAGCTCCCGAGCATGCTGTGTGGCCAACTATGGCCTTGACTGAGATTGTACGACATCTTTTCCTCCACTGTCTGCCTGCCTCCTGCCCTTCCAGTCTTTGGGGGTGGTGATCACACGCCTCTCCCTAGTGAACATGCTCCCCACTAATCTCTGTCTTTCCTGGGGGTCCCACTTGGAAAAGGCCCTTCTTGCCCCACCTCTTGGTTTCTCTCCAGGGCCCATTGTACTATTCCTGTGCAGATCAGAGCCTTAAGAGCCACGTTCCTTCAAAAACCATACAAATTTTCATTAGCTTGTGGTGACTTATGAGAAGCCCGTGTGTCTCAGAAGTTCTGAAGCCTTTGGTCACTCTGATTGTCCTTGCTGTCTGTGCCCAGGCAATTGGAAATCTGGAAGCTCTCTTGTAGACCCTTTATCCAACAAGTCTCCAAGGCCAGGACAGCTAAGTAATATGACAGTGCCTGAGAGGCGATAACACTGGGATGTTTCACAAAATGCAGAACTAAATATACTTTTGGTGTGGGCTGTAGAAGATGCCCCAGGTCCCATAGGCAGGATGTGGAAAAACCAGGATTTACACATGCATCAGCCAGTTCTGGAGGCCGTAGCTGCAACCGCTGGATGAAACTGCCCCTCATAAGCTGCGGCCCAGGGAGGGCAAGGCCAGGTCCTGACTGCAGGAGTTTAGGCGGAAGCACTACGTCCCTCAAACACACCCACCCGAAGGGTAGGGAGCTGTGGGAAGTAAGCAAGTGGTGAAGCATTCACAGGAAAGACAAGAAGGAAGGAGGCCTTGGCACACAGACACACCTTGAGCTTTCTCTGGCCTCTGCAAAGTTGCACAAACCCGCCTGGCATCTGGTAAGGAGGCAGAGAAGCCAAGACGAAACAGACCTTGGCTCTCCATCTCTCCTTTCCAGAGACCTCATCCGCAAGGTCTGCCTTCCCTAAATGGCATTTATTCAAATGATGTGTCTCAGAAGGATGCCAGGCCTAGCAGAAATCCCTCAGGGATTTGAACCTGCAGTTCCTTGGAGCAGAAGTATTTCAAACCTGAGGCTTTGGTCCCTGAGCCAGGTCCCGAAAGGATGGAATGTGAATTTTGTGCTTTGATTTAAATCTGGACAGGAGAAAAGGTGCCACAGACTGCTCTCTGCCCACGAGGAGTGCTGGCATGGGAGGCTCTGCCCGGTCTCTGGGTGCAGCAGACACCACAGGAGAGACAACAATGGCCCCAGTCAATGCAAGGGCTGGGTGCACATTTCCCATGCTCCTGCAGGGTTTTCCTTCTTCACAAAGATCCTCTCCGCATGAGCAAGTACCTACTATGTGCAAAGTGCATGTCTGCCACATCATCACTACTAGCAGGGAAGGAAGGAAATGGTACCTTCTAGGCAGTACTAGAACTAGGGCTCAGGTTTTGTTGAGGTCACATACCTGGGCTCAGGCCACTGGGTTTCAAATATTCCAGTTTAGTTCTGGACAGTCCACATGTCAGGGGTTGTAGGAATGACGCATCCCCTTGCTCTGTAGAGCCCTTTCTGGGAGGGGGCCATGCGCATGGCTTAAAACCCAAGCAAGGGTCTAGCAGGGCCCACTCTGGCAGTTCACGGTGGATTATTAAACACCCAGAACTGGGCTCCTGTTGACATTGTGACACCAGCCTCATGAGCCGATGCGAATGGGCAGCTTTATAATAAACCCCAATGAGGCCTCCAAAGATCTACATGCCACGTGGAGAGAATGTACTGGCTGCTGCTTGAGGTAAATCTTGTCATTTCCATTCTCAAAGCGCTCACGTCAGGAGCCCTAGTTAGGAACTGGTATCGCTGCCTGCCCGGCCCTGGGAATCCCTCCTGCCTACAGGGGCAGCACGGGTTACTTCGCGTCTGCTTTCACGAAAGCCCGCGCCTGCGAGGGATCCATCTGTGCTCGTCCCCCATGTCTGGGTTTGCAGGGTCGCTGCTCTCCCGAAGGAGCATTGTGTAGACAGTTGTGTCTGGATGCCGACCTGATCCTACAAGACACGGGCTGTGGCTGGATCCCCAAGGGACACAACTTGTCTTTTCTGGTGACTCGGTTTACATCTAGGCTGGAGTACAGGCCCGGGAGGTCTTCATTGCCCAGACAATGGCCATATTAGGGGAGGGCCTGGGAAAAGGGACACAGACTCTGGGGACAGTTTAGGGCCAACCCCACCTGCGGTCCATGTTCCTTCCCTTGAGAAGCAGAGGGCGTGAGGAGGAGAATACAGACCCCAAAAGGCAATTCTGTCTCCAGACAAGACGGGGAGCGGTAAGGCTGAATCACGTACCCGTCCCTACTACCTTCCCTGAAATCCCTGTACTGAAGCTCTAACTCCTGGAACCCCAGAACACGGAGTTGGAAATAGGGTTGCTACAGATGTAACAAGCAGATGTGAGGTCATTAGAGCAGGACCCTAATCCAAGGTGACTGATGCCCTTATGAAAAGGGGAAGCTGGGGCCCAGACATGCACACAGGGAGAGCACTGCATGCAGGTGGAGGTAGGGACAGGAAGGGGTGACACCTCTGTGATCCAAGGGACACCAAGGTTGCCAGCAAAACCCAGGCTGCACACGAGAGTGTGGAACACACTCTCACCACCCTCAGAAGGAGTCGACCCTGCCAACCTTGATCTCACACCAGAAATGTGGGCCAGAAAGCTTTTGTGAAAATACCAGGTTGTGGTCATTATCAGGGCAGCCCTAGCAGGGGAATCAGACTGTCCTGCAGCTCGGCCCCTGGCATCTAATGCAAGTCCTTCTCCCTTGGAGGGGCAGCTCCTGGATGGATTATTACCCTGCTGATGCCAGAGGTCACTTATACACCCTCAGGGTAGCAATAATAGGGATAGCGATTCTTCATTTATTTGATAAACATTTAAGGACATTTGAATATCTACTGTGTACCTGGCCTATCTTAGGTGGTGAGCATTCAGCACGAACAAAGCAGCCCTCGGGGAACTTACATTCTAGAGGGGGAAGGAGGCCACAAACAAAATGTGTGAGTAGCTGATAATAATCAGGCAGCGATAAATGCAATGGAGAGAAATAAAATCCAAGCAGGGGATAAGGACAGGTGGAGGGGCAGGGAGCAATTTCAGGGAGGAGCTCTCTGAGAGGGTGAGGTCTGAGCACAACCCAGGAGGAGAGGGAAAGTCCCAGGGACCTGGGAGAAAGGCGTGTTCCAGGCAGAGGGCACAAGAGCAAAGGCCCAGGGCTGGAGCCTGGCGGCCATGGCAGGAACCATTGAATGCCAGAGTGGCAGGAGCAAGGGAGGATGTGACAGTGTGCCTGCCCTTCTGAGTCCGTGCCTTGGTCTCCCTCATGCTCCCTGCCGCACAGACATGAGAGCAGTAAGGAAGAAGATGGGCTGGCCAGAAACCTCCCAGAAATGGGCCAGGGACCACCTCAGATACATGCTGCACCTGTAGCCACAGTGACTGGAGGTACTTGGGAAATGGGTTCTTTGCCTGCTAGGAAAAATATAGGCCACTGTTATTCTGATGCCACCAGAAAAATAGCCTCCTAATTCTCTGGCTCTAAGGGAAGCCATTTAGAGCAGGTTTTATCTGCATGAGGTCCCTCCTCTTCTCTTGCCCCAGGCCAACCTGCCTGGGAGGGGTGACCTTGAGCTCAGACACCTTCCCCTGTGGGTCTGAGGTGAGGAGCAGCCTCCCCGGAGACAGTGGGCCCTTCAGTTTCTTCTGAGGATGGCACCTCCACCTGTCACCTTGGGTAGCCACGGTGTTCCAGTGTTTGAGGCTTCATCAGCAATTGCGAAGCAGTAATTTATTTGCCTTCTAATTGTTACAAGTCGCGACTCTAGCTGAGTTCTCTACAGACTTCTCCCAGAAGGAGGGAGATTTGGAGGCAAGGAGGCAAGGAGATTGGCCTGGGCCACATACAGGCAGTCTGTGCTCTTCCCTGCTTTGTCTGCGCGCAGTGGAGGATACAGTGGATCTGATGGTGGGGGTGGCTTGACCATTACCTTGTCTCATAAAGTGCAGAGGAAAGGAACCCTTCTGAGCAAATCAATGCAGCCGATCACATACTCATTAGTCGCCTGTGTTAGGCATCACGCAACATACCACAGATGCTGCAGGAATAGATGCTGAAGTGCCTGCCCCCAGGAGATGCCAGTCCCACCAGTGCCATGGTGCCATGTCCCTCCATGGGCATGGCTTTTGGTGGAAAGGGAGTTTAAAGAGCAAAGAGAGGACTAAAAAAGCCCAAAGCTGGGCATGGTTGATCAGTCCTGTAATCCCAGCACCCTGGGAGGCTGAGGTGGAAGGATCACAAGTTCGAGCCCAGCCTGGGCAACTTAACATCTTAGTGGACTCTTCTCCAAATAAAAAAAGTGTTAAAAGAACTGGAGTTGTGGCTTAGTGCAAAGGCCCTGGGTTCAACCCCCAGTATCCCCCCAACAGACACGCAAGAGTTTAAGTAAAATCCATATTAAATTTTTGCAGTAGAAGGGCACAGACCCAGGGCTTAGTGATTTGGGTCTGAGGAGGAGGGAGGATGAGCTATGGGGAAAACCCCAACCGGATGCTCGGACTCTGTGGGGGTCCTGTCACCCCAGCTGCAAAGGCCACAGTGGGGCTCTGAGAGGGTGGGGCTGGATGTGTGGCTTGAGTTGCTGAGTCACGGTACCTCCCAAAGCCCCTATTGGGACTTCTTTCCAGAACTGGCTTTTTCCACTGTATGAGCCCATTCTGTTTGTCTACAGAACCCTCAGACTGCTCCTCAGCCGCGTATAAAGCTGTGTACACACACACACACACACACACACACACACACACACACAAAACCTCTTTGAATTTTCAATGCTTCATGCTTAGGGAAAAAGAAACAAAATTAACTCTCCAGAACCCAACCCCTAACTCTCTAGAATTGGCACAGCCTTGCTTTGTGCGGATTGCCAAGGGCTCTGCGTGCCTTGTGTGGCTGCTCTGGTTCTGGTCCCTTCTGGTTAGCAAGGAGGCCGCCTCCCCGCAGCCCAGGAATCCAGCTCATTTCCTGTATCTCCTATTTCCTTGACATGTGGCACACATTTCCTGTAAGGCGCAAGACGCGAGTCCAGTGGTTGGGGGAGGTGGCAGTGCAGGGAGACCGAGGTGCCTTCTGCTGAGTGACAGCCACACGCTGTCTCTGGCCCCTCACCCCACGTCCTGAGCAGCCTGGGCTGGGGTTTACCTGACCGTCTTAGAGGATGGCTTCTGGGGGTGGGAGGTGGATAGGCAGCAGCTGAGATCGTGGACGAGGAAATAACCCTTCACCTGTGTGATGCTCGGACTCCTTGGGGACCCTGTCACTCTAGAAAACCAGAAGATTAAACACAGAAGAAAGTCCAAAGACCTGGGTTGTAGGAGTTTTTGAAAGAACACTTGCCAAGGCCTTGATCAAGCAGCTGCTCTTGGTCACACAGTTCTGCGAACATTTATTTTTCATTTGCCTTCCCTAATGTGGCAAAGCCTCGGGGCAATAAGTGCCACACCATGCCAGACTTATAGTGAGGCTGATTTCTGGCACGACTGGGGTACATTTGATCTTAGGACCCTTTAATCACTAAAGCAAGTGCAGCACCAGTCTGGTTTCTAAGGCACGTTCTGTTTGACAGACTCGTGGGATGGGCTCTACGAGGTCTGGCCCCTGACTTAAATCTCAAGTAGTGAAGGAAGATCCCCTTCGTTTTCTTATTTCCTGTGCAAGCCCAGAACCTATCACCCATGACCCTAATTCAGTAGACATGTATTAAGCACCTTGTAGAATATTAGAATACAAAGGCAGCTGTTGGAAGCTAGTCCCAAAGTGATGATGGCTTAAACCCAGTGGGAAAGTATTTCTCTCTTGGGTGACTGAACACCTGTACGTAAGCAGCACCGCTGGCTAGGAAGGTGGCCTGTGGCATCTGAGACAAGCTCCTGTTCTTGTTCTGTGCTGTTACTTGGGTATCCTGCTCACCTCTGCTTGGACCAACACTACTGCCCAGACATCTGCTTTGCAGCGAGAGAAAGGGAGGGCAGGGCGCTCTCCTTGTAAGAGGCAAACTGGAAGCAGCATGTGCCCTTCAGTCCCTGGCCTGTTGACAAGAACATAGTTCCAGGGCCAGAGCTAACACAGGGGAGACTGGCAAATGTTATTTTGCCAGGAGGCCATGTGCCCAGGCAAAAAGTCAGTCCTGGGGGAGACAGACAGAGTGGGTGCTAGGGGAGGTTTGCAGTTTCTGTTCAGTGTTTAAGATGTTAAGTAGGTGCTGAATCTGGAGAAACGAGATGAGGCCCATTCACCACGGGTTTATTTCATTTAAGGGACCTGCAATCTAGCATGCTTTGCAGGAAATGTGCGAGGCAGACTTTGAAAAGGGCACTTGAACAGAGGAAAGGAAATCCTCTGTTGTTGACATGATAAATTTGGAATTTGATCTGGATGTGTGGATGGAAAGAATGGGAGAGGAAGAAGCAGTTCCACACAGAAGGACGAGACTGAGGCCTGAGGGAGGGAGGGGAAGGAGGGCTGTTTTGGAGGGGTGGGATCGAGCGGCAGGCGCATCGGTGGCTGTGGATGGGCAGAGGTGAGCTCAAAGAAAGTAGGCTGGGTGGGCCTGGCCTGGGCCACCCAGGCTTGTGCTGCTTCCTCTGGCCACAGAGGGATTTGTCCAGGGCTGCACTGGGTGGCGGTCACTCTGGAAGCAGTGTGGTGTGAGGGTGGGGTGGCAGCTGCGAGCAGTGTGCACGTGTGTGTGTGTGTGTGGAAGGGAAGCGATGGACGTAAGAGACTGCGGCCAAGTAGACAGGTAACTGAGTGAGAGCGTCAAGGGAGATTAGAAACTAAATGCATGCCGTGAAAGTGATCGCACAGGTGACTGCAGGTGAGAACTGCACAGATGTGGGACACAGGGTTGAGGGAAATACCTTCTGTGTCATTTTTCATATTTTTTGAAATTTGAACAATATAAATGTATTTTATATTTAAGAAGTTAAACTAAAAATTTCAAGTTTACAAAAATAGAGGGTGAACAGAAGTTTCTAATCAGGTTTCTGAGCATGTTCTAAAGCACTTCAGAAAAAAATGGATCTGTGAAACACCTCCAGATGTGAAATTGCCCCATGCCTGCAATCCTGGAGGCCAACACTGAAAGTGTCACAGTGACCTACGATGTCCACGCAGGAGTTAGATATGGGTGGCAAGATGCAGTGTGCACTTGCCTCTGACCCGTGAGTGGATTTCTTGGCTCACTCACTGAAAATCCAAATTCGGGCCCCAAGGGCACTTCCTCTTCACGCTCCAGCCCCGAGGCCTTGCATCTGTAGGAATAGCTACTTCTTTATTTGACCGAGGTCTCTTTAGTCTACTGCTTCCTTTCCATTCTCCCTGCTGCCTCCCTTAAATGCTAGGCCTCTTGACCTTGCAAGGGCTTCTTCATTGTCTCTTTTCAAATAGTCTTATCACTTTCACCTCCATCACACTCTGTATGCACACACACACACACACACACACACACGCATGTTCACTCCTCACAGCTACCACCCCATCCCAAGATCACACTGCTTCTAGAGTGTCCTCCATCCAGTGCAGCCCTGGCCAAGTGTCTGTGGCCAGAGGAAGCTGCATGAACCTGGGTCTGCTGCTCCCAAACAGGCCTGCCCTTCCTCCCTCCTTCCCTCCTTCCCTCCCTCCCTCCTTCCTTCCTTCCCTCCCTCCCTCCTCCCTCCTGCAAGGTCTCAATCCACCCTCTGCCTGAAACTGCCTCTTCCACTCGTTCTTGCCATCTACCATATTCAGATTAAAGTCCAACTCCATTACAACAGGGATTTCCCTTCCTCTATCCTTCAAGTCCCCTTTTCAAAGTCAGCCTTGCACATTTGTACAGTAGATTACAAATTGATTTATGGCAAGACAGAAGAAGTGTTTGATTGTGGAATAGCTTTTTGTTGCTGTTAGTGGGGGCTTTTTGTTGTCATTGCTGGTGTTTGTTTGTTTGTTTGTCTGAGTCAGAGTCTTGGCATATAGTTCAGACTGACCTTGAATTCTCTATGTGGCCTAAGCTGGCTGCAAACTTGTGGTGATCCTTCTGCCTCAGCCTTCCAAGTGCTGCAGGTTTTTTTTTTCAATTTTATTTTTATTAGTCCACGTTTGCAGTACAAAATTATTGCATCCCTTGTGGGGAGTTGGTACATGGACATAACAATCTCAGTTCTTTTTTTCATACCCTTTTCCTCTCCTCGCTTCTTACTCCCTCCATCTCTTGATCCTCTTCCCATTTGAACAAAATTTATTTCCTTATTTCTTATTTATTTATCTTTTATTTTGCTCTTTTTTTATAATTTGGTTTCTCATATAAGAGAAACCATGCAGTATTTAAACTTGTGTGTCAGACTCATTTCTTAAAATTGGTCTCAATGTGCACCCATTTTCCTACAAATGACTCAAGTTCATCCTTCGTTATGGAACAGTAGTACTCCACTGTGTATAAATACCATATTTTAAATTCATTCATCTGTTGATGGACATATAGGCCGCTTCTATTTTTTTTTTAAATACTAGAAAGACACCAAGGTGAGTTAATTTGGCTGAGATGAAGGGTTCTTCATTCTAGTGCATTTTCACTTGGGTGAACTGAAACTCCCTCCATTCTAGGACATGCTGAAAGCCAAGATGGCTGGAGACACCCAGTGGAGCATGGGAACATGGTTTCATTGACTGAGGAGGGTCAACTGCAAACATCTCTTCCTCCTTCCTCATTTAGTGAGGTTATGTTGGTAGTTTGAAATTGGCCATGGTGGGAATATTTATGCCACGTAAATTGGTATAAATTCAGCTCTTTGCCCCTGGAGAGGCCAGTTGTTAAACATTTACCAGCACAGTGCTGGGGACATCCATCCAGATTGGCCATTTTTGTTTCGAGAGCTTCACTGATCTTGGTGTGTTCCCTTCTTCAGCAAGTTGTCCTCTACCACAATACCATCTTGTTCACTCATTCTTTTCCCAACAGTTCCATCAGTTCAGCTTTAACTAACAGACAAAAGCCAACGCCATCTCTTGACAGAGCAAAAGTTACTCATTGGGTCATCCTGCATTTGCTAACACTTTTCATATTTTTACAAGTAATAGTGATTGTGGTTACCATCCTCTTGATTCAATTCAAGATATCTTAGTTACTCAGTTTTTCATCAGTCAACTTCACTCTTGAGCTTCATGAGCAAAATAGAGGTCTGTTGGTCTGGCCTTCTGATTTACAAATAATGATGGTCACTCTTCCATTTTAATCACAGTGACTGATCCTTTGGCATGGGAAAACTGACTAATCTGGAAGACTTTTTGAATATCATAAGGGCAGAATACTAGGTGTATTAAAGAAAGGGAGACACAGGAGTTAATTTTGAAATGTTAAAATGGGGGGTATAAGCTGATATTAAGTCATTGATTGAAATAGGGAAGCAAGAGGGATTTGATTAAGGGAGTATGTCTTGATTTTTGATGTTTAGCTTGTAGTAAGGTGGCATGGGAGAGATTAAAAAGTGAGAATTAAACACAGAACACTTGGATGGAAGATAAACTATAAAAGGTTTCTTTGCCAGATGTGTGCCCAGTCATCCTGTGTTTCTTCCTCTAACAACTACCTCTCCTGTCGCCACGTTTGGAACCCCTTCCAACCCACCCCTGCTATTCCCCACTGGGCATAACTGATGGAGTCAGGAGTGGTGACCTGACATAGGCTGGCTGATCAGAATCAAGCTCATGAGAATTTGGAATTAGTACACATGACTATTACAGTCTTTGTGGGTATTGAATTTGTAAGGTGCTGTAGCCTGGGGGAAAAGGAAACCATGTTTGAGTCTCCATGATGCTACCACGGGGCCAGATGAACAAGTGGAGAGAGCAAGTCTACAGATGCAGAGGAAGGAGCGGGGTGGAGCACGTGGTTAGAGAAGAGCTGTGGTGAGGGGGCAGTCTGATGGAGGAAGGAGAGAGAAAGTAGCTGCTTTGGTCTGAGCGTTCTCCAAGCCCAGCGCCAACTTCTCATGAGGCTTGACTCCTAGCTGTCACCTTTGGGTTCTAGGACATATCCCAGCTACTTTATAATAAATCCAGTTTTACTTAAGTTAGCTTGAAAAGTTTCTGTTTTATAGAACTGAACCATCAATCTTTAAGCCGCTTGCTCTGCCGCTTACTATTTATAAGCCGTAACCAAGTCACTGAGCTCATGTTACAGATGGGTTTTAGTTTCTTCATCTGTAAAAGGAGGGTAATATTATTTATTTTTTAGGGGTCTGTGAATATTAAATAAGACATTGTATGAAAAGCACTTAGAAAAGTGATTGGTGTTTGATAATGACTGAATAAATGTCAGGTAATGTTATTTTGTGAAAATACCTAGCATAGTGCCTATGTTTGATGGAAACCATTGTCAGTTGACCAGTGTGTGGCCTCTTGAGTCTTCATACCCTTGTTATTCTCTCCGCCTAGGATGTCCTTTGCTATCACATCACTGGGTCACCCTCCCCTTAACCTTCCCTTGAAGGTCCGCTACATGGCCTTTCTCTGAGCTGACAATTGTTATCCTGTATTATTATCTTACTACTGTTTCCTTTAAATTTTGATATCCTAAAAGGAGGCCATACTTTTCTTAGTATCTCCAGTTTTTAGCAACAGACTTCACACATGACAAAGTCTTTATAGATGTTGATTAATAAGTCAATGTGCTGGCAAGCGCAAGATCCTGAGTTCAATTCCTGATACCGAAAAAAAAAAAAAGAAAAAAAAATGTGTAGAACAAATGACCAGTTTTTACGCTGAGGTAAAAGATATCACGTGGGGATCCTTTACAAAAGGAAGATGGCTAGAAGTCATAGATATGCATGGGATCCCCAGGGGACTGTAGCATGAGGAGAAAGGTGGAAGGGAAGGGGTGGGATCAGAGGAGAAAGAAGACTTGAAAAAGAAGTCAGAGTTCGTGAAGGAGTCAGGAAGTACAGACATGTAGACATCGAAAAAGAATATGAGAGAGTTTAAGGAGTGGTCAGAAATGTCAAAACTCACACAGTCAGGGCATAAGATGACATAGACAAGGATACTGACGTTGTACTTTGGAAGCCATTATCTGACAGCAGTTTCAGAAGGCTGGCCAAAGAGAACGCCAGATTATAACATACTTGTGCTAATGGTTAGTATACATTATTCTGGTGGGAGTTCAATGAAAAATGAGGGGGCAAGAGGGATGATGGAAATATTTACAGTATTAGGATAGGGAACCTGTCCTACATTCAAGCGAGTAGGCTGTCTACGCTTTCTTTTTGCTACTTAAAGTAATGCTATACTTGTTCTCTTCTCCATTTGCCATTTTCATTAGGCTTCTCCTGCAACTTGATAAACAAGCTTTTATTAACAACTATCTCTACTCTTCATGATCTTATACACTGGTTGTCTTATTTCTGCTGTTTTTTTCTATGGAAGCTCATCCATCCATCCATTCACCCATGCATCATCCATCCATTCATCCTTCCATCTATACGTCCATTTATCCACATAATAAATATCAGACCGCCATCAAGGTCCAAGCACTACCTTAGGAATTGTAGGGAACCAGGACTGGCCTTGAGTTTTTAGGCTAGATGAGAAGACTAGAACACGTAGGCTGCTTTCTCTGAAGTTTTCTGGTTTCATTCTCTTGGAAGTTACCGCCACATCTTGATGCTTTGGATTTCCTCCCTGGCTCTGGGGATTTACAGTGATTGACCGTCCCAGAATGCACCCCATGTCGGAAACCAGGTCCTACTAAGCAATTGTTCAATAGAAAGCTGGAGTCCAAAGGCATCAGTCAGGGTGGTTTGGAAGCCACTCTGCCAGAGACTTGCACATTTATTCATGGCGTATCATTTGGAATAAAAAAGACAGGCTGACCTCGGACATCTTTTAAGAAGTTCATGATTTATTGGAGGCATCGGAAGAAATATAAAACTAAATAGTAATATAATCCCCTGGGGGAAGCCTTGCTTCAGTATTTTACGTAATATTAGAACCTCAGCAAATAGTTTCCCTGAGATAAAAACTTTGGCAAACATTCAGCTGAAACATTTGAGAAGTGAAACCATTCATGTTTTTATGTCAGGAGACTTGAGTCTCATCCAGCCTTCTAAATATCAAATTTTGAAAAATCCCCCAATGCAAAGAAGTAGGAAATCTGTAACACAAATAACTCTAAACTAGCTTCTCTAACTCCAGTTCTAGAGATGGTGGGTGATTTTGAACTCCTCTTCTTGGCTCGTTTCCCCATACCACCAAAATAAGCTTTAGCACTTTGTTTTGTGATTCTGTAGGATGTGAAGGAAAGAAATCTGCTGAGTCTTCAGTATTTCTGTGGGATCATGCTTGTTTAATTTAGGAAAAAGTTTTGCTACAAATAACAGGTACTCTAACCAAAAGGTGCTTACACTACGGAGTTGGGCTTTATTTTCCTTAAATAACGAGAAGTGTTGAGGTGGACTGCCCAGGGCCGGCGCAGCTCTTCCCGGATGCTGTCAGGTCCTTTGTATCTTTCCAGCCCGCCATTCTCTGTGTGCAGCTTGGGACTGGGTATCAAGCAGGGCATTCTATAATACCTGCTGAACACCCAAGGAGCTGTTTTGGAATTTTTTTTTTTTTTGTGGGTACCGGGGGTCGACCTCAGGACCTCGCGCGCCAGCAGGCGCCCGTGCCGCTGAGCGATATCACCGGCCCCTTTTTCGTATGTGGGTTCCGGGAGTCGAACTCGGGCCCTCGCGCTTGCCAGGCAGGCGCTTAAGCCGCTGAGCCATCTCACCGGCCCTGTTTTGGAATTTTTGAAGCACAAGAACTCACA
This sequence comes from Erethizon dorsatum, assembly GCA_028451465.1. Lineage (NCBI taxonomy): Eukaryota > Metazoa > Chordata > Mammalia > Rodentia > Erethizontidae > Erethizon > Erethizon dorsatum. The sequence continues at coordinate 101,727,825 of CM051833.1, forward strand.
TATACATACTGTTTTTAATAAGCCAGTGAATTAAACCCAAAGGTTTACAACTGACCCCAGAGCTGCTGTTCTGCATATGATGTATCTCAAGGGGACGTTTCATAGTGTTGGATGAAGAAGCATAAGGTTTCATGATGTTTCCATTCAGCTGAAAGGTAGAGAGTAAAGAAGGTGGTGGGAAAAGGGAAAGAGCAGAATTTCTTCATTTTCCTGAGAAAATGGAGCAGCCTCTGACTTCAGCTCCTCCTGGTGATGAGCCTGAGCCAAAGAGGGAATAGATGAGCCATTTCAGGATAGCTCGGCATAAACCGCTGGTGAAATCTAAAAGGAAGTATCCTAAAAGAGCAGTTCAACACAAGGGCTCTCTGGGAATTCTGCATGTGCACATGGTGACATGGTGATACACCGCATGGACAGGGAGCGGCCGGTTTGGATGTCGACATGTGTGCTGCACTGCTCTGCGGGTTTCCCACTGGGTACCACGTCATCTTCCCTGCGTGCCAGCCCCGCGCTGGGCACTAGGTGTCCTTTGTTACGTACCTCCTCACAATCTCACTTCCTCCATTTGATCAGATGATTAATTCATCCTACCCAAGGAATCCATATGTGTTAAAATGTGAGTTTCTTCTGCCCACATCACCACTCTTCTCCCAGCTGACTTCTCCTCCACCTGCTCGGTGGGCTCAGGATGGAGTACAGAGGAATTCCCGAGCATCCCTCCTGGGCTCCCAGAGCCTACACATGACTGTCATCCTTTAGCTAGACTTACACTTGCTTTACTAAAATAAAACTTGTAGGAGATGGCACTGGGTAGGCAAAGAGGATGTGCTGAGAGAGGAGAAAATGTTCAGGTAGCGGAGGCCCAGTCACGAAGCTGAGGACAGCACGGAGCAGGGCTAGAGATGAAGAGTAAAATTTCTGTAAGACAACTGGCATTCTTGTGTACTTGTGCATTTCATGAAATCCTGAAAACAGCGGGTCAAAAAAAAAAGTTCTAAGTAAAGCGACATCCTGAATTTATTCTAATTGTGTTGATGGGCAAGTTCTCTCTGAGGAAAATAGGTGGAAGATAAGGGAAGCAGAGGAAATCAATGCCTGCACAAACCATATGATTTAATTTTTGCAATAATCCTACGAGGTAAGAAATATGTATTGTTGAGGCCCAGAGAGGTTTTGCACTGCCCGGCACTGCACGGCTGGTGAGGGGGTGGTCGGGTTTGAGTGCTGTTCTTCCTGATGGTAACTCCCACAAGCGCCTCAGGGGACTGCTTCCCATCCAGCTGCCTTACTAAGAAACCCCTAAATTTGGACAGCCTCTGGCCTACTCTGGAAAGAAGTCCCTCGCAGCATTTGCAGGGCGAGGTGGCAAAGAAGTGTCCTTTGTCCCTCAGAGCAGAGGCCCCGGGGTGGCAGCTCTTTGGGGAGGAAACACTGAATCCTGATCAAAATGGCTGTGGAGTTCAGCTAAGTCACTGTCCTCGTTCTATCTGCAAGCTCTTCAGAAGCATAATTTCATTCCAGGCAAATGTAATTAAGAATTTGATTTGATTAAAAAACAAATCGAAGGAGAGAAATGAGGTTTCTCATTTCCTCCCTTTCTTCACAAATAGGGCCCTCATTAATGGGGCATGTCATGTGACTGGTGACCAGCTCAGCACCCCCACCCTTGGCCACCCTTCCTAAAGTACTAGGGGGTGGGGTGATTCCCACAAGGGATCAGGGACTCAGCAAATAATGCTAAGGATTTTTAAAATTCTAATTTGGCTTCAAGACACTAGCAAACCACAGCAGCTGTAGTACCTCTGTAGGAATGAGATGTCCACTTAATTAAAGCCTGGGCAGGCATGGGCAGTGTCTCCCTGGGAGGGAGACTCAGGCGAGGCTCAGTACTGATCACACCAGGCCTGCTGGCAAGAGAAACTGATCAGCCGGGAGCTCCTGCCTCCTCTCCGGGAGAGTGGGACACCACAGCCAGTTCTGGTGAGACAAAAAACGGAAAAAGTAGGGTGAGGGGGAAGGATTTGTGATATTGTGTTATTAGCCATGACCCAAATAATCTGCCTCTGACCTACTCCATCTTATCTCAGAGGCTTTAATGAGAATTGTGTGGTGAGCTTTGATAAAGGGCAACCAAAATGAGAACAGGGAGGTCAAGCATTGTGCGGGTGACTCCTGTCAGATACACTATACCCTCTCACTGGCTTCTCTGTGGAAATAGTCCTATATTTATTTCCTGCATCTGTCACTGGCTATTCTCTGAGGAAACCCTATTTGAATATATATGTAAACTGAGCTAAGCAGGAGTTGGGGACCACTTTCCAATGTTCCTGTATAGTCAAAAAAGGCAGAAGTTACTGAGTAGAACTGGAACTTATAAGGAAAGTTCCAGAACTCAAGACAGGGATTGAGACTGAAGCATGGACTAGGGCTGAGGTAGACCATGCCTGACAAGGCTATGATGGACTCAGTCTCTTACTATCTTTCCACTACATCATCCTCATGTCCCCATGTTTTTTTTTTTTTTTTTTTTTTTTTTGTGGATACCGGGGATCGACCTCAGGACCTTGAGCGCCAGCAGGCGCCCGTGCTGCTGAGCGATATCACCGGCCCCTTTTTCGTATGTGGGTTCCAGGAGTCGAACTCGGGCCCTCACGCTTGCCGGGCAGGCGCTTACGCCGCTGAGCCATCTCACCGGCCCCCCTCATGTTTGTTGATTCATGGGTACAAAAAGCTGATCATCACTCAAAAAAAAAAAAAAAAAAAAAAAAAGCAGAAGATAGAAGTGAAATTACTAGTCCTATGTGTTCCATCTTATCAGGAAAACAAAACCTTCCCTGAAATCCCAGAAAACTCCTTATATTTAATTGACCAAACTGGTACATGATTACTCTTGGCTATAAAGAAGACTAGGAAAATGAGTATTGGGAAATCTTGCTGATCTGATCAAAGCTGGAGTTTCATTTACAAGAAAATCTTGGATAGATACCGAGTAGACAATGGCAGTGTCTTCCACAGGAACTTAGACTACCAAGTAGCAGCAGCAGAGTCTAATAAAGATAATAAAAACCACTCCAGGAATTTCAAACAGAAGGAAACCAACACAAGGATTTGTTTGCTGGACAGGACATGTCAGAAGTGCCATAGGACTTAATAAAAAAAAAAAATGGAAAAGAAAAATAAAGTTACTATCTTAGTTACTTCCCTTTCTGGCACACAGTACCCAACACTCAAAAATTAAAGGAGGAAAGGTTTATTTTGGCTCACAGTTTGTATGTTTCAGGCCATAGTTGTCTGGCTCCAAGATAGGGTGACATGGCAGAGGGGCATGGCAGAGAAGGGTTGCTGGTGGCACGGCTGACAGGAAGCAGAGACAAGAGAGGAGGGAGGGAGAGAGACCCTTCTGGGCCATGCCCCCAGTGGCCACATCCTCTGACCAGGCTTTACCTCCCAATATCACATTTAGCTAATCTGTTAATAAGTATCACACCCTCATGATTCAATCACCTCCTAAAAGCCCTGCTTATGAGTGCATGAGGCCTAGGGGAGACATCTAGATATAAATCATAACTGTTTTCCAGGCTTTAGGAACTACATGTAGTTACTTCCTCTCCTAGGCTGCAGTTGCAGAAAGGAGTATAGCGTTACACCAAACTCAAGATATGAACATTTGCTGTTGCTTTCAACTCACAAGAAGCCAGAAGCCTGTGCTCTCACGGACTCAACAGGAGCCTGGGATGCTGAAGACCTCATCGGAACATTACTGCTGTGTGAGCCAGAACTCCTGCCACTACTGCCCAAGAGTCCAAGACTGCCTGCCCCCTTTCCCTGCCACTGGTGATGCTGCTAAAGATACCAGAAGAAGAAGGAACAAAAATACCTTCTCCCTTCTTCCTTCTTTCTAGTTTCCCCAGGGCCTACCATTTGCGGCACCTAACTGGAAGCCAATTGGTGTAGGAACTGACCTAGGAAATGTTGTTTGCAGGTTTCTAGCCCCGTGAAGGCCCCATTCTCTAGAGGGGGCACAGCTAGCAGATGGCACTAGACAAATGATGCCCCAGGCATTGCCCCCTGCAGTGATATAAAGGGGGTATGAGGACATTGATTCATGAGGCAGCATGAGGGACACATTGTCCTCGGTCTGTACAGACTGGTTAGGGAAATAAGGGAACAGGCAACAAGAAAAACTCAACTTCAAACATGAATCTAGCAGAGAACCCAGAAATAATTGTTAATTGTATGTTCAAAGAACTAGAGTCTAGATCAAAGTTCCCCTCATTTATTTCTACTGTAGATGACTAGGAAATTTCAATGGTTGAATGAATTACTAAAAAATATCTGCTGTGGACTCTTGTTTGATGTCATATTGGGAGTACTGACAAAGATAAAGACTTCTATCCAGGGTAGTTCAGGCCAAAGGGTCCGTGTCAGTGGACACACATGATGAAGAATTAGTCTCACAATTCTCTAGCAGTGTGTTTATTAAAACCACCAGGGAAGAAAACACAGTAAACTATGACCCTATTTTCCCTCTACTGTCCTCATGATCCTCTGCTTGAATGGAGAACTCTGTGGTGCCTCATGGTAGTCAGTCTTGTCCATGATTCTTCCTGGACACTGTTACTTCAGGGACAGTTTCTGAGCACCCAACTCTAAGAGCACAAGTGGACACCCCTTCCTTTCTAGCTCTATTCAGGTTGGAAAGCCCAGGGTTTGAAATGTCAGCTGTGAGAAGCTAGAGTTGAGACTGCAGGCACACAGGTCAGGAACCTCAGGTAGGCAACCCCAGAACTTTCTTGAGTCCTGGCCTCTTTTAAAAGCTCACCAAGAAAATCCCAAGCTCAGGCATAGAGCCAAGGCAGCAAATTGCTAGGGGCTGAAACAAGGATCCAGAGCTGCCTTTTGGGACAGGACAAGAAGGACAATGCAGGAAGTGATGACATTAGTAGTGACCCTTCACATTTGTGGAGTGCTGTGTGGTTTGTGACACTCTTCTCTATAGTTTTGTCAATTCATTTCTCACGGTAGGCACTTGCTCCGAGAGTGAGGTGCTAGTGACCTGTCACTGGGTTTGTGCACCTCAGACAGCTCCTTTACATGGCTGGCAGGCAGGCAATGCTGCCCAGAGTGGTGTAGGGCCCTCTCCGTGTGGCTTGGGCTTCTCAGAACGTGATGGCTGAGTCCTGAGAAGCATCCTGGAGTGAGGGTTTCAAGGATCACAGGGAACATTCAAGGCTCCAAATAATTTATACCTGGCTGATAGTGTCTTTCTTCACATTTTCTGGACCAGCAGGTCACAGAGGCCAGGTCAGATTTGAAAGGAGGGAAATAAACTGCCCCTCGCAGTGGAAGGAGTAGCAAAGAATTTGGAGCCATTTTAATCTACCACAGTAGCTACCAAGAGCTTCCTCTGACATATTTTACACAAAATTAACTTGCTTTTAGTGGTCTAATGAGTAAGAACCATGACTGGATAAAATGCAAGTTTGCTGACTCTAAATCTGGGAGTTTTTTTTTCTTTTTCTGGTAGTAAGGATTTCAACCTAGGGCCTCACACATGCTAGGCAAATATACCAGTGAGCTACATTCGCATCCTAAATCTCGAACTATAAAAATCTCCATCTCTCTGTCTCTGTCTCTCTCTCTTCTCACACACACACACGTGCACACACACGCATACACACAGAGTCCATGCCGTATGAACTTGTATGAACTACACCTCCTGATTTCATGGTCATTCAAGGTGAGCTGGTCCCTCTCCTGGCTTTTCCTCCTCTTCCTCCTCCTCCACTTCCTCCTCCTCCTCCTCCACTTCCTCCTCCTCCTTCTCCTCCTCTTCTTCTTCATCTTCTCCATCCTCCCCATCCTGTTCCTCCCTTCCCCTTCCTCTTCTCCTCTCTTCCTCCTCCTCCTCCTCTTCCTTGTTCTTCTTGCAATGGTTCCCCATGGCTCCCCTCAAGTCAGGTAAGTCCCTTCGTACAAACCAGAGGGTCACCATTCTATAGCCCAAATGCAAAAGAAGGGCAGCCCCCTCAACTCCTGAGAGGTTTTATTAGAGCTGAGCCACGTAGGATCCCAAGCCTGATACTGCAAACATTAGACCCAGTGGATACTACAGACCTCAGAGGATACTGTAGGAAACAGACTCGGAGATGGGGAGAGGTTTGCCTCCGGACCCACAGGTAAGTTGGAGATGAGCTCAGGTCTGGGAACTGAACTCCCCCAGCTGCAGCCTGCACTGACTGTCCCTGGACACGTGTCCTTTTTACCTCCTAGCCTTATGGGGCTCTCCCTTGCAAACATAGTCCTATGTGCTTGAAGAATAAATTAAGGGCAGTAGAGTGAGGAGCAGAACAGCAGGAAATGATGACAGATGCCTGGGGATGTCTTTGTTCTTAAGGAGGACTATGGGTATGGAAGATGGGTGTCTACAGAGTATTGATAAGAAACCCAGTCAGGTGGTCACTTCCTGTTGGTGCACTGGTCAATGGTCAGAAGCCCCACTCTCATTGATGGCCAGGTGATGGGGATCATTTAGAATGTCTTAGGCACTGCCTTGCTTAGACTGCTGCTGATGCGTTGGGGCCTGCATCCCTCCAGGGGCACTGGCTTTGGGAAACCTGAAGGCCAGGGGAATGAGCTGGAGACAGAGACCTCCAGCTGCTGGGCCCTGCCTTCTCTGGCCTCTTCCCTGTGAGGCTCTTAGGTCGTCTTCTTCTGCCTTCACCCCTTCACCCCATGCAGTCAGGGATCTTCAGGGAGACAGAATCAACAGCATGAATAGATATAGAAGGTGATTTATGGTGAAGAACTGGCTTGTGCCATTTTGGAGGCTGGTCAGGCCCAGCTCACTGTAGACCCAGGACATCTGTTGTTCCAGCTGCAATCCATAGCCAACAGAAACTCCCCCTCACTCTGTAGGGAGATGGCATTTTTGTTCTAATTCAGCCTTCAGCTGATTGGATGAAGCCTGCCCACACCGGGGATAGCAATCTGCTTTAGTCAGTCTGTCAGTTCAAATGTTGCTCTAATACAGACACATCTGCACAGCCAGAAGTTTGACCAAATAACTGGGAACCCTGCAGCATGGTCAAGTTGAGATATAAAATTAACTTTCACAATCAACATAGTGTACCAGTGGGGTTGCATTCCGGGGCACAGAAATGTCTCCATAAAGCCCAAGAAGATGACCAAGATGCCTGGCCTAGCGGATGACCCTCAGCATTGCCTGCTGTTAAACTGTAGGGGAATCACCACACCCTTCCCCCAGCCGCTGTACTTCACAATCAGGGTGCAATCACGTCTCTTCTGCCCCAAACCTCTGGGTATTTCTTCTCCAGCTTGCCTCGGACCACTTCTAGTGCCCTACCTGCAGTGTTATAGTTTGTGTCTAGATGTCCACTCAAAGCCTCATGCAGTCATAGGTGGGGCTTTTTCAGAGGTGGCTGAATCTAGAGTGTGTGATTCATTCATGGTACAATGTCAGGATTAAGGGTGCTGGGATTAAGGGCAGGTGGTTACTAAATCAGTCCACTGATTGGATTGGCGTCACCCTAATCCCAGTAGCCTGGATACAATATAAGGGACAGAAAGAGGCTTGTCTTTTCTCTTGCTTGCTTTGCTACCTTCTGCCCACCATGAACTGTTTCTCCTCTGCCACCCTGCCTTGGAGCCAGCCGATTATGGACTGAAACCTTTACAAACTGTGAGCTAAATAAACCTTTCCCCCTTTAACTTTGGGTGTCGGGCATTTGGTCTCAGCAACGAGAGAAAAGTGACTAAGACAGCCACTTGCTGTCAGCTCAGTGAGCTCCTGAGTGGGCTGAGTGCTTCACAGCTCCAGCCTGTGCTTGTGCTCTCCTCTCTGCCTGGAACCCTCACCCTTCTTCTCTGCCTATTTGTCCTTCAAGAGTCAGTTCAAATGTTACTGAATGACTATAAAGCATCTATATCTGCACCTGGCACTTCATCTGGCTGCTGAAAATATCAGCATCACTAGTTGTGGCATTTGGATTTGTATCACCCTGGTCACTTAGTCAGTTGACACAGGTTTAGAGAGCATCAACAACAGGTCCACTTCTGGGCTATGATAGGTGCTAGGTAGGGAATAGGTAGCTGTGGTTCTATGGACTGTGTATTTTAAGGGGAAAAGAAAGACACAGACCCAGTTAAACAGATGAATACATAAAATGAATCAATGCTGTAGTAATATGAAGAAAAGAAGCAACAAGCAAGTGACACAGAAAAATATCAGAGTGGCTCGCGTTTGTGGAGGCGCGGGTGTGGTCTGGTAGGCACCTTTCCTCGGAGGTGTGACCTGTAAAGATGAGAAGGAGACCCAGACCTGTGAGGATTAGAGGAAGGTCAGGAGGGAGAGTGATTGGCAGGGCAGAGGCTCTGGGTCTAGAAAGAGCCTGTTGAGCTTGAGGAAGGGAAGGAGGCAGCTGGAGGGAGCTGGGCTTGGCCGCCACCCCTTGTCTCCCAGCATACCTTCACTTTGCCCTCGTGTGGGCCCAGCCCTGCTTCACTGAGCCTGGACACTTCCTCAGGGCATGGACCGTTTACCCCAGAATGGGGGCAGTGAGCTTGGTGCATGGAGAGTGCTCAGTGGAGTTTGCCGAAGGACTTCATGCACCCCGTGACTCTTAGCTATGCTGGGTTTGCTCTCCAATGAAATTATGAGCTCTTGGGGACAGGGACCCCATCTACGATCTCTTCAGCTTCCAGCCCTGATAGAAATCTATTAGTTCCTCATTAACATGTGCTGTTTGCATGAATAAATATTATTATTTTTTTCCCTGGTGGCATCTGGTGGAGCAGAGCTGGGAACAAAGTAGAGGACAGAAAATGTTTAGTGGGTGGTCACAGGCCCACAGTGAGCTGAGCTTCTTGAGGAGAACCTGGCACTGTTGCATAGGTAAGAAGGCCAAGGGTCTGCAGGTGGCGAGGCCAGCATCTCAGCTGCAATGATTTATGATCCGCGTTGTTGTCTCGAGCGTGCAGGTATCATCGGTCCTTCTGTCTGCCTGCTCCTCCCTTCGCCTTGCGAAGATGATCCTTTCTTATGCGTGGGCTTGCTCCCCCTATTTCATTCCTGCATATGCATGTCTGGTCCCCTCAAAGTGAGTGTATCCTTAGGCCTCTTTGGAGAACTCTCTTCCTTTCCGAGTTATGTAGCTACACGAGTGCATTGTCTCTGCTTCTGCAAACTAATTCACTAAACTGTTTCTGGAAAACAAAACCACAACTTTGGTTTGTTTCACAGATCATTTAAACAACAAAAAAGGGGGATATTTAGTCTCTTTTTTAGGCTGACAGCCCAGCAAATTACAGAAGAGTGGTTTGCTGTGGTTTTGGGTTTGTTCTTCAAGTCACTTGTGGAGGCACAGAGGTTGGAAAAAGGTAGGGAAGGGGGGGTCCCCTAAAATAGGACGGTGAGAGGAGGCTTCTGAATGAGAAGAGGCAGGTGGCCTAGTTTGAAGGAGAGCTAAGGAGGAGGCCCAGACAGGAGAAAGAAAAATCTGCATCTGCCTCTGTTAGCACAAGGGCTTCAGGGTCAAAGGGCAGGGAAAGTATTTTTTAAAATGTGATCCGTGCTTATAATGATTGTAAGTTAGTTGTCAGATGGTAGATATGGCCTAGGACTAAGACCTTATTCATTTATTGCTCCAGGTTTTTTCCAGGAAGAATTCTGGAACACTTTGAGGTACCCATCACCTGCTAAGGAACTTTAAACAGTCAGTGCCTGATTCCACTGGGAGGCCCTGAGGCCACTGGTCTGGGGTGTGGTCTGGATATTCGGATTTTTCAGAGCTTCTCAGGTGATTCTGAAGTGATTTGCTATAAAAGTGGGTTCTGTATATCTGAGCGATTTTTTTGTTTTGTTTTGTTTTGAGACAGAGCCTTACCCTTTATCCCATGCCGGCCTAAGACTTGTAATCCTCCTGTTTCAGCCTCCATGCTAGGATTACAGGTATGTGCCACCATACCCAGCAAGATGGGTACCTACCACTCTATGATCTTGTGTGTGCGTGTGTATGTGTGCACTTGTGTGTGTTGCTGGGGATCAAATCCTGGTCTTCACATGTGCTAGGCAAGTGCTCCACCACTGAGCTGCATTCTGGCCTTCAAGCGAAGATCTTTAAGTACAGAGGTCCACTATTTTCAGTTTCACAAGTGGGGGCCCTCCCAGGTGCCTAACTGACTTTGCGTTCTTAAATCATTTACACTCACAAGATCCGCACAGGAGGCATTTTGATGTGTTCTGACTGTAAGGCTTGGGAAAAGTAGGGCTCCAGATACCAGTCTGAATTGAAGTGAGTACAAATGCTTAACCAGTTCCTAGCTTGCGTGTTCACATCTCGAGCTCCAAAGATGGAGTATAGTATGGCGATGAAGAGTTAACCTTCTTCCTTTTGGATTCTAGATCTGCCACTTACCAACTTATGACACTATTTACAATACTGAACATTCCTGAGTTGCAGTTCTCTTATCTCTAAAATGGAAATAATCATGACCACTGTGATAGTGATGACGTTATGATTTTTTTTTTTTTTTTTTTTTTTTTTGAGACAGGGTCTTGTTATGCAGTTCAGGCTGGGCTTGAACTCAGGCCCAGGCTGGCTTCAACCTTGTGGTGATCCTCCTGCTTCAGCCTCCCAGGTGCTGGGATTATAGTCATACACCACCACTCCCCAGACTTGATGTTATGATTTTAAAGGAAGAGAGTTCATGTGAATAATTTTTAATAGTTCTAGTGATATAGCAATGTCCTAACCTATTAATAATATTGTCATCTCCCTTACTGATGGGACCAAAGTCAGGTTTTCTCATGCAGAATTTTCTCAAAATAAAGGCTGATTAAAATAAAATTTAAATTTATTTTTTTATTTTTATTTTAAAGAGAAAAAACAAAATTTCAAAACAATAGAGTAACAATGGTTAATACATGGGATATTGTTATCTTTAAATTAGTTACTCAGAGTTCAAGATATAGGCATTTAATTGTCCAAATAATAATAGCACAAACCTTTCTTTTCAATGAATTAAGAGAAATTAGTAGTATGTCTTAACTATTTTGTGTATGTATATATATATATATAAACATATATATGTCTTTTTTTTTTTGCTTTTCCCTTCCTTCTTTTCTCCTTTCACCCATCCCAGTTTCTCTTTCCTTTTGAACAGTTTCTTCCCATTTCACAATATCTATTGCATATTTTTGGATCTTATTTACTCTTTCAGCTTCTCACACTAGGGAGGCAATATAATGTCTACACATGCGAGTCTGATTTATTTCACTTATGAGTATGGTCTCGAGTTGCATCCATTTACCTATAAGTATCCAGTTTATCCTTCTTTATGGCTGAGTAGTACTCCATTGTATAAAAATACCACATCTTTTTTATCCATTCCTCGGTTGATGGGCATTTGGCTTGATTCCAAGATCTAGCTATTACAAATTGTGCTGCTATAAATGGTGCACATATATCGCTGTGGTATGATGTTTTTAATTCTTCTGGGAAGATACCCAGCAGGGAATAATTAGGTCAAATGGGACCTCTAATCTTAGTTTTTTGAGGAATCTCCACACTGATTTCCACAGTGGTTGCACCAGTCTGCACTCCCACCAACAGTAGAGAAGGGTTCCTTTTTCCCCACAGCTCCGCCAGCATTTGTTATTGGTGGATTTCTTGATGATAGTCATTCTTTCTGGGGTGAGATGGAATCTCAGTGTTGTTTTAATTTGCATCTCTCGAATGACCAATGATGTTGAATATGTTTTCATGTATTTATTTGCTGTTTGTATTTCTTCATCTGAGAGGTGTGTATTCATCTCACATGCCCGTTTTTGGATTGGGTCTTTAAATTAAATTTAAATGTCATACAATTATCTCTCCTAGTTTATTCAGTTGACCTGGGATGAGACCTGGGCATTGGTTTCCTAAAAAACAAAACAACAAAAACAAACCAAAACAACAACAACAAAACCTGTCCAAGTGATTGTAATGTGCAGCATGTGGCTGTGAAGTGGCCTTGGTGGCTGTTTTTCTTTCCACTGTTGCCACAGTGGCTTCCCAGGGACCTCTTCAACAGTCCTTAGGTTTTCCCTGGCCCACTTTGAAACTGCTCTGATTCTAGACAATTGTCCTTTGTTATTCAGAGTGAACATAGATCGTTGCTTTCATTTAATTTTTTAAAAGTTACCATTTTTCCTGATTTTAAGAACTCATGGGCCAGTGAGATAGCTCAGCGGCATAAGCGCCTGCCTGGCAAGCGCGAGGTCCTGAGTTCAACTCCCGGTACCCACATACGAAAAAAGGGCCGGTGATATCGCTCAGCGGCACGGGTGCCTACTGGTGCACGAGGTCGTGAGGTCGACCCCCGGTACCCACAAAAAAAAAAAAAAAAAAAGAACTCACGTTAGTTTTCATCCCTACCTGGAGATAAATAATGCAAATACAAAGTTGGCCAAAAAAATGTATATACACTTCAGCAGTTCACTGTACTAATAAATGTCTAGAAGCTAACGGCCACCGCTGTGAGCAGCTCTGATAACTGTAGAGGTAAAAGGTAACTTGTATTAATCTCATGATGCCTTAATAAATTTAGTATTAAAATGTTGATACAAGTTTTTCTTTTCTTGATGTATACATTTTTTGGTGGACTCTGTAGTATATTGTGTTTTCATTCAACTTTTTAAGGTGTTGATGTGTACATAAATATGTTTTAAAATGACAGAACTGGCTTTGAAATCTATCTGTCTCTTTATTTAACTTTTTGTCATAAGCAGTCTCAAATGCACAGGATTTTTGAAACTGCGGTGATTTTTCCTCACTCGTCGTTCTGATGGCTCTTGTGTATTTTACAGTCCTGTTACTATCAGCTGTATTAGCTTCCTCAGGAGACTGTAACAAAGCCCTAGACCGGGTGACTTACAGCAACAGAACAACGTCCCGTCAATTCTGGAGCTGCAAGTCCGGAAGCAAGGTGCAGGCGTGGTCGGGAGAACCGAGGGGAAATCTGCTCCGTGCTGGCCTAGTGCTGGCAGTTGCTGGCAATCTTGGTGTTCCATGGTTTGAAGATGCATTTACTGTCTGTCTCTTGATCTTCGCACGGTGTTCTGCTTGTATCCCCCTGTGCCTCTGTGTCCAAAGGATGCTAGGACCCGTTATAACCTCATCATTACACCTGCAAACATTATTTCTAAAACCTCTCCAGGTGATTGTCACATTCACAACAAAACCTCTCCAGGTGATTGTAATGTGCAGTGTGTGACTGCAAAATGGCCTTGGCTGATTTTAGTTTAGCTGTTCCCACAGTGGCTTCCCAGGGACCTCTTCAACACTCTGGATTTTCCAGGGCCCACTTGGAAACCACTCACGTTCACAGGTGCTGGGACCTAGGACTTCAGTGCATTGTTTTGGGGAACATAAGTCTATTCAAGTAGCCATTTGTTACTACCTCTTCTCTTTTTAAGACAGCAGCACAGATTTTAAGCTTCTGTGTCTCAGCTTTCCACAGCCTCCCATCCAGCCGCAAGTTCAGACAGGTGCTGAAAACGTCAGGCCAAAGGGAAAAACTGGATGGAAGGAGGTCAGTTTTAGCCCTCTGCAGACCCTCACTTTCTTGGAGCAAGCAGGGAGAAGCTGGCTTTATGAGGCTGGCCCCAGGGAAGTTCAGGAGGGGCCAGATGAGGCAGGGACAGAAGCCACAGGTAGTGGCAGGAGCAGGGCTGAGGGCTTCCTGCAGCTGCTCAGCCACCCGGCTGGACAGCTGTTCTCCCTATCGGGGAGCTATGCAAGGACAGCCGAGAGTGGCAGCATGCCAAAATGCCTGGTCAAATCTGTCAGTTTGGTTGAACAACTGTTCTGGGGGTAGGGAGAGTGGGACTGGAGGTGTGGACTCACCAAACTGTCTGTAGTGACTGCTCAGTTTAGACAGGAATTGACCCAAGGGTACCCAGTGTTACTGGCTCAGCTGGGATCTGCAGGGGTCCAGGCGTCCCTTGCTACAGGCCTGCTCAATCCAGCCCCCCTCCCACTCTGCACCGCCATGAACATCTGTGATTGATTTGACCCTAACTCTGAACCCCAGTTAAGCTAGATGGTGTCATTTTCAAACAAAAGTCATCCTTTTTATTATTAGATTTGTATTTGTAAAAAATCATACCTGATGATTATGGTCATATGTTGAACTTCATCATAAAAATTGTAGAAATTTGTTTTCTGTCTCGTTATACAAGTGCCTTATCCTGCAGGTTTGCCTCTTGATCCACGCTAAAATGTTGACTCTCCAGGCTGTCTTAGTCCATTTCGTGTTTCTGTAACTGAGTACCTGGCACTAGGTACTCTCTAAAGAGAAGAGGCTTACTCAGGTCGCAGTGTTGGAGACGGAAAGTTCAGGACTGATCGGCGATGTCTGTTCTGCCTCTGGGGAAAGACTCTGCTACATGGCAACATGTGATGGCATCGTGGTGTGAGGTGGGGGAGAGGGTGAGCGGTGCATGTAGAGGAGCAGAAGGGAAACAGCCATGTGTGGAAGAGGTCGCATGCAGGATGGGCTCACTTCATAACCACCCAGGCTCTTGAGAACGAACTCACCCCACCAGACCAACATTAATCGCTTTCAAGGACCGTGCCTAATCACTTTGCGTTAGCTTCCACCACGAACGGGTTCCATCTCGACGCTGCCACATGGAAGACCAAGCTTTCAGCACACAAACCCTTGGGGGATGCATCACACCCTACCCAACCCGGAGCGATCCCTTAAAGGAAAATGTTTGCCAAACCCTGGCATTATTAGGTTGTCTACAACACCAGCAAACATGGAGAATAATCTGCAGGGGCTTTAAACACAGGTTGCTTGGCCCTACCCTTGGCGTTTCTTGTTCAGTAGATCTGGGATAGGCCCACAAATTTGCATTTCTAACAAGTTCTCTGATGCAGCTGCTTGGGAGCACTCTTTGAGAACTACTGGTCCAGTCAACCCTTCAGCTGTTATCCAGGAGGCAACATCTCATAGTGCTCTCAGAAACAGGAGCTAGAATCAGACCTAGGTCATTGCCTGATTCAGCCACAGCTATCAGATCTCTGTGATTGGGCGTATGATTTATGTGTCCAGAGGTTTCATTTCCTCATTTGCAAAATGGAGATAATGAGTGTGCCTATCTCACAAGGATTGTACAGGTTGAAAGGAAATTAGCCTGTAAAGCTCTCGGCACACATTGGCAATTTTTAAAACCTCTATCATTGGAGAATTTACAATTTAGGGCTATGGAAATGAGAGGAACTCAAGTGAGCAGTACTGAGTGCTAAGGACTGTGAATACATGACTCAGAGGAACAATCTCAGAGGGCTTCTTGTAGGCAGTGAGGGCTGAGCTGGGCGTGCGAGAGGAGCAGAAGGCAAATGGACAATGTACTGGGCTGGGAGATGGGAATAAGATTGGCATGCTGTTTGGACAGAGAGACATTCAGACTTCCTGGTGGGTGGAAAGAGCTGCCAAGTGGCATGGGAAGCAGAGGAATTGTTGTGCCAATTCCCGGAGGTCCAGCGAGACACTCCCCGTGCAGAAGCAGTGTGTGCGGGTGAGGCTGTGGAGTCCTAAAATCTGCTCTCGGGATCCCGTCAGAGCTTGGGAGGCTGGGGAGCCGGAATGCCCTGTGAGTTCCTCAAAGCCTGGCTCTGCTTCTTGGGGTTGCTGGGTGGGCGGGCCTCCCCCACTCTCTAATTTGTTTCTCCACATCCCTGCTGTTTGGGAGGAGCTGCTGCCTGGCAGAGGAGCTTGGGAAGCTTGCTCTGTCTTCTAAGAAACAGGAAGTCATTATTTGTCCAAAGCAAACAAATTCGTGAACTGCGGGGTTCACGTTCAGTCCAAGGCTGGAGTCCCAGGAGGTGGTGTGTGGGCTGAGGATGTGGGGACCAAGAAGGGACTCCTTCCCCTGCCCCTCCTCAGCCAAACCAGTTGCTGCCATGGGTTCACAGCTATGACCCACAGGAAGCCGGGTCTAAGTGAGTGCTGCACTGCATGCAGACACTGAGCAGTTTCTTCCCCAGACGGGGTCCATTCCCAGGGAGGCTGTCTTTCCCATGACATCAGCAAAACCACCTCCATCGCCCTCAGAGCTGAGGACAGTTAACCTTCACATGTCCTGTTTCTTTCATCTGCCATGAGAGAACATTTATTGGAAACCCATAATATGCCAGGCCCTGTACTGGGCACCAACTATGCCTAGGCTCTTTAACCCAAATCTTGCACCAACCCTGTCAAATAGACACTATCGCTTTGAACTTATAGACAAGAAAAACCCAATGAGCACAGCTGCCATTTGAATTCCTGTTTGGCTGGTTCTGGGAATGCTCAATGCCATGGGCTCCATGTTACGTTTACAGTCCCTGACTTCTTTAAAAAGTTTTGCCTCGGTTCTTCAGAAATGGGATGCGTAGCTTTTGTGCAGCATAGCAGTTCACAGGACCAATGGAACAGAGCATACCTTGTTTGGCCCAGGGCTGGCAAGAGAACTAGGAGAGGAACGGCCCCTTGCAAACATTTCAAACACAATGGTAGCTAGAAAGTGAGTCACCATTTTCCATATTTGGGCAGAGCAGTGGAAAGCAGGCAGAGAGGGACTGGGGGAGATGTGGCCAATCTTCTGGCTGGGTGGAAAGGTCTTGTACCTGACCTGGGCTTGTGTGTCAGTCAGATTTCAACCTCTGTGACAAAATACCCAAGACGATCAACTCAAGGGAGAAAAGGTTTATTTTGGCTCATGGCTTCAGGGATTTTAGTCTGTGGTCAGTTGGCTCCATTTTTTTTTTTTTTTTTGCAGGGGGCGCCCTGTGTGAGGCAGACCAACATGGTGGGGAGTGCATTATAGAGCAAAACTGTCTACTTTATGGTGGCCAGGAAGCAAAGAGAGAGGAAGAGACGGGTCCTACTAGCTCCCCAATAACCTAACTTCTTCCCTAGGTTACCCCTCCTGAAGGTTCCACTATCCCCTAGTACCACCATGGGCTGGTGACCAAACCAGTGGCACGTAAGCCTTGGAGGGCACCTCAGCTCCTAACAACATTAGATTGTATAAACCATGCATTCAAAGTGTGCTATTCTGAGCCTACAGAGCCTACATCCTCATGAGCCCGAACCCTTGGCTTACTCATTCACTAACATGCACCCTTTTGGCACCTCAGTTTCTTCACCTTTTAAATGGAGATATTAATACTTTCTACTTCACAGGGTAGTAAAGTGCTTACAGAAGTGCCTGGAATACGTGTTCTGGGACTCAGGAGTGGCTGGAATTCAGGAAGAGGGTGGTGTGTCCAGGCAGCCTGGGAGGGAGTGGCTCAGGTCAAACCCACATGCCCCCTTTGGCTCCTAGCCCCAGATCCATCGCGAGAACCAAACAGAGCAACTGGGCATGGCCTCAGGAAGGCCAAAGCTTTCTTCTTCACTGGGCTTTGGACTAGTGTAGTGAAACCTCTCAGTCTAAGCCCCTGAAATATTTAAGCATGCTTATTCTAGCAACATTTTATTGGTTTCTCTACCCATGCTTTAAGAAGAAAAATTGGAACCACAACTGAGTTTGGAGAAAGAAAGAGAAAAAAAGAGAGAGGGAGAGAGGTGAGGGAGGAGGAGAGGGGAGAGAGAGAGAGATAGAAAAGAAGGAAAGAAGGAAGAAAGAAGAGGCAGAAGACATAAAAGGTCTCTTTTGTCCTTATTTTCTCAATCTTTGTAATAAAGTCCTTGCCAACCTGCCTCCCCATGTTCTCCTCTGTGCTTGCTTATGGAGCCAGGTGACAAGCAACTCTGCAGGGGACATTGGCTCTAGTTGGCTCAGGGCTTCAGATATGCTCTGTGGCAGGGAAGGCCTAGCCCGTGGTGGAGTTTCCCAAGCCTGGAGCTGAGATTAGTGCCAGTGCCCAAGAGACTGGGATTTGGAGATACCACGGTTCACCTTTACCTGAAGAGTTCTTAGATTGAAAAGATAATACTTGCGGTGATATAACGAGGTGGGTCTTTATAGTGGCTGCTGCTGGTCAGTAGCAACAATATCAATGATGATTACAATTTTGAGTGCTTGTGACTTGCCATGTTCTCAGCATCACGTGATAACATCAGAGAGAGCTTTCTGTTGTAAGTAATGAGGACCAGAGGTTTCCCACCACATCCTCTCGGGCCCTTCATTTTTAGGTATGCCAACTCAGCTTTCAGCGGCCACCTCCTGCAACAAGTTGGGGATCTTTTCTGGAAGTGGAAGTCTACTATGTCTGTGTTTGGGTCCTGCTAGCAATACTAAGGAAGTGATGTCCTTTGTCCCTACCAGAGTGGCCTCACCCAATGACACGTGACCTCATAGCTAAGTATCCTCTTCCCTTGCACCTCTAGTGGACAATGCAAGGGGCATGTGTTTTGCACTCTTTCCAGAGTTCCTCCTTGGGACTGTGCTCCAGCTGCCCTCGGTGACACTTGCTAGGTTATGTGCCTTCACCTCTGCCTGCACCTGTCCTTCTCCTCTTCCAGCACGCCCCCTAATCCTCTTCCCATATTTTCTGGGACCATTACTCCAGTCAACTCTTTGCAGTTAAGTTTTTGCCTTCATGAGACTCTTTCAAGGTGAAAAAGGCACTAATTAGCTCATGTGATTGAAAGTCTGGCTTCAGGAAAGAGTTGATTCATGGTTCAAATAATGTCCACCACTCCCTGGCCCCAATTCCACTCTTGACTTTGCCTTCCTTGTTAAGCTCTCTCCTGCATCTTTTCTAGCTGCCCTCCAGGCAACTCCAGGCTTGCATCGTCACAACAGTGAAGCCAGAGAGGACAGAGTCCAGTTTCCTGATAATATAAAGTTCCAGGGAAACTGAGTCTTGACTGGTCAGACTTGAGCGAGGCGCCATCTTTGAAGCGGGAGTGGTGGCCAGGCAGGTGGTATGTGGGGATCACTGTCCTGAGGCAGGTATCCTGCCCCTGGGTGGCCTACATGGTTATGGGGGACAGTGGCTCCTCATAAAGAAATGGAGACGTTATGGGAGGAGGTGGATGGGTGCTGACTGGAAACACCACAGCCAGCCACTCTCTTCAGAGCTGCAGATTTCTTCCCATGAAGCCTTTGCTCTCAGGGAAGGAGCCTAAGGCTCAACATGGTCATTTGTCAAGGTCACTCAGTTGGAAAGGGGCAGAGTGACCTGGGCACCCTGATTTAGACCTTCCCAACATCCTTTCTCTGCCACCTACATTGCCTTAAACATGTTTCTACTTAAAATTTATGAACATGCATTCATTCATCACCCTTTAATTTAGGGCCAAAACCTGTTTCAGATGTGGACTCTGCTGATTTTCTGTCCCCCACAGCCTTCATGTAGCTGGTTCCCAGGATGTCTGGTGCCCCATTGCTACCCTTGGCATTTTTGGAGGGAGTACTTCCAGTGCATGGTACCCGTCAGGGCTTGGAATTCTGTGAGACTTTTTCTGTGTCCTCCTTAATCTTTTACATTTGTCTTCTCCATCACTAACTTGACAGTGATCTTTTATTGGAAATGTGCCTCACTGAGCCTTTCCAAAGCAATCAGCTTAATATTCATGAAAATGAAAAGTTCTCTGTTGTTCTGTACTTCACCAATTTACAGGATAGTTAATTAAAGGACTTGACCACAATGCCACCCACAGCTGGCATCAATAGGTTTGGGGATACACATAGTGACCCTTGGCGGGCAGAAGACAGTGTGGGCATCCTAGAGAGATGATCCGCCAGCCAAGAGCACAGCCTGCTGTGGGAGCAGATGAAGGCTTTAGAGGGGAGGAGGAAGGGCGTCTGGGCCGCGGGCTAAGGTGCTCCTGCGGGGGCTGCTAGCAGTCTGCTCTGGAACAGCTGTGCAATGCTCTTTCTGTGGCAGCAGCTCCCTGCTGACCTGAGGCTGTTCAGGAAGTGACACAACCACCTGCCTTGAGGCCAGGGGAGGACTTGTTCTTCCTGAGGCTAAGGGCTTCGTGTGAGGCCAGAGTGAGATTAGGATGCAGATTCTTCCCCCATCTCCAGGAGGCTGCAGTTTTCTATGACCTTGTGACTTTTCTAGGTGTCTTAGAGTAGGTGTGCATTTGATGTCCTGTTGCGCCTCCTGAGGAGCAAGGCGCATTTATTGAAGGCCACCACTGCCTATGTGTGCTTTAGTGCAAAGGAGCAAAATTGTCAAAGCACCCTCTCTGGACACATGAGCCCCTTTTTCCAGGCCAGTGCAGTGAACTCAATTACCAAGCTTCCTTATCCCCTCAGCCAGGTGCCTCTGGGCGGCTCACAGACTGCAGAACCACACAAGGCAGATCTGGGTAATGTTTTAGTCCCCTACTGGTTCCTGCAGTTCTAGGGAACTGGCAGTAAAGCAGTGCTCCTGAAAGTATGAAGAATGTACCCGCAGCAGCAGCAGCAGCTGGGAATTCATGAGAAATGCAAATTCATGGGCCTCTGCTCCAGAACTGCTGAATCAGAATCTCTGGGGATGAGGCCCAGGCATCAGGGTTTAACCAGCCCTCCACGTCTGTCTGCTGCTTGCTGAGGCTGAGAAGCACTGCAGTCTCCAACCGCTCAGCCTTCCCGTCACAAGCTCTCAGCCATGAGGGTCCTGCCTTCCCTCCCAGCCATCGTGTTTGAGTCCCCCCAGGCTGGTCCCCTGGCTGCGGGGAGCCCCCATTTGAGCTGAGAAGGACTTGTGAACATCTCCACTGGGCTTGGCCCAACAAGCACAACCCCTGCCTTTCTCATGACATTTTCCCTTCTTCGTGGGAATGAAGACAACTATTCACTTCCTGGAGCAGGGGTGTCTCACCCCATCCCAGGCAGGCTGGGCTTTGGTGGGCAGAGAGGACACAGGAACCTGAGCAAGATCACTGGGGATGTGGGGAGGCCAATTCCCACAGAGTGGGCCAGCTCATCCCATCACTGTGACCCAGAACCAAGGCAAGTTCTGGGGGATGCTGAGCTCCCCCACCACTGTCCTGGCCCCAAACCACGGAGCTTCTTTCTTTTCTGTGATCAGTGTGTGTCCTCTTGAGCCCAGAATGGCTCGCTTGCCCCTTCCTACTCCCCTGAGCAGTGCAGAAGAGGTGTGTTTTTTCACTCAATCATTTCTCTGTCCTGCTCATTTTAAACCGTCCCTGTCTTATGCATCGCTTTCAAACCTGAGCCCCTGCGGAGTAAGCTTCAGGTTTCTGTTTCCTCCTTTCTAAGATGGTGCCTGGTGTGGGGAAACTGAGGTCGATTGTCAGCCCATTGTTTGGAAGATGATGATTCAGGCATTTTGCTGGCAAAATAATGCTTCCCAGGAGTGGGGAAATCACTGCTTGAATTTAGAAGTCCAGAAGTCTATGTTCCAAACTCAGCAAGGTCTAGCACAAATTTTAGTATTTAAAGCAATAAGAATTAAAGACACAGAAAAACAGAGCAAAACAAAACAAACATGTGAAAAGAAGAATTAAGTCAGCTTTCTCCTTTTTTAAAACCCCTGTGAAAGCAACTTGGAAAGGAGTTGATTATGTTGCTGAAATTAAGAAAATATTCCACCCTCCCAAAGTGCTGGGCTGAGCCACATCTCCCCAGGGGGTGCTGAGACCCCCGCCCCCAACCCATGCCTGCTACAGAGCATTGGGTTCTCTGCTGGAAAGAGGGTTCCGTTATAAGACAGGTCTGGATCCAATCAGGACCACCATTTACTTGCTGTGTGACCTTGGGCAAATTTCTTACCTTCTTGGGGCCACCTGTCAGTCAAATTAGTGAAGTTACTGCCCAGTAATATTAAGTAGGTATGTGTAAGAATTAAATAGGACATATTTGAAGTTTGGGCACAAAGGAGTCATCCAAATGTTAGTTCCTTGCCTACACTCGTCACTGATCCTGAAAACATTCCTTACTTTGTGTTAATATGTGGAGAGTTCCTAATGAGAGTTGGTGCTCATAGAGAATGAGGTTAGAATACAGGCTCCACATTTTTCTAGCAGTGTGAATTGGGTGAGTTGCTTAGATGTGCTAAAACTCAGAGTCTTCCTTTGTAAAAGTGGAAATGAACTTGGTCTTATCTCGAAGGAGAGGTGAGAGGGTGAACTAAGATAATGTGTTTAGACCTGTGCCTAGAACAGTGCAGGGCACACCGCTACAGATGAGGCAGCCCCACATAATTATCAGATTTAAATGCGTAGTGCAGTTGCTGCTGTGCAGTTCTTGGCCAGGTGCCCATGACCTGAGGACTGGGGAGCCACACTTTGGGGCTGCACGGCTCTCACAGTCTAGCTGTGGAGAGTGAGTGAGGCAGGGGTGTCTCGTAGCAGGTGGGCGATGACAGGTGTGGCACAGGTCAGAGCACACAGCAGGGTCCTTCTGCAAGGAAGGCAGGAGGGTAATGGATGGGTGGAGAAGCTAGTCCAGGCCAGGGAGTGCAGAAGAAAGTCTGGAGGCTGGAGTGAGCAAGGCAGTTTGGAGGCATCGAGCCATCTTGGAGGGAGCCAGAGAGAGGACACCCGAGCGGAAGATGGAGGAGGCACTGGGCCTCCCTCTGTCAGGAGTGGGGAGGTCAGGACCCCAGGAACACCTAGGAAACAGGCTGTGGGGTGGGGAGAGGGGAAGGAAGAACTGAGGAGACCTGGGTCTCAGCCTTGGTGACAGGGAACTAGAGGGTGGCAGAGGGGGCAGCCTGAGGGGAGGCTGCATTTTGCCGTGGAGTTATGAAGTGTCTTACTTACTTCTCACGTTGCTGAGACAAAATACCCATCTCCCAAAGTTAAAGGAGAGGTTTATTTCTGCTCACAGTTTGCAGAAGTTGCAGTCTGCAGTTGGCTGGCATGGCAAAGGGGCATCCCAGAGGAAAAATAGTTCATGGCATGGCAGGCAGAAGGCAGCAGTAGCAGCAGCTTTCTTTCTGTCCCTGTATATTCCATTTAGGCTACATGCCTATTGAATGGTGCCACCACATCCGGGGTGGGTTTTCCATTTTCCATGCCCTTAATCCCAGTATCACACCCTTAATCCACATTAACACACCCTAAATCAAACCAGGTCCAAAAAGCCCCACTTATGACTGCATGAGGCTTTGAGGGACATCTAGATACAAGCCATAACATGAGGGGACCAGGAAGACAGGAGCTAGGGACAGGGGGTCTAGGACAGGGTGGACACTGACACACCGGCTTCCCTCCCACCACTGTGGTTCTTTTTTCTTTTTTTTCTTTTTTTTTTTGTGAGTACCGGGTGTTGACCTCAGGACCTCGCATGCCAGCAGGCGCCCATGCCGCTGAGCAATATCACGGGCCCTTTTTTCGTATGTGGGTTCCGGGAGTTGAACTCAGGCTCTTGCAGTTGCCAGGCAGGCGCTTACGCCGCTGAGCCATCTCACCAGCCCTGGTTCTTTTTTCTTACAGATAAGAAGGGGTGTGGAACCCATCAAAGCTTGGAGGACTGCTGAGTAGGTATGATGGAGCAAGGTGGAGGGGGGTGCAGACCCTTGGCTGGGTGATGGGGAGGCAGGAATATTGAAAGAGCTGGTAAGTCCAAGACAGGAGAGGTCATGAGGTTGAGGTCAGAACAGGAATAATGGAGGTGCCATTTTCTCTCTTGGGTGGAGCTTTCTGGCCTTTGCCTGGGATTCCTCAGCCCCTCCATAATCTCTGTGTACTCAATTTTCTCTTCCTTCAAGTCTTTACTTGGATGCCATTTGAGCTTCTCAGAGCCGACGTGTCTCCCTCCATTGAACTCCTGTCCTCTTTAGGGTTCTAATTATTTGCCTAGACATCTTGCCTTTCTCATGAGAATGCAAGACTGGAGACCACGGTAGTTTCAACTTTGTGTTCTCCAGAGACTCGTTGAAGTCAGGTGAGCAGGTATTTGTGAAATCCATGATCGAGTCTCTTAGATTTATAGAGAGGTCAATAGATGGATCAAACAAGTATTTGTGAACTAGAATATTTAATTCTATTAGAATCAATTATATTTCTCATTGATGTTCCCTTAGAACTAATCTATTTGTAGGTTTTCTTTCTCTACAAAGGCAATGTTGTATGAGAAAAAGCTGAGTTTTCAAGTCAGGGAGACTTGGGTTTTTCCTTACTGGTGAAAAGCACTGATGTGCTAGGAGTGAGAAATAATATGTAAATGAGCCAAGCACCTATTAGTGCATATCACAATCATTACAAAAGGTGCCCTTGCTTTGGGACAGCACAGCCTGCCCCAGGACAAAGTTTGGCAAGTGGATATCAGTCCCCAGCAAACCCCTAGCCAGACACCTTTGTGCAGGGAACAACTGTAAATTGTGGCCTTGGTCGAATGCCTGACACATAGGCATTAAAGAAAAGTAGCAACTATACTTGTGGTATTATTAACACATTATTATTATTAATATTATTATTATTATGTATGGTACCCACCTGGCGCCACATGTAGACAGATCCTTTGATGAATATTCCTCTTTAGTTGAAATTTTTCTGTTTTAAAAATTCAAGTCATAGGCACACAGTGGCACAATCTGTCTTGAAGAAGAAAAATGAAAGTGTGTAGCAAATGACGCTGTTAGAATTGTACTTTCCTCATTATGGAAGTAATCTGACCCTGCTTTGGGGCTCTGAGCTCCCACTGATGCTGAAATTTAAAAGACAGGGCCTAGACCAAGGCCCCAGAGTAACAGTGGTGATTGTAGGAAACCATATAAATGGATTTGATCTCTTGTTAACAGTCCATATTCTCTCCATAGGACTAGAGAAGCCAACTTATTATCAATAAAATAGAATAAACACTTTATAGGAGGCCATTTTCTCTGCCACCAAGTGTTTTATACACCTGTCAATAATTGTAACTGTTAAATATGACATATTGATGGATATAGTGGGACAAAAAAATGCTTTTTTCTGAGTAGGGTGAAAAGATTTTATAGTTTTTTTTTATGGATGGAAGTAATCTAACTTAGAAACTCCGGCTATCTATAATCCTCTGTGGGAAGGCAATAAAAGAAAAAGGAAATTCTGAGAGAAGCCCTGTTGGCCAAGAGCCCAGCCCCGTGGACACTGTCCTTCCTAGAACTGGCTCTGTAGACTGCCCAAAGCATCACGGAAGCGCCCCCACCTCTGGCACTTGGTTGGCTCTGTGTGTAGGGTCCAGGTGGTGACTGTGTGATGGAGGCACCTCCCTCCTGGCTTTGCCTGTCACTGTCTCATGGAGATGAAGTCTGCTGTCCAGGTGGCACTTGGAATGTCTGGGCTGGACAGAGAAAGCCACAGACTCCTGGACTGGATTGCGTGAGAGGCTGTGAACACGTGTTCTGAATAATCAAAACGTCCCTGACGCCTCTGTCTCTTGGCCTTCCACATGTGTAATGAGGTTCTGTTCACTTTTCCTCTGTGGACATCTACATTTCTTTCTTTCTTGTACTTCTGGGATGGAACTTAGGGCCTCATGCATGCCTGGCAATTGCTCTACCACTGAGCTACACCCCCAGCTCTGAATCTCTCCATTACTCTCCATTGCTTTGACTACCCTAACCCGGCTGCCTCCCCTCACCTGTTAGTGCTGCAATGGCAGAAACACCTCCAAGCAAAAAGAGCCAGGACCCACTGTGTGTCTTGGGTTGGTCTGCAGGTGCCCCATAGAGTGGGCTGGGCCATTCTCCCTTCTGTCACAAGATGTTTGCACCTGCCGCTCTCTCTTGCTTTCTCTCAATTCCTCTTTCTCACCACCACAATTCCTGTTCACCTTGTACCTTTAGTGTAACCCTCTCCATCTCAGGGAAGTTTTCTTCATCTTGCCAGAACCTGTTCTGTTAAAAAATTTGCCAACCTCATCTCCTGCCCTCCTTCACTAGAATCCCGAGAGGCAACATAGGCATTTGGTGATCCATTAGGCGAGTGGGAATGAGGCTTTTTGGAGCTATTGCTTGAGAAATGATGTTGAGTATGTGTGATTCTTCCAATTAATTGATGATCCAGCTAATAAGAAGTATAGGAACTAAAAGAATATCTGTGAATTAATGTGAGAGAAGCTTGCAGCCTACCTTCCAAAACAGAATGCTATTAATTCAGTCTGTGCTTGGACAGTCCTCAGATGAAGATCTAGATGGCCCAGGGACCTTGGTCCACATGAGGGCTGGAAATAGAAGAAATAGGAGGTGGAGAGCTAGAATCTTGTCCTCTGTCGAGAGTATGAATTTCTAGAAGGTGGAACAGAAGGCAGGGTTATGGATCATGTGTGTGGAAACGGTAATTGGAATGGATCGTATAAATAGTGGTTTAGTGTTAGATATTGTGATAAGTCTATGTGTCAACCTGGCTAGGCCATAGAACCCAGACATTTGGTCAAAACCCATTCTAGATGATTCCGTGAAGATATTTTGGGGGGATAGGATTAACACTTAAATCAGTAGATGTTGAGTAGAGCAGATTACCCTCCATGATATGATGGGACTCATGGAATCAGTTGAAGGCCTTCAGAAAAAGACTGATCTCCCTTGAAAAGAGGGAATTCTGCTTCAGACAGCCTTCAGACTTGCACTGCAATTATCATCTTTTCCCTGTCTTTAGCCCTGTGGCCTTCTCTGCAGATTTTGGATTTGTCTGTTTCCAGAACCACATGTGCTAATTCCTTGAAATTAATCTCTCTAGTTAGATAGAAACTCAGGTGGCTCTGTTTCCTGGAGATAGCTGACTAAAACAGGTATTATGGCATAGCCTTAATTTTATGAACCATATTTATTACATTTTTTATGGTGAGTTTAATAACTGGTCCCTAGATGAACTGGTGACAAAAAAATCATACTTTAAAAAAGATGAAAAGCTTCTCAAACCAAGAGATAGAGATCTCTATAAGGAATCTTATCATTAATGTCTTTCTATTTAAGTGAAACAAAATTAAAAAGAATTCCTTTCAATTTATATTCTAAGTAACTCTTCAATATCCAAGATATCATAAAACATATGATTAACTAAGTAGTTACTATGTGCCAGGGGCTATTCTAAGTATTTCCATATATTCTCTCAATCCTCATCTCATTCCTAAGGGATATGGTTTATTGTTACCCTCTTTTTACAGAGGGGGAAACTAAACAACCAAGAGGTTAAGTGTGTTTCCGAGGTGACCCAGCTGGTGAGTGGTAGAGCTGGGATTTGAACCCTGGCCCTCTTACCTTAGTTTGTCCCTTTCTCACACTTGCCTTGATGCTAGATGGTCTTTATATTAGATAAGAAGACTATGGTTGGGAGGGGGTGAGGAAGAAGGGACACAGATGAGGAAGTGACAAAGAAATTCAAATATGGCTTCTTACCAATATACGTAAAAATCGAGAACTTTGTGTTTAAGACTAGTGATACTAAACTAATAATTCTTCGGTGTTCAACATAAGACAAGCACCTTACACATATTACGTTCATCTAATCCTCAAGAGACTCCTGTGAGGTGGGTACTGTTATGTTCCTCACTTCACAGAGGAGGAAAGTGAGTCACAGAGAGGCCAAGTCGGTCCTCTAAGGGCACAGGCAGAGAGGAAGATGTTCCACAGGGAAGTCAGGCTTCTGACTCTACCTTGGAGGAGACTGTAAGAGGTGAGAAGCTCCACTTAATATTGTATTATTTTTGCAACTTTGTCCATTTTTCTACCCTGACGCCATATTTAGAAGGGATAGAGCTGGTCCTGCCTCTGGAGCTAACCAGGAACTCGAGGAAGAACAGATTAGGAGCAGCTCCTGAGGGCCGGCGCCCCATGCGCCCTCCAGGGGTGGTCCAGTCTTCAGGAGCCTCAGTCAGAATACTTCCCGAGGAAATCTCAGCCTCGCGGCCTGTAATGAACACCCTAGAGTGGATGAGAGACTCAGACCAAGGCATCTGAGGGGGTGCCTAGCACGGGCAGGCCTTAATGATGTAGGGAAGGTCAGAAAAACTCTGTGACCCTGGCCACAGGCCTGTCGAGCACCTGGTTTGTAAGATCAGAGTTTCTTACTCTTCCTGGTACCTCCACTGCTGGGAACCATTTCCACAGGGAAACAAATGAAAGCAACAGAAACCAGGTCTCAAAGTGACCACATTACCTGAATAGGGGCCTTCAGTGGCCTCTCCCTCGCTCAGCCAGGAGGTCCTGTCCACAGGCAGAGTGCACGTCCTGCCTCACTGCTGTGGTGGGGCTGCCTGGGCCGCTGTCAATGTGCCCATGTCATTTTCCACCCCTGGCGCCAAATGGGGTTTAGAAGGCCTCTGTCTTCAAAGCACCTCATGGACGGAAGCATGTGATATCTGTTTGTCCCCTATTGGTGACAGGAAGTCTGGTCACATGGCCTTGGTGGCACTCTACCAGATTTCTTTGGTCCCCCTCTGTAATCACTAAATCACTTAGGGAAAGAGCAAACAAATTTGAAGCTAAAACACGCTCATAGTTGGATAATGTTGACCACACATTAAAAACTCAAGCCTATGGCTGCCTTTGGCAAGAAAGAGTTTGAAAATGAAAGTCTTCTCTCTCTTCAAAACTACAAAAAGTACTTTCTGAAGAAATAAGACCTTTTCCCCTTTTTTTAAATGTGGAGGGAAGCAAATGCAGAGGGGGTGATGAGTAAGTGCAGGTGAAAAGGTGGAATCTAACTTGAGATGCTGCTGGCCTCTGGTATGTGTTGCTGTACTTTGAACTTGCAGAGAAGCAGTGTGTGTGAGTGTGCATGTGGTGTGTGTGTCTGTGTATGTATGGTGTGTGTGGTGTGCGGTGTGTGTGTGTGTGCGCGCGCGGGATGATGGGATGGGTGCGTTCTGAGTAGTGGCTGCTCCCAGCCAGGTCATTTCAATAACAACAGGAACCCACAGTTCCAGCTGAATGGCAGCTTTCAGGCTGGAGAGCTTCCGCAGTCTCTCCACTTCCATACTGATTAGAAGTGCTTGAGATACATCATAACAGTGTCAGTGCAGTGTTTATGGGGGAAATTGTCGCTGTCTCTTGCTCGCGGAAGGTGACATAATGGGATTTCTTCCCTTTGTCCCGGTGACAGGATGATGAGCACTGTCTGGGCTCCAGTTCTGCATGCTTTGCCATTCATGCATCCTGGCTCCACTGGCAGCCCGAGGATCGATGGGGAAGGTGTGTCCTGTCTCTGGGGTGTGGGGTTCGAAGCACAGGGGGAAAGGACTGGGCTGGCCCAAACCTCCTGAGAGAAAGCACGCTTGGTGGTTGAGGGTGTGAAGCAGGGAGGGAGGATACCCGTGTGGGGAGGGGCAGGGAAGCAGCTATAGCTGAGTTCCTGTGAGGTTTCTGAGACTTGGGTCCAAAGACAATGGATTGTTCTCCAAGATGCCTTCTATCGGAGTAGGTATCTAGGTACAGACTCAAAACATCTTTACCGTGCTATCTCCTCCAGACTCCCAAACCCCACATCACCGACGTGATTTGTCTGTGTGTAAATATCATGTCTAGCTCCAGAAAGGTTTTGGGAAGTCTTGCTGTGATGTACTATTAGTAGAATCGAGCTGCATATTTAAGTTAAAGCAAATTAAACAATATGCAACTACAGTAATGGCAGGGAGAGAGAGAGGGAGAGAGAGACAGAGAGAGAGAGGGGATTCTTTGTCACTTTCCCTCGTAATCTGACCTTGCCTATCAGTGCCCCTAGGAAAAGGATGGCATAGCAGGGAAACAAACAGAAATAAAATAAGTAATTGCCAGTGATTAGGTCCTGATTATTTATGGGAGGCTTTGCAACTGCCATCCTCTGCCTTGGTCATTCTGATCACAGAAGCTTCTGGTTGGTCTCCAGTTCCGTCCCCTTTCTAACCAGCCAGGAGAGTGAGATTTCAAGCCCACAGTCATGGACAGATAATACCTCAAATGCACATTACCCACTGTCTAAAGCCCACATTCCTTATGGTGTAATGCGAGCAGCATCATAATTGAGTACGTACTATGTATCAGATACTGTTTTAACTGAATAGATTATTTAATTAATCCCTCATACAATCCTAGGAAGCAGTTACTATTAAGAATTCCTATTTAACATACGAGGAAACTCAGTTTCAGGAGGTTAAGCGACTTGCCTGAAGTTACCCAGCTAGTTTTTGCTGAGCGACGTTCTGATCGGTCTTATTCCAGAGCCTACATTCATCTCACTAGGTCATGCTTTGGCCTCTGGAGTTAGGGACCTCCTGGCATTAGCACAGAACAATGCTGATGACAGCAAATATTTATTGGGTTTTAAATATGTATGAGGCACTGTTTTAAGTGCTTTGTGATGATTTACAGAATCAAACCTTATAGCAACCTTCTGTATGAAATAAATGCTATTATTATTCATCTTTCTTCTCATCACCCTCTTCGTACTAGGGATTGAACCCAGGGGCTTCACACTGAGCTACATCACATTCTCAGCCCTTTTTATTTAGAGACAGAGTCTCTCTAAGTTGCTAATTTGTCCAGGCTGGGCTCAAACTTCTGATCCTCCTGCCTCAGCCTCCTAGAGTGCTGGCATTACATGTGTGCAGCACCACATCTGGTTACTAATCATCTTTCCATCTGACAGATGGAGACATTGAGGCACACAACTTTTCTGCAGCTGCTAAGTGGCAGACCAGACTTCAAACCTAGGCAGTCTGGATCCAGAGTCTGCCCTTCTCGTCACTGACCATGCCACTTCTCGTACCTGGCTTCAGGTGTCCAGAGCCAAGTGTCTACATGTGTGGAGGGCTCCCAAGGATATCCATGTTCAAATTAAAGTGCTATTTGAAAACCTCAAGCTGGCAGGCCATCCAGCTGTCGTCTGCTTCTTGTCCCCTGAGTTGAGCCAAGTTTACCTCTCAGCCTTGAAAACAGAAAGCAGGCTCTGTGGGTGTCAAGCATTCCTCTCCCCGGGGACAGGGATTCTTCATTTCTTTTGGATGCCTACCCCAGTGTTTTATCACCTCGAGATGCCGCTGGCTAGGCGCCTTTAAGTCTCTCAGCTGGAAAAATGACTATGAATAAAACAAATGAAGCTCTCAATGATGGAAGCTCCTGATGGTGCCTACAGTGGGGTATTTCCCAGCATCTGTCTCCCACCACACTCAGATCAGCCTTTTATTGCCCCAAGGTGTTTCTCCTGTTTTGTCACTGGCCACTAACCGGCCACACAGGTACATGGAGTCCAGGTCCAGGACTGCCTCATTATTAAAAGCAACCAGTGTTACACCCTAGACTGAAATCCATTATCATTCAAATGAGCCAGCCACAATAGAAGAAAAATATGCAAGCTGATTTCCCTCCAACGTCCTGTTCTCAGCACTCCCTAATTACAGCCGGCAGTTGATGGGGACAGTTGAACATGGAGGCTGACAGGGCAGCCGTGGTGTTCTCATCTAAGCAAAACACAAACAATGCATAAACTTGCTAACATGGCCTAGGTACGCAGAATTTTATTCACAGCTCAGTGATGTAACAGTGCTCTGAATTCATCAGTCAATGGTATATTATAGCATCTCTCTCCTGGTTCCGTATTTTTGGTTTTCTCTCTGTGTTTGTCTTTTTAAAATCAGATTCATTGGTGAGCTTGGCTTATCCCTGCTCCTTGTTTCCCTTGTCTTTCAGAGTGGATTGGGATGGTATTTTCTTATTTAATAGTCAGTGTTTTTCCAGTGATGGATGAACTCTCCTACTGAATTTGCTATGTGTTATTCCTTTGTCCATTCACTCAACAAATATTTACTAAACACCTACTAGTGCTGGACCGCTATGCTGATGCTGGCGATATAAAAGAGGCATCATCTTTGCCTGTAGCAGTAAAGGTTAGTGAAAGAGTTAGATATTTAATAAACACTCAACTAAATACACTTTTGTAGATTCAGGTAAGTTCATTTCAAAAGAGAAGAGGAAGCTCACCTTCTTGCATGGTATCATCTCAGTATGCTTTGAGGAACACCAATACTCAGCACCAAGAAATGACACACAAGTTACCTCGTAGTCTCCTCCAAATGACATTTTTCTTAAGGGATTCTCTTTATTTCCTGAAAAAAGAAAATCAATTTTTATTTTATTTTATTTTTATGTGTGGGTACCAGGAGTCGAACTCAGGACTTTGTGCTTGCCAGGCAGGTGGTTATGCCACTCAGCTATATCACCGGCCCAGAAAATCCATCTTTAAAGTGTCTTTTTTTTTTCCCTCCAGTACCGGTGATTGAACCCAGGGGCACTTTACTACTGGGCTATATTCCCTGTCCTTTTTGTATTTTATTTTGAGATGGAGTTGTTGACGCTGGCTTTAAACTCCAATCCTGGGCCGGTGAGATGGCTCAGCGGCATAAGCGCCTGCCTAGCAAGCGCGAGGGCCCGAGTTCAACTCCCGGAACCCACATACGAAAAAGGGGCCGGTGATATCGCTCAGCGGCATGGGTGCCTGCTGGCGCGCGAGGTCCTGAGGTCGACTCCCGGTACCCACACACACAAAAAAACTACAATCCTGTCTCAGCGTCCTGAGTAGCTGGGATTACAGGCATGTTCCACCACATTTGGCTAAGTGGTCTGATTTTCTGAAGGAGAATTCAGTTATTAATGAAGTTTATAAACTCATCTGCTTTCTCTACCCCCATTTTGTGAGATCTGAGTTGCCACTGAGTGATGTTCTGTATCTTGCCATGGTGGGTAGGATTTAGGACAGCTGAATGTAAGGCAGGAGGAAGAGAGCCTTCCTGCACTCACTTGACAAGTTTAGTTTTCCCTGTGATCTAGTCCTAGTCCCAGTCATCTTTCTATCCTCAGCACTCGCCACGCAGTTTACCATTAATGAGCTCAGAGAATGTGACAGTCAGCTTTCCAACACTGTTACAAAATACCTGAGGCAATGCAACTGAAAAAGAAGAAAGGTTTATTTTAGCTCACAATTTCAGTCTATCATCATTTGAATGATTACTTTTGGCCTGTGGTGAGACAGCATATCTTGGCGAGAACATGTGGCAGAAGTTGTTTACCTCGTGGTGCCTGGGAAGTGAAGAGAGAGACAGGAAGAGGGCTGGGTCCCAACACGCTCTTCACGGGTATGCCTCCAAGGACATAACTTCCTTTCACTAGGCCCCACCTCCTCAAAGCTCCATCACCTCCCAGTAGTGCTACAGGCTGAGAACCAAGTCTTTAATACATGGACCTTTGGGGAAGTTCAAAGTCCAAACTATGACAGAGAATTTTTTATACATTGTGGTGAGCACTGTTATTTATTCACCAGACAAATATTTATTCGGCATCCACTTCCTAGTAGTGGGCTGGGCCCTGGAGATGTAAGGGTCAAATATGTCAAGGCCCTCCTGTCACAAAGTTTAGGATGTATGTAGGGGTTGGAAGTCAGAATGGTGCAGTTGTAGTGTGGAAGGAACCTGCTGTGCAAGGGATAGGACTGGAGTACTGGGTGGGACCAGGGACAGCAAGAAAGGGAATGGGCCCTTAGGCAATGAAGAATGAGTGGTTGTGGTGAGGCACTGTGGTGCAGGGAAGAGGGAACTGCAGATCTGGAGATGGTAGAGCAGTGGTGGTGCCTCAAAGAATTGAAAGTTTGGTGGTGAGACAATGGGATTTTTTCCCAGATGAGGCTGAAAAAGTAAGCAGAGTTGGGAATGGCTACCCAGGCCCTGCTGAGCATGGGTTACAGAGAGCCCTGGAGGGGTTCAATGGTGGAAGGGAGAGGAGAGAGTGATCTGTAAGTAAGGCCTGGCTGGAGGTCACATCTAGAAGCAGGATCCATGGAGGATGGTAGAGTGGGCAAGGCAAGACTTAGATGTTGGAGAGGAGGTGTCCACCAGGCTAAGGGCCTTCTCATGGGTGTGAGGGTTGAGTGGGTAGGAAGAGCCCTTTGTGGAAGTGAGGATGTGAGCCGCGGTCCTTGCCTTGGTGTGTTTGCTTCCTGTGGCAGCACCTACAGAGCTGCAGTGTGGCTGCTTTCTTTCCAGAATCTTCATGGTGTCCCACAGCACCACTGTGCCAAAGTTCACATGACTAGTGCTTCCTTGATGAATACCAGGCTGGTTCCAGACTGGCACTATTATGAACCATGGGGGTCTGTGCCTACTAAGAATCTCTAGTAGTAAGATTCTGGCCACAGTCTCCCAGACAGTGAGCAGCGGAGCTGATAAATGATCCCGTCAAAGAACCACGTCCACAGGCTCTTCATAGCTAAGAGGCCTGGGCCTCTGAACTCGAGGTTGCCTCTGTGGGAGGACGGCTTGCTGTGGGGACTGGGAAAACACCTACCTGCGGAGTTTCTTAAACAAGCACCCTCCTGGATCTTCTGAACCTGAGTCTCTGGGAGCCTGATTTGGAGACCTTGATTTGTAGCTACACCCAACTCTGTGGCAACCAGTTCATCTCTGTGGAGCACCAGCCTCTTCTCTGAGATCCACTTCAGGTCTACACTCGCAGGATGCAGAACAGTCCACAGACCGCACTGCTTCTCTGTGCAGCTCTTCCAGGTGTCAGGGAGGAGGTGAGAGGGGAGACTATAATTCAGGGCGTCCATTTCTTGCCCCCTTTTCCATGGTGTCCTGTGACTCCATGCTGGATGACAGAATCTCAGATGCCTAAGTCATCCCTCCTCACGGATCTGGAGGTAGGCAAATGTTGCACTGTAGGCTGGCGCCTTCTCTGCTCCCCTCCCCCCATGTCAGGGAGGCGGTTGCTCATTCCCTGAGCCAAAGTCTCATCTGTGAATAGCAGCAGTCATATTCTGGGCCATATGTAGCCCACACCAAGGTTCTTTGGACTGGAAAATCCTTTCCTACAAGTGGAATTGTCACTGAACTGTGCCCAAGGAGATCCCCCAAAGAGGAAACAGGGACCTGGACTCTTCCCCACCCAGAGGGTAGGTTGCAGGTTTGCTGACTTCTGTCATAGAAAAAGAATTTTCAAGATGAATCAGTGAGAGGCATAAAGAAATTTATTAGGCAGAATTTTAAAAGTACGCACTCGGAGAGAATAGCGTGTGGGCCCTCAAGAGAGGGACAGGTCATGGTCTGGAGCTGGATATATTTATGAGGTCTTGGGGTGTCTTCAATTTCGGTGACTTCGGGTGTGTATTCCTACTGTCTGTCAGGTTGCTCAGCTGCTGGGCTGTGTCAGAATGCGAACCATTCACGTTTTTTTGAAGCCGAGATGTGTTTCCCGCTTAGCAGCGGGTTTTCTTGAGCAGGAGGTCTCCTGGGAAGAGGCACAATTTACAGGTGAAAAACATGGGCACAGTACTCGATTTACAGCTTGTTGTGCCTTAAAGACCCTTAGAAAAATGTTTTTGGAGTGGGTTTCCTGGAAAGGAAAAAGGCTTGAGTAACTTCGGTGTCCTGAAGCTGTAGTTTTTCGTAGTTCAAAGTACACATTCAAAATTATGATTTCTCTTGTCTCCATTTACCTATCTTTATTTTTTCCTATTCAACCTCAGGACAAGCCCAGGAAAGGTCTCCTTTCTTCCCTTCATCCTGAGAAGTTGCCGGCTGGGGCTACACACTCCACACTGACCACCTCTGGGTCCACCTCTGTGCAGTCCATTGGCTGCACACTAGACCTGCCTATGGATGTTTCTAGAAGTTACAGTGCTCAGGCCCCACCAGACATTCCGATAGAAGTGGTCTAGGGGAGAGCCCAGGGCAAAATTTCCCAAAATGATTCTAGTCTGCTGCTGGCTTTGGGAACCATGGTGCTGGGCTTGTGCCCGTCCTCTTGGGAGATGTGAGTACACTTCCCAGGCTCTGTGGGGCTGGCCCAGCCTAGCAGTGGCATGAGGCTGGCCATTGCCCCAGGGTCTCCTCCTGCAGCCCAACAACAGGGTAGGGTCAACTTTGGGACTCTGGCTGCTCCCAGGTCCTGTTCTTAGGGGATACATGGCTGCTGCAGACCTGGATGCCTCTCAGCGGCTCTGTGCCATTGCCCCTGCTGATATAGCTTATGTGAAGCTTGGCCTCTACGCCCATAGGCATATCACCTCTTTTCCTGTTTCTTAAATTAGGAAGCATGTCACTGCCACATCCAGCAGTTCCTGTTGACCACTGATCAACCTGATGCACCAACCCTGGTGCTCACAATTTATGATTGAAAAGAAGAAAGATTAGGTGGGAAAGGAGCTCCATTTCCAGAGGCCTCTGTGAAGTAGCACGCCTACTATCCTATCCTAAGGCACCTTGACTCTGTGTCACAGCTGAGGAAAGAAACAACACTGGCTGTGAGTAAGAGGACCGGGACTCCAGCTCTGGCTCCTCTGGTTACCAGACATGATGAGCGCCTCTCTCATCCCTGACCTCTGTCGGCTCACCTGTAAACCTAAGAGTTATACTTGTCGAGCTTCACCCTCCGTGTCCTGTGCATCTCAGAAGGGTGACTAAGCCAACGCCGATGTGTCTCAGGCTGCCCTCCCTGTGTAGGAGCCTTGGTCACAAATAGCACAAGAAATGGGGGGCTTGGAGCCGGTGAGATAGCTCAGCGGCATAAGTGTCTGTCTGGCAAGCGCGAGGTCCTGAGTTCGACTTCCGGTACCCACATACGAAAAAAGGGCCGGTGATATCGCTCAGCGGCACGGGTGCCTGCTGGTGCGCGAGGTCCTGAGGTCGACCTCTGGTACCCACAAAAAAAAAAAAAAAGAAATGGGGGCCTTGGGGAGACCGAGATAGAAATACTGACATCCACCAGAAACACACTCAACTTGACCTTCTCACCACGCCCAGCATGCCTAGCAGGGGGTTGAGAGAGGAGGTCTTTTAACACACATGTCCCCTGCTTTGGAATGAGGAGTTTTCCCAAGGGGCAAGTGCCCCAAAGCCCCAGCTGTTCAGAGGATATAGCGTTCTGAGAGGGCCCCCACGTTCCCCATTTGGAGTCAGTCTCTGTGCCTGGCAGCTGTGGGGCCTGGCTGATGAGGAGGCTGAGGGGAGATCCCGAGGGGAAAGGGAAGTCCCCAACTGCCCAACATTTGTGCTCCAGAAGCCCTTGAATGGGTTCCTGTAACAGGCTGGCTGGCTTTGTGCCTCGTCAACTCTGATGGGCAGCTGAAGCTGGGAATACCACACCTGTAGGCTCAGCTGGCTCCAGGCTTCTCCAGGGCTGCTCCTGGCTTAAAGAGTGGGGGGAAAGAGGCCTTGGTAGATGGACACTGAATCTGGCGGTGGGTCCACTCTGACCCAAATGTTCCGGTTTCCCCTGGTTTGGGTTCTTATAACAGTTAATTACTCTAAGCTGCAATTAATAGAAAACCCCACTGAGATTTGGTTCAGATAAAGGACCCATTATCTCAGGTAACTTAAAGATCCAGATTGGGTAGCTGCCAGGCTACGTTGTTTCTTAGATTAATGGTATCATCAAGGACTCGTTCTCTGTGTTTCCTCCCCTCTGCCATCTTTGACATTAACTTCGTCATCTGGTTGGGAGCAAGGTGGGTGTGGTTATTCCGGGCAGCACATGTGGATGTGATGATAGTCAAAGGAAGAAGAGAGACTGCCTCTGCCGTGGCTATCCCTTAAAATGGCGGAAGTTTCCTCTCATGTCTCGCAGGCTCCGATTCCTTTGGAATTATTTGATTGATCTAGATTAATCCTCTCAGGAAGAATGGATTTGGAAGAGTTAACCCAACATGAGTCAAATCACCATGATTTCCAGTATTATCTCTTTTCCTTGGCTGATACTATGATCTATCTGATTTCATGCGTGGTCATAATTCTCTTTAGCTGTTCACTAATTTTCTCCCTTTTTACCTTCCAGCTCTATTGCAAGCCCCTTTTGAAGTAATTGTAGGTGACGCGCCACAACTAGATTCTATTAAGGTCAAGAATGACAAGAATCACATCTGTTCCTCCCCTGTCTTAGACTGACCCATCTGCCATCAGGACTCTGTTCCTTTTCCATTGCTGTGAATGCTCAGTGGTCTCTTGCCCCCAAGTGGGGCAGGACCAGGCTGGAGCTGAACTCAGGGCTGGGTGAAGGTTCGCAGGTCGTAATTTCTTCTTGTCTTTCTTTTCTGATCACATGGATATATAATGAGAGCTGGGAGGTACAATTCTTTCTAAATCCCACCACCATGTACCAGTGGAAGCTTTATCGCTGGTCACTTGCATGCTTCCACTAATTCCTTGCTCTGGGACTGAGCTGGTGTAGAAGGAAAGGTATATAGACTCTGTGCTTGTGAAGTTTTTCTCTGTTGAGAATCCACCAAGGCTTGCAATGGTGGGGGCCATGGCATGTTGTTCCTTCTATTCAGGGAAGAAGCCAGGAATTGGAAAAACAAGACTGTATCATGTGAGTGGAAAGCCACTACTGTCCAGCTCTACTGTCAATGGTCAAAGAATGAGAGAGCTGGGTCCTGTTACTTTTCTCTCTCCTGCTCTGTTCTACCTTCCTTGTATCCAGGTTTACTCTGCTGGTGGTGGTATGCTGTACAGAAGAGACACGGCGTGCTGGAGCATCAGCCCCATGAGAGCCTGCTACTACGGAGTGGAAGTGATATTTGCCAACCCAATGACTAGGGCATTCACTATAAAAGCCAAGATGGGGCGATAGGTTGAGGCTGAGGCTGGAGCCAGGGAAGAATGTGCAATCAATTCATTACCCCATAGGGCTAGGACTTAGGGTGGTTTTGTCTCTGTTTTAATTTTTAAAATAAAAACTTTGCAGAGATAAGATATCACTTAATTCACACACATCTCCTGTGAGATAGACTGGGAAGGTATTTTCATCCTCATTTGGCAGCTAAGGAAAGTGAGGTTCAGAAAAACTAAGCCACTAATTGTGCAGCAAGCTAATCACTGATTCTTTTCTGCTGCCTTTCACCATACCAATTTAGCTAAACTGACCACTCTAGTAAGCTGGTCATTAGTGATGGATTTGAATTCGTGGGTGTCTAGCAGTTCCTGCTGGCTGTATAGCATAGTTCTGAGGAGGTATTGTAGTGGACTCTGACTCAAGTGTGACTTGAATCTCTAATCAGACTGATGGCACTGAGCTACAACCTCAAGCAGAATTGTGGACAACATGCAGGTGAGACCCACAGCAAGCCTGTAGTTGGAGGAATTGTATTCTTCTGTGTATGTGTGTCTGTGTATGTGTGCGTGCATGCACACAAGTAGACGTGGGCTATGTCATGCACCCAACTATACACTATGCCTGTTTGTGTATGTCACGCCTGGCATTGTTGGACTCCCAGATTCCCAGGCAACACTTCCTGTCTTCTGCAAAGCTTTGGGAACCAACTTCTATTGCTCTTTTAAGAAGGGACATTGCCTTCCTAATCCTTCTTTCACTTGGGTTGTCCCCCCTTCTCCGCCTGACAGAACTGCCTGAACATCCCATTCAGGGGCTCTAAAGAAGAGTGTATCATTTCATGCTCTCTTGTTTAGCTTTTCCAAATCTAAAGCCAAAGCTGGCACAGCTACTGATTAGCAGAAATCAAAAGCAAATGCTGGGCTTTTGATGGGAAAACTGCTACATTAGAGAGGGCTAGTTGTTTTACAATTGCAGGGTAAGGTCTATGAATTGTGGACCCACCACTGAATGGCCATTAGATTGTAAATTATTGGTCACTTTGCTGGATGGCTCAGCATCCTGTAATCATGATCATAATATTTCCCTGAAATGGTCAATCTCAGGCACCTACCAGGAGTCTGGTTGCTGAGGTGCTGATTGTGGGCTGCATACAGTCATGATTATCACAGCAGGAAGGAAGGAAAGCTACCCCGAAGTTCTGGGTGTGTGGCTTTCGGTTCTCCTTTCCCCTTAGGAAGCAGAAGCAACGATCACAATGACTGCAGCGCTCCCTTTCCCCAGTGTGTGCCCCACCCACGAAGGCTCTAACTTTGTGTGCCTACCTGGATCCATGTCATTCCCTGATGTGGTCTCTTGGGCTGGCTGTGATGTAAACCTGGCTGACAAGTAGGAAAGAAGCTCGTGGTTTCTCCCTAGCCTTCTACTATGGTAAATTGTTCAAAAGTGTGCACGTGTGTGCACGTGTGTGTGTGTTCCTGTGTGTGGACATCTCTGGTGATGGGGAGGTGACTGTGAAACACAGAACATTTCAAAGTATTGATACTTTTCTTTTAACATGAGTGGTAGCTTCATAGTGTACATATGTGTTATATGTATGTTTTTGTAGCACAAAAATAAAAAGAAGAAAAGGCAAGGCTGATGGAGCGATGAGCCCTCAGCCAGCACTCAGCCTCTCGCAGGGTCCTGCGGGAAAGAGATGGCATGGTCAAGTGGGGGAGCTGAAGAAAGTTAGAGGCTGTGGACAAGACAGGGGCAGGGTTAAGGGAAAACAAGAGGGGCTGGGGCCAGCAAGAGGCTTACTCATTTCTAGGCCCCAAAGTGTCAGGAGGGAGAACTGAAGCTGGAGAAAAGGCTTTCTGATGGTAACCACACTTTCAGGAAAGGAACCCAGCATGGTGATGGAGGTGGGGGGAGCAAGGAAATAGCCCATTTCACTTTCCTTTGTCCCTTCCTTCTCCTGTAGCTGCCTCCTATTGGCCACACCCAACCAGAAGCCCAAGGGCATGGGAACTGTTAAGTACTGTTTACAAGGACAGAGCTGGATAGGGAAGCTTGGAGGGGGATTCAGGACAGTAAAGGGGACAGAGCTAGTGGACTAGCCCAGCACACATTTGTTAACGTGTCTGGCCATTAGCGTGTCTTGCCGTTAACTGGCGGGCACTCTTAGGACAGTGACTCTTAGGACCTGCATGATTGGCATTCCAAGGCCATGCTCCATTCTCACCCTCTGTGGCCAGAAGAACTGGAGGCCTGCCCTGTCCTCCAGGGTTGTTTTCTTGGCCCACGGGGCTAGTGGTTCCTTAGCTTCCACCCAGTTTTGGCTACTACTCAGCACTTTGGTGGCTGTGGCTTTGGGGTGTCAGGAAATGGTCTGAGGTGACTTGTTGGCAGTAACTACCTTGCATACAGACCTGGGACTTGTGTAGGGGATGTGGTAAGTGATAGAGAAGCTATTGCAGGATCGGGGTCTGGATGGAACCTTGGCCATGTTTTGCACAGAGGTTCTGTGTTTCTCTTCCCTCTCCTATCTGGGAAATCCATAAGGAACATGGGACCCCTCACCTACCTTCCCTACCTGAGCAGGGACTAAATGCCACTCCCTGCCCTAACCTATTTGTCAAACTCCTTTTAGCAAGGCTGAACCAGTGACAGGAAAAGACTCAGATGGCCCATAAAAGGAAAAAGAGCAATGAAGATAGCAAGTGCTCACAGTGTGCCTGTGCTGTGCAGGGTGTGTTCTAAATCAAGCGTTCCCAACCCCAGGAACCCCCCACTTGGTATGGGTCTGTAGTCTTGTTAGGAACCTGGGTTGCACAGCAGGAAGTGAGCAGGGGGTGAGTGAAATTTCATCTGTATTTACATTTTCTCCCTATCATCAGCATTACTGATCCATGAAGCCAGTCCCTGGTGCCAAAAAGATTGGGGACTGCTCTTCTAAAGGCTTCACCATATGGTTTTATTTAATCCTCATGACAAGCCTCTGAAATAGGGACTAAAGCTACTCCCACTTTTCAGATGAGGAAACTGAGGCAGAGAAGATGAAATAACTGGTCCAGTGTTGCACAGAGGGTAAGTAATGGAGCTGGGATTCAAATCTGGACCTTCTGGCTCCAGTTATGTTGTGTCCCCTCTCCTTTCTTGGCTAACTTCTCATTCATAAGTGCCCAGAGAGGGAGGATGTCCCTAAATATGCATAGAGTATAGAGCTGGAAAGAGCTTGGGCTCATATCATCCAGCCTGTGTGTTCTGAGAGAAGGGGCAATTAAAGCCCCAGGGTCTCAGCCAGCAGATTTCTGGATCCCTGATCAGTGGGAGGGACGTGCCTGGCAGTTCTGGCAACATGAATGGTGGCTGGCTCTGCCTACCGGTATCCTGGCAATTTTCCTAGCTTTGTTTACCAAGCACATTTCTTTGAAGCAAAATTCCTTTTATCCAAGAAGCAATGTGACCTCCAATCTTGTTTTTGTAAAACATCTCTGACGTTAGCTGCATGAAGCAAAACCCTGAAGGTATTTGTGCTGCCCTTGTGCACCCTGAATTTTGTATGGCCTCTGTTTCTACTATGAATGACAGCTGAACCTCGGGTCACTGGGAGGCACAGGGCTCCAAGTGAGTTGGGCATTTTGGGGGCACAGATGAAAAGAATTCTTCTATCAGTTTCTAGAATTCAGGGGCACCTGAAACATTGTTCTCTGCAGAGGTTCTTGGCCCACCAGGGCAAGCAGCAGTCACAAAGAACAGAGAGTCTTGAGCCATGTGACCATAGGGGAGGCTGCCCAGGCCTCTGAGGGGGCTGCCAGCTTCTGAGCTATTGATTCCATGACTCTGGGATCCAGAGCTGCAGAGAAAGGGCAGCATTCTTCCTGCAGAAGCTTGGTCCAAATGGCCCCATGGCTTTCTTTCCTCCAGGATCAGCAGACTACTGTGGGGAGGGACAACTGAGGTTGTTGTCCTGACCTGGCCCCAAGGCCTTGCTGCCAGACGCAGAGCTGGCTCCCTGGGCTCATCCCTTTTTATCACTGGGTGCATGGCACCACTGCCACACAGGAGCTCTGCTCCTTCTCACCATCTGGCAGTTGAAGCCTGGGACAGTGAGTCCCTCATGGGTTGTCCAACCCAGAAAGTACAGAGGCCATGGAGAGGACTCCCGCCTCTTCCACAAGCCCGGCATTTAACTTTCTTTCCTTTTCTAACGTTAGAATTAAGACAGATTGTGTGTGTGAAGAACTCTGGTGCTAACTTAGAAAAATACTCATTTGTTCTGCTTTTCCAGGTAGTGGACTTTCAAAGGGGTAAAGATGTCATTTTTCTTATCCATCCTTGTGGCTTAGGTAGTAAAGGGGACATGGATTAAGCCTCAGGGTGAGATCTTCTTATCTTTTCTCCCATGCAAGCTCTTGTTTAGTCCCTGATCATGACTATTTTGAAAGGCTGCACTTGGCTTGGACAACCATTTTCTCTCTTGGTGTGGGGCAAATGTCTTCTCTTGTTGGATGCAATCAGTGGGAGAGCTCAGGCCTGGGTTTGATTCCTAGGGGAGAAGTGCAGAGGGAAGGGTTACTACGACCTGCTGTAGTTCAAGGTATTTCAGCCTACTTGGTGTCTGGCCACAGGGTCCAAGAATTCCTGAATCCTTCTCGGGCTGATAACCCTTAAATAACTTCACATATCATCTGTATGGGTCATGGCCAAGTAGGA
Organism: Erethizon dorsatum; assembly: GCA_028451465.1. Classification (NCBI taxonomy): domain Eukaryota; kingdom Metazoa; phylum Chordata; class Mammalia; order Rodentia; family Erethizontidae; genus Erethizon; species Erethizon dorsatum. The sequence continues at coordinate 101,770,979 of CM051833.1, forward strand.
AACTGGTGGCACCTCAATGTGAATAACTGGAGGAGATTTTAATAAAGGGATGACTTACAAAAATATGGGCAGGATTTAGGGAAGCCAGTGAGTACTCTGGAGTAGCAACAGCAGGGAACCATAACCATTGCTAGGCCTGAAGACCAGGGGCGGGAAGCAGACCCTGGGCTCCAGAGGGACAGTCCACTGGCACAGCCAATGGCTACAGACTGTGGGAGAGGGAAGTAGTCAGCCAACTATGATCTGGCCATCAGGGGTCCAGAGTAGTCAATCTCATTTTCTTCCTCCATCCCCATTTGGCCAGGTCCTCCCATTGACCAAACTCAAACAAAACTAGAGAGAGCAGTAGAGATGACCCCTACTAATGTACCCCAGGGGCAGCCTCTTGAGGCCCAAAGCAGGGTAGAGAAGAGCAGAGAGTGGAGTTGGAGGGGTAAAGGGCAAAAAGGAATGTATTCAGCCTAATGTTTTAATGTCACCTGAATCCTACTGCCTCTGATTCCAGGAAAATATATACATCCCAAATGGCCTGTAAGGTTATTTTTGAACTGCTTCATTGCCCTCCATAGTTTTGATATCTTATTCTCATTTTATTTGTCTGGTAATCTTTTTTTAGACAAATTACTTATATTTTACTACTTTATTAAGCACAGAAAAACACTGTTATATCTTTCAGAAGTGTTGGAACCTTGAATTAGATGCTTTTGAACTTGAAACAATTTGGCCCCTTCTGCAGGGAACACACGGCAATGTCGGAGGCACTGTTGATTGTCACAACCAGAGGAGGTTTACTACTGGCACTTAGAGCAGGGCGGCCAGGCCAAGATGCTGCTGAACATCCTATAATGCGAAGCACAGCCCCCAGTCACAGAGAATTTGTTGCAAAATGTCAATAGTGCTGAAGCGGTGAACTGCTGTTCTAAGTGAAGGAAAGTTTTGGCTCTGTTAAGGGGAATCAGAGAGGAGGTGAAAGGAAAGAGGAACCTTCGTGTTAGTTGTTTGATTCATTTTATTTGGGCAGGAGCGCATCCTGTGTGAGCTGTACTGCAGTACTGAACTGCTGAAAAGCAGGGCCGGGAACTCTGAGGGAACATCTCAGACCATGTAAGTGACACTCTCAGTTTCCCTGCCGCTTGCGGCTGCTGGAAGCAGTAGACTCTAACGGGCTGTTTCAAGACCCAGAGTCTTGCCTTTCCCAGGCTTCAGGGTTCTCTGCTTTCAGCTCAAAGTTCTTGAATGTCAATAAGTGGGAACTTATAAAAAGATTGAAATAGTTCTTAGATCACAGAGGAAATGTCCTAGCTCAGAAAGAACAAATGTAGCCAGTTGCCCTTTGTTATTCTTACTGATTAAACCTAATCTCTGGTTCTTTTTCCTGTTCCTTCCTATGTGCCATTTTCAAGTCATTTCCCTGACTGTTGGTGCCAATGTCAGAGCGGAGGGCAATCGGGTCAGAAACTGCAGAGTAGCTTCTTTTGGGAAGTTAACAGTCCTGATAAATGAAGAATGGGCTACAGCTATCTGCACAAAGCAACATGAACAATGACCATGACATCCTTCTCTTCACCATCAAGTCTTCTCATGGCTGCAGTGGGAATATCTTTAATATTTATCACATTTCATTAATTTTTAAGCAAACAAATCGCTTACATAGCTTAAAAACAAAATGACAAGATTTATAGAAAGTGGGGACAATCTCTCCATCTACCCCCAAACAGCCCTTCCCAAAGGTGTCCAGAGATAAATTATCTAGAGACATTTTATGGCTCTACAAACAAATATAGAAACAGATCTATAGATCAATAGATAAATGTATATAGAAATATATATTTTATTTTTCACCAAATAGAAATAATACATTTACTTTTGTTTTTACTTACTAATGTATCTTGGAAATCCATATCAGTAAAGAACTTAATTTTGTTTTTGTTTTGTTTTTGTTTTGTTTTTTGTGGTGCTGGGGATTGAACCCAGGGCCTTAGGCATGCTAGGCAAGCCCTCTGCCACTGAACTGTATCTCCAGACCAGAACTTTATTTAAAAAAAAAAAAAAAATGGCATTATGGTGTAATATAGATATGCCTCCATATTGTTAGCTAAACATGTTTTTAAAAAGACTTCTGAATTTGTGTCAAATCAGAAAGAATACTCAACTAAACAACCCAAAACCAAAATAAAATTTGTTTAAAAGCATTGCGTGTGAAACCGTTTGCTTTTTTTTGTAAGACTTTCATTTTTCTCATCTTACTGAGATTTTCAGATTGTGAGGCATTTGTCCCTTAACTTAAAACCTCTGTCAAATAGTTCTTCAGAACCATGGAAGGTCTGCTGGTGTGGTGCCGCTTAGATGAAAGGGGGTCTACTTTATTAAATCACTGACTGTTCACTAGCCTTTCTTATGGAAAGCCAGCCTAAGCCCAGTTGAGGGATTCTGACACCAGAGAAGCCTGTGTTGGCTTGGGACAAGGTATGGAGCCTCTCTGTTCCCAGATTTTCCTATTTAAAAATCTGGACGTTATCCTGGAACCTTACCAGCTTTGAAGCTCTGTGCTGGGCGGGACTAGCTGGGATTCAGAAGTAAGGGGCCACCCGTCTGTCGGGTATTTCTGTGGTACATCCAGGACCTGCATGAAAGATGAACACATTTTAAGTAAAGACGAGCTTGGGCATTTGGAAGGCAAAGAGAGGGCGGGCAGAAGAGCCGTGGGGATATACAGCGTTGTGAGCTCAGGGGCTTTGAAATCCTTTCCTGTGTTGTCACTCGAATGTCGAACACGTTATTCTCAGTGGACACTAAAAAGAAGTACAGGTACCACGGGCTCCAGGGGGATTCATTATTCAAGGCACAAAATTTCCTACGCCCGGCCTACAACACATTATAATTCAAATGAGCCGAGCACAATAGAAGAAAAATATGCAAGCGGATTTCTCTCTGTCGTGTTTCCCCCCTCCTCTCTGAAGCCCTGTAATTACAGCGGGCAGGTGGAGCATCTGGGGTGTGGGGGAGTCCACTGTATTTTTACCTTCCCGGGAACGCGACTTGCCTACTGCATCAATATATTTTATTTTTAATTAAAGTGCTTATTGTAAAATCTGAGTCCCTGCGCGAAAGCCTGATTCACAACTTTATTTTTTTTCCCCCTGCCTTTCTCTGAGATGTTGCTGCTATTACTGTCTCAAATTTCCTCTTAAAATTTGTTCTTTTAGTAAATGAGCTCTGGCCTTCTGGGAGCTCAGCAGCTCCAGGGCGGCTGGCGGCTGGGCCTTTGTGTCCCTTCGCGCAGCCCTGGGCGGGTTTCCCCGGACCCGCTCCCGCTGCCCCTCCACGGCCCTGGGGGCCACGCGGGCTGCGGAGACGCCGCGCTCCCGACACAGAGGCCGCAGGACGCAGCGCCCCTCCGCCCGGACACGGCCGGGTCTCCCGAAGCCCCGGGGGCTCAGCGGCCCGCGCGGCGCCCACCCGAGAGACGGCGAGGTGGCAGGCGCGCGGGGCGGCGTGCAAGGAAACCCACGGCGTCCGCGACCCCGGAGCTCCTCGCCTCCGCCCCGACACGCCCGCCGCGGAGCGGGCAGCCCGCGGCCTCTGCTGGGCTCCGCGTTCCTTGCGGGCGGATCGGGGACCCGGGCGGGAGGAGCGCACCGCCCCGATTCTGGCCGCTGTGCCCGGGCCCCTCTGCGGGGCTCCCTGGGTGCACGTGGTCACCGCGGTCCACGGGGCCCGGCCCGTAGCTCCGACCACCGCAGCACCCGGGCTGTTCTCTGGCAAATCTGCTCAGGAGCCTCTTAGGGCCTCCGAGACGTGGGCCGGCGGAAACCAGTCTGTGGAACAGAGGCACACCTGCGGCCAAAAGCGGGGCCACGCCCGAGCCCCGGACTTCCCCCAGCCCAGGCCGCCTGTTTCCCTCCGGTTCCCCGGCGCTCTCTGGCACGGCCCTGTCCTGGGGTCCTGGCACGGAGTAGAGGCTCTGATCTTTTAAGGAAGGTGGGAGAGCAGGGGCCAATGGCTGGATGGGCTGGGAAGGGTGGGCCTCCGGGGTACACAGGCAGTGAGTACCCACAGGGCAAGACGGATTCCCCGCAAGTGCTGGGTGGGCCAGCGCTGTGACCAGATGATCCCCACTCCTCGCTGGAGGCCGCCCAGGGCCAGGACCGGGCTCTGCGTGGTTTCCTCTTTCACAACTTCTGTTGTATTTGTTTTTCTTATTACAGAAGCAGTGCATGTCTATCGTAGAATTAATGGAAAATGCAAATATACAAAGGGAAGAAAGTCAAAACCAAACACACACACTCATTACCTAGAGACAAACCTTTCTTGTATGTCCTGAGTACAAACACAATTATTCTGTGGGATAACTGGCTTCTTTTCTAAAGAGTGTACTGTATTCTTTCACTGTGAGGGTCCTGCTCAGTGAATATCTGATCTCCCTAATGGTGGTGCAGTGCCTTTGTCGCAGGGATATTATGTGATATTTTCAGCCATTCCTTTACTGGGCTTTTACAGATTGCCACTTAAAAAAAAACGACAACAACAAAAAAAAAACAAAAAAAAAAAACCACTCTGTCCACACCAGTCCATGGTCATCTTCTTGCTGGGTCACCGTGCAGGTCCTTAATTATTTCCTTAAGATCCATTCCTCAAAAACGGCTGGGTCAACTGTTCTGCATTTTTGAAAAGTTTCACTACGTTTTATCAAATTGCCCTTTAGAAAGGTTATGTCAATTCACATTCCCACCTGCAGAGAATGCAAAAGTCTGCTGCCAGAGTTCTATCCGCATCAGCCATAAATGTTAGTCGTCTTCTTATTCATTTCTCTGCCTATTTTAAAATTGGAGTAATCATCTGTTTCTTTCTGGTTTGTAAGAACATTTAATATATCCAATCTATTCATTCTTTCTGATACATATGGCAGTTTTCCCCAATTTGTGGATTGCTTTTCATATTTAAATTCACATTTTAGCAGGTGTGGTGGTGCACGCCTGTAATCCCAGTACTCCCAAGGCGAGGCAGGAGGATCGCTGCAAGTTCCAGGCCAGCCTGGGCTACATAGTGAGTCCAGGCCAGCCTGAACTACATAGCAATACTCTGTCTCAAAAAATAAAATAAAATAAATTTACATTTTAACATTCTGTGTAGTAAAAATTCTTAATGTTTTAATGTCATGGCATGTTATGCTTTTGGTATCATTCTATAAAATCCTTCTCTACTTGAGGATATTCTCACCTGTATATTCTTCTGTTTTCATTATATTTTTAATTCATATAAAATTTATTTTGGCATATGGTATAAAATAGGAACCTAACTTTACTCCCCTACTTTTGTTGTTGGTTCTGAATTTTTTTTTTTTGACCCTGCCATATAATATAGCCAATTCCCAAAAAAAAGCAGAGCCAGGAGGAAAAACTGATTCGAGAGGCCCTGTCTCTAAGAAGCACAAGACTTCTTAGAGAAGAGATTGAGAAACTTCCTAAAACCAAGAATATGATTCCTTTTGTAGCCAAATACATTGGAATCCCAGAGATGTGGATGAAATCCAGTCTCTGCCACTTTATACGCTGCGGAACCTGGAGCAAGTTATTTATTTAAATATGGGTGTTGCATCTGTGCAGTAGGTACCACAATATCCCTAACTAGTGCCACAATCGTGCCCAAGTGGTGGTGAGGATAAGGCGATATTATGCATGTGAAATGCTTGGATGTATAGCACTCAATGTTATTATTAATAGTGGGTGGAGAGATGGGATGTGATACAGAGATCTGAAAAAGAAATAAAGACCTTACTAACAGTGATAGACTCAAAGGTGGTAAATGCATGGCTATAGTTTTAGTCTGAGTTCCAGAGAGCTTATCTGACTAATTAAGAGGGTTTCCAGGAAAGAAAGACCTATATTCCTAAAGCCTAGCTTTCATAGAGCCTGGACTTGCATTAAACACACACATATCAAAGGAATCCAGTGGTTTTTTGGTTCCTACCCTAATTCCAAGGCTTTCTGTGGGAGCTGCCTGCATTGACGTGAATCAGCTGAACAAGCTGGCACTGGGAGAGCTCACAGGATAGACAGCACTTGGGACTGGTGCTCCAAGAGTGTAGCCATCTCCTTTTCTGGCTTCCCCCCAGCCAAAGATTGCTGCAGAGAAATAGTCACTGGACAAGAGCCAGGGGCATCAGTCAGTTTAACCAAAGGAATCAATGGACACTGTGTTTTTCTTCTGCAAATGAGGAAAATGACATGGTGAGAAGGCATACGCCTTGTCCAGAATTGCAAATCCTGGGGGCAAAGAAAGCAAAGAGAAATGCTGCCTCAAAAGGGCCGTTGCCCATCCTGAGGAGACCCAGGGCTGAGTTCACAAAGGGACCGGGGATGCTGCTCTTGAGCTCCCGGGCAGGGGAGACCCAGCACATTTTTTGAAGCATAGACAATGAGTGGGCATTCAATAGGCTGATGCTGTCTGTTCTTAGAAAAAGGCAAATATTTTAGGGATCCCTTGTCACTAAGCACAATGCCTGATTGCTTTCTTAGGGGAGTGGGACTTGGCTGCATGCTCAGTATCTAGGGCTTTCAGCTTTGAATCTGAGTTTTGCTTCAGTACAACAGTGGTTTTCAATTATAGCTGCACATTGGAATTAGCTGTGGGGCCCATGAATATACAGATGCCCAGGCCCCATTTCCCGAAGGCTGGATTAAACTGGCCATAGCAGGACATAGATATCAGTATAGCTAAAAAGTTCTGTAGTGATTCTAATATGGAGATTAGGGTGCCGAAGCCCCCCTGTGTATTGTCCTTCCTAACTGCATCTGTCTTCCAAGCTGGTGAGAAGTAGGTAACAACAAAAGACTGTCCTAACAAAATGTGTCCTAACAAAATCTCAAACTTTAAAGAATTGTCTGAGATTTGGTTAAGATGCAGGGTCTGATGCCTTTGTTCTAGGTGGGTCTGAGATACTAAGCTCCATGTAATGCTGATGGTACAATCTCAGAACCACTTGAGTAGCAAGTCTAGAAGTGGTCCTCAAAGGTCAAGGAACATAAAAATTACCCAAGGGGCCTAATAAATTGGCAAATTCCAAGCCTGATTCATTGTGCTAGGGATAGGGGCCATGAATCTGCATTTTTAACAAATCCTCAGTGAACCGTTGGATTTGGTAGTGCAAGGGTCACACTTAGGGAATGTGCTCAGTCTGCCCACAGTTTTCTCAGGCATTTGTCTCTTTAGCACACCCTGGAGCATACTTGGCTAGAAGACAACACAATCAAGTGGCCTAGAGTTGCAATTGAACAGAGCCCATGATGCCTGGCTCCTGGTCCTGAATTCCAGCCCACAGACAGTGACATCACTTCCTGTTCAAGCACAGTCCCATGACCACAGGAAACCTACCAGTCCTTGCATTTTCTTGGAATAAAAGAACTACCTGTGTAGGTTCATATTTTGACTAGAGTTATTTGACCTGTCTGCCCTGGGACTGTGACTAATGCATCAAGAGTGAGAGTACAGAACCTAGGAAATGAAAAGCAAAGGATTTTAGAGGCCTTAAACTCAAGGAAGAACCTCAGCATGGGAATGAAAGATGTTATTAAAAAAATGTCAGTGCTCTCTACAGCTTTAAGGAGTTTCTACCAAATCAATGCACTTTTTCTATTCCAATGAGATGGTCCTGAGATAAGCTACTCTGAGAACCCGACAGGGGGAGTACAAAAGAAAATGGACAGATCTGGCCTATTCTCTTATTTTGTTACCATTCACTCCTTTGGTTACCATTTTTCAAGTACTAATTATTTAGCTTATAGAAGATTCTGGTATTTTGTGTTTCTCCTGTTTCTTCTCTTGTTTCTTCTTGTTTTGGCCATTTCACTGCTTACTAGCAGCTTCACCAAGGAAGGAAGATGGAAAGGAACCTTGTATGAGGCAGTGTAACATCCATGAGGAGGCCTGCTGGGACATGGGAAGGTCTACTTGGTTGGGGGAAAGCGAGACTTCCATTATGATTGCAGACTTTATGGAGTTCGCTTTAGTGTGTTGGCTAAGCCCTTTTTTATGTGACAAATCCGAACCTTGAAGAACAGAACATCCTCCTCACCCTAAGTTCAACAACCAACAGTAATGACTTCATAGAAAAATTAGAATTTTAAAAATCCTTTATTATTTCACTCAGACACACTAACTTCTGTACGTAATTTTATTGTGATTGTGGTAAAACTGTTGTGAGAGGGGGGGCACAAATTTATCACACGCTAAGGAAGATAGGCAGTATGAGTTCCATGTAAAAAGAAAGTGTTTTCATCTATTTCTTCTAGTTAGTTTCAATATATTATATGACAAAACCTATTTCCTGTTCCTATTACTTGATATAATAAGAATCTTGGTAAAATTTTGTACAAAGTTTGATTACTCAGTCAAAACTAAACTATCCTGCTGAGGGAAGAACAATCGCTTTAGTGACACTGTTCTGTACCTTGGTTGAATTGAATAGTTACTAATCCAGCAGGAGAAGAAACACACAGGTAATTAGAATTGAGCAAACACACTGAGCCCTGCAAAAAAAGACTAATGAGAAGTGTAAAATTTCCCATGAAACATCCATTCACCTCTATTTTCTCCTTTCCTTAGAATCATCATTGTGGCTGTAGGGAGTAAGTCTGGGGAACCAGGTCTACACTAGGGGAAAAATGTCATTCCTCATTTGAGCACTCTGGAAATGAGTTTAAACAGACACAATATGCCAATGGTCAGTGTGACGTTAATAACTCCAGAAGCCAATATGAATTTTCTTTTAAGAATAGATGACACCCCACCTATCACCCCACTTCTCAATGCTAACATCAGCAGACTTTTTTAAAGACTGTCTTGAGCATAGAGAATACGGCTGTTGGCTGGCCAGTGTTTCAAGTGTAACTTCATAAACATAACTTGAATAAATTAATAGCAACATTTTTCTCTCATTTATCTGTATAACTAAAGCTATGAGGCCTCCTGTGGGGCTGCTGTTGAAGATCACTTGTTCCAGGGTTGAAGTAAGGAGACTGATGGCCATGTTTGTGGGGTAGTCAGGATTCTCTAGTCTGGCTATTCCCCGAGAGCTCCACGGTTCTTGCTCACTGCTGTATGCCTGTTGCATAGCACAGTGCTAGTTCTCTGTAGGTACGAAGATTGGCAATCTGGGTTTAAACCATACCAGGCGGTCAAATTACTTTTAATTGATGAAATTTTTAAAGCTGGAAGGGACTTTTGTGAAAAGAGAGGTTGCTAAACATTTCCTATCCAGAAGCAATTTCCTTCCACCTAGAATCATGAAGATGTTCAGCTTTTGTCTGCTTGCCTGTGCCTGTAGGACAATGAACACCCTGCCCCGGGCTCTCCTTTCCAGTAATTGGTTGAGAAATGCTCACATGGGACTCAGTTAGGCCAGTGCTATGTGAGGGAAGGTCTTCGGGGGGATTACCCCTGCTCTTCCCCTGGCTGCTTTCGGCTCAATGTGATGCCAGAACTGCAGCAGCTCTACTACTCCCAGAAAGAAGATGAAGCTGGTATTCAGATGGCAAGAGCAGAGAGAGTGACGGAAAGAACTCAGGTCCTGGATGACAAGCCAGGAATCAATCAACTGCTAAGCCACCCTGCTGTTCTTCTTTGTGTTGTGCAGGATTATGCATTTCCTAAATGTTTAAACTTTTCTGTGGCCCTTGGTCCAAACATCCTGAATGGCTGACAGAAGTTTAAGAACAAGTTCTCATTCACAGAAGATGTAAGAGCATTTGCTCGAGATCATGTTTCAGGCAACGAAGGAACTCAGGAATAGACAGTGGGCCTTCTGCTGCAGGGTTGTTTTTAGTGTATGTTGCCACTCTTGCAATTTACTTCATTATAAATTAAAGGTGTTTTAAAAGTGTCTCTCTCTTCTCACTGTCCTTATATTTAATGAAATTGTCCTGCCGAGGTAAAAGTTGGGAGTTTTAATCCAAATTTTCCTCATTTGGACAGGCCGAATCAAACTGGCCACCAAATATACAGAGGACGTGTGTGGACTTCGAAGAATGAAAGTCCACGCTTTGTTCCTGATTACTGGAGAGCAAGGGAGTAGAGACTTGATCTGCTGCCAGCAAGAAAGACAATTTCTGCCTCTTTGGGTCAAGACTTGTCATAGGTAAGGTAAGGAAGACCACAGGACATTGTCGAAGGCTTTTGCCACGCCTTGGGTTGGAAGATACAATCTAGTTCACAGGTAGAGAATGAAGTGAGGCTGGAGGGGGAATATAGAGTTTAAAGGTGGCTTCTCCTTTCTGGTCCCAGGGGCATGTCTTATACTCGGCCATCCCCCCCTCTGTGAGATTTTCTGTTTGCCTCAGTGCTTCCTCCAATCCACCCATGCTGTAGTGTCCAGGTTGACTTCCATCTGCTGCACCAAACCTTCTCTGGGCACCTTAGTCCACACCAGTAACTCTTTTCCAGAACCCACTTATTACCTGAACTCCTTATTCATTGAACATGTTGTTATGGATTATTTTCTGGTATTTCACTTGTTTTCTTCCTAAATTTTTATTTTTAGGGAGCAGATGAGCAAAGAAGAAAAGACATAGACTTTAATGAGGCACTGACTTGATCTGAATCCTGCTCCAGGAGCCAGTTGTACAATGTGGCAGCTCTCCCTGGCTCTGCCACTTTGGAGCAAGTTTCTCTGGTCATCTGAAATCCCCCGTGGAATGTAGTTGGGACAGATGTAAATAGCATAAAGATTAGTTTTGGTCTACTGCTGTGACAAATTACTATAAATTCAGTGGCTCAGAATAATATAATAAATATAATAATAATTATATAATATATAATAATATAATGTATACTAATAATAAATAATATTTATTACCTCCAGTTATGAAGGTAAGAAGACCAAAATAAGTCAGAGGTCTGGGAGTCTTCAGGAGACCCCAGAGGTGAATCTGTTTCTTGCTTTTACAGTCCTTCACCAGTCTAATCAATCTCTATTCTCTCTGTCAGGTCTCTGTCACTCTGACTCTGGCCTTCACCCAGATAATCCAAGATAATCTCCCTACCTCCACATCCTCAGTCACCTCTGCAAAACCCCTTTTGCCATTTGAGATAAAGGATCTCAGTTATTGGCTTTTTTGGATGCCATTCTCTCTACTACATATGTACATATTCTTTGGATTTGCTTCCCCATCTGTGAAATGGAGAAGGACAATATCAGTCACCTCACAGGGTTATCGCGGTGACCGAATGAGATTATTTATGTGCGTAAATTCCCAGCACCATGCCAGGCACAGGGGAGGAGGTTTATTCTGGTCAATGGTGTCTCCTGAGTGGGGTGTAAGCCAGGAGCCAAAGGACTCTGTTGTATACTTCTTTCTAACCCTTGAGCTTCTAACTCTTGCTGGTCCCGAGCTGGAAATCAATACATGTATTACTTAATTATCTTGATTAATGACAATGCCTTGCACATAACAAGTGCTCTAAAATGATTTGTTGATTGTTTGTTATTTTGGTGGTAATGAGTGAAGTGGGGGAGCATCCAATTAAATACTAGTATTTATTAAAGTTTAAATTTGGATTCTTCTGTTGCACTTTTACCTAATTACAGTAAACACTAGTGGGAGAGAGAAATGACTTCACAGTACAACTTAGGGGAAAAAAAAAATCTTCCTGTCACCGACTTTTCTCCTTGGTCTGGAAACTTCTTGGTTTCCTAGGGTACAGCTGACTGCTCTCTGCAACTGGAAAATCTCTCAAAGGGCCCTGTCCTGTTAGGTCATACAAAGCCAGGCTTATTATTTAGAGAGCACACAATGCCCCCTCACATGGGGCACAGAGGAAAGAATTTTTTTAAAGCCAATTCCAGTCCCCTGGAGCTGCAAACTGCCCTCGGGGCAAAGAAGCCTGCAGAATAATTGGGAAGAGTCTGGCAGGAAGGAGGCCAAGGTAAGTTAAGCTACATTTCTTTCTACATCCACAAATGCCATGCCACTTTTTGAGCATTCCACTCTGGGACAAACCTGTATATCAAGATAAACAATTAAATAATAAGCAAGGGCCCAGTCAGGAAAGCTGTGGTTTCAGCCCTAGAAAATAGCATTGAGAAACACCAGCCTGTCTGACGCTGCTGAGGAGCTGAGTTCCCGTGATTCTGTGAGGGAACTGGGTCAGGGATGAGAGGCTGTCTGCTTTCTGGTCCCCTAAACTCAGCAGGTTTATGCTTTTTCTGGATAATAAAGTGGAAAGTGACCTTACCTCATCCCTCTATCAAACCAACTGCCTGAGGAATCCCTGATACAATAGTGGATGTTATGTTTTGAGAATGGGGTAGAGAGGGTCCAGAGACCAGACCCCAAAACTGTGGCAGGGGCAGGGGGTCATGTCAGGGGGAGAGACGACTGGGTGGGATTCTCGCACATGAGGGGGACTGCAGAAAAAGAGTCTGAACACTGGATCTCTGAAATGTCTTCATGTACTTCCACACCATCACGTTCTGGCCAGCCAGGGCCAAGGAGAGGATATGTAAACACAGGATGTCACACAATGCAGAACCGGCACACAGGGACCTGACTGAGGGGCTTCTGGGGGATGTGGCATTATGCACACTCTATGTGACCAGAGCATAGAATTCATGGTCCCAGGAGATGGCGTGCGTGAATGGACAGACACTGAATAGTAGTCTTAACCCCTCATCTTCTCTCTGCACAGAGCAGGCTGGCAGGATTTGGAAGTCAGGTTGGCAGAGGTGGCATGTTTCAGAGTCCAGAGCTAATCCCAGCAGAAATAGCCAGTACCGTGGCCAATGGTACTCAGGGCAAGCAGCCTACATCTGGAGTAATTTTAGCAAAGTTATATGAGGCAAGAAAGGAAGGGTGAGAAGTAACTAACCCAGGGCACCTGGGACTACAGGGAGCTAAGGAGGACAGGAATGCAAATTGGAAGGCATGGCCCGAAGGGACACTGTGGGTGCCTGTGGGCTCTTGGGGATTAAGGACATAGCTCAGAAGTGGAGCTCAAGAATGTTTTGAGCAGACTGGCTCCTCAAGAGAACCGGTACATGCAATCTTTTTTTTTTTTTTTTTGGGTGGTACTGGGGTCAAACCCAGGTACTCATACATGCTAGGCAAGTTCTCTACCACTGAGCTACACCTCTAGCCATCAATCGTTAAGATGGGTAAAGGAAGTACAGTCACACTAAGCGGCAGATTGTACTTTGGGACTCTTCTGTCCAGAGTGGAAGGTGGCCTTTGAATCTAGCTTTGTACAATGACTCCTGTGTTAGAGGGCTTTTCAAAATATACCATAGTACTCCCACCCACAGTTTTATTTTCTGAGGCTTCAGTTATTTGTAGTCAACAACAGACAGAAAACCCTAAATGGAGAATTCCAGAAATAAACAATTTGTAAGTTTTAAATTGTATATTGCTCTGAGTAGTATGATGAAATCTTATACCATTCTGCTCCATTTCTGCCTGGGATGTGAATCATCATCCATGTGTCCAGTGTATCCATGCTGTGTATACTATCTGCCTGTGAAGTGCGTAGTAGCTCTCTTTATTATCACATTGTCATGGTATCACAATCCTTATGTTCAAGTAACTCTTATTTTAATTAATTAGGGCTCAAAGCATAAGAGCAGCAATGCTGGTGATTGGGATATGCCCAAGAGAAGCTGTAAAGTGCTTTCTAGAAGTGAAAAGGTAAAAGTACAATATTTTTACAGAGAGAGGGAGGTTTACTTAACTTTTATTATAGTATATTGTTATAATTTTTCTATTTTATTATTAATTATTATTGTTGTTAACTGTACCCAATTTATGAATTATACTAAGTTCAAGTTTATCATAGATATGTATGTATTAGGAAAAATAGTATATATAGGATTTGGTAACTATCTATAGTTCCAGCATCCACTAGGGGTTTTGGAACGTATCCCTGGTAGATGAAAGGGAAGAGATTGCTGTGTATCCATATACATTCTTCCTAGTTAAGGTGGAAGCAGAGAAAACTGGCTTTGAGGTCTCCACCTTGGTCCTCTCCTCCACTACTAATATTTTCTTTATGATGTCCCAAATTCCTATGAATCTGACTGTGAGAAGCCCAGTGGGGTTCTGGACATTGAATAAGAACCAAGTGAAGCACAATACTTGTACACTGTAAATGACTAGAGTTGCCAAATTTAGCAAATAAATCTATAAGATACTCAGTCAAATCTGAATTTCAGAAACATTATGAGTACATTTTTCAATGTACATATATCCCAACCACTGTATGGAACATGATTCTGTTGTTCTTTTTAATGAAATTCAAGTTTACCTGGGCCTCGTGTCCTTTATCTGGCCACCCCCTCTTGGCCCACATAGAACCAGCTGGCTGGGCACAAGCCCAGGCTTCAGGCCAGGGCAAATCAGGCAGGTGGCTTCCCTCTACTCGACCTCAGCTAGCAGTCTATTTTTAAGGACAGATCCAGGGTTAGCAGAACATTTGCCATTGAACCCCTTTCGAATTTGAATTTGTAATCTACTCTTTAAAGTGCCACCCACTAACAAGTTTCAAATAACTTAATAGCTACAAAGCACTGGAGATGCTGTGGAGAAAGAAATGGAGCCCAATGCAGGCACCACACACAAAATCCCATAGTTTGTCCACGGCTTTCAGAAAGCTTGCAGATATTTCTGTCTACTGTCCTGATCCCTCTATAGGGAACTCATGGAAGGAGGAAGCAATGGCTCTGCTCTCACTGGACCAGAAATTCCATGGCTGAGATGACCCAGGGGCGGCAGGCGAGTCTGACAATCTGTCAGTTTCTGGATAGAGTTACTTGTCAATCACTCTTTCCTGCTAAACTGCATAAACTCCCTTTCTTTAAATCAAACTTTACTTGTTCATGAGGCAGTTTGAGCCCTGTTTCTGGCTCGTATACAGTGAACTGGTACCAGCCTGTCCACCTAGTCTTGGGAAACTGTGAAGTCAGCCTTCAGCCTGGGCATCTCTGCCTGAGGGGGCAGCTAATTTTCCTTCCCATCTGAGGCCTCACTGCTAGGATTGTTTTACATAAATAAGATAAGAAAACAACTAAAACTTGGTCTTGCTTTATGGAGATAAAAACAAAGTAGTATTTTATTCAAGAAGAATGTGTGTAATAACAGTAATCTGAAAATAATGATATCTATAAGGTCTTTGGCAATGCCACCCAGGAAAAGAAAAACAATGGATGTGAAAGCTTCAGTGAGTCATAACACTACCTTTCAGCATCCAAAGGCCCTGAATCAGAGTTAGATAAATGGGTTTCATCAGCTCCAGACTCAGCTGTACACATTCCTTTTCATTCCTGGTGCCAATTGTACATCCTCTGCGTATTGCCAAGGTATTGGCTTCCCTTCAAGACACTCAACCATGCAGAGGAGGAATGAAAAGCATTCCTTGGCAGCTTTCTAATGTCTAAACACAAAAGCAGTGGGCCTCCCTTCCCCTGCATATCACAGAGAACTGCTGGCTGGACCAATGTTCATCAAAGGGTATCCGTACAAACTGTGTGTGAATTATATAATAAGAATCTCAGTAAGTTGCCTAAGTGAAACTGAAAACTTGTCATCCTCCTGCCTCAGCTTCCTTCAATGTTAGGATTACAGGCATGTACCACATTGCCTGGCCTGGGAGTCTGAATTTTTAATCATTTCATACCCCGAGTATTGTTAGGCACACTAGAGTCTAATGGCCTCTGGGTTGTCTAGCCACCTCATTCTCACCTTATCTTGTTGCTTGTATCGTCACTTGACTTCCTGCGTCCATCTCTTCTTCCCAGTGCAATTCTAAGGGCAAGGGTTGTAACTTCTTTTTTCTTTTTTTTTTTTTTTTGTCCCCTCTAGTGTTCAATCCACTGGAGGTGTTCAAAAACAGTATCTATTGAACGAAGGACCTGAAATAACTTCCCTTTGCTTAGAGATTGCTCAAAAACCCTCCCAGAAGATCAGATGATCATGAATTTGCCAATTTGATTTTAAGACCTCTCCCCACCCTGTCACTCTCCATGTGATTATTGCTCTTGGGAACAAATGTTTTGAGTCAAACACCTCCCTTTGTCCAGAAAAAGACAACAAGGGACCTATTGCTGAGTGACCTTGTCTCAAGAAGTAGAAGATCTTTGTCCTTTTCTGGAAACACTGCTGGAAAGATTTCAAGGTGAAGGGGACAGAGGACTGTGGTTGGGGCGCACCCAAAGGCCTCCTAACCAGTCGATCTAGGCTCTTTGGTTTGTGTCAGTGCAAATAGCCACCTCTTTTTAAATCAGTAGCGCAGCTCAGTTTCTCAGAGCATCACCAGGAGGGCAGGGCATGTGGACAGACACACTTGAAGTAGTAGAAAGCTTGGGGTGTTGACATATTAAGAGGACTGCAGGGGAGTGAGGCTTCTGAGTGGGGGAGTCCAGTGGGAGAGCAAAGGTCCCTGGAGAGGGCAATGAGTGGAGGGCCCTTAGGGCAAGCATCTGCTTCTTCCTGCTATCTAGTTACTCCCCAGGCAAAAGCCAGGAACGTCAGGAATGACTGGGAGGAAGATGGAGATTGGAGGACAGAACTCTAGACTCTGAGGGCTGAATACAGACTCAGTGCAACCCCCTCTGCAATTCAGAGTCTGATTTGCCACCTCCTGGACATCCTGTTTGAGGAATCTCAGGGAGATGGGATGCTAATGTAGGGACTGATTAGAAAGCACTTTATAGACTGAGCTCTAATCCACCTCCTTGAGATTCTCTGCTCTTGGCTCATAATCCTCTCTCACCCCTTTCATGGACTCTGCATACTGATAGACATTCACACATTTGAAGAGCTCTTGTGTCGTACCCTCCCTTCCTGTTTTCTTTCCTGCAGGTGGAGTTTTCACCTCTCTGATTTGGTTCCCTTCCTTCTCTTTGGCTCACCAACTCAATAAGCTCCAGTTGCCTCTGTTCCCTAATGAGGCCTTACTGATTCTGTCTTTGTCACCTTCATCTTCTCAGTCACCCAAGGCTTGAGGAGTTGAACTCAACCTCACCTCTTCCTCTCTTACCCTGAAGCTTTTTTGCAAATCATGTGTGTGTGTGTGTGTGATTCTTAAAGGTATTTTTGCACATCTGGTGACAGTTTTTGTCCTGAAGAAGTCCCCAGGCAGACAGAAAAAGGGAATGGATGTGGTTTCAGCTTGAGGATGACTGTCATGGGGAGTCTGACCTCTCACTTAGCTGCCCACAGCTGAGGCTGGAACCAGAGGAGAGTGGAGTGGGGAAAAGGAACACTTCTCCACTGTTGGTGGGAGTGTGGGCTGGTGCAACCACTGTGGAAATCAGTGTGAAGATTCCTCAAAAAACTAGGATTAGACTCAGCTATTCCCTTTCTGGGTATCTTCCTGGAAGAATTAAAATCATCATACCACAGTGATGTATGCACATCCATGTTTATAGCGGCACAGTCTGTAATAGCTAAATCTTGGAAGCAGCCCAAATGCCCATTAACCAATGAATGGATAAAAAAGATGTGCTTTTTAAAAATATATATATAATGGAGTATTACTCAGCCATAAAGAAAGTTAAATTGAGACATTTATAGCTAAATGGATGGACCTTGAGACCATAATCATAAGTGAAATAAATTGGACACACATGTGTATCACATTGTTTCTCTGGTGTGAAAAACTGAAAATGTAAATAAGACCCAAAATATACAATAGATATTGTGAAATGGGAAGAAACAGTTCAAAAGGAAAAGAGAACTAGGGAGGGGGGAGGAGGAAAGGAAGGAAGGGAAAGAAAACAGTGAGAAAAGAAGGATAAAATGAAAACAGAGCTTTGTGAATGGGGAGGGGAAAGGGGTTTGAAAGGAGGGAATGGGAATGCAAAAAAAAAAAAGAGGAATCATGATATGTACAGGTACAAATTCCCTATAACGAATGTGATTATTATGTATACCAAAATTGTACTAATAAACTTAAATGAAAAAATTTTTAAAAAGTGTGCCTGGTGTACATAATCCTTTATATGCTTCAAATCTTGCAAAGATGTGTTTTCTGTTGCTCTCAGATGAATTTAGACACCTTACTTTGACACACAAGGCCCCTCTTGGCCTGGCCAATGCACCGCTCTAGCTCATCTCTTCCCTTCCTTGATGGAGACTGTACCACCGCTATGGTTTAGACACAAAAAGTCCCCCCAGAGTCTCACATTCAGGGGTGGGTCCTGTTGGGAAGATGCCAGTCACTGGAGATGTGACTTGGAAGGGTGTATTCTCATCCCTGGCTCCTTCCCCCTCTCTCTCTGCTTGCCGGACACCATGCTATGAACAGCTTCCCTCTGCCATGTGGTTTCTGCCTTGGAACCAACTGATCATGGATTGAATCCACTGAAACTGTGAACCAAAATAAGCCTCACTTCCTTTAAGATGTGGGAGTTGGGTGTTTTGTCTCAGTGATGGGAAGATGACTAATGCAGTACCCCAGGCTTCCTGAGCAGTATTCCAACCATTCTGAGCACTCCATGTTTTTCCAACAAAACCTTATCCACTAAGATGTTTGGTTTGGTCCTCTTGACCAAGAAATATCCATCAAAGCTTCTAGAAGGATGGGGGCAAGAGTAATTTGACCATATTTCTATTTTAGAAAGATTGAGATGGTCTAAGTTGAGAGATAGATGAGCAGAAAGTGAAGTGCTGGAGGAAGTTCACTGTTGAAATTTATCGTGAGGTAAATAAGGGGAGTATGGGTAGTGGTGTGACCACGTCAGCACGGTGGGGGGCCTTGGGCTGTAGAATTAAGGCACGGTGTTGAGGCTGACTAGTTGAGTGTGGTAATGTTGGAAGAGTCTAGGATGAGGCTTAGATTTCTAGCTTAGGCAAATAGGGGGTGGTGATTTACTGACAATGAGGTTGAGGAAGGAAGAACATTCCTTGGGGAGAAAGATGGTGGATTAAATTAGTTTTGTATATTCTGAGTTTGAAGTATTTTTGGAACATCTAAATGGAGTTATCTAAAATTCTGTCCAAGAGAGAACAGTGTTGAAACAATAGAGTTAGGAATGATTAAATGATGTAAATGGCTAAGTCTGGAGAAAGTGTTTATTGAGTTTGATGGCTTTAGTAACAAGCTTGTTGATAGTGGTACGGGTAAGAGAGGTTTTCGTGGGTGACAAGGTCAGAAACTAGTTGCTGTGGGTTGTAGTATGAGCAGGAGCTTAGGCAGTGAAGACAGAGAGGGCAGAAAGACCTTATTTTTAAAGACAGCCAGTCGTGAAGGAGAAAAGCATTCAATAACTTGAGTGGAAGGCAGACTTGGGTGACTTAAAAAACACAGAAGCATGTGTGATGCGGATCTCTAGAGGAGAGAAGGGATGATCCATGCAGCAGGCAGTGGCAGAGTAGTGATGGGATTCCGAGTAGTAAATAGCTGTGTCAAAGAACAGAGAGCTGCTGTGGGAAACCACGGATTTTCTGGTGGTCGTAGAAGATTCCTTCTCATGGTCTTTTAGTAGTCTCTGTCCCTCTCACGCTATCACTGCATCTCACACTGTGCCTCCCTCAGTGCACACACCACTTCCTAATTCCTTCCTGCGTGTGTGAGCCTCTCAGCTCTGCTCCAGACTGTGGTGAGCTCTTCCAGGCAGGCTTTGTCTTTCCATTCTGCACAGCCCTGTGACCACTGCATCACACATCGAAGGGGATCAACAATTGTTTCCAAAATAAGTCAATGAGCATAGGCTAACCTTGTAGGAGCAGCAGGACACTTACTCTGTGACATGACCAATGTTCATTAGAAGGCAGGGATATATCCAGGGTGCTTTGAGGGCAAGGCCCTTGTTATTCAGTAGCTGGAAATACAGATTTAGGAGTCATTAGAATTTATAAATAGCCAAGTTCAGAGAAATTTGCCCCTGATGTCCTGTTCTCTGTTAGATGCTCTAAAGTCCCTCACAGCCAACTATTGAATTTTGGGATCTTGGGGCAGGATTCTCAACAGATCAGACTTGACATCCACTTTCATTAAAATACATTCTTATACCCATTAGTTTTTTGAGGTGAGATTAATTGGTAATAGAACACATCTTTATGTATAATTTTAAAGATATATGTAGTTTCTTAACTGTACTAAAGAGGGGGAGATGAAGTGAAAGCAATTTGTAATGAAAGAATGTGTTTTTCCCTACTGCTCAATCTTATAGAACCTCAAAGAGAGCTTCTCAAACTTCAGGTGCATATGAATCATCTGGAGATCACATTGAACTACAGACCCAGATGCAGGGATCTGGGTGGCGCCTGAGCTCCTTCCTTTCAACCAGCTCCATCATGACCATGATGCAGATGCTCCTGGTCTGTGGACCACTCTTAGTAGCAAGGAACTAGTTTGCATAAGGAAGCACTTGATGCTTTCCTCTTCTTATAATGAGTGCTGTTGGACTTAAGAGGAGTGGTATATATTTGATGATATCTTCTTTAGAATTGGCATTTTGAAATATATATTCATCATGAGTGAGACAGTTTCAAAGACAAATTTATACAGAAGTGTCCTATTGCTGAGTCAAACACCATGTTGTAACTTAGGAAAATGACAAAAAACCCTGGGGAAAGTTTTAGAAGAACAAATCATCAATTTCTACTGTAGTTCCATAATTGGATAATTCAATGCATAAAAATATTGTGTTTATATAAAAGAACATAAGCCCTAGTCTCAGAAAACTATGAGTAGGTTTTATACCTATGTCCATGATTGGTGGAACTTTGAAGTTTTGTAGGACACTAGACAATTTTTTATTATGCTCACTTGTGTCATATGTTGCATAATGTCTATAGCTCTGCCTTTGCCCAATAAATGCAATGGTGCTGCCCAATCATTCAAACTATCAAAAACACCCCCTCAAGCTTCCATGATACCCCCACTGAGAACCACTAACTTAGAGGGACTGAGGATGAAGAGCTGCAGTTGGAAGCTTCCAGAAGCAAATTGCATTGGATCCCCCACTATGTACAGAAGGTGCATTTTCCTGGGAAGGAGCCACAACAAGTTTGCCCCCACTAAGCTGAGTTTGCAAATCTGCAATTGCTTAGAGGACACACATGGCTCACATCACAAAGCCATTCTTCATGACCAAAAGGACAGCAGCTACACACTTTCCCAAGATATGATGTTGCCAAGATGCTGCCTGGAATGGAATTATATACTGTTCTAGGCACAAGTAAGTGCTAGTGATGTTTCTACTAAAACTATCAAGTGAGACCAAGGTAATGGCCCTGTTCTTGCTCATCCTTGGTGAGGACTGAGGAGTAGACACGTGGGGTTGGCTCTTCTTGGCTGCCAGAGGCTCTTCCTCCAGCTTTGCTGGATGTCAAGCCTCTTTGTGCCTCCTCTGTTCAAGTTTTTCTTTTGTGGTTTCTAGCAGCTCTTCTGGGCTTCAGGGTATTTTATACACTCTTCTCCATGCCTAGTGTCTTATCTAGTTGTCTTTCAGATCCCGTTTGACCCTTCCTCAGGGGCGCCTTCCTGGATCCAAACACTGGGTGTCAGATGGTCTCTCCTTCTGCGGTCTCATGTCACCCTTCACTTACCCTTCGTAGCACCTGCCATAATGGTACTAACTCACGATTTGTTCCTAAGTCTGCTTTCTCTTCTGGATGGGAAGTGCTGAGGGCACAGGCCAGGTCTTTCTGTTTGACATTTTAGTCCTGGGTGCCTTATTCAGTGCTTGGCACCATGTAGATGCTTTAAATTCATTTCTGGAATGTGTGTGAGCCACAGGGAAGGCCAGGAGTCTACAGTAGGATTAATCTCAACTAAGAAATACAATGAGGAAGGGCCGGTGAGATGGCTCAGCGGCGTAAGCGCCTGCCTTGCAAGCGCGAGGGCCCGAGTTCGACTCCCGGATCCCACATACGAAAAAGGGGCCGGTGATATCGCTCAGCGGCACAGGCACCTGTTGGTGCGCAAGGTCCTGAGGTCGACCCCCCGGTACCCACAAAAAAAAAAAAAAAAAAAAAAAAAAGAAATACAATGAGGAAACAGCGAGTTATTCTGCAGGGAAGAATGAAGTGCGGAATGTGGTGAAGTTGACTGACGTGGACTGCCTCGCTTCCAGCGATTCTGTTGGGAGCAGATGGCTATCACACATGGAGCTGAGTACTGGCTGCCTCTGAGAGCAGGAGCTGGAGATGCACAGAGTGAGGGTGACTTCAGAGGACTGGTGCAGGATCCGGGGGACAGATCAGAGAACCTGCTGGGAGCCTAGAGGGATACTTGTAGTTTCGCCTTGTTGGGAAGTGAATTCATATTAAAGCAGGGCCCAGGCTTGGTTTCCAGTGTCTGTTGTTTCCGGCTTTTGGAGGGGTTTATTAATCTCCCTCTATAATTGCCTCACCTGTACACTGGAGCATGAACTATGTCAGAGACTTGCTAGAGCATCAAAAGCTGGGAATCAAGTGGAGACCTGGGTGCACTGTGAAGCCCCATACAGGTCATGCTCAGCTGCTGTGAGTTCACTTCCTCCTGAGCAGGTTGCTCCACGCTGTCTGTGACACATCTGGAAAAGAGACTGTGAGGCAGAGGATCTTGCTGCCCTGTATATGAGTTCTGACCATAGAAGCTGTAAGATAATGAATGTGCGTTGTTATAAGCTACTAAGTTGGAGTAATTTTTACACAACAATAAATAACTAGTAGTCTGGCCATTCATTTGCAAACATTTGTTGAATGAATGAGTTAATGATTGCTGTGGCCTGAATCTCCTGACTAGGACTGGGAAAGCAAATGCCCCAAAATACCGAGATCAAGCCTATAATTTGTGTAACTCTCAGGCTCTCAGGGCTGCAGAGCAAACCCCAAATAGAAAGCCTGTTGGCTTCCAGAAACAGAGGGTATTTTATGCAAATAGCCTTACCTTACCTTTCTCAAGTCTAGCTCTTCACCCTGCTAGGACTCAGGGGTCTCCTAATAAGATGGATTTTATAAGTCAATAGCCACATTTCTGATAATGCATGGGTTCTTCAACAACATGCCCCCTTTTCTTAGTTATTGTTGATGCCATACTTTTATGGCAAAATTCCCAAATTGAATAATTCATGCATTATGAGTACACTTCATGAATATACAGGATGCCATATAAAATAACATAAATGTTTCCTAATAGAATTAATACACTTTCCAAGCAGTTCAGCTTGAGGCAATTATTGCACTTCCTGGGAGATACAAATTACTTTGCCCTCAGCCTCATGCCAAATAACCCCCCTAAGACACACTCTAATTACCCAGAAATACACTGCCTGCCATAGCTCATTGACTAATTGACAATCAGTTTAAAACTTCAGCAAAATATTTTAAAACTTAGGCTTCACATTTAGCAGGGAAACCAATTTTGTTTATCTCCTCATTTTGGTCTGCCTCATTGGCAAAGTTGTAGTATGGTTTGTAAGTAATGACTGAGCAGGCTTATTAGAATGATCAATGGTAAAGGAACAACATTCCATCATGCCGTATAGCATTTCCATCTCTCATTTCTGTGATTCTATTAAGAACAATTACCAATAATATATCCGTTAATGTGATAGAAAAATAGAATACAACCGTGTATGTAATAGTTATTGCTAATGTGGTCTGTTGAGCTCAGTGCACAGCTGTCACCAACTCCTTTCTCATGCACTTCTCAGTTGTGGTCTTTGCATGCTCTGTGCCCTTTACATTCTGATCCAAGCACTTGCACCCACAAAGTTCACACTGTACCTGCATGCATTCCTCCTGCCTCAAAAATAGGTCATGGACAAAAGCCAAATTCTTGGGAATCATTCTGTATTATATGTTTTCTATTTGCAAATAATTATTAGGGACCTAACATCTTTATAAAGCTACAAATGCTAAAGTCTTCCTAAATTTCATTTCTAAACATCTCAATCTTGCCAGGGGTTGACATATTATCACAAACCCTTACTCTGGACTTGCTGGAATAGTCCAATGTTACAGAGAAGCGCACCCAAATTTCAAACAGATTTATAATTGAATATCTGGTATATGACTCACCTACTTTCCTGATAGAGGTGGTACATAACAAATCTGGAGGAGGATAGATTTATGGAAGGGACAATCATTGTGTGATTGTTGGACTAGCATTTCTATTAGTATTGCTGAGTACAACCACAGAATATCCAACCAGGAGTGGCTCAAACAATTAGGGAATTATTTTTCTTATAGAATAAGACTTTAAAAGGCAAGAAGTCAGGGGCTGATACATGCATGGCTCTGTCATGGGCTTAAAGCCCAGTTCCTTTTGTCATCCCATGCTCCCATCCTTTGCCTATTGGTAGGTTACCTCCAGCTTTGAAAATGACCACTGCAGATAAGTGGGAGCTTGTGCTCTTGCCATGTCTTACAGGCCCAACCCCTCAGCAGATTTCATCTTAGGCTGCAGTCACTAAAACTGTGTCATATCAGCCACACCTGGCTGCAAGGGAGGCCTGGAAACCATGTGTAGGTGGGTCCAGTGCTGCCCCAATATGTCAGGGTTCTGTTAGCAAAAAATTACATGGGTCCTGGAGTGGGGAATGTTCCAGCTGGGGAAGGTCTGATGAAAATGTGCTATCTAATGTGGAATGGGAGTGATGGAAATGATTTAGGCAGGGACAGGAGAGAAAAAGGGACCCTTGGTGGAGTTATAGTGAAGCACTGTTGGGAAAGAAAATAACAGCAGCATGTGCAGGAGACTCGGAACACCGTTCCAGGAAAATACTGCTCAGAGCAGTTGAGGTGTCTCCAGTTTCTGGAGGAACCCCTATCCCTCCCATCCCAACAACCTCCCCCCACCACCACTTTGCTTAGGTTCAAGTGGAACTTCTTTTTTTTTTTTTTTTTTTTTGTGGGTACCGGGGGGTCGACCTCAGGACCTCGCGCGCCAGCAGGCACCCGTGCCGCTGAGCGATATCACAGGCCCCTTTTTCGTATGTGGGATCCGGGAGTCGAACTCGGGCCCTTGCGCTTGCCGGGCAGGCGCTTAAGCCGCTGAGCCATCTCACCGGCCCAAGTGGAACTTCTGATTAAAAAAAAGAACAAAATCTGAAGGGGATTCTTCTCCCTGCACTTTGATCTTTCCCTAAGTGAGAAAGTCTTAACATTGGCTACACACTAGAATAAGTGGGGGGAAGTTTAAAAAACCTTAATGGTAAGGTCACACCCCAGACCAACAGAATTGGCCTCTGGAGGTGGGGTCATGGTAAGAGTTTAATAACTGGCTCTCTGAGAAAGAAAAAGTACTGTATGTGTGTGTGTGTGTGTGTGGTGTGTTTGTGTGTGTAAATTTATTACAAATACACTGGTACAAAGGGTGTGTAGCACACAACCTCCACATGGTAATAAAATATGCAGCATAATACTCTGCCATTGGATGCTCTTCCAACAGTTGATTCCCACATACTGCTTTCCTGGAATTTTGCTGAACTCTTGTGTATGAAGTTAACCTGTGGCTGTAATTTAATCATGATTTGACAAAATCCAACTATTCATGAATATTTGGTGTGTTGGTTACTTTTCTCATTGCTGAGACAAAATACTTGACATCCAAAGTTAAAGAGGGGAAGGTTTATTTAGCTCACAATTTGTGAAGGTTTCAGTCTGTAATTAGCTGGCTCCAAGACAGGGTGGCACATGGCAGAGGGGCAACAGTTCATGGCAGTGGGAGACAGCAAAAGCAACGAGAGCGATAGGACCCTTTCTGTCCCTTATATTGTATGCAGGCCACCCTAGGGCTGGTGTAGCACTCACACTTTTTATCCTAGCATTGGACCATGAATCAGTCACAATCTCTGGATTCAACCACCTCTGAGAAGCCCACCTCCCATGACTACATGAGGTTTTGGGGGGACATCGAGACACAAACCATAACGTTTGGTTATGGTCCAAGTTCAGTCGTGGACTCACAAGGGTAGTTTCAACGTGTGTGTTTGTTGATATTTTCATCTATTAACAAACAATTTGGGAGTGAAACACTGAAGATGTACGTTGGGATTTCACTTGCTCATCAACGATGTGAGAGATGTATTTGTTTGCCAACTGAATAACAGCTGTCAATGGTAGAAGAATATTTCCTCAGTTTTCTGTTATTCCCAATGTAATGGGTACAGATGCAACTTTTAATTTGCATTAACACTGTCTTTATTACTTTCATGAATGTAGACCAGAGATTGGTAAAGTCTTTCAATAAAGGCCAACATAGCAAATACTTTATGCTTTGTGGACCACAGTATCTTCCTTCTCTTCCTTGTCCTCTCCCTCCCTCTATCTCCCTCTCTCAACAATCCTTTAAATGTATAAAAACTTGTGGGTCATAGAAAAGTATGTGGCTGGCTACATTTAGTCTATGTATCGTAGTTGACTGGCTTTTCATCTAGACAGTCAGCAACATAATAGATAAGCCTTCATATAGAAAGTTTGCTAATTTCTGTGATGAAAATATTCTATAAGCTATCTATATGACAGTACTGAACATGGAGTTGGGAAGAGATGCATAACAATGTGTCATTAAATAGTATTTCTGCCATACAGATGCAATAAACCACCTCAAAAGCATACAGCATATTAAAATTATAACAAACTGATAGATTTTGAGAATTATTTCTTTATTTTTAATAAGACATCTAATTATAAGTTTATCTAATCCAATTTTTAAGTATGGCTGTATTTAACAACTGACTAAAAATTCCTGAAAGCCACCATGTTTGTGAGCTGCTGAGTACTGGCTACAGCACATCCCTGGGGGGACATTGTTTCTTTAATTTTTTAAAGCTCCCCAGGGACTCCAATGTATGACCACTGCTTTCAGAATGTTGGGCCCCTCTGCAGCTGCACCAGAAGGCCCAGTATGTGCTTTCCTTAATTTCTTCCAAATCTGTTGATCACATTTTTCCAAAGTTGCCGATTAAGCCATCAAAGTTTCTCTCTGCCCATCCCAGTCATCAACTCCTGACCTCGTCTCACCCGAGTTATCGTTACCCAGGCAGCCTGGCCCAGCCTCTGAGGTCTCATGTTCTAATTAACCACCCTCACCATTTCTCTGCCTGAGTAATTTGCCAGCTCCAATCTGGGATATTTATTTGCAACTTCTGGTGGTTCCCCAGCTTTCCTTCCTCCAGGAAACAATGCCTGGCACACTCCTGGTGCCCCACAGATATGAGGAAAATGAGCCTGCCAGGGGCAGCCATGTTTCATCAGGGCTCCATGAGCTAGGAGGCCAGGGAATGGGGGCTTTTGTGTCACCCACTTGCCTGTTTGACTTCAGTCCATCTTCCAGCTCCCCCTTGCCCTGGACCTCAAGGTGCCCAGCCCTTGCCCACAGCTGACTTCTGAGCAGGGTGGTCTGCAGGGGACTAGAGAGCACAGGAAGAATGAAGTCTGGGTAGCCCTGGCCTTTCTTTCTTCTTTGGTAGGGCCCATGTTTTCTTCTGGACTGAGTCCTCTGTTATGACTTTGGCTGGGCAGGCTGCCCTGACTTCTGGGTTTCCGATAACCTCACCTGTCCCTTTCATCCCTCTAGCCCTAGAAAACAACTTCCTGCTGGAGCTAATCTTTGTTTGGGCTGTCTTACCATCCCCTTTGCCCTTTTACCTCCTTCAAAATCTTCAAAACAAATTACTGTATTAAAATCCATTCTCTGGTAAGCTGAGGCATGAGAATTGCAAGTTTGAGTACAACCTGGGCAATTTAGCAACTTAAAGGGACCTTGTATTAAAGAAAGAAAGGAAAAGAAAAAAGAAAAGAAAAGGAGAGAAAAAAAGGAAAGAAAAGAAAAGAAAACCAAAAGGACTGGGGATGTAGGTCAAAGATAATCCCTAGTACCATAAAAAATAAATAATAAAATGAAATCCCCTCTTTTCAGCTTCTGTGTTAGCAGGACCTTGTCAGATGCAGCCTGAAACGTTGCACCAAGGAGTCTGCCTCTTGCGTTGCAGAGTTGGCATGACTCCACTGGAGGCTTTGGAGGAGGGACACGGTGTGGACATGGTATTTTAGGAAGGTTCCTTTAGCAGAGATACTGGAGGTCTCAGTAACATCCTAGGGAATTGGTAGTTAGCCTTGAGGAGTCTAAGAGCACTCTATAACCGTGCAAACTTTAGTGCATACACGTGGAAGCAAATTCTTTTCCCCGAGGAGAGAGCTCATCGCATTTATCAGATTCTCTGTGGTGTTCCAAAATATGTTAAGAACCACTGGACTAGATGTTAGGAATCCAGGTAACTCAGTGTTCAGTCAACTCAATGTCCTGAGAGGACTACTTCAGAAGTCTAGGCAGGCAAGAGAGGTGAACAAGAAAGAGATGTGGAGGCACCCTAAACTTAGCAACGGAGGGGAGCTATTAGCTCCTAGAATTATAAGGTCAAGGGGGGACAGTGACTGGGACCTAGGACAGCTGGTGTCCTGGAGGAGGGGTCTCTCTGTGCAAGCAGAGTGTTGGAGGAATGCAGGCTCTTCAGAGATGGGCTGTCGAAGCAGGGGCGAGGGGAGAGCACACTGTGGCCCTCTCCTCCCTCCCTGCGACTGACCGTCAGTGCCTTCCCTGGCCTTGAGCCCAACCAGCAGCCAGCAGCCAAGGGAGCCTGGGTGACATGGTCATGTGGACCAGAGCAGGGCAGAGATTGCAGGTCATTAGGTGGACTGGGACAGAGCTGAGTGAATGGAGAGTAAGCAGCATGCAGGAACACTGCTTAGAGCTCCCAGAAATGCACAGAAGGGGATCGGTATGATTTATGTTTGGTAGCTCCTGGCATGGTTCCTCACAGTCCGTTCTGGATTCTGCTTTTCATCAGATCCTTGTATACTGACTCGGCCTTAAGTGGGAAAGCCAGGTAAGAGAAGAAAAAACACAGAGGATTTTGTTGTTGTTGTTAACTTCGTCCTTCCGCTGCTTCTTTCAAGCTCTGTGACCTGAGCTGCATCCAGAAAGTCTGAGGTTGGTGTTGACACTCTCCGTGGTGCCCGCTGCTTGCACATTTTATGATGCTTCAAGGGTGACTTTGGCTTCTTCCCTAGTAAAGGCATTTAGGGTTCTGGTTCCTTCTAAGGAGAGCAACCTTTCCTTGCCCGTTATCTTCTGCCGTGGTTTGAAGGCTGGAAAAGAGCACTGGCAATAGCATCCTGTCCCTCCAAGGAGCAGACTGCAGCTTATTAGCATTTTATCAACTTTGGCTCTGCTGTTGATTGTCAGGATTTGCAGTGAAAATCTTTAATACACATTTGCATCGAAGGGAGACCCAGGAGGAAGGAGCACAAATTTTGCCAGCATGTCTGCATTATAGTTCGTGTTCTAGAGAAACATCACATGAAGAACACTCTGGCAACTCTGCTTCCTTGGCCGGTGGAGGGACCTGAGAAGCACTGCTGAAGGGAGCTGGCTTTGGTATGCATTTTGGAGATTTAATTTTATAGCCGACGCAAATGATCTGTTCCACAGATGTAAAACAAAAGGACAAGAAAAAGATCCCTGTCGACATCAGGATGTCTGACTTAAAATCCCATTCAAATAGCACCCTAAAAATGATCAGACACTGAATACATTATTTTTCTGACTTTGACAAAACCAGTCTACGCAAAGCAGCAGCCCCATGAGGTTACGGATAAACCAACCACGTTAAAACTTCAGCATTTTCATATCAGTCACAGATTTTCTTAAGGGCCAAGTCACTGTTTATTAGGACTAATGCATTTGGAGAGGGGGAAACAACCACACAATCTTATTAGGCAGAATCCCCTTTACATACAGGGACTAGATCAGTTTGTCCCTGATTCTGTTGCCTGCTTTATTGTCCTACTTCAAACACGGGGCCCTGGGCATCATTGCAAGGAAGGACTGATTGAACTGTTGCCCTGACACTTGTCAGCTGTGGATAATATGGGTTTCAGTCCGTCATGCTCACACATAAATGAACCATGACAGAGATAGACTGTTGAATAGAAAAAGCAGCTTTACTGTGGATAACCTTTCTTGAATAAATGCAACAAATAATAAAGCCTAAAAAGGGGGGATGTGTACCTTAGTGGGACAATGATATTCAGAACCAAATTGTTATTATCCTTTTGGGCTATCAAAAATGGCCCATTTATCAAAATATCTTATTGAAAGAAAAGGTAAAAGTGCTGTGATTACCATAAAAAATGATGGCAGTTGAGTCTATGTGGTCTTCAGTATGATATCACATAACAAAACCCAGTTACAGCTCACCAAGATTAAAAAAGAAGGCATTGTTTGTGTACCCAATGGAGCCCACAGTTGTTCTTTGAAAATGGTGGCACACATCTTAATTAAAGGAGTAGCAAAAGAATCTGAAACTCTTTCTTTGTGTCTTTAAAACATTTCTTCTTTTTTCTTAAAAAAAAAAAAAAAACCCAAAAAAACAGAAAATGAAAGAACTTCCAATAGAAATTGTGGAAACTTTACATTTCAATCAAGACAGTCAACGGAATGATTTGAATTTATAGGCCTGTAATTGGAACAAATTGGAAACAAAAGAAAAGCTCATTTAAGCCACGTGATATGGCCACAGTACTGCTGTGTACGGTGTGCTAGCAAAAAAAAAAAAAAAAAAAAAAATCATGTTTCTTTAAAGCAAAGCTAACTCTACTGCAGGCTCCAAGCAATTTGCATAAATGTCTCTACTATGATTTTTTTTTTATTTATGGGCCCTAAGTTTCTAATTAAATACTAATTAATACTATCACCAGAATTGTCTCCCATCCCCAGCTCTTCATAGCTTTGTCACTTTGATTAATGCACAGTCATTTATTAACTTATTTAACAAGCCAGGGTGCCTCATGACAAACTAGATTAAATTATCCTCATAACAGTCTCATTACTGAAAAAAAAAGAGAGAGTTTTAAACTTAATAAAAATTATCCTCAATAATGTTAAAGCTTTTTCACTGTACCCTTAAAAGATAGAAATAGGTTTCTTGTTTGATTTATAATATATGGACTTGTATGAAACATCCATTAATAAAATTTATAAGTTCATTTAAGCTTGCACATTACAGTAGTGCTGTAGCCTTGGGTGCTTATTATTTAACTTTTGCTGTAGTTATGAAGATAATTAATGTCCTGACCAGATAGGGACTAAAATACTCACTAGAATGAGATAATTAGGGACATAAATAATGTTTAGGTTCTTGTGCGCTGCTTTTAAATTAATTGTTTTGTTTCCTATCCAAAGTTGATAAAGAAGAAACTAAGAGTTTACCAAGGAGCCTTGAATGAAGGTGGGACATTTGTCTCAGCGGATTGGTAAGTGCTAGAAAGCCAGGTGCGACAGATGGCCAAGGGACGCTGGCCTTCTGGGTAAAGTTTGGCCCTCATTGCTCTCTGGCTCCCTCTAGTGGCTAAATCCTGGTGACTAGCTCACCTTGCAGCTAGGCCAGAACTGAAGAGGGATGAGTCAGAGCTAGGAACTGGCCACTTCCTTAAGAGGTGGAGTAAATTTCTTGTCTTAGGCTCTGAGGAGGAGGACAGCCCCAGAGGAAGCTCAACGTGCCTATGGCAGCAAATCGTTCATGCTGACAAAGCAGAATGCAGGAAGGAAGCTGAGGCTCAGGCCCACGGGTCTCCACAGAAGTCTGCATACGCACCCTCAGTTGTGTGGTGAGCTGACCTTCCTTCGTTCAGGCTGTTTGTTAAGATACCTAAATGTGGCGTGTGCTGAGGGCATAGTCTTGTCTCATTTTCAGTTTCTTGCTAAAATAGCACCCTCTCTAAGCTCCCTAGGTAATCTCTATGTTCTAGGGGAAGGGACCATCCTGTAACCTCCTTGCCTCTTTTGACCTCCTGATGAAAAAGGGTTTGCTGCTTAAGCTTCCTTTTGGCCTTTAGTGTCCCAAATCTTTGTGTGGGGCTGTTGAAAAGGGGGAGTAGCTCCTTGGTCACAGATAGGGAGCTGACATCCCATATTGATAGCATGTCAACATTTACAAAGTCTTTTGACATACAGCATGCAGTCTTTGTTCCTCCAGAATCCTGTGAGATTTAGAGGGAGGGACTGTTTCTATGGTTGCTGAGTCACGTGGTGATTTGAATTCACAAATGGGCTGCTTGGTGACTTTATTCCAAGGCTGAGCACCTGGCTCTCCCTGGCCCCCCATCTGAAGTCCTTCCTGCTTTTCTGCATTTCTGCAGCTCACCACCATTCCTTCCCTCTCACACCCTCCTTCTCACTCTCACCTTTTCTTTTTATCCTTGATTCAGAGCAGAGAGAACAATAACTGTACTAGTTCTCATACTAAAATAGCTCGCTCATCAAGCAGCACTGGGGACTGGTGTTCCGAGAAGTTGCTTTGAGGTTACATTCAGGGTCACAGTCATCTCCAATTCACACCCCAACTCTGGGGGCTACATAGACGGCAAAATGTCTTTATTCTTCATATCTCTTGTTCAGCATTAAAATCTCCATGTTTGTGAGTCTATTCGTAGAGACCTATTAGTAGATTGTGGTTTTGGCCAAAAATAGATCACTGTAGGACTAAATATCAGCTACCTGATTCTCTAGGTTTCATACAGAAAAGTTTATTTGAGCTCACTGTGCTAAGTTCCCAGGCTAGCCCAGTACTCATATTGGGCAAGAAGGCTAAATCAAATTAAAGAAGCCTCAAGGGGGACCAGATGGGGAGATGTCATGGATTAAAGTAAAGTGTAGTAAGGGAAGAGTCTCCATCAGTGCAGGAAGAGAAAGCCTCACTAGTCCTTTTCCTGCCCAGCTGCTTCCCTTTTAGTCTCCACCACTTCTTCACCATGGCCAAAGGAATGAAGGGTGCATGGAGAATGGTGGCCAGATGCACAGCCACCATGGATGAAGGATGTGAAGTTGGAAAGAACAGAGAAGAGACTTTTTAAAAGTAATTCTTGGGCCGGTGAGATGGCTCAGCGGCTTAAGCGCCTGCCCGGCAAGCGCGAGGGCCCGAGTTCGACTCCCGGAACCCACATACAAAAAAAGGGCCGGTGATATCACTCAGTGGCATGGGCGCCTCCTGGCACGCGAGGTCCTGAGGTCGACCCCTGGTACCCACAAAAAAAAAAAAAAAAGTAATTCTTAACCTTTAATAGACAAAGTAATGTCTAAGTGCAGATTCCCTGGTTCCAGTTTTAGAGTTACTGATTTAATCTCTCTAAGAGGAGGGCGGGAAGATGCATTTATAATAGCCCTTAAGTGACTCTGATGCAGAGGGTCAGTCCATGAACCAGTAGTTATGAAACACTGGACAAGGAAAGAGAGAAAGAGAAGATGGAAGAAACGAGAGGAAGTGATGGAATTTTGTCCGAGTCCTTCTGTAGATACTGGTTACCTGGGGCAGCGTCTTTGAGTGGCCATTGTGAGGGTGTGTGTGTGGTGTGTGCAAAAGGCGCTCCTCATGGCCAGAGAGGGAAGTTTGGTCACAAGCTCATTTCACAAGCTCTCACCAGCATCTCTGCTAAGGGCTTACCCAGGCAGCTGAGCTGAAATCTTAGTCTGCGTCGTGTCTATCTGAGGCTGCTTCTTTAAGATCTGTCATTCTCCTTCCCATCTCTTCTGCTAGCTAAATCCTTTGGTGAGGGCATGTCTGAAGGAGAAATGGGGTTGTAGCAGTACTGAGCTAGGGTTGATGCAAACACTTGGGTAAATAGAAGATTGTCTGGGGGGACCCTATTTCCCATCTCTGCAGCAGCCCCCTGGAATAGTCAAGGTGTGAAAATGGCCCTAGTTTAACGGCCTCAGGCACCTCTGGCTTAGTTGGATTTGGAGTCACTGTGGCATGTCTGGCTTCTGGAGGTCAGGTCTGTTATTCGGGTCATGGTAGGCAGTCAGAAGTACTGGAAGATTAAGTGACCCTCCCAAGGCTTCAGAACTAAACATTCACCCAGCTGTGACTTCCTGATGTATTGGGATTTGGCTATTGTGCTCTTATGTCTTTACAAGCATGCAGCCAGCAGGATAGATGTGTCACATGGTCGCACAATTTCATGCAATGAACATCCATGGTCACAGGCAGGCACCAGTCTCTGTGCTGGGTGCTGGTGATAGATGATGATGAAAGAAATTTTCTTGCAGATTGGTTTTACTGTTGCCCCTTTAGGACTAACAGTGACAGCACCCTGAGCTGAAAGAGGAATCCTGGAGAGGTTACCTGTGGTTGAAATGCTGGGTCTTTGAGTCTAGGTTAGAAGGTGAGGAAGCAAAGCCATGGGGGAGCGGAGAGAATGGGGAAATGGAAAAAATGGGGAGATGAACTCAAGGAGATTAAAAGAGAGGTTTTGGATTTGACAGAATAAGAATCATAGGAGAGAGGGATGTGCTCAGAGAGCAAAGGAAAAGCTTGCGGGTATCTCTGACAGAACAGGAGAGGGAAGGGAATGAAGGGGAGTAGAGAGCAAGTGTGCTGGGTGAATGGTCCACCTGGATATTGGAGAGCTCAAGGTGATGGCCAAAGGAAGAGAAGGAGGAATTTACATGAAAGGAGAAGGGAAATGTTCTCTTGGGGAGACACTGGGATACAGATGTCCCTTTGAAGGCCTTAAGGGGAAGCAGAGGCCTCTGGGGAGGAGGAGAGGGTGGGGCTGTGTCCTGGCAGGAGACCTGCTCCAGTGGAAACGGGAGAGAAGAGGAATGCTCTGACTCCCAAGCCCGAGGGAGTTGCTTACCATGGAATGGAGGCGAGC
The DNA here is from genome assembly GCA_028451465.1 of Erethizon dorsatum. NCBI lineage: Eukaryota > Metazoa > Chordata > Mammalia > Rodentia > Erethizontidae > Erethizon > Erethizon dorsatum. The sequence continues at coordinate 101,805,613 of CM051833.1, forward strand.
ACAGGTGTTGGAAGAGAAGATTGAGCTGGCTTGGAGGGGCTGCTCGGGTGTGTGCTAGGGGCTGCCCTTCACCCCTCTCCATGTATGGGGGTGCTGTTTTTAAATGTTCTGCTTGGGAGGATTTTTTTTAAAAGGAATGTAAAAATATCTTTTCATTCAAAAACACAAAATAAAATTGTCTATAGGCATGGACAGTGACAGCCATAGAGCATCATAGATTTTCCAGCAGGAAATAACTGAAATCCATAACCTTTCCCTTAGTCTCTTTTTTTCCAAGCAATTTCCCTGAGGTGATTGGTGAGAAACACAAGTTCAAGTTCATGAATAGTGATCACACACTATTTTAGGAATCAGAACATGCCACCTCCCATGTCACCTCCACCCACTCCGCCCATGCCAGGGTCCTCCTCCTCTTAAGGATCTGAACGACAACTTATTTGTTGTCTCACCTAGCAGCAGCACTCCTACCTCAGCAGAGCGATGATGCCTTTGCCACACTGGTTCCACAACCTCTGAGGCTCCAGGCTTAGCTCCCAAGTGGCTCTGCACAGTGTTTGCAGCTATCAGGGACCCTTACAAATTTCATGCTTGCCTAGATCATTGCAGGCATTTTGGATGTCTTAAAAATAACTTCTGCATCAAGTTTTGATCTTTGTTAGTTGGGATGAATGAGTCTAAAGGTGGAATACCCTAAAATGCAGATGGGCCACCTCCCAGAAAGAAGCCTTCTTCACAAGCACCTGGAGCGACTCTGAGTGCCTCTAGGGCCCCATCTTTTCATTTGCTCCACCTCTCCTGTCCCACTGGCTTCCAGCCTGGCAGAGACATCTGATATTGTTGCCATGTGTCCACTAGGTTTTTCCTCTTTCAACCCACTGGAATATGTTTTCAGAATATGTTTCTCAGTTTGAGACTCATCAGCTTTCTCTGTCAAGGACATGGCATCATCTTTGGTCACAGTGACTTCTACTTTTTTGGAAGTGAATATCTTAAAGATTTCAGGTCAAACTCTCCCCTCCAAACACCTGCAAAAAGCCTTTAAAAATGAGCCAGCTTCAGGGTATAGTTTTTCTTATTCTCCCAAATTTATTCACAATACATTATGCAGGTGTTTTGATGAGAATACAGAAACACCTTGAGACACTGTATTTCTTTGAAATGAGAGAATTTAAGATCATTGCTATTCCAAGACAAAGCTTGGGTATGGAGCTTTTTATTGCTTTAATTTGCACTATTTCATTTACTTCTCAGAGCTTTCTCAATTAGCAACAGCTTGATCTTGCAAATGAGATAATAGAAGCCAGAGGAAACTCACAGAAATTTACATATTAGGTAGTTGGTGGAGTCAGTACCAGAGCCTAGGTGTTGACTCTGCATGCAGTGTTGTCTCTCCTAGATCATTTTGACTGAGGACGGATTAGACAGTAAGATCATTCCTGATCCGGAGCGCAGTAGGTAAGAATTACAAGGCTCCCTGTACTATATCTAACCCAACTCTCACCTTCTTAGATATTCAGTAAATGTACCTAACAGGGAGAAATGTAAGCCATAGGATTGAATACTTATAAATACTCTTCCTGGAAACAAAAACACCATCTTATAATGTACAAAAAATATGGAAAAAATTGCATTTTATCTTTGTGCTGGGGCCATGCTAATTTTCTCTGTATTGTTCCAATTTTAGTATACATGCTGTTAAGCAAGCTCCAGAATATTTTAAAAATGAATGTACTACAATAGAAACATCAAAGCTCCGGCATATTTTAAAGTGAATACACTGTAATAGAAAATATCCAAGTACATCATGTAGTAAAGTATTGTTTCAGGAAACCTTTGTATTGGATACATGTATGTATACACATGTGGGCCATGATACCAAATTTACCGCACATTGTGGATTACAGCAACAGAAGGTGGGAAGCCATTGGTATAGTGGAAAAAGCATTGAAAACTGATACTCAATTCTGATACTTAATTTCAGTCTTTATTCTGCTAACAACCACCTGCCTGAGCATGGCCAATGAACTGAATCCCCCGGGCCTCCATTTCCTTATCTATAAAATGAGCATGTTAGACAAGATTATGTTTGAATTCCCTTCCTCTAAGATTCTGTCATTCTGGTGATTCTTTCATGACACTGATGAAACACAAAAGTCTTCCAAATGGGAAGACGGGTGGGGAGAGGTGGCAGAGCAGAGAGAGGAACAGGAGCCAGGTGCAGTCATATGACTTTGCCTACAGCAGCTGCTGCCCTCATGTTCTTGCCTGCTGCTTGCAGTCACGTTTGTGGCACCCCAAGATGCTGCTGCCATGAGGGTGTGAATGATGACCTGCTTAAATCCAAGTTGGAGCCTGCGGACAGCAGTGGAGGTGAGGACTGCCAAACACACACACCTGGTACCACTCTTGGCACTGCTAGGTGCTCCGAAGTAGTTCTTAATGACAAGCACGATAAACATTCTAAGGGGGAAGCAAAGGAAAGGCAACTTAGATAGAACAAGTTGAACCTTAGGAGCTGTATTTCCTCAACAGTCTAAGTGGCCCTGGAGTAATAAAGACCATCCTTGGAAAACAACGCATCCCCCCAGAAAACACCAGGGCAAGTAATTTCAGAAAATATGCACTATGAAAATCTTAGCATAACTCTTTCTTTGGTGTAGACTAGCACTTAGTTCTCTAAAGAACAGGGACTTGTTATCATTTTTCACTCACTTGATGGGTAAAATGCAAAGTTAATTTCAGGGTGGAGAAATACCCAAGAGATTGCTTGTTTTCTGTTAATATAGAAGATATCTCTGACACTAGCACGTAAGATATTATATGTGTGTATGTGTGTGTGTGCATACACACATTTACAGGAGAACCTGTAATAAAATGCATTACATGCATAAACTATTTATCGATTCTCGAACAGCATTCAACATGACAAGAAATGAGATATATTTGTGTGATATGCTCACACATGGAGAAATTGAGGGAGTGTTTTTTTTCTCAGGTGGAAACATAATGCCAGGAAACATCCTGCCTTTTGAAGAACAAAAGTACAAAGATGTTCCAACAATTGAAGGTTATAGTTTTGCAAAATTGCTTATTTTTCATTGCATTTGGAAACAGGGCATGGAGAAGACAATCATCTTTCCCAGCCTGGATCTCTTTAGTGTGCTTTAATTTTAATGTCACCTGCTAGGGAAGAATTAATAAGATGTGTCTGTTGGCCTTCAAAAAAACCTGGTTTACAAGAGCCTTGTGATCATGAAGTGAAGCAAAAGTGGGTTGGTTGTTGTTGAACACTGTATACTTTTAAAGAAATAAATTAATAATTGAAGCCATTTCAGTGGGGAGGGCACTGAACTGCCAGTTGGGCACCAAGGCCTACTCCGGTGCATGAGGGTAGAGGCATGGAAAGGTCCCCTCTTGGCCCACACAAGTCTCTCCCAGCCTCTCTTCTGCTGGACAGACCCCCACTTGCTAGACCCTCCTCTTGTGAGGGTGACTATGGAGATGTGAGGGCTGAACACCTTCCTGGTCTCGACTCATCATGGCTGAACTAAAGCCATAAGGCTCATGTGGGAAGTTGACATAGCAACTTCTTCAGTTACTGCATTTACTTTCAAAAGACAAAACCAAAACAGAATTCAAAACCAAAAGAAAAAACAACTTCCAATAAAGTCCCAACAACAGGGAAAAAAAAAAAAAAACCAAACTCCAGCCTGCACTAACCAAGTGGTCATTATTTTTGGCTGTGACCTGGGCTGTTGAGATGCTCTTTGGCTGCCTGTCACTGTGCGCAGCAGTCTGACTGGAATTTTTGTGAACCGGGAAAGGGATGGTTATATTTGGCCTTTAGAAGGGAAGTCACCGAGGTAGAGAGGCAGCTTTAGGTCATAGTGTCTGAGCCAACGGGAGGGAAAGCAACTCCCCCATTTCCAGTTAAGGAAAAGGGTGGGAAAACACAGCTGAAATCTTTGGCAGGAGCTAGGTGCACACGCTCCACCTTTACCGGAGAGACTGTGGGACACAGCCTGCCTCTGGCTGCCAGGCTGGAGGGTCAGAAGCACCCCTGCCCCCCCGCCCCCAGCTTGGACCTGGCTACTGTGCCTGTGAGTGCTCGATCGAGACTGATATTGTCTTTTCCTGCTATCATATCCAAGGTAGCTTCTGTGATGTTGTTTATGAGTTATTATTCTTATGCCCTATGTTTGCCACTAGACAGTGGGTCCTTTGGCTTTGGCTTTATGGCCCACATGGCTTTCACATGCAAGGACATTGTAAAAATCATACATGGATGAAGCTTCTTTCCCTCCTGAAGCTCTGGGTTATGGTTATATATAATAAATTATGAAATCTTCAGTTGTGTTTTAAAAAGAATGATACTAGAGTCATGATAGAAAAACAAATTATTGTTTATAAATATACCACTACAATATGTATTTTGTAAGGCTCATTGATTTATTTCCAGTTCAAGAAGCCACATAGATATATGAAATGTTACAATAGATATTCATTATACCTCCTTAGCTGCTTTTATTAGAAGTGCCCACGGTGCCAATGGCAATGGGGATCTTTCAGGGGCTGAATCAGTGCTTGAAACTCATCCATTTCTTATAGGCAGTTTTAGTTTAAGGTATTTTTATGATTTTATAGAAATATTTTGCCCCATTAAAAAGCTATAACTTAAACTGTGGTGCAGGGCAGGCACACATTAGATGATAAATGGCTTTGTGTAAGAGATTTCAAATTTGTCAAATCTGCATTAAAGAACTATATTTGAAATTGGTTTGAAGATTGGGTGAATTCTCCAGGTGAAAATGACATTTGTTTTATGGATCCCTCTGAAACAATCCCCCCAGAGTTTCATTTGCATAAATCATATCCAAGTTCAACACTCTAGGTACAGTCAGCAAGACTGAGGGGCCTCTGTTACTTTCCTGCTCCCTTTTGCTTTGGGAATAGGGTCAATTTCCTCATATGTGAAGACAGTGAGACTAGATGATTCAGAGGTGAGAATATCTGCATTCATTCATTCATTCATTCATTCATTCATTCATTCATTCATCAGTTACTTATTGAGCAGGTGAGGGCACTAAAGAAACATGATGTACAAAGCCTTATCCCTGTTCTCCTGCAGGAGACATCCTACTCGACAAAGAAAATATGTACATGGATCAGATAATTTCATGGATTAGGAAGTGCCCTGAAAGCCATCAAGGAGAGTGTCAGGATGGCTACTGTGCCTGTGAGTGCTCGATCGAGACTGATATTGTCTTTTCCTGCTATCATATCCAAGGCAGCTTCTGTGATGTTGTTTATGAGTTATTATTCTTATGCCCTATGTTTGCCACTAGACGGTGGCAGGACCTCTTCTGGGAAAAGGTCATTTCAGCCAACGAGGTGGCACCTGGGGGAACATTTGGAGGAAGAGCATTCCAGAAGAGGGACCAGCTAAGACAAGTGGCAGGTCGATGGCATGCCCAAGGAGGACAAAGGCCTGAGTCTTTCCCGAGTGGGGAGAGGGAAAACACTACTGGAAAAACAGCAAAAGGCTGTGGGGTGGTGGGAAGAGACAAAAGGGAGGAAATGGGATCAAAAACACTGGAATTGGAGGTGGATGGACACGTTAAAATGGAGGAGGCTGTGCTGCAATGATGAGCAAGCTCAGAGGTTGAACCCAGTTCTTTCTTGCACCTGTCATGGAGGGATGCACACCTGTTGGCTCATCTCTGAGTGAGTAGCTGATTCCTGCCATCACGTCTCCACCATCTCAGCAGCCTTTATTGCTAGGCTCATAAGTTGGGAAGGGGATGAGCAGAAGGTTGTGTGGAATGTTCTAGGGGCCAGGCCCTCTGTAGGGCCTCTTGAGAACCCAGTTGCATGACTCCGGCCTAACTGTAGGAAGCATAGGAAATCAAGTCTTTTTGGGTGAAGAGGAATGAGCCACTGGATGGTGAGTGTCCAGCCAGTCTTTGCCACAAGAAAGACAGGAGGGAAAGAGGAGATTTTGCTACCTACCCCCAAGCTGATGTCATACAATGGTACTACCTTGGCCAGGTGTGCTGGAGGAGGAGCTGGGGAGGGAAAGGAAAGGAATATCCTCACGATGATTTTGATCATGTCCACCAACAAAGACACAGACAACAGGGGAAAGAGGCATAATTTCAGTATTGGGAGGAAGCTCATTTGATGATCTCCTCACTTAAGGCTGAAACTAAGTCATTTTGCTGTTTGTGTGGAGTCTGGAGGAGAAGCCAGATTTGATGGTTGAGAATCCTAACTTCTTTTGCCTGGCATTCAAGGCTCCCTTCCATCTGAATTTAGCGTGTGTTCTATTCAACCCCAACCATCCACTCTAGCCAGGCCAGACTTCTTGAGGCTTCCCACTCAGTAGGAAATAGATTCCATCCCCTTGTGTTCTCATATTCTTCTCCTTCTGCAATGCCTGGTCCCTTCTCTAGCTCCAAATCTGTGAGTTCTCATCTTTGTGGAGCCTTCTGTGCTTTCTCTTACCTCAGCTGAAGGAGTGGGTCATATGCATTATTCCTATGCACCCCTACTTCACTGCCTGGGTAGCTTGAGGATGTGCTGTCACCGACAGGCTCTGTGTTTCTCCCACTAAGTCTTTAAATATGCTCAGGTGGGTCCTTATTTCCCATCCTTTAGAGACATTTCACACAGATCCTGTAGCTTTCTAGATTATTTCCAATTATTAAATGTCTCAATTTTGATTACAGTACACAGAACTGTTAAGTATTGAAGATCCAGTTCAATTTAATGTAAAACTTGAATCTCATCTCTAAATCAAAGGTACTGACTTAAGCTAAAGCCCTCAGGAGAGAGGGTTGGTATGTAATTTGATCCTCCCTCTGCCTCATCTCTCTCTGGCTCTTCTAGGGTCCAGGTGGGTTTTGGTGAGATTACAGAGAGAGGTACAAAAATTTATCTCACATCAAAATTTCCAGGGGGCTACTGTAAATGGGCCACTCAATGCCCTTCATTTTTGGCAGGGGGACTATCATCAATTTTCTCATGAGGCTCAGTATTGGAGAATTTCCTCCCACTCATCACAAAAACTTCACAGCTCTCTTCTGATTACTCCTCTCCAGCCACTCTGGCCTTCTTCCTGTTCTCCATGCTGCCTCAGAGCTATTTCATTTTTGTTCCCTCTGCGTGCAGCCCTCCTACTCTCCCCTTCTAACTAGTGATATTTTAAATCATCAATCATCAATTCTTCAGAGAATCCTAACTTAAACTCTCACCCTAGGGCAGACCCTAATCAGGCACTCTCACAGCCTCTGTAATGAGAACATTAATTTTGTAAACAGTTACCCATCTTCTCTACTTGCATGTGGATTCCAAGAGAACTTGTTAAATAGATTTTTGTAGAAAGACAATAAATGGATGTTCCCAATAAGCTCATGAGCACTTTTATGTATCAGTAACTTGTTGTGGAACTGACATGAAATTGAAAGCAGGAGCCATATCTGTTAACCTCTGGATTTGCTATATGACTTGGGGCATAGTAGGAGTACATAGTAGTACACAGGTATTCTATAAATATCTGTTGCTTAAGTGTTTTGAACAACCTCGTGAGAGTTAATCCAAAGAATAAGGAATTGGCTGGAATAGAACTCTGACCTGAACCTTGCAGATTTCCTGATTGTCAGCAGAAGAGTTATTGGTGTCTTTGCAAATACTATCCCAGCCAAGGCAGGGAACTTGTTAGCTGACTTGATATTCCACAGTCCAAAGGAACATGATTGTAGGAAGGAGACATGGATAGTGTAACCATAGATCCACAGAATGACAATTTATAATTTGTCCCTTTGTTTCCTTTAACACATTTGTACCACTGTCAGCCCAACCAGTCCAATTCTCTGGTTCTTCAAACAGGGTCGCCATATGCGCCTTCAACCTGACTTGCATGAAGACTTGTTTTATTAGTCACAATTAGTTGCAGGTGCAAGGACTGAGGGCACAACTAACTGTGTCTAGAATCACCTCCTCACATATGCAATTAAACACTTGCACACTCAGAATTAGGTTCAAGGGGCTAATTGCACCCGGAAGTAGGTAATTGCAGGTGCAATTAGCTGCAAGTGCAATTTTTCACCTGAGACTAATTGCTCCCAAAGTAAGGAGATAGGGATTGGAAATTCGGCACCGAATGTATGTGTGGTTATTGCAACCACCTGTGATTTTAATAGTCCTCCCCCTCCGACTTCAAGTGTGGTGGCCTCCCTTTGGTCTTTGTGAACAGTTAGGTTGCTTAACTCCTTCTGTGTGTTTGTTCTATTGCACTCTCTTCTGCAGTGCATCTTCTTTTTCTTACATAGACCCTCTTTCTTCAGAATCTCTTTCTTTCTTCTGGAATAGCTGGCTATTTAAAGGACATATGTTCCAACTGTTCAACTACCTAAAACCCCCAGCATCTAACTGAGAAATGGCCAGTGACTTGAACAGCATAGTGGGTGGTAACTTCCAATTAGGTCTTGTGCACAGTTCCTTGAGAAGTATCATTTGAACATGACAGATGAAAAGCTCTCCAGGTGAGGAGGAGGTGGACCACTCACTCTATCAAAGCCCCAGCAACTTGTCTTCCACTAGCAAGTTCTACTTGACACATTTTTTTTCACAGAAGCTTTTCTCTTGTATCTGTAAGAGTTCAATAAAAAAAAACCACTATATAACACACATACCCAGCCATGTACATGTATACATGCATATGTATTTAATGATTATAAAATTAAAGCATACCTGGAAAAATACAATGAGTTTTGGTTTAAATTTAATACAGTAAAGCTAATGAAGGGAACCAAAACTCTTAATGCTACTCCAGAAAGTCTTTTGATCATGCAAATATTATTTAGGTAATGCATTGATCACAATAGTTATTTTAACAGAGAGAATTTAATAAGGGAATTAATTAAACCAGTGTTAGTAGACCAAAAGGCCAAAAAAAAAGGAATCTTGTGATAGCTCAGAGAAAGTAGTGGCAGGAAGCAACTCCCACCTGAACGGTTGAGGAGGCAAAGTCAAGAGGCTGGGGTCTGGGGTTATTAACCTGGCCTCCCACAGGAGAAGCTGGCCGAGCCCTGCACAGATGTGGGGAGGAGGAGGACTGCACAGAGCTAAGACCGAGACCTCAGAGCAGGAGACACCGTCTGAGCTTGGAGAAGAGCCCCTGAAGAGCTGGAGAGCAAGACTGGAATGGGGTGCTGCCCTGCTGGCCACGTAACCTGCTAAGCAGAGAGACACCCATTTATAGGAAGGAAGAAACACCATGGCAAGTGCCCTGGAGCCTGTGGTAGTGGTCCTGGGTTACATCAAACCAGGATGGAGCATGTTTTGGTAGGAGAAGGGGAAATGGCAACCGCAGAAAAGAAAAGGGCATGAAGTTAATGAGTGTGAGCCTTTGCAGGGCTTTTTATGTGCTTTGAATGTGGCTTATTTTCTGTATGTCCAGCATCTTCCTTTGCATGATTTTATTTATTTTATCATGATGAAAATGTGCATGCATGCAGTGTGTACACACACAAGAGGGAGAGGGAGAGAGAGAGAGAGAGACAGAGAGAGAGAGAGAGAGCAAATGAGGACAGGAGAGAATCTACCTCAGTGAGACCCAGCCAAGGTCAGATGACAGTGGTCCTAGCAGGTGTGCACAGCTGGTCCTGCCCACCATTTGTAGCTGCTTTCATTTCCTTGCAGCTCACCTGGCTGGTTAAATCCTCTTTCCTGCTGGGAGAGTCCAGGGTGGCCTAAAGCCGACTCCTGACTTCCACAGAGTGCTGACTCCTCCACCTCCCTGCTTAGTCATTCTGAGGTGGGGCAGGCTCCCACTTGCTAAGCTGATGGCGACCTCAGCTGAATGCCAATCTGCTGGGGCAGTCAACACCTTTGATCTCCCTCTGGCTATTGAATCTGCCATTGTTTAGACTGGTGTGTGTGGACTGGTGACAAAGCCTGTGATGACAACCGGAGGGGGAGAGAGGAGGGTGGAAGGCCTTTGACTTGGCCTGGGCACCTGGCGACACTTTATTGTTCCAGACAGATTGCTGCTCCCGGCTCCAGCTGAGGGCTGCAAAGGTCAGTTGGTGCTTGCTGCCCACAGGAAGGTGCCAGGCTCCTTAATGGATTATTTCACTGAGCATTTCCACTTGGCATGGGGAGCTAATGTTCCTTTGCCTTATCATCCTGCTTGGTTGCATCTTGGGTCTCTCGAGAGGGGACATAAACATTAGGGGAAACGGGGTCACCTACCAGGGGTTTGGGGTAAGAAAACCTCTGGTTTTCTCAGGAAACGTGAATGAAAGAACATGATGCAAAAAACTGGAAATTGAAGAAAGAAAATAACAGATTTAAAAAATATGACTAACCTGTAATAGTCACTAATAGTATTCACAGGTGTTTTCCCCCCATCTCTCCTGTACAAATACTTCCTTTATTCAGTCCATAAGTATTGTTGAGCAACTACTGCAGCCAGGGGTTGGAGATAGGACTGTGAACAAGAAAGATAAAAGTTCTAGGTTATATTCTGGGCAGGGGAAAAGGTCAAGTGTTTTCTACCTATAATTTTGTATTCTGTTTTCACTTGTCAGTCTGTCTTATACTTCCCTTATCATCGTACCATCTTCATATCCATTACTCTGATGATTGCTTGTTTTTCCAAGTGAATGGATCAGAGTTCCCTTAACCATTTCATTACATTGCTATGAATTATGAGCATTGTTTATAATTTTCCATTTTATGTAAAGCTGTGATAAATGTATTAGTATAGACACATTTTCAAAACCTGTATGGATTTTGGGTAATTTCCTCCCTGGTTGTATCCGCCATAGTATTGTGCAAAAAACTCTGGGTGCAGCTGACTCCAAGGCTGGTTAATTAAGCAGAACAGGAAGGTCCTGGATGGTTGCCCAGTAGCTAACAAGTTGACAGAAGTCTGGAGGACCAAACCCAGGAAAGCAGCAGGAAAAGGGGGTTAGGGGTTGAAAGTCCAGCCAATGACCACCCTCAGAGCAGTTTGTGTGGACCTGGCTGAAGTCACCTCCTCACTGCCTGGGACTGTGAACTCTATCAGTATGACAAGGAATTTCTACCCATCTTGAGCCTCTGCTTGGGACTCTAAGGGATCTCTGTCCCTGGGATTCCAAGTTGGGGAGGGGGCATCAGCTTGGCTGAGCAGGGTCACCAGCCTATTTCTCCGTCTTAAGCAATGAGGGGGTGGGGGAGCTTCCTGGCTTGCTTAGTGGGAGTGAGTTTCTGCCCCCCACCTCACACATGGTGTTTGGACCCTGGGTTGGAAAGAGGAGGAATAGCCACTAAACACATTCCTTTTCTTAGTTCATGTCCATTTAGTGTATGTGGGATGGCCGAGGGTGGGACATAGTGAAAGGGACATTGGTTATGCCTGCCAGAGTTAGGTACAAATATGCTCAGCAGTGCAACTACTCAGCACAGCCAGCATGCTGGTCCATTTATATCTCCATTTTATTTTACCAAATTATATCCATTTCTAGGGAAGGCAAGGGAGCTTGGAAAAGAATGTGACCTACTCATATGCCACAGCCAGCAAACCTGAGCCCTGAGGATGGGTCTTCTGAAACAAGAGGCTTGGCTGGACTTGTATGTCTGCCCCATGCTGGCTGGTCACTGGTAAGAGGTGCCTGGAGCCATCCCCTCCCTTGCTGGGACAAAGGCCCTTTCAACAAAAGGGGCCTTTGTAACAAGCCTCTCTTTGTTTGGCCACAAGGCTGTTCCTGGGGTAGTTAAGGCCTGTAATCCTTAGATATGAGACTATCCAGCAATCCTCAGCAGTGATACAGAGGTCTGAGTTTCGTGCCCATGCTCTATTTGAAATGCATGTCTGGCTACTCCCAGATACCTGGACACAAGGTATGTGGCTAGATTGCCCTATTCCTCCTGCCTGGCCACTCACTATAAGGACCGAATGACACCACACTGGTCCTATGGAATGGGGTGCCAGTGGCACTCTCCCAGCAGTGCTAGGCAAGAAAGCTGGCACATGGGCCTTTGAAGGACATCTGCTCTACTGCTCCTTAGAGGGAAAATGTCACAGTCTTCTAAGGGTCCTTAGGTACCAGCAATGACTACCTGCATTTACCCATGTGTGGTGGCAACGCTGCCATGGGGAAATAACCACTGTCCTCTGTCCAGGGAGACATTCTCCCCTGGATTCCCTTGGGGTCTTGGCAGCTAGCATTAAAATTGGCTCCTGTTTAGCCAAGCATGATGGTACATGCCTGTAATTCCAGCACCCTGGGAGGCTGAGGCAAGAAGGTAGTGAGTTTGAACCTAGCCTGGGCAACTTAGCCAGACTGTGTCTCAAAATAAAAAAATACAAAGGGGCTGGGATGTAGCTCAGTTTGAGGTCTTGGATTCAATGTCCAGTACTGAAATCAAAAGCAAAAACAACAAAAAAAGGCTCATATGTCTAGGCACTCTGTGATTCTGTGCCTCTGTTTTAAACACTTCTCATCTAGAGGAGAAAGGAGCAGCGGACCAGCTTGACTTTCCCCAGAACTAAGGAATTAGCTTTTGTCTGGCTTGTGCTCCTGGAAACCTCGAAGAACACCAGACATGAACTCGGTTTCTGCCCTCCAAGAAGCTTGGCTGTTTCCCAGAGTGCACAGCACTTGGAGGGGCACAGAGAAGATTCTCTCTCAAGGCAGCATCCCATGTCTCAGCCTCATGGGGGGGCGTTCTGCAGGAGGCCTTCTCTCCTGGCCTCTGCACTCCTGGTGCACTGCTCATCGGTCGGCAGAGGAGAGAGTCCAGTGTGTGGTTTAAAGTGGGATTTTGGGGCCGGTGAGATGGCTCAGCGGCATAAGCGCCTGCCTTGCAAGCGCGAAGGCCCGAGTTCGACTCCCGGAACCCACATACGAAAAAGGGGCCGGTGATATCGCTCAGCGGCACGGGCGCCTGTTGGCGCGCGAGGTCCTGAGGTCGTTCCCCCGGTACCCACAAAAAAAAAAAAAAAAAAAAAAAAAAAAGTGGGATTTTGGCAGTGGTAGAGTTAACAGTCATGGATCCAGCTGTTTGTGTGTATCTTCAGGACATGAAATGACTCTTAATTGTGCTGAAGTACACATTCCCATCACAAGGGGTGGCTGAGTCACTTCACTGAGAACTTGGCAAGGGGTTTCAGCAGTGTGGGGCTCTCAGCTCCTCATCACCAACATTAAGTTTCAGGGCATCTGGGAGTCGGGGAGGTGATAGGCTGAGTCTCCCAGTATGTGTGAGGACCCTTCAGGGCACCCTCCCCAGGCCTTAGCCTGGAGGTCAGCTCTTTCGGGCCCAGGGCATCAGGTTACATGGGGCTCTGTACACAGCGCCAGGCAGGGCAGTAGGGTGGTCCTTCCTGGTGTGTGTAGTCTGGGGCTGCATTTCCTACAGCGGATTTAAAACCAATAATAAAATCGACTATAAGTCAGTCTGCTTTTTATTACCCCCAGGCCAGCAATTCTAAAGTATGTCAGCAGTAAAATAACCCTTCCCTAAAATCTTTTGTTGGTTCATGTTCTAAACAATTGCTGTGGTGAATTTTAATTATATACATTCTTAAGTACATATATATGTACTCATACATATATGTATGTGTATATATATATACTTCAAATTAGCATATTTTATTGTATTTTCCTTTAATAAATATTATATTCTATGTAGAAGTCAATTAGGAGAGCTCCCAGTAAGGCAGAACAGTTTGAGATGGGTTCGAGCTGACTTCAGGCTCAGCGTGCGTCTCCACTGTGTGGTACTAGGTTTGCTCATGTTTAAGTGATCGATGAAGAGTGATAGCACCTTGATTGCAAAGGCAGGGCACAAATCTGACTTCATTCAATTCTGTCATTCTAGGTGACCACTTGGAAGTTTAATTTGTTTAAAATTTAGTAAATGCAAATTTTAGTTTATACATGGAATCATTAACTGAATTTAAAAAAAATCTTTAAAATTTAAATTTCTTCTTTTAAAATTATCATTTTAAAGCCAGTGAATGAATCATGATAAGAATAATAACTAGTGATTATTATATGATTATCACTGGGAGTCATTTTGTCACATAGAGGAGAGTGTTCGAAACATCAGTTGTGGGCGTTTGGCGTGCTTGGCCGCCCGCTGCCTGTGCTGCTTCAGACAACAAAAGTCACTGCATTCCTTTGAAAATGGAGGGATTAAGAGTCAGGGGTTCATTGGCCTACAGATATTTTGGGATATATTGTCTAAGGCTAGACAAGCAGGCTGGAGTCTGAGCTTCCGGAAGCAACTCTAGCCCCCAGAATGTCTCTGCTGTGGCAGAGAACACTGTGTCCCACCCCCTGCAGAGCCCACCTCCTCTGGGCAGTGATCTGGGCCTCCAAGGTAAGGCCCCTGTGCTCTGTCTCCCATCTCCGCTCTCGGGGCTGTACAGTGAGGTCTCGGGCAAATGCATCTGATGGGTGGAACCCTGGCTGCGAAGAAGGAAGTGAAGCTTCATTTTCATTTTCCAGTGTCTGCAGCACACGGTGGCCCCTGGGGATGTTTAGAATGGAGGTGGAGCAAGCTAGTCCCCTGCCAAATCTCTGCATTTGACCTTCTGTACTCTAGAGGGATAAGGACCTCCTCTGACTGACTGCCGGGTCCTGGTCCTGGCTAAAGCAACTTCTCAGTAAAGCAGTTGTTTCATAGCTAGGAGTTTCCGGGGCAGCCACATTTGTGCTGTCCCCTTGCCCTCTGGCACCCCCAGGAGCTTCCCTTCCTAGGCTTTTCAACGTAGACTCTTCTGGCTGGGGCACTGTGCATCTCCAAAGTTCTTCTACCTTCTCTCTAAACTTCTGTTGGGTCAGAGTTGATCCCAAGCATCCGGTCCTCTGTGATGCCAACCCTGAACTCCACCCCTACTCAAGTACATGTGTTTTTAGCATCATTTTAATCTTTTTTATGGTAACTTTTTTTCTTCAGGGATTCTTCTCAATAGAATTGGCAGATTAAATACAACTTCTGTCCCTAAGAAGTTTTTGCTATCATTCTCACAACATTAAAAATACTCTACATTTACACATGGGCTGCTGATTTTCAGCCCACCTGTCCCTTCCGGGGGCAGTGTGTGTTTGAGGGTGATGCTGGGACCAAAGGTAGATTCCAAGATGACTGGCCCAGCAGGTGACACTTCAGAAGGGCAGAATGCAACTTTGGCTGCAAGTGCCAGGTGAGGCCCAGTCTCCCACAGGAGGTTTGAACCCCATGTTCGTCCTGTAGCACGGCAGACAGGGCCCACAGGGAAGCAGGGCAGCCACGCTGCTGCCTGAATCCCTAATCTTAAGGTAGGGAGGAAAGAGCACATGGCAAACTGGAACCAAAGAGGCCGGACTTCTTTCTGTTACAGCCTCTGGACAGCAGTGTGACCACAGAACAGTCTATTAACCTCTCTGGGGAAGGATGTTGCTGAAGAAGAAGACGGTTCTTACTTCTGGTGTGGCAGGAGTGGGGAAAGAGGTGGCACAGAGGAACCAGGAGGTAGGACTTGTGGCACCGGGGTATATCCTTCTGGATTGCCTCTGAAGGAGTTCCCTGAGACAGAACAGGTTGTCAGCATGGCCAGCTATTCCTTACTTTACCCCTCCCTGCCCCCTGCCACCATCAGGACACTCAGAGATGTGTCCAGGATCCTGAGCACCCACGCGGAGTGGAGCCAAGGCAAGAGCGGGCCTGGCAACAGCTCCGTTTCTTTCCTGTCCACACAGTCACACAGGGGCATGCGCTTTCTGAAGCCTTTACCTTCTTCTCTGCAGTTTCTTCTTGGCCTGAACTCCACTTCGCTTCTAAGAATGGGGACACAGCATTTGACCCAATGGGAATACTGAATACTGAAAGTCTCATTTATTTTCCCAGAATCCATGCCACGTTTAATTTTATACACACATACATAGGCATATATATGTTTATGTATATAAAATATGTATATATATGTATACATAATTTATTTCATCAAGGGTTTCTACTTACTAGAATAACAAGACATCTTGCTGATCCCTCCAGCCAACCAGGAAATCTCTCCAAAGGAGAACAGAGTTAAGATCAGACTCTTCTCCAAAGATGAAGCTAATTCCAACCAGCACATTAAGATTCTAAACTTAAGAGTGCATTGTGAAATGTGAATCGATGTGACATTGTCAAATAAAATGACCTGTGGGCTTGGGAGGTTGGTGCTTGTAGGCAGAGGCCAAAGTGTGCATCTTAATCTTGATTTCCTTTGGGACTCTTTCCTCCATTGTGTTCCTGACTCTGATTATGTTCTTGTGCAATCAAACTAGCTCTCGTCCCCAGGGCTGGACAGTTCCTTTTTTCTTTCTTTTCCTTTTTCCCTTCTCTTTACAAAGGACAAATTATTTTTGT
The DNA here is from genome assembly GCA_028451465.1 of Erethizon dorsatum. NCBI lineage: Eukaryota > Metazoa > Chordata > Mammalia > Rodentia > Erethizontidae > Erethizon > Erethizon dorsatum. Next base: position 101,822,002 of record CM051833.1, read on the forward strand.
TTTGTTTTGGTTTTGTTTTTTGTGTTTTTTTTTTTTTATTACTACGACTGTTTGGTTTTTGAGCTCTAAGTACACATCCAATTAGGAGGAAAAGGATAGGAGTTAAAGTCCTGCATGGTGTATGAATGATTTAATGCACAGTGGCCTCAGAAAACCAAAGTTCAGCGATCAGTCTGACCTCAAAATGGCACAGACAATTCAATAGGTAAGCACGGGTTTCTTCATTTATATCCATATAGTTTCAGGATATAATCAAGCCTTTAGCCGTAAGATAATTTCAGTAAAGATTGTCTTTAACACCAAGCTTATTTTGGGCTTGGTTTTAAGTGTTCATGGGGACTGCATAAGCTGGGTAATAACACAGATTCTGAATTTCAATATAGGTTCTGCCTCTCCTATCTCTTTTTCTCTGTACAAGATTTGGAAACTTTTCTGCTGCATATTGTCACTGCTGCATTTTGGGATCTTAAACCATAGCGCAGTATTTAGAGTATCCATCCATCTCCATATCTGGACTTCGCTCAGACACTCCCTAAGCTCTCTTTCAATTTCTTTGCTATGTACTTCAGTGAACTGCAAACAAACAGATCATTTTCCTGATGGTGATAAGGCGGTAATAGACTTTACTTCATTGCCTAGTGCCCTTCAGATATGCTTCCTACAAAACTCCTCAGCAGAACAAATATAGTTACTGAATTTGGTTACTGGTACACAATGAAATAATAGCTAAATAACAGAGTTACATGGTTATAATACAGTTAAATCATGCAGCAAGTTGCACACAATAGCAAATGCACTTAGGCAGAGAGAATGAAATTAAGGGTTAGAGGTAAAAGAGAGGATATATCCTTAGATGTGATTTGAAATGAAAAGCAGACACCCTGGAAAGGACATACAAAGATGTCAGCAGATGCTGCCTGAGGAAGAGGCTTCTCTTGTCAACTATGGCAAAACTGGGTAAGGACGGAGGAAAGGGCAAATTCAATTGGCTGTATGTCTTTTCTTATATGCGCCTTCTTTTCCTCTTCCACTGTAATCATCCTGACTTAGTCCTTCTCACCACCTTCCTGGTGTTACAGTTGCTAAGTAGCTCTTCTTTTAATTCTCTTCTGATTTATCATACAAAGCATTACTGAGTTATTGTTCTTTTTTTGAGGTATTGGGGATGGAATCCAGAGTTGTTGCATTGAGCTCCATCCCCAGCTCTTTTTAACTTTTTTATTTAGAGGCAGGGTCTAGCAAAGTCGCTAATTGCTGGGCTTGAACTTGCAATCCTCCTGCCGTGGCATCCCAGAGAACTGGGATTACAGGTGTGTGCTACCAGGTCCTGTTTCAACTGTCGTTTAACACCACTGGGGGTTACTGAATGCAGAGCCCCTTAATGAAGTAGAGTGAGCAACACTGTGGTAGCCAGGCATTCGAGACTTGGTCATACTCTTCGTTCTAGTCCTACCACTCAAAGTGTGTTCCAGCCCAAAGCATCACCTGGATGCTTGCAGAATCTCAGGCTCCACTTGGGACCTACTGAACAGGGATCTGCATTTAACAAGATCGAGGTGATTCACATGTATAGGAAGTCTGAGAAGGACTGCTCTAGCCAAACCAAAGTACCTACTTTCTTACTTTTGGCTTTTTCGGGGGCTATCGCCTCACTTTTTCTCCACATTTGCCTATCCATTCATGGGATCCTTTTATCATCATCATCATCTCAAGTGTTACCTCCCCCATGGAATCCTTTTTCAGTTATATCATGGGCCAGGTAGACCAAGCTTCAGAATGTCAGATGAGCCCTTTACCAAATGCACGGTCCCTTTTGAATAAGTGGCTCTATTTGATCCATTATCCTGGCCTTTTTGGCTATGAAGGACTGGTCCACGGTTGGGTTCTCAACACTAAAGCAATCCACGTGGTAGCTGGACAGTTACCCTGAGTGTGGCCATGTGCAATCTGAGCAGGGGCAATTAAATTTTCTCTGTCTGCATTTTACAAATTCAACTAGGATGGTTAGCAAAGGTTACTGTAACTGAACACCAGGAGATAAACTAAAGGTCTTGATAGGTCATGTGCAGATCACAGTTATGAGGAAACAGAAACTTTGAGGAAGCCAAATCAGTAGAGGCAGGAGGACAAGACAACCATCCAAATGTGGCAGAAATACCATGAGAGAAAGAGAGGGAGTGAATCATGGTGTCTAAGATTTGTCCAAGTTCCTGGTGACTTTCGGCTACCAGATTATACTTTCTTATAACGTCTTTTGAGCCCCATTACTTTTGAAAACTTGTGTAGGTCTCCCTTCCTTCTTACCAAGATAGGCTACATGGGGTTCCCCAAACAGGCCTGGATCCACCTCATCCTTCCCCTTTCTTGTTGGCTGTTTCCCAGCCTTACACTGTAAACTGCGATGCTATAAACACCAGCTATTAACAATTTGTGATAAGATTATGCCCTCACTTTTGAGCATTTAGAAAGATGCACGCTTAAAAATAATTGTAGTCTTGACTCAAATTGAATTCTAGTGGAACAAAAATACTGTAGTGAAGAGATCTTGGAAGGAAGGTGATAAGGTTTACCATTAATAAGGGCAACTGAGCTGCAGAGTGGCCAGCATTTAGTTGCAGTCTCTGGTGCATTGTATCAAGCAAACCAAAGAACCACAAGTGAGTTTATATTTTTAATACAAGCTGTTCAGTGTCATAGCAGCAAAATTAGTAATTCCCATCTCTCAGGAACATGATCTCAGCTGACACTGTTTTATCAGTAAAATAATTTCTTTTAGTGAGTTGATTTTACCAAACACATGTTTCCAGCTGGTCAGCAATCTTCCCTCTTAACCTTTAATCTTCTCCAGGCTGTTCCTGCGGATTACAGGGCAAATGATGTTCATAGAATGATGGGTCTCTACAGATGGAAGGAGGCAGCTTCATCGCTGCTGTTTCAAGAGTCAGTGTGGGGCTATGATGCAGGCATGAGGGGGGAAGGGGAACTAATGTGCGTGAAGAGAAATGGTTCTGCATATGCATGCTTGTCTTTAGAATGGGACATTAAGCTGTAACTGAAAAGTGTCATCATGGTGGTTTAGAAGGAAGGCAGAGAGGGGACCTAATTTTACAAGTACACGGGGATTTCTTTCTCCTCTCTTAATTCCCTCTTGGAAAACACCACCCTCCGAATCTGGAGAGTTCATCTGCTTTTAAGCTGGAAGCCTCTTCTTTAATGGCTTTGTGACTCACAGGGCCCGCGTGATGGTTGCTTTTTCTGTGTATAGAACTATAATCCTTCTCAATTATCAAAGACATAAATTACTATTATTTCCTTACCAGATCGAACATCTCGCTTAAATATGTGAAAGAAAAATTGTTGGTTGTCTGGTGAATTTTCCTCTTGGAAAAACTGCCTATTCTTAATCTACAAGTTCAATGAAAGTTCAAAAGTGTATCAGTGCAAACTCAACATTCTAATAATTCCTCTACCAGCTTCTACATCCACGACAGGAGACTCTAGGGTGAGACATTTTTGTAAAATAATCGAACAGCACATTTCCTGGGCATATCACAAACACCTATTGATCATAATCAGAGCACAGATGGTACGAGAGAGCTTGGCTGACACACAGGCCCTGATGTCAATCACAGGAACAAATTGATTTTGACTATCCAGCCACATTTCTCCTACTCAGGCAGAATTCCATTCAGTGCTGCCGTTTGGAGAATTTTGAGCAGATGGCAATTCTGAAGGAGTGTCATAGTCCAAAGTTATTGTAAAGGTAAACTTGATTATTGAGAAAATAGTGATTTTAATGTACTTCATACTTTCCTCTACCAGAAGGAGGTCAATATTTGTCTCTGATATTGAAAGGACTCTCATCAATTTAAAATTTATCCTGCATTACGTCTGTTAATTAGGGAAAGGAAAATCCTGATTTGCATTTTTCTGTGACAGTATGAAATGCCATTAGTACTTTTCTCCAACTGGGATTTGTTTTCTTGCTCATTTTTAAAATTAATAATTTTCATTGAAATTACTAATGCACTTACACTTACACCATCAATCTTTCTCTTATGCCAGGGGTATGTGTATGAATGCTTGGAGAACAATGTAGGAAGAAAGGGCCAATACTCCCAAATCTATTGAAGCATTAAAATCCTCTGTGAGAGCCAGATATGAAAGGATCTTCTGTGACACTCTCCGTTACTGTCCACCACTTTACTGCACCATACATCAAGGCTGCCAGGACAAATTCAGTAGGAAATAGGTCTAATACCACCAGGAAGAGGTTTGGAATATGAATGACTGGGATATCCTTATCCCAAGCCCCAGTGCCGAGCTGGCATGTTTTCTACGTGGTCTCTCTTTCTTGTCATTTACCCATGCTGTACCTTTTCCATCAAACTGCTCTACACCTATACTCTCATACTGATGGCAGCAGGAGCTAGGTGATAATGCTTTTATGTTATTTCTCTGTAAACATCTAAGCCTGCTCTGCAGCTATCATTGATTATACCAGGAAAGGACATTTGACTCAATGTCAGTGACTCCATAGACTGGTCTAAACCAACTAGATGCCTCCTCTCCAGAATTCAAGTCGAGACACGATTTGTAATCAGGTAATGTAAGCACTTGGAATGCAAGGCACATCAGACATGTGGGAAGCAAAAGCCACACCAGGCTGGGCTGCAATTTTCAGTCACGTGTAGTCTGATGCATCAGTGGAGAAAGTGTATCTGTGAAGACAAACAAGAGGTCAAAGCCAGATAAGTAATGGGCGACATCAGCTCCTGTCAGGCACAAAGGGCAGCCTGGCTCTGGGGTCTAAGGTGTCAAGCTTCTCAGACTTCCAGGGACCAGCTCCCTCGTGTCTTGGGATACTCTTTTGCCTGCCCATTGTGCTTCTAAATAGGTCCTAGTTTTTCTGAAACTAAGTGAGTTTCTGTTCTTCAAAACCACATATGCCTTGCCTGTGGAACCTTCCATTAGAGAGATTTCGATGGCAATGGCAGTGTTCTTAGCCTACCTACTCCAATGGCAGAGGACTCTGGAAGATGTGGCACTCTCTTTCATCTAGCTGTGAGCAGTTCCAGAAGAGACTGCCTGGAGAAAAAGGTATTGTTCCTTATGTGTTCAGTCTCTTAACCTCATCTTCAAAGCTTTCTGAACACACCTTCTGCTTCTCATGATGATGACTGCCCCTGTGCTCTGCACTGACTATTTAGAGTATTCTGCTTTATTCATTGCTCCCTGAGGTAGATTAAAGTTGGCTCCACAATTTTTGCTCTTTTTTCCGTTGAGAGATGGAATGTAACTTCCATTTCCTTGAATGTGGCCTGGTCCTGGTGACCTACTGCAATGTTAGAATGCAGTAGAAGTGATGTTTGGATCTTCGAGAGTTAGGTTATAGGAAGTCTGGGAACTTCTGCTTATGTCTCTGGAACACTCTCTTGGAACCAAAAACTGCCTTGTAAGAAGTCCTACTACCCTCAGGCTGCCATTCTGTGAGAAGCCTGAGACATGGTGAGGAAGATAGGAAAGACAGCAAGAGAGAACAAGAGAAGAAGAGCAAGAGTGGAAGAAGAGCAAGCTCCAACCACCAACTTATAAGTAAGCCATCTTGGAAATGGCCCTTCCACCCCCAGCTGATACCTTGCAGATCTAGGATGAACCACCTAGCTGAGCCCTTCCAGAGTTACTGAAACACAAAAAAAGTGAGGAAAATGCAATGTTTGTTTTAAAACACTAAGTTTTGAGGTAGCTGGTTTACACACTCACCAACAACCAGGATATTACTAGTCATAGCAGGGCTGTCCCAGCCTCCTTACCTTTCCTTATGCCATACTCTAGCCCAAGGATACATTCTTCCTTCCTCTCCACCTCTGTATCCTTTGGCAGCCAGGACAAGCTTCTCCCTTTCTGAGAGGCTTCCCTGATTACTCATCTCTTCTCTGGCATACTTGGACAAAGCTACTCTTAGAACCCTTTGCTTATGCATCTTGTGCGCCTCTTTGAAGATTTCGCTGTCATGTCCTAATGCCTCAAGGACAAAGCCTCTTCCTGCTCTTGTTTTGACCTCTGGGCACCTTGGCAGAGACTTGGACATAAGGGATTGAACATATATTGAGGGTCCTAAATGCTTTTGTCTTGAAGCTAAATAGACCTCATCACTTTAAATTGAATGTATATTGGTAATAGTCAAAAGTTTATCTTCAGTTACACATTTTCAATTAGGCGTTTAGATTTTGAGGTACTTCCAGCTTTTTATTTTCTGATTATATATGGACTTTATACTTTTAATTGGTGGGGGAAACTCTAAGGAATACAGAAAGAAATTCAGTGTAACATACATAATGAGTAGAATCTAGTGTTATCCTCTGCTTGTCGTTCCCTATATCATGGATGGGAGGTCAGGGTCAAGCTAGAGAGGGAGTGTCTTTTTTAACCTCTTTCTAAGACCTATTATGTTCAGATTTCTCCTAACCCATGGAAATGAATTTCCTATGTTCCCAGGATTTTTTTTTTTTTTAATTTCCGTGACCCTTTTGTTTCCTTTCCACAAGCAAAATTCTCTTTGCAGTGTTCAGAAAACTCATTAGCGTCCAACCTCCTCAATTAGGCAGAGTAAACATGCATTACTCCGGATGGCCCCACACTGCAGTAGAGTCAGACAGAGTTCAAGCAAAACGTTGGCCCAGCACCTAAGGATTTGACCACTGAAGTTTACTTCCCTTCAGTCAAATTCAGATCACATCTGCCTGTACTTTTTTATACAAGCAATTAAACTCCTTTCTTCAATTTTCAAAGGATCACTCTTTCCTCTTCTGCATATATCCGTTTCCTCTTTTATTCATGGCGTCTTACTTATGTATTATTGTATATATACCATTCCTTTGTTGGATCATCTGCTGTTAGATTTTCCCATTTTTCTTAATCTAACGCTCACAAAATCAGCAATATGAATAGCAGAAGAACCAAACCGAAACACAGAGATCTTTTGTAAGGGTGCAAAAGAAAAAGAAAGGACGTGTTTATTTCTGCTACTTAAAGAATTCTATTTTAAAAAATCTGTGAAGTTATTGCACTTCTCCCTAGAAATTACAACTGTATAAATTCTAACTTTTCCCAGTACTCAGTCACACAGAATGTAGAGAACATTCACCACGTTCTATTCATGCTTATAGGTCGTGACTAAGATAAATAGATTTTAGAGAAGCTCTGATGTGGGTGTGCTCTGGGTGGGAGGAATTTGATGTTCCAGTCTCCCTGCTGAACACCTAGAATATCGGAGACTTCGTGAAGTTTGCGCTTGACTCCTGTAAAGGAAGATGTGACTAAGGTCATAGTGTGGTAAATCTCTGACACAACACCATGAAGGCACACAGATCTGAAGAGAGGGAAGCAAAGCCAGCTGAAGGGAAAAGTTCAAATGCATGCATCTTATTCTTTTTTAAATTTTTATTTTATTATTTTTAATTAATTCATTTTTTATGTGTTTTTTTCTTATAAGGGGCAACTGAAGAATATTAAGGAGTAGCTGTTATAGAAGAGGTGGCTAATAATCCACATTTCCACCAGGAATGCACTTGAGCTTTCTCCTTCGCATGTGTCGTCAGTTATAATGTCACACTCTGCACAGGGGCACATACACACACAGCTTATTTATACTCAGTATCTAATCTGTTGAAAAGCATTTACTCTTCTTCATCAGAATGCTGAATTGTGACATAGTCTTCAGTTCCTTAGCAACAAACTGTCATGTTACTCTTGTGAAATTCTGGTCAGCTGAAAAGATAGGGCACACTGAATTGCAATGGAGAAAATCCTTATTTTAATCACAAGTGTGTATAAGAACTAGAAAGATAATATGAAAAGGCAGGCCAAGAAGCTTCTTTTGAACAAGTGTTTTTGATTAAGGTTTATGTGGGCACAGAAGTCCCCTTTAAGTTCCTTTTTATTGAATAATTTCCTTTTGATCCTTGAATAACTAAAAGAAAGACCAGCACTTGACATGAATCTGTGACTTGGAACCCCATGGTAAGATTCCTTTGCCTGGCAGCTTCAGGGCCTGACCAGACAAGAGGCTGCCCATGCAGTGCGAGCACCGTCAGCTTTATTTCCCAGCTTTTCCACCATCTCCTGCGTGGGGACAGAGGACAGTCAGCTGCAGCAGACAGTCCTCATTTACTTTCTTTTTGCTTGTGATCGACTTCACAGAGGCTGGTCAGAAGATACTGATGATAAGTAAAAAGTAGTCAATTACCTCAAGAAGTATGGCCCCAGGAAAAGGGCAGAGATTGTCAAACACTGGGGACTTTGAGGACGCCACCTCATCTTTCTTTGTTCTATTTGTTAACAATGATGCAAAAATAATTTTTTTCTTCATTTTTTGGCTTTGTGAATAAAACCAAATCATTGAGCTGGGAGCATGGCTCAGTGATAGAGCATATGCCTAGCATGTGTAAAGCTCTGCATTCAATCACCAGCGCCAAAAAACAAAAAACAGAAAAAACAAAAAAGAAATCATTGAAATGGGAACAATATTAAAAGGCAAACAGGCTTCTTTAAAAAAGATAGATGAACAAACATAGAAAGACAAAAAAAACCAAAAAGATTACTTAAACAGCCCTAAACGTTTTTAAAAAGCCAGGTTACCTGAATTCCTAGTTTCCATAGTTAAATGTCTGATCAATCAGTTCCAATACAGACATATTTGAACGCCATTTTGTAATAGTTTTAACCTGGTTCAGATTATTTGCAATCCAGGGGGAAAATGTGCATTCTGTGTGAAAGCAAATAGAAAACATATCCAAGCACAGATCAAAAGAATGATTACCACACTCATGCTTCGTACCCATTACTAGGTCCCCAAGGCTCTTGTTCTGTTTGTCTTGGCACTTTTTCTTTCGCGGCCTTTAGTTGGACCAGGTGGGAGAGCAACAACCCACAAAACCCTCAGCAGAGTGTGAGGGCGGTGGAAATGGATGGGCTGAATGGATTCAACATCCTTCAAGGGCTTGGCCCTGCAGGCTTCACCGAGGGGCAAGCTCCTGCTGGGGGAGACGTCCTCGGATCTCACGGAGGGCTGTGCTGTATGTGTGTCTGCAAGTGCCTGACAAGCTCTGGGAGGGGCATCTCTGCTCTCCTTCATTCTCTAGCAAGCTCTGATTCAGTGGGTAATGAAAAATGGCATTTGCACAAAGTGGAGAGAAAAAGTATTGTTTCTGTAACACATTACGCTTTGCACTGCTCAGGAGACAACATTTCATATCCTATAAGAAGAATTATCTGTATAACTTACTGTGCATGGCAGTAAAGTTGCAATGTGTCTTTAAAAGAGCTGTCTTGATACTGCAAAAACCACTGTGTCTCTCCCACTGCCTGCTAGCAGAATAGCCGATGTTTATAAGCAAATCCACTCAAGCCCTTAATGATGACCTAGAATAAACATCTGACATGCACTAGCTTTCAAGATCTTCTGTGTTTAGGCATGAATTGTTCATTTCTATGCCTTTTGTATCCAGCCTGAAGGAAAGACAAATGATACAAGGGATGATTTACATTATCTAAGGAGGCAGAGGTTATGCCTGGGTTTATCTGATCCTCTTTTATTGTATAACAAACAGTAAGATAACCAGCCTCTACACAATGACCATTCAACTTGAGCAACCCACCCTACTTCCATGTTGGCTTTAATTTTAAAATATACTAAAAGACCGGCCATTGTACAGTAATTCAAGGCTCTGTTGGCTGTAGCAGGTGTGTAGGAAAAGGGTGGGCTTCTTGTTCTGTGTTAGGTTTCCTCTCCACTTACCTCTCCCTGGACCTTGCAAGGCTATGGCAACTGGAGATTCCCTTTCTAATTGCACCAGGAGAATTGGTCTCCACTTTGTAAGGATACAGTGGATGCCCAGCTCAGGTTGACTTTGAATTCTTTGCAGAGTACTGGAAGCTTGGAATAAATGAACCATTAGTAAATTAAGACCATGGGATTTAAGTATGACCCTGAAGAATAGGTAAGCTTGTGCCTTAGTCACTTTCTCATCGCTAAGGATCAATATCCAACAAATTTAACAAATTAAAAGAGAGGTTTATTTTTGCTCAAGTCAAATAAGTTTCAGTTCATAGTCACCCAGCTCCAGATAGAGTAGCCTGGTGGATGGGCCCGCATGTAGGAAAGCTGCTCATATAATGGCAGCCAGGAAGCAGAGAACTAAAAGAGGAAGCAGAGAACTAAAAGAGGAACCAGGAAGGGAGACCTACCCTAGCACGTCATGTCCGCCACTGACCCACCTCTTCTGACCAGGCCCCACCTCCTAACATCACATTCAGCTATTGCGCCTCCCTGATTCAATCACCCATGGGTACAATTTGGCTTGGGGGGAGATCTAGATATAAACCATAACAGCTTGCTTTCCTTGAGCTATCAGGATGGCTCAGAAGGTTTTACTGTGCGAAACACTTCATGGGCCTTCAGGACACTGCACAACATCTGAGCATGATGCTCAAGACTAAATTCACTAACTATCCCCTTTGGAACAAACTCTTCATTCTCATGTAGCAGGAATTGTTCTCTGAAGGAAAAAAAAATTGCTTCTGAGATGACTAGGATCTTTCTATTCCTGAATGTGACAATTTAAAAATTTGTCCTAACACCAATCGCAGATGATCCTTCTGCAACTTACACAGGTGGGGTGTTAGTAAAGGCAGTGATAGATGAAGACAGATTCATGGCGATGGAGCCATGCTTGGCTCAAAGAATGTGGGAAAGATTTTAGTTCTTTGTCAGAAGGAAGGAACAAACTCTACCCATTGTTCCAATTGACCATAGTCCTAAAACTGGAACAGAATATATGAGTACTCCAAAAAGTAAGTAATGGCCAATAAATTGAGAAAAGGACCAGAATTTGATGTACCACTAAACTGGTGGTGAATTGACCATTATTTCTTTCTGAGAGTTCCCACCTGAACTCTGTGGAGCCTGAAAGTCAGATGTAGACAGCCAGGAGCAGAGAGCTCAGAGGAAGCTGGTTCCAGGAGCAGGAAAAGAGGCTCCTAATCCATAGAGTGCCAAAATCCATCATTTCTGTTTTATGTTCTCTGTTCCCTTGCATCCCAATTCCCAAGCAGTCCTTCAATGGCAGCAATGGGAACAAAGAAAGCAACAAAGAGTAGAAATCAATGAAATGGAAAAATAGAAAAATAAGACAAGGGAAAAAAAGAACCTAAAAGTTGTTCTTTACAAGTATCATTGAAATGGGAGAGAGAGAGACTTACTGATGCCAAGAAATGAAAGAAAATATATTGCTATAGATCCCACATATAATTTTAAAAAATCATCAGGTATTTACTAATAACAACTGTACACATATAAATTCAACAAATTGGAAAGATTGTTTCAATTACTTGAAAAGCCCAAACTACCAAAATCCACTGTTGTAGTCAGGGTTTGCAAGGGAAACAATTTAATACAGGACACATAATTTATAGAATTGTTTTATAGTAGTCACCCAAGAGTGCAGAGTCAAATACAAGAGTGCAGAAAATCTGTCCAAACACTAAAGACACAAAGAATCCAGCTGGGGGCCTGGATCCCATGGCAATGTCCTACATGAGTTCGGCTGAAGACCTAGAGCCCATGGCAATGCTCCCCATGAGTCCAGCTGGAGGCCCAGAGCCCACGACAATGTCTCATGCAAGTCTGTTTCACAGATCTGCTCTGGGAAGGCCCAAAGGTCAGTGGTGGAAGCTAGAAAGTCTGCACCAGCGGGATGAAGGATCAGTGCCAGCAGGCTGAGGGCTCTGCACTGGAGCCAGGAAGCAATGCTCATAGTAAGAACCAGAGCTCCCCAGAAAGTACCACAGCCATCCTCAGCGACAGCGAGGTCCTGAGCTCCTCCAATGATGATAACAGCCAAATTCCTATCAGGAAAGCCAGCACAACAAGCTCCTCCAGTAGAACCAACAGCACCACCTTTTCCTCTCCAGTTCTCTTTTTTCTATTGTTGGCAACAATCCTCAAGTGGGCCTTTTACACCCAGCACCACACTGATTCAGTTCAGCTGGGTGTTACAAGTTGACCACCAGTTGTCAATCCACCACACCCACCAAGATGGAATAAATTTAACTGGAATAGTTTCTTAGCTATTAAACTGAATTTGTAGATAAAATTTTCCCGAAAGAGAAATTTCCAGGCTTCAGATTGTTTCACTGCTTAATTCTCTCAAACATTTAAGGAAGAAATTAGACTAATTGTACACAATATCTTTCAGAAAATAGAAGATAAGGGAACTCTTCTCAACTCATGAGGCCAGTGTTAATGAGATTTCAATCAGATCATGTTTTGTTTCATTGTTTTTTGCTGTTATTTTTATTTGCCATATTCTTCAGATTTATTTTGCTTTTTTATTTTGGGTTTTTAAGGTAGAAGTTTAGATTGTTGATTTGAATCCTTTCCTCTTTTCTAGCACTATTAAATGTGTTCTGTAATCCTTCAGTCCTACAAATTTCCCTCTAAGCATGGCTTTGTCTGAATCTGTACCTTATGAAGATATATACTCAAAAAAGATAACATAAAAAATACAAAGATAATACAAAGATAATGCAGAAAAGACTGTAGATCAATATCACTCATGAACACACATACAAAAACTCTTCAACAAAGTATTAGCAAGTCAAATATAGTAATATATAAAAATAATAATTATACTATGACAAAGTACAATGCACCATACTAAAAGACTCAAATTACATATTCATTTTGTTTGCTATAGAAAAATCATGTGACAAAATTCAACATGTATTTATTTATTTATTTATTTATTTTTTATATGTGGGTACCAGGAGTCGAACTCAGGACCTCGTGCTTGCCAGGCAGGTGCTTATGCCACTGAGCTATATCACTGGCCCTCAACAAGTATTTATGATAAAAACTTTCAGAAAATTAGAAACTGAAAAGGGCTCCCTCCAGTAAATAGTATGAACAACAACAAAACCTTTATAGCTTAACAGCACACATAATGCTGAAAAATTATACACTTTTCTCCTCATATCTGGTACAAGATAGACTTCACCTTCATTACCCCTCAATATTATAGTGAGAACATGACCAAGAATAATAAGAAAAATAAATAAAGCACATAGATTGGAAGGGAGGAAATAAAGCTGTCTATTTATAGGTGATGAATTTTTCTGTGAAGAAAATTCCAAGGAATTTACCAAAAATTCCTAGAATCAATAGGCGAGTTTAAAAAGGTTTCTAAGATACAAGGAAAACACATACAATTATTTGTATTTTAATTTATAATTAGAAATAAAAAAGTTTTAAAAGTACCATAAAAACTCTGAAAAGTAACATATTGGGCTACCAATATACCAAAAGATGTACAGGATTTATTGGCCAAAAATGACAAAATAGTGATGAAAGAAGTCAACATGGACCTAAATAAATAAATACATCTTTTTTATGGACTGAAAAACTGTATCCTAAATTCACAGGAAACCACAGAAAACTACATATATCCAAATCAATTCTGAAAAGAACACACTTTCTGATTTCAAAATATATTACAAAACTACACTAATTAAAACAATATGGTACTGGCCAAAATACAGACATATAGACCAGTGGAAGAGAATAAAGAGCTCAGAAATAGACCCATGAATATGTCATTAATTGATCTTCAACAAGAGTGCCAACAACACACAATGGAAAGAGAATAATCTCCATATAAATTTTAGAATCTGCTTGTCCATGCCTACAAAAATTCTTGCTGGGATTTTGACTGGAACTGTCATACATCTATAGATTAATTTAATTGACCTCTTTGCAATATTGAGCTTTTCAATCTATGAAAAGAATGTTTATTAATTCAGGTCCTGAAACTTTATTGAAATGAGTTACTAGTTCTAAGGTTTTTGTGTGCGTGTGTGTAAAATGTTTGGTGTACTGTACATATAAAATTGTATCATCTTCAAAGAGATAATTTTACTTATTCTTCTCCTGTTTGATACCTTTAACTTCTTTTTCTTGCCTAAATGTTCTTGGATAGTATTTCCAATTCTCTGTTGAATAGAAGTGTTGAGAGTGGGGCGTCATTGCTTTTACTCATCTTAGAAGGAAAATTTCTGTATTGACTATGATGTTAACTGTGGGCTTTATTATATGGCCTTTACTATATTGAGGTAAATTCCTTTTCTACCTATTTTGTTGATAGTTTTTAATCATGAAATTGTTTTGAATTTTGTCGAAAGTATTTCTGCACCTATTGAGAGAGTTGTGTGGTTTTTATTCCTCATTCTGTTAATAGGGTGCATCACATTAATTTGCATATGTTGAACCATCCTCGAAACTTAGGAATAAGTCCTACTTGGTCATGGTGTCTGATCTTCTTAAAGTATTTGGAAAACTGACTATCTACACGCAAAAGAAGGAAATTGGATCTTTATCTTATATTATACACAAAAATTAAGGCACAATGGATTAAAGACTTGAAGATAAGACCTGAAATTATACAGTTTCTAAAAGAGAACATAGCAGAGAAACTTCATGACATTGATCCTTGAGAATGATTTCTTGGATATGACCCCCAAAAACACAACCAACAAAAGCAAAAATAGACAAGTGGAACTACACCAAATTCAAAAGCTTCTGCACAACAAAGAGAAGTCAACAGAGTAAAAAGCAACCTAGAAAAGGAAAGTATGCATTTCCAAACCATATATCTGATAAGAGATTAATATATAAAATATATGAGGAACACCTACAACCCAAAAGCAAAACAAATATAATATAAAAAAGCTAAATAACTTAATTAAAAATGGGCAACAGACTCGAATAGACTTTTCTCAAAAGAAGACACACAAATGGCCAACGGGTGCCTGTATGAACAACAACAACAAAACCTTTATAGCTTAACAGCATATGAAAAACTCAACATCACTAATAAACAGGAAAATGCAAATTAAAAATGAAAACGAGGCGTCACCTCACACCTGTTAAGATGGCTATTAACAAAATGGCAGGAAAGAACAAGTGTTGGTGAGGATATGAAGACATTGGAATGTTTGTACACTGTTGATAAGATTGCAAAATAGTGTAGCTAAAAAAAAAAAAGACAGAGATTTTTCTAAAAGTTAACAATAGAACTAACACATCACCCATCATTTCCACTTCTGAGTATTTATTTAAAAGAATTAAAATCAGAATCTTTGACAGTTATCTATATCCCTGTGTTCATTACAGTATTACCTGCAATTGCCAAGGTAGGGAAACAATCTAAATGTCCATCAATAAATAAATATACACATATTTGGATATTTTTCAGACTCAAAAAAGAAGAAAATCTTGTCATATCAATGACATAAATGAGTAAATGAACCTGGAGGACATTATACTAAGTGACATAAGCTAGTCAACAGAAAGACAAATACTGTAAGATTCCACTTACATGAAATACCTAAAACAATATTTAAAACCACAGCTGGCTACTCTTACACATCTATTAGAATGGCTGGAATAAAAGAAAAATGCTGACAACACAAAGTGCTGGCAAAGATGCAGAACAAATGAAATGCTCAAAATTACAGGTGGGAATGCAAAATGGAACAGTCACTCTGGAAAAGTTAGGCAGTTTCTTGTAAAGTTACATCTACTTAGGATAAAACCCAGCAATCCTACTCCTGGGTATTTGCCCTGGATGAGTTAAAATTTATTTTCTTCAAAAGCTTATACACAAATATTTTTAACAACTCATTTCATAATTTCCCAAGCCTGGAAATAATCCAAATGTCCTTCAATGAATGAATGGATAAACAAACTGCAGCACATTCTGAAACTGGACTATTTACTCAGTAAATAAAAAGCAACAGCTTGGATAAATCTCAGAGGCATTTGAAAGGCATTTTGAATGAAAAAATCCAGT
Source organism: Erethizon dorsatum (assembly GCA_028451465.1). Lineage (NCBI taxonomy): Eukaryota > Metazoa > Chordata > Mammalia > Rodentia > Erethizontidae > Erethizon > Erethizon dorsatum. The sequence continues at coordinate 101,837,910 of CM051833.1, forward strand.
CTCAAAAGATTATATACTATATGATTCATTTTATATGGATGTCTCAAGAAGACAAAATAAGAGTAATGGAAAAAAGGTTGCAGTGGTATCTTGAGGGAGTTTTGGCCAGTGGAATTGTTCTGCATCCTGATTGTGGTAGTTGTGCGTGTCTATACAAGCACTAAAATTTATAGACCTGTACATACACATAGATGCAAATTAATTTTAGTGTGTAATGATTAAAGGAATAATAATCTAGAGAGCAAAACCTTGAAGTCTTCCCTCTCCAGACACATTCTCCTGGGGTGGGGACATGGGTGGAGGGAGCCTTTCCTTGCTCCCAGGACTGTTGCATCCTCTATCTAAGTCATACCATCATCAGGCTGTGGGCCTTCACACAGCCCTGCCAAAGGCTGTGGCTTCACTCCACACTGTTCTAAGAGCAACCAGCAAAATCCCCTGGGTTCCCTCAGCAAACAACTATAATAAGAGAAGCGGAAGCCAGCTTTAGTTTTTCTTGTTTCCCCACCTCCAATTCACCAGTGAGTACTATCAGTTCTGCTTCCAAAATAGGTCCTGAATCCAGTCAAGTACAGGCCACCACCATCTTTTGGCCTTAGCTACCACAATGGGTCCCTATCTGGTCTCCTCTTTTTTACTTCTGCCCCACTATTGTCTTTCCCATCATAGCAATTAGAGGAATGCACTAAAACAAGTTCAAGTCATTTCTCCCCTTACAACTCAACTCAATCTTCCCAGGGCTCTAGAATAAAAAGCAAGCACCCGGCTTGGGCCTCCAGGGGTCTCCGGTCTGTCCTGCCCACTTCCTCAGGCTGCCCCCCTCCCCTCTTTCCTCCCACACTGCACTCTGACCACTCTGACCTTCTTGTTCCTTCCAGATTATGTCATGCTTATCCCACTTCAGAGCTGTTTTCTCTTCCTGGAACTAGATTTTCCCAGAAGTCTGCATTGTTCCTGCTTTAGATGGTTCAAGACTCAACCTAAAGTCACTTCCTCAGAAAGAATTCTCTGACTGCTTATTTTAAACAGCTTCTTCAGCTTTCCAGTTTCTCTCTAGCCCCCTAACCAGATCTGTTTTCTCTTAGCCCTTAACCATCTTGTGCAAGGCTTTGTTACAGATATTGGCTTCCCATTTCAACATGGGATCCAAATTCCCTACCATGACATACAGGCGCCATAATCCAGGTCCTGGTTCCTCACTGACCTCATAAACCTCCACTCCTCCCAGCGGGTAATCTCCCCCCAGCTACACTGACTTCCTTGTGTGCCTGGAATATTCCAAGCACGCTTTTACTCCAGAGACTTTGCACTTACCAGGCTCTTCCTGGAACGGTGTTCTTCCATTTAACTTCCTAGCATGCTCTCTGCTCAAATGTCACTTGGTCAAATACCTTCCCTGTGTGGAAAATAGTAAGCATGTCTTTCGTTCTGTGTCCCTCTCATCTGTTATATTTTCATAGTGTTTACATCTGTTGGGTTTATGTGTTATGTGTTACTGGGTTATGTGTTACCTATCCCTCCCTACTAGGCTGCCAGCCTGGTGAGACCAGGGACTTTGTTTTGTCCACTCTGTCTGTCTTCAAGCATCTCAGTGTCACTCATACTGATGCCAGTTTGAAGTTGACTGGGGACAGCTGGGCACTGGGAATATTAGGGCTCTGGGAGCACCCAGGAGCTTGACTGTTACTCCTTTCCATTGTCTCTCACCTATGTGCAAGCTTCCTACAGGTGGTGACCAAGAGACAATGTCCAATATGTGGTGGAGCCCAAGAAAAGCTGTACAATGAATAGATAACCTAATAAATTCTAGAAGCCTTGGGGTATCTGGATAGGATTTTCCAGTCTCTAAAAGGAACTTCCCATGTTTTATAGCCCAAATGCAGAGTAATGGTATTCATTGCAGGTGGAAGGGTACTTTTTTGGAGGCTATTTCTGACATCTTTAAATTCTCCCCAACTGGTAAAAACATTTGGATAGCTTTCTATTCTTCTTAGGGTCCTAAACCATGTTCACAGGGCCTCTACCTTTCTTCAGCCGCTTGCCCCTGCTCCGGGCTCGGCACACAGCTCTCTTCTCAGTCCTCCTGTAGTTCACTCCCACCCTACCTTGGGCCTCTGCCCGGAAAACGTTTTTATCCCCCTCCCCACAGTGGGCACCTTCTCGCCTTTCTCATCTCAGCTCAAGCCTGAAGTTCAGACAAGGCCACACCCCATGATGGGCTCTGAAGTCCCCATCACGGTTGTGACTGGGTGTGCGTCGCATGATTACTTGGTTAGGCTCCTATGAAGAGAGCACTGTAGTTGCCTTTACGCCACTATTAAATACTCTGCAACCTAGCCTGGCCTGGCACTGGGTAGGCTTTTAATACGTATTTGTTGAATGGAAACAGTCATTCATGATACGTAAGCACTCACTTTTCTGTGTAGCCCCAAGTTCAGAATAAAGCAATGAAGGTAAGGTTAAAACCAAACTCAGAGTAACACATTAGGCTGTTATTGCCTTAGTTCTGTTAGAACATGAAAGTTTAAAAAAAAAAAAAAAGGAAAAATAAGGGGCTGGTGATATAGCTCAGTGGCATAAGTGCCTACCTGGCAAGCTTGAGGTCTTGAGTTCGACTCCTGGTACCCGCATAAAAAAAAAAAAGGGAACATGAAAGATGCCACAATGCGGAGAATATGGGATGGAGGATATGTGAGTTTCTAGGTGCAGAGAAGGGAGACCGCTCAGAACTGCTGAGACCTGCCCCTTAGACTTAACCAGGTTTCCTCTTTTCTGACAGTGTAACAAGATCAAACCTTCCATCCAATAATACAGTTGGTGCTCAGATATTTTTTGACATTACATAGAATTTTCTTTATGTCTTTCTAGTAAAACTCAAAGTACTGTATGAGAATAAGAAGAGATCATTGAAATTGGCCACATGGGTAAACCTGGAGCAGTCGGCTACATCCCTCTGTGAGCTACCTGGCCCCTGCGTGGACAGGGCAGAAGGCCTCCAGGGTCAAGGCAGTTCTCCTCGTCCTGATGGTGTGGAGTGAGTTCAGCCCCACTGGGGGAGGGTGCTTTTCCAAGATCTTAGTCTCCTTTTCTCAACTGGAACCCCAGAACTTATGCCCTGCTTTCTTTTAGTGAAAGCTGCAGGCTCATCCCTTCACTGACCTTTGCTGGAAAGACTCAATCAGTATCTGCCAGTCCTGCTGCTTATTGGAATCACATGGGAGAGATTTAAAACTACTGACGTCTCTGCCTCGCCTGAGACCAATTAAATTAGAATCTTCAGGATGGGGTCCAGTATCAGTATTTTATAACAGCTCCTAGGTAAGAGCAACCAGAGCTGACAAGCACTGTGAGCAAGTAGTGGCATAGGCTACTGATTCTGACACTCAGGCAGGAAAAAGATAATGGTGTGTATGGCAAGTAGACCTACAATGGCCACCAAGGACCCTGCCTCCTGGTGTTCCTGTCTGTGTGTAAACCCTGCCCTTTGAGTGTGGGTTGGACTTGAACTCAGGTCAGCTTAACCATGCAGGGGAAATGGGAAGTTGAAAGATTGGAGAAACTTTGCATACTCCAAAAATGTGGGTGCTCAATCTGTAGTTACCAACGACCTTGGTCACCTCGGGTCTCCCTGTTCCTTATTCTCCTTTTCCACTAACAACAACCCAGTGGGGATGATTTCAGTCTGCTAAAGCATCCTTAAAGAACCATTCTCTGAGGTCTCTTGCTCTGGCCTTCTCCTCTTTTCCTTTCTCTTCTTACCACAGCTGCCTTGTCTGAACTGGAAGCTGGCATCCCTGCCCCTCGCTCTCTCAGCTGGAGAAAATCTTCCAAGTGCACAGATCGTCAGAACAATGTTCTTCATGGTGTGGCCATGGAAGCTGCTTATCTAGATTATTATTTCATTCATTACTGTGCTGCGAGCTCAAGCACCAGGGGCCAAGTTCTCATTGGAGGTCCTGGCTCTGGTGGTGGGATCCTCTGGCAGGGCCAATGTGCCTTCTCTGAGAGGCGAGATCAAACCAAGCTTTCCCAGACACTGGGCTCTTGGCATCTTTTTAGTGAAATGTGGATTGCCAGGCCAATCAGCTCCTGTTCCCTTACATTTTCTCCAGTATCACTGAAGCAGCGCCAGGGATTCTGCCCATGTTCCTGGTTTTCCCGACCCTAGAGGTGCCAGCAGCCTTTTGTTGGTTTGGCTCTCCACTTAGATCATTGAAGCAACTTCAGATCCAACTGGGCAACACTCTGCATTTCATTTATGTCTTGGCAAGGTTACCATGTTATTACTTAACTCTGCTGCTGCTACTCAATAAGTGGGAACTGATTGAAATAACCACAGGAGTTTCTGGATTCTCCTAATTTTAGAACAGAGTTAAAGCTCACTCCCACAGTTGGAAGTTAAAATAGGCTGCCAGCCCACAGAAAAGCCCACCCACCACACCTAATTGTCACACTACTGATGCCTGTCATGGAGGAAGCATGGAAGCTGGAGAGAACTTTCTTAGAAGCAAGGTTCTTCTCCTTCACAGATGCCTGGGGTCATTTGGCAGGGCCTGAATTCTTGGAGACCCTAGGACTGTAGATATTTGCATAATAGCTTTAGCTACTCTTGTTTTCTTGCCTGATTTGTTTAACAGGCAGAGGCACTGCAGATAGCAACTGCAGAGAATAGAAACTTCTGTTTGGGGGTGTTTCTTTAAGTGACTCATTCCTGGAGTCCAGATGTGGGGAAGGCAATGACCCTGGGCAATCTAGGTAATTTGGAAAGCAGAAAAATGATACTTAATCTAAACTAACTTGCTTTCTTTTGGAGCCATAGCCATCAACCACAACCCAAATGCTACAACCTGAAGTAAAATATGGAGTAAATGGCTTCTTATGCAACTCTCCACATAAACCTCTGAACAGCCAATTTGTTTCTTACAGTTGAAAACTGTGTATTACCAGATATATTTTGAAGGTGTTCTATGAGAAGCTATTTCTCATAATGTGCCTGCTGCTTAACATTTCTCACCACTGTGCAATTTTGTGTTATCTTGCACCTACTTTTTTTTTTTTATTTTAAAGAGAAGAAAAAACAAAACAAATCAAAAAAAAAAAAAAGAACAAATTTTCAAAACAACATAATATGAGGGTAACAATGGTCAATGCATTACGTATTATTATCTTTAAGTTAGTTATTCAGGATACTCTTGCACCTACTTTTAGTCATAATCTACCCTTAATATCTTAACACAGCAAGTTTATCAGATTGTTATGGACAAAAACGGGGAGCAAAGTGGGGAAATTCTTAGGAAAAGGGGAAAAGCTCTATCTGCTAGGTGTTTCCTGAGGGGACCTGAGCAGCCTCCATAGTTGACGCAGTCTACTTGCCAGTGGTCCTCCACTTCCACTTTCTCCACTACCATAGCCAACACCATCTCCTGGCCTCACGGCCTCCTTGTTGGACTGGACAGGAGCCTCCTGACACCTATCTTGGTCATTAATGTCACATTCATTGTCTTCAAAGGAATCTTTCCTCATGCCAGTTTCCTGCCCAAAGATTTCAATTAATTTCTTGTGCCTGTAGGATGAAGTCCAAATTTCCTGGTTCTCCTTCATTGAACTAACTAGTTCCTAATGTGGCTTCACTAGGTACAGTTGCCCCTCCAAGAAAACTCTTTTGTAGTCAGATTCACAATCTTCTTAACAAACCTGTTCAACCATATCTCCTTACCTATTTGCCAACTTCTGTTCCACAAATGCCACATCCTTCTACTCTCTGTCCTTCTTGCAGAGTCCCACTCAACCTTCCTATATGCCTAAGGCTCAAGTCCTCTCTGCTCAAATATGTAACCTTTCCTAATCTTTCCCAACATATTGTGATTTCCTTGATTTTGAATTTTTACAAGCTTTTTTGTATAATTATCATGCTGGTGCTTTTTTTCAACTAAGTTCATCGACCACTTTACTTAATTCTTGTAAATATTAGTTGAATTTTTTTTTTTTTCAGAACCAGTATTTTAACATCCAAGATGTGTAGGAGAATATGTCTCCATGAAAGGACAAGAGAGACAAACAGAAGAATGGGCAATTTTGCCTACAACCAGCTTGACTATTCTCTTAAATCTACCTATGTTCCCAATTTGGGAATTGCCATATGACAAAGGTCCATGGGTGATTGTTGGAACCATTGGCTCATGGAGCTACTCTCCTTGCCTTCTAGGAACCCAGCATGGTAAGAAAGAGACTGGAGATGCTTCATTTTTTCTAAAGCTACAAGGAAATCTAGTTCATGACTATAGTTATTCACACATTTACCGAAAGAGGCCAATCTCAGAACTAAACTATGAAAATGAAAATTAATCAGGGACTCCCATGGGCCTCACATATGGCAGTTCTGAATTTTTTTTCCACTATCATAATTGTTTTTCTTGCTCATTTTCTTTGGTTGAATACACAACTGTAAAGCATGGGGGCAGTTGTGGGGGTGGAAATGAATGAACTCATGGAAATAGTTGAATATCTACAAGATAAAATTAGGAAGGAAGGAAGCGAGAGCAATTTCAGTATCTCTCTGCAAGGCCTGAGCACCTTTCCTGGCCAATACCCCTGGATCAGGCTTGTCTCACTAGGTAGCAGGTGCTTCCTTGCCTCACACAGAAAACAAGCCCTGGCCCCTTATGCCGGGAAGGCAAGTTACATCTGGCACATGAAGAGCATTCATGCCCTGCTTCCCCTTTCTGTTCTGCGCAGAAGGATAGAAATGATCAAGTAGTTGAGAAAGAGCCCAAGAAGAGTATTTGTGCCTTTTTTAATTCATGGAGATTTAAAGTAAAAATGCTTCTCAACATTTTTAAATAGGATTATGTCCCCTTTGTTGAATTTTTGTGGAAAGACCAGACCATGATAGAATATAAACAACCATACAGACTATCTGGCTGTAGAATATCATTTACCTTAGCAGAAGCAATCACTTTAACAAATAGAAGACTTTTCTTTGCACACTTGTTAACAAATAGTGTTAAGTATGATTCAAGTTAGATTTTAAAAATATGTCTGTTGCCTTTCATAGGAATGGTAAATTCTGTAAAAGTCTTACTCCAGGAAGTTGTTTGCTGACATGTTAATAGTATTGCCTTAGCAAGAGCAGAGAAAATCCATGAACTTAGATTCTTAGAAGATAAATCAAGAATTCACCCAAATGGAGTGCCTCCTGAGTGATGGGGTAGATTTCATGTGAAATGTCACTGTAGCTTCTATACTTGACATGAAAGTTCCCATTTAAAAACAAACAAACAAACAAACAAACAAACAAAAAACTAAACTACTGCTCAGTTGTTTTTAATCAAGCAGAGTTCTCTAAAGCGTTTTTTCGGGCTGGGGATATAGCTCAGCAGCACAAGCGCCTGCCTGGCAAGCACAAGGTCCTGAGTTTGATTTCCGGTACAAAATAAATAAATAAATAAATAAATAAATAAATAAAGTGCTTTTAGAAGAGACTATCAGGAAAGGAACAGAAAATAGTCATTGTGACTAATCAGCTGTAGAAGTTGGAGTCACTAACATTGGTAGTGAGGGGCTTCAGAGCCTCATGGACCTTTCAAGGTACTCAATTCCATCCAGTTGTTGGCCGTCCTCCTCTGAAGGGGCATAAGAAGTTAACATGCACCAAACATAGGATGTGCTGCCAGCTGGTAGTTTACTCTTGTACAGGAAGGCTGGTTTTCTAATACACAATTCTTTGTTGTGTTAAAGAGAAATAAATATATAATAGCCTCAAAGTAAGACTTCACTTCTTTAAGTCTGGCAAAATTATCAGTACAATGTGCCTTGACGATACGTCCCCTGTGTTTGCCTTACGGGGTTGTTGTGAAAGAACAAGATCATGCTCTAGTAAACATCTCACACACTTTACAGTTTATAAAGAACTTCCATATACATTTTCTTAGTTGAACTTCACAACTTTGGTGGGAGACAGGGAAGGTACACGTTATTATGTCTCCGGAGGGGTGACCTTGCTGCTGCCGTTGCATATGTGTGGCTTTTGCTACAGAAGACTGAGTTGATTGTGCTGTGTTTTCAAGTACTTTGTACTGTACGAGGATGTTTATTGTGGCAGTGTTTATGACAAGGAAAAACTGGACACCGAATATTCCTTCATAGAGAACTGGTCATGGTATAGGCCTAGACAAAATACTGGGCAGTCAATAAGAATCTTGATTTAGAGGTATTAGAAATAAGTTCATTGATGTTAAAACATATTTTTTGATGAAGAAAATTGTTCATGATATATTTGAGCCAGTAAACAATAGTAGGTGCAGTGTGATCGTTTGGTGATAAAGAAAAAGTGTATGTGGTAAAATAGTGGTTGTCTGTGTGCTGAGAATATGTGTGGTGCTTGTTTTCTTCTTCATGCTCATAAATCATTTCTAATTTTAATGCCAATAAATATTAAAAATGTACCACTCAGCATTTTCAATCAGATTAACTTTTGTAATGATAATTAATGGAAATGATACAGCTCTACCTTTGGGCTTCATGGGTAAATCCGTCCCCATGCAGGTAGAGGCATCAGCCACAGTGCTGGCAGGGACCAGAATCATACAAAGGCCACAGGGAAGAAGGAGAATTAAGACATGGTTTATAGAAAGAAGAATGAAATCATGTCGTTTGTAGGGATATGAATGGAACTGGAGATCATTGTATTAAGCAAAATAAGCCAGGCTCAAAAAGCCAAATATCCTATTTTTCCCTAATATGTGGAATCTATTGGGAAAAAAAGAAAAAATGACATGAAGGTAGAAGGGATACTATAACACAAGAGAGATTTGGGGCAGGAGGGTATAAAAGAGGGTAAAGAGATAGGTAGGCTCAAAATATGTTATATGAATGTATGAAAATGCTACAAGACCCAATGATTTGTAAAATTTATATATTGTGTGACACTGGGATTAAGTGTGTGATGTTGGGATCGAGGGTGTGATTACTAAATTAGTTCACTGATTGGTTTAGCACAGTTCTGGGTAGGATTAAGGGTGCCCCACCCTGAGTGTGAGTGCTACTCGCCCTAAGGAAGGGCAGCCTGGATAAAATATAAGGGACAGAAAGAGGGCTAGGGTCGTTGCTTGTTGCTTGATTGCCGCTTGCTGCCTTCTGCCTGCCCTCCTTTGCCATGGGCTGTTTATCCTGTGATGCCCCTCTGCCATGCCACCCTGCCTTGGAGACAGCTGACTATGGACTAAAACCTCTACAAACTATAAGCCAAATAAACCTTTCCCCCATTAACTTTGGGTGTTGGGCATTTTGTCTCAGAAATGAGAAAAGTTATATATATATATGACTAATATATATATATTATATATATATATGACTAATATAAGTATATAAGTTATATATATATGCATATATATATATATATATATATATATATATATATATATATATATCGAGAGAGAGAGAGAGAGAGAGAGAAAGAATAATGATACCTCAACAAAAATACAATCATCTACTGTTTAACACTATTCAACATTAGGGGACAAAATATTCCATATTGTCAGTTACATGATGACTGCTCTCAGGCTGACATGGAAAATACTGGGGAAAAAGGTAAAGACATGGCTTTTAGTACTGTAGGAAGGGGGGTAAAAAGGGAACCAGACACGAAGGAACAGTGGAAAGTCATGACCACCCCTTGGGCTAAAGGGACAAAAGGAGGAAATACAGTGGCCAGTGCCCAGGGGACAGGAGCTGTGGAGGGGCACCCCAGATGGATGCCTCAGTGGCGAAGGGTCACAGTCTTGGTCAGACACCAGCAAAGCCAGGAAGACATACCCTCACCACTGTCCTTTTGCCTTGTTGCTTACCTCTGCTGCCTCCTGTCCCCCAAGCTCAGAGGGAACCTAGCTGGGAAAGGAGTCTGGGTGAACAGTCCCTTAAGGTCGGTCTCCTGGTACACAGCCTGGGGCAGCAAGGGGCAGAAAATGAGCCTGACAAGGGACTAACAGCAAATACAGGGAGCAGGCCCTGAGTCAGGCCCCAGGAGAAAAGGGCCGCCTCTCGGTCAGGAAAATGAAACAGAAAGGAAGAGTCTGTTGGGGCAACACGAGCTGAGTGATGTGATTTTCCTGCCTATGCTTGGAGCTTCAAAAGCCTGGAGATCAGATCACAGCTCTCCTGGCCCAAACTGAGCACAGAATTTCTTTGCTCAATGCTGTACAGAGATAAAATTGTACACCTTTGGACACCAATAGTGTTGTCCCTGCTGCTTGGGGAGAAAGACGAAACTCCTGGGGACAGACAGCCAAGTCATCCCCATTCTACCTCACCCCTGCCTCTGTTCCATCTCCACTCTCTCACCTCTTCCACTTTGGGGTCCTCAGTGTGGCCTCAGATGACGGAAGAACAAGAGTGATTGTGGGCACTTACATTTACTGTGCACTTGTCAGGTGGCAGACCCCGCTTCTCTACGCTCTCAACATTTAGTTCTCACAAGAACCCTTTGCAGAAAGTGCCATTGTGTACCACTTTACTGAATGGGTTAGCACATGGATAAGGGAGCCAGCTTGCCTGGGTTTGAATGTAGTTTCTTTCATTTCTCAGCTGTTGATTCAGTTTTTGTGTCTGCAAAATGTGGACAGTAGCTGTGTACCTCCATGGGGTCATTATGAAGATTAAATGAATAAATATGAGTAAAGGGTTCTGAACTGGGCTTAGCACACACTAAACAGTCAATAAGAGTCAGTTTTTCTGACACTTATTCTCAGTTCCTTGTTCTCAGTTCCCATGTAAGAAAACTGAATTCCAGAAACACTAATATACTTGTCTCAAGTCACAGAGCTGGGACTCTAGTCCAGAAGTGGGGTTACTGGACGTGGGTCCAGTATTGCATGGAAGGATCCCTCATTTCCTTCCCGATGCTTTGAAGCAGGAGGGTAGAGTCACCTTCTCTGCTTGCTTAAGATGCAAAACGGGTCCCTCACATTTTGGACCCTTTGCCCCACAGCCTAAGTGATGACCTACAGAAATCCCATCCATCCTTCAAAGCTCCTTTCCTTTAGGGTCACTTGCTGTTCCCTCCAGCCAGAAGGAGGAGTACCGATCCCACCAGCAGATACTTGTAGAGAAAGCTAGGTGTGTGGATGCTTCTCTGTTTCATGTCCTGGAGATCAGACAGAATAGAGACTAATGCTGTAGGACTTCTGAGGCCTGGACCTGCTAGGTAGGTCCTCAGTTTCCAAAATGAGCACTGTACAAAGTCATGGGAAAAATATGCGCAAACTCAGTTACATGATCTGGGTCAAAGCAGAGGATGGGGAAGTCTTCCTCCTTGCCTGAAAGATGTCAACCACATCGCCATCATTAATCTCCTAGCCTGTGTAGGGTCAAGAGCAATCCTCTGGGCAAGATAACAAGGAAAAGCCAGCACAGCACATAATGCTAACTGACAGAGCACAGATGAGAACTCAAGAATTCTTTAAGCCTGGGACACAGCAGGATCCCTTGTGTTCTTTATTTCATTCCTTGGAAACTAGCTTACCTACGTCTCTTTCTTGGCTTTCTGTTAGCCAGAGGTTTTATAACTAGATTTTTTTGTCAGTCTTGTCTTTCATTTGAGAGTGAAATATGATCAATTACCACCTACAACAGAACTGAAAGCTGTGTCACCAGCAAATCAAAGGCCCCAATGTAATGTTCGTGCCTTGTTGAAAACACAGCAATCAAATGGCTGTTCGACAAATCTGTTTTTCTTTTACTATTTTCTCTCTCTTTTGACCTGGTATTCAATATACATTGAGATGATCTGAATGCAACCACATGTCCTCGATTTTATAGATGCCTAGTAAGAAAAGTCAGAAGATGTCTGGTGTTCATAAAAAGCAGAAGCTCCTGTACAAACATCATACACAAGTGAAAAGCGTGTAATTTATGTTTGCACAACGCTGGTCAGTGTTTTGCTTTCTTACTTTGCTCATCTTCATAACATTGCTTTCAGGAAAGAGGCCATTTAGTCAATGACAGCAATTCTTCACTTGAAACAGCTGGATTGGAGATGCTGTGAAACAGTGCCCTGGCCAGAGCCTGACATCTGGTCTTGTGAAGCAGGAAGTGATGCAGACTTGGTCATGGGCTCAGTTTCCTCATCTGTCTAATGGAGGCATTGTTGTAGGCAATTTCTAAAGTTTCTTCCAAGTTAAAAGTATATGGTTTTCTAACTTGTTGTGGACCTGAGGACTAAAATATATACTAAGCTGTGTTCTGAGTTTTTAATTAATCAAGAAAATGTTCCTGGCTTTGACCCAAAGTCGGGTATTAAGAGGTCAGTAGCACAGATAGGACTGTGGGTGCATGCTGGATCTTTGCTGGTCCTTAGGATAATTTCCTGGTGATGAAAAATTGTGCCTTCCTTGAGTGAAAATGTCTCTCTGGCTCATAACTTAGTGAGCTGACAGTCCCTTTTGTAAATTAGGAACAGTCACTCCTTCCTCTGGGCAGATGCATCTTGTACCAGGGTTCTCTGCTTAGTGAAGGTAGTCCCTGGTCACTCTATAGCCAGGTCCCCTTTGCAGGGTGCCACCTGTACAGCCTATCTAAAGCCCAGCATGATGGGCATCATAGCCATAAAGAGAATCCTATCACAGCCTCTGCAGTACATAAGCAAGAGCTTGATTTCTGTATGTTGGTGCAAATGTGAGTAGAGATTGCTTGAACTACAACACATGGATCCTTCACTTTACAGAAAAAGCATATTTTGTGATACTGTCTTAGCTTGGATTCTCTCAGAAAACCAGCCTAAGAAAGGAGAGTGAATGCAAAAATTTATTTATTTATTTATTTATTTATTTATTTATTTATTTTTATGTGGGTACCGGGAGTCAAACGCAGGACCTCACACTTGTCAGAAGGCGCTTGTGCCACTGAGTGATATCACCGGCCCCTTTTTTTCCTTTATGTGGGTACCGGGAGTCGAACTCAGGACCTCGTGCTTGCCAGGCAGGTGCTTATGCCGCTGAGCTATATCACTGGCCCCAGAGATTTATTTTGGGAAACAGAAGTAGAAGATTGAGAGATGTTAAGAAGGAGAGAAAGCCAACACAAAGCACTTTATTGATCTGCTCCCTACTATGGTCAAATAGGGCTCCATACCATCTGGATCCCTGAAGATTGTAGAGATGGTCTTCCCGAGGAATAGGAGGAGGAGGAATGTTTCCTGGCTTCTGGCTCCCAGATCCTAGCCCCAGCTGGTCAAAGGAAGTCCTTAAACAACCCTGCAAATATGCAGAATGGTTAAGTAAAGTTGATGGTAGAGATGGCAGAGCCATTGACAAGGAAGGCAAACTCATATCCAGTAAGCTCTGATTCTGAAGGGTGAATCACAGATCCCTCTGTAAAAAGCCTATCATCAAGGGATTGACTGCCCTTTTAAGGGATATGTATCACATTACATGCACACATCACAGACGTCCATGTCAGTCTTTCCAGTGACAGACATTCAGTACAGTGGCTGATAGATCGGTCTTGGTGAGAAGGCACTCGTGCTGTTGGGGTTCTGCCCACGCAGAAGCTCTGTCTCTGCTCCAGCTCCCTTCCACAGTGCATACCTTTGGCTGGCAGGACATCTTGTCACCAAGTATTCAGGGCTGCACTTGCAGGGGAGATGCACCTTGACGTGCAACACATCTCCATCATGTGTTATGTGTCCTGTGCCACAGGTCCGTCTACATCTACATGACTTTCTCCACCCTTGCATGTCAAGTTTGCTTCTTTGAGGCTTCTGACCCAACTAGCTAGCACTCACCACTGCCAATGAACCCAGGCTTACCCTTAACTCAGATCATCTCTCCCTCCCTACAAGTGCATTGTTCACTGTCCTTTACAGCAATCTCTGAATGGTTCTGTAGTCTGGTAGTAGCTATCACCAACTTGTTAAGGCAACTCATCTATGAGGTGAGGTCAGATTTTTTTCTTCCTGTGTTAATTAAAGGGAATTATAAGGACTTAGTAATGAACTGAGCTAGAGAAGTAAATAACCCAGGAATCTGAGACAGATGGACTTAATTGTAAGAACCTTTAGATCTCTTCTAGTGTGCTTCTATTGTATGATGGGTTATTGTTCTCTCTGTCCACCATTGTGAACATCATTGTGGATAATACTGAGCTCAGCAAGGGTGTCTTTGGCTGTCTGATTATTTTATGTCCCATGGTCAGAAGATCCATCTCTGTCAAGGCTCAGGAAAGAGCTGGTTTTCAGTTGGCATTGAGTTTTCTGCTGCAGAAAAGGAAGGCCTAACTCCAGAACCACAGAATCTGTGCTGCAACTCTACCTATTGTACTGGGCAGAAACTATATACACACGTCTTTATTTGCAACTAGTAGTACCATGAGCTCTACTAGTCATTTAGGCTCAGTGACAGGCCATTTGTACCATGGTGCAGATCTGCACAGATCTTCAGTGGCAGCCTTCCAAGTCACTCAATAGATGGGTCAGAACAATCTTCTCGAGTGGCATATGCTATGTTGGATTTCAAAAGGTTTTCCATGTTTTAACACACCCAACAATCCCTTGAGACTACTTCCATCAAGAGAAGGGGTCCAGTCCCAACCCCTGGAGTCTGGCTAGGCTTCTACTGCAAGCTAGTGACAAGTGCAGATGACTCCAGAAGATTCCAGCCCAGTTTGAGTTGCTCTCAGCTATTTGAATTTTCCCAACTAGGCTCTAGTTGGTCCTTCTCAACTGGAGTTCTTCGTCTGAACTACAGAAGACAGAACTATTTGATTGACTATTTTCTTAGTTCTCTTAAATTTAGTACATTACTAAGACCATTCTAGATGTAGAGGGGAGGGATTATTTTTCATTCCACAGGAAGAGGTACCTGAGTAAACTAGGGTTGAATTCTATCATGGAAACCCAGCTTAGAAAATCTGCAGAAATCAGAGTAGAAACAAGGCATTCTTGGTATATTCTGTCTAAATTTCCGACCCACAGAATCCTTGAGTGTAGTAATACTGTGGTATTTTACATCGCTAAGTTTGAGGATGGTTTGTGATACAAAAGTGGAATGAGATAACAAGATCTAACATCTTGTCCTTTACCTCAAAGATATTGTACAAGCATGCCCCATGTCACTGGGCTCCTACAAATGTCAGAGGGGGCAAATGAGAGGATCTGTGTAGGGTTTCATTCTCTATGGATTATTAAGACAATGAACATTCCCACAGACTATTTTGTGACATTACAAAAGAGGCATCACATAGCCTTTGGTGAGACTATTGATGTGTGCTCCCACTTAAAGGAGATCTGCTTTTGATCCCGCTTACTGATGAGGAGTTGAGAGGAATTCACTAGAACAATAGCATCATAATGAGTGCCAGGGGTCATGTTGGTCCATTTCAATAAGGTATCATTTCCAGCTTAGCAGCTGAGTTTGGAATTACCACTTGGCCAAGTTTATAATAGTCTGCTATCATGCATCATGATCTGTCACTTGATTTTTTTCAAGGGCCATATATGTGCCATTACATAGGGATATACTGGTGAACACCATGTGTACTTGGAGTCTGATGTTAGCACCAGTTCTATTTCTGAATATGCTGCTGAATCACCTATACTCTCTTATCTGATGGGGCTGGGATTGGATAGTTTCAGAGGTTCTCACCTGACATTTCCTACCCTAGTGGTTTTACTAAACAGGTCTGGGAACCAGTGAAAGGAATCTGCCAGCAACTTTGTTTATCTGTTCAAGTTAGGAACTTGGAGGGGAGATAATCACATAGTGATTCTGTGGACAATTAGATTCATCTAGAGGGATGCCTGTGCCAGCTTTTATTTTTTTTTTTTTTGCCAGTCTTACAAATCAAGCCCACCCTACTTGACTGTCTATCTCTCTCACTAGGAACACCCTTATCTTTTGGCCACTGTCACAGGTGTCTGAGGGCCAATTCATCTTCTAACTTTTTTGTCCATGATAGCAATCATGTTGTCTTAGTTACTTTCTCATTTCTGGGACAAAACACCCAACACCCACAAGTTAAAGGAGAAAAAGATTATTTCAGCTCACAGTTTGTAGAGGTTTCAGTTCATAGTCAGCTGGTTCCAAGGCAGGGTGGCATGGCAGAGGGGCATTGCAGAAGAGAGACAGTTCATGGTGTGGCAGCCGGGAGGCAGAGGTATTTCCTTCTTTCCCTTTATATTCCATCCAGGCTACAAGCCTGTTGGTTAGTGCCACCCACATCTAGGATAGGTCTTCCCTCTTCAGTAAATCATCATCTACACCTAAAATTATGCAAAAGCAATCCGTGGACTAGTCCAGTATTACACACCCATGATCCGGCTGCTCCCAAAAGCCCCACCGACGTGTGCATGAGGCTTTGGAAGGACATCTAGATATAAGCCATAACACATGTATACTTCGCTCTTATCATTTAAGAATTGCTGCTTGGCCTCTGCTATTTCAGAATCTTATCACCCTGAGTGATGCTGAGGAGCCTAGTCCCACAGGAGTATATCCTACTATCAACCCCAGTTGACAGGGGACAATTGCCTGTACAGGGGAAAATCACCATTGTAGCTTCTCAAAAAATACCAGTGTTCTCTTCATCTGAGTATTTCTTATTGTTTTTGTCAAAGTAATATCTTCTCTGCTCCCTTGGGAACATAGACAGATGGACAGTTCTCTGAACTCAGTAATAAATCCATTTGACCCTTCCTTGATACTCTTCCAAGGTCATTTTATCCACTGTCTAATTTATTATATTTACTGTATTATTTACTATAGTACATCAGTATGGCCCAACTTCAAGATGTCATTCCTGCAGCATGTTAGGGCTGAATCCAGATGTTCTCACCAGGATGTTAAATCCTGAGTGAAGCAAGAAGGCTACCATATCAATTAATTCTCCTTCAGTCCTCCCTTATCCAACCTCTCAAGATGTACTTCTACATGTTTTTCCCAGTTTCTGCCAATTTATGAGATATGATAGTTAACTGCGGTGTCAACTTGAATAAGAAATGTCTAGCTGATTGGTTTAGCACAGTTCTGGATGTGTCTGAATGATGGACTTACTGAAGAGAGAAGACCCACTCTGGGTGTGGGTGACATCAACCAATAGGCTTGCAGCCTGGGTGGAATAGAAAGGGAAAGAAGGAAGTTAAGTCTTGCTTCCGCTTCTTTGGAAGAGCTCCAGTCTTTGTCACTGCCTTTGGACATCCAGCTCTAGGCTTCCGGCACAGACTTTTCAGCTTCCTGATACAGATTCACATTGAGCTCTCAGTGAGCTCCAGGCCTTCGAATTTTGGCTGGATCCTCTGGGTCTCCAGCACACAGATGGCCCTTTCGCATTCTTCCACACTTGACTCTGTAGCTGGCCATTGTAATCCTCCTTGTAAATCCTTTAGATATCATATAATATATATTTTTATACTAAATCTGTTCCTCTAGTGAACCCTAACTGATACACGAGGATTTGCAAGACTTTTGGTATTGAAGGAGCAAGCCTTGTGCTTTTTGGATCAGGCTGTGCTGAGATCTGACTCTAGTTACGGATAATCAAGAGGGTAGCGTCAAGTCTCAAGGAAGACAAGCATCATTTTGTGAAGCACCTGCCTCAGATGAGACTCTTGCAGCATTACCACATAAGGGGAGATTGTTTTTTACTGCTGAACAGGGGAGAGGGCTTTCTCTTTGAGCTCACAGGTTGCAGAAATCTGGGGGCTTACTGTTTTCAGCCTGGTTTACTCAAACCGGTGTCAGGATCTTATTCTTTCTTTATCAGCTTTGCTTTTGGCAAAGATTTGTTGAGGTTATGCACTCAGTTGTCTTTGGAGTCCTGCCACTCTTAAAATGAAATCATTTTGCAGCTGCAGAATTTAAAGGTGCCTCAGAATATTGCCAAGCAGGCTTGACAAACTGTTGTTTAGTTGACATGGGGCTATCTGTGGCAAATGGTATTGAGAGCCAAGTGGGGAGAAAGTGATGGGCCAGAGTCTGGGAAGCAATGAAGTCTTAGGAAGGAGGCCATGGAGAAGCAGAGGGAATGTCAAGATCACATCCCAGCTCTGTGAGTCTGGGTGTGACAGGCATTGTAATTTGAATGATGTTCCTGTATTCTGTCTTTCTTCCCTGTGAACACAGCAGTAACCTTCACTAACTGAAGTATCCTGTTCCATTTACTGGAAGAAGCCCTTCATCCCATTTATATATTTCCAAATTATACTTCAGATGTTACTAAAGGAGTTTAGTTTAAGTACTACCTTTTCAAAGTTTATTTAAAGGGAGCTATTTCCCTTATGTGAAAAGTATGACATCAGTTACTTAAAATCCTGGGAATGGCTTCTCTGTGTTGGCATCTGGCTGCAGCTTTGCTTTTTCTTGCTCTAATTTGAGTGTTCTATGATCTGATCAGCTGCATCTGTATCCTAACTCTGTGTTTTGTGCTTTTTTGCACTCTAATGATTAAAACAAATGTTAAAAATCAGCAACATTTGTTGAGAAGAGTACTTTGAGATTAGGTCTTAGCTGAAACCACTCCCAAAGGGCAAGAACATGATTATGCCCTGAAACTTCCTGCGTGACATCTTTAAAACCCTCTGCAGCAGCCTTGGGCTTTACTGTTAAGCACTCGCTCCCAATATCTAGGTGGATGTGACCACAATTTTAAATGGCAACAAGGGTTATGTAATGAAAGGGATTTTTTTTCTTTTGCAGTAACTGTACTAGGAATCAGATTCAGGGCTTTGCACATGCCAGGCAAGCATTCTGCCTCTGAGCTCCACCCCCAGCTCCTCTTTTTAAAAACATGTCTCTAAGGATGGTACTTTGGACAAAAGTGAGAAGAGCTGAGCAGGGATAGGAGTTCTATCCGGCATGCAGGGAAATGGTGTCCAGCATGGATTAGGGGGAGAGGCTTAGCTTTACATTGGACAGAAAGACTTGGAGGTCTTAGTTGATTACAGACTTGATGTAAGCTTAAAGTGTGACATATTTCCCAAGAATTTAATAAAATTTGTACTGAATTAATTTAGAAAAGTGCCCAGATAAGGAAGGCCACTGTCAAGCTAGATACAGTGTCGATCCACGCACACTCAGAGAATGTGTGCCAATGGATTCCACGGTGATTCAATGATCCATGACGAACCAGACACCCAGGACACTGAATGTTTTCAAATGAAGCTGGGGCATTTTATTTCTTCTTCCCATTTATCTGTTCTGCAAAAAAAAAAAAAAGTGGGTATCGATGATCCCTGTGTGGCTGGCACAGTGCTATAATGACAAAGATGCATAGACCATTTTTTTTTTTGTTTCAAGGTACTCACAGTCCAATAGGACTGACATAAAAATAAACAGACTACTACCATTCAGTACTCTAATTCAATATCATAATTTCCATATGCCAAAGAACCAGAAAAGGGAAGGCCTGACCCTTCCTGAAAGAGTCAGGAACATTTTTCCTAGAGTTCATTCTTACTATGGGACTTAGTTAATGATATTAGGAGCACATAATTGGAGAAAGGCATTGTGACACAGGGAACAGTTGAGGCAAATTCTCAATGGCATGAGAGAATGGAGTGTATTTAGGAAAGAGTAAATGGTTTTGCAAGGCAGGGCTAAAAGTTGCAAAAGAGGACAAGGGAGAATAATCAGAGTAGAAGGATGAGGACAAACTTACAAAAGGACCTTCAGTGGCTTTGAAGAGATCTAGATTTTATCCTGTGAGAAATGGGGCGCTACTAAAGGAGCGCTTTGGCAGGAGTGTGGGGAGAGCTTTGGATCAGGACCAGCCTGGAGGCAAGGGGACCAGGTAGAAAGCTGTCGCAAAAGTATACGTGAGAAATGATGCAAATCTGAACTGAGGTCGTAGTGAGGGGAAAGGCGGGTAGAATTAATGGTGAGGACAACGAAGCAACTCAGAGATATGCTCTTTAGCCTTTCCAGGACACAACAGCTAACATTTCATGTAGCCACTGATACTTCGTTCCTGCTTTCTACTAGCACTTTTCACCATCCAACACATGCTACATTTTACTAATTTATCCTATTTATTGTCTGTCTTCCCCTCTAGAATGTAACCAAGTCCCACGAAGGTCAGTGGTTTTTGTTTGGTTCACAGTTATACCCTCTGCCCACGGCAGAAAATAGGAGCACAAGTGTGTACTCATTGGTGGAAGAGGTACACTCATATTACACTACTCCAGAGGGTAAAATTTACCTAATAAATACTGTTTTTCCTGTGAGATCAGGAATAAGTCAAGAATGCCTTTCTATTAAACACTGTGCTGGAGCTCTAGATAGTGCAGTAAGGCAAGAAAAAAGAAATCAAAGACACTCAAGTTGAAAGAAAAAAGCAAAACCATCTTCATTTGCAGATCACGTGCAATGGTACCTTGGTTCATGAACTTGATTAATTCTGTTGGCGGGTAGTTCCTTTAGAAATAGCTTGCCCATGAAAAGTATTCCGGGTCCTTCTTGTTTAAACAAAGATTAGACGACACAAGCCAAAAACAGTGCCAAAAGTTTATTTGAAAAGTAAGTGGTGAACTAGTAAGGGAAAAGCTGGCTCTGTAGAGTGAACTCGGGCCAGACAAAGAGAGGAGAGGATAAAAGTGAAAATAAAAGAGCACTCTGTGACTAGGAGAAGCAGGGTGGGCTACCATGAGGCGTCACAGTAGCACGCATCTCATGGCCTCTTTGTCTTCAAATGCAGTCCACATCCTGTGGGCGTCATGAGAATTGTTTGGTGCTGTCCTGGCATCTTGTAATTAACAGGTCCTGCTTATTTCCCCAGCCAGCTTTACCATGCCCTATCACCTATATCAGGTCCACGATTCCGGGGAAGATGGCCACTTTTGTGTTCATGCTGGGAAGGTGGCCTCAGTCATGTTTACCACCCGATGCAGAGTTTGTGAACAGAAGCAAAATTTTGAGACCACTTCTGTTTGCGGACTGAATTGTTCACGAACGGAAGCATTTGTGAACCTCGTATTACTCTATGTGGAAAATCTTACAGAGTCCATACTACAGCCACTAGAATAAGTGAGCTTAGCTATGTTGCAGTGTACAAGACCGGTATAATTGCTTACATTTCTATTTACAAACATAAAACACAGAAAAGTGAAATACTTAGGGATAAATCTGATCTAGAAGTGTAAGTTCTGTATATTGAAAATTACAAAACATTGCTGAGAGCAATTTTAAAAACCTGAGTAAATGGAGAGATATATTGTGTTCCTGTGTTGGAAAACTAAGCATTATTAACATGTCAGTCTTCCCACAAGGGTAGGTTTCTTGTAGGCAGGATATTAGGTTGGATATCTATATTCAGTCTACTGAACTCTGCTTATTAATTCTGGTATATAGATTATTTAATGTGACTATTGATATGGTTAGTTTTGTCTATCATTTTACATTTTTGTTTCCCATATTTCCTCTCTTTCTGTCTTCTTTCAGGTTGAGTATTTTACATGATTGCATTGCATATTCATTGTTGTCTTCTTATGTAAACTTCTTTGTTTGTTACTCTGTACATCACGTGTAGCTTCAGAAACTTATAATAAACAACATATTTTTTTCCTTCCTAGGCCTTGTGCTATTTTTGTAACACATTTTCTTTTAAATACGTTGTAAATCTTACTCAACTATTATTTTTGTTCAAATAGTCAATGACCTTTCAAAGAGATTTAAATAATAAGAAAAATATCTTACATCTTTACCTGTGTTAGAACCATTTCTACTGTGCTCATTTCTTGTGTAGATCCAAATTCCCATCTAATTTCATTTTCCTTCTGCCTGAAAGACATCCTTAAGTATTTTTCTGTAACTTGGATTTGCTGATGATACATTTTCTCTTCTTCTGTACGTCTGAAAAGTTCGTATTTTGTTTTCATTCCAGAAAGAGATATTCACTGGGTATAGAATTTAAGGCTGATAGTTGTTTTTATCTTTAAATGTATTGCTCCATATGTAAAGAACCCCAAAATTAGACCTCCCAGTAGAAGACCCAATTGAAAAAATGGGCAACTTAAATGAATAAATGCTTCTCAGAAGAAGTACAAATGGTCAATAAATACATGAAAAAAAGTTCAACACCTCTGGCCATTATAGAAATACAATTAAAACAACACTAAGATTCCATCTTACTCTAAAAAGAATGGCTATCATCAAGAAATCAAATAACAAACGATGGCAAGGCTGCAGGGAAAAAGACACTTCTTCTTTATTGGCTGAAAGTTAATGAATAACACTATGGAAATCAGTGTGAAGATTCCTCAAAAAACTAAAACTAGAAATTGCATTTGACCCAATTATTCCCCTTCTAGGTATCTTCCTAAAAGCATTAA
Organism: Erethizon dorsatum; assembly: GCA_028451465.1. Classification (NCBI taxonomy): domain Eukaryota; kingdom Metazoa; phylum Chordata; class Mammalia; order Rodentia; family Erethizontidae; genus Erethizon; species Erethizon dorsatum. Next base: position 101,860,222 of record CM051833.1, read on the forward strand.
AGGCATCATATTACAGTGATACATCATACTCATGTTTATAGCAGCACAATTCATAATAAATAAATCTTGGAAGCAGCCTATATGTGCATCAACAGATGAATAGATAAAGAAAATGGCGTTTATATGCAATGGAGTACTACTCTGCCATAAAGAAAGATAAACTTGAGTCATTTGTAAGTAAATGGATTCACCTTGAGAACATTATATTAAGTGAAATAAATCAGACATACAAGCTTAACTATCACATGGTTTCTGTTATACGAGAAACCCAAAATATAAATAAAGAGCAAAAATTAATAATGGCAAGTAGGGAGGTAGATCCTTTCAAATGGAAGGGGATCAAGAGATGGAGGGACAGAGGAGAAGGGGAGGAAAGCGGATGAAAAAGGAATTGAAATGTGTTATGTACATGGACCAACTCCCCACAAAGAATGTAATCATTATGTACTGCAAACATGTACTAATAAAGAATAAAAACTAAAAAATAAAGATATCTCTCCATTGTCACGTCACTTACATTACTTCTGATAATGAACTGCTGCCATTTTGTTTTTTGTTCCTCTATATGCAAGGTGTCTGTTTACTGTGGCTGCCTTTTCTCTCTTCAGGTTTTAAACAATCCGTTGATCACATTCCTTGGTTTAGTTTTCTTTACGGTTCTTATGCTTGAGCCTCTGTTCTCTCATAGACACCGACTGTGTGACTTTTGGGCCACTTGAAGATGTTCCATGGTCCATGAAACCCATTTTTCTTTCTGCATTTCATTGGGGACAATATCTCCTTCTTTTTCTTTCTTCTCTAAAAGTTCTTAATTTTTTTTCTGCAATGTCTAATCTGCCACTACTTCCATCTGGTGTAATTTTTATCTTAGAAATTGAGGTTTCATCTCAGGGAGCTCAATTTGGGTGTTTAAATATCTTCAGTGTATGTACTTCACTCATCAAACCACATGTAATGGTCATAGTAATTGTATGAATGCCCTTGTCTCTTAATTCTAGCATCTATTTCAGTTCTGGATTGGTTTTAGCTGAGTGTTTCTTGTTATTGGTCATAATTTCCTGCCTGTTGCGTATCTGGTAATTTTTTTTTTTATGGAATGCCATATTTTGTTGGGTACTGGCTATTTTTGTATTCCTATAAATATTCTTGAGCTTTGTTCTGGGATGCAGTTAAATTGCTCATAAACAGTTTGCTCCTTTTGGGTCTTGTTTTTAAGATTTGTTAGATGAAATCCAGAACTGTGTTTAGTCTAGGATGAATTATTTTTCACTACTGGGAAAGGAGTGTTCTGAGTACTCTACCCAATGCCCCACAAATTATGAGGCTTTTTAGTCTGACTGGTGGTAACAGCCCTATTCATGGTCCTGTTCCCTCTAATTTGGGCGGGAGGTGGGTGATGCTTTCATCACTGAGTAGCTGTCTCATATGGGTCCTCTTACTAGTACTTTGCTGAGTATTTAAGGGGAACCTTTCTGTAGAGCACTGGTGTTCTTTCTCTGGGAAGCTCTCTCCTCTTTAGTACTCTGTCCTGCAAACTATAGCTTTCAATCTCCAAGAATCCCATTTCCGTCTTTCCTCGGGGAGTGTACTGGACTCTTTCACCTGGATTCCCTGCATTGGGGGCCTGAAAACTCTCTTAAGGCAGTGAGCTTTACAGAGCCTATTTTGCAAAGGCAATTGTTCACTGTTTTTGTTGCCTGATATCCAGTGTCTTGAAAACTGTTGTTTCATTTATTTTGTTCACTATTTTGGTTATTCCAGGAAGGAAGATAAGTCTGGTCCTTCTTATTTTCATCTTAGCCTGTGTGGAAGTAGCTGTATCTTTTAGAAACCTAACACCACGTTTGATCTTTCATTTGTAGAACATGTCTTAGGTATCCTACTCTTTGCAAAGATCATGAGTTCCACAAGAATTTATCTTTGTAACTCCCAGGTGACTGACACATGACTTTGCTCTATTAGGTGCTTGGTAAATAAATGGCTGGCAAATTGAATAAGACAGGCAGGTGAAATTTTCACAAAGGGATATTTTTTGTCTAATGTAAGAAAGAAACATCTAACTGAGAGCTCATAATGGAAACTGAAAAGTAGCAGTGATTTTTCCATATCCTGACATGCATATGAGCAGACGAGGAAGCTAATTTGCAAGGGATCCGCATTCCCTATAGTTTCGAGAAAGCCTCAGTTTCGTGCTAGTTTTTCTTTAACACCCCTCAATATTACTCTTTGTCAAATGTGAGATATTATAAAAATTGTTATTAAGGAGTCTCTAGATTAATTATGAATGATTCTCTTTCTAGGTTAATCATAAAATGTTTATTCACCTCCAAACTTTTCTACAACTGTATTCCTATTATCCACAGAACATCAGTTTACAAGGAAGTCTAGAGATGATTATCCCTGGTTGGCCAGTTAATCTGGGGTTTCAAGGACTTGCTTTAAGTCACACACAACTACAGAACCAAGCCGAAAGCACAGGCCCCTCAGTACAGGACAACATCCTTTCTCTGGCTTTGCCACCTTAGGATATATGAGAGGTTTAAAAAGCCCAACTATTAGTTTTTTTATGTGGATTTTTAAAAAGAGGCAGGAACAAAGACTGCGAAACAACTGTAGGACTCAGATAACATGGGGTATTTCTGCTGCAGAAGGAAGACTGCAATTGGAACTGTTCTGTAGCATAGGTTAAAACATTTAGCAATGAAAAACAAAACATATAGCAATGGAGGGGAGTGGGTCACAAAAACCCTGCTGATCTGAGGAACTGAGGCAAATCTTGAATCACACCAGAAAAGCAGGGGTTCAGGGGAGCCAGACAGTTTTCAAGATAGATAAGACACATTCAGTCTCAGAATCTCAGGTCAGATATCAGAGTTTCTCGATACAGGGGTTCTAGATAATCTGGGCTTTACGGCATAAACAGACATGGAAATCTGGGAGCAGGAGAATTGGGAAAGCCAGGTGTAAGGAGACCTGGTATCTAGAACCATGCTCTGTGTAGTTTTAGATGATTAAATTTCCAAAATTCAGCTACATATGGTGGTAAATGGAATAGAAAATGATGGGTAATTAAATAACCTCTCTAGTCCAAATCATCAAATAACAAAATGTGTTGCAGCTCATGAATGAGGAGCAAGGCAGGACAGAATAAAGCCTATAACAGGTAAGGCTAGGCCATCCTACGGTTATGGAGGGGCAGGAGAAAAGACAGGAGGGCCAAGAGATGAAGCAGCCGAAGGGCTTTATTAGGGTGTAAGTCCTTCGGTCCTCTTGTACTCCCTTAGCACAATGGAAATTGCAAAGAAAGTAAAAGGCTAAACCAGCCTGGAGTTTTGAATTGGAATACACAGATACGGTTACGAACAGTGAGCTCTACACAGCAACACCAGCACCTCCTCCTCCTCATCCTATTCCTTCTTCCATCTCCAAGGTCTCAAATGCTTTACCATCCAGCTAGGAGCCCCAGGGCTTGAGACCCAGGAAAACAGATGTAGGGCTCTGGTAATGGGAAACAAAAGTAGATGAATAGATCAAAAATGATGGGAGAGAAGGATAAGTAGTGATGAATCTATCCAAGAGGAAAAAAGGGGTACATTCTTGGTCAAATCAGAATGTGGAAGAGGAATAGGGGCAAAGACTCCATTTCTGACTTTGTTTACTACCTCTGTAAGGTAGTATTTCTCCCATGGGTTGAAGACAGTGAAAACATAATATAATTTTTGTAAGAAAAGCAGCTCCCGCTTTTAAACTGCCTTTCCATATTGTGAATAAATCTAAAGAAAGCTGGGCTGGTGAGATAGCTCAGTGGCATAAGCACCTGCCTGCCAAGTGTGAGGTCCTGAGTTTGACACCCGGGACCCACCCCCCCAAAAAAAAAAAAAATCTAGAGAAAGCCTCAGTTTGGGCCCAAATTTCCTTTAACACCTCTCAAATATTTCCTAATCTCCCCTACCCACTTTCCTTAAAGGGTGAACAGGCTTCAGTTTTAGAAACTGATGGCCAGCTGAAATACAGTCACAATGCTGTATTTTCATAGTATTAATTTTGATTGAGGGAAAATGACCTGGTTTTCAACTTACAGTAGCTATAGTTTTCTTTAAAATAAAATTTGAAAAAAGAATTTATCGTACTGAAACTCAAGCTGGGTCTTTTGAAACTAATATCAAACAGAATTCACCACGGATGTAACTGTCAAGCAAACAACAAGATGGAATGGGAAAATAAACTCTAGTTTGGGAATCAGGAATCTGCCATGGACCCTGAGTGGGATTTGGGATCATAGTGATTTCATCTTAATTTTTATTAATTAATATAGCTGTTAGCCAGGACTTAGCTTGAGATGGCCAAAGTTTTCACCTGTTAAATTACTAAAGTTCTAGTCAGAGGCAAAGATATTTGTGCCAACTTAACACACAGAGGAGCTCAGAAATATTAAAAGGTTGTACAAAAACCCTCATCTCCAATGGGGCTCTTGGATGCCAACTATTGGACTAGATTATTTCTAAGGAAACTTCATTTCTAAAATGCTGTGCCAAGCATTCAGTCTGAGGCCAGTAAAGCAATGATCTGATAGGGAAGAACAACCATAGATTACCACATTAAAGTCTCGTTTTCCTTATCTCTACCTCACCTAACAAGTAGGTAGCCTGGAGTGAATCAACTTGAAATAGAAATAGAGGTCAGATGCCAAACATAACCGTTTCCCTTGTCACCTAAATCCTCCTTTCCTAAGATTTCCTCATCAAAAGTTTTACTATGCTTTTTTTTGAAGATCATGGGCTGGAGGTGCAAACTGGTGGGCTTCTCTTGGCCTGGAGCATCTCCTAGTTGGCCTGCTCAGAGTTTCCTCACTATCTGTAGAAGCCCCCAAGATCAGCACTTCTCTGCATACCAGAGGAAACAGCGGGGGTTAGAGTAGGAGCTTGAGAGACTGACAGCCTGGGTTCAAATTTTAACTCCTCTGGGATCCTCCGTTTTATTTAAATTTTCACATTCACGGAGCACAATGACTCAGTGAGGTAGGTTCAGTGTCAGGGCAGCGGCTGTTAAGTTTGAACTTCTGTGTGAGTTAGAAAAGCACGTGCCTCCTTCCCCAACCAAATCACACCTGCTGTGGGCCCATAAAGCACAAATAGAAACTGTCCTCAGGGCCAGTGCAGTTTCCCAGCCTGGGAGCCTGGCAAGCCGGGCAGGGAGAGGAATTCAGCGCCATCTGCCCCTGCACTAGGTGCTTCTTTTCCTTTCTTTCCTTTCCTTTCCTTTTTTCTTTTCTTTTCTATTCTTTCTTTTCTTGTTTGGAAGTGCCCAATCCATATAGTGGCCCTGACACTCACCACCATTTCACAGCCAGGGCAGATAAATATTTGTGTTCTAAAAAGATCACCATGATTTTTCTGGAAAAAAGATTGGGAGAAGATGAGGTTGGAAGCAAGGAGTTGTGAGAAACGCGTGGCAGCTGTCCAGGTGAGAGGTGATGTCTGGGGTATCAGGTGAGGGATTGGCAGCAGCAACAGTGAGAAGTGGACCAATTCCAGGGATGTTAAAGAGACAAAGTTGACAGGTCTGGGGGCTACTATGAGGACCTAAGACAGTGATGATGGTGGTGACAATGACATTAACAACACTATTGTTTGAGGGCATATATGACGTGTGATCAGAAAATATGGTGTGTGTTTAAATAAAAATTATTACAATAAATGACATAGTGCTATTAATTCTTCTCAAAATATTTCTCCTTGCTTCTAACACATTTACTCCACTGTTCTTGTCCCTTTCTAAAGCAGTTTTGAAGTTCTTTTTGTGTCTTTACTTATTCTGTTGTGGCTGCTTTGATGTCCTGAATTGGTTCAAAACTACCTTTCTTGGTCATTTTGACCTTGTGGAAGAGCCAGAAGTAGCACAGGGCCAGATCTGGTATGGCTGAAGACACAGCATATTATTTTTACAAGCCTGCCTTTCCATTGAATGGAATTCTGCAGCAGTGGTTGCGGTATTTTTTATCACACTTTGAAAAGATACTATGAAAGAGGACTTTCAGAACTGCTTCAGAAAGTGGCAAGAATGAAGGGATAAGTGTGTTCAAAGTAAGGGGAGGATTTTGAGGGAGATTAATGGCAATATGTCTTTTATTGCAATCAGTTTTTTAAAAAAAATTTAAACATCACTGTATTTTCTGATCACCCTTTGTATGTACCAGACAGTAAGTTATTTCTATTAGATCTTTGAGCTAGAAACATTGACTACATTTCATTCCTGCATGGTTGTTCTGAAGATCAGAGATAATATAACAGCTCCTTCATCAATGATAAATACTGATATAATATTTGAAATTCCTCTGTTAACTATTGAGCCCTAGTTTGTGGGCATGGGCACTGTTAGCGGGGTAGTGGAACATAATTAAGACGTGGTTTCATCACTTACTAAGCACCAGACTGTACTCCTCCTATAACTTCTGAAGGCTGCATATACTCACCCTCATCTCTGCTCTATAGGTCTGGGGTAGTGGTCTTGGTATCAGTGTTTTAAAAAGCTCTCCAAATAGCCAGAGTTGAGAAGCACTGAGTTAAAAGAAGAGTCTTTGGAATCAGACATATCAAAGTTAAATCCTAGCTTGCCTTTCACAGCGTGATTTCCCTTCTCTAAGCCTCAGATTTCCTATTTGTAGAAGGAAACCTGAAATACTTCGAGGTCGTCTGAGGAGTAAATGAGGTGTTGTATGTACTTGGGTGCCTCTGGGGATATCTCTGTTCATTCCTAGCTTAGCATGGTAGATGGCCTCTCAGTGGTACAATAATGTGACTGTTGTGAGCATGGGACCAGGAAGCAAAGGGACCTAACAGGGCCACAGCGCAGCCCCAGGGCTGAGGGCTTCACATACATCACTTTGTTTAGTTCTTGCCTAAAGTATGCTTCTTTCTTTCACAGATGCTGAACCCAGACCCAGGGAGGAATAATCTTCCCACATGCACAAAGTGGAAGAAATGGGATTTGAGTTCTGTTTTGTGTCTTTCTGGTATATACCACAAAACAAACTCAGGTCTTGGCTTATTATTCTTGAGGAAGACTTGTTACCTAAGTGATGTGACCAGGCAGAAGAGCCCGTGTCTATCCTGCAGAAGGGGGAAAGTTGAGGGAAAGATCAGAGAGCTGCTGATGTCTGGGCTGAACAGAGAATCACATATTTAGGATATGGCCAGGCCACTGAATTAGACAGTATGTGTCAGATGGTAAGTATTCTTATCTTTCCAGTAGAAGAAAAGTCATTCTACATTTTCCTTCCTTCAGAGCTGCCTCCTGTCCCGAAGATAAGGGCCAGAGTCTACTGTCTTCTGTATGATCCATTGGTTGGCCTATCTGCCCACTCTTCCTCTTCTGGGACTTGTTCCCCTACCCACACATTTATGGGCACAGCCATGTTCATATGATATCACTTCGGGTCTTTGGAGGATTCCGAGCGTTACCTATTAGAGAAAAATAGCCCCTCTTGTCTGGGAGATTTTGGCTTTCTGCTTTTCATGTGTGTTTGCTTTTATCAAAGCAGAGAATTTGTTACTGGCTGGGACAACCGCACTTGGACACTGTGCTAGGTCCCGAGGACATCCTAAACTACTGCCTCGTAATGCCAATTTCTCATAAATAATTACAAATCAACTCCAGCAGCTTCCTGCTAAGTCAAAAAATTACATAATTCCTTCTGCACCACTGCATTAGGCAGATTTTTTTTTTTTCTTTTCCTGAATGTAGTGTAAATTCTGGGTGGTTTAGGCCATGGTGCCTTTCCTTAAACACAACAAAAAATTGCTACCAAATTTAAATAAAAAATAAATTATATGTCGTGCTAGGAGATTCTCCTGCCAAAAACTCTCACACAATTAACACACTAGCAGAATGTGTTGCTAATTTCACGCCACTGAAGTCTTTTCTGCTTCAGAATATAGAAACAAAATCAGGTCAGAGCTCCAATAATAACAGGACTTTGTTAAAATATACAGCCCTGCGTTGTAGATACATTGTAGGCATGAGTGAAAAGTAGAATCACAGTGATGCCTGAAATGTTTACTCCTGTAAATAGAACTGGAAGAACTTGTCTCTCCAGCTTCTTTGGAGAGGGAGAGAGAAAGAAAGAGAAAGAGAAAGAGAGAGAAAGTGAGGGAGAGAGAGAGATCAGCCCAGTTCCGGAAGTGCTTGGTTTTGGGGAAAGTTTCATTATCAATGTCCATCTACATATTTTGAAAGGAAGGCGAACACTAGACAAAGAAACTAAGGAAACACAAACTTAATAAACCACAGAACTTGGATTCCCCTAGTTTTCTTTAAACCTCCTTCTTTCTCTCCCCTTAGCCTCCTTACAAGGGGCCTGGTCTTTTCCATAACAAAAAACAACAATAATGAAAATATTTTGGCAGCATTCAGGGCCTTTCACATCATGACCCTGACCTCCAAATCAATTTTCTTTATTCTTAACCTGACCTTGGCATCCATTCTCCCTGGCGCTCAATATTAGTTACAAAATCTTGAACTCCATGAGGCCTTGCCTCTGTGCGCCACCCCCAGCCCTACCAAGGCAGCCGCCCTGGAGAAGAGAGAGAAAGCTTCATGACAAAGAGACATAATAACGAGATAAACAAGCCAGGCGTGTTCTATAGGAGTCTCATTTGCACCAAATGCCATTAGCCCCATTATTTACTCTGACAACAGTGGCTGCAGCCTTGGCTCCCTGCTTGCGTCGACGCAGTGGATAACGCCATGTATCACCAGGCGGCCCGGGTGCCTTGCTTAAATAGTGATATGTAAGGGAGAGCATGTTACACTTCATCCATCACCCATGGGCGCGCCGAGTGCAGACACTGGAAAAATTGCGCACATTTCTTCGTTGCTGCCTGCATTAATACTAGAAAGGGAGTGAACTGAAAAGAGAAAGTGCCAATTTCAGCACACATGTTAAGAAGAGACACGAAGAATAAAAGGAAAAGAAAACCTCTCCCAGACAGAGGTGCCTAGCAGGCTGGGGGAGGTTTTTAAAGGAGAAGCCTGCTTTTCAGAACTTGGAGAATAAGGACTCAGGGAGACAAGAGTTGAGGGGTCAGCATTCATTGCAGAGAAGAAGTTAGCTGGCAGGGGCTATTTTTCTGCAAATTAGTTTTCTCTCAAGGGTAACTGTGGGGGAGGAGCAGAGGAAAATGAATTGAAGCTTCTTGAATAATCACAGATTGTTCTCCGGTTGCGGTGACCTATGAACTGATGGTCCAAGAAGCCCGTGCAGGCCTCCTTTCATGGGGCCAGGACGGGAAGCGTCTCCAGCTGTTGACAGTGCCCTGATGGGCAGCCATGGGGATCACGGTGGTGTGGCCTGTGAAACAATGGTCCACAGAGCATCACCTCTGCCTGGCCAGAAAGGCAGGGTCTGTAGCCATTCCGGTCCATGGAGACAGGTGAGACAGGTGGCTGGGCAGGACAGTAGGGACAGGCAGGATCCAAACTCTGTGCTGGTCACAAAAGATGGAGGCCAGGGGCAAGACTGAAAGACACAAAAGTGTAGAGGAAACAATGGACCAGCTTTCCTTTGGATTGAAAGAGCCAGGAGCACAGCAGCAGTGGAAACAGTTCAGTGCAAATGGGGGCTCCTTCTATGAAATAAAAATATTCAATAAGTCAAAACGACTCAGTTTATCTAAAAGCATTTGTACATATTGTTTTCAATTCTAGATTCTGATGGGAAGGTTCAGACTCATGTTCTTCTTTCAGACTTCTTCTCATCCTAATGGTGGCTCAAAAAACATAATCTGAACCAAATCTCGCAGTACCCACTGCAGAGATTAGCTAATTACAAGTCAGGGGCTCTAAAGTGAAGATGAAAAGGGAGAGAAGTCTTTGAACTCCTGTTCTTGTTTACTTATAGAAAGTACCTCAAACTGGTATGTGTGTGTGTATGTGTGTGTGCGCATCAGGAAGGAAAATGGAAACTTCAGGAAGAAGTAACAACCAATATAATCTGTGGCTCCAGATGCACTTGGGCATACTTCAGTTTGCAAAGCATTACGGAGGGCACAGCTATTGTAAGGTGATGAAAAATAGACTTCCCCAGTTGTATTGTAAGCACCTTGTAATAAATAAAACACTGTGTCATATTCACTCTGGTGCTGTCAGAACACTGTAGCCCCAATCACGTAGCAGGTGCTCAATAAATATTTGGTGAATTGAAAGTTGTTGATAGCACTCTGCACTTATCCTCCACTTTAGATACCCTGTGGCAGAGTGGTGAATCTGGCGGGAGGGGAAATCTCCAGCAGTTTGACAATGCCCTTCTGGGGAGGACACAGCAGGCCAGGGCGGTGTGTAGGAACTGCCACTGAATCTAGGTACTGGGCTCACTTCTTGTCTGAGCCACTGAGTTGGGACAATCTTGGGCTCTACCTTCTCTGGACCTTAATATCCTTTTTTGGCAGAAGGAAATTTAACTACTACCCTCTCAAAGATTTAGTTTAAAAATTCTATAGTTCATTTCTCCCCAGTCTTTGTAGGATGATGATGCAGGGTGGGGATTAGAGATAAGTTTCTCTCCTGTCTTCATGGAGCTGCCCCAGCTAGGAGGGCAGAGAGAGCCCGGAGGGTCTCTACAGTGCACTTCCTCTTTTGGGAAAGAAAAACCTTAGAACTGATGACATAGAGCAATGGGTGGAGAAAAACATAGCCAGTTACCTTATCAGGAGCTCAGCTACTTAGGTAATTAACAAAGTAGTCCACAACAATTCAGTTTCCCACCCAAGGCGCCATTTTCTAGTGCCTAATTTACTTATCCTCGATAATGAAACCCTGGTCAATGTTGAGTAGACTCATCTTAAATCAGTGTTATGCAGATCAAAAAATTTTTAAGCTGGATTACTAAAATGACCCAGATTTTAGGGTCAAATCAGCAAGCACAGGAAATGAAAGTTATGATTTTATGATTTCAGGTTTGAAACATCAGGCAGAAATGCACACTTCTATTTTGTTCAGTAAGAAGTTGGTGATTCTTAAAGTGATAATGCAGTGTTTTTCACTTGAGGAAATTCCAAGGTTGCAAAAATAGATAAATTATTTATATCTTTTAAAAATTCATAAATTAATTTAATTGTTAAGATGGGGGTCTTGTTATATTGCCCAGGTTGGCTTTGACCTCCTACGTTCAAGTGATCCTCCTCTCTCAACCTTTGGAGTAGCTGAAACAACAGGTATGCCCTACAGCTCCTGGCTGTGTTTGTAATTATAAAAGCATTTGTTTTCCATAGCGATTCATACTGTGGTTCCAGCTTCCTAGAAGAATTTAAATTATCATTTACTTCCCATTTCCCACAAAAATCCATATGCCACTTTATAAGACATTGGAATGTATTTCAGTGTAAATAAAACATAGAGCACTTGCATATTCTTGACTTCAGATCTCTTTTCTGAAGAAGTATAGAAGCTTTGCACTCATGTATTCATTGAAAGACTATTGATCAAATCCCATTATCTGACAGGCATGGTGCTGGTCCTGGGGCTGTTCCCTGATCCCCTAACTGTCTCTTTTCCTTTTCATGGCTTTATCCTTTTTGTGTTCTAGGGCCTGGGGGAAATGGTGGCTCTAGCTGACTAGAGAAGGGACAAATTATGAGGTATGATCAAAATATATGGTGAATGCTTAGAGTTTTAAAAATTATTACTATAAAAGATACATTGCCATTAACCCCTCTCCCCACGAAATACTTCCCCTTGCTTTAATGAACCCATTCATTTATGTCACTTTCTGATGCAGTTCTGAAAGCCCGCTTTCATGAGTGTCTTCATGAGGTTTGATAAAAATACAATGAATGCTGCTGCCAAGTGCCATCCAATGGAAAGGCAGACTCATGTATTAGGATAAGTAGTATCCTTGGGAACTTTGATGTTGAAGTTATAGTAAACAGTAAAACTAAACTCTAAGTCAAAGGTGGAGGATCTTTTATCCATGGAGATTGGCCCCAAGCAGTAGTTCTCAAGTTTAGTGCTTAACCAGTAGAATTGGTATCACCTGTGAACCTACGCAAATAGCAAATTCCTGATGTCCAGGCCCTGACCTACTGAATCAGAATCTCTGTGGATGGGGCTCAAGAAACTGTGTTTTAACAATATCCAGGTAGTTTTTGTGCCTGTTAAAGTATGAGAACCACTGGCCTAAGGTTCATCAGGCTTCACTTGGGAAATCCCCTTAAAAGTCTCCTTCTAAATTCTGGTAGTATTACCAATTGAATACTATCACTTGCCTGGTATATCTCCAATTTAATCTTCAAAAATCACACATGCATCTCCCAACCAAGTCATTTCTGCAAAGTTTCAACTCAGGAAGAAAAATAGCAAATTCTTAGTGATAATCAAAAGGGACAATATTTGGGCAGGTAATTTGGGGAACCAGCTATGGACCGCTATATACAATAATGAAGTTGAGCAATTAGGTTTGGAAAGCTACAGCACAGAAAATAATTAACCCACAAAGTAATCATCTTGGAAGTCCCCAAGCTAATGATTAAAATAAACCTGAAACAAATGATTGTTTAACTTTTAAGCTGTGCTTGTTTTAGCCACTGTGAACTTCAGGTGTGAGCTCTGGGGAATTCCTCCTGCCTGGTGAGACTGGCTCTGGGATGAGAGGGCACGTGTCCATTCTTCTGCCTGCCCTTCCCAGGGGAAGGTTGCTTCAAGTATTACAAAATGCCACTCCAGTTAGGGTCGAAGAGGTTGGCTGGACTGCTCAGCCTGCTCTGCGCTGTGGTGCATCAAAACCTGGCATTAAGTCTGCAGCTGTGGTGGGCTTCAGCCATATTGAATCCTATGTAACCTTGGAGGCTGAGATGCATGCTGCTTTGTTTTTATGCAGCTTGCTTTGCACTTTCATTGGCAGTTTATTATTGCAAAGCTCCCCTCCCCCACTTGCCGCTCCACCCAAAGAAGTGAATTAATAACTAGAAAACGAGACAGAAATGAGATCTAGAAGAGTCCTGGTTTCTGAATGTCACTGTGAGCAAACAGCAGTGGAGGGAAAAGGTTCCTTTCCATCTTTATGTGCAGTGCTGTCTGTGCATTGACTTGTTTCCTGACACATGAGCCATGGCTTGAAAGGAATTCAGGCCCCAGCAAATTTTGCATTGCGCTTCAGTGTGGCCTCTGGGATTGAATAAGGGCAAATCTATTATACTGTTGCCATGGAGACCCTGGCACAACTGCTGATAAAGAGTGTCTGATGTTTGGTAGGCCTTGTAGCATGGTACATACCATTTAAAGGATGGTGTGTGTGTGTGTGTGCGTGCACGTTTGTGTGTGTGTAGCATGCATGTGTGAGTCTGCAAGAGAGCAAGTGTGCTTGTGTGGAGGGGGGAGGAGAGAGGAAAGGGTGCATTGGAAGAGGAAGGAGGCAAGGCTGGCTGGGCCTATCGTGAAGGAATGTTCTGTATTTTTATAAAGAATTTGTAAATACTTTCTTGCCTCTAAAAATTAATCCTGGCTTTTAAGAATCCACATGCTAAACAGATGGGGGCAGCAGAAGATACACAGACACTCCTCTTGGTCTACCAAAACTAGTCTTTAATTCATCTGAAAGAGAATTAAGCTAATACAATAAAAGTGAAAATGCGCTCTTTTGCGCGCTGTGATGAATGCCGCCTCCTTTCAGCTGTCAGCCTGAGGATCAATAGTGGGCCTTTAAGGATCGCCAGTGTTTGCTAGAGTGGGCTAGCAAGATGATGGATTTTAATCATTAAAATGATTTTATAACCACAAAACAAAGAAGGCTGATCTTCCTTTCATGTGCATAATCTCAGTTTTGCTGCTATTGCTCTTATCTGTCCTGAATTTACTTCTTGTCTTGAAGGCAAATCTCACATTCCCCAGATTGCATTCTACACATCCATTTCTTCCCTCAGTAGTCCATACAGGCAACCTGCGCTCTCTTACTTGTGCCCTTTTGCCCATCAGCCCCAGCATGGGGAAGGGATGGCCCTGGGCAGCCCTGCTCCAGGGTGTTGAGGCACCATCTCAGGCAGAATCACCTACAGTAAGCAAGCTTCGGAAAGCGCAGCTCTAACAATGGGAGGCCGGGCAATCTGCAACAGTTGATAGGATTATTATTATTATAGAGCGCAGAAAGCTTCTGCTTTCTTTTCTGCTGCTTTGCAGACCTCATAAGGCCTCTCTGTGATTTCTGCATAGTTAATTTGTCAGTTTATAAATTACCACATTATGTTAACGCTGAATGCTTCAAAACACAAATATATGCACAGAGGGCTTGAATATTTGAAGTGTTTTAGTACTATGGGGAAATAATTTTGTTGTCAAGCTGTGGCAGATATAGAACTGCTAGGGGATACGTGGCCATTTCATCAGGACTGTGTCGATGATGGCCTGTGAACATCCAAGGGGGAAAATCATCTTTTATCACTATTGTGTACCGTGCCGGTCCAGATGGGGGATAAAACATGCATGAGTTGCCCGCAGCTCTGAAAATAATTATACTCATTTGCCAGAAATGTAGAAAGTGCATCCAACCAAGTTACCACCCATCATAGTGACACTCCGTTTGCATACTGATGAAGTTTAAAGCCAGAGACAATGGTGTTGGTATCAATAGTGAGGGTGGGGGGGCTGGGCACCACCAGTGCCGTAGGATTAATAGCGCCATCATTTTATATTATGCAGCATTTCACTTATGCTGCATATCAAAAGACTCCTGCCTCTGAGGTTCACCTCACTGTTTATAAGATTACAGTTTGCTTTAAGACTCCAAACATTAGCATGGATTCTTTGCAGGTTCCACAAATGAATGCAAAAATATCTATGTTTCAGAGAGTGCCTAGAATATAATTATGGGTAAATATGTTTGTATGCCTTTATAAGTGCCTGCACATGTATACTATATGTGTTTGTGAGTGTGGGCGGGTGTGTACATACTCACATGCACAGGCGTGATTTTGGAAGGCTGCAGTGGAATATGAGAAGATAATATGCGCATGCTAAGTCCTGGTGCTACTGCAGAGTCATTGATGAATAGGTTTTTTAAATGTAGAAAGAGAATGAATACAAGTAGGACCCAAGAGAATAATTCTTTATATTGCAATCAGTTCTACTTATATGTACTTGTTTTAATTGTAGAAATCATCAATAAAAAACATGGATGTGGTTATTTAAACCTTACTGAGTAAAAGAAAATGTCTTATAATGGCCCTCTAAAATATCGTGAAATATTAAATTATTTTATATACCTCTCATTTTTGGACCACTGTAAAATAATCAGTGCCACCATTATCAGAAATTGATGGATTTCTTTAAATCTGTTACATCAGCAAACATACATGTATGAACCAAAGGTACTTTCCAATGGAAACCTGAATTCTCATAGGTGTTCCACAGTTTGAAAATAGGTCATCGTGATGTTATCACAATGCTTGTTTTTAAGTAATGATTTTAATTAAGCCCACTAAAAAGCAAACGATTCTATACTGGTCTTACATGGCCTGTACTCTGATGATTAGACAAGTGCAGTTTCCCATTTTATTCTGGTGTCATGGGGGCAAGGATCGCAATTTCCATCTCATCATGAGAAGAGACGCTATACTTCACTCTGCACAAGGCTGCGGTATAATCAGGGAAAGGGTTTTACACAGTCAAATCACAGTCGGATAACCAAGGAAAAAGTATTATTTCAACAGAAGCAGTTCAATGACAAGAATGGAATGCAGAATACCACAGAATGTTTTATATGGTAACAAATATAGACGTATCCAACTACCTGGGTCATACAGGACCAGTAAACTCTTTACAGGTTTTCCGGTATCCAGTTCCTTTGGAATGGTCTTTGAAATGGGGAGGAGGGGCAGGCAATCAACATGATTTGACGATGAGTGGCTGAGGGAGAGTGAGCAAGCAGGCTGGAACACAGGAGGACTTCAGGACAGGAGGTGGCATGGTGTCCTCCTGGTAAACTGAGGGCAGAAAGAGGCAGATCTTCAAAGTGGTGCTTCTGCCTCCCCTTGTATGGGCTAGAATGAGAATGCCTTTGGGATAATGCTAAAGGACTGAGGACAGTCCTGAAACTGTCAAGATTCAAATTCTTTAGGTAAGTCCAGGGAATACTAATTCAGTCAAAAGCTACTAAGAAAAATAGATGATAAATTTATTTAGAGTTCATTGAGAAATTAGACAAATTTTTGGTTCTCAGAACTGTTATTATTCACCAGTTTTTACAAGCCAGAAGTTTTTCACATGGTCTCAGGTCTCAAAGAAAAAAGAATGGAGAGTCCCAGGCAGATGTAAACACATAATTGTACAAGGGGCTTTGCCAAGGAGATAGAAGTGACAGCCTTTAGAGAGTGCTTCACTTCATGGTGTGGGTGCATGTGTGATACCTATCATCCATCATCTATCTCTATCTATCTATCTATCATCTATGTCCCTGTATATATTCATATATAAGGTACATATTGCCACCCACTTCACAGTGAAAGATCCCAAGGCATATTAAGTTTTCTAACTTGTCCAAATTCATACAACTGATAAATTACAGTGATTTAAATGCAAGTTTGTCTACCTTCTATGCTCACTGATTATAGCATACAGTATGCACCAGCCCTCCGAAAGGCTATCTAACGTACATGAAGATGGAGTAGGTAAGGTCTTTGCATTGAGGGAATAAACTACAAAGGAAATAAAAAACAGTATCTATCTATTAGTGATCTTGACAATAATGACAATTGAATATTTGAATGCTGGGGATGTTTAGATTCAAAAAACAATCAGTGTCTTTTGGTGATAGCACACTTGTGGGGGATAAATATGAAATAATTTTCTCTGCATACTGTAGGTCAAGATTGAGGTATCGATAGGGGAATGCAAACATTCTGTTTCTTTGCCCTACTGTCTTCAGAGTAGGGCAGACTCTGTCTGACAGTCTTTGTGTCAGAGAAGGTATCAAAAACAAAAAAGGAGCTCTTGCTCTCCTGTTCCCTTTTGTTCCTGAATAAATCAGTCCTAAGGTCTTCAGAAGGCGTGGAGCAAGGTTGGCATATACTCCAAAAGAAGGGGGAAGCCACGGTGGCACAGAGGGGCTGTCAGAGCCTGAGTGGACTGAGTGTTCTGAAGAGTAGCAGGGCTGCTTGATGTAGGGGATCAAAGCCCAGTCAAAGTAATACACGCGTGCATGCAGGGAACTGGTGCCTTGTGGGGAGTCAGGGCCCAGACTGAGGAAGGTGTCCAGGGAGAGAGGGATGGCGTGGCATGGGAATCAGAGTCTAAGCAGAATGAAGAGGGCATCCTTGTGTAAAGGCCACCCAGTATGGGATATCAGAAACCATTTGGTGTTTGAAGGTTGTCTCAGCATAGAGGTGACTGTACACGAGGTGACAGTGTTCTCCTAGTGAGGAGATGGTGGTGAAAGCAGTAGATTAATCAAATAAGTAAATCTATTAAGGATAATGTGAACCAGATTTTTCATGGTTGAGGAAGAAATTTTCTAATATGGAAAGGGAAAAGACAAGGGCAAAGTTTGTGGTGTTGGTTTAGAGTTAAATACCTCAGTGTGACTCATAATTTTTAAAATATATATTATATGTATGTACACACACATGGTATATATAGCTATATGTAGATACAGAAGCAAATGCAGATGTACACATTCCTTAGCTCTCTCTGTTGTGAGGACCTAGAAACAACAACAATTCAATAATGATGAGCAAACATAGTACCCAATCTTGTTTCCTGATAACATTCCCCACTAAAAGAAGCCAGGAGTCTGGGGAAATGACTAATTTCTGGGATGCAGTACAGATATTACAAGATAAGCCCACAGCATCTCGTTTTGGAAAAAGGTCAACTGAGGCACAGAGAGGTTAAGTAACTTGCTCAAGTCAGACATCTACAAAAATAAGGACTAGATAACTCTAAAGACTAAAAAGAAAAAAATATTAAAATCTGGAATGGTTCTTCACTCACTCATATTGTTTGGCAAATATCTCTAAATTTTAACTCCTCTTTAAAGAAAGAGAAAGTGGATGTCAGAGATGAAGCATTATGACAGGATAATGCAAGAAAAACAATGTGGAACTTTAATAAAGAGATCAAGTCCCAAAGAAATTAAATACAATGTTTAAGGTATTTACATACCACCTTTTATGATTTCCTCTCTTTGAATGACTTTATTAATAGACCAATCAACTCTTAGCCCTAAGCACCATGAATAAGCAGGATATTCACTGTAAAAAATTTCATACTCAGTAATGTCAGTGACCGCACAAGTAAATTCTGTCATACCAGCAAGGGTATCAATGGAAATGTGAGTGTTTTCTGAGTTCTGATGCCCAGTAGCTATGAAATCTTGTCCAAAGAGTTAACTACTTTGTGTTAAGATTTCTTTGTCTGTAGAGCAGGGACTTGGGCAGGAAAATCTCCGAGGTCTACATGTGTCATCACACCTCTATTCTGTATTTCTCTTAGTGAAAAGGCTGAAGAAGCCTTAAGTTCATGCAGTTGTTAGTGTTTGGCTAATATGCTTAGCTACCTTGGTGGACTGTTCCCAACCAAGATGGCTGATAGTGAATCTGGATCCCCCGTCTTCTGAGGGGCATCAGACCTGGATGTCTTCAAATGGCCATATCTGAATGATGAATGAAGTGGCCAGCTGGGAACTGCAGTTCTGAACCATGAGACCAGGTTGTTAAAGACAAGGCATCAAGAATCATCCTTCTCAGTTCTTACCCTTCTGAAGTTTAAGATCCTCTTTCTCATTAACTCTCTTCCCTCTAATTTTGAAAAATATTAACTCCTGTACTAGTCACCTTTCCCTCACTATAATGAGATATCTGAGATAATTAACTTATAAAAAGCAGAATTTTATTTTGGCTCACAATTTTGGAGGTTCCAATCCAAGCTGGGTGGTCCCACTTCACAGGAGCTAGCATAGGCGGGCTAGATGGTAACAGTAGGGAGCATATTGCTGAGCAAACTACTCATTTCATGGCATCAGGAAACAAGAGAGAAAGAGGAAGGGACTGGGGTTGCACAGTTATTTACAAGGGGACACCCTCAGTGACCTAAAGCTTCCCCCTTGGCCCCACATCCTAGAGTTGCAGCATTTCCCAATAGCGCCAGCCTGGGCAGAACCAAGCCTCCGACATATGGAACTTTGGGGGACATTCAGTATCCCAACTACAGCAACACTTTTATCAATCAAGATTACTAGCATCACTGTGAACACTGTCATATCTCATAGTCCACTGATCCAGAGTTTTTTAAAAAACAAATTTAGTAAATTTTTAAATAATCAGAAATTTTCTGAAAAATAGCAAGATTTGTACAAAAACTTCTAAGCCCCACCTAAGCTATTTGAAATGCACACTATATTGTTTGGAGATGGTGTGACATCAAGCTGGTCATTTAAAAAATCTAAATCACAAGTGGGTGTTTTAAGTGTTAAGTGAGTTAATACATGTGGTAGGCAAAATAATGACCCCCAACTATGGAAAGGGAATAACTAGAGCCAACATTGTGCTGTTGGTTTGGAATTGGAAGTATTTGTGTGAGTTATGATTTTCAATATGAACAGCAAAATAAACATAGATGTAACATACGTTCCTTAGCTTTATCCACTGTAAGAACCAAGAATGATGAGAATACCTAGTTTTTGGTCTCTAATACCATTCCCACTAAAAAGAACCAAGGCTCTTCTTGTTCTAGTTTTGGCACAGGGCAAGCACAAATGAGCCTGGAGCAACTTCTTGTGGTCTAGAAGTAAAGAAGTACTCAAAAAATGAAGGGGATTATCAAATCAGATTGAGGGGGATCCTACTGCTAAATTGGTAACAATTAAAACATCCAAATAGTTGTATTAGTAGATTAAAACCCATGAATAAAATCATTATAGAGATGATTAAGGCTGAAGTTTAACAAGGAATAAGTTTTATACATGATTTCAGGATATATCCTCCAAGTAATTTATAAACTACAAAGGAAAGAAGTAGTAGCTTTACAGGAAGTCTTTCTGATTTCACCTTAATCAAAGGATTCCAGTGAGTATCATCAGTAGTGGGATAAACAAAAAGTGTGTAACACCTTATAAAATGCATGGAAAAGAACACAACATCCCATCACTTATACAAAATTCCTGAGTAAAGAATGAGGAAATGTTGGACAAGTCAAATTGAGAGACATTCTACAAAATAATTGGCCTGCAGTTGTCAAAATTGTCAAGGTCATGAAAGTCAAGAAAAGATGGACCACTTCCACATTGAAGAAGGCTAAAGAGACACAAAAGTTAATTGCAATCTATGATTCAGAACTGGATTCCTTCACTTTGTTACAAAGGACAATTTGGGGACAACCGTTAAAGTTTGAACAGGCTCTGACAGTAGTAACGTACCACTGTGTGTTTTCTAAACTTGATGGTTGTTTATATTGTAGTGATATAGGAGAATGTCCTTGTTTTTAGGGAATACACATCTTAATCCCTGGAAACTGCGAATCTGTTACCTTAGCTGGCAAAGAGACTTTGCAGATGTGATTAGTTCATATTTTGGGGTACGAGATTATAACAGGTTTTTTAGGTATAATCACAAGAATCCTTTTAAATGAAAGGGGGAGGCAGGAGAGTCAGAGGAGGTATGATGATGGAAGCAGAGTTTCAAGTGGTATAATTTCTGGAAGGAAACATGATCCATGGGATGCAGGTGGCCTCTGGGAACTAGAAAAGGCAAAAAATGCATTTTCCCCTACACCCACCTGGAGAGAGGCAGCCCTACAAACACCTTAATCTTCAGGACAGTAAGAGAATGAATTTGTATTTTAAAAAAGTCATCAAATTTGTGATAATTTGTTATGACAGCAATGGGAAACTAATACAATACATGTAAAGTGCTTAAAGAAATACCTGGCATATGATAAGCATGAACATTTGCTTATTATTATGATTATTGTCATTGCTACCCAGTCTTTTTAAATCATTCAACCCAGTTTTCATAGATGCATAGACTCTGTTTTTGTTCTTATACCTTATAGAATTATAGAATACTTGGTAGCATTCATATATACAGGGAAGGTGGTATAAACAGGTTTATGAATAAACAACATGAGCTCTTTGTAAGTGCACCACCCATTCTGCATATGCCCCTTAGATCCCACCTGTTGTGTACCTCTACCAGCTGACTGTATAAGTGGCATAACAGGCTCTCTTACCCTTTGGTTGTTATGTTCCTCTAACTTGGTCCTAAGGTTTGTCTCTGCAGAGTGGCTATAAACATTAGCCCTGCCCTGATGGGGCTCCAGAAGAGGCAATCAAGTGTGTTTACAATGTACATTTCATGGGATTCTTCTTTATCCTGGCAGTTGGCTAATGCCCAAAAGTCTGACTTGTGACCAAGAGTGACTTGTGATCATTTCTCATGGGGAACTTGTCTATATTGGCAGGTGCCCTGCAGCTCTTGTCTGATATGTATCCAGTTTATTCCTACCAAGATAGCCACTCTCTAGGGGAGCCCTGACCCAGAGACACGTTGGGCTCAGGTGTGTTGGTCAGAGGAGATAGAGGCAGCTGCACTAGAAACTCATGAAATTACTGAAGCCATTTATTACTTATAGATCCTAGAGAGAAGAGGGCAGCAGGTCCCACAAGCTCAAAGGGAAGGAGGATGCCAAGTAAGACTGCACAAGTGCTAAGGAGGGAGGGAGGGAGGGAGGTGGGGAGAAAAGAAGCAGAAGGAGAAGAGGAGGAGGAGGAAGAAGAGAAGAAGAGGAGAGGGAAAAAGAAGAGAAGGGAGAAGAAAGGAAGGGAAAGGAAGGAAAGGACTTATGCACCTAAGTCTTTATGGGGGTCTAGGGCATTACCCAATTGGGAATTCTAATTACTGGGTTTAAAGCAAAATGGCACGAGTTCCATGGAGTCATGCTGTGACTAAGAGAACTATGGCATAGCAGCCCAATCCATGTGGGGTTAATGGAGCAAGTCAGTTGGTGATAGCTAGCTGTCCTGTAGGAGTCGCTCATCAGAAGGCAGTTGTAGAAGGCAAATATTAGGACTAACTATATTGAACAACTGAGAGGAGGTACAGAAAGAAAAACTCTGTCAAGAGTGACTGAGTCCTGCTTCTGTAAAGAGAAAGTTAAACCTAGACTCAAACTAGATGCTGAGGTAAAACAAAATGATAACAATTCACTACATCTCAGAAGAAGTACAGACGGCCAATAAATGTATGAAAAAATGTTCAATATCACTGGCCATTAGAGAAATGCAAATTAAAACTACACTGAGATGCCATTTTACCCCGGAAAGAGTGGCTATCATCAAAAAATCTAATAGTAACAAATGCTTGGGCCGGTGAGATGGCTCAGTGGCATAAGTGCCTGCCTTGCAAGCGCGAGGGCCCGAGTTCGACTCCCGGATCCCACATATGAAAAAGGGACCGGTGATATCGCTCAGCGGCACGGGTGCCTGTTGGCGCGCGAGATCCTGAGGTCGACCCCCTGGTACCCACAAAAAAAAAAAAAACAAAACAAACAAATGCTAATGAGGATCTGAGGGAAAGGAGCTCTTCTACACTGTTGTGGGGGAATGTAAACTGGTGCAACCACTATGGAAATCTGTGTGGTAATTACTCAAAAAACTTAAAAATAGAAACTCCATTTGACCCAGCTATTCCCTCCTAGGCATTTTCTCCCAAAGAGTTAAAATCATGTCAAAGAGATACACGCACACCTCTGTTTATAGCAGCACAATTTATAACAGCTAGATCTTGGAAACAGTGTATATGTTCATCAACAGATGAATGGGTAAGGAAAATGTGCTATTTATACACAATGGAGTACCACTATGACATAAAGAAAGATAAACTTGAATCATTTGTAGGTAAATTGATGTTAACTTGAGGACATTAAGATAAGTGAAATAAGTTACAAGCTTACATATTGCACGGTTTTTCTTATATGAGAAAATAATGAGCAAAATAGATGTACCTAATAGGAAGTAGGAAGAAGTTCAAAAAATTTCCCAAATTACCTATTCCATTGATTAAAAAATATTTTAATACATACACTCAATGAGTTTGTCTCATTTATGCTTCTAATTTCTCTTAGCTTGTTGAAAAGTAAGTTCTGTGATATTATCTGCTTGTGTCTTCTCTGTAATAGAGAAATTTTTTGTCTATGTCTTGTATTCTGAGTAACTACTTTGAAGATAATTATATACAGTGTATTAACTATTATTATTCTCTTATTATTTTGTTGTGAAATTTTGTTTCATTTTTTCATAAAATAAAAAAGTAAACTGCTAAGAAAAAAATAAAGAATCCACTACATGTACTAGCTTCAGTTGCCTTTTACAGAGATGTCAGGCAGCAGAACAAAGGGAGGAAGAAGAATGATGTCAAGGTGTTTGTCTGCCTGCCCCACCTTGCTGCCTGTCGGTGGGCAGGGGCCGCATGCCTCTTCCACTGGCCATGACTCCATTGGGTGGTCCTCTCTGTGACTCTCCTCTTGCTCTTGCTCCTCAGGCCTACAAATGGAAACAGCCCCATGCTATTGCAATGCCCTCAATGGTGTGTACCATCTTTCACAGACATGTCTTTGCAAATTCATTGCAGCCAGTGCCGTCAATAGTGTGTACTGTCCTGAGTGGGTCATGACTGGGAGCCCCATACTGGTGCACTTCCACAGCAGGGAGATGAAATGCCCAGGAACACAATGAGGTCCCTGAGTGGCTCAGTAACTACAAGCATCAGCACACACTGGGCATAGAGGAAGCATGGAAAGCACTGGGCTAGCTGCTGGGCCTTATCAGTGTAATCCAGCCAAAGACCACTGGGCACACACCCACAGCTGAGTAAGGAGTTAGGCATATTACTGGTTGCAGCAGGGGAGAGTGCACCATGGGGAATGGTGATGGGGAGTGTAGGATTTGGGCTTGGGTTCAGTAATCATAGGAAAGATTTAGGAAGTAGGGCTTTGCTCTGAATTGGATGCCCTGAGGAAGCAGGGGTAATTCTATGATTGTGTATTTCAATAAATCTTTTCTATAGGGAGGCCGGGCTAGACCAAGGAGAGAGCTATGATAAAGTAGCATCAATCATTCATATTTTCTGGAAGAGAAGATGTTTGGAATTTTGTGGTTTGAACATTGCTCTTGTTTTTGTCTGAGGTCTGACATAATTACAAGTGGTCTTATTTTTGCTTTGATGCGTCATGGTCAGAAGTGGCCTTGTCTGATGCTGATGTCCTATGAAATTGGGTATGTCCACCAGGAGAATGCCAGGGCCTGGCTGTCAGTACCTGGACAGCTTCCATCAATACCAAAGTCCGGGTGGATGTCGGAGCTGGTTTTCTTGTTTGCAGCCTCCATTGTGGAAGTTAAAGTATGCTCTACAATACAATCACTCACAGAGCTTTTGAAAATGCAGAAACTAGAACTACTGACTCAATCTCTATGGCTAGGGCCCAGAAGTCTGTATTTTTATTTTTTATTTTTTTTTATTGTGGGTACCGGGGGGTCGACCTCAGGACCTCGTGCACCAACAGGCGCCCGTGCCGCTGAGCGATATCACCGGCCCCTTTTTCGTATGTGGGATCCGGGAGTCGAACTCGGGCCCTCGCGCTTGCAAGGCAGGCGCTTACGCTGCTGAGCCATCTCACCGGCCCAGAAGTCTGTATTTTTAATCAATGGGTTATATTATATTCCAATGCAATCAGAATTTGAAGGCCACTGGTCTAAAAAGAGAGATGTCACAGACCTAGTTTTGTAAACCTACATCTGTGGCAATTAGTCACAGTGTGAGACATTAAACACTAAGGTACAAGTTTACACTTCCATTGCTGTCAAGTTCCAGGACCTGGATGTTACAGAATCAACTCAGTGAAACTAGCCTTTGAATTTTGAATTTACAAGATTATCAGTGCTTATACCTTGTGCGCCAGTTTTAGAAAAACCTCAACTAGTTCAATCTGTAAATGACAGAAGAGAAGCGGCTGGTCATCTATTACCATAAATCAATAAAATGTAGACACCAGTAGAAAGACAGCTGCCAAACAGAGAGAGGGAGGGAGGGAAGGAGGGAAGGAGGAAGAGAGAGAGAGGGAGAGAGTGAGACAAAGAGATGAGAGAAAGAGATAAGAGAGAGAGACAGAGAGACAGACAGAGAAAGAGAGAGAGAGACAGAGAGACAGAAAGACAGAGAGAGAACAATAAGGAATTGCTTCCAGATTCAATGAGAGCACTTGCAAGCATAAACCAAAGTTCTGGAGACAGCTTTTCAAACATGTATGACTGAAATCCCATCTAATAAGACAAACTATAGATCAGAAATGAGATGCCTTAACTGCAAATTGTCTAATGAACTCACTGTGGATAAAAACACAAGAATCTTCGTCAAAGGAAAATTCTCAAGAAAGAATGTGTCAAAAATAGAAATGAAGTTAATTTCTTCTAAAACCACAATTAAGAAAATATTTGGCATTTTGAAGTGTCAGAAAAGCAGCATCATAAGTGTAACTGCAGTAGGTCCTAGTAATGGACTTGGTGCTGAACGAGATGAACTTCAAGGGACCAGTGAAATTCAGCTCCTTATAATGATAGGTGCAAAAAACTTGAGACACAGACTTCACCACCAAGACTAGTTTAGGACATTTTTTTTTTTTTTTTTTCTGCATTGAATTTTTCTGCTCTTCAGATGTGGCAGGACTGAGCTCACCATAATCAAATAACCCCACCAAAGCTTTCCTAACAGGGATTTCTATAATGAGTCTCTTTAGCCTGAATAATGCGTTTTGCCTTACAGTCTATTTTGTCTGCAATCTCCACAGGCAGAGTCTGCATCTATAGCTCATTACCATCATTCTGATGATAATGTTACATCTCATCAATTACTAGGGAGCAAGGTCAAATTTAGCAGTCAAATCTCCCCCTTAGCAAGGCCATCAAGAGCCTATCTATCACCCCCTTCCCATGGCTACTTCTCCTTGCAAAAAGCCTCAGTATTCATATTTTCTCTCGACTCATCTCATCACGTCTCTTCTCCTCTCTCTCTCTCTCTCTCTCTCTCTCCTCAGTCTGTCCTAGTATTACCAGTTACAAAATCCTGCCTGATTTTCCCTTATGAATAGAGTTAATCTTATTTTCACTTGAGAAAGGACAAGCAAGAATGTGTAAGAAAATCACAGAGACATACAGAAGGGGAAGAACCTACATCTGAGAGAGAAGAGATTATCTGACTTGGTAAACAGATACTGAAAACTAGTTATGTTGTCCTCTTAGAATTTTAGTCCACAGGGAAGACCTTTTACATTAAAATTGTGCTTGTATAACCCATGCTAGTAAGATTTGGAAGAAAAATTTCCCAGCCAAGCAAAAACAAAACAAAGACATTAACAAGCAGAGACAAAATATCTCACATATAAAATTCTCCTTATTTCCAAAATTTGCCTCTGTTATAGAGCTGTTGGAAAATCTAAAGTTCTTAAAAATTATTTACATTTTAAAGGAAACTCACCTAGAAATCTACCATGGTACATGAATCTTTGCCAATTGACAAAGATTTTATATTTCTTTACAAAAGTTTAGTGGAATTCCACAATTCATTTACTGCATTTACTTCTGAGAATCAGTAAGCAGAAATTCAACTTCATAAACACAGCTGTACTTGGCAAACAAACTTAACAAGATAAAAAAGATCTATTTATTCATTTTCTACAGTGTATTTATAAATTAACCTTGCTCCTAAATAGTTAGGATTACGTTGATCCAACAACCACTCTCTTAAGTTTAATCTTTATTTTTTCATGACGTAGCAAGCCTTGTGAAGATAAAAGTCACAGGAGATGTAGCAATTTAGATAGGTTGCCACCACCCCCTTAGAGTCTATAAATATTTTGAGTCTATGCTTTTAAATGCATATAGATTTAAAACTCTGCGTCTTCCTGTTAAATGTTTTTTTAAATGAAGTTCCTTTTCCATAAAATCATGCTTTGTTTTGAAGACTAACTTGTTTGATAAAGTTAACATAATGGTTTTCTTTTGGGGAGAATTTGCCTAATCATTTTTTCTTATCCTTTAACTTTTATGTCATTATTTTGTGGATATGTCTCTTTTATACAACTAGATTTTAAAACCCAGTCTGATCATCTTAGAATTTTTGAACGTTGAGTTTAGTCCATTTATACTTATTGTATAAATGTGTAATTGTATACACTTGTTTTTATTCCTACTACCTCATTTTCTGCTTTTAGCATACCATATTTTCATTTTGCTTGTTTCTTATCCCACAACTTTCATTCAAAGACATAAATATTCCATAGTATATGCATGTCGGAACTTCAATTTCTATCCACCATGCTTCCTAATACCTTTTCCATATTTTCTGGTTTTTTCATCTTAGCCATCTGTTTTTTTCACTTGCCTTTCTTGTCCTTGCAAGTTTAGGCTCTGTGCAAGAAGTTCTGATTCCTTGGGGTTGAAGGCTGCCACTAGGAATAGGTAAGAGACCTATTTTTCTTTAAAATATGGCTGTTGATAAACTTCTTCTGTTTTCTTTTTTAGCACTGGGGATCAAACCTGGGGCACTCTCTACTACTGAAATACATAGCCAGTGCTTTTAATTTTTGGTTTGAGACAGGCTCTTGCTAAGTTGCCCTGGTAAGTCCCAAACTTGCAATCCTCCTGCTCGGCCTCCCTTGGTGCTGGCATTACAGGTGTGTGCCACCATGTCCAGCTCACCAGGTTTCTTAGAGCTCCTCATCTCAAGAGGTTAGCAGACAAGGGAAGGCCCATCTTGCTTGCAGGGGCAATTTACAGTGCTCATCAGGACGAGATACAGATGCAGTCACATAGTGATCAAAAGAAATAATGTGTTTCATACCCAGATGAACAACTGAGCTGTCTCCTGATACTCTGCTGCCTAATTTTGATAGTTAATGGATAAGTTCAGTCAACACAGCCTCAGAAGGGCATTGCGATTTGAGTTCAGATCCTCGGTTCTCACCGGTTAAGCTAAGACCATGAGAAATACTTACTAAAAGTGAAGAGAATGTGGAATGGGAAATAGAGAAAGGAGATGATGAAGGCTAGTTTCTTGAAACTAGTTTCAGCAGCAAGGACTGCTAACTTTCTCTACTAAGTTTACATGCATATGATTCCTCAAGAATTAATACCAGTTGGAAATCTA
Organism: Erethizon dorsatum; assembly: GCA_028451465.1. Taxonomy (NCBI): domain Eukaryota; kingdom Metazoa; phylum Chordata; class Mammalia; order Rodentia; family Erethizontidae; genus Erethizon; species Erethizon dorsatum. The sequence continues at coordinate 101,888,397 of CM051833.1, forward strand.
ATGATGTTCTTTCCACATGGGAAAAACTTGGCATAAGTGTAAGTAGATTTGAGGAGTTTAAGGAGGTAGGGGTTGTGGGTGCTGTTCTGTGCTCCTCAGAGTCCCCACCTCCTACTCCCCTGCCCCATGCTTACAGGCCCAAGTCACATAGTTTCTCACTGCTGTGTGCACTGCCTGCCCATGGCTCACTTCTTGGTCGCTCTGGAAATTGTTTTTGGTCAAAGAAAGCCATATTTCTCACATTTATGACTTCTTCCCAGGGGCAACTTGTTCCAATGATTGCCTGATATTGGGGTATCTCAGTTTGGGATAATTTTTAAGAACCTTTTGAGCTCCTGAGATCCTTGTAGTATCATCTGAGGTTTCTTTTGCAGCTGTATCATTGTTATCTCCTGAATGATCCTAATTCTTTCATGTCCTGAAGGTATTCCTTAATAGCACTCCAAAAAAACTATGTACTTCATGCAAATTTCAATGTCAGGATCTATTTCCAGGACATTTACTCAAGATATCATCTTTTCCACATAATACTTCTATTACTGCCGAATACTACATTCCTATCCTTCTGTTTTTGTGCCTAGATCTTGTACTACAGGGTCACTTTCCCTTCTTATGATAGTCTCATGTGGACTCAGGTGTGGAAAAGTCACTCTGTAAGATTTTCTGTTCACATCTGTCAGTTACTCCAGTGATGTCACTGTCCCAGGATTAAATTTTATGTACACCTCTCATCTTGACAGTTCTTAAACCACTACAGAACTATACATTTTAACTCCAACACAGCATGAGGCAAAGGTTTGCAATCTTCATTTCTCTCAGGATCATTTTTAAAAAATCTCTTTTCTATAGCCCCGAACACCAAATTTCATCATTTCCTTGTTAAAGTGGGATGACCTTTTTTCTACACCCCTAATTACTGAGGCTATATCCCTTTGAGCATTCTAGCTTCATGAAGGGGTATTAGTTCCTCATTCAGTGTCTCACAGGACCCACGGCCTCATATCTGGCCTGATTGTGTAGTAAAACCCAAGCTACTGGCTATTACTGAATTGGATAACCACCCATGGGGAAGCTTCAGGATCAAAACCTACACTTATAGCTCTTAATTTCAGGCATCTTGAGATTTCCATTTATTTCTTGCAAGTTGATATGCATTAATATAATTTTTAACGTATTGCCAGAATCTGAAATTACCACAAAGCAGTTGAGTGTTTCCTGGAGCTAGGTTTTACTAAGAAATGGAAATCATGGGGGCACTGACCTTGGAACTGAAATAGGAGAAATAACAGAACTGAGAAGGAAATGAAATAAAGTCAGACTATCTCTTTTGGATCCATGATAGGCTCTGATTGCTTATTCATACAATAGAACTGATCTGGAATCCTCGTGGATTTTAGGTAACTCCCTCATGGAACTGTGAGTCCCTTGAGGGCAGGACCTGTGTTTTGCCTGCTGCTTTATCCTTTGAGTTCCTAGAATCATGCTGAGCACGTATTAGGTGTTTAGTACATACTGCTAACTCTTTTTTTTTTTTTTTTTTTGTGGGTACCGGGGGGTCGACCTCAGGACCTCGCGCGCCAACAGGCGCCTGTGCCGCTGAGCGATATCACCGGCCCCTTTTTCGTATGTGGGTTCCGGGAGTCGAGCTCGGGCCCTCGCGCTTGCAAGGCAGGCACTTATGCCGCTGAGCCATCTCACCGGCCCCATACTGCTAACTCTTATGTGTTTAGTATGTACTGTTAACTAAGTAAGTCAGCACTAAAGCAATGCTGTGCCAAACGATCAGATATTAAAAAACAAGAAGCAAGAATACTTAGCACTATATCAATCCTAGTCTAAGGAGAATAACAAAAAAAAATAGAAAAGGAAAATGAGAATTGAGTTATCATATTCATTCATTCCCATACTCTTCTAACAAATATTGTCAATTATTGAATCCGGCACTGTACTTGACGTGTAGAATACAATGCTGAGGTGGAAGAAAGCCATATTCCCTCTCCAAATAGATGCGAGGAGGCAGATTTTAAATGAATATACCAATGCGCAAAAATTACAACATGTATTAAGAAAAGAATAACCAAACATTCTGTTAGTCCAGGATAATCTCGGTTTATATCTACTGTCCCAGTGTGACTATTAACAGCAGCCCAGTGACTCTCAGAGATGTCCCGCTTTGAACAGTCTTCTGGCTACAGCTGAGAGGTACACGGTGTTAGCAAAGGGCACGCCAGGGAGAATCACCTGCTCAGGGAGGTGAGAGTAGGCTGTCTGGGGGAAGGCAAGACTGAGCTGAAATATTTCGGATGCAATACACAGACTATGTGACTTGTAGGAATCCTGGGATAGGGGAATCAGACCTGCCAGACAGAACAGCAAGTAAACACTGCACAGTCAAGAGGTCAAGAGAAGGCCTGTCTTGCTAGTGTATCAAGGATAAGAGTCAGCCCAAAGGGGTGGAAAGCACACCCATGTAAGCCTTGTGGGCATCTTAAGAATTTTGGATTTAACTCGTTTATCCTTTAATCAAAGATGAAAGTGGGGGAGGTAGGTAATTTAACATTTTGAAAAGTTCCCCATTGACTGCAATGTACAGAACAAATTTAAAAAAGTCCAGGAAGCTAAGTTAGAAGGTTACTCTTCTAGTGCAGTTAAGGGATGATAGCAACTTCCACCAGGTGTGGTGCCGCACACCTGTAATCCCAGCACTTGGGAGGCTGAAGCAAGAGGTTCGCTGCAAGTTCTAGGCCAGGCTGGACTACATAGTGAGCTCAAGACCAGCCTGAACTACATTGCCAGACCCTCTCTCCAAAGAGAGAGAGAGAGAGAGAGAGAGAGAGAGAGAGAGAGAGAGAGAGAGAGAGAGAGAGAGAGAGATGAAAGCAGCTCGAAATAGAATGGAGAAGAAGACGAAAATAAGTGGATTTGGAATGACAATAGATGGAAATGAGCAGAACTTAAGAGATGGGCTGGCTATGAAAAGAGATAAATAGGGAAATATCTAGAAGTGAATTCTGGCTTCCACACCTGGGTAGATAGAGATGCAGTTTAGTGCTAAGGGGATGCCACTAGTATTAAGATGTAGCACATCTCTGTGCCCATCCATGCATTTATCTCTTTAGGGACCCATGATTCACTGACACCTGGTAGTATATAGCAGCTACTGTGGGTAATAACAAATATACTTATTATGACATGTAATGAGGGGTGTAAGTACACAAATACGTACCTTATCAATTATCATACTTTCAGCTGCAAGTAATAAAAAACTCAAGTCAAAATTGTGTAAACAATGAGAACATTTAAAGACCTAAAAGGAAGAGCTCTGGCTTGGCTGATTCAGTGGCATTGATGGCATCGGGAATATTGCTTCTTTCAATCTTTCTACTCTGCCATTGTTGCTCGTTGAGTTTTCCCAGACTGGTACCTTTTATGGTTGTAACATTGCTATCTAAGTTCCAAATACACACAACCATGATAATGTTCAGCAGCAGAATGACTATTTTCCCCATGCATTTCTTTTTCAGAACTGGGAAACATTGTCTAGAATTCTTCCAATATATTCCTGCTCATGTCTTAGTGCATAAAATAATATCACAAGCCTGTTCCTAAGCAAGGACTGGCAAGAGGGACAGGATTGTTGTGACTTTTCCAGGGAAACATATGGCTGGGCAGAGGAGGATGACTTGCCAAACAAATCGGGGCTTTGTTTATAAGGAAAAGGGGTAGAATTTTTTTTTTTTTTGTGGGCACCGGGGGGTCGACCTCAGGACCTCGCGCGCCAGCAGGCGCCCATGCTGCTGAGTGATATCACCGGCCCCTTTTTTCATATGTGGGATCCGGGAGTCAAACTCCGGCCCTCTCACTTGCCAGGCAGGCGCTTAAGCCGCTGAGCCATCTCACCCGCCCTAGAATTAATGCTGAGTAGGCAACCAACATATTTGGCATATGTATGGAGCAAGGAAGTATGTAGTATTGTCTTCAGAATAGGCAAAATCATTCAGAAGATTGAAATAGAAGTCACCTTGGAGTTTGGAGGAGAATTATTTCCAAGGCTGGGAAAGGTTATTAGGTTTATGTCACTCTGAAGGCAGAACCTGAAGTCTAAGATTACAGCAGCACTTTAAAAAATACTAACATAAATCCACCTCTACCCATTGATTCTCCTGATTTCAGGTGTCCTTGTGGCTTTGCTGAATTCCTCCAAAGACATATAAATACTGTTGCTTATTGTTTCTAAGCTTCGATGAACTGAAAGAAGAATGGTTGGATAGTGTTTTTGCATAAAATACTAGAAATATTTGTTACTTACCTCTGGCTCAATTTGAGCCTGACCTGTTTCTGTCATTACCTCTGGAATAGTTCTTCAGCTTTTGCCAGATTTTGAGTTGTCAGGTTAATAATTTATCTATCTTGTTGTCAGATTCACTGTTAGTTTGCCTGACTCTAGGGGAGTCTAAATGACTATCACTATACATGGTGTACAACTTGTATTTTAAATGCATTTAATGCCAGGCATCCTCCTCTGCCTTACCCTCTATCCAAAGATTATCAACTATTGTTGTAATACCATTTCCCTCGTTGTGGAAACTTACATCATACACCAAAGATCAATTTCCCTCTACTTTTCTTTAAATGCTCACTAAAATGACTGATAGTATTTACTGACTAGTCGCTAAATTAGTCCCCCATGTTTTGGGGCCCAGAACTCCTCCATAGTTACACGTTCCTTCCTCAGCCAGCCATTCTCAAATCATGCCTATTCTTCAAGAGTCTTAATTTCCCAGAATGGTGCATAACCATTTTAGTTTTGTAAAAGGCCAATTTTGAAGCTTCTCACTTTAAAGACAAATCTCTAGATTTGCTTTACAAGGGCAACCAGAAATCATCTTGCGTGTTTCATAATTCATCCCCTTCGGCTTTCCCACTTACAATGGGTCCTTTTCAAGGTTTTAACTACAAGCATTAAATTACCCTCCTGACATATGTATCCTTTTCCTCTTCTTCCAAGGAATGCTTGGAAAGGAATCCAATTGTGGGCAGATGTTAGGTCTTTCTCTATAGAGAGCCCTTCCTGGTCGTCACGGTCCAGGAAGTTAGATTTGTAAATCCAAAAGGAAGTTATTGGAATTCTACCGAGTTAATTCCAATCTACCACATCCAATGCAACCCACGGCGAGAATAAAGACACTAAGGCATATCTATAGTTGTGGGGAGCCAAGGGGTCCTAAGTCCCGCCAAGATGGTGGCTACTGGGACAAAGGCCACGACCCAGGGCCGAACCCAGGTTTTATTAATTCTGAAGGAGGGGAGTGGCTCGGGGATGAGTGACTGTGAGAGTGGCGGGAATTACGTGAGTCTCGGGAAGAACGTGAGTCTCGTGAGCTGGGCTAGGCCTGAAGATCACCTTTGCAAATGCAGAGGGAAGGATATGCAGAAGGAGTAATCTGCATAACACAATTCAAGATAGTATCTAATGTTTTGGGGTCGGTGCTTTAGCTCTGATGTATAATCTTTTATGCCCTGGGAAGTCATAGCCTCTTTCTCGAGGCTCGATCCCAGCCGACAGCGTGGAGCACGGCTCTCCATCCCGCCAGGCTCAACCGTATATTGGGAGCAAAGGGCGGGGAAACACAGGCCTGTCGCTTTGCTTCAAAGACTACACATCAGGACCTCGGCTGGACCTATTTGCATTGCCTAAAGCCAATTAAAGAGATAAGGAAAAGTCCTAGCCAGCTCCGTGCATATCAATAGGTGGAATTAGGGCCAGGTTCAGCCAAGGTGGAGATAGTTGCTCTTCTCTCAAGGACAGCCATCCAGGTGGTCCCCCACATTTCTCAAAAGCGTTTTGTGTCAAATAACAAAACACAGTTGTAGTTTAAATAAAGATACTAATAGTGATTTGCATGATAAGCAAGAGTAGTAATTACTGGCCTTGAAAGCATATCATAATGACTTTTTACAATTGTACTTATACTCTGTTATTCTTTCTTCCTTATTCTCTACTCAGTGTTCCTAATTACACTGCCCTAGGAAAATGCACTGAGAAAAATACAGCAACCCATGAGAGCTGGTAGAACACCCTGGCAACTGCTAGCAGCCAGACGGGGCTTGGTGAGTAATGCTGGGCCACAGGGCAGTCTCGCCAGATCATTTAGGCCTCTCTTTCCTACCTTCCTTTTCCCACCCTCACAGCCATACACACAACTGCTGGTGAATCAATTAATCCAAATATAGTTATCAACTCTTTATTGCTCATTGAGTGGGGTAGTTTAAGAAATTCATGATTTATTCACATTTGTTTTAAATATAATCAGACTAATAAATAATTGACTAATGCAACCACAAAAACATTGTGCTTTCTCCCATATATCACAGAGAGGATTTTACTATGTCACGTTATCATTCATTTTATCCTTCACTGAAAGACATAATAAGAAATAGAGTTATGAAACTTGTCCTACTGACTGCTAAATGTTTCTGAGGACATCGTTTGTTATATTCTGCTGTGTTTTTTTATGAAGACTCAATGGGAAATCCGTTTAATCTCAGTACTGGAAGTAGTCACACTTCTCCTGGCAACTCCTTACTCCACTTAATTTTTCCTACACTTGCTTTATACTGCCCCAATGCCTCCGCTTACTCATTTTTCACACAATTAAAAATGTCTTATTCACATAATTGGTTTTTTTTTTGTGGGTACCAGGGGTTGACCTCAGGACCTCGTGCGCCAGCAGGCGCCCATGCCGCTGAGCGATATCACCGGCCCTTTTTTCATATGTGGGTTCCGGGAGTTGAACTCGGGCCCTCGCGCTTGCCGGGCAGGCGCTTATGCCGCTGAACCATCTCACCAGCCCTCACATAATTGTTAAATGCAGCTATTTGGCAAATGGCATTCTGTGAGGTGATCTGGAAACCTATGCTCTTTTATCTCATTGATCTGGCATCTTCTACAGCTTCCTGTCCTCTGCACGCGGTCAGTACATGCATGAAGAGAGGGGATAAAGGACCATGCAGGAGGCGTGTGGGCTGTGGAGAGTGCTGTGTGCCATTGCTGCTTAGACTGCGACCACACGACCACACCAGCTGGTAAAGGATGCTGAAACATGGTTTGTGCCTACTTTCTTTTGTAAGTTGGTTCACATATTTCATTACCTAATCCTGTGTAAAAACCACCACATAGGTCAGTGGCTTAAATGGCAATAATTGTTCATATCTCTCATGGTGTCTGTGAGTCAGAAATTTAGGGAGCAGCTTAGCTGAGTGGTTTTGGCTTGGGGCTTCTCACGGGGTTACACTGAGATATCTGCTGACTTTCAGTTAACTGAAAACTTGAGGTTTGAGGGTCACTCTCACATGCCAGGCAGTACAACCTGGAGATCACAGATGCCAAGCTCTTTAATGATGCTTCTTACTAGTGCCAGGCCGTGGAGGCTGCCCTGTACTCCCAGAGGGCCAGACTTGCTGTGCTCAGTAATAACTGCCCCCAGCCCTGTCTATAGGCAAGAAGTCTGTTTCTCTACAAGTAAGCCTCTCTACAGAGCTGCTTAAATTACTCCATGACATTGGGGTTGACCTCTCTCATAAGGAATGACTCAAGAGGGAGGGTCTAAGCCATATGCCCTTTATGACCTGGCCTCAGAAGCCTCACATAGTCACCTTTCCCATAGCCTATTGTTCACACTGAACATCCTTGATTCAGTGTGGGAAAAGACTCCACAGGACATGAATACCAAGAGGCAACAATCTGTGGGGGCTATCTGGGAAACTAGCCACCACACAGACTTTGTACGGAAGAGATATCTCCTGCAATACCAAATTTTCTAAATTCTCTTCCACTTTGATTACTCAGATCAATTCTCCTATCTTCTGTGAAGTTTTCCCTGATCTCTCAACAGGTAGCAAGAACTCTTATTGTCTTTTTGAAAATATTGCATACACAGAGTCATACAGTATGCAATGTCTAGAGATTGGTTCTTTTCATTTGACACACCTTTGAGGTTCATCTAAGTCTGTTCATGTTTCATAACTAATGTACCTTTGTAAGAACATACTCTGCTTCTTCATTCACCTATTGAAAAACATTTAGAAAATTGGTGGCATATATGGTCAATGTATGTTTGTAAGAACCTGCCAAACTGTTCTCCAGAGTGAGTATAGTACTTTGCATTCCCCAAAAGTCTGAGAGATTCAGTTGGTCCTAATCCTCACCAAAACTTTATATTGTATTTTATTTTTAAGTCATTCTCACAGATACATGATGGTATGTCATTGTTTTAATTTGCATTTCCCTCAAAGATAAAGTATCTGTTCAAGTCTTTGCCTATTTCCTAATAGTTTGTTTTTCAATGATTTTATTACTTATTTGAGTTTAAGAATTATTTATGTATTCTGAGCAGAAGTCCTGTGTCAGATATGTGATCTGAAATTATTTTCAACCAATCGTGTCTTCTTACTCTGTCAGTAGCATTTTTGCTGAAGTTTTTATTTTGGTGAGGTTCAGTTTATTAATTTTTAATTTTATTGAATATATATATATATATATATATATATATATATACCAGGAGTCGAACTCAGGACCTCATGTTTGCCAGGCAGGTGCTTACACTGCTGAGTTGTCTCACCGACCCCTATTGATTATATTTTTGACCAGATGTCTAAGAACTCTCTACAACCATAGATTTTAGAAGTTTTCTTCTAGTCTCTTTCAATATTTTCCTTTTAAAAGTATTTTATATTTAAATTTATGATTCATTTTGAATGGATTTTTGAATAAACTATGAGGTTGTGAGGAACATTACAAAGATTTCTTGTTTTTAATTTTTCTACCGGGTTACCCAATAGTTTCAACATCATTTATTGAAATGATTGTCCTTCTCTGTTAAATTGTCTGTGAACATGCTGCATTTGTCAGCTTTCCCATTGCTAGAAAAAACATCTGATATCTGCAACTTACAGGAGAAGAGGTTTATTTGGCTCATGATTTAAGAGGATTCCATCCATGGTTGGCAGGATCCAAGGCAGGAACATCATATTGAAGGGAATGGTAGAGCAAAATTGTTTAATTCATGGAAGTCACGAAAAAGAGCATGGAAACAGCACCAGAGAGGAAGGGGCTGGGGACTAGATATAGCACCCAATGTCATGCCTCTATGACTCACTCAGACATACCCAGAATTGTGCCCCACCAATCCCCTGGGAGGTTCCCAAAAAAATCAAGTCCAGTGTAACTGTCACATTCCACCCCTTGTAAAACAGTCACCCAAATATATCTTTTAAAATCATATTTAATCTCCAAATAAACACAAAATCATAATTCTGTCTGATATGATACAACTATTCTGAGTACTACGAAAGCACAATAATTTCTTCCAACCAGCCCAGCATTGCTAGAAAATCCAAGTCTCCTGTGAGATTTAAGGCAAACACTTAGCTGTGAACTTTGTGAAGAAGTTACACAGTCCCAAGATAAACAATCTCTTTTCAAAAGAATGACTAATAGGGGAATAGAAAAGAATGAGACTAAATCAGTACCAAAACCCAGGGCAAACATAAGTCCTCTAGCTTTATATTTGTCATCCAGGGTATACAGTGGTAAGATGTGAATTCCAGAAGGCTTGGGCAGCTCCAATTATATGACCTTCCTGGTTGTAGCCCACACATCCTCTCTTTTCGGCTGGCTCCACTTACAACCTGTGACTTTGCTCTGCATATATTTCACATTCCTTGCATCTTCAACTTGCTGGGGTCTCCACTGTTCCTTTAGCTTCAGACAGCTTTACACTCTGTCTTCTAAGAGGCACATTTCTCCCAGGTCTTCCTGTGAAATCTGGAAGAGGGGCCAGTGAGATAGCTCAGTGGCATAAGCGCCTGCCTGGCAAGCGCAAGATCCTGAGTTCAACTCCTGGAACCCACATAAAGGAAAAAAAAAAAGGCCAGTGATATTGCTCAGTGGCAAAAGTGCTCGCTGGCAAGTGTGAGGCCCTGAGGTCGACTCCCGGTACCCACATAAAAATAAAATAAAATAAAATAAAATAAAATAAAATAAAAAGAAATCTGGAAGGAAGCCTGCATGTCCCCACAACTCTTGTACTCTGCATTCCCATAAAATCAACATAAAGTACATGATGCTAAGGTTTGCTACTAGCTCAAGCAGTAGCCAGGCCTCCTTGGATGTAGCTGCACTGACCTCTGAGTACTTGGATGGCTGAGTATGGTGAAATGAATCCAGATAACCAATTCCTTAGCCTCTTCTGGGGCAGGGCGCCCAAGTACTCTCTTCTCAAATGAGTGGTTTATACTTTTGCATCCTTTTGTCTGCCATAGGTGGAGTCTTGCTGATTTCCAAGATGATCTCAAGGTGTGTTTCTTCTTGTCCTGGTTAACAGCACTCAGTTTCTTTCTAATGGCACTAATCTCTTCAGCAACCACACCTCCTTTTCTTTTCTGACCAAAATTTATGTTTTTCAAATATTTTTACTCTGCTTTTTGCTCTTGATTTTCACTACAAATAGGGTTAAAAGCAACCTACAGTGCCTATCCCACAACATGAACATTGGACTGCCTTGAAATTTCCTCTGCTAGACCATTTAGTTAATAGCCCTTAAACTCAGCCTTCCACAAAGTCTCTGAACATGGGAAAAAATGTAAACACAATTTTTGCTGGAGTTTGTGATGCATGGCCTCTAGTCTGATTCTCAATAGAGTCCTCATTTCTATTTGAAATCTCTTGATGCTTACTGTCTGCATTCCAATGAGCATTCTGGTTTTATTTTCCCCTGGAACTGTGGTTTGAACCCAAGGACTTTGTAGCGAGCTATGTTCCCAGTCCTTTTTTTTTTTAATTTTAAATTTTGGGACAGGGTCTCTCTAAGTTGCTAAATTCCCCATCCTGCCTCAGCCTCTCATAGTGTTGGGATTTTTTTACAGGCATGCATCATCACACCCAGCTGACATTCTGGTCTTCTGGTATCTGACCAGAATCACTTATCAGGCTCTAAATCAGCCTTATAGGCTGATTGTCTAAAACCTTATTCTCCAGCCTTATTCTCCAAAACCTTTTTAGATTCTTTCCGCAAACCAGTTCTAAATGCTTCTAAACCACATGGTATAATCACAATTACAACCCCACTTCTCTGGTACCAATTTTCTGTTTTAGTCAGCTTTCCCATTGCTAGACAAAATACCCAACAACTGCGATTTAAAGAGGGAGAAGTTAATTTGGCTCACAGTTTCAGGGGATTCAGTCTATGGTAAGCTGGCTCCAAGGCAGGAGCATCATGGTGGAAGAGGATGGCAGAGCAAAGCTACTTAATTCAAGCTGACTAGGAAGCAGAGCAGGGGGACAGCACCCAGTAGGAAAGGGCCAGAAACCAGATATAGTGCCCAAAGTTATACATTCATGACCCACCCAGACCAGCTAGAAATGTGCCCTACCAACCCCCAGGAAGCTCCCAAGTCAATCAAGTTGATAATTCAGCTTAACTGTCATGTTTACCAAAAGTCAGTTGGTCATATTTATGTGGATGTGTTTCTGGACTCCATTCTGCTCCATAATGCTGAATTATGTATTTATTGTTTCACTAATATGAGAATGTGTGATTCCTCTAGATTTATAACACATTTTAAGAAAATGAAATGTATTTTCCCCATTTTAATTCTTTTTCAAAATTATTTTGGCTTTTCTAGTTCTATTGCCTTTTCATAGAAATTTGAGTTCAGATTTTCCATATCTAGAAAAATCCTGTTGGAATTTTGTTTGGAAGTTTGTAAAACTTATAGATTAATTGGGGGGACTGACATCTTTACTATTGTGAGTGTTCCAGTTCATGAACATAGTATATCTTCCTCACTTTTATTCATCTTTACTTTCGTGCATTAGAACTTTGTAGTTTTTTAGCATACATATCCTGAAAGTATTTTGTTAGATTTATACCTGATATTTCATTATTTGGGGGACAATGCAAATTGTACCACCTTTGAAAATTTCTTTACTTTGTCAGCATATAAATATGATTGATTTTTGCATGTTGACTTTGTATTCTCTAATTTTGCTAAACTCACTTAATTTTAGGAGTTTCCCCTGGATTCCCTGAAAATGTCCACATGAGCAATTATATCACCTGGGCTAAGGACAGCTTTATTTCTTCTTGGACCAAGGAATAGCTCTGTCCAATGCAATTTGTAGTTTTAGTTTTTTGAGGAATCTCCATACTGATTTCCATAGTGGTTCTACCAGTTTACCTTCCTACCAACAATATAGAAGGGTTTGTCTTTCTCTGCAGCCTTGCCGCATTTGTTGTTATTTGATTTCTTGATGATAACTATTCTTTCTGGAGTAAGATGAAGTTTCAGAGTTGTTGGAATTTGCATTTCTCTAAAGGCCAGTGAGCTGAACATTTTTTTCATGTATTTATTGGCCATTTGTATTTCTTTTTCTGAGAAGTGTCTATTCATTTCAGTTGTCCACTTTTTGATTGGGTCTTTTCTTTTGGGGGGGTCTAATTTTTTGAGTTCTTTATATATTCTATTGTTTTTTTGGGGGGGGGGACTGGGAATGGAACTGAGGACCTCACACTTGCCAGGCAGGCACCATGCCACTGAGCTATATCCCTGGCCCCTTTATATATTCTAGATATGAGTTCTCTGTCTGAGGAATAACTGGCAAAACTTTTTCCCATTCTGTAGATTGTCTCTTCACTTTGAGGTTGTTTACTTTGCTGTATCTAAGCTTTTAAATGTGATATGGTCCCATTTGTTGATTTTTGGTACTATAACTTATGCAATTGGTGTTCTGTTCAGAAGGTTCTTGCCTGCATCTGTGTCTTCATACTTACATATTTTATCTTCCAGCAGATTGTTTCTGTTTTAACATTTATATCTTTGAACAATTTTGATTTTAGTTTAGTACATGGTGAGAAATGTGGGTCTAGATTCAAGCTTCTGCATGTGAATAGCCAGTTTTCCCAGCACCATTTATTTAAAAGGTTATCTTTCCTCTGGCATATACTTTTTGGCCCCTTTTGGCCCCTTTGTCAAATGTGATCACAAAGATCACATATGATTTTGGCCCCTCTGAATGTGCTTGGGGCTGTTTCTGCATCCTCTATTCTGTTCCATTGATCTACATGTCTGTTTTTCTGCCAATACCATGCTGTTTTTAATTACTGTAGCTTTGAAGTATAACTTGAAGTAATCATGTACCTTTTCTTCTTTAGACTGCCAGTGTGAGAAGTTGTATCAGTTCAATCTGGCTATGAAGTTTGCATATTGATCCAGCCTTGCATTTCTAGGATATAGTCCACTCAGCCACAGTATATTCTTTTTTACATATTGCATAATTTGATTTTACCTTTATTGTAGAATTGTGCATCAAGCATCAGGAGCATTGTGGGTTTGTAGTTTTCTTTTCTTTTACTGTCTGTTTGATTTCCTGCCAGGGCAGTGTTAGGCTCATAAAAATTTTTGGAAAATATTCTCTACTCCTCTCTGTTCCGAAACATATTGCCTAGAATTCATAATATATTTTCTTTAAATATTTGTTAACTAGTGAAGCCCACCCAGGCCTCAAGATTTGGGAGGGGTACTTTTAACTATGAACCAAATTTCTTTAGTAGCTAAAAACTTGTTTTTTATTATAACCCAGACATGATCTACCTTGTTAAACACTTCATGTACACATAAAAAATGTATATTTGCTGTTTGTTTGGTCGAGTGGTCTGTAATGGCAACTATAGCCAGCTCATGGTGTTGTTCAGTTTCTCTATATCTTGGTCGATCCAAAGTGAACTAGTTCTACTGATACTGAGAAAGAAGTGTAAAAGTCCTTAGCTATGATTTTCAATTTGTCTATTTCTTCTTTCAGTTCTGTTTTTGCTTAATGTATTTTGAAACTCTCTTGTTGGGTAGATGCACATTTGATTAGATGTTATCCCTTCTTATTAAATTTGTCATATTGTAATTACATAATATTTCTCTTATCCCTGATAATTTTCTTTGTTATGAAGTCTACTTTGTATGATATTAATATATCACTTCCAGAATTTTTTGATTAGTGTTGGCATGGTGTTTCTTTTTCTGTCCCTTTACTATATCTTTATCATTAAAGTTGAAGTATGGGCCGGTGAGATGGCTCAGCAGTGTATACACCTGTCTGGCAAGCATGAGGGCTCGAGTTCGACTCCCAGAACCCACATACAAAAAAAGGGCTGGTGATATCGCTCAGGGGCACGGGCCCCTGCTGGCATGCGAGGTCCTGAGGTCGACACCCGGTACCCACAAAAAAAAAAACAGTTGAAGTAAATTTCTTGTAGGTAGAGTGTAGTCATTTTTTAATCCATTCTGGTAATATCTGCCTTTATTGGGTATAGTAGTTTTAGGTCACTAACATTATATGTTACTTTTCATATGCTTTACTTATGCCCTTTTTAAATTATTTTTTCCCTCCTTTTCCTTCTTCCTACCTTAGTTTATGTCATTTGAGTGTAACTTCATATTCATTTTAAATTATCTAGTGTGGGTTTTTATTTATTTATTTATTTATTTTGTACTAAGACTCGAACTCAAGACCTCATGCTTGCCAGGCGGGTGCTGTGCTGCTGAGCTATATTCGCAGTTTTCTACTGTGTTTTTGACTACATTTTTTGTGTGGATGTTTAAAGGTATTTCAGCATACAATATATATATTTAGACTTTTACAGCTTTATAGTCAATAATTTACCATTTCAGATGGAACACAGAAATCTTACTACCACATGGCCCTTATATCTTTACCCTGAAACCTTTGTGTTGTAGTTGCTTATGTTTTGTACCTACATGTATTCAAAACCCCAAAAGGGAAGTAGTCCATTGTATTTACCTAGATTTACCATATCTGCTGTTATTTATTCATTCTTGTTGTGATGTTTTCTTTTGATGCCATTTCCCATCTCTTTGAAAAAAAGTCTTTCAGCAATTCTTCTAGCGTAGGCCTCTTAGCAGCAAATTCTTTTAGCTTTCCTTCATCTGAGAATACTTATATCACCTTCATTTCCAAAGCATTTTTTATGGATAGAAATTCTTGGCTGAGAATTTCTTTCTTTCATCACTTTCAGAATTTGTACAACTACTTTCTGGTCTCCTTGGTTTCTGACAAGAAATCTGCTGTCATTTCTCTGGCTACTATAAAGATAATTTCTTTGTCTTTTGTTTTCAATAGTTTATTATGTGTATGGGTATTTTAAAAAATTTATTCTATTTGGGTTTGCTAAGCTCATTAACTATGTAGATTTGTGCTTTTCATCAAATTATGGTATATTCAACCATTATTTCTTCAAATATTTTCTTTCACTACACTCTTTCTTCTCTTCTTCAGAGGCTATGATGGCAGAAATGTTAAAACTTCTGGTATCATATCAGTTCCTGAGGCTACACTTAGTTTTCTTTCCTCAATCTTTTTTTTCCCCTCCTTACTTTTGTTCAGATTAGGTAATTTTTGTTGGTCTAGCTTCTAGTTTTTTGACTCCTCTGTTATTTCCATTCTGCTCTTGAGCATATCCAATGAGTTTTAAAATTTCAGTTGTTTTTTCGGTTATGTAGTATTCATTTAGTTTTTCTTCATATTTCCTATTTCTTTGATGAGACCATGTTTTCATTTATTTTCAGAGTTTTCATTCTTCCCAGTTGATGCATTTTTAGGATAGCTACTTAAAATATTTTTAATCTCATCACTGACATCTGTGCATTTACATCCTGTAATATTGACATCCTGTAATATTCAGTGATAGTTATGGTTTTGTATGCTGAGTAATTTTGGACTGTGCCCTGAGAATTTTAGATATATATTATGAAAACCTGAGTTTTGTTTAAATCCTGTGGAGAGTATTGGCAATTTTGTTTTAGTAAACTATTTTCATGCTGGGTTTAGGCTACATAGTCTAAACATTCTTGTGTGGGCTATGGTTTCAATGTCAGTTTTGGTTTCAAAGCCCTTGCAATGCCATTTAAGTTTATCCCACATGTATGTCATCCATTGGCCAATCGGAGCCCTAGGTGGAGGTCTATCTCATGATTCAGTTCTCGTAGGGTATGCTGTGCTGATTTGGGTCAAATTCATGTGTCGTAGCTCAAGAATGAATCCAGCAGTTCATAAACAATTTTGTGGGGTCATCCCCTAGACTTCTTCCCTGTTGCAGTCTCTCTGATACTTTCCACTGATCTGGGCTCCCCGTTTTGATTCTCTAAGTCACAAAGACGGGGCCTTATTTACCCTACTCTTTGACTTACTTCTTGTGGCTATACCCAGATCCAGAAAAAGAAAGGAAAACAACAGCAATTCTTAACATTTTGTTGGTGCCACAGATATACTGACACGAACCTGCCCTCAGATTTCACACCTCTAAGAGCCCCTGTGCTGTTGCCACAGTAAGACTGCTTGGGAGTCAGGGTATAAGAGAATGGAGATAAGAAAAGAGCGGGGGCTGTCTTCCTATCTGAGTATTAGGAGCTTTCTCCTGCTTTTCAAGCCGGAAGTAGATGGCTGCTCCAGAAGCTCTGTCTGCACACAATTTCCAGATTTGAGGCTGCACCGAATTCTGTCTGAGGAGTATCAGCAGGAAAAATTGGGATTTCAAGTTCTGGTGTTCTTTTCCAATAAGCTTCAACTTCTTTTTTTTTTTTTTTTTTTCCCAGATTCTCTATTCATTTTGCCCAGGTTTAAAGCTGAGAAAGACAGAGGGTGATTACTTTATCTTATCTAGAACTGTATCATTAGATGTAAAACTTAGTCTTTCCATTCCCTCTGATGTCTGGTTTCTATATCTACAAGGGTTAGAAGCAGTTTTCATCTTTGCACCCTCTTATAAGACTGGCGAAGTACCTTGAATGATTCTACTTTCTGCATGCTTATATAATTATGTATTTCTCTATTTATTTTATTGTTTGTTATTGTTTTCCCATTGTTCTCTAAAGTTCTGGAGATAGAGACCAAGTTATATATGCCTCAAAACACTTCAAAACATTTAGCACAGTATCTGATATACAGTAAGAACTTAATAGATGCTTGTGGAATAGATACTGCATGAATGAATTAGAAAGGAAGGTAATAACTGAGAAGTAACCCTTGCCAGATTTCTCTGGCTTTTGTTACAACTATTCCTGGAAGCTCCCATATTTTGGTTCACAGATTGCTGGGAATTTCAAATTTGTCCACTATAATTTGTTCCTCCTATATTTTCCAACCTGCCTTTTAGTTAGGCGTGGCCATGGAACTGATCTTATTGCAGTGGTTGTATTATTTCCAGGCCTGGAGTTCAGAACTGGCATTCTCCATATTTCCTTTTCTACTGGCTGGAGAAGGCCCCTAGTGACCTTGGAACCCAAAAGTTGAAAGCAGCTGAGGCTCCATCATCCTGAATTCTTGTTTGTTTGTTTTTTTTAATGCAGGTACCGGGAGTCGAACTCAGGACCTTGCGCTTGCCAGGCAGGCGCTTACGCCACTGAGCGATATCACCGGCCCATCCTGAATTCTTAAATGACTTTAGGAAGCAGAACCCTCCCCCTATCCCATCAATCCTTAACCAAGAACATCTGCTCTGAACTGTGATGGGGGGAGAAAAAACTTGCATGGTATCAAATCACTCAAATTTGGGGGTTTGTTTATTTATTAATAACATTTAACTATGATAGAGCACCCAATAGAATTTTCTCAGTCCAAACCAGGTTCCGAGTTTGGTAAACATTATACATGGGGAGAGCTGTATTCCCCATTGTCTCTGGCACTGTGTGTCTTAGGGAAAGGTTACTCGTGGTGTGAAGCTTCTGGGCAGTTCTGGAGTAGGAGGCTGTGGTGAGAAGGTCAGGTTCTATTCCTGGCTCTGCCCCCACTGGCTATGTGTATTTAGCCAATGAAAATTACAGCACAGGTGCTCCAACAACCCACCCACGGGGCCAAGACGTGAAAGCAAAAGCAATCGCCCCAGCAGAAATGCAGGTGATGATTTCTACTGCAGGAGAGAATATTGTTCTTATGACTGTTTCTTCCAGGTGCCAGTTGTCTCAACACATGATGCCGTCAAATCTCACAGACACTGCTTACTGATTCCAAGCCCGGCCAGCCAAGGGGAGCATTTTGACCTTTCTTTGGTGCAGGCAGACTGCAGATGCACCAATCAAAATCCCTGTCCTTGTCAGTGTCAATTTTCTAAGCCATATGATGAATATTTAGTTGATTTAGCTAAAGACAAATAAATTTTTAAAATGCCACAAGGTACAGCATATTACTGGAACCCACCAATCAATGCTGCCAGCTGCAAACTTTTCTGGCAGGAATATATTCTATTTTTACAGCATTTGTTCTATCAAATCCACATACTCTAAACAAGTTCTTGAAGTGTCCATGCCACCCAGAGGAGGGATAGCTATTCCTCATCATCGTGTACCCAGCTCTTCTGTGGGGAAGGAACTGCAGCAATTGTTTCTCAGGATCAAAGTTTTCTCAAAGTCAGAGATTCCTTATTTCCCATGCTAAGGATTAGAGCTTTCCCCACCCTCCCTGTAAGTATCTGCCACCATATGAGACACCTTTTTGTCTGTAGGACTTGTTGTCCCATTATTTGGCCCTCAGCCCTGGAATAATTACCACCACTAATGTTTAGGTATCTAGTAGGCATCAGAATCACTTTGAGAACATTTTATATATGTGAGTGGAGGCTTGTGAGATTCACTTTCTGGGATTCGTATTCAGCAAATGTAAGATGAGGATCAAGATTCTGCAATTTTCACTGGTACGCCATGCGACTCTGATGCTGGTGAATCTGAGACCACACATTTAGGAACATTCTTTCCTCTTGGAGGTGAGCAATCATTCTAGAACACAAGCAGTTTATAATATACCCCTAAAAATTCTTTGATGGTTTTGAGACAGGAAGGTAGGATGTGGCTAAAACTGGCTGGGAAAGGAGGCGCAACAAGATTCCAGAACACATACATGCACAGAATGGTTCCTAAAGCACTGCACATAGACATCTCGTGAGAACTCAAACAGGTTTTCCATAGGATGGCCTAGCTCTAACCTCAGCCCAAGGAGTGGGTGACACAGAAAGGACAGTCCACATTAAGTTCCCACCAGTGTTCCCTCTTGCATAGTGGCCGCCCTCATGCTATACGGTGCACTTCTTTTCCTACTTTTACTTGGCCCGAACTCGCTCTGTAGAGACTGTTTCTTTTCCTACCTTTAACAGAAACTTAGCTACCATTCGTGTTTGTCTTAACCAATTCTTTGCTCAGGACAGAAAAAAACCTAGAAACCACCTCCAGAAGGAGACTCAAATACCCCAAAATCCAGTAACTGTTTCCTATCACCATCAGGATCAGGAACAGACTACTTAGATGGCACATCACGGCTCACGGGGAATGTCTTCTCACCCGTATTTATCTAGCCAGGATTCTCATCTGCTTCCGTCACCTTCATTTCAGTCATTCTGGCTTTTGTTTTGTTGTTGTTGTGTGTGTGTGTGTGCGCGCGTGTGTGTGCGTGTTTTAAGGATATGCTGTACTTCTGAGGCAGGAAGGCAGGGCATGGCAAAGGTGGCTGGGGGAGTAAGCCTGACCTGTGAATTACAAAATCCCAGGACACATGAGCAGGACAATTCTCAGGACTCCATATGTGGATTTCCCTGAAAAATCACGATGTGTGGAATGAACAAAAAGAGACAGTCGCCATTAAGCACTCACTACCATGGCATTTCTCATGGTAGCCTACCCCGTGCCCCAGGGTGTACTTTTCCTTCTATTTTATATTTTTATTTTATTTTTCTCTCTTTTACTCAGACCAAACTTGCTCTGCAGAGCCAGTTTTTCCCTTACTCTTCACTTCAAATTTTTCCTACCTCTTTAATTTTTCCTACCTCAAATAAATTTGCAACTTTGTCACTGTTTTTGCTTGCTTCATTCAATTCTTTGTTCGAGAAAGAAAGAATCTAGAAACCACATCCAGAAGGAGACTCCAGCACCCCAAAACCCAGTAACACTTTGACATTTTTGTGAATGTTTCACTCTCTCGATACTCCCCCCACCCCTACTCACAGTCTTTATGTAGTCTTTGTGAGCCCCCTCTTCACCTTAGGAAATCTTGCCACTCCTTCCTCAGGAAGTGCCCCTCTCCGTGCATTTACACCTCTCCCCATCCCCCACTGAGAGCACTTAGCACCACTGCAGGGCTCACCCTTCACTCGCAGGTGTCTCCCACCAGGGCCACAGCACCTTTCAGCAGGAATCATGTACTTAATCTCAAGCCTCCAGGGAGCTGGGCTGAGAGATGAGGACAATCAGTGCAGGCAGAGGTGGGTTTGAAGACAGCTGCCCAAAGTCCTACTCCATATGGGGCATCAAAAATCAGTTGCATAACTAGGAATGTTTTTTGTTCCCATAAGAACAGACTCCTCAAGGAAAAGTGACCAATTATTACTTCTGGTGCAGACACATTGCTGCTGAGTATTTTGGCAATATCCTCTCACCGGAAAACTGATAAGTAACCAAATGCTGCTTATAGAAGCGCTGGACTCTTGCAAGATCATGCTATGCACCCAGTGCTCTTAATGTGGGGCTTCTACCAAACAGACCAATACACTAAAGAGCCCAATGTTGATCAAAGTGGTGCCTCAGTGTATGAAGTGAGTAGAATTGCACACGGAATTTCAGGGCACCAAGACTGAAGGGAGGAAGAGCCAGCTGCTCTCTTGGCCTGTTCCTGCTGTTACTTGAGAGATAAAGATCATTCTCAGAATGGCATTATATAGTTGGGTCTTTTTGTTACAGAAATTTAGCCGTCACCTTAACTAATATGGATGGTGTCCATAGTCCCCGTAGGCAAACTTGTTAGGATGAGAGGTAATGAGTTCTCTGTCTCTTGCCCCAGTGTCTTCTGCAAGGAAAGCTCTGTGGAGAAAGCAAGTGGGTAGAGCTCAGCCTGACCGTTTCCTGCATGCACCTGGTAACCCACACAATTAACCCAACAGCAGCAGGCTTTCCTCCTTCCCTCCCTTGAGGAAACGAGTGGAACAAATGAAAAAAAAAAAAAAAAAATAAGCAGTGTCTACAGTAGAAAGCACTTCCTCCCTTTGATACTTCAGAATTTGGGTGCCCACCATCAATTAATACCAGAGAAATAACAGGAAATTCTCTGGGGATAAATGTGAAAAGGGAGGCACTTGCTTTTGAGCTCTCTGGATAACAAGTCCGGGAAAAGCCAATATCTTTCTTTTGCAGGCTTCTGCTACCTTCTCACAAACACAATTATTGCATCTGCATCCAGTAGCTCCCCACCTTCCAGGAAACAACAGAACCTTGCCATTCCCTAGCTTCCCAAGAGCCTGCAAAATAGACATCACCAATCCCATTCTGTAAATGGGAAAACGGAGGCTCAGAGGTTGAATGATTTAAAGTGCAGAATAAGTAAGCAAAAAAGCCAGCAGGAGATAAGAGTTTGCCTAACTCCCCAGTCAATTTTCAGTTCCCCAGATAACACAGAGCCTAAATAAACCTACATCAACACCATATGGTAGCTGCAAAGCAGGGGGATACTGGGCACTGGTACTAAAATGGGCTATAAAAGGAAGATAGTTTTGTACTTGTGCATAGTCAGGGAGCAAACTATCCTTTTGATAATTCTCATCATTTTTAGTTCAGCTCCCCAGGATGACCTGAGTTTTGAGGAACCTGAAACTCTACTAGCATCTATCCTGTATTCATTTTTTAACACAAATGTTTTTAAAAATCAGAATTGTTATGAATGCCTGATAGATAGCAACTTAATTAAGTATGCATAGAATTCTGGTTTATCACATATTCTTCTTGGCTAGAAATCTTGAGGTCCCTTTAAAGGACTTTCTTTGAATTTTGAAATGAAAACATGTTCTGTGTTCTTTTGGGATAAGCTGTTTGAGAATTTTCTTCAATGCCAGTGTGAAACTTAGATTTAGAAAAACTACATTGCAGACCTGTTAACATATAACAGCCACCAAGTAATCCAATGAGCAGTCCCTGGCACATAGCGCCATATCCCACTAGGCTGCCATAAGGGGCAAATACAATTTGTCTATAGAATTAGGCTTCCCAGTTAGAGTCCCTCCTTTGGGTGTGTGGTATACTGTGGACTACAAGCAGATTTAGTGTCCCCAAACAGATGGGCTTTCCCTTTATGGACCATTCTTAAGTTTTCTAGGCAAACTGCAGCTGTGCTAATGTCCCTTTGTGTAAAGAATTGTTTAAGTTGAACCGCTTCCTTTTACCTGATGTGTATTCAGAGTTTTGAGCCAGGGACAACTGGGATATGGAAACATCTGCAGAAAAAAAGAGATTCCCTTCTTTGTGTTCTTTAGCACTGGCTGCTATAGGCAGGAAAATCTTCTTCAGATATCAGCGAGAGCCTTTAATTGCAAACAACAAACCCGGTCTACCTAGCGGCAGCAGGAAAGAGAATATAGTAAAGCCTTTGTGATGGCTCAAGGAATTTCTAGTATGCCACAGAATCAAGCTGGGAAGATTTGCAGGTAGAAACAGTGCCCTGGCCCACTGATAGACTGCTCCATGGGGCAGGACTCTCTGGCCTTGCTGCGTCCAGGAGCAAGATGAGTCTCTACCTTCTTGGCCAGAATGCTTTCATCACAGCGTCATGTTATCTTATAGATCTGGAACATTCTCCAAAAGCTCATGTGTAGAAGACTTGGTCCCCTGCTGGTGGTGTTCCTGGGTGGTGATCCAAACTGTAGGAGGAGGGGTCTAATTGGAGGAAGTAAGTCACTGGGGTCTTCTCTCTGAAGAGTTGTCCTTGGCCTCTCCTCTCCCCCCCTCACCTGCCCCTTTTTCCTTCCCAGTCACTGTGTAGTGAGCAGCTCTGTTCTTTCACCATGATGTTCTGCCTCACCACAGGACCAGAAACAACAGAGCCAAGCAACCATACAATGAAACCTCTGGAACTGTGAGCCAAAAAAACCTTTCCTCCTTTAAGTTGATTTTCTCAGGTATTTGTCACAGTGCCTGAAAGCTGACTAACACAGGAAGTTGGTACTGAGAGGTGGGCTTGTTTCTGTGACTACTGTATACCTGACCATGCAGCTCAGAAATCTTTGGAGCTGGCTTTCAGGAGGAGTTTTGAAAAGTTTGGAGAAGCACGCTAAAGAAAGCTCGGAAGATTGTAAGCAGGGCTTACCAGGCAATTCTGGTGTGATCTCAGAAGCGCAGAATGGTGATAGGAATGCAGATGATAAAGTCCGTGCTGATGAGTTTTCAAATGGAGGACTCTGTTGGGAACTGGACTAGAGGCCATGTCTGCTACATTCTGGCAAAGAACTTGTCTATACTGTGTTCATTCTCTGAGACTTTATGAGAGGCTGAGTTTAAAGGTGACAGACTAATTTTTCTGGTAGAGGAAATTTGAGGGCAGCATATTATTCAGGCTGTGGCATGGGTATTGCTTGCTCCTTTTTGCCAGATTTACAGTGAATCATGAGCAAAACAGCATAGCAGAAAAATTTGAGAAACTTGGCCAGAAAAGAAACACATGTAAAGTTGGGGTCAAGGAATATGTAGTTACTGAAGAGATTAACACCGTCAAAAAGGATAAGGGGAAGTAAGAGATTAAGATGTGAAATGTACATGTACCAATTTCCCATGATGAGTGTATTCATTATGTATTGCAAACATATATTAATAAAAAAATAAATACATGATAAAAAAAAAGAGAAAAGCCAAGTCCTTTGTACTAAGACAATAGGAAAGAGGACTTGAGGGTGTCTCAGGAATTGGCCAGACCCCACCCATTGCAGACCCAAGTGTCAAATGTATAAACCTTTCATTTGAGAAGAAAGTCCTCAGGAACCCTTTTGCCCACAGGGCCAACTAGAAAGTTATTTCCCCAGGATTCCTCTCAGAGTTCTCAGCTATCCAGGCACTCAGAGATCACTATAGCCACCATCCCAGCAGGCTTGGTTACTGTTTGAACTGGTGACAGACACTGGCATTGTCCATATGATGCTGTTTTTGCAGATATATGGAATTTAAGGGTTGAGAGCTCAGGGAGGTTTTCAACCAGATTTCAAAGGAAGGTTTGGGAGGCCAGAGAGTGTATGGTCAGTCGGAATCTCTGCAGGAAGCCTCTGACAGGGTGATACATGGAATCCTAAGAGTGAAACTGAAGCTGCAGTGGAGAACCCAGAAAGTTAGAAATACCAGGAATGCAGAATGTCTGCCAAGGAAAGCTGCAGGCAATGAGCAGAGCCAAGGCAAGTGAGAGGCATTACGAGCTGCAGCTGGCGAAGTCATAGGGGAAGGCCTTATGACCTGGCTGCCAGACATGGAGTTACAGGGTTAAATGTTTACTCTGCTGAGTTTTGGTATTGCCTTCGTCTGAGTCTTCCTTGGTATTTTCCTATTCCTTCCTTTTGGAATGAGAATGTGTACTCTGTCCCACCACAGTACGTTGAAACTACGTAACTTTTTTTTTTTTTTTTACCTTTATAAGGGCTCATAGCTAAGAGTTTGCCTTGAGTGTCATTCAGAGCAGATCTTGGACTTGGGACTGTTGAGCAGAGTTTGGGGGCTCTTGGGGGAGATGGACTGAATGCATTCTGCATTATGATATGGTCATGAGCCTTTGAGGCCCAGGCATTGCATGTTATGATTTGGATCTGGAAGGTTCTCCAAAAGCTCATGTGTAGGAGGCTTGGTCCCCAGCAGCTGGAGTGATTGGAAAGTGATAGAAACTTTAGGATGTGGAGCCTAGTTGGAGGAAGTAGGTCACTGGGGATATCTTTAAAGGGTATGTTTTGATATGGTCTCTCTCTTTCTTCCTCTCTCCCTCTTCCTCCCTTTTGTCCTTCTCTCCCCTTCCTGGCTACCATGAGGTGACAAGCTCTGCTCTTCCACACACTGTCTGCCTCACCATAGGCCCATAGCACTAGCTCAGTGACAATGTACTGCAACCTCTGAAACCATGATGGAAAATAAATCTTTGCTTAAGGTTTGTTTGTTTGTTTGTTTTTCCCCCAGGAGTTTGTCACAGTGGTAAAACGTTGACTAACACAGATGACCTACTCTATGACATTCTCTTTCAAAATGAAACTCACATTATTCATCTGGTCATGCGGCTCATCGCTAGCTATTCATGAGGCTGGGAAAACTAGTGTGTAACCTCTACCTTTGGAAAGTGGAAGATCTCTCAAACACTGAAAGGATGTTCCAAAAGTAAATGGTTATTCAAGCAAAAAGCATGCCTACAACATCTGCTTTTTGGCTGTCTAACCATCCTATAAACCTTCTCCTATACTAAAATTCTAAACAACTACAGTCACGAGAACAAAATGCCCCTGCTTAATATTATGTAATTGTTCCTTGCATACTTGAGAAATGTGCTCACTCTCTCCTCAAAGGAGGATAAGGGAGAGCACCCTCAATTTCCACACTAAGCTCCAAGCTCGGGTCATCAGGGGATGCTCACCTCCTCAGTTCACTCACAATCCCATATTGATGTCACATGACCCAGGTACTGCTCTGTACCTACACATACACTATAAAACGAGAGGGAAGCAGAAGAAGGGAAAAAACAAATAGTTGGTGTACATAAGTACAGCAAGGAATAAAAATGAATGTCTATGCTCTCATTTATGTGGCTATACGGATATGGATGTTTTATGACACCCTTCCTCCACAACCATACCAGGCTCTTCTTGCCTTCAAAACCAGGATATTAGTGGGCTAGGCTTAACTTTGCCTGGTGAGGTGTCCATTACAACCTTCATTTATGGAGAATGAAACCCCTCTGTGGTTCTGGTGTGTTGTTGCTTTAGTCTCCCATTGAGTTCTAGTACCAGACATGGCAATACTTGTGGAGGTACCCAGAAGGATCTCCAGAATTCCAGAAATACTCCTTGTACAAAAATTATAACTTTCTTTGTCATGCCTTGTTAATCAGAATCAATCACCAAAGTCAATGTTGCAAACTCTTTACTGCCTGATTTTCTGGTAGTGTGAAGAGTCCAAAATAGCCTCTTCTTAGTAAGAATAAATCTTATTTTCCAATTCAATGGAAAATGTTCCTGATAGAACCATTCCTCTGTTGATCACTAAGACTTTTAAATTGGCAGAATCCAAGATCACAAGGACTGAATGCAAAACCTTTGCAGTAGAGTCATTAGATATAATGTTGAGAAATACCTCTCTTGCTTCTGCCCTTTCATTCTGAATCCTGTGCACTTTGATTATAGAAGTGCAAAGAATGTCATTAGCATATCATGGTTCAGAGAATGTATCACATCTTACACAGGATACTCCAGACTCACAAGTTGTTATTGCCAGCTGATACCATAACTGAAACTTCAATGAATATTTTAACCATTCTGCAGGTCCAGCTGCTTCTTGGTGAAGGAATAGATGTTAGGACCAATGGGATTTTTTTTTCCCCTGGTACCGGGAATCGAACTCAGGACCTTGCACTTGCCAGGCAAGCATTGTGCTGCTGAGCTATATCCCCAGCCCTGGGAATTTGGGATTCTGTGAATCACTGAACACTTCTTATATGTCCTCAGTTTAAATTCTCAAGGTCCCTTTCTTCCCTATTAAGTCCTAACTTTGAATTAAGACAGTTGATAAGGCTATGATTTTGATATACATTATAATTTGGCAACTTCATCAGGATCAAGTTTAGGCTTTAGCCCTTTACCTGAAAGGGATACTTTAGCTTGGGACCAGGAGGTACCTCTTTCTCTAATCGTGCTCTGAGTAGAGAATTCAAGCTCTTCAGTGCAGCCAGAAGTAACCCGAAAAAATTTCATATCATTAATATTGTTTGAGTTCCTTCCTCCTACTGGATCTCCTAAGCCTCCCTTTCATAGGCTGCTAATCTCAGGTAACCATAGAAGAATATTTAAAATACCCTACTAGTATTCAGCTGTTAATGCTAGCTGGGTTTGTAAGGCCTTCTTATCCAAAAGGCTAGAAAACCAAGACTAGCTACCCATTTCTTTACCCTCAAGATGAATTTCTTATTGGTTAAGGGGTTCTTAGTTGCAAACAACAGATCCCATTTTACTTAATATGTGCAGATGTGTAATATTGATCATATTAAGTCATTCAGAGAGAGCCAGATAATTAAATATAAAGGCCATCAAACCATGAACAATGTCCAAATGATGCCACATTTCTGTCCTTGCTTCCAGCACAGTATTGTAGCTCACTTGGCTGATACTGGGCACAAGACACCTTTCCTAGGACATTTATCACCCTTCTTCTGAAAGATGATCATCCCTCCACCAGTCTCCCAGCAGTCTACTTAATACTTCTTTCTTCACATCATGCCCTTCTAAATATCATAAAAGTGTTTTTGACCCTAGGTCCTGATCATATAACTGTGCCCTAACTTGCAAAAGGTTATGGCAGATTCACAATGTGGGAAAATGACCAGATATATAAAATATGTTCAAAACATGAATAATGTTTACTCTATATGTGGATACCTCACATTTTTAATTAGAATGAGACTGTTTGATTTTTTTAGTGTTCTGTTCCATCAACCTGCCAACGCCTGTAAAACCAGGAACAGAATCAGAAAGATGCGATGTCCAGAGATTATCTGATTGAATCCCTCCCCTGTATCTGGAAGGTGCAGAACTATTTACTCCTATCGCACGTGTGAAGCAAATGATTCTGAAGGAAATCCAGTGCCCTGTACACCGATATCTAAATTCCCACTGTGTTGTCACTGCATTTTATATGGCTCTTTGACATCCTTGTGTAAAAGATCATGTTTTTCCAATCTTGAAAGTATAGGATAATCGTGCTTATAAATTTTTTTAATGTTACACATAAGTCCATACCTAGGAGAATGATGAAAAAATAATAGATACAAAGGTGTGCTTAAGGTTCCCCATGGGAATTTTATACAGTGCTGCAAGAAACAACTTGAGTGGGCATCTTTTGTTATGCACTGAGCATCTATTCCCCTTTCTTTTGGTAATAGTATTACAATTCCACTGGGAAGATTCTCCTCACATCAATCCATGTGGCTGGTGGGACTATCTGTCCTTTTGTGCCCTCAGCCAAGGGCACAGAAGCACTGACCAACCAGAATATTCCACTCTCCTGCTTTGGGATGATTATGCAGTCCAACTCAGTGCACCAAAATGCAGTCTTTGATTGGGGTCCGGGTTGAGAAACTCCTAGACTTGAAGAGCAGGATATATACAAAGAGAGACTAAAAACACTGTGTGTATCTATCCCAACATTTCTGCCACTTTCTGAAGAATTCTAGAAGTCCTCTTATGTCTTTATGAATGCAATAAAAAAAATGTGGTGAGTGCTGCTGCCAAGTGCTATCCAATGAACAGAGAGGCTTGTACAAATATTACAGTGTGTCCTCATTCACTGGGCCTGGCACCGTGCAACTTCTGGTTCTTCCGCAAAGTCAAAATGACCATGAAAAGTAAACATTTTGAACCAGGTCAGGATATGGAGGCAGCTACAACAGTGCAGTTAAAGGTTCACAAAACAGGACTTTCAGAACTGCCTCAGAAAGTGGCAAGGATGGTGTGATAAGTGTGTTTGAAGCGAGAGAGAGGATTTTGAGGGGGATTGATGACAATGTGTCCTTTACAATAATAATTTTTTTAAAAGTTTAAACATGCATTGTCATTTTTAATCACACCTGTACCTGGAGCTGCTGGGGGATCGCCATGAGAGAAGCTGCCTGGGAATAAGATCATCACAGAGAAAGTCACAGCTGAAAGACAGAGTTCAGATGCTGATATGTTTAAATTCCTGAGACCAATTTAGCTCAACCCAAGAATTTCAACTGTTTAGGCTACTAAACTTCTTTGCTTGTTTTTGACTTACTTTTCCTTAAGTTTCCCACATATGCAACTGAAGGAGTCTTCTCTGAAACATCTATGCAGACTTTAGCAGCAGCTGCGGCTTTCACAGTGACCTTTGGGTGAGTCATTCAGCCTTTGAGTTGCAGTCACAGAGACGAGGGCCTGAAGGTCTCTTAGTCCAATCCCCTCCACATGGGATTTTCAGTTCCTCCCATGGGCTCTTAGAAAAACAAGTATGACATAAGATATTCTTAGAACTTAGATTACATTACATACACACACACACACACACACATGCATGCACATGCACACATGCACACACACACACAATGCCATGCCACTATATTGTAGTAATAAAATGGAGTCAGGATGTTCCACACCTAGGTATATGAACCATTTGGAAGAAATCTACTGTAAAGCAAACTATAAAAATCAGTGTATCTTACCCAAAATAAAACTGTGCTCTTTTGTTTGCTTTTTTTGTTTTTTTTAAACCATAAAAAAGTACTCCTATCTGCACAGTTCCTAAATGTCTCGGAACAAGATTATATACAGAACTGGGTATTTGCTTTGTTTGTCACATCATGGATTGTACCAGTTAAGGTTCATTAGGGGAACAGATTTAATATACTGTAATATGCATGTAAAATATACTAAGGATTTTCAAGGTGGGCTTAGAATGGCCACCTGCAGAGTCAGGTGTGGAAGAATGGAAAAGGTCCATCTGTACCCCAGACCATCAAGGAATCAGTCTAAATCTGAAGGCCTAGAGCTCACTGCAGAGTCCCGTGCAAGTCCATGTCAGAAAGCCAAAAGGTCTGCACTGGAAGGCTGAAGAGTATGCGCTAGAAGCCTGGAGATAGACATCTAAAGGCAATGACCAAGACTGGAGCTCCTCCAAAGAAGCGAAAGTGAGGCTTCCTTGTTCTTTCCCTTTTATTCCATCCAGACTACAAGACTCTTGATTGGAGCCACCCATACCCAGGGTGGGTCTTCCGTTTTCAGTGAGTCTATCATCCAGACACATCCCAGATTGTGCTAAACCAACCTGCTAGGCATTTCTTACTCAGATTACATTTCACAATTAACTACTACATGGATCATCTTGTCATATGAGGCTATTTCTAATATGGGAAGGGAATATCAATAGCAGGAGACCAAGGCACATGGTACAGCTGAATGAGAGAAGCCACATAAGAGAAGGTGCCATACTGCATGTTTCCATGTATACATACAACTCCAGAAAATGCACAGTAAGCTGCAATGACAAAAACAGACCAGTCTGTGGGAATAATACACAGGGACAAGGGTACAGGAAGGGAGGAATTACAAAGAGACTTGAGAAAATTTGGGAGGTAACAGAAATGTTTGGTATCTTGATTTCATGAGTACACGTATATGTAAGTGTGCTCATCCAAAAACACCAAATTGTACACTTTAAGTATGTGAAGTTTATTGTATGTAAAATCTACCTCAAGAAAGTCATAAAAAAGAAAAGAGTATAGTACCCAACTAAGTAAATGAAGCATGAAATGAAGAGCAAATTGAGCTGGGGGGTATATTAGAATTGAGAGGAAGTCTTGAAGAAACCACCCTGAGTAATCCCTTATGCCCAGGGAAGCTACTTACAGTTAGACAATGCTCCCTGGCATAGATACCTTAACAACCCCGCATGCTTCCCAGTTTCTCGTGTACCTGTGTGCACCGTACCTGAAATTCCCACCAGGGTTATCACTCCTGCGGGCCCCAGAGACAGGGGTGTTTAAGCTGAGTGTATGCATCATGGTACCTCATTAACTAATGCCTTACTTGATTTACACTGCTAGCTCCCAACCTTCTCCTCAGAAACTCTAAATTATACCTCAGGGAGATTCTGGGACTCCAAGGTTCAGAGGTAGCTCATATTTTTTAAAGTGATGAGTCTTTCATATCAAGATAATTAGCAAAGCTCCCAAGTAGCTCTTAAACCTGGGGCTATACCTACTCTTCGTCCAGTCCCTCCACCCCCAATGCTCTGTTCCATCTGTCCCTCACCACTCCCACAGAAATGAAGATGGACCATCAAGACTATGGCTACTGCTCCTGGCTCTGGCATTGTGTTGCCTGTGATCCCAGAGCTGGCCTCTCCTTGCAATCTTTTCTTTGCCACTCCCTTGTAATCCCCCCAAAATCCTTATCTTCTATTTTACTTTAAGTTTTTGGCTACAAAACTAATGTCTTTCAAGTAATTACTATGATTTTCTGCTTAAATCTTTAGAAATGCTACTCTTCATGCTGACCTTGGGCTGTGAACCATGAAGGTGACCTACACTGCACAGTAGTTACTTACTTGGACTCAGGGCTACTGAGCTGAGTCTGGTCTGTGGGAATAATACATAGGTAAGAGCGCCATGCAGGAAGCACATTTTAGGAGGAGGGGCACCAGCTTCTGGTGGGGTGCAATAGATGGAGCATAGCGTATTGGAGGACACACGGGGACATGGCCTCTCCCAGAGCTGCCACCTCCTCTATTCTCTAGCTCAGTGGTTCTGAAATGTGGCATGCAGGCTGGGCAGTACCCCTTCTGGACAGACTATGCTCCTGGAAGCCCAGAATCCACAGGCCTTATTTACACACAGAGGAAACAACTCAGATTTAAGTTAAGCTTTTAACTCAACGATATTCTAATCTGTGCATTTCGAAGGAGGACAAAGTGGAGACTTAGTTTTGCTCTTTGTGTCTGCATTCTCATACATCCACACACACGAGCCTCATTTGTGGAGATGTCTTTGAAATGTATTCACTGAAGATAATTATAGAGGTCTAACACTTCTGCTCTTCAATTAATGCTATAAAATTAATGGTCCTTCATTTTTACATCCTATGCAAATGATGGTGCCATCTCCAACTGTAAGCCTCTCTCCTCACACGCTGAATATGATTAGTGTCCCTTTAAGCTGAATTAGAGCATGTGACCTTCTGGAGTATGTCAGGAGTGAAACCTCTGTGTGCTATTTCCAAGGTTTTATTATGATATGTTCCTAAAAGGCAGAATTTCAAAGTTGACACCAAAACACGTTTTAGTGACTGATCTTTTGGGGTTTGTGGCCTTAGGAGAGAGCAGACAGGAACAGGAGAACAGCTCATAAATCTACTATTTTCATCTAAGATTTATCAGGCTTCACAATAAGCACATTTCCAAACAAAGGACAGATAGATTTGTGTAAGATAATGAGGCAGGTATAATGGAAATGTGCTGGTATTCAAATATTGTACCCATTAGAATATCCTTTTGCAAACAGACCCAGGGGAATGCTTGGTCAGAGAGTAGACGTATTCTCTCGACAGGAAGTTCTGAAAACTAACAAAAATGGCTGACTCCGTAACTCAGAAAGGGAAAAATTAAGATGTTAGAATTCTTTTATTTCAAGGACTGGGTGTCAGAGGCTTATGACTCTGGCTTCTGATGACAATGCTGATATCTTGCAGGATTTGTTATGTACACTATGCATTCCACAAGATGAACTTTTGTACTCTAGGCAGCTTGGATGAGTTGAAAATATTGCACAGCTCAAGTGCACTCACTCGAAGTCAATATCCTCACTTGTTTGGAGATCTTTCGCCAAATAATGGGACACCATCTGGTGTTCGAGTCCTAAGGAGGGGCATGCAGGTTTAAGAGGACTGGGGGCCAAGGAAAGTGACAGAAGGGACACAAAGGAAGGAAAACATAAAAGACCCTAAATTTCTTTGCTCAAGTGGGAAAGAAAAGAATTATAAGCAGATTCAAGATATGAGCTGGAATTAGGTACTAAATTGATGGATTCTGCAGGGTCTGGCAATTGGGTAGCTTGGATTGATGGACATACTCCTGAAGCCAAGTTCAGAGAAAGTGTTCCCATTCATCCTTTGTGATCTGCTGAATTGGATGAGACACAAATATTCAGAGAATTTTTTTCTTCTGTGGCAAGTGAGAATTCCTTGGCTATAGGAATACTAACTGTGAGCTGAGAAAACTTGGATGTCAGAAAGAGACTGACTTCAACTATAGGTCTGCTTTGCGGGTGATGAAATTTGTATAGGGCAAACTGCTAACTTTTGCAACCAGGCAGTGTTATATTTTAACAAAATTAAAAAACCTTCTAGAGTGAGTGGCATTAGTTTGTACAACCCTGCTGATGTGTTCGAAGCAGCTGTGGATGCACCAGGCAAGCAACGTTCCTGGTGCTCTGCTCTGCTAGAAGAAGGGAGCTGCCCCTAGCACACAGTGAGGGATGTGTAGGGTGAACACAGGGGAAGGATCAGAAATAGGGGCTGTGATCTGCTTATAATGAGCTAGAGAAGAGTGCATTCACCAGAAACCCTCTGAAAGAGATCCCTGAATATATTTGGGTTGAAGAAATATATTAGCAAGCCATTTGAGGCAGAGGGTGAGACCCAAGAATATTTTCAAGCTAAAAAAAGTTATTAAATTGCTCTGCATGAGATAAAGAGAAGAGTTCGTCACTCATAGAGGGAGAGGAGAGGGGGAAAAAAGAGAATGAGAGGAAGTTGGTGGGAGAAAGTAGGGGCCAGAGAAAGACTATAACTTGTATAGGGAAAAGTCTCTCTCCATGGCCCTGGCCACCAATTCTTAAATAAAGTGACAGAGCTCACAAAGTTCAGGGTAGGCGTGAGTGGAGCTCTGTGAAATTCCCGAAGGAGCTGAGTTTCCTCTGTGGTTGATGGGGGTGAAACACAATTAGTATCCATGACAGTAAGCACGAGGAGCCCACAAAACATCAGCCTGGACAGTCACGGGAATCACAGAAGGAACTTTGAATGGGCTTGAATGGGTAGTGGGATTGGGTTTCGAATCGTGTTTATCCTGTTATCTCAAAAGTGGGGAGGGCAGCTGAAAACCAGGTTATATATGAACACCTTAAAGTAACAGGAATACCTAAAGATGTCTGTCACTTCTGTGTTGTGTATGAGAAATGGTATCTTAAAATAAAGGGAATTAAAAAAAAAAGGGAATAATTATAGAATCCAATATAAGGACTACTAGCAGATACTAAGACATTATTTAAACAAAAAGCAAGTGTAATTTTCTGTTTAGTAAGGCTGACCTTTAACCAGGTAAATATGCAGCACGTACCAAGGCATTATGAAATAAGCAATTCCATCCATGCCCATTCCATCATAGGAAAAATTTATTTATGGTATTTAAGACCATTTTGAAGAAGAAGGAGGAGGAAGAGGAAAAGGAGGAGGAGGAGGAGAAGAAGGAGAAGGAGAAGCAGTGGGTGGGGAAAGAAACCACTATGCAGGACATTTTAAATGATGTAGTCTCTCTGAAAAGAAATAATGTTTTCCTTAAGCAACTGGTTTACTAACAACTAAATGTCATAATACTCTTGATTAGACTTTGTTTCACATAACCAACTATAGTTTTTTTGAAATGATGGAAATCTGAATTGAGATTAAAGTGAGAGCAAGAAATTATTATTAATTTTGTTAGGCATGGGAACGACATTATGATTATGCAAGAAAGTGTTTATATTTTAAGAGATGCATAATTAAGTACTTATATCTAAGAGACACAGGGTAAAATGACACAATACCCAGAATGTGTTTTGAAACACTTTAGCAAAAGAAAAAAGAAAGGAGAAGCTAAATTAAGCAAGAGGCTCAGAATCGTGACAATTGCAGCTTGTTGTGCTGTTTTCTCCACTTCCTTTATATCTAAAATTTTCATTACAAAATTTTTTTTTTTGTGGGTACTGGGGGTCGACCTCAGGACCTCGCGCGCCAGCAGGCGCCCGTGCCACTGAGCGATATCACCATCCCTTTTTCGTACGTGGGTTCCGGGAGCCGAACTCGGGCCCTCACGCTTGCCAGGCAGGCACTTATGCCGCTGAGCCAACTCACCGGCCCTCATTACAAAATTTAAAAGACATTTCAATCAAAATAAAGTTTACCCTTACAATTTTCAATGTCTTAAATATCCTGAGGAAGTCAAGTCTCACCTCCTTTTACTCTTCCTTCTAGCGAATGTGCAGGAGACAGCCAATACCTGTCTATCACAGCTGCATCACCCATCCTTGTATTTTAAAAAGTATTTGGAAGGTGATAGGACCTGAACTATGTCTCTCCAGATTCATGTGCTGAAGTCCCAACCCCCAGTACTTTAGAATGTGACTGTATTTGGGGACAGTATCTTTAAAGAGACAATTAAGGTAAAATTAGATTATATGGGTGGGCGCTAGTCCTGTGACTTTTGGATGTAGGGTTTTCAAGGAGTTGATAAAGTTAACTGGAGAGTGTTAGGGTGGGCCCTAAGCCAGTGTGGTTGGTGTTCTTACAACAGGGAGAGACACAAGGCACACGAGCTCCAGGTCGAGAGAGAGCAGCAGGTGGCCACCTGCAAGCCAAGGATAGAGGCCTCAGAGGAAACCAGCTGCTCCTACAGTCTCCAGAGCTGTGGGAAACAAATTCCGCTGTTCAAGCCTGCAGTCTGTGGAGTTTCACTAGTAGTCCAGGAGGGAATTGAACCGATGCTGCATTTACCTCAGCTGCACTGCTTGAATTCCAGGCTATTCTCCCCTTGCCCTGTGAGCATATCACTCCACAGTAAGATTCCACATTTTTCCTCTCCTTCCTTCCCCTGCTTCTGCTGCAGTTTCCTTCACATGCTCACAGGGAGTTCTGGTGATCTTACATCCTCTGAGGCCACTCTGATCTTTTCAGTCCTCTTGATCATTCCATGTCTTCTTGGCACACAAAAAACAGCTCCCGTGGGGCCGGTGAGATGGCTCAGTGGTGTAAGCACTTGCCCGGCAAGCACGAGGGCCTGAGTGCAATTCCCGGATCCCACATACGAAAAAAGGGGCCGGTGATATTGCTCAGCGGCACCGGCGCCTGCTGGCGTGCAAGGTCCTGAGGTCGACCCCCAGTACCCACACACACACACACACACACAAAAACCAGCTCCCGTGAAAAGGGTGGATGTTTAAAAATTAATAAAAATAAATACTTGAAGAATTACAGTGAAAGTTATGATTGACCCGGAGTAGCGGCAACTGGCAGGAAGGGGATCCAAGATGGCCTCCTGCTCCCTCCATTGGTGGGACTCAGGGATCAGACACCAGCAGGAAAGCCAATGACACAATAGGAGTCCACCTAGAGTGCTCATGATGGACAGGCGGGACTAGTGGCGCAGAAAAGTCCGAAGCAATAGTAACAATACAAGCCAGCAGGTGGTAAGTTAGGTGAACCAGGTTTGTCTTTGGGGACAAAGACACGTGGAATAGAAGTGGGCGGGTAGTGCCACCTTCTTTTCTTTTCTTTTCCCTACTTTTTTTTCTTCTCTCTTTTCTTTTTTCTTTTTTAAACAGCTGGGGAGAACTCCAGCCACAGAAAACTAATCCCATCCCCCAAATCCAGAGACACAGATCAGACTCAAACCCAGCACAAATCCACCGCAATCTTGGGTAGAGCACACATTCTGGGATCAGACTTGGACCAACCACAGAAGTGTGGACACGAGAGGAATTAGGAATACTAGATTCCTCTAAAGAAAAACTTTTATTTTTCTCTGTCTGATGGGTTTTCCTGTTGGTAGTCTGCTGGGTTAGTGTGCTTTGTTTAGCTGTTTATTTTTATTGTATTGTTGTTGTTGTTACTTTTTGTTTGTGTTTTTTTCCCTTTTCTTTTCTTTTTCTCTCTGTTCTGTTTGGCCCTGTTTTGTTTTTCTTTCTGAATATTTGTTGTTTTTTTTCTGTGTGTGTGATAATTTTTATTTCCTTTTTTCATTTTTTCCTTTCTCTTTTTCTCTTTTCCTTCTCTTTTCTACCTTCTTTTCAGTCTCATTCATGATTTAGATCCCTAAACTTTCCCATTGTATTATTCTACTCATCCTCTCCCTCTCTTTCATCAACTATCTCGCTCGATTTTATGAGACTTTCATGTGGGTAAACATTGTCTCTTCCCTTTCTGGTTCACTTCAGTACTCTTAGGCTTTCTCCCCTAATCCCTCCCTCTTGTATCCTACAATTACCCAAAACTTGGATGATCATCCTATGCCCACCAAATTTGCTCCTACTATACTTAACCCCATCTACCTTTCCATCCTACCCCCTCCCCTCTTAACCCCCCCAACAGGGTAATACCACTCTAATAAGTGGAAAAAACATTGCATACAAGTTCCTGGTATAAGTTGGATTATATTATATGACTATAGAACTTGCTCTTATGGTTAAAGATATCAGGCTAAAAGTTACCACAGTTTGTCAGTAGCCAGGCTGTGCTTGAGTCTATTGTTACTGCTAACTGTACTACTTTAACCAGGATGCCATACCTGTTATAATCAGTTTTTTCTCCCCCATATGACAACACTGAAATTGCAAGAGGTAATAACCATCACCATAGTCCAGCACCAAAGGAATGGGTTTTGAGTCAAAAAGATAGCAACTTAATATATTGGGAAGATAGGTTCTTGGGATAGACAGAAAGATCGAGAATGACCTACATTGAGAAGACATCTTTGAGGAACAGACATTACATAGGAATGCCTCAACAAAAGGGATAAAACTATCTAACATAAGAAATCTACAAGCATCAAGACAGAAAAAAAAAAAAAATAGAAAATGAGAAGAGGAGGAAGAAAAATGCAACCACAAATGCCCAGGCCACCCAGAACAAGTCCATAGCACAAAGAGATAGAGGAAATCAGAAGCCAACCACTAGAACTCTCTGAAATGATAGCAGCAGAAGTGAAAAAAACAAACCATGGAAGAGGTCATAGAAAAAATAATATCTAAGGTACAAAAAGAAATGACTATCAAAATGAAAGAAATTAAAGCAGGCACAGATTAAAAAATAGAGGAGGTTTGGAAAATGATGGAATCCACAAATGCCCAACATAAAAAAAAAATGGAATCAATGAGACAGATCCAAACAGAAATCCAGGAAATTAAAAACTCCATTGGAAGCATACACAACAGATTGAATGAAGGCGAGGATAGAAAATCAGACCTAGAAGACAGGAATGTGATTATTGACTAGGAAAAGAAAGATATCTTAAAAATAGCAAGGGACCATGAAAAATCAATCCTACAGTTACAAGATGAAGTAAAGAAGAACAAAATAAGATTGATTGGAGTTAGTGAGAAAGCTGGAGAGAGTGCAAATGCCATTAAAAACCTCTTCACAGAATTAATAGCAGAAAACTTCCCAAACACAGATAAAGAATTTGACCTAAAAATAAATGAAGCACATAGAACTCCAAATAGCCATGACCAAAATAAATCTATACCTAGGCATATAATAATCAAGATTCCAGAAATTCAACAGAAGAACAAAATATTAAAAGCAACT
The DNA here is from genome assembly GCA_028451465.1 of Erethizon dorsatum. Classification (NCBI taxonomy): domain Eukaryota; kingdom Metazoa; phylum Chordata; class Mammalia; order Rodentia; family Erethizontidae; genus Erethizon; species Erethizon dorsatum. The sequence continues at coordinate 101,926,568 of CM051833.1, forward strand.
AGAGAAAAAACAACAACAACAACAAATCACCTATAATGGAAAGCCAATCAGAATCACACTGACTTCTCAACACAAACCCTCAAATCAAGGAAAGCCTGGAGTGAGGTATTTCAAGCCCTAAAAGGAAATAGTCTTCAACCCAAATTGATGTACCCCACAAAATTATCTTTCAAATTCAAAGGACAAATAAGATACTTCCATGACAAAGAACAACTGAAGAGATTCATGACCACCAAACCAGCTCTACAGAATGCTCTGAAGGATATATTAGAAACAGATAATGAAAACCACAAACATATGAACAGCAATAGAAAGAAACCACCAAGCAGGGCAAGCAATTAAACAGAGAAAGACAGGGAACCAACAACAGGAAAATAACATGAAAAAGATAAGCCAATACATATCAGTTATAATCATCAATGTAAATGGTCTCAACCTTCCAATCAATAGAAACAGATTGGCAGAATGGATCAAGAAACAAGAGCCATCAATATGCCACATTCAAGAAACACATTTAACACAAAAAGAAGTTCATAGACTAAAAGTCAAAGGATGGAAAACAATTCTCCATGCCACAGGAACCCAGAAAAAGGCAGAGGTATCTATTCTATTTGCAGACAGTGTAAACTTTAAGCCAAAACTGATCAAAAGAGATAAGGAAGGTCACTACATACTTGTTAAGGGAAGAATCCAAGAAGAAGAGATAACAATCATAAACACATATGCACCAAACACTGGTGCACCTAGTTACATAAAACAAATATTAACAGACCTGAATAACCAAATAAGCACTAACATAATTGTAGTGGGGGACCTTATTACCCCACTCTCACAGATAGATAGATCAACTAGACAAAAAATCAAAGAAATATCAGAATTAAACCGACCCTGTGATCAAATGGACTTGGTTGATGTCTACAGAGTGTTCCACCTGAAAACATCAGAATACACATTCTTCTCAGTTGCACTTGGGACATTCTCCAAAATAGACCACATATTAGCCCACAAAACATTTTTAAGTAAATGTAGAGGAATTGAAATCATTTCTTGCACACTATCTGACCATAGTGCAAAGAAACTGGAAATCAATGACAAAAGAAATCACAAAAACTACACAAACACATGGAAGTTAAACAACACACTTCTGAACAACTAATGGGTCACAGAGGAAATTAAACACGAAATTACACAGTATATACAATTAAACAATAATGCCGATACAAAATACTGAAACTTATGGGATGCAATGAAAGCAGTCCTAAGAGAGAACTTTATAGCAATAAATTCTCACATCAGAAAAACAGAAAGAGCTCAAATACACAACCTAATGTTGAACCTCAAAATTCTAGAAAAAGAAGAACAAATCAAACCCAAAGCTCTTACAAAGGAGGAAATTATAAAGATAAGAGCAGAAATTAATGCAATAGAAACAAACAAACAAACAAAAAAACAAAAGCCAAAGAATCAACAAATTGAAAAGTTTGTTCTTTGAAGGAATTAATAAAACTGATAAACCATTAGCCAACCTCATCAAAAAGAGGAGAGAAAAAACACAAATTCAAGCAATTAGTAATGAAAAGGGAGAAATCACAAAAGATCCTACAGAAATTCAGAAGATCATAAATACCTACTATGAGAACCTATATTCTACTAAGATGGAAGACACAGAAGAAATGGACAGATTCCTAGACATAAGCCAGTTGCCAAAACTAAATCAAGAAGATATAAAAATTCTAAATAACCCAATATCAGCCAATGAAATTGAAAATGTAATTAAAAATTTACCAACAAAAAAATGATTCATGGTTGAATTCCACAAGAAATTTAGAGAAGAACTAATGCCAGTAATGCTGAAACTCTTTAAGGAAATTCAAAGGGAAGCAATACTTCCAAAATCATTTCTGGAGGCAAGTATTACCCTGATTCCAAAACCATAGGAGAACCCAACCAAAAAAGAAAACTACAGGCCAATCTTCCTAAAGAACATAGATGCAAAAATCCTCAATAAGATACTGGCAAACAAAATGAAGTAAATCATCAAGAAGATTATACACTATGACCAAGTGGGATTCATACCAGGGATGCAGGTCCAACATATGCAAATCAATAGCTGTAGTACACCATATTAACAGACCTAAAGACAAAAATCATATGATCATCTCAATAGACGCAGAAAAAGCTTTTGACAAAATCCAACACCCATTCACGATAAAAACCAGACAGAAAATAGGAATAGAGGGTCTTTATCTTAATCCGATAAAAGACATCTATGACAAACCAATAGCTAACATCATACTAAATGGTCAAAAATTGAAAGCTTTCATTCTAAAATCAGGAACAAGACAAGGATGTCCACTATCACCTCTCCTATTCAATATAGTTCTGGAGACATTAGCCAGAGCAGTTAGAAAAGATAAAGAAATAGAAAGAATAAGGATGGGAAAGGAAGAAGTTAAATTATCATTATTTGCAGATGACATGGTACACTACATAGACGACCCCAAAAGCTCCACCTAAAGATTTATAGATTTAATAACCAAATTCAGTAGTGTAGCTGGATATAAAGTCAACACTCAAAAATCAATAGCATTCCTGTACATAAACAACAAACTCACAGAGAGAGAAATTAAGGAAACCACACACTTTATGATAGCATCCAAAAAAATGAAATACTTAGGAATCAATCTAACAAAAGAAGTAAAAGGTCTATACATTGAAAACTACAGTACTCTGAAAAAGGAGATTGAAGAAGATATCAGAAAATGGAAAGATATCCCTTGCTCATGGATAGGAAGAACCAACATAGTGAAAATGGCCCTACTCCCAAAACTGTTATACATATTTAATGCAATCCCAATCAAAATACCATTAGCATACCTCACGGAACTAGACAAAACATTCCTAAAATTCATTTGGAACCAGAAGAAACTTAGAATATCAAAAGCAATTCTGGGCAACAAAGGCAAGTCATGGGTCATTACAATCCCAGACCTGAAGTTATACTACAAAGCTACTGTGATAAAATCAGCATGGTATTGGCAAAAAAAAGACCTGAGGATCAGTGGAACAGAATAGAAGATGCAGATACAACTACAAACACACTAAACCACCTTATCTTTGACAAAGGAGCCAAACATGTTCACTGGAAGAAAGATAGCCTCTTTAATAAATGGTGCTTGAAAAACTGGCTCTGCACATGTCAAAGACTAAAACCTGACCCATGTCTGTCACCATACACTAAACTAAAGTCAAAATGGATTAAAGATCTAAATATTAAAACAGAACACTATATATACTGGAAGAGAAAATAGGTAGAACTCTTGAAGACATAGGTGGAGGCGGAGACTTCATGAACAAAACCCAGACCACACGGGAAATACAACAAAGAATCAACAAAAGGGATCTCACCTTATTAAAAAGATTTTGCACAACAAAAGACATCACCAACAAAGTGAAAAGACAACCCATAGAGTGGGAAAAAATTATAGCCAGTCATCCATCAGACAAAGGACTTATATCTAGGACATATAAAGAATTGAAAAAAATTAGACCCCCCAAATTCAAAGATCTAATCCAAAAATGGGCATCTGAGATGAATACACACTTCTCAGATGAAGAAATACAAATGGCAAATAAATACATGAAAAAAAGCTGAGCATCATTGGTCATTCCAGAGATGCAAATTAAAACAACACTGAGATTCCATCTCACCCCAGAAAGAATGGCTGTCATCAAAAAAATCAACTGATAACAAATGCTGGAGGGGCTGTGGAGAAAAAGGAAACCTTCTCCACTGTTGGTGGGAGTGTAGACTGGTGCAACCACTGTGGAAATCAGTGTGGAGATTTCTTTAAAAATCAGGATTGGAGGTCCTATTTGACCCAGCTATTCCCCTTCTGGGTATCTTCCCAGAAGAATTAAATACATCATACCACAGAGATATATATGCACCCATGTTTATAGCAGCACAATTTATAATAGCTAAATCTTGGAAATAACCCAAATGCCCATCAACAAAGGAATGGATAAAAAAGATGTGGTTTTTTCAATATAATGGAAAACTACCCAGCCATAAAGAAAGATAAACTTGAGACTTTTATAGGTAAATGGATGCAACTCGAGACCACACTCATAATTGACATAAACCAGATCCACATGTGTAAACATCATATTGTCTCGCTAGTGTGAGAATCTGAAAAAGTAAACATGATCCAAAGTGTACAATAGATATTGTGAATAGGGAAGAAACTGTTCAAAAGAAAAGAAAAACTGTGAAGGGAGAAAGGGGAAAGGAAGGAAGGGAAAAGGAAAAAATATATACACACAAGACAGTAAAGATAGTTATACAGATGGTTTCTCTTGGTCCGTTGAAGGGAAAGTTTTGTGCTAGTAATTTTCTGGACAGTGTTTCATGCCTATATCTTGTACTCTGAACAACTACTGTGAATATAACAGTATGCAATATGTTGATTATTGTAACTCTCCTATTAGCCTGTTTTTTTTTTTTTTTTTTTGTGTGGGTAGCGGGGGTCAAACTCAGGACCTCGCGTGCTAGCAGGCACCCGTGCTGCTGAGCAATATCACCGGCCCTTTTTTCGTATGTGGGTACCGGGAGTCAAACTCAGGACGTTGCGCTTGCCAGGCAGGCACTTATGCCACTGAGCTATCTCACCAGCCCTATTAGCCTGTTTTGAAGCTCTGTTTTATTGTTATTTCTTACTTTTTTCTGTTTAAAATTAGAAAAAAGGGCCCCTGATATTGCTCAGTGGCACGGGCACCTACTGGCGCGTGAGGTCCTGAGTTCGACCCCTGGTACCCAACAAAAAAAATTAGAAAAAAGAATTACAGTATAGTAGCCTATAATTCCATATTTTATCCCTTCTGAAGGAAAAATATCATCCCAAAACTTAAATAATTATGCATTTATTATATCTTAGAAGAAGGTCTTATTTCTAGTTCACAGATCAAATGTGGCAATTATAATTCTGAAGAGAAGATTGTTCAAAGTTTGGGCTTTCATGGTAAAAGAGATGAGTAAAAAAATTATAATTACTTATTAATTTCCCCCAAATGAGGTGATTTGCCTTTTTAAAAAAATCATAACAGCCATTTTTTTAAAAGGAGAAACTCGGAAATAACGCACAGGTCCCTTGGCCTTGGCATAGCTCTGTGTGACATCGGTGATTTCTGCAGGAATATTGAACTGAAGTCACAACGATAGGTAGTATTTTAATATAATAAGAAATGATCATTAACTTTGCTCATGGTGCACATTCTGAGGAAAGTAGGTATGAGAATGTTTCAAAGGATATTCTACCCAATTCAAGTGGGCTTTAAGGATCGTCATGACAATAGCCTGATAGAGTCTGGTGTCAGCAAACTGAACAAATAGAGCCACGGAGGAAGGAACAGGGCTCACTGTGTCTCAGAAGCATAAGTAAATGAATTTGAGATTTCAGACGATGGTTCATCCTACACAGAAGTCAGGTACCTTTCCCGGGGGTCTTCCTCAGACCTCAGGTAAATTGCCATCTTTATCATGTTCCTTCGCCCACCCACTCAAAGTGAATCTCTAATTAAGCCTTCATAAACCACTTTCAACTTAAAATGATGCACAGTAATGTTAAAAATGTGCATTTATTAAATATTTTATGTAAGTTGCAAGAACTTCAAAATATGTTTGAAAGATACCTGCAACAGTAGTATAAGTTGCATTTCAGAACTTATTAATCTAAAATTCTCTTTGCTATAATTTCAATTTTGTCTTGGTTCCTTATGCTACTGCTCTTCAATGATTACTACTTTGCCTTGCTTCTGGTCACCTCTGTTTCTGTTTTAATTTTCTGTCTTTCTGTGCCTCACCTGCCTAAATACAAAAGTTGTCTAGAATAGACACGCATCCCAAGACCCTCCTCTAAACATTTACAGCCATGTCAAACCAAAAGGGAGCACAGAACAGTTTATTATTTCAGTGATCAGGCATCAGTTAAGGAAATAAAAAGAAAGCGGGTAAATTTTTAACCCATCAGGACAAAGTGAGCAGTTGATTCTCTCTTCTCATTCTCTTCCTGCAGTTTTTGGGAGTCAGGGACACGCAGCCACGGCGCTCTGACTGGATCTCTGACTCTCCTTGGAGCTCACGATTGTCTTATTGGGCACTGGCAAATCACTATCATCAAAGGAAGTACAGTACTTGTACCCTTCCTCATCATAAAGCAGCTCACTGTTACGTGGATTTGGACTAAATCACCACCACCCCTGAGGGAACTATGCACACTGCAGTCTCATGGACCGAGTGAAAGCAGCAGCCAGTTGTGTGTCCCTAACCCTCTCTGCCAGCCCTACAGCCATTCCCAGGCATTTGACCAGCACCTCGGCTCACTGTCATTTGCAGCTGGCAAGACTGTCTGCAACTTGCATCATTAATAAAAGCCTTTTTATTCCTCCACAGGTTGTCATCACACATCAGTTTTTGCCCACTAACCTTACTGCCCTCCCCAGGTGCCCAGTGAAGCCCTGGGAAGGGAATTTCTGCTGGGAAAGCTCCTACTCTAAGTCCTAGTGAGCCCAGCAAACTCTGTAGCAGCTCTACTGTGCTTTCTCAAGCCCTTTCCCTCTCTGGGCAGTAAGGATGACAGAAAATGTGGCAGATGTCCCCCTGAGCTGCTCTCCTGCATTCCTCACAGCTGCACTGATGGTGTCCCTGCCTGGGCTGGGCTAGCCACAGACTGTGACAAAGCATTTTTTTTTTAATATATGTATGTACTGGGGATTGGATTGAACTCAGGGCCTTTGCACTGAGCTACATCTCCAGCCCCTTTTTAATATTTTTATTTAATTTTGAGACAGTGTCTTACTAAATTGCTAAATTGCCTGGGCTGAGCTCAAACTTGTGATTCTCCTGCTTCAGTCTCCCAGAGTGCTGGGATTCCCAGAAGTGCACCACCATTGTTTTGAGCAACCACAGAGGGACACAGGATGTTGTAATTCACACAGAAAAAAAGATTAACACCACCTTGCAAATGGCAAAAACAAACAGACAATGTGATGGATTCTCTACCAAGTGATAGCTCATGAAATATATTTAATTTGCTGAATTTCTCTCCTTGCCTTTTCCCATCAAGGTCTTGAGCTTTAAAATAAAAGGTGAAATTGCAGCAGAGTTGGAGAAAGATAAGAAGAGCAGAGAATCCAATGAAAAGCAAAACAAAAGTGTCTTCCCATCCTTTCCTCTTCACCACGTGGGATGTTTTTCTTGCACACATGCACAAAGTCTTCACTCATCACTAGCAGGGCCAGCATGAGACACTGGAGTTTATTTATTTATTTTTCTCTACTCAAAGCCTCTATTTTTTTCTAGTAGTATACTAAACACACAGAGATCCTGGGTAACAGAAAATTCCCAAAGAAGCGCAGGGTGGAGTGTTGCTGACAGGGCAGCATGGTAAAGGAGAGGACCTGAAATAACCCACTCTAAGTGGGCAGAGACCATCCTTGAAATACTCTGTGGAAAGCATCTCCATACCCATTACTGATGCCCAGTAATGAGAACAGGAGGGACAAACCCAACACATTGGCCGCTGATGTTCATTCGTTCCTCACTTCCATTCACAGAGCTTCCTGGCAGGCAGCCACTGTGCCATATGCTTTGGGGAAGTGGGAACGCTGAATCGTGTGGCTATGGGGAACTGGGTGTTATTGCTTTGTGAGATTCCGGGTGGCAGAATTGTTCTAAAGAAGAACATGTCCCCACAGGTGTGCTATAGAAATCTTAGAGTGGGAATCTTAGAATAAGATGGGACTTCAGAGAGGGCCGCCTCTAAACTCTTAATTATACAGTGCAGGAATGGAGGCCCAGAGAGGAAAAGCAACTTGCCCAAAGTCACACAAGTGGTTAGCACTCAGCTAGAGCATTGAAATTACAATCTGGAACTCCTGATTCTCATTTCCTTTGGGCTGACTCACCACATTTGAGCCTCAGGCTCCAACCTTCATCCTGTGGCTTTAAAGTTAACCCCAATGGTGCTGATTCTGGTGCCTCTAGTATTTTTAGTCATTAAAGAATCACAAATCTTTCTGGACTTCTAATACCGAACATTAATAGCAAAATATAAAGAAAGAAAAAACGTGGACTATAGAGTCAAAATAAATTTCATCTCTCCAAGGACAGTGACCTTAAACTCTTGGAACCTCAGTTTCCTGATCTGTAAATTGGGGATGATCATTAGCACCATCACCATCCATATCTCAAAGAGTCATGAATATGGGGCAACACCAGTAGAGCACTAAGCAGACCAGATACTTTGTGGGAGCCACGTGGGCATGAAAAATGTTCTTTAAAATCCCAGAGCAAATGTGAGGGAGACAGTCAGTGGGGCCAGTCCTGGGTCCTCACGGCACAAGAAAGTCTTGTCCCACTGAGGTCCCTGTGCTCTGATGGCACAAGCAATTGAAACTCGCACACTGAGCCGCTCGTGTGTAGATATACATACCACAACCATAGTGTAGCTGGATGACTTCCCCAAACCCACTCAAGCAAATTGGTCTCTGAAGTCAAAACTCAAGGGGGAAACTTTATAACTAATATTAGATTGATGTGCGGTTCCTGGAAAAATAAAAAGATACGAAAAGAATAAAAAAAAAACTGTTTTGGAAATAACTAATCTTGAAATATGAAGCTAGAGATTCAAGTCCTGGCTTTGTCTTTACTGCTGAGTGAGTCTAAGGATGTCACTTAGCCTCTCTGTTCCCTCAGCTATGAAATGAAGATAAAATATACACCTTACAGGGTTGCTGAGACAATTAACATATAGAACATTCTTTTAAAGAAGTAAAATCTGTAAGTTTGTTCATTTTAACTACGAATTAAGGACATTATTAAAAATTTTTGGAGTGAGTCATGCTTCAGAATTGGCTTTTCAAAAATATTTCTCATACAAAGATGTAGGAATTAAAAAGAAATGTACAGGGGCTGGGGATGTGGCACACACACAACCAAGGTCTTTCTGGCTTCGCTGAGCCCGTGTATCCTGAGTTCTGAAGCACAGCAGCCAACCAGCAAAGAGGCGAGCTGTGCTTTCACAGCCTCTCTGAAAAGTAATTTTCATTTTGGAGCTGGCCTAATAAAGAAGGCCACCTCACCAACACCATAACAAACTCATTTCTTTACTGGAATTATTTTTTAAGTTGCACCCTTGGTGATCTAATCACTCAGATCCTCAAAGACAGGGAGAAAAGGCAAGTAATTAAAACGTATAAAGCTGAAGAGGCAATTACTGTCATACACCATGATCAATAAAACAACAATTTAAAAAGGCAAGCTTCTCATCACACCCTGAGGCTAGCATCTGGAGTCTCTGTTATGTTTGGGGCAGGCAATAGTTCCTTAGGTAAGTCCTACGAAGATCTCCCACCTTCGTAGGCTTCTGCCTCCTGGCGGAAGGAATTTGGGAACTTTCAACAAGACACTGAAGTTGTTCCCAAATGTTCTGTAGCTGGTTTAGGTAAGATGCTCAAACTTTTGTTTTCCAAGCACAGGTGAACATGGGTTCACGAGCCTTATATACTCCCAAGGAAATATGCTGATTATTATTGACAAAAAATAATTTGGGAAAAGTTAATGCCTATACTAATTTATAGTAGCCAAGATTAATGATACATGAGCAATGGTTGCTCTCTACTGGCCCAGGCCAATGGGACCAGCTGTAGCCTATCCACAAGTGCTGAGGATGAGACACTGATGCCGTTCAAAAGAAAGGTGCTCCGATGCAAATGAGAAAGAAGGCAGTCACCGCCATAGTGTGAAAATTTGTTCTCTCCAAAACTGGCATTGAAACTTAATTGCTGAGGTAACAGTGTTGGAAGGTGGGGCCTTCAAGAGGTCATCAGGCTGAGAGCTCCTCTCTCACAGTGCATTTAGCATTCTATAAAAGGGCTCTTGGGAGTGGGTTATCTCTCTCCCTCCCCTGCTCTGCTACCATGTGAGGACAGTGTTCTTCCTAGCAGAAGAAGCAACACTCAAGGCGCCGTTTTGGGAGTGGAGACCATGTCCTCAGGAGATGCCAAACCCCTGCTGCTGTCTTGATATTGGACTTCTCAGGCATCAGAACTGTAAGCCAATAAAGTTCTGTTCATTATAAATTACATAGTCTGTGATATTATGTCATAATAGCACAAATGGACCAAGACAGTCACGTAGGGACAATCCTAAATCTGTCTAACTTTAAACAAAATTTGTCCTTTAGAACTTAATTAAGGTATTAAAACAAATTTCTTGGTATGGACCACACAAAGGTTTGAAAACTTCCTGTGATACACTATGGCCATAGAGGATCATTTTCCCCAAACAGCTCCTTGCGGCTTCTTAAATTGTATCAAATACTTTACAAACGAAGTGAGTGTCCAGCCTCAGTGTGCAACCTGAGACCATCAGCTCCGCAGCCATTACACAGGCAGGGCGCATCCTGGCTGTGGTGGGGGAGAGGTACAAATGGAAACAAAAGGCCTGATTCTTGTCTTTCAAGTGCCAAGAATCTACTAGGGGGCTGCGGATATGGCTCAGTGGCACAGTGCCTACTTGGCAAGCACTAGGTCTTGACTTCAATTCCCAGTGTCCCCCACCACCAAAGAAAAAAAGAATCTACTAGGATGGGCAAGATAAACATATGAGAGAAAAAGACTGTGCCCAGTGGAGTAAGTACTATCCCTGACTTCACCTCCCATTGTGTGGTGTATCTGTATGCTTAGAACTTAGTAGAATCACAGCATTTCTGTAGATTCTCAGCCCAAGCTTGTTGCATTTAAGACAAAATTAGAAGAAAAACAAACATAAATAATGAAGTATGTATGATGTCTAACTGTGAAACAAAACAAAGCAGTCAATTAAATGAGTGCTGGTAGCTTGAGTGAGGTTAATTTGGCAGTGTACGAAGGAGGAGGGTCAGAAATAGCATTACTTAATGGAAATAAGGCACAGAGACAGAAATGGAGGAATTCACAAGGGCGGAAGGGTGACATGAAGATGGCTTGAACAAATGGCCTCCAGTTTTAGATATGTCCCATTTCTGGAAACCATGAAAGAAGGTTGATCATCTCCCAGCTGGTCCCTGTCAGAGGTCACCTTGCTTCCTCTGTCCATGTGAGTATCAGCCTAAGGGAAGAAGTGAGGTAGAGGTCTGTGGGGTGGAGCTGAAGGCTGGGCTGTTCTGACCTTTCATGGGGAGGACAGTGCTGTCTGATGCAGAACTAGAAGTGGCTGGAGGAGGCTCAGTGGGTACAAGGAAGGCCAGGGTGACTTCCAGGAAAGTCCGCACTGGGAGAGGGCTTGCCCTCCACATTTGTGGTAGCATTGTTGTATAGCATTTATACAGCTGGCCTAACCCTAAGACCAGGGGTGCTGAATCTCTGTGCTGCAGTGGGCTGTTTGTATAGTTGAAAGCTCTAAAAGGTTCCCCATCACTGCCTTAGAACTGTAAGCAGAAATAAGCAGAGGAATATTAATAACGGTGTGCATTTAGAAAGAATAAGGCAGGAGCTTAACTTGAGGAGATATCTAATTGCTACTCTATGCCATTTCCTCCACTGTCACCCCAGACATTCACATGGGTTGAAGCCCTTTCTGTTTTTCTTGAATTTGCTTTCACTGTATGGAAGGTCCTGGATTTGGGTGGGGCTTCCATCTGCCAGACAAGCTTTAGCACAGTGAGCTCACCAAATACTAACTAGAGAATAAAGTGAAAATCCCCAGGGCCTGGGAGGGAAGCCTAATAACAGCATAAAGACACATTTTCTACAATTTAAATGAGACCATTTTCTAGCCAACTCACACTCCAGAATTCTGCAAGGATTTCTTTCTGATTTTAAGATGCCTAAAACTATGACTAAAATAGAACAGGCCCAGTCTCATCCTAACAAATCTCAGGGGAGGATCCTATTCTTTGGTAGTTCTTCCCGTTGCTTACATTGAGTATTTGCTTGAAGGAAGTGGGGCTTGGGAAACATCTGGTTCCACCACATTTTGGAAGCAATTTAATGCAATTTGTTGGTAATAGGATTTAATCTGTCCTAAATCTGAATGTCTGTGTTATTTCAATGGATTTAATGAAGTTTTGTTTGTTGTTGAGATACATGCAGCATCGTCCCTCATCCTGTCTTCTGTGGACTCCAGGTGGGAGTTATCAGGCAGGCTAATAATAACAGTATGCTTTGTAAGGAGGCATTACTTTGTCAGGGAGTTCAAATATGATCTCATTAATATCTTACCTTGGGGAAAGCTGAAGGGAGAAGAGAAAAGTTGTTCTAAAAAAAACCACATATGTAAAACCAGCCATGGTATAAGGACCAGCCTCACTAGTGGTGCCTGTTGATGAGTTTCCAAAGATGGGGCCTCAGTGACTCACATTGTTCATGCTCTGTGTGTTTCTTCTGGAAACTTGCAGGGTCCGTGATTTGCTGTTCACCAGTGAAATATGGCAGAAGTGACACTGCATGACCTCTTAATCTTATACATAAGCCTTGCTCCTTTTCCCTGGATCTCTTGGAACACTCACTCATGGGTCCCTCCCTCCCAGCACCCAGCTGCCACATGGTGAGAAGCACAAGTCACGTGGACAGGACACACATAGGTGCTCCAGTGGGCAGCTTTCACTGAGCTCCCAGCTGACAGCCAGTGTCACCTGTCAGCCTTGTGAATGAGCTGTCAGCTCAATGGAGCCTTCAGGTGCCTCCAACCTAGCTGCTATTGGACCACAACAGGATGAGATGGCCTACACAATCGCTGCACAGCTGAGCCATGTAGCTACTGGACAAACTAACATTATTTTAAGCCTCTAGGCTTTGGGATAGTCAATTACATCGTCATAGTGCACCAGAACACTACTCTTAATATTTAGGTGGATGATTTTGGTGAAAGCATAATCTAGTCTTCTTGCAACAGCCCTTGGAGACCAAGAATTTCTCAAGCAAGCTTTCTTTGGTGACTATTAGAGAGGTGCTTAGTGCCATTTCTCTTAGTGCCATGCCTTCCTCGCTTGTTTCAGAAAAGGTAAATCTCCTGTCCGTGGAAAGGGAACATGGTCGTGGTGCTTGGTGGGGGGAATGGAAGTGAGATAAGAAGCAACTTCCTAAGGTAAATCACTAGTTGGCCTCATTTTAGGTTAGTGATTAGAAACTCAAATGCCCACAAGGAGTCTAAGGGGTGCTACCATAGAAAGTGGGATGAGGATGAAACCCTAGCCACCTTCTTCTTGATACCTATAGCCTCACAACGAAAATAATAATAATACTATTACCCATACCATGTGTATTAGTCAGTTTTCTGTTGCTATAACAAAATACATGTGGTTGGGTGAGATTTAAAAAGATATCTATTTAGTTCACAGTTTTGGAAGCTGGAGGTCTGAGCCGCACCACACCGTATCACATCACGGTGGGTAGCATCATGGTGGAAGTATGTGTGAGATGGAGAGACAACATACAATTCAGGAACCCAGAGAGATGAAAGGGGCCAGTATTTCTTGAGACAGGACCTCACTAAGTTGCCAGGATGGCCTCAATATTGCGGTTCTTTTGCTTCAGTGTCCCAGGTAGCTGGATTACAGGCATGTGCCACTGTGCTTGCTCTAGTCTTGTTCTTTTCATAATAACTCATTCTCTTAGAACTAATCATGGTCACATGAGAACTACATCAATTCCTTCCAAGGGCAATGCCCCCAGTGACCTCCCACTAAACTCCATCTCTAAAGATCCCATCACTTCTTACATCAGCACACTGAGGACCAAGATCCCCACACATGAAACTTTGAGGAACATGCTGGAACTATGACAGAACCATAGCACAGTGTATTATAGTTTACAGAACACTTTCATGTCCACATCTGACTTAACTTCTCGAGGAGGGGAAACAGACCAGGCACCTTTTAAAAATCCTTCACTTGATATATAGTTGGGGAGATGTTGTGCCCTGCCTGGGTGGACACTGCTCTAGCAGAGGTCTGAAGTTCACACCATTTCTGCTCTATCTGCATGGAGGGTCAGGGGGAAATTGAGCCCCCCCAAATTAATTAAAACTGGAATAGTAGAAGCAATTCTGAGCAGCTAAGAGGTATAGAGGAGAAGAGTTGAACAAGGAAGAAACTGCCTTGAGGACTCCCTGAAATTCCTTCGGTCTCATGTTCCATGGCTGTCAGCCCTGACTTTCTTCAGGAAAGAAAGACAAGTGCTATTGTCTCTAAACTTGGCTGAGGGTGGAGCCATGAAAGATAACCCTACTTCTTGTGTATGATCACTGAATCTGAATAGCTATGCCTCAGGTTCACGGCTGTCAAGAGAACCTACATGGAAAAAGGAGAGTATAGGAGGCACCGGAAGGGACTCCATTGCAATTCCTAGTGGCTCTCTCTCATCTCTCTCCAGCGTAAAGCAGGCTGGATAGAGGCCTTCAAAAGCCAGTGTGTCCCCCGTGGACAACACTTCTATGTAGGGAGAAGGAAAAATGCTTCTCTTATCAAACAAAATTCTGAGATCTAACCCAGAAGATTTGGGAGAGGATATTCCTAAGGGAACAAGGAGGACACCTATGGGCTAGGTGTTGACCTTCCAGTTTCTAAAACGTTGGGGAAAATTTTTACCTGGTCACTGCTGGCTTACGACACAGTGGCCCCTCCCCTCCGCTCTCATAGGCCCACATTGGACACAGTGTCACAAATAAAAGGGAAAGCGAGCACAGAATATACCACCTAGGTAGAAATAGAGGTTTCAAGTTCGTGTACCTTATTTCCTCATTCACACTGAGCATTTCTCTCCCCGAGAACAGAAGGAGCGTGTATGCCCTCTTCCGCCTCACACTGCTCCCACCCACCTACTGTTCCGGCTTCTCCGCCATCTTCCCTCATCCACTGCCACAACTTGGCTTTGACATGGATAGGAAAAGAATGGGACTTCTGAGAGGAACTTACAATGCCTGGGATGCCCAGAGCTTTGAATATACAGCCACCTCCCATGGGCCCCACGAGGCTGCAAAGCCATGCATGGCCTAGGCCTTTTTGTTAGTTTCTCATTCTGCTGCTGGCTTCCAGGATCAAAGCAGGTGGAGAAGAGACCTGTCCTGCCTGGCTGTTGGACATGCCCGACTCCCAGCAGCACTCGCAGGAAGGGAATTCACATTTATGATGATGCCAAGGGCCAGGCACTACCAGCTCAACCTCTTCTGTAATCTTAACTGTCAGTCTGTAAATTAGACATTGCCGTACCTGGTCAGTTACTCAGAGGCTGTGTAGATTACTCGGGATTGCAGAAATTATAAGTGGCCTATGAAGTACATGAAACCTTGGGGGTGGGGTGTCCGAGCCCAAAGCTATGCCCTTTTCTCAAATTCAGACCTAGAGAGAAATACATTAGCCTTACTCTTCCCTGGCTCTGCAGGGTGCGGTAGTATAAGTTGGGAGCTCCCTGACTCCTAGGGGCACCATTCTGGTGGCCTGTGCTAACGGCGTACGCTAGAGTTGTGCAGTGTACAATCTGCAG
This sequence comes from Erethizon dorsatum, assembly GCA_028451465.1. Lineage (NCBI taxonomy): Eukaryota > Metazoa > Chordata > Mammalia > Rodentia > Erethizontidae > Erethizon > Erethizon dorsatum. The sequence goes on from CM051833.1 coordinate 101,942,090, forward strand.
CTCTGTCTTCCACTGCAGCAAAAGAAAAAAAAAAAAAATCCTCTTTGGGAGATGGACTGAGATAAAGTGTTTAATCAGCCACCCTAAACTTGGGCTTCTAAGAAACAGTATTTTTATTTGGTTGACGGAAACTCCTGTTTTCTAGTCATTGTTACTTATTAATTGATGTATGCATCTTATCTGTTCCCAGGGCGCTGATACAGTCAATTTATAACACCTACCTCAGAACCAGAAGGAGCCACACATTGCCTTTGGGGAACTGAACTTGCAGTGTGAGAGGCTGTTCAGCTGCACAGGGGCCAAAGAGCTGTTCCCTCCAGCAAAGAAAATAATAAAATAAAATAAGGCACCCCAAAACCTAGGTCTAGAGAGGCATCTGCTTAACTCCTTTCAGTGCATCCTCAGGAGCTGGCAGGAAGGGTCTGGCTCTCCCCAGGTGTCTGACACGCCCTGCAGGCTAGCCTGGGGAAGGAGAGCTGTTAGGCAAGCAGATGAACTCCCTGAGGAAAGCTCCTAATCAGAGAAGGTCCCTGGCACCCGACCTGAGTGAGGAAGGGCGGGACGATTTCTGAAAAGAAAGCATGAGGCGCCAGGCAGGGTTTTTAATATTCAGGTTGAAAAGGGTTTTAGATGAGACTTGGCATCATCATGAATAATCTACTTTAATTCAATTTGCTGTGAAAAGGTGCCACTTCTGCTTTTTACATATACAATGAGAAAATGCCTCTGCTTGCCATGCTAAGCATTTGGCTATACTCGTGTGGCCAGAACACACCACATGGAGAAGGCTCCTGGCCAGGTGGCTGTGGCTGGCTGGTTCAGCTGTAGCTCTCTCTCTTTCCCCACAAGGCTCAAGTCACTATACTCAGCTCTACTGTTCCCCTTGGAAGGTGTTCCTGCAGGTTTATTGCCTCCTGGGAAAAATGATATCCCAGCCATGATTGTAAGTGTTCTCTTGCTTCATTTCACTCTCTCCTGGTGCCTGTCAGGCCACCAAGATGAAGAGGACTTCTCCAACACACCCTCTTATCAAGAACCCAGTCAAGCAATCCATGTTCCGGTAGCCTCATTTCCTGCTTCTAAATACACATTGATTTGTACATTGCACATGTTGCCTCCAAATAATCAACAAATCTCCCTCCTCAGCCGACCCAATGGGATCAGATGAACGACTGGAATTTCGGTGCCTCCACTCCTCTATTCCACAGAGATTAGGAAAAAATTGCACATCGAGGAACATTACGTGCAAGGGTGGTCTCTTGGCAATTTGCAGCCAATTACAAGTGTACATTGCTTTGCACAATGGATGTGCTATGGAAAAGGTTATATGCAAATCGAATTTTTGTAAATTGAATTATATTTAACATGCACCAAGGGAGCTGGCTATTTTAGGGATACCAAAGTTGAATTCATTTTGTGGAGCAGAAAACCCTTTGTAAAGCAAATTACCATCCTCCAATTCATATATTTTTCGATAAGGTCAGGTTTTATTATTTTGGACTTTTTTTGAACTAGAGCATACCTGCAGTGTTGTAGTGGTAATAATAAGATATTTAGAGCCTTCACTAAGTTCTAGAAGTAAGGGAAGGAGAAAGTAAAAACTAACTGTGATTCTTCTCCCATAGGAAGGGATAGACTGAAAAAAAGAGATTTTCCAGCATCAATTTGCTGGGATTCTCCTCAGTGCTATTGTTATCTTTGTTCCAATCCCAGTTGAGTCACCTCAGCCAGGGCTTCCTGGGCCAGTGTCACATGACCCCATCCTGCAACTGCAGGCTCCCAGACTGTAAATCTATGAAAATGACCAGCCTAGCCAGGGCCCTGCTAACCCTCAGGCACTCACCACAGGGCCCACCACCTAGCTGCTTTTTAAGGGATTACGCAAATATCTGAGACCTGAAAAAACACAAAGGAAAAGTGCAAATCAAAATTAATAAATGTTTAATTAAAGATCTACAAAGTGTAACATTGTGTCAACTTCATTAATTGTTAAGTTTGGTATTCATGAAAATTTAATTACATAAGAATTAGAAAGGAAGAAACAGAAGTGTCATTATTCATGGCTGCTATAATGGTGGACATAAAAAAAGTCTACAGGAATCTATAGACAAACCATACTAATCAACAGAGGCTGGGTTATACTGAAGTAACAATTAACCCTGCAATGTTGGTGACAACACAACAGCAGCTTATTTCCTTCTCATGCATGAGTTCTGAGTGAACGTCTACCATGGGTGACTCATCAACTTAGGTTCTGCCACCTCCACAGTAGGTGTCCACGTCTGTTTCAGGATAAGAGAGACCCAGTCGTCATGCAGGAGCATTTCATTGCCAGGTGGACATCATCACCTCCACTCTCATTTCATTCGCTGCAGCTGGTTATACGTACCTGGGAGATATAGTTTTTTGATGCTGAGGGAGACCTGGTAATTTCTGCTGTGCACACTATTAACAAATAGACTTCTGTGGAGGACTACCTGGACGACTCTCCTTGAAAGAAGAGCAATTATCTCCATTTTGGCTAAATGTGGCCCTATGTCCATATATTGATATATATAGAGCTGGGTAGGACTTTTCCTTATCCCCCCAATTGGCTTTAAGCAATGCAAATTGGTTTAGCTGAGGTGCTGATTATAATCTTTGAAGCAAGGGGACAGGTCAGGGTTGCCCCAAACCGTAGCTCCCAAGAAGGATGTGTAAGCCTGGAGGGAAGGAGGGCCACACTCCATGCTGTCAGCTGGGATTAAGCCTCGAGATAAGAGGCTATGACTTCCCAGGACATAAAAGATTACACATCAGAGCTGAAGCATCAACCCCAAAACATTAGATACTGCCTCGAATTGTGTAATGCAGAGTACTCTTTCTGCATTTCTCTCTCTCTGCATATTACAGAGGTGATTTCAGGCCTCCTGCCTAATCCAGCTCATGGCACTCATGTACTTCCTGCCATAACTACAGTCACTCATCCCCAAGCCACTCCCCTCTCGATAAATTAATAAAACCTGGGTTTAGCCTTGGGTCATGGACTTTGTTCCAGTTAGCCATCACCCTAGCTGGACTTAGGACCCCCTTGGCTCCCCACAACTACAAATATGCCTTAGTGTCTTTATTCTTGCCATGGATTGAACTGGAAGTGGTAGATTGGAATTAACTTATTGGAATTCCAATAACTTTCCATGTAATTACAAATATAAACTTCCTGGACTGCAATGAGGACCAGGAAGGGCTCTCTATAGACCTCAGTAACAGCAATGAACCCAGATCAATAGCATTCATTTATACCTATATCAAACAATTAGAACATGGAAATTTAAATATATTCCAATTCAAAATGCAACAAAACTATTACATACTTAAGAACAAATCTAACATAAAATATGCCAGATTTTTGTAGTGATAATCATAGAACTTTATTGAAGGACAAAAACAATGTCATTCCTATCCAGATTAATTTATGGATTATATACAATTTTGATTGAAACCCAAAAATTTTGGTGGCAGTTCACTTATCCTACAATTCATATGGAATGATAAATAAGAAAATTTTACAGCAGAAGGTGGTCATGGGTGGTAGATGGGGAATTAGGGGCAGATGGAGAGGTGGTTTTCTCACAGGCATGGATAAACAAAGGTTGTAAGAGAATAGGCTTTCATGTGTGAACAGTCTATTGGTGAAGGTGACAATATTAATCAGTAAAGATGGGAAAACTGGGCATTAGGATCTTTGGATATAAAAAATGATCATATATTATAAATGGTTATAAATATTTGAGGTAAATGAAATAATTTCAAAGCAAACTTATAAAAGATCCCATTTTTAATGCAAAAATAGTATTTTTAGTAGGTAATTTGAACATATTTTAATATGTTTAATATGGTTTGGAATGGTACCTCTAAGTATAAGAAGTGTCTGCCAAAGTCATAGCTCCCATTTCCGCAACTGAATTTTCTTTGTTCGATTCTCACTGAATATCATGAAGGCACTATTTGAATACCTTCAGGAACGATCATGGGGAACACCAGCTCTACAGACAGCCAACTTCATCCTGGCTTGTCTTTAGTGTGGAGCAAAATGAGGTGTTGGGGATACCGTACAGAAGGAAGTCTCTTACAAGCTGCATATTGATCCCTGTTAGGAGCAGGCTTGGTGGCCCCATGGGGTAGGGCCTGCTGAGAACTCTTCATGTGAAGGACAGAAGAGCTATCTAGGAGGAAAGTCAAGAACACTGGAATGGCCCAAAGACTTAGTCACTAGATGACTGGTTAAGTCCCTAAGTTGCCCAGGCTGGGCTCAAACTTGTGATCCTCTTGCCTCAACTTGCCAGTATACTGGAATTACAGGTGTGTGCCCCATACCCAGCTGAGGAAGTGATTTTGAATCTTTCATTGTGCATAGCTTGGACTGACATTTTTGTGTGTGTGTGTGTGGGTACCGGGGGTCGACCTCAGGACCTCATGCACCAGCAGGCGCCCATGCCACTGAGCGATATCACCAGCCCTTTTTTCATATGTGGGTACCGGGAGTCAAACTCAGGGCCTCATGCTTGCCAGGCAGGTGCTTATGCTGCTGAGCTATCTCACCGGCCCTGGATTGACTTCTTTACTGGATTTGCCCAGAGCAAAAAGGAGTCTTCCTTGCCCATTTTCTTCAATTTACCACCACCAGTACCTCAGCCCTATCTACTAAGCAGCTTGCTTCTGCCCCAAGGTGGCACACTGTCTAGTCTCATCACATTTTAGGGATTCTTTTATGGCCTTACTTTATTTCCTTGACCACCAACCAATGGCTACCAACCAGAATTCCAGTGCAGTTGGCCAAATTATTCTTCTTTCCCAGCAGGTTGGAGACTTATATGCGCAGAGCTGTATGTATACATACAGACACTCTGCAAAACAGGAGAACCCAGGAAAAAAGAGAGAATTCTAGAAAATCTATCTGGCAATATCAACAGAATATTTCATCGTCCTTCCAATTTTGCCTGGAACTATGTTATCTATTTCAATAACACATGGAGAAATTCAGGCTGTGAGGCCAGTTGTCCTCCGTGATCGTGTGTCTAGCTCAGTGCGGTACTGAGGGGCATTCTCATGGGACCTAAGCAACTTGTCTAGCAGTGTTCACATGGGAGCTACATTTTGTGCTGCATTGAGGAATATCAGAAATACCGTCTTAGCTCTGTTAGCAATGGTGTAAGAAAACAATAGTTCCACACGTGTGCTGATTGAGGAGGTAGTGTTGTGAAAAGAGACAATGTAACTCGTAAAGCATTTCCCAGGGTGATATGTTGAAGGTCAACATTCATCTGTATTGATGAGCCATACTAATAAAACATTGTGACTTATTTTTATCATTGGCATGGGCTTATTTATGATGATGGCCACAGAATTAGTCAAAACAATTAGATCCAATTGTATGTCATTTAAGCATCTCTTCGATTTGTGGCTGTAATGTGAAAAATTTGGAAAAAAATATAGAATAAAATAGTGAAGAGAGAAATTGAATCCAAGCAGATGGCAAGCAAAATGTAAGGATTAGAGGTTCTAAAAGTCAGACTCAAATATTAGGTAATGCTATGATTCAAACATTTGGCAAATATTGACATAACAACCATATACTTGGGAAGGACTTCATGTGTCCCATCAGAGTCACAGACACAAATCCAGCTGATGTCCTGGCATCCTGGTCTTCAATCACTAAGAAACCCAATCCAGCTAAAAATGCCACCCTAAACACTGTTTATGAAGGTTACTACAAAATTTCTTGGAATGCCATAATTTTTTCCTCAGTGGAGATATATATTACACATTTTATTAAAAAATCAATCTCATAATATTAATATTTGGTATTTTGGTAGTAATATGTAGATATTTACTATTTTGTGGAATTTACAATGATTAACAGAATTTAGCATATTATAATAAAATGTCAGTATTACAATTCCAATTTAAAATTAGTAGATTCAAGATTTTAAGTGGAAACTTTTTCAGAAAAATGTGTTTGTTAGTGAGACAAAGGATGTACTTAAAAAGAAAATTGAATGTTTGAAATGTATATACTCAATTTAAAATATTTAAAAGAATTTAATGATTAATTTGTAAATCAGACCAAAAATTAATCAAAGGTTCCCTTGAAAATAAGTGCTAAAATTTGTTTAACTTTGAGATAAATATTTGTATACTGAATTTAAAAGCCAAATAGTTTTGAGCTAACCTTAATAAGTTAAGTATTAATGTTTAAAACTAGAGTAATATTCTAATCTTTTCTGAACCCAAAATGCTGCATCAGAAACACCAAAACCTTTTATGGATCTTTTTAAAAAACATTCCAAAATGTCCACATCAGGTAAGTATCATCATTTGAAATAGTCACTTTGGAGTCTCTACTTTTAAGTGATGTTTTCATGGTTCAAAACTCCTCAAACTCATCTCAGATTACTTTAAAATCCAGTTTAGGTTCTTTTTTATTTTGTCTTACTTGGACATTGAATGGTAAAACTACCTAACATCAAATTTAGTATGTCACCACCCCAAGGTGTCTTCGCCGTATCAGAGCATCCCAAAAAGTGAACTTCGGATGTGGCAAGAGAGGATTTCCTCTCTGCAGGCACTTCCTAGCCCCTCACTAATCATGTCACTTAGGTTGTTGACTAATCTCCCTTTCTGAAGAATGAAGAGGAAGCGTATCTATCTAGAATCTAAACTCTACACAGACAAGAACATCAGCCGAAACTAAAACTTGCCGAAAGTTTGGAGTGTGGGATTTAATCCAGAACCGCTAACACAAATGAGGCTGTACAAGGTGTGTGGCTCCGGATTGGGGAGTTCCAGAAGGCTGCTAATATGATTCTGGAGTGCTGCTCAAAGCCAGAGCAGGGATCCAAGGACAAGCAGAAGTATCTTCAAGACAGAAAAGAAATGGTTCCAATGACATAGTAACGCAGAGCACCAAATCTGCTAGGAGGTAAATAAAAATTGCCTCCAGACATGGTTGATGATTTCTTTTGGTCTAAACTGCCTAAAATCCAGAAGATTAGAGTAAAATATCAGGGTGCAGAAACAAGGCAAATCACAAAAAAAAAAAAAAGAAAGAAAAGAAATATGAAAGAAAAATCTTTACATTTGTCTTAGAGCTTTTCCCACCTCTATGTAATTTAGGCACAAGGGGCATACTTAATTCATTAATTAAATAGAAAACTTCATACATGTGCTTCCTTAAGAATCTTAAATTGGCAAATCACTAGCTACACAGCACTTCTCACCTTTATTTAATTTCCTTAGTCAAAAATGGGGGTCATGGGAGGAAATTTCTCTACCTTTAATAAATAAAACTGAAAGTTCTTTAAAAATCATAAATTCACAGCCAATTTTCTTTTTGATCCCCATTAAATCAATGACCATGAACAAAGTGACTCTTTACTATTTGCTCTGAAGTCAATTTCTTTGAATGCATGTCAAGTAATCCTAAAAACAAATTTCACCAGCCTTTGTGGGGAATCGCAGACTAATGCTCAGCACAAATGTAAAGAAGTATTTCACAAAGAGCTGTGTACTTTCACCCTACTGTAGGCCACCTTGTGAGCCGGACAGTGCTGACATGGCTGGCTGCTGCTTACTCACTCCTACATGTCTGTATCCATAGCCGCCACCTAAGAAGAGCAGAGACACCTCAAGGGACCTTTCAGAGTCATTCATTTGTTCATTCACTCACTCGTTTGTGTCAAATCTTTGTTAAAACACTTAATATGCACAAAGGCACATGCTAGGCTCTGGACGCCACCTCCTCACAGGTCTGCAAAGTTTCACAGACTGTTTTCTTTGTTTGAAGTACCATCAAGGACACAACCTCTCAAGAGGGACTGTTCTACTTAGCATTGGAAATTACAGTGTGGCTCAGCAGTCAAAGTAGATTACTAGCGATTAATAAAGATTATTACAGTCTAAGGGGGTTCTATGTTCTCATTTATTCCAGAATGACCCTGGGACCTCCATCTGAATATACAGGTAATGGAGAAAATGCCTTCTTTCTTCAGGATAACAATGGCAGATTTCCAGCAAAAATGGAGACTATGAATATGGGGCAGAAGAGGAAGTAGATGCTGTGGTGGGGACGGGGGAGCCCTGGGTTCCCAGTCAGGCTCCAACACCTGAGCTGGCATATGTGGGAAACCATGCAGTTCCTGTGTGCCTCAATTTGTTTGTTTTTAAACTAGGGGTGACAGTGTCCTCCTTGCAGGTCACTGTGATGACGAAGAAGACACTGTGATAGAAATGCTTGGCACAAGGTCTGGAGTATGTAAGACCCAGATCAACACTAAGTACGTAAATGAATGAATAGGAAAGCAGCTCCTGTAGAAGTTGAAGAACTGGGGTGAGCTTCAGGAGCTCCAAAGAGGAAAACACACTTGCCCTCTTTTCTCCCTGGCTTGGGCCAATGTGGGCCAGAAGGGTCTGCTCTAGAAACACCCAATGCCGATATGACAGTGGCAGCTTTTCTGGATTAATGGAGACCCACAAGACAAAGAGTGCTCTCTGAATTGCTCACTCAAATAGGATGGTCCTATGCTTACAGAAACTCCGGAATTTTAAATATTCTTAAGGATACCTGTTCTCACACTAAAGCTTGCCCCACATCTTAGTTTGAAAACTATAGTTGTTATTCACTAGAAGCTCTTTAGGAAACCAGGCTACCAAGAACTCTTCCAGCTGCCTTAACCATATTTGTCTAACCATATTCTTAACACACTCTCCCTCTGTCTTGCAGGCCTTCCTACCCAGGTAATAGTGGGGACATAATGATATGCACTCCATGCTCAGCTCTAGACAAAGATCTTAGGTAATAGCAATTGCTTTTGAGGAACTTGATCTCTGGCTTCTCCTCCCTCCCTCACCATAATTTCCCCTGCTCTGCTCTCCGTATATGTGTGAGACGTCACAGGTGATGATTTTTGTATCTGTAAAAACTTGTTCATTCACTCACTCATTTGAGTCAAATCTTTGTTGAACACTTAATATGCACAAAGCCACATGCGAGTCTCTGGACACCACCTCCTCACAGGTCTGCGAAGTTTCACAGACTGTTTTCTTTGTTTGAAGTACCGTCAAGGACACATCAAAAGTCATAGCAATCTTTTAAATGATTTCAGGCTAATTCCTTAATGTGTTTTAGCTGCAGTTTACTGATCTATAGAATGGAACATAATACCTTTTACACTGAATGGTGAAACAAGATAATGTAGGAGAAAGATTTGTCTGTCACAAGCTAGATGCTAAAGAAATGTTCAATTCTCACAGTATCTCATACAACCTTTCATTATGTAGAATAAGTTAATGGCCACTGTCTTTCACCAGGATAAGGCAAGCTGGAAAGAGATGGCATCACTAATGCGTGAGTCAATGGCCGGTGATATCTCTCAGCGGCACGGGCGCCTGCTGGCGCGCGAGGTCCTGAGGTTGACCCCCAGTACCCACAAAAAAAAAAAAAAAAGAGCATATGTGGCCTTGGGTGTGGCATGTGGAGCTGTCCAGGAACTGTAGACTTTGGCCTAGGCTGAGCTCCTCTTTGTGGGGCCACCACGAGGGCTGAGATCCCCGAGGGGGCACTGTTTGCCGCCTCTGTGGAGAAGATCCCACATGGGTCAGCAGGTCAGGTCATTACCTGCTGTCCTCAGACCCTTCACTCCTCGTGTCCCTCACTGCCGTTATACTTGTGGTCTTGGGTACTGTCCCTTCCACATGACTCTCCTCATCGAAGCACAGGCATGGATTCTTACCATGGCCATTCACTTCCAACCCCTCGGGCATGCCACCAGCCTCAGGGGCAGGGTACAGAGTCCAGATTTACAACATAAAGCTATTCAAAAATCTAGGCTTCTTCCAGCAACACATGGAAAACTGGGACTAGTTGGGAAAACCCAAGCTTAAAAACCGGTACCGTAGCCCTTAAAGTAGGGAGCCAAGATGCAAGAAACCAGACTCCAGTTCCAAAGGACTTTGGCTGGGAGGGTGCTTGCTAGGAAGGGCACATCTCATTTCCCAGTGTTTTGTCCCGAGCTGCATTTTTATCCCCATCAAGTGGACAGGCCATTGTTCCCACCAACCCCCATGCAGATGAGGACTTGGAAGTTATTAGAAAGGAAGTTCAATTGTCCCTCTTGGCTTATCATTACTACACAGACAGAGGAAAGCTTCAGACCACCATTGATTTAGATTAGCCCCTTCATTTCAATATTATTAATTAGCCAAGTTAGCATACTGCATGTCAACATCAAAACCTGACTTTTTCTGAATTAACTGTTTCATTTCCATGGCAGTGGCTGCTTTCTGTCTTGCTTTTAGGACCTACAGAGAAATACCTTGCAGATATGACTTCAACTATCATCAAGCGAAGTTATTATACTGGGGATCAACACAGGTCACTCCTTTCATGGGAGGCCACCAGGCTAATCTTTCGAAGTGACATTTTCATAATAACTTAACATTTGCCAAAGCTCTCCATTGCATCCTGTGCAAAGTAAACAGAAGGGTTAATTTAGTTTTCTAATCTCTTGTTATAAGCCTAATTATTTTACATGTCTTCATTTCATTAATGAATTGCTGCTTTTTACATGCAGCTCCTTCCCCATTGCTTTTGTTTAAACCTCCTGGTGGGAAGGGATAGATTAATTTTGTTGTGCCTTAATGAAACTGTATGCTACATTAGATTTAACCATTTGGCATGCACTGCCAACATCACCATTATGCATAATGAATTATTTTTTGTGAGTCCCAAACTACTGTAGACCTTCAGTGTTCTTCAGACACTGTGACAATGCAGACACATAGCAAGCTCAGTCATTGTCCCCGGTGTCTAAGGAAACTGTCTTGTAGCTTTTTACTTTCTGTCACCTGCATGGGAGCATCTAGGCTTCTCGCTGTAAGAAATTCAGATATGCAGGTGATTTCTGATGAGTATCTCAGATGAAACTATCAAATCAATTTAGAGGTTTTGAGGACAAAGCACTCTGCTAGGCATCTTGAGGCAGGCCACAAAGTTGCTTGTTGCTTGCCTTCACATTTTAAAACAATAATAATTTATCATTACTCCTGTATCTATGGTCTATACTCCTGTATCTGGGTTTGGGCCAGTCTACACTGGGCTTGGTCAGTAGCTCCGCTTCGGGCTGCCATTCTTGGGGCAGCTCTGGTCCTCATGTCTCCTTATTCCTTCTGCGACCAGAAGGAAATGTACGTTCTTCCCACAGTGATGGAAGAAGCTTAAGAAGCCAGGTGAAAAGGCATGTTCAAGACTTTGGAACAGACACACTACTACTTTTACCCATTTATGTCAGCCAAAGCAATTCATGTAGCCAAGTTCAAAGTCAAGAGTCTAGGAAGGCTTCCAAGTCCTCATACTTATGTGGGATTGGTAGGAATAAGGACCTGTCCACCTGACCAGGATCAAAAGGAAGCACAGTGAATGTGGCAAATAATGGAGGCCAAAAATATCATCCACATGGTTCTAACAGTTGGCTGTGTTCTGAGTTGTGACCAGCTCCAAAATTTCAAATTTGGAGCCATTTAATCCCATGATTAGGGTTGATCCCAGCCCATTCTCGAGAACCTGACTTGTCCCTAGGCAGAGGATTGGAAGATCTCGAGATGACAACTCTCTGGCTCATCACTAAGATAAAACTGATCAAATTAGTCTGGAACCAGGTCCTGTCTGAGGTGCTCCAGGGTCTGCAATTCCTATGCCCTGAACTTGGGTTTTCCAGCTGTCTGCTGCTGGGTTTGCCCTAACACTGGTTTGTAAGCCATATCCTTGAGTACTTAAGTTTCCTGTTGTTAAACCTTTTCTTAATTGATTTTGGGAACATTTGACCTTAAAAACCCTATTCAGTGTTCCTTATTTGGCTGTTCCCACAGGCCGGAATCGTAGTTCCAGAATGATCTCCAGATTTAGGACTGGAAACAACCGCCCCCTTCTTCGCTACTGGAATTTGACTTTTCCATATCCTGAGAGCTAGCCTGAACTTATGGCTTTATCCTTCCCCAACCTGGCCTTCCTCACTACCCCTGAGCCTGGCTTCCACACTGAAAATTTAGCTAGCAAAAGTCAAAAGTATGTAGTATTCACTATCACTCCTTGTGAGTTTGGAGAAAGGTGGAAACGATGACTTGAGATAGATTAGAGCAAGTTATTTAAAGGCAAAAGGAATAAGGAAGTAGAAGGAGAGAGAAATCTGCAATAAAATGATAATCCATTTAAAATTAAATGCCAAATGTTGTAGCCACAGAAGCAACACACTACAAACTCCAGCTTATGGGGCTGGGAAGAGGTCTTGATGACGGGGCTTACTCGTCAGTGTTACCCTGGACACTTTCAAGGGCACGAGGCTGTTCTGATGTTCCTTGGACAACATGACCTTCTCCTGACTCAGGGCATTAGTCCTCGCTGCTCCCTCCACTGAGAACAACGTTTCTGCTTGGGATTTACATCATTCACTCCCTTATCATCTTCAGATCTTTAATATCACATGGGCGGTGAAGCCTTTCATGAATTACTATTGCCACTCACCAACCTCACCCAACGAGGTGCTCCCTGTCTTGCTTTCCTGCTTTCTTTTGCATCCAGTGCACTTATTACCATCTTATACACTGTACATTTTACTTTATGTTTTGTGGCTTATCTGCTTCCCTTTACTAGAATAGATGCTCTGTGAATGTTTTGATTTACCTGTCTCTTTTTTCCTAGAACATATAATAGACAGTCAATAAATAGTCTCTGGATGAAGGAAGAAAGGAAGGAAGGACAGAGGAGTGAAGGCTGGCAGGAGTGGTCTTGAGGACCAGCACAGACGGAGAGATAAAAGCATGAGGCGTGAACACGGGAAGACGCATAAGGCACATACAGGACCCCAGCAAGGCCAGCCCAGGGGCACACAGGCACTGCTGGTCTCCCACCTCCCCCTGAGCCAATAAAGCAAGCTCCAGTCCAGTTCCGCACAGGGACTGTCTTCCTCCCTTCAGCCCCTGCATTCTCAGGCTGCTTCTCGACCCAGCATCCATTTAGATATCCAGGTGAAATGCTGGGCATCTTTCAGCTTCTGAAGATTTTTTGACTTTGTCTGCTTCCTTTCTGTCTGTGACCACTGCTGCCATTCATGTCCTCATCATTTCTTAATAGGTAACAGCATCCTAACTAGCTCCCTGCTTCACATCCCTGCCCCTGTCAACCTCATTCACTGACGTGTCCCGTCACCTCTGGGACAGTCCGAACTCATTAACACGGCATATAAGGCCTTCTGTGTTCCGACTGCCCTTTCTGCAACCTCATCTCTCTTTCTGTGACCATGCTGGTATCCCCAAGGCCTCTGCATAGTCCTCTGTGCCAGGAGGCCCTTATACCACTCTCATTTATCCTTTCAGATTCAGTATGTGTCATAATTTTGCCCATATCACTTCGCACACATGTTCTGATATGTGTTCGCTTTTCAAAGTTTTATCTTTAATCAACAATGTTCAGGAAATAAACATATGTGATGCTTTTACTGATAAATAATAAATGCTATGTTTTAGTGATATTTAACACATGTCTAGCTATTTAAATTTAAAGTATTCATATATGTACCCCACAAGATGAACTTGTGTATTAATTTAACTACTCCACCTTTCCAAACCAGTGAACTAAAATGATCTGGCCATTTAAAATCACCGAGCTGGAGAGAGCTAGAAAGTCTGTCTTTAGCAAGATCACGGCTTAAACAGTATACTAGTTAAGATGCTAACATTTATTTACTGTTTCCTATGTGAAACCCTATGCCTTAAATATATTCACTCATGTAATCATAATAACAACCCTATGAGATGAGACCAAAATCTTTATCCTACAGAAAAGGATACTGAAGCTCAAACAGTTGCTCAAGCTTACACAGCTTATAAGAGGTCAGGCTGGGATTCAGACTCTACCATTTGTCTAGAGTTTATGCTCTGATCCTATTCATGCAATATCATCTTCAGTAGGTTTTACTGCCTCCAGTATCATACAGGTGAGGATATCCTCAGCAGCTAGAGTTTGTGGTGTGTGGGGAAGGAGGGATGCTTGATTGGAAGGCTGATGGGGTACCCTGAAAAGTGACCTCTTTAAAAGTAGCAACCCAGTTGTCTATGATTCCTTGGATTTAATTTAAGAAGTTCTTTGTGACAGGAGCCAAGTTGGTATCCTTTTGACAGAATCCCTAGCTGGCTTTTTCTGCTACCCTGTGCTTTTTTTTTTTTTTTTTTTTTTTTTTTTTCCTTCCGGTCTCCAGAGATATCCTGAACTTTCCAGTTCTTAGCAGAAAAGCATTGATACCAAAGCACCAAACTTCTGCTTGAAATTCACACACCCAATCCCTATTGAGCATGGCAGACGCCTCCGAATTACAGAAGAACCTCAAGTTCATGTACTAAGGCTTCTACTTCATCTGCACTTTACTTGCCTTACCTTTAAAAATAAAATCATATCTTGAATCATCTCTGCACCTATTTGTTGGGAATTTTATGAAACGTGCATGTTAATAGCTCATTCTTATCACATGCCTGTCACATTCACTGGAAGCCTCATGTGTCACAGCGCTTGAAATGACACAGCCCGGATTCTATCGATTGGCTCAGAGACCCTCAGAGAAACCCATGCTCATCTGCCTACCTCCCTGTGGGTAGTAAACAAGATCGATGCCCCTAGCCCCTGATAAAGTATTATCTACAAATGTAGGGCCCAAAAGGAATTACTACCAATATTCTTCTAATTGGAAATATCTTTCTTCCTTCTCAGCATATCCATGCAAACGCCCTTCCTGCAGAAGCCATCCAGAGAGGAGGAACATGTGTGTGAAAGACAGCCTTTTAATCTTTTCCCTTAATCAGTTCCCTAAGCCTGAATGCTGAATCTGTAAAAATTGCAAGGCCAGGCTACTTTTCAGCTCACTCCTGCTGGAGACTGGTGTGATCTGCCCTGCCCTTCTTCCTAACTTTAGCAATGGGACTCTTTGGAAAACTAGCATTTTCCACGCTGAATGCAATCCTGCATCGAAACCACCCACCATACAAAAATAGAGTTTAGGCGAAGCAGCTTTTCTGATACCATTGATAAGCTTTTAGAGCTCATCAATGAAAAATAGAACTTGTTAATCCTGTACATTTCCCCCCTTGATTTTTAATTACAGAAGAAAGAAGTAATGGATAACTTCTGGGGCTGCAGAGACACTGAGGCTGTCAAGAGAAAATTAAATTTACAGTCAGAGAGTTTTGTTTTCTCAAGTGTCCTTGTAAAATGCAAAAGAGGCTTCTGGCATCACCATAGCAATTCAACTGGTTTCCTAAACTGGCAGGGTTTTCCTCGAAGAAGCCCTCCTTCCTTTGCCAAGAAAGTGTATTAATGACAAGGACTGGACCTAAAGGGAACTCATTCAGAAGAAAACTGCATTAAAAGAACATTAAGGGCGATGTTTTAGAGTCTGATTTAAACTCATGAAAGCAAAGAGATTTATTGTCGAAGCCAAATCGCTGGGCTGATGCGCCCTGCCTGGTAATACATTCCCATTGGAGCACAGGGAATTGAATCTATACAGAAACATCGCTCACCATGGCCCAGGCGCTTCTGCCAGGGGAGACAGCTATAGGGGAGAAAGGGATGGGAATAGCAACATTTTGAAAGCAGATGGGCTAACATCCCACAGGGGCCAACTCACCAGGGAAACAGGAAGAGAAGGGCACTGCCAGCTGAGGTCAGACTTGACATTAGCAGACAGCTCAGCAGCCTCTGAGCTTTCCAGCACAGGCCCATGGCTGCCAGAGAGATGCTCCCTGGAGAAGTAGAGTCTCAGCAAGATGTCCCAAGCCCTCTCCTCTGAATCCCACCCACTCCTGCAAATGTTCTCTTTGGCAGCCCTTCCAGCAAGCGAGTGGACCAAACACAGAAGAGCCGCCCCTCCCACGCCAGCATGCTGCTCCATCTCACTTGACAGTGCTCTGTGTTAGAGTGAAACTGTGCAGGTCTCTACCTGTGCTGCAGACCTGGACTCCAGCCAGAGAGCCAGCTGCTTGCCATATTGCAGCTCAGGATCTGATTTCTAGATTAGAAATATTAGTACCCGGGTTGGAAATGTACATTGAAGTCGTCCTGGAAAAATCAAAGAAAACAACCTTGAGCTTGTGCCGTGTGCTTCCCTCCAAGTTCAAGGGCATTGCCAGAGTACTGGCCACCTCTCCCAGCTGCTATACTTCAGTCTGTCCCAATATCACTTTCTATTCTGAATAACCACAGCCCCTGCAGTATGGTTTAGTACATTTACCACAAGGCCTTGGAACTGACCCCATTTCATAATTTTCCTGGTGTCCCAGTGCCTGGGCAAGTATCTATTTCTTATAGTATCTGTTGCTTTCAGTATTGTGGAATCTTTTCCATGCACGGATATGAGGTTGTCTATTCAAATGATCAAATTTGGACAGCCAAAGGACAGTAGGAACGTACCTACAGGGTAATCTGCCAAAATTAGATTTGCTGAGAGCATCATGTGGGAGACACACATAAGTGTTCTGTGAAGGCAAACCAGAGGTCTGAGAACAGGACAGACCCCTTGAGCCATCACGCAAATGAGATCCAGAGAACAGAGCTGGCAAGAGGCTCAGGGGCCGGGTGATTAGACAGGGGTTGTGCCATTCTTTGGTCTGTTCTAGTCATTTATATGTGGGGTGCTTCTCAGTACCCCTGAGACTGAAGCTATGTAAACAAATTAGCAGAGGCGAGGGGAATGAGCAGGAGAGCTGGGGAGAGGAGACTGGGGGAACATCCTACGGCAGGAGGCAACTAGGTTAGGTCTTGAATGGAAAGTAGAAGATGCCTGAAGTGGAAGGGGCAGGGCGGGGGAGTGTTGAAGCTCATATCCTGCATGGGAATGTGTGGCCAGTCACCTGGGGAGGCATCGTGGGAGAGACTGGAGACGTAAGTGGAGCTATGGTCACAAAGGTTCTCTGTGTCACATTAAGAAACACCAGCTCTCTCCTGTAGCTGTTAGGAAGCCACTGGATGATTTTAGGTAGCTCCTGAGTTATTCTTGGTCTGAGGCAGTTGAAAACTCATAACTGGCCACCTACTTGGGCTAAAGGGGAAGAGCCTAGAGGTAGGGCCCATATTCGTTACGAGAGTATGAACCTCTGATGAAGACTGTGGGCTTCCCTTCACCCGAAGGAAACTTCTCCTGCATTCAAAATTTTGCACATGACTTTATGGGATTCATAAAGCCTGTTCATAAACCCCAGTTTATAAGCCCTCACTCTAAAGACAGTTGTGGAAAATGATTTGTTCTCTTATGAGAATTTCATAGTTATTAGATATGTGCTATAGCATTTAAAAATGATATGTTATGAAGCTTGTAATTTACTTTCAAATGGTTTGCATCAGTTATTTAAAGTGTGTGTGTGTGTGTGTGTGTGCATGTGGTGTGTTGGGGAGAGAGAGAAGCAACTGAGGCAAAAATATTAACAGTTGATGAATCTAGGTGTTTATCACAATTTCTTTCAACTTTTTATATATTTGAAATTTTAAAAAATAAAAGCCAAGCAAAATAAAACTTTTGCTCAAGGCAGAAGCAACAGGAATGACTATAAAGTGATGAATTTTATTCATTTACATTCCTTCACCATATTCTCTCTGAATACCTACTGTAGTTGTTCAATATTAAGTTGGAACAATCAATAGGACCGTGTGCCTGACGGGAGATAGACAGGGGAGATGATGGAGGAGGCACAGTGACAGAGCCTGAGGTGGCCAGAGAAAATGATGGGGAGTTCAACAAACAAGGAGATAAGAAGGCAGAAGGGCAGCAGGGTAGAAGGGGGAAGAATGAGTTTGATTCCACGAGCATCATTTTGAAAGGAGTTTAAATGAACTGGAAGGGGTCTGGAGGAGACCACCAGGACATAAGAAGGATTAAAACCATGCTGTATAAGAGCAAGGTAGGCCACCAAGAATGGGGTGATATTTGGGAGGCAGTGAGGGTTGGGTGATAAAATAGGTGTACTGTCATCTGCAGGAGTAAAAAATACATGAAAAGTAGCAGGCTTGACCAAACTGGGCTAAGAGGGCTGCACTTGGAAGATGGGTGATGCTTACAGAAATAGATAAGTGCTCAACAACTGATGAATGTAGGGCTTAGTATACAGGGGTTTATACATAACATCTGTGGTACACAGGGTGTAGTAGGAGGGTCATCCCCATTTCCCTGTTGGGCCACTTTCCTGACAGGCAGGAGTCAAAGATGAGTAAAGGTTTTAATCTTCAACCAGCACCCAACATAGTTAGGGAGAAAAGCACAAGTTTAACCAAGTTGCCATTAAATGTTCCCAACCAATACTGGGGAGATGAAAAGTTTCACTGTTTGATATAGATATTCAAATTCATACAAAACCCTGTGAGACCCTGTAGCTCCGAGTGAAAGTCCTGTGTTTGATCCCTAGTACTGCAAAAACAAAAACAAAACTTATAATCACCTGTCCGATGTCATTCTATTCCATCCGGGCACTTCGGAGCACGGCGCCTCACAACATACGCAAGGTTCATGTGGCTAATTTGTGGTAAACATAAATCCCAGCTGTGAGAATATTGCTGTCCCAGCTACTCCTAAAGCATCAAGGTCTCCCTGCCCATAATACGTGTGTACAGCCATAGAGAGCAGGCCTTCTACAGTGAGATTTGAACTGGGCCTTCAGAAAAAGATCATTTTCCAAGAAAGAAGTGGCATGTGGGGCTCATTTCAGGGTGAATGGGATAGCAGAATATAAATCATCCCAGTCACCCTCCCCTGCCTTCAATCAGAGAAATGGGTCTGAGAATTAAAGGAAACCCATGAAGTAGAATCCTAGCTTTTCTAGGCTGAGTCCTGTAACAGTCCTGTTTATTGGCCGCCCTGGTTTAGAAGCCCTTCTGCAGGTCAGAGGGTGTAGATTAAAGTCCTAGAACTCCCTGGAGGGAAGTGGAATCTGAACTCAGGTACCTGCAAGATTTGGCAAAAAACCCCAGGTCTTACTTTGCTTTCAATTGTTCCTGTTCCTGTCCTCTAACTAAGCACCTTTACAGCTGTGCAAGCTATGTTCCAAGAACAGCTCTGGTGAATTCCATTTCTTCCCAAAGAACGATGTGGCAATTGCTTTTAAGACCTCTCTGGGGCCCGTGAAATAGCTCAGCGGCATAAGTGCCTGCCTGGCAAGCTCGAGGTCCTGAGTTCGACTCCCGGTACCCACATATGAAAAAAGGGCCGGTGATAGCGCTCAGCGGCACAGGTGCCTGCTGGCGCACGAGGTCCTGAGTTCGACTCCCGGTACCCACAAAAAAAAAAAAAAAAAAAGACCTCTCTGTATACAGAGAGGCATTGCATCACTGCATCCTCTCCTCCTCAGTATCTTCACAGCGGACGCTGCTTGAGTGCTCTCCATGCGCCAGGCATCTTGTGTGTTCTTTACCTGCGTTTCATCCTCGTGACAGCCCAATAAGGCATATATTGCAGTTGATGCATTTTTCTGGGAAGTAGAGTTTAGAGCAGCTAGGCAACTTGTCCAAGGTCACACAGCCAGGGTATGAGAGGGCAGGATTGACTATGAAACCTAAGCTCTTAATTCACATAACAGTCTACACTGTCTTATCTTCATGGCTCCTGTCCACACTCTGAAAACAATAAGAAACATGAACACAGTGCCTCTGTGTTACATCTATCAATTCTATTAACTTCAACACAATCCTATGAGGAAAACACTGTTACTATCTAAAGATAATCAAATTAAAGCCCAGGCAGGTTAAGTCACTTGCCTAAAGTCAGAATTTTACTTGTTGTGCTAGGGCAGTGTGCCTAAATGAAATGCACAGGCAGACAAGTGTGATTTAAAAGGAAGGATCTTTCCGGGAATGATGCACACCTGGCATAGACACGAGCACCTCACCGAGCCACCTCCCCCGACCTGAGCACCAAAGCCAGAGAATATCTGACCGCCAGCCAGGTGTGCACCTGTCAGACAAGTGTGTGGCTGGCCGTGTGTAGTTGTCCTTGTCACTGGAATCTCCCACTGTGAGACAGGAATCAGAGATGCTTGCTGAACTGTAGGAAAGGCTTAATTTTCAAGTTTTAATAATGTGAAATTCAGGAGAAACATGTTCATATTGATAATATCCTGCAAGTAATAATGATTTTTTTCTTAACATAGTTATTCTCAAAGTTAGAAAAGAAAAGTTTCCTTGCTATTAGTATTTTATTAATAGTTTGGCTCAGTCTAAATGAAAAGTATTTTCAACATTTATTTGTTTGTTTTAGGCTGCCATCAGTGAAAAAAGAGAATCATTGGTTTATATATAAAGAAAAAACTAAGAGAGAAAAGAAAGGAAGGTACAGCAGAGAAAGGAAAATGGAGTATATTTTTCTTAGAGTGAACCAAGACAGCTAGAAATGGGAATATAATTTGATCCCCTAAAATATCTGGCCTTGTTGATTACATAAACAATTCATTTCCTTTTGTTTGTTTCGAGACTGGGTCTTGCCTTGTTTCCAAGGCTGGCCTGAAACCACAATCCTCCTGTCCCAGTTTCCCAAGTAGTTGGGAGTACAGGCATGTGCCACTGTACCCGGCTTGTAATTCCCTTTTGTTAAGTGAATGCTTTTTACCTTCATAGGAAGTACTTTGATTTCAGATTTTCATACTGGAAACATCCTTAAATCATAGAGTGGTGTGTCCCAGGATGATACCGAAAATTCATTTATGGCCAATTTGACCACCACCCCAACCACTCAAAGCAGGTACTTACTCCCTGGTACATGTTATCCTTGTGAACCAACTAAATCTCACCCCAGGATACCATTGGTCTGGAGTTTTAAAATGAGACCAGTGGACTGTTGTATAGCTACATCACTCCTCTCAGATTACTTTTTCTAGGATTTAAATATTCTAAAACAGCCTAAAACTAGGACAGCTGAGCAAAAACCCACTGAGCGGCCTAAAGTACATAGAAAAAAAGTTTTTGTGTCAAAGCTCACACATTTTGCTCACAGTTGAGTTCTTACAAGATAGTCTACATCAATGGCTGACTTTGAAATCACGCTTAAGGTTTGCCTTGTTTTCATCACTCAGTAGACCAGAAGATGCAAAAGGAAACTGCAAGGGGAGGATTACTGCTGGAGACAGCACACAATGATAACACAAAAAGAGGCAAGGAGACTAAAGAGTAGGAAAAAAGAACAAAGCACAGTAACTCCAAATGCTCAAGAATCTGGGGTCATTCAGTGTTGCCCCATACACCCCAATCATTACTCCCAGAAGGCAGGGCATCACTAGTGTTATACATACTGATGACTTTGGACTGAGGTACAATAGAAGAAAGAAAGAAAGATAGGAAAAAGGCAAGGAAAATAATCATTTAAAAACTGTATTTTTAAGAAAAACCATATCTTCAGGACCCAAAGTTACCCAAGGTTACAGTGCCTTTTCCCTTTCCTGGAAACTCCAGAAAGAAAAATTCCTAAGGGTTGTAAAGTTATGATAAGCCTATAAATTGGGCTGGTGTTTTACACTTGTATATTAAATCTGGCTTTTCCTAGCGCAGACTTTCATCCTCAAGGAACCAGCACTATTAAAAGGGCTGCACATCTCTCAATTTCAAACACGTGCAAATGATTTGCATTCTAATTTAGCCCACCAAATGGTAGCCTGCCAGACAGTAGGAATACACACCCTAGATCACCCATCTTGAGCACACTCCCAAGACCACATAAGCCCTCAACCCCATACCACAAATGAGCACCCACACTCCCCTCTGGGTGCATACTTCTTTCTGCCTGATAAACCTTTCTATTCCTCACACTGATGCATCCGGAACTTCATTTCTGTGACAGAAATCAGTGAATCAACAACCTTCCCCTTGGCTGGGGTGAGTTGAGGTCCTCATCTCCTCTTTGGTGGACTTCTTCTGACTGACCCTGACTGGTGATATCCTTACCAAGAAAAGATGAGTTTGTGCTCTGGGTGAAAAGAAATCAGACAAGGAAGAATTCAGTGAACAGACAAACTTTATATACAAATATATTAAAATCTAAAAGAAAAACCTAGATAAACCTTAAGAGAATAGCTTGTTAAATAGAAATGCCTCTTAGAGTAGGAAATAATGTCACTGTATTTTAATATATGCTCAAATACACACAAATAAGAAGAGATTGCTGTATAGAATAAAGGAAATGATAGTCTCTATGAGAATGTTGACCACTGAGTCTTAGATTAAACAGAGTAAATTAATAATTGCAATATAGGAGGAGAAAAGAAATTGTATTTTCTAAAATTCCAGGGAGGCTGGGAGGAACATGCTGGTCAGGTCAAACTGTTTGGCACCCAGGAAGTAGCTGGACAGGGTGAGGAGAGACTGGGTTCCCCTTCCCTGGGGTTGGAACTGCATGGGGCAAAGCCATGTGGCAGCCTGTATGGCTGGAAGACTGAAGCATGAGATAGAACCAGCAAAATGACAGAAGGCAATGATGTCTCATCAAATGCAAGTCCCTGCTCAGATTACCAGATTCATAGTATTATTATGAGAGGTTGCGGTTTTATGTGTGAAAAATGGCTAAGGAGTTGAGGTCTATGTACTAGCAGCCAGGGCACTAAATTAATCTGTGAGTCTTGAATTTAAAATTGAAAAAAAAAAAACCAACCATAAGGAAATAAGGTAATGAATTTATAGGAACTATGAGTGATGGGCTCAGAATTTGGGGATTTGAACAAACTTACCTGAATCTCTGAGGCACAGGGGAGCCCAAGAGAAATATGGTCTGTCTGTCTGTCTGTCTCATATCTATTGCTTGTATGTGTTTATATTTCTTTTTTTTTTTTTTTTTTTTTTTGTGGGTACCGGGGGGTCGACCTCAGGACCTCGTGCGCCAGCAGGCGCCCGTGCCGCTGAGCGATATCACCGGCCCCTTTTTCGTATGTGGGTTCCGGGAGTCGAACTCGGGCCCTCGCGCTTGCCAGGCAGGCGCTTAAGCCGCTGAGCCATCTCACCGGCCCGTGTTTATATTTCTTAATGACCAGTAGGTATTGAAGACCTATTGAGTAATGTGTGTGCTATGCTTAATATTCATCATCTCCTTTAATCCTGAAACCAACGCTGGTAGAGCAGGAATTTATACAATGAGAAAACTGATACTCAGAGAGGTTAATTAACTTACCAAGGTGAATGTAACACAGCCAAAGAAAAAGTGGTTATCATAAAATGTTCATCCTACCAATTCCCAAGTGAATTTCAATGTACCACGGAGAGTTGCTCTACTTTATTTTCAAACCTAAGTTCCCTCAAATAGTCAGGGTGCCTGTCTTTGGGTTGTCAAGTTACTAAACCTTGACAATAATAAAGGAGAATTTTAATGCTTCAAAATTTCAATAGATCTAGAGTTTCTGTGGGAGACTGGAGATGCAGGTTTAATATGAGACAAGGAGAACAGCAGTATCTTGTGGATTTAGGGTATTCGCTGTGCATGTGTGTTAAAAGTCATTTCTTCTGCTACCTCCACTTTTGGAGATAATGAATGAATGATACTGAGTTCACAGGACTGACACCCACCCGCAGCAGTATCTAGTCCACCTCAGAGGAATAAATACAAAGATGTTCTGATAATTATGCCTTGCTATCCAAAAGAAGATATAAAAATGCTTTCTCAATTTGTCTAGTGCACTGTGAATAGAAATGCTGTCCATGTGTTTATAAGAGGCAAAGTATTTAAAGTTCTATTGTTATTTTCACAGGAAAACACCTTTGAGAAAAGCATGTTTTCCATATTACCCTGGGAATGTGTGTTTATCTCACAGTGCATTGCTGTCCTTTTCTTCTCCAACCTGCATAAATTCCTGGTATTTAAATGCGAGGGAGGACTCTACCTTCACTTTGAAATGAGAGCGGCACGCAGAATGTCAAACAGCCCGATGTTTCCTGACTTCTGACCCAGCTCTGGTTTTTTTTTTTTCTTCTTCCTCTACATGACTCAGACAGGCTCTTGGAGGCCTAGAGATAAAAGACCCTATTAGAAGTGCAAAATATGACTATTATTACCTCCTTTAATAAGGCTTCTTGCCAATTTTTCAAATGACTAGAGTCTGTTTGCTAATTATTACTACACAGACTCGGCATTCATTTTCTTTCCCTGAAGGAGACTGTTTCCAGTGAAGACGAAGAAAAGTGCTAAAAAGTGTGTTTACTGCCATCTATGGGATGCTGCTGGGCTACCACTACCATGATCGCCTTCGCTGTGAAGCATGTATGGGAAACTTCAGCTGCAAAGCCAGGCACGGATGTTCACTCATTGCAAGCAGAGGCGTCTCACTGAGCCTGCATGTGAAAATACCACCAGAGAACTGTTTTTAATGTTTTCCAGAAATGTAAGTTCGTCTGGATACTTTGGGGAGTGAGGGAATAAATTTTCATGTATACAAGGCGATTATATTTATAAATATATATATATATATATATGTGTGTAGTAACATGTGGGTCCATGGGCCCCTTACAACCAAGGCCTCCAGCCTATGATTGCCTTCAAATACCCCAGCAGAGAATGCCAGAACTAGGAATTCATTTGCTGGCCATCTCAGAATGTTCTGACAAAGGCCAAAACCAGAAAATGGTAAAGATTCTTGAGTGGCCTAATAGATATATAAAGTATATGTGGCTTCGCCTATAAACTTGACTCATGAGTCAGGCTCCCAGGGACATTATACAAAATTCTATGTTTTAATATCAGAAACTCTTGTTACCAGAGGTAGCAAATTACAAGGGTTGCAATTTTGAAAAAAAGACTCTTAAGAGAAGGGAGATAGAGGGCATATGTCCTGAGCACTCAAGAGAGAAGAGGGAAGCATTTTAAAACAAATAAGAAGCAAACAAAATAAAGGAAATGAGAAAGGATATTATTCAACCTCACACATAAGAGAACCGCAAGTTAAAAGTGAATAAGTTAAAGACAAGCCACTGGGAGAAAGAAATTTGCAAAACAAATATCAGATAAAATATGAAAATAAATATTAAAACTAAACAATAAGAAAATACCAAACAACCCAGCTAAAAGTAGGCAAAACATCTGAATCAATACCTCACCAAATAAAACAGACAACAAATAATGAATTCATCGAGAATGAAAAACTTCTCGATGTCACTAGGGAAGAGCAAATTAAAATGAAGTATCTCTGCACATTTATTAGAAGGGCTAAAATCCAGAACACTGACAGCACTAAACGCTGGCAAGAATGTGAAGCAACAGGAACTCTCATTCAGTGCCATTCAGAATTCAAAATGGTACAGCCACTTTGGAAAAGAGTTTGGCAGTTTCATAGAAAGCTAAACACAGCCCTACTATATGATCCAGCAAACATGCTTCTAGTCATCCAAATGAGTTGAAAACTTACGTCCACATAAAAACCTGCACGTGAATGTTTATAACAGCGTCATTCATAACTGTCCTCAGTTGGGAGCAATCAAGATAGGCCTCAGTAGGTGTATGGATAAACCAGTTGTAGTACATTTAGACAATGGAATATTATTCGGTGCTAAAAAGAAATAAACTGTCAAGGCATGAGAAAGCATGAAGGTATGAAAATGCATAATGCCAAGTGAAAGAAGCCAGTTTGCAAAGGTTCCATACTGTATGATCCCACTATATGATATTCTGGAATAGGCAAAAACACGGACACAGCAAAAACATCAGTGGTTACCAGAAATTCTCAAGGAGGGTGGGAGGAATGGATAAACAAGATAGGGGATAAACAGGATAGGGGACATTTAGAGTAGTGACGCTACTTTGTATGATACTGTGACGGTGGTACCTGACATTTATATATTTGTCCAAACCCACAGAATGTACAACACCAAAAGTGTACCTTAATATGAACTAGGCACTTTAGCTAATAATGATGCATCAAGTTGGTTTATTAGTTACAATATATCTACCACACTAGTACGAGATGTTAATAATAGGGGTACCTTGGAGAGGGCCAGAGTGGAAACGAGGTATATGGAAACCCTGCATGTTATGTTCAATCTTTTGTAAATCTGAAACTGTTCTAAAAGTATCAATTAAAGAAAAGAGGATCAAAAAGACTTCTCAGAAAAATAGAAACAATAAGAAAGTAAACATTGTAATTCTAATGTCAAAGTAAAACTCAGACAGAAACATATAAGAAGAGACAAAGAACACTTTATAAAAACCATAATCCACAATGAAAATACATTTCAAATATTAAATGTACTAATATGTTTTACTCAACAAGTGACAAAAATTTAGAAGTTTGATTATGTGCTGCTAAATGCATGGGACACAAATCCTCTCATACAGTGATGGCAGAAGAAAAAATTGATGCAAACTTTTTGGAAGGTGATGTGATAATAGTTGTCAAAATGGCAAATGTACACATCCTTTCCGAGAGCCAGTGATTCTCTTCTGGGAATTTAACCTCTAGATATATTTGAACATGTGCAAAATGAAATAACCCCAAAGATTATAATTATGGTGTTTAAAATATAATAGTAAAAGATTGGAAACAACTAGATGCCCACCAGTGGAGGGAAATGCTTAATTAAATAATGGTGCACCTACAGGACAGAATAGATGGGGCAATTATATAGAATGAGGTAGCTCTTCACATCTTGATGAAGAATGATGATCAAGATAAAAGTTTCTAAAAAGCAGGTTGTGGTGATGGGCGTGGTGATAAATACCCTACAATCTCAGCATTTACAATGAGGGAGCCTGTGGCAGGAGGATCAGGACTTTGAGGCCAACCTGAGCCACATATTAAATTCAAGGCAAGTCTGGACTATATAGTGAGATCCTGTGTCAGTAAACAAACTAAGAAAATAAAGCAAGCAAGGTGTAGTTCAATGTCATAGCATGCTACCTTTCTGCTCATCTGCATGCAGACTATCGCGGAAGGATGTACTTGTCACCTGGTCAGGGCAGAACGAGTGGCTTCACTTAGGAATAGAGTGAGGCTTGCAGCACAGGGGCAGGATGCAAATAATCATGCCCTACCCTTTTGTTCCTATCCTGGGGAAAAAAAAATAAAAAATAATTGTAAAATAAAGAAGGCAAGAGAGTATATATTTGGTGATAGTTCTGCTTTGTCTTTTACAAATGTTGATCTTTAAAATATTGGTTAGCTCTAGTTATCTGGACAATTTAATTACGCAGAACACCTCATTTCCTGACGATGCTGGATGAATAAAGCATTACTGCAGTTTGCTGACTTATGCACAAAGTTAACATTATCATCGTAGCACAATAGAGATTGGAATTTAGAACAAAGGACAATGATACTTTTCAACAAAGACATAAGGCTGAAGGAGAATGGAGAAAGTGGTCTGTAATTCTCACTCTGATGGAGATGGGGCATAAGAAACAAAATATCTGAGCCTTGTGTGAAATGCTTTGATTCTGTACTTAGGCAGGGCTTCTGTCCATAAAATGGCAAAGCTGGCTGCTGCCTTCATAAGAAGTGGGATGAATAGGCACAATGTAGAGATGGCAAAGGCGTCAATTCTGTGTTCAGGGGCCTGAAGCCTGGCACTGGTGACAGAGCACAGCACAGGACACAGGAATACAACTGTGCCCACCACACACGAACTCAAATGCCAAGCAACTTCCCTGGAAGAATAAAGCTGACCATAAGGCTGATAAGATATCACAGAAATATGCCTCTAGTATGTCTTATAAGTATAGATGTTTCACAGAGAAATTCAAATTATGTTATCTTTTAAAATATTGGAAAATCTAACAATATGAGGCCTGCTTTTCTTGTATATTATGAACCCACTGGAGATGAGCAGGGACTGTCCCTTTTATATGGGACATAAGCTCAACTGATGACCTGGTCCCCAGGATTTCCTATTTCTTTCACATAACCCACCCTGTAATTCCTTGCCTGGCCTCTGCAGACATTTATCAGTCCTGGACTAGGCTCAGACAGAAAAGTGTCTCAGGAGTAGGAGATGCTGGAACAGATTTTGACAGGCAAGAGACAGTGGCTTGATGGATTGGTTATGCAAGGCAGTTTAGAGCGAAGCTTCCCAGAGGAGCACAATATTTCCTCTTGACCAAAAACCAAGCCCTCACAGGGCACCTGTACTTTGGGGGAAATCCAAGATGCTAGTCATCCAACAAATACTTCCTGAGCTCCCATGCCTGGCAAGGCGTCGGATAGGAGCTCACCAGCGAACAGGACAAACGGCCTCTTGCTTCACCAAGCTCTGTCCTCCTAATGAAGGTGGCTAGTCAATGAGAAAACAAACTATTGCATGCAGGTTTACAAACTATAGCTAGCGTTGTGAAAGAATGGAAGAGCATCGTTGTCCCAGAGAATTATAGTGAAGGTGGTCAGGGAGGGTGACAGGGAAGCTAGGACCCGAAGGACAGAAAGGGTCAGCCTGACGAGGAATGTGATCAAGAGGTGAGGCTGAGAAAAGCATGTGCCACGGCCCTGCCATGGGAAAGCCCGGAGTGTGCCACAGATAGGAAGAATAGCCGGAGCGTCTGGGGCACAGTGGGTAAGGAGGAAGGTGGTGCGAGAGGATGCTGTAGAGGCAGGCAGTCAGACCTCTGCCTTCTGAGTAAAACATTCGCGCTCTGTTCTACCCCGAGAGGAAGTTGCAGAGAGGCTTTAAAGATGGGAATTATGCGATTCAGCCTACAGGGACGTGAGGACCTAAGCGACCTGAGAGGTCACCCTGGGGGAAAACACTCAGAGGAACACAGAAAGAAGCCAGAGAGACAGTGAAAGATAATCAGTAGTGCGACTGGAGCAGGTCGCGCGTCCTTCACCTGCTGGCGACTAGCACCAGGGTCCGGGACAGCAGCTCCTGGCGCCCCGCCACAGCGCCCTCTCCCGCTGCCTTTCCTCTCTACCCTGGGCCGGCGTTTCCCAGCTCGCCCCGGGAGGAGGAAGGAGGTCGCCCAGGGAGCTTGGGTTCCCCCCTCTTTCCCGAGCTCGGGCCCGCGTGTGAGTGTGCACGCGCTGGGCACGCGCGCAGCGACCTCGGGCCGCCGCACGCTCGGGGAGGGCGAGCAGGTGCGGGGGAGCAGGCGGGGGAGCCGCGCCTGGCGGGAGCGCCCGCGTCACCCCGAGCGCAGTGAGGACGGGACGCGGGGCTCTTTGGCGGGGCCTCGAAACCCGAGACTAGAGGAGCTAATGTGATTTGGGAGGCAACTGGGAACCTGCGAAGAGGGGAGCGAGGTGATAAGCGACGCTGGAGGAAGATGATTCTCGGTGATGTGTGTCCGGCAGACGAGAGGGGCCCCAGGTGGGAGGAAGGGCAGCTAATTAGGAGGCGGAGTCCAGGTGTGAGGCGATTACGGCTCGGACCGGAGCCGTGGAGAGGAGAGGAAAGACTGAGGGGAAACCGCGGGGTTTACTGTTGACCTGAAAGTGCCTCTGGGTGTGGGAGCTACCGCGCCGAGATGGGCCCTTGTTTGAGAACACCAGGGGAGCTGTCAGAGGACGGGGGCAGTGAGAAAAGAAGACCAAATAAAATCAGGTTAAAAAGGAGACAAGAAAATCGTATTTTTAAAATTGCACTTTAAAAGGACTACAGCTTACAATTTTTTTCCTTTCCAAGCTACTCACTTCAAACTGAAGTCTAAAAAAATCATTGGATCAGCCCACGCTTTTCCTCCTGTAAAGTGGGCCCCTGGCCTATAAACGGGCTTTTGCCTTTCACCTGTAAGTCTGAGCCCAGGCTTCCTCTCCCTCTACTACTGATTCACAAATTCCACAGGTCTCCTCCCCCAAGACCACAGAAAACCCTCAAGCCTCTGACCGTAATGGGTCTCATCCCCGGAGCACCCTCATTGCCTTTGGAGTGTATCGTTATTTTCTGCTACATAAATCTTTTCTGTGCCTCCCACTGATACATATTGAAAAGTCTTTTTCTGTGATGGGACTAGTGAATTTATTCTGTGGGTGGGGTGAGTTGAGATCCCCATCTCCTCTTTGGGGTACCTCCTCAAATTTCCTCCAGTGACAAGAAGGCAGGGTACCAACAGGAGTTGGCAGGACAACCAAGAGAAACATTTACTAGCACTCAGCTATCGCTCCTGCAGGAAGCCGTTCCTTTCCCTGCCCACCTTGGATGGCCAATGCCGTTCTCCTGTGTGTGGTCATTTTCTATTCTTGTGTCACACGTGTTCAATGCATTGCACTATGTTTTTGCAGGTCCGTGCCTCCTGCTGATCTGTGAGGCCCCCTGAAGACAGAGACCCTAGTCTACCCTCCTTCTATTTCCAGGGCTTAGTTAGCCCTCAGTAAGTACTCCGCACATTTTGGTGAATGCGCAAATGAATGAATGGAAAGGTTCCAGAGGCATGCCATTGAATCCCACCACTGCATAATGCTGTAAAACTTACAAATTCTGTGGCAGCTGCCTCACCCCTCTAACACTTGTGGAGATCAGGTTACAGCTGAGGGCTTCACAAAGCCCCAGCTGTTACAGCAATTGACAGGTGGTCCTGGAAGTGGGACTGGGATTGACAGACAGGAGGCAGGAGGAGTTAAGATAGTACTGGGGGATTTGAGATCAAATTGCAGGGTTGTTTAAATACTTTAGGGTTACAAATGGGCTTTCACCCTTAAAATCCTATCTGCAAATGCAGTCTTAAACTGTCTAAATAGCCCTTTTAATGATGTAAATCCCAGTGTTGGTAGAGACCCTAGGAAAAGCTTTACATACTCTCACACTGCTGCCTTCGGGTGAAATTACATTTGTGTTACAATGAAATGGAAAATACATACAAATAAACCTTTCCCTACCACATGCTGTGCCACCAACCACCATCAAGTAAATTTGTTAAACTTTTTGGGTAACTACCACGTATTCAGTGTTTATTATGTGCCAAGCACTGAGAATAGCTTTTATCATTCACCATAAATGCAAGAGATAAGCGGGATTACTGCTGTCTTGAAAATGTAAAATCTTCCCCAGGAAACAAAAGGACTGGCCCGCTGGGTGTGTGATATTGTGAGCTCATCATTTAGTTATGCACCTTCCACTGGACAGTCCCCAGACAGACTGAGACAGGGGAGGTTCCAAAGAGGGTGGGGAGTTTTCTGTTAATGAGTAGTAATGGGAGAAGCCAAGTCCTAGAGGGAGACAGTGCCTAAAACATTTTAGAGTGGGTCCCTTAGGCACACATTGAGGAGTAGAAAAGGAGGCAACTATGGGACCAAATGTCCCAAGGTACAGACACACCAAGGGCAGGGCCTTCACCTTCTACCTCTATTTCTTCCCAACTCCTTCTCCCTGGCCATCCCTGTCAATGGATAAATAGCTATTTTGGAAGACTGCAATATTTTCAATTCTGTCCGAAGGAAGCACCTTTTGAGTTGGAAAGGAGCATGAGTAGACTTTGGAGTTTTCCCACGCTTAGATTTTGGTCCCAGCTCCATTCCTTCCTGGAAGAGAGACCTTGTGGAAGATAGTAGGCTCTTGGAACTTGCATCCTTACAAACATGAATTTAATGACTCTGCTTTATCAGCTTTAGATTTGATAACAGGACCTGATAACAAATGTGAAAACTTCTGTTTCCACAAATGTGGCAGGCCAGATGTGGCAAAAGTGCTCCTAATTAAAAAACAAAACAAAACAAACAAACAAAAAAAAACTCCTAAAAATGCCAGTTAAAAGGTAATAAATATTTTTAAAGCATCACTTTTCTGGCAATAAAGGAAATAATTGGAGGCTGGGGATGACAAGAAAGCACAATTCCTGGAGATAAGCTAATGCTGAGTAAAAAATTACTCCCAAATTTACTATGCTAAATGATAAACATTATCGTATAGTTTCTGTAAGTCAGAAGCCAGTGAGGTAGGCAGTTTTGGCTTAGAAATTGCGGTCCAGGTATTCATCATGGTTAGTCTCCTGCCTGTATGACAAGGGCTGGAAGATGTATTTCCAAGATGTTACACTCACATGGCTTTTGGCAGGAGGCCTCATGTCCATGTCAGGTCTCCTTCTTCATAGAGATGGTTGAGTTGGCTTCCTTGAGGGTAAATGGTCCAAGGAGAGCAAGGGGGAATGCCTTTTATGACCTAGTTTTGAAGGTCACACTCCATCACTTTCACTATCTCTTTCCTATGTGTTAGAAGCAACCATATTTCCCTGAAAATAAGACCTACTCAGCAAATACACTTCAGTTGTAATTAATAGCTTGTCATTAAGATGGTAATGGCCAGTGTCGTGTAGATTATACATCATGATTCTCTTGCTTTGTGATTACTCTGTAATGTCAGGTGAGCCAAAGATAGGCTGATTGAGGCTGGCTTTTTTTTTTTTTTTTTTGTGGGTACCAGGGGTCAAACTCAGGACCTCGCACCCCAGCAGGCGCCCGTGCTGCTGAGCGATATCACCAGCCCTTTTT
This sequence comes from Erethizon dorsatum, assembly GCA_028451465.1. Taxonomy (NCBI): domain Eukaryota; kingdom Metazoa; phylum Chordata; class Mammalia; order Rodentia; family Erethizontidae; genus Erethizon; species Erethizon dorsatum. Next base: position 101,974,526 of record CM051833.1, read on the forward strand.
TCACATGTGAGTTCTGGGACTCAAACTTGGGCCCTCGTGCTTGCCAGGCAGGCGCTTATGCCACTGAGCCATCTCACTGGCCCGAGGCTGGCATTGTTGATCTCTACTTAAATCTTATTTTTGGGAAAACATGGAAGTGGTTAAGTCTACTCCACATTCAAGGGGAATTTCCACATGTTGAAGGGAGACATGCTGGAGAATGTGTGGACATACTTTAAAAGCAGTAGAGCTAGCATTTGCCCTAAATGCAAGTATGATCTTGATGGCCTGGAGCCACCTTCTTGAGGGACTAGAGATAAAGCCTGGGGCTCCAAATAAAGCATCACTTTAAGGACAACACCCTCAGTGGAAGAACCTTCCTTGTAGAGGAACACTTGCCTGCCTGAACCTTAGCTTTGGGAATTTGTCCCAAAATTTATTCTATCCCAATGGCCTAATGTGAAAAATGTGGGCAAAGTAATTGCAAGTTGATAATGCCCTCTTCTGAAAAACAGTCCTGAAATAATTATTACATTTCAAGTAATATGAGATGATAATCAAAACTGCTAAAAAGCCAACATGAAGAAGAAACACTGCAACCAGGAAAGACAGCTTACCTCCACAGGACCATGATCAAACTGACAAATGATTTCTCAATACCAACACTGGAAGCATAACATTGTAAAATGTCTATTTTAGATGTTCATTTGGTTGAGTCTTGGAGTAAGATTAGAGGGAGTAGAAGTCAACTTAGAATCTGAACTCTAAATAATAACATAACAGCTACTTCAGAAAATCACGGAATAGAGAAGGAATGTAGCAGTGAAAGTGACAAAGTGCCATTTAATTTGCCTTTCAAGAAGCCAAGGGAACCCAAAGAAGTGCACAAGAGTAAGACTGAGCTTTTTTGACCATTGTAAGGGTAAAGGATGGTTCCATGCATGCCCATGGTCGTGGAAATCTGCTATCACCCGAGGCCAACGTGGGTAGCATTGAAGCAACAAAAGGTGAAGAAGTGGGTCTGAATAATGTTGGCCTGTGACTTTCTGCGTTATGGCTGAAGAAATTGAATGGATGGATTTAAATTGAACTTTTCCGAAACTCAAAAGAGTTACAGATTACTTATTTGGTAAAAGCTATTTTGTTGATGATATTGGAGGGGAGACAATCTTGGGAGACAATTTAATTCAAATTCCTAATATTAAAGGCCAGGAAACCAATGCCCAGAAAGAACACCTTGCCTACAGATAGATATACAGTGATACCACGGTTGTCAAATGGCTCCAAGCTCAAGCTTTCCGCTACTTGAACAGCAAAGTTTGAAAAAACTCTGCTCAGTGTTCATAACTTTGCTTGATAGTCGAACTGGAAATCTGACTTGAAAAAACCTGTGCAGGCCAAAAGGGAGTCATGGGTCCCCTCTCACCGGGGACACAAAGGGGTGACACTTCAGTCTAAGCGCTGCTCTCGCCCAGGCAACATCTGGTGCTTGTGTTAGTGCCTTAAAATAGTCCCCATTGTACTTCTTTTTTTTTGTGCTTTATTTGCACAAAATATCATAACCATGGCTCCAAAGAAAGTTAGTGATACCAGCAGTAAAGCTAAGAGGAAAACTGTGAGAACCATGATAGAGTAAAAAAAAATAATAATAATAATTGTGAAATTTGTTAAAGTTTTGAAAAAATGAATTTTTAAGTGTAATTTTGGGGCCCTGAACCATTTACTTGGTTTTACATTATTTCTTATGGGAAAAATACGTTCAGTTTTTTAACTTCGGTGTTCGAACATGAATTGGACACGAATTGACTTCTGCAACCGACGTATCACTGTACTGGGACTAGAACCCAAGTTTCCTGCATGTCCTGCTGGAATCTTTTCCCCTGTGAGAATAGGACAGTTAAACACTCAAGAGGAAGGATTATCTCAGCCCTGATTACCCATGCAGTCATTTCTTGTCCTGTATTTCCCTCCCAAGTCCGGGACGCTCAGGGAAGTGTCCTGGAGGAGCCTCTTCTTGACCGCTAACTCTCAGTGACTGAGGACTAAGATCACAACCATCTGCCTGACTAGGACTTGCGATAGTGAGGGGATTGGTTCTTCTATTTGTGTTTGTTTGCACGGTTAATTATGTAAATGGGTCTATTTAGTGCACTCAGCATTTAAATCAGATCTCATGGTGACACTGGTTTGCTTGCCACACTTCCCAGTGAGGAGCAGATCGCTGCCAATAACTTTTGCACACACGAAATGTTCACACAAACATGCCATTCTCTTTATTTTAAACGATTCACATTTTATTCGCATGAATTTGAAAAAAGGTAGATTTGCCCTTTGCACACACCTCCTTATGGTTTTCATCCCTGTGCCTGATTTTACCCTCTCTGCCTGACTTGGGGAAGTAAAATCCATCCCTTCATTAGGGAGCTGGGCCTGGCAATTTGAGGCCTGATAACCAGAGGCTACATGATTCACTCAGCTCAAGTACCCTTTCAGTCTTCCATATTGTTTCTAGAACTTTCACTAAAGTAGAATCCTCCACCTCTCCTTAGGGAGCCCTACAGCTAACTATATAGACAACTGCTTCATTTTGCTAATGGTGACCTGGATCGGGGGTTTCCCGTATTTTTATTTCCTGGGGCCAACAGTCACAGATTCTGTGGGAATCAAATAAGGAAAGGGGAATGGATTTTTCCCAGCCTCTATTTTTCATCCAAGTGCAGATTCTTTGGCTGAGATTTGCAGGAGTTTGGATGTGAAAGAAGAAACACCGTGTCCAGAGGGTAGTACGGATGTTCTAGGATAAGGCGCTGTGTAATAACCACGAAGCACTGGATGTAAGGTGCACATGGGGCTTCAGGGCCTTGCAGGCAGCTCTGGAACTATTTATCCAGTGCTCCTCTCCTGTCCTCTCTCTTCCCCACTTGACAAAGACTTTCCCACATGGAACATGCTCTGTTGTTCCAGAATCAGGTCAGAGCTTCTTTTATCCTGGAGATATTTGGCATGGTTTAAAAAATAAACCCAAAAGAGTAAATTGGGATAGATTTTCTGGAGAGAAACTGGCAATATATCAAAAACCAAAAAGTAGTTGCATTTTTGAGGATTTATCCTGAAGTAATAATCAGACTCACTCACAGCAGTATAAGCAGAAGGATGTTCATTACTGTATGGTTTATGTGAGAACAGCGGAATCCAGAGTTTCAGCTGAGTGGGTTCAGGCAACATCTCTCCCGCCATATATGCATTTGTTTTCTTTTTCTGTGGGGAGAGGTTACCAGTTTCAGCCAAGTCTTTTATTTGCTGATCTCTAAAAAGCAACATTCAGAAAATAGCAACCCACTGCAAGAACATTTCTACAGTAAAACACTCTTGATCATCCTTTCTTCTCTTCTGAAGGTGGGCCCTCCCATGCATGCATCTACAGGGAGGAGGCCGACATACGGAAATACTCGGTGAAAGGCACATGGCCCCTATCTTCTTGCTCACACATTCAAGTACATCTCCCTGGTAGGCAAAGGAAGCCTTTCCTACAGCCTGGCCCTTTTCATAGAAATTTATCACACATTTTTTATAGCAAAATATAAGCCCTTCCCTCTCCACTTTAGTTACCTACTACAAAATTACAGAGCTGAAAAATTCTTTTCTCCAGCTGTGATCAAAACACTGAATGTTAAAGAATATCCAGGTCACTCTAAGCTCCTAGGCTACGTACTTAGATATTTACAGAAGTTGAATCTCAAGCTCTGTTACTCTCCAAAATGGGTAAGAGAAGACAGGATTCAATTAAGTCCCATACAAAAATTGATAGTCATTCTGTGATGCAGTGAGCCAAGCTCTCTGAACCATCAATGGGTACCACCTTGTTGACGAAAAATACTGCAAATAAGATTTGAGCCTCAAATATAGAAAATATTTTAAGGAGGGCCAGCCAGCAGAGTGCTGAGATGTATGAACAGAATAGGCTGGTGATGGCATGGAGTAAAGAACCTCAAAAATCTTAGTGTCATTTTCATTCAATGAGCCAGTAGTGAGCAACCTAGAGGCATCAGCTGTGATCACACCAGGATGCTTTTATGGAACTATTGCAGGAAAACATGATTGACAACCGGCATCTTCAGGTTCACAGTGCTGAGCAAGCAGCTACGGCCTCAACTTGTCAGAGACTTAAGGCTGGGGAGTGTAATCGAAGTATTTCTTGCCAGATGGAAGCTTGTGAAGACTCCTTTAGGGAAAAGTTGTTTGGCTACGTCTTCAGGGATCTTTGGAAAGACCATCACACTATTTCCATTTGTCCAATCAACTGGATTGACAACCTTTTTTCTGCTGGAGAGTGATAACTAACTACTCTGTGAATCTCATCAAAATTCCTGCCAGTGATAACAGGATAAAGGATAGATGGCTTCAGTTCCTTATCAAGACCCAAAGCAAACACCACACAAGCTGTCACATGCAAGCCTTTGTGTCTTTTTCTGCTGGGTCCAGCATGCCAAACAGGATGGCAAGGTCCAGATCCTTATAATCAGCAATGGGAAAAGGTAAATTTTCTGTGGGCTCATTACTATTGTAAGCATTGATATCCTTTGTTCAGGCAAGATGGTCCTTTCTCAACATTGTCTTTTGAAGGGGGAATCAACTTAACATTTCTTTTGACAAACCCTGGTGCCAGCTTCACACCTGTTCTGAGCTCTGTGGTGCATACTAGGGTAAAGTCCTGTGGGTAGGAGAAGAGAATGTCCAGGAACCTCCTGGAAAGTCATGGAAATGGAAGCAGTCAATGGTGGAATTGGCCTCAAAGTTGGGAGCCTCATCTCTAAGAAGCTCTTTGGGCACAGTGGCAGTGGTAATGTGAGGTGGGTAGATGGGCACAGGTGTAGCTGCAGCAGCAACCAGTCAGTTGGCTCATGTAGAGAGCCCATATATACATTCGTATCCACTGGTTTGAAAAACTAATTGGGGAAGAGCCTCCTGAGGACAAAAATATCTGCAAGTCTGTCTTTTTTTTTTTTTTTTTTTTTTTTGAGGTTCAGACTTCACAGACGTGTGATGAATCTGGCCCCAGGAGAAAGCAAATGGGGAGACTCCTAAGGTGATTTTTTTCATAAAAGGGGAAAGCAAGGCTGTCTTACCAATAGGACCTCATCACTAGAGGAAGCAGTGGTCCTAAATTCAGAGTTTTGGCTGATAGCAGCACTTGAATCACCTCAGCTACTAGACTGACCAACCACTCCAATTTGCCTAGGATTGGAACTTTCAGTGCTAAAACCAGACAAGTCCCAGAAAACGGGTATGGTTGCGTATCTTACCCTCTACTAGGGGTGTGTGGGACTCAGAGAAAGACAGTGTGTAAGAATTTATAGTATGTAACTCAACACTGGGTACACTGGGCTCTGAGCAAGTTTACTACGGAATCCTACCTGAACATTGTTTTCCTTCTCAACTCATTAGGTGGTAACAGTGATAGGACTCATCAGTTTTGAAGTACATTAATGGGATTTTGGTTGGACCATTTGGAATAGCAGACTTTCAGAGCCTAGTGATGAATTGGTGCAACAGGAGCAGGGTACCAGCCCACAGCACACCGCTGTGGCACTACTGGCATCAGGGATATATTGTTTTGGGTCAGCTGGCCAGGGAAGCAGGTAACAGCCAGGGATGATCCATGGACACAGGTAACACTCCCGAGGAACCTTGGAAATACTTCAGTGAAAGTTTCTGAAACAATAGGAATTGGGTCCTTAGAAATATTAAGTTGGGAAAGTAATGTTACTACATTTGTATTCGGTGGCTAGTAAAGCCTGAGACATTCAGGTCACATTTTGAGTGAAAAATTAGAACAAACTGTCTGATAATAGCAAATTGACTAAACACATTAAGGTATTTATATAGTCATTTGGAATGAAGATATGTATATATATATATATATATATATATATATATATATATAATATGTGTGTGTGTGTATATATATATATATATCTATATATATGTATATATCAGAAGAGGCAGCATACCTATAATTTTAATATGTGTTCAAACTGAACTGTGATGCTTTCAATATCATATTAATTAAAAAATACTTTTAGACCTGAGCTAAGAAATATATGCATTTTGAGTCACTGGAAAGAAAGCATTTATCTAAGTTTTTGTGACCATCTATGCTCAGGAAATAGAGGAGAAGTTAGAACTTGTCTCTCATTTTGTTGGCAAATGTTTCTTCCATGCTTGCAATTGCATGAATAACTGGCCTGGTGAGGTAGATGAGGTGCTGTAGCTTGCGGGACACTGAAGGGGGGTGGGGGCAGCAAATAAGCCTGGCCAATGGTGAGGGGTTCTAGGCAAGTTTGCCTGAGCAGAGCATGGGCTTGGGAGGGGTCCATGCAGGCTCTGCCTGGACAGGAGCTCAGATGTCTGTTATCTCAGAGCGTTGCAAGGAATGGGCATGAAACAGGTCCTCCATACATGCATTGCATTCATTAAACAGCATTAGTTAACACTGAGCCCCATGAACACTATTATGCTCCCTGTACTAAGAATTTTGCATAACACTTTGTATATTTGTGTGTATATACTATGCATACCTCTGTTTTTTTTTTTTTAACCACATCTGTGGACCAGGTATTTAAAGATAGAAAAACTAAGACTCTGAGTGGCTTCATGACTACCACTCTGTGTGCCTGCTGATTTTATGCAGTGACATTTGTTATTCCACATTTGATAGCTCTTTATGTTTCTGACCCAGAGAGCAAACCAAAGGAAAGGAGCCAGGTAGCCCTTTTGGGAAAGCGTTCACGCTGGTACAATGTATTAGAATCCTGTGTCCCTGCACACTCATGGCTCAGACAGTGGAAATTAGAGGGCACAAAGCTCCTCTGCTTGTCAGCTGCAACATGGCTTTACTGTTGATGAGCAGAATTCAGAGAGCTCAGAAACTGCATACTTAAGAATGCTCATCCAAACCTTTTTGGTCTTGATAATCGACTGGAAATCAAGCCCTTGCTGTGAATTTCTAGTTCAATCAAGTCAGAAAATTACATGAATCTCAATTTTTAAAAAATATATATGTGTATATATATTTTACAATATGATTGAAGGAGTACTTGGGTCTTGAGTTTTTACCAACTATCCCACATTTCTCCGTTCCTCAAAAAAATTCACAGGGATCTGTCTGGTAAGATTTCATTGTACTCAAGCTGCCAAGGAACGAACACTTGCTTAAGGTCGTGGCCCATTAGAGGATATTAAAAGACTTAGGTTGACTTTAATTCATGGAAATAAAGAGAATTTTTATGTAAAGTTGTGCCCGTGAAATTCTTTAAATTCTACACTGTTTATAGAATCTACAAATTTGGAACACAGCAGCTCCTAAAAGCGAAAGCCTCTCTTCCATACTCCCACCCTCCTCCCTGTACACCCCCACCCTTACTCCCCCACCCCAGCAAAAGAAGGAGGAGGAGGGAGAGGAGAGAGGGAAGGAGGGAGAACATAGAAAATATAGTCAACCATTAAGTAATGGCACTTCTCACAACTATAGAGCAATTTTCTCCCTATCGAAGGTACAAATTACATGAAAAAGCGTAATGTCTACTATGTACAAAGGAAGGCAGTGGGGGATGGGCATAAATGGAAGAGAATATCATACAGTAATTTAAATATTTTAAGTGATGAAGATTTCTGAAAATATCAATGTACAAAATCATGTTCCTTGAAAGATTGGGCCTTCGGTTCCAACACTCCCTGCGTGTGATCATCTGGAGAAGTACTGCAACTCAAAGGCTCGAGTTAGCATTTTGGAACCCATAAAGCTTTAAATCTAGGCATTTTCCTTTCACTTTTAATTGATTAATTTATTTAGAGATGGGGTCTCACTATGTTGCCCAGGCTGGCCTCAAACTTCTGGACTCAGGTGATCCCTTTGCCTTGGCCTCTTGGGTAGCTGCGACTATAGGTCTCTCTCTCTCTCTCTCTCTCACATTTACCTATGTGATAACCAGGTCTTCTCTCACCCTAAATCAAATTCTTCAAAGCTCTCAGTGTTACGAACAGAAAATTTAGTGAAAAGCTATTCCAAATTTTCTATTTTACAAGGGAAGAAACTGGGCTCAGAGTAGTCATGAGACTTACCTGTGGTCATAGGGTGATTTTCTGCAAGATAAAATCAATATGGGTAGTGGGAAATGACAGGTTTCTGAAATTATGCTGACTGTGTGAGTCCCAGCCCTGCCCCTTGCCCTATGGCCTTGGTTATAAACACATAACAGCAGTGTCTATAATGTCATCTATAAAATAAAGACAATAAAATATATAGTAGGCGTTGTGTAGACTAAGTGAGAGCTAGAAGAATGTCTTATCTAGGATAGGCCTTTAGTAAATGTCAATTTTCTTTTCTTTTTTTTTTTTTTTTTAAAGAGAAGATACCATAATAAGTTAGGTATCTAGGAGATTTAGGCAAATTTCTCTACTTATTTTAGGCCACATGTGAATGAGGCAGGACTTCAATTCCTAATTGATTTCTGTAATTCTATTCTTTTTCTAAAAACCCTGTATCTCTACAGGAACTTCCTTAATAATTTTTTTCACTAACAGCAGAATCCAGGATTCTTGTGCTTCCCTTTTGGTGCCTGAGAAGTACTTTTCCCTAAGGGTGACAAGGCAGGGCCCTCCTTGACTTTGGTCTGTGTTATTTAAGGTGTAGTTCAAAATCCAGAGGAGAGGCATCTTGAGTTTGATAAGATTCACATTGTAATCATGGAAAATCAGCTGAGCATTTGATGTGGAACTAGGAAAACTACCAGATAAATGGATTGATGTGAATGTGAAACCTAGCCTGATATGCAAAATGAGAGAAAAGAAAGGAAATACACTGGTAACATCACTTCTGGTCATAACAATATGTATTAATATATGTGTGTGTACGTAAACATCCTAAGTAGATGGAGAGTGATGCTATCAAGAACAATAAGTGGCTTAGGCGTCAAAGAAACCAATCATTCCAGAACAATAGCTTTTTCTGACAGAGTTATGAATAGATGAAAGAGAAAGGCAAGAGATGTAATATATCTTATGTTGGTAAAGATTTGATATGTCTCAGGAAATTTTATTTGCAAAATTAGCTACAAGATCACAGAGAAAGGTTATTGATAAATTACAAAGTATCTAGTTGCAGGCAAATGCAGATGGCTGTCAGGGATGGTCTTATTTCATGCCTTCATCATTAATTTGGAAAAGGGAGTGAATCACGCTCAGTGCTTATGAAAATTGCAGTTATACTAGTTCAGGTCATGGGGGAACACTGATTAGACACAGACTGACACAAAGGGGTTCCAAAAAAGGGGAAATTGGACAGAAACAAGGGCAGACTGAGAAAAGCAGTGTCTTTGGGTCTGCCTTGATTTCTCTTCTCACAGCGAGTTGAGTAAGATCTCAGTGGTAAAGTAGGACTGCACAGACTTGGATGAAAATACGGACAACAGGAAGAAATGCTTGTGGGAACTAATATTTTCCAGGGGTCCATCATGTGCCAAGTCTGCCCTTGGACTTCACACTCTGTGAGTGGGTGGTCAGACAAGGCTCAGAGATATAAAAATCTCAGAACAGGAAAAGAACTCAAAAATTTTCATAATCCACCCATTCCTCAAGAAGCATAATTAAACTCCTTTGACTTCTGGGAGCTTGATTTTATAGTAGCACAAAATTCTTACAGCTGGTGACACAAAGGAGTTCCAAAAAAAGGGGGGACAGCAGATAATTTGTACAAAAATAACTTCATTCAGCCTAAGTGATCAATTCGGAGAAGGAGATGAAGGTTTTAAATGAACTACGGCGAGTAGCTTGAGGGAGAAATGGTGGAAGTGTTATTGGGGCACTTTTGATGGAGACAGGTTGTGAATCACATCAGTAGAAGAGGGCATTCGATGATTTACTGTTATGGTGGTGGTCTGTGGGATTTTGAAAACCTCCCAAAACAAAGCTGGTCTGTGAGAGCAGGTTTGTTTGTGGTGGTGGTGGGGACTAGGAAGGGACAGTGCATTCAAAGCTGATTCCAGCTATCGCACTAACCAAGCCAATTTGCGAACTTTACTTCCCATCCTGGGAGTCGGTTATTTCATCGTAAAATGAGGAAGCTGGGGCAGTTCAAGATTCACAAGCTCAAATCCCTTTAGGGTACAGTAAAATAATGCAAAATTTCCATAGGTGGTGGCGGGTCATGTGGGAATGGGAGCTTTCTCACACCAGTAGTAAATTTGGAAAGCACTCTGCTGATCAAACAAAATGCTGCAGCAGCTAAAATAATCATTTTGTTTTATTAGTGTTCCTGAATAGAAAAGGAGGGGAAGTCAGAGTGGGATGAGAGAACAGGAAGTGATAGAGAAAACAATATCCATAGTTCAGGAGGAGTCACAGAACCCAACTCCAGTCTATTCCAAAGAACCAAGAGTCGCAAGCTTGGAGAAGCAGAGATCAGTCATTGCGGAATTTCTACACTTCTGCTGTCTAACAGAAATGCAATAGGAGTCACAGATGTAATGTTAATTTTCTAGAAGTCACATTTAGAAAGTAGCAAGAGACAATAAAATAATTTAATACTATTAATGTATTTTATGTAATGGAACGTATAAAGTATTTCAAGTATAATTAACATAAATATGTAAATGAGATATTTTATAATTTTTGTCCTAAGCCTTGGAAATCTGGTATACATTTTACAATAGATTTGGACTAGATGCACTTACACTGCTGTATTTTCTCACATACTGGTGCTATAGTATTGGGCAGTGCATTTCTGGACTGAGCAGACAAGAGGAAAGGAGGTGACCCAGAGGTTAATAGAAACATTCATGATTTGGAAGATGGGTGTGTCAGAGAAGCACAGGAAATGTGTCATTGAGAAAGATGTCAGAACCTACCCTATTCATTTTTAAATATTGTTTTTAAATTTTCATACAGAAAAATTCACTGTTGATGGTATGCAGTTCTAAGGGTTTTGACAAATTCAAGAGTCACGTGATAGTGGATGATTCAAGGCAGAGAATGATCGAAACACAAAATAGCCTCCTAACACCAAAATATTCTCTCACGCTGCTCTTTTCCAGTCAACTGTCCCACAATTTCCAACTCCTGGTGACTACTGATCTGTTTTCCAGCTATAGTCTTGCCTTGTCCAGAATGTCACCTAAGTGGAATCACACAGTATTCACTTAGGAAAATGCATTTGTGATTCATTCATATCACTATGTATATTATAGGGTTTTTTTATACTTCAGGTTTCATTTATTTTGCACTGTACATGGGGTGTAGGAACTGCAAAAAGGCTTGTATCTTTAGTCATGCATTCATTTATGAGGTGTGATTGAAATATAAAGTGGATGTTTAAATTTAAAAAATTATTACAGTAGAAGACACACTGACATTAATCCAGACAAAATACTTTCCCTCACTTCAAACACACTTGTCCCGTCCTTCTTGGAACTTTCTGCAGCTGTTCTGGAAGTCTTCTTTTGTGAATATCTTTATGAGGTGTGACGAAAAATATAGTGAATGCTGCTGCCTAGTGCCATCCAACAGGAAGGCAGTCTTGTAAAAACATTATGGTGCATCCTCACCCACTTTTTCACCAAATCTGGCACCATGTGACTTCTGGCTCTTCCCTAAAGTCAAAATGACCATGAAAGGTAAATTTTTGTTTGTTTGTTTTTATTATTACTTTCATTATTATCTTTTTTCTTGCATTTTTAAATTTTATTAGTACTTCTTAGATGTACATAATGATAACATTCATCATAGGAAATTTGTACCTGTACATGATATATCTTGCTTCTTCTTTTTCTCCCATTCCCTTCCCCTTCCTTCAACCCTTCTTCCCCTCATTACTTACAAAAGCTTTGTTTCCATTTTTTTTTCCTGTTCTCTTTTTTTTCCTTGTCCCATCTTTCCTTTCCCTGTCCTTCTTCCCTTGTTCCCCTTCTCATTTGAACATATGATCCCCATTTCCTAGTATCTATTATACATTTTGGTACTTATTTACACTTTCATCTTCTCACACCAGAGAAACAATGTGGTATTTAAACATGTGTGTGCAATTTGTTTCACTTAAGAGTATGGTCTCAAGGTGTATACATTTAGCTAGAAATGTCTCAAGCTTATCCTTCTTTATGACAGAGTAGTACTCCACTGTACTAAAAAAAAACACATCTTCTTTATCCATTGATCAGCTGATAGGCATTTGAGCGGTTTCTGAGATTTAGCTTTAATAAACTGTGCTGTTGGGCCGGTGAGATGGCTCAGCAGCATAAGCACCTGCCTGGCAAGCGCGAGGGCTCGAGTTCGACTCCCGGAACCCACATACGAAAAAGGGGCCGGTGATATCGCTCAGCGGCATGGGCGCCTGCTGGCGCGTGAGGTCCTGAGGTCGACCCTGGTACCCACAAAAAAAAAAAAAAAAAAAAAAAGAACTGTGCTGCTATAAACATGGGTGTGCATATATCGCTGTGGAATGATGCTGTTAATTCTTTTGAGAAGATACCAAGAAGGTCAACAGCTGTGTTGAATGGTTTATTGCATTGTTATTTTTTCAATTTTTATTTTTTATTTATACATGTTTGCAGTGCATGATGATTACATTCCTTGTGGGGATTTGGGACATATACATAACATATCTTAATTATTTTCATCCCCTTCCCCCTCCCTACATCTCTCTGTCCCCTTCCCTTTTGCAAAAGATTTATCTCCCTGTTTCCTATTATTTTTCATTTTGTTCTTTATCTACTCCATTATGTGTAAATACCACATTTTCTTTGTCCATTCATCAATTGTCCGGTATTTGACAAAGGGGCCAAGAACATCACTAGTAGGAAGATAGGCTCTTTAATAAAAGGTGCTTGGAAAACTGGCTATCCACATGTAGAAGATTGAATCTAGACCCACATCTCTCACCATGAACCTAAACCAAATTCAAAATGGATCAAAGATCTGAATGTTAAAACAGGAACACTTTATCTGCTGAAAGATAAAATAGGTAAAACTCTTGAAGACATAGGTGTAGGCAAGGATTTTCTCAACAGACCCCTAATTTCACAAGAAATAACATCAAGAATCAACAAATGTTATTGTTTTTGACTAGTATTCCATTGTATGGCTGGACCATAGATTGTACATGGAGATTTGAGTTGTTTGCCATTACTTACAAAGTTCATTTATTAATTTATTCATTTATCAGTCACGCTTACCTATGAATTTTCAGTATAGTACAAGGTCACAAAAAGTGTTCTCTTTTTAATTAATCTATAAGATCATGGTTTTCTTGTTTGTATATAGGTATCCAGCACTATTTACTGAGGAGACTCTCCTTTGCACTTGGACTGCCCCCTCTGTGCTTTGCACTTGGACTGCCCCCTCTGTGCCCCCTCTTTGCACTTGGACTGCCCCCTCTGTCCAAGACCCTTCTTGGGTCTTTGCTCTGATCTACGCACCCATCCTCTCACCGACCCCACTGCCTGCACGACTATGGCTGTGCAGGAAGTCATGAAGTCAAGTAAAGTGAGTCCTACAACTTTGTTCTTTTTCAAAATGATTTTGGGAATGCTGGCTTCTTATATAAATACAAACAGCTTCTTAACATCCATAGATTCTACTAGGGTTTTAATTGGGATTTCTTTGAATCTCTAGATAAATTTGAGAGAGAATTGCCACATTACCAATATTTAGTCAATCTATAAACATGTTTGTTTCTCTCCATTTCTTTAGGTCTTCTTTCATTTTTTTATCATCATTTTTCAGTTTGAAAATACAGATCCAACACCTGGTGCTATTGTAAATAATATTGTTTTTAAGTATCAAGGTAATTTTTTATTTTCTCTCTATAAAAATGTAAGTAATTTTTATATACTGTATTAAGCATGTATCTTGCAGCCTTGCAGAACTGATTTATTAGTTTGAGGACCTCTTTTTAGATTCTTTGGGTTTTTATATGTACTCAATTATGTCAACTGTGAATAGAGAATTTTATCTTTTCCTTTCCAGTCTATGAGTTTGCTATTTCTTTTAATTGCCTTATTGCCTTAGCTAGGACTTGTAGTATGATGCTGAGTAAGGATACTAAGAGAGGAAATGCCTATCTTGTTTTCCGCCTTAGGAGGGAAGCATTCAGTTTTTATCTGTGGTGTTAATTGTGGGATCTTAGGAGGTGCCTTTTACCTTGTTAAGAAAGTTCCCATCTATTCCTAGTTTACTGAAAATTTTATACAGTGGATGGATATTTAATTTTATTTTTAAAAATTACATTCATTTTGAGAATCAAATTTCTTGTTTTAGGTACTGTGACAGTTAAGTTGGATTATAAACTTCATTAGCTTGGTAACTGCCAGGAGAATAGTAAAATACACTGTTGGGCATGACTGTGTGGGTCACAGAGGCACACACGCTTGGGGTCTATATCTGGTCTTTTGCTCTGTCCTCTCTAACACTATTCTCTTTCCCTGATTCTTGGTTGCCATGAATTAAACAGCTTTGCTCCACTATGACTTTCTGCAAAGATGTTCCTGCCTTAGAGACACCTGACCATGGACTGAATACTCTGAAACTGGGAGTAAAAATAAACCTCTTTTAAATTGAAGATGTCAGATATTTTGTCCAGCAACAAGAAAGATGACTAATACCAGTAGTCTGTTAGCTCTTAGAAGATTTAGAAGTAAGAAAATACGAATTTATTTCATGTGAGAGTTTAATTTTGTGCAAATCCAAATTTTTGTCTGATATATTCTAAAACCTTTTGCAACCTATGTCTAAAAATCTTTTGAAAACTTTTCCCACAAGGTAGATATACTGACAATAAATACTATGTTTTTGTTTGTCTGATAATAACTTTATTTTACCTTTATTTATTTTATTTTATTTTATTTTTGTGGGTACCAGGGGGTTGACCTCAGGACCTCGCGCGCCAGCAGGTGCCCGTTCTGCTGAGCGATATCACCGGCCCCTTTTTTGTATGTGGGTTCCGGGAGTCGAACTCGGGCCCTCGCGCTTGCTGGGCAGGCGCTTAAGCCTCTGAGCCATCTCATCGGCCCTTACCTTTATTTTTAAAGAATAGCTTTTTAAATGTAGTGCTCTGAGTTGACATTTTTTCTTTTAATACTTTTGCCATTTAAATATCTTTTGGTTTGTACAGTTTCTAACAAGAAGTCTGCTGTATTTTTTATCTTTACTTTTCTTCCACATGTAATGACTTTAATAATTTTTTTTGTATAAGCTGCCTTTAAGAGCCCCTTAAGTGCCTTTAGTTTTTAGCAGTTTATATATGATATAACTATGTATGTATGTTTGGGGGGTGGTATTTATCTTGCTTGGTCTTCTTCAAGCTTCTGAAATCTGTGATTTCATACTTGTCATTTATTTTGGAAATTTATTTTTGCTATGGTTACTCATAGTGCACTTCAAATTTCTCTAGTAGTAACTTGTGCTTAGGATGGGGACTGGATCAGCATAGTTTTTCTCATTCTCTGCTTTTCACCTGTACCCTTTTTGGCGGTACTTCTGAGAGGATCTCTTTTCATACCCTTGTAATTCTCCTAGCAGTACTCCACTGTTCCTTGACTCTTAGCCTGGAGATGGTGAAGGGGTGTTCTCCATTGTTCAGACAGTGCTGCAGATGTAAGTAGGCACTGTGTCCCTCAGTCCTAAGAATTTTGACTTTTTTCTCAATTCTCCCACCCTTTCTTCAAGGGTAGAAAGGTTATTTTTAGTATATTCTTTCCCAGCTACAATAGGTTTTCACCAGTGCCTGAGGGTTACAGTGCTTGCTGTCCTTCTACCCAAAGTATAAAACTTTTGTTCCATATGGGAGGTACAGGAAAGAAATTGAGTGGAAAGGGACCTTCCCTTTCCTGCAGCCCTGCTTTTCAGCTCCCGCACCACGCCCTTCAATGGATGCTTTCTCAAGACTCACCACAATTTCGTGTGTACAAGCATGTGGTGAGGTTAGTGGGAAAAAACATAAAAGGGGGTGAAAATCCCTGAGGGCCCCAGGGCTTCTATTCTTCTACAATACTCACTACCCTCAGTCTTTGTCAATTTGTTAACAGTTTAGCTAAGTTCTTCTAGTGTCCAGCTTACTCTGTCCCAGGTAAGAAAATATTCTCACCTCATCTCTTTTTGCACCCATGCACCTGCCATCTTCTAGCCCTCTGATAGGTTAAATAAAGCTTGCTGTTTGTCTGGTGTGTGTGTGTGTGTGTGTGTGTGTGCTGTTGTTATTGTTGTTGTTGCTGTTTATCTTTATGAGTGATGCTCTCTCCAGTTTTATGCACCTTCAAAAGGATCAGGAAATCTCCCTATTTACTTCTGATAAGATTTTTGTTAGAAATCTTATCTGTGTTTGAGACTGGATCTCCTGTTTTCCATGCTCCTGTCTTTCCTTTGGAAGAATTTCCAGAGATTTGGAATTATAGGTCCTGTTGGAGAACAGAAAAATATATTGCCTTTGAACATAAATTGATACCATCCTTCATGTTGATTTGCATCTTTGCCATTCACTATAGAGTCCATTTTGGAAATTTTTCTATTATTCTCTTTATCAAGTCAATAAAACCTCCAGAAATTCTCTTATGCTGACAAAGGACATGAATTACATCATTACAAATTTATTTACCCTTGATAACACTCTACAGAAGCTTTTCTAAACCACATTTCCCATTTCAAAAGTATAAAGCCAACAGGCTATTCTGTTATTTCACAAAAGAAATCGTTCAATTAGTTGCATGTCAGATAAAAGGGACACTTTGAATTGTGGCATCATTCTGAACATATGAAAAACAAAGTCTGTACCTGTCATAACTTGAGAAGAGGCAAGAATATTCTATACATTTCTGATTAATCAAAATCCATGCAAAAATATCAGTCAGATCAGAAGAGTCAGAACTGATTAAACCACATTTAGCTTATCTGTATTGTTCCGGTATCACACAGATTAGAATAGAAGCCACTGTGGTAGTGTAGGAACAAAAGACTTGTCAACCTGACACTGTTTTAAACACAGAAAAAAATGGAATCTTGCAAACCAATTCTGATTAACTAAACCTGACTCTACTGTGAGAAACATAATGGTATTTTTACGATTTTAATGTGGTTATCAGCACAGTCCTTCTATTCTGAGGTATCTAGACACAAAATCTTCAGGCAGTGGGAAATAACATCTTCAATTTGAGAATAACATAGGCTGCAGTATGCCAGCCACATGCAGGAAACCACAGGGCAAACTTGTTTCTGGGGTGATTAAAAGCTCACTTGAAAGGACCTCTTTGCATGTGGAACTTTTCTGGGCAAAGGATAGAAGATTTCTTTGTCTTCAAAGAGCTTCAAAGGATATACAGAAAAAAAGCATGTGCAAACTAGGGAATCAGATGTGTGAGGTAAGGAAAGTATTAACATTTATACTCAGATGATACTTAGGATCTCAGGACCCTTCTCCATGGCTCCTTCTTCCAAATAAAACCCGTTTAGGTAGAAGGGGGAAGAACAACTCCCAGCCTGATTTCTTCCGTTGCTACTGTGCTGAGGAAGCTAAAGACTTTAACTGGGTGGTCCAGGCTGGTGACTAAGGGTGCAGAACTAGAGGCAGCTGCAGGGGAAGGTCTCCCTATCCTGGCCTTGGGGCAGTACAGCAGGCAGATGTGGCCATGTGCCCTCAATGTGCCCAGAAAGCACCGTGGAAGCAGCTGCTCTGCCATGCCTTTTACTGTCTTGTTACCCACCTGAGGATTAAGCCTTATGCACTCTGGACATACAGGAAGGAAAGCTGAGCGGACACAAGTATGCTCTTGCTTTTCTTTGCTTTCTCTCTCTCCTGAAATCCAATCCCATTTGGTTCTTACAGCCCATTCCTCATGGACTTGGCAACCTCCCTCCCTCTAATGATGCACACCAGCATTCCGGTCGGAAGCACCTGCGAGTCCTCCCGCCTCGCTTAACAGAGGGTGAGGCGGTGAGCTGTTTCAGCAGGGCTGTGTGTGTGTGTTTTTAAGTTCCATTTCTGCCAAAAGCTATTAATGCTTTCAATAAAGACAATTCTCTCTTTTTGTTTTAAAGAAGATAATAGCTTTGGGGGCAACACAAATTTTAAAATCCACAATTTGTTCCATTCAAAACCAATTAGCAATCAAAGCAACACATGGGCTGTTTCCAAGCTTCCACAACATCAATAGCGTGATAGCTTCTCCTCACTACTCACTGGAATATTCTCACTTGACATCCCTCTGCTGCTTCTAGTTAAATAACCCCTCCCCCCTCAATTTATGTTTCTTAATATTCACAAGCACTGTTCATTGGCAAGCCATGGAAAGAAGCATGTAGGCTTATACCATTTATAAAGTCAGGGCCAGTGCTCCTCATTCAAAGCTTGTGGACCACTTGTGCCTTTGAATTGGCAGTGAAATTCCACTTCAATAAATGCACTTGTAGAAAAAAAAGGCTAAAACATTTGAGAGTCAAACTTATCTCATCGTCTTTAGATAAGAGATCCATTTTGAAAAGATTTTATCTATAGTTCATTTACACTGTACTCTATGTATTCACAACCATGGTATTCCCCTCCCCCCTTTGGATTTTTGAGACAGGATTTCGCTATGTAATTCAGGCTGATCCTGAACTCACTATGTAGCCCAGGCTGGCCTTGAACTCACAGCAATCTTCCCGCCTCAGCCTCCTGAGTGCGAGATCACAGGTGTGTGCCCCACGCCAGGCTCACAACCATGGTATTTTAAGCAGATTTGTGATAGAAGCACTTGCAAAAAACAGAAGAAATATTTTTAATAGAATGAGAATTTTCCTCAAATTAATGTCAGACATCAAATGACATTTCCAAAAAGCTCAGAAAACACTAACAGTTGTAAGACTTCAAGGTTCTGATTCACCATATAAGGACCTTGGAAGACGCCACTCCAGTGATGGTGAACCTTATACAGTGATACGAACAGCCTACTGCAGCACACATGCCATAGGTTTGCCACCACTGCACCATTCCATCCTAACATCAAGTAAAACTCTGAAAAAAAACAAAAACAAAAACAAAAACACCTTAAAAATTAGCAGCACTTAGGCCTGTTAGAGAGGTGAAGTCAGACTACTGCCCCAAACTGAAAATACAGATAGGCAAAGATACAGAAGCATAACTTACCTGGACAGAACCTCTCCAGGAACCAGAGCATGGGAAAAGCTAAACTACAATCGATGAATGAATTACTGGAAGCTTAATGTGGACGAACCTGAGAGTTAAAAACTCCAGGGTACTCAAGTCATCCGAGGATTCCCACAATTTATCTTCTGGAGCTCTACCAGCTCCTCATGGTAGTTATCAGAGAAAAACCCCCTCATACTTCTAGCAGGGGAAGAGAAAAAGGAACCATTTTGATACATGCCACAATATTCTGTTCTTAACAAAGAAACTAATCACAGCCTAACTTGCTGGAGTTTTTTCAAAGCCTATGGACCTGAGAGAAGGGAAATATCAAACTCCATCCCTCTCCAGCAATCCTGTCCCACCTAAATGCAGTGCAGCAAAGAGACTGATACGCATGCTTGTAAAGTTCGTAGTACAGAGCCTCAGCTCACTAAAAGACAGACCTAATCACAGAATACAGAACACCTGCTCTCTTCCACCCCTTACTGTCACATTACTAAAATTCTTTTTACAGTGGTTTTTGTCAAGGTCATTATGTCTGGTTATCAAGAAAAATATCACAAGTAATATTAGCAAGAAAAAAAACACAATTCAAAGAGAAAGGATAAGCATCAGAATCAGACTAAGATATGGCAGGGATGTTGGAATTATCAGACCAGGAATTTAAAAATAACTATGATTAATACGCTAAGGGTTCCAGTGGATAAAGTAGACACTGTGCGAGCAGAGATAAGAACTCAGAGAACAACAACAACAGAAAACCAACTACTAGAGATCAAAAACACCATGCTGGGAATGAAGAATGTCTTTGATTGGCTTATTAGTAGAATGGACATGACTGAAGAAAGAATCTCTGAGTGTGAGGGTATCTCCAAAACATAAAAGGAAAGAAAAAGAAAATAAAATAAAAGAACAGAATATTCAACTATTTGGGGATCACTCTAAATGGTGTAAGATACTATAATGATAATACCAGAAGAAGAGAGGAAAAAGAACTGAAGAAATAAAATAATGACTGATAATTTTCCTCAAATCAACATCAGACAACTCCAGAAAGGTCAGCGAACACAAGCAGGATAAGTGCCAGAAAAACAATACCAGGGCATATCCTTTTCAAACTATAGGAAATATAATTTAAAGGGGAAAAAAACCCAAAAGAACAATTATAAAGAGAAAAAAGATTTTTTTTTTTTTTGTGGGTACAGGGTTCAACCTCAGGACCTTGCGCGCCAGCAGGCGCCCGTGCCACTGAGCGATATCACCGGCCCTTTTTTCGTATGTGGGATCCGGGAGTCGAACTTGGGCCCTCGAGCTTGCCGGGCAGGCGCTTACGCCACTGAGCCATCTCACTGGCCCAAGAACAATTATAAAGAGAAAAAAGATTTGAATTTCATCTGACTTCTCAGAAACCATGCAAACAAAAATAGAGAGAAATATTTAAAATTTTGATAGAAATATACCTTCCCAACCTAGAATTCTATATATACACTGTTAAATTGTTGTTTTATCACCCTTTCAAACTGGGGAGGTTCCTTGAGACTCAGGCAGCCCCAAGAGACGCAGAGCCATAGACTCGGTTAAACATCCTTTATGCAGCTGCTTAGCCATAGTCCCTCTGTTCAGCTGCTCTCGCAGCCCCCAGCCACTGTACACTCACAGCAGCTCTGAGCCCTCTAGCCAGCCCATTCTCTCAGGACCTCTCAGCTGCTCAGTCTCCTGCCAGCCCTCCTGGCAGTCTACACTGATACCAAAATACACCACAGTGGCTATATGCCAGTAGTGACCTTGGTTATATCTGTTATTTACACCGGCCAGCAGTAGCCTTAGCTACAGAAGTTATTTACATTGGGGTATAGGGAGTGTGCCTGTTCTGTTGACACAGGACCCACTGCCTCCCAGGTTCCCTTCCCTTCATAGCCTGAACCAAAGTAGCGCCATCTTGTGCTTTCTCATTCCCCTACAATTGTCCAACTAAAACAAAGAAAAAATATTTTCTCACACAAAAATTGGGAGAGTGTGTTGCCAGTAGATATGTCCTGAAAGAAATGTTGGGAGAAGTTCTTCAGAAAGAATGAAAATTATATAGGTCAGAAACTCCAATTTACATATAGAAAGGAAGATTATCAGAGTAGAAATGTGTGAAAGTAAAATAAAATCTTTTATTTTTCTTATTCTTAACTAATCCAACCAATAGCAGCTTTACAAAATAACAACAACTATGTACAGGATTATGAATTCTTTTGTGGATATATATGTTTATGTATGCTTATATATAAGCAAAATGAATGACAAATGATACTGGAGTTGAGAGGGAAGAAGTAGGATTATTTTGATATGATAATGTACTCACATTACCTACAAAATTGTATAGTGTTATCTGAAAACTAATCTGGACTCATTGTAAATGTATATTGCAAACTCTAGAGTGTCCACCAAAAAAGAATAAAAGGAAAGTATAAATGATATGTTAGAAAGAGATAGAAAATATAATGATATAAAATGCCCAACCAAAATAATAAAAAAAATGGGAGAGATAACTATGTACAAAGAAGGGCAACAAACAGAAAACAGAAACAAATATGGTAGATATTAATCCAACTATATAAATAATCGCTTTGAACATCAGTGGCAAATACACCAATTAAACGACAGATCTTGTCAGAATGAATAAAAATACAAGGTTCACTTATCTGTTGTCTAAAAGAAGCACATTCCAAATATAAAGACACATATAAATTAAAAGAAATTAATAGAGAAAAATATACCATGCAAACACTATCCAAAAGCAAAGGGGAGTGGCTATATTAATTTTAGAAAGGACTGATTTCAGAGCAAGGAAAGTTATCACACATAAAAGTTGCCATTACATAATTCTTTTTTTTTTTTTTTTTGGTATGGGGAATCAAACTCAGGACCTTGTGCTTGCCAGGCATTACAATTTTCAAAAATGACATAAAAATCCTTAATGTGTATGCACCTAACAGCAGTGTGTATGCACCTAAACCCAAATATACTTGGAGATTAATCAACATACTCCTAAATAATACGTGGGTCAAAGAAGAAATCTCATGAGAAATTCTTAAAATATTTCAAGTCAAATGAAATAAAAAGAAATAAAAAATTTGGAAAATGCAACAAAAGCAGTGCTTAGAGGGAAATTTATAGCATTGAGCACCTCTATTTAAAAAAATGAGAAAATACCCAAAACACAATAGAAACATGAGAAGAGAATGCAACAAAATGCCTCCCAAAACACCCAACTCCCCAAAAGATGATCCAAGGGGCATAGAGGGGAAGAATAGCAAAAGCCACAGACCAGAATCATTCAGAAGGATAATAGAGGAGATTAAGAATAAATCCAAAAGGTGCTCAGTGGGATCACAGAAGATACAGCTAAACAGATAGTGGAAGCAATAAAATGATTGGGGAGGTTTCAGAGGAGTCTAAGCTTGCTGACCTAAACAAGATGATACAAGACATGAACGACCAGTTTAGCAAAGAACTAGACTCCATGAAAGGAATTCAATCAGAAATCTAGGATTATATTGAAAATCAAAATTATATCAATCAAAAATTATATTGAGGGCCGGTGAGATGGCTCAGCAGCGTAAGCGCCTGCCTTGCAAGCGCGAGGGCCCGAGTTCGACTCCCGGATCCCACATACGGAAAAGGGGCCGGTGATATCGCTCAGCGGCACGGGTGCCTGTTGGCGCGCGAGGTCCTGAGGTCGACCCCCCGGTACCCACAAAAAAAAAAATTATATTGAAAGTATGGGTAGCAGAAGCAACCAATGTGAGGACAGAATTTCAGAATTAGAAGACAGGGATGCTTCCGAAACCCAACTGCTCAAAGATACCTTAAAAATAATAAAAGAATATGAAAAATAGACCCATGGTAGATGATGCAAAGAAGACTAACCCAATATTAATTGGAATAAGCGGAAAACCAGAAAGTAGCACAGATGGCATAAAAAATCCTGTTTATAGAAGTAATACCAAAATACATCCCAAATATAGGGAAAGAAATAAACATATAGGTAACTGGGGCAAACATAACACCAAATAATCACTATTGAAAGAAAACCTGTCCTCGTCACATTATAGTCAAAATATAGTCCAACACCAGAACAAAACCTTAAAAGTTGTTAGAGAAAAGCAATGAAATACTTATATAGGTAAACCTATTAGAATTACAATAGACAAACCTTAAAGGGTATGAGGGCTTAGAATGAAGAGTTTCAAGTGTAAAAGATAACTTCTAATTCAGACTTTTATATCCTACAAGACTGATATATCCTACTGATATGTCCTTCAAAATTGATGGAGAAATAATGTACAGAGCACCTCAAGAAACTCATGACCACCCAAGCAGCATTACAAAAAATTCTCAAGAATATCCTAGAGATAATGAAGCCAACAATGCAAAAAAGACACAAAGAATGAATACACCTGGCAAAATGAGCAGATAAGCAAAAGAGGAAAAAAATAAGGAACTTGGGAACTGGGAAATAATGTGATGACAGGAATGAGTTAACAACTTTCAGTAGTAACTCTCAACATGAATGGTCTCAATTCCCTAATCAAAAGATACTCGTTAGCAGAATGAATCAAGAAACAAAACCCAATGATATGCAGCATACAGGAAACACATTTAATTGAAAAAGAAATTATAGATTAAAATCAAAAGATGGAAAACAGTGTTCCATGCAATGGGAACTCATGAAAAAGTGGGTGTAGCTACCCTAATTTTAGACAAAGAGAATTTAAAGTCAAAACTGATCAGAAGAGACAGGTCATTACATATTTGTTAAGTGAACAATTCAACACGAAGAGATTATAATTATATATACAGCAAACATCAGCATCCCCAACTTCATAAGACACACACTGCTCAACATAAAAAATCAGATAAACAGCAACAAAATTAAAATGAGGGGCCTCAATACCCCACTGTCACATATAGATCAACTAGAAAAAAATCAACAAAGAAATATTAGAGTTGAATAAAACCTTCAAACAAATGGACTAATAGATATCTAGAGAGTGTTCCACCCAACAAGAAATGAATACACATTCTTATCAGCAGCACATGGGACTTCCTCCAAAATAGAACACATGATAGCCCCATGAAGCATATTTAGGTAAATGAAAAGAATCAAAATTATCTCATGCATATGATCAAATCATAGAAGTCACTGGCAAAAGAAGCCACAGAAATTATGCAAACACATGGAAATTTAACAATACTCTTTTGAACAATCAGTGGGTCATGGAAGAATTCAAGAAAGAAAGTAGTGCGTAGAATCAAACGATACTGCCAGTACAACATAATCGAAACTATGGGACACAGTGAAAGAAGTCCTAAGCGGGAAGTTTATAGTTGTGAATGTCCACATGAGAAAAACAGAGTGAACTCAAATAAAAAAGCAAATGATGCACCTCAAGGTCCTAGAAAACGAGAACAACCCAAATCCAAAGTTAGTACAAAGAAGGGAATTATAAAGATCAGAGAAGAAATTAATAAAATTAAGTCTAAAAAAATACAAAGAATCAATGAATTGAAAAGTTGGTTCTTTGAAAGAATAAACAAAATGACACATCCCTAGCCAATCTCACCAAAAAATGAAAGAAAATACCCAAATCAATGAAATTAGAAATGAAAAATGTGACAGCACAACAGATTTTGCTGCAATCCAGATCACTGGTAACACTTTTGAGAAACTGTACACTAATAAAATGCAGAGTTCAGAAGAAATGGGTAGGTTCTTAGATACGTGTAAACTACCGAAGCTGAACCAAGAAGATATAAAAATCCTGAATAATGAAATCAAAGAATTAATTAAAAAATTATCAACTAAGAAAAGCCCAGGTCCTGGTGGATTCACTGCTGAATTCTACAAGAACTTTACAAAGGATGTAAAACCAATACTCCTCAAACTCTTTAATGAAATTGAAGGGGGAGGAGTATCCCCAAAGTCATTCCTGGAAACTAGCATTACCCTGATTCCAAAACCAGAAAAAGACTCAACCAAAAAAGAGAACTACAGGCCAATCTTTTTAATGAACATAGACACAACTATCTTCAGTAAAATATTGGCAAACAGAATGCAACAAATCACCGGAAAGATCATACATCATAACCCAGTAGAATTCATTCCAGGATGCAAGGATGGTCCAATATACAGAAATCAACAAATGTAATACACCACATAAACATAGGCAAGGGCAAAAAATCACATGATCATTTTAATAGATGCAGAAAAAATATTTGACAAAATTCGATATCCACTCATGATAAAAATAACACTGGAGAAAGTAGGTATAAAAGGATCTTATCGCAGTCTGATAAAAGCCATTTATAACAAACTAATGGCCAACACCATATTAAATGGAAGAAGCTGAAAGCTTTCCTTCTAAAATCAGGAATAAGACAAAGATGTCTGCTATCACTTGTCCTGATGAATATAGTTCTCAAAATATCCAAAGCAATTAGGAAAAAGAAAGAAATAAAAGGGTTATGTATAGGAAAGGAAAAAGTTAAACGATCATTACTTGCAAATGACATAATCCTCTACATAGAAGACACAAACATTCCACCAATAGATTCCTAAAATTAATAACCAAATTCAGTAATTACCAGGATATAAAGTCAATAATAAAAAAACAATAGCATTCCTATACACAAAGAGTAAACTCACCAAGAAAGAAATTAGGGAGATAATACTTTCACAATAGCATCAAGAAAAATGAAATTCTTAGGAACTAACCTAACAAAGGAAGTGAAAGGCCTTTACAATAAAACTATAGTATTCTGAAAAAGGAAATCCAAGAGGACATCAGAAAATGACAAGATATCTCTTGTTCCTGGATATCAGGAACACCAGTATAGTCAAAATGGCCATACTGCCAAAACTAATATAAAGATTCAATGCAATTCCAATCAAAATACCAATATCATTTCTCACTGAATTAAAGAAAATATCCTAAAATTCATATGGAACCAGGAGAGACCCAGAATAAAGAAGCAATTTTGGGTGACAAGACAAAGCAGGAAGCATTACCATCCTGGACTCAAGTTATTCTACAAAGTGATTAAAAACAGCATGTTATTAGCAAAAAACAAAAACAAACAAACAAACAAAAACCAGACTTGTGGATCAGTGGAACAGAATGGAGGGTGCAGAAACAACTCCAAGCACTCTCATCTACCTGATTTATGACAAGGGACCTTTCACTGGAGGAAGAGAGGGTGAGATAAATAGGTGGAGGATAGAGAACTTTTAAGACAGTGAAAGTAGTCTGTATGATAATGTAACAGTGGATATATGTCATTACAAATTTTTCTGAATCAATAGTATGCATAACACCAAGAGTGAATCCTAATGTAAACTATGTACAATGGTTGATTATAATGCATCAATGTGGTTTCATTATTTGTAAGAAATGAACAACTCTGTTGGGGACTGTTGATAGTTGGTAGGTTATATATTTGTGGGATCAGGAATATATTGGTCAGCTTTTCCATTCCTGGGACAAATTATCTGATATGTGCAACTTACAGGAGAAAATGTTTATTTTGGTTCATGGTTTCAGTCCATGGTTGGCTGACTTGAAGGCGGAAACTTCATGGCAGGAAGGCATGTTGGGGCAAAGTTGCTCAACTCATGGCAGCCAGGAAGTGGAGAGCAGAAACAGAGCCAAAGGAAAAATATACCCTTGGAGGGCATGTACCAGTGACCTACTTCCTTCAACCTGACCCTACCTCCTATAAACTCATCAGTGGGTCAGTGACCTATGATGTAATCATTTTCCAAATGTGCCACTTCTGAGCTGGGAAATCTCTGTATTTTCTTCTCAATTTTGATGTCAACCTAAAAGTGCTTTAAAAAAAATAAAGTTAATTAAAAAAATGTTTTAATAACCTTTCCTCAGTCAATTCATGAATGGGTAGTGATCAAATTTCTATAGATTAAAATACCAATGATTTTTAATGTTTAAAAATGCCTCACATTTTTACTAGCTACCCCTTTTAAAAATTATCTGACCAAAGTTAATTAAGCAGGGTCTTTTTAAAAGGAAGAAATTGAAGTAATTGTCAGAAAAACAGGAGGCAATTGGTATTAGGGAGGAAGTTGGAGAAAGAAAGGAGAAGGAGAAAATGAGGCTGGAGGTCGTAGGCACCAAGAATTGGTTTGAAATTTTGCCTCTCATGACTGGCAATGAAATAAAGTGGTTAAATATAAATTCTTTTCAAGACTGAGAGAATATGGATCTTGAATGAAATCAAGAATATAAAATAGAATCAAAGCATTGTGTCGCAGTGTGGAAAGGTGGTGGTGCTTTAGCTAGAAATGGCATTCGTTTTTGAGTAGAAATATTCACATTGAAGATTGTCAGCTCATTTTCAGTCACAGGCAGAACATTAGTTTATGTTTTGTGCTAGGCGTATTGGGCATTGTTGATGGCCAACACAGCATCCCATTCTGCTTTCTCCTTCCTGACAGATCTTTCGGTTTGTTCAGTGGCCCTTCCCACCTCATCACAGCTGATGAGACTCCAGGTGTCTGATCCCACCAACCTCCCAGGTTTGATGGTGTGAGGATCATCCTACTCTTTTAGGCCAGGGGTGAGTCAACTTTTCCCGTAAACACTTAGACTGTGCGTGATTTAGGTTTTGTGGTCATGCGATCTCTACCACAGCATCTCACGCTATTGTGATGTGAAAGCAGCACAGACAACGTGTACGTGAATGAGAGTGACTGGCTCCCAACAAAACTTTATTTGTGAACATTATAGTCTGAATTTCACATAATTTTCACATCACAAAATGTCATTCTTTTTTATTTTTCCCCAACCATTTAAAAATGTCAAACCCAATTTCAATTAACACTCTACATAAAAATAGAAAGTAGATGGACTTTGGTCTGTAGATTGTAGTTTGCTGACCTTGTGCTAGACCAGTGTGACCCAGTAGTATTTTCTGGGTTGATGTAAAGTCTGCCAGATGTGTCGTTGAGGACATAAAATGTGTACAGTGCAACTGAAAAAGAAATAAATTTAATTTAGTTTTTATTAATTTCAACCTAAACAACCATCTTTGGAAAGTGAAGTAAGTAGTCGCACTATTTTTTGGTGTTTGGCTGCTGGCAGCTTAAAGCCTCACCTTTCTTTTTTCCCGTTGTGCCCCACACTGGCGCAAGTGGCTAAGAAAGCCTGGGCGCCCCTCCTATGGCACTGAAGGGAGATTCAATACATGTAAGCCCCGGCCTGTTCCCAGCTCTGTCAGGCTGGCCCACCTCAGCTAGGATAAAACCCAGGCAGCCTCCTTCCCTTGTTCTCTCAAATCATTTTGAACTTGTCTGAGAGGCTTGCGCTGCTATCCCCAGAGCCTCACTTCTGTCAGCTGTGAACCTTTTCATACCCTCTTGGTTTGTGTGAGGCACGTCAGTCTCAGGATTTGAACCACATTTTGGAGAGAAGGCCCCATCTGGCTCTACAGGTGAGCACAGCAGCAAGTCATTACCGTATTGGACAGCACCGCTCTAGATAGCAGTTTGTTCAGGGAAGGTCAAGAGACTCAGTTTGGAGTTGGAGTGATGAAAATATAAGGGGAAGTTTGCTAGGGACTTCTGGGAAATTTCTTTTTAATATTTTGGAAACAGTCATTTGTCTTTGACATTATGTGAACATAGGACTCTGTAGTCAATTTGCTATCGGCATCTGTGTTTTACCCAAAAAGGAAACTAGAACTAGTCTTGGAAAGAAATTGTAAGAAAGTGGGTCCTTAATGACAATATTTAATTTCTGGATTAACCTCTTCCTGAATCCAGTCCGTGTAAGCTCTCGGGTATATAAGCCGACATTTATCTGAATTTGATTTCTGTTAATTACAGTCCAAAGCATTCTAACACGTCATTGATTCTAAGAACGATATATTCCCCCTCCCTTAAAACTGGAATGTGTCTTACAGTGAATTGCATGGCATAATTTATGCAGTAGAATCTTTTCCCTTCTTTGGAATATACAAAATAATGACATGATTTATCTTCGATGTTACCGCAGGTCTTATGATACTTTATTTAGGCTTTGAGGGTTTGTTCTCTTTTCCTTGTTCTTAAGGGAGGGGACACTTATGGTTGTTTAAATTTCTAAGAAACGTTGTTTCCCCCCTCTAAGTTTTATATATAGTTGTATGACTATAGATATTCTTTAAGTTTTAATCCCCAGTATTATGAAGTAATAATATAAAAATATTACTCTAGATTATTCATGCCTGACTGAATTTTAGAATCAGGATACATCCTATTGTGTGAACTAAAGGCTGTATGTAGAACATAATCCAAAATTGGAAAGATCATTTGGGAACATCAACTAAAGTAAAGAATATTGGTAAGGAGCTGACAGATGCTGGCAACACCCAAACACTAACTGAACTGGCCTTGGGTAACATCAAAAGAAAGGGAGTGGGTTAATCATACACTTGCTGCACCCCATTGTCCCCAGCTCTGGAAGGGCAGCTCAGCTATGAATTACATTTCTGTTATTATTAGTTTTTAACATTCTTTTTAGTTTCATTGCAAAAAATTCAGCATAATGCAAGCTTATTATTATGGGTTTTAAGTAAAGAACCATCAAGCATCACTATTAATTCAAATAAATTGAAATAAAAAATAAACACCCACTTTCATAAGCCAAAACCCCCAATTCATATCAAATTCTCTTATTACAAAAAAGGCCTTTTTGCAAATATTCCCTCTACTTCATCCCCCAAATCTCTCTCAAAATGAAAATGGGAAACTGTAATGAAAAATGTAAAGTCCCATTTCATAATTTACCAAAAAAGTTAAGATACCTAGGGAAGTGTGTGACCTATTTGCAAAACACTATAAAATTTTGAGCTATATAAAAATGTCTCGAAAAAATTCATATTTTTGCATTGGAAAAATGACACTAGTCTTTCACAATATGCTTAATAGATTTATGAAATATTTAGTAAAAAATCCATGATAAATAGAGGGGAGTGCAACGAAGTGATTTTAAAGATAAAGGGTTAAAAAAAAAACAGTCAAGAGTACTGTATATTGAAAGTAAAGACTAATGAAAGAGAACTTGCCCACCAGATAGTATAACTTCAAAAATTAAAGTAGTGATCACTGACAAAACTATTGGCAAGCAGATCAATGTAATAGATTTGATAGCACAGAAATCGATCCCAAACGTAGTATACATTAAAGGTGGCATCACAAATCAGTGAGAAAAGGGATAATTATTGAATAAATGATATTGGGACAAATGGTTAACTATTTGGAAAAAAACTAGTTAAATTACCACTCTCAAATAAATTGCAATGGATGATCTTTAACACATTAAATACTAAATATAGAATGAAAGAAGTCTTCTTTAATCATAAATGAGTGGGAAGAGATCACAAAGATTAGGTCACAATAAAAGATGAAATATCTGTGTTTACTTCCCTTCCTCTTCTCAACGTCGATGGGAGTGATAAGAAAAAGTAGTGAAAGAATCAAATCCACCAGAAAACGAATAAAATAAATATCACTAGTGTACCAGAAACTGATGAAATCCAGGAAGATGGAAAGTGTGTGTGTGTGTGTGTGTGTGTGTGTGTTTGTGTGTGTGTGTCGTGACTGTAGCTCAAAGCCACAATGAGAAGAGGTATCCCACAGGTCAGACCTATTCCTTTCCACTTAGGAACAGTGGGGGTTCTTGGGGTAGCAGCCCCTGGAAACTTCTTAAACTACACATTCTTAAATCTTACCCCAGATCTGCTGAATCTGAAACACTATGAGCGGGACCCAACAATCTGGCTTTTAACAAGCCTTTCAGGGGATTCTGGTGCACACGAAGTCTGAGAGCTCCTGTCCTAGGGAAACTCCATGCTTATACTCAAATATACATGCTGGAGGGGTTCCAGGGCAGTCAAGAGGATGCGTTCTGCAGTCCAGGCAGCAGGGCCAGCAGGGCTTCTTTCCACTGTCCTCACCACTGAGAAGGGGTTGCTCAGGTCTTTTACCCTCGGGATCAAGTCTAAGGTGACTTTCAAAAGATACTCCCTTTCAGTATAGGGAACATTCTTCAGATGAGTTTTTGGGGCTGCAGGGAAAGCCAGCTGAGCCTGAGAATTTTCTCATCTCCTAATGCTCACAAAGAGGAGGGGAAATTTTTTCTCTTCAGAATGATTTACATACAAAATGGCTCTCTGAAGTATTGGTTGTAACAGCAGCCCCTGCTGGAGTGGACTTAGGACTGAGGAAACAGGTCTGTGCCAAGAATTACTGCTCGCAGGTGGGACGGAGTCTTCCTAGCCAGAAGGTGAAATATCCACGCTGCCCTCTGTCCCCGTGTTGCCCACTACCCTTGCCTGCATTCAGCTCTCGTACACTAGCATGTGAATAAGCAAGATGAAAAACAAGGAACCTGTGAAGTACCTCTTCTATTTGGCTATGAAAAATTTTTGTTCTGTTTCATGCAGGTGCTAATTCCTGTGAGGAGCCAGAGAGTTGATGCACTTGATTTTGTAGTTCAGTTCTTTGTTGTAACTTCTCAGGTCTAACACTGCAGCACAAAACCAGCCATAAAATAATGTCCATTGATGGCATATAAAGGAATGAGTATGGGTGTGTTCCAAAAAAGTTTATTTACAGAAACGGCAGATGGGCTGAATTTGACCCATGGCCATAATTCGCCAACTTCGGGTCTAGAGTAAACTCTCAAACTCAAGAATGAACAGACAAAATAAGACTGAAACATTCGAGAAAAACTCTAAAGGCTAACCAGAGCTGATCTGTGAGGAAACAGTTAGTAGAGGGGAAAAAAAGAAAAGATGTTAAAGAGCTCAACACCTTCAGAAAATAATTTTGAGATTATTGTATCTATTAAAAAGCAAGTTACCATGAAATGAACAGAACTCTTGGAAATTTTATAAAACATTGCCAAAATAATAATAAAGAATAGCTGGATGATGTGAGTTGGAAGATAGAAACGAAGGTTCTTCCAGAATGCAGTAAAAAGAAGAGATGAACATTAAGGCAAAAATAGTAATAAAAGAGACTAGTCCCTGAACTCTGAACTCCAACATTTGTTTACTAGATCTGCTAGAAAAATTTAGAAAATGGAGAAAATGGAGAAGAAATTATCACAGAAATCACAAATAATATTTTGTTTGATTTGAGTACAAAAAAATTGAAAACATTTTCCTGTCAAAATCTACAATAAAACAACCTACAAATTAGTAAAGAAATGTACCAGATAATGTAAAGCATTAAATACAAAGAATTCACACAAAGTACTGAGTAGTCCAAGTAGAAAAATGTGCAAAGAATGTGATGAGATCATTCACACAAAGGGAGATGCAAATTTCCAGCTAACTTCCAACAGCTCATACCAACATTTGGGGGCAAGATCACTTACTTGCACAACCTTTGATGGACTCTCCTCCCTGAAAGCCCTCCAGGTACAGGTGTTTGCAATATGGCAGAAGACTAGCTGATGAACGGCAGATTTGCCATTTTTCCTGGGCGTAGTGTCTTGGCATGGAATGAACAATCCCAGGTTCAACGGGAAGAGTCAGAGGCCCTCACACCCTCCTGTGCAACCAAACCCCCCAGGCTTGTTAGGATGTAGATTACTGGAAATGTTGGAAGGATACAAACTGTCAGTTATAAGATGAACGAGTTCTAGGGATCTAATGCTCAGTGTGGGTGTGATGGACATGCTCATTAATTTGATTGGGAGAATCGTGATGCAGTTTACATGTACATCAAATCATCACACTGTATGCCTTCAATATATACAATCTTTGTCAATTAAATATTTGAAAAATTCAAAAATTCTGAATAGTGGAAATATTGATCAAGGAGTTCAGACTAAGTTACAAGATGAACAAATTCTGAGAATCCTGATGTATCATGTGGGTGGTGATTAATGATTAATGTTAAATAATTTGATGATGGTAGTCATTATGCAGTACATATGCATATCAAATCATCATGTTGTATAATTTTAATGTATATGGGATCTTTATTTGTCAATTAAAATATTTTAAAATAAATTTTTAAAAGCCAGATTATTAGACTCCATCCTCTGAGTTTCTGATCCAGTAGCTCAGGGTGGGGCTTGAAAATTTCAGTTTCTAACAAGTTGCCCAGGGATGGTGCTGTCCTAGGGAACCACACTTCACAAAGACATAGGTCAGAAGTCGGCACACTGCTTCTGCGAAGGAGCAGGTAGTATTCTGGGCTTTGTGAGCCATACAGTCTCTGTGACAACTACCCTGCCGTGGTAACTTGACTGAGACACATCACAGACAACATGTGATGTGGGCTTCTGTTCCAAAAGAGCTTTGTTTACAAAAATGGGCAACAGGTCTGATTCAGCCCTCATATCATAGTTTGCCAACTCCTGGTAAAGGTAAACAGAATCAGGCAGGAAAATACACATTCTATAAAGAGGACATTTTAACCATGCTTCTAAGCCTGAGTTCAATGGCTAGAATATGCTTGCAGTGAATGACAATAGGGACAGAATCACTTCCACTGGAAAGTCTGGCTGGACAATGAAATGAAGAGAATCAGGAAGGAGGGAAGTGGACAAGGAACATCAGAGTGCACTGGAGAGATATCGGAGCCACAGAAGAGGTGGCAGTTTTTGTCGAGGAGGCATTTAGCTAAACGGTTCTCATGGAAACCAAGTGTACCAGTTGCATGAGAAATAGCTGAGGGGACCAGGAAGAGGGCTGCTTGATCCTGACAGGTAGCTGCTAATTAGCAATCAGAACCTAATTGAGATTAACAGCTGTTTTTCTAATACAGTTACTAACAGGGAGGCAGAAATGGTATGAAGATCATCCGAGCTCTACTAGCTGCTTTTTAACATCAGAAAACTATGAGAAAAAAGCACTATGCCAAGCAAGCAAAGAGATGAAAGGGGCCATGTACACAGAGCTGAGCTGACAGGCCAGAGAGGGCTGGATCCAAAGGACCAATTAGGGCATCCACAAGGGCACCAGCAGCAGATGAAAGGGGCAGGACGCAAACAACACTAGAGAGTCTTCGCTGGCTGCTGCGGCTGAGCGACGGCTCGGCTCTCATGGAGAGAAGGGCAGACTGGTGCCGCACTCTTAACTGCCAACAGGGCCTTCAGGTTAGACTGGAAATGCTTTCAAATACAGCTTCCCAGCATCATCCCTGCATGTAGAAATATCTCTTGTTGCCCCACAGGGTTGAACCTGTGACATTTCCACCAGGCGAAGCATATCAAATGGTTAATCTCTCCGTGTGTGACATCCTTTCGGTGGGTTGCCTTTTTCCACAGCAGTCTCAGTCTAGTAGCTCTGAACGGGCTCCCTTAATTAGCACCACTAGCAGCACCAGCGGCTGCCACCAGAACTGCAGCATGGGATTTGGGAGAAGCTAAAACACTGCAAAACTCAGTCAGTGCAGATTACGGCTGGTAGACATACAACTGCTTCGGACGCAGGAAACCTATAAAAACGAGAGGAATATCACGGTGCACCTACTACTCTAGTGTAAGTGCTTGATGTATAGAACTCATGGGAATCCTCACAACACCCCACGCCAGTACCTATGTGCTGCCATCATCCCCATTCTACAGTGGCAACAACTGAGGTAGGGAGGCTAAGAAATGGGCCCTGGGTCACACAGCGGTAAGTCCTGGGGGTAGGAGTTGAACCCACGCAGTCTCACACCTCATCTGCAGCCCAGTAATACTTTCCTTGCCTGGAACCTCAGTGGAAATGTCGAAAGTCAGACCTGACCTGCTGGATTCGAACTTGCTCTTGCCGAGATGCCCAGGTGATTTCTCTGAAGGTCAAAGTTTCAGAAACATCACACTGTGCTATATGCCCTTATGTAGATATGTGCCATGGGGGTACATTAATTGTTCATTCATATTCAGAACAGAGATCCCTTCTCAATGACAAGGATGCACACAGCAAGCTAAAATATTTGCATGTATGTATGTGTGTATATACATATATATATATATATATATATATATATATATATATATATGAATGAAAATGGCCTGTGTTCAACACTTTCGACCCTTTAGTTATCGTTTTTGTTTTTCTTAACTGTTGGCTTATTTACTGACCAAGACATTTTTTTCCAACTCTGTCTGCCACAGGCCATTTTCAAAGCCTGTATCTACTTTTGCTTCAGCACATATTAACTGCTTTTTTTTTTTCTTTTTTTGTGGGAACCGGGGGGTTGACCTCAGGACCTCGCATGCCAGCAGGCGCCCATGCCGCTGAGCGATATCACCGGCCCCTTTTTCATATGTGGGTTCTGGGAGTCGAACTCGGGCCCTTGCGCTTGCCAGGCAGGCGCTTAAGCCGCTGAGCCATCTCACCGGCCCTTAACTGCTTTTTAAAAAGGGATAATTGCTTCTTTTTATTGTTTTTATTTTCCATTTCACTCTTGCTTCAAGGATCAAAATTCTGAAATTCTCTCAGTTAAAACAGTTTAATTTGTTTCTAGAGCAGCCTATTCTTCTGCATTTCCCTCCCTCAGCTCTTCCATGATTGCCCTGAAATACTATTTAATAGGAATATGCTTAGCGAGTAGAACTCAACTCTCATACATTGCACAATATATGGGAATCCAAAATGTAGTACAGTTTGTCAATTTCTTACAAGCTTAAATCTGTAATTTCCTTATGACCTGTTATCCCACTCCTGGGTATTATCCTAAATAATTAAAAACTTACATTGTCACAAAAACCTGTACACAAAAGTTTATAGTCAAAAAAGTAGGAACAACTCAAGCATCCATCAGTGGGTGGCGTGGCACAGGCATACAAGGGAATACTACCCTGCCATGAAAAGGAATGAGCTACCAAGACACTAATGATAAGAATGAGTCTCAAAAGCAGTGTGCTGTATGCAAAATCCAGACACAAAAGACTACATCCTGTCTGATTCCATCCATTATATGAAATTCTAGGAAAGGCAAAGGTATAGACAGCACATCCATGGTTGCCAGGGCCCAAGACGTAAAGACAGGAGATTGACTGCAAAAGGCACAAGGAAATGTTTTGGGCTGATGAAAATGTTATATCATAATTGTGGTAGTGGTTACACTATTTTATGGATTCGCCAAGATCTATCAGATTGCACATCTAAAATTAGTGTTTTATTATACATAGGTTATAATTTAATACAGCTCATCAAAAATAGAAGAATTTGCAATTAATTTTGGGTGGATAAAAGGAAGGAGAGGGAAGTTCATCAGAACCACAAGAACAGCTGATTGTCATCATCATCAAATAATCAAAGAAACAACCATACAGAGACCCGAAGCTGGTAGAGGGCTAGATTGCCCTGGAATCATTTCACTAAATTTTATACTTGAATAAAGCTCACTCTAAACATGTTTTCAGTGTCCTGAGGCTTTAGAATGTGAAATTAGTTTTATATAGAGCCCATAAACATGTTGTGATTAAAGAGCTTCTAAATGTCAGTAGCATTGATGCTAAGAAAAGACAAATGTAACACCAGCATGGAAAGGAATGAGTGTCTCTTAAACTGACTAAAACACAAATCTCGTGGATTCAAGCTCCCCATCTCCTTGACTAGAAGATGCTTTTTGTAGAGTCCTTCTTTTAAAACACTTCTGGAAATCCTACAGCTATGCCTACATGTATGTGCAATTCAGCCTGGTACCTGGTCAAACCTGAAGTTCATAGTGGAGGGCCCAAGACTGTATTTCCAAGGAGAGGCCACTCTAATGCTGTGGGACTCTCCTCACCTGGCCTTCATCTCCAGTGTCCCTTAGAAGGGATACAGGCCCCGCCTTGTCTTGATAATTGTGAGCAAGCGTTGATGCAATTTGAAGTGAGTTTCATTGTTACTTCTTGCAAAATAAGAACAACAACACTCCTATTTTCTGTGGCTTTGGTGGTGGACTATTAATAGACTAATATTAGTAGACTAATTTGGTTGCATGATTGCTTGAGCCCCAAAGCATTTGCATCCTTAGCAAGTAGCCCATTTAATGCCCAGTGGTTCTTTTCTTCCTGACACATCAGCTAGCCTGGACCATTTTCAGCACTAGCTGCCGCACGGTGCTCAGAATGACGCCCGCATCTCACAGTAAGGCCCTTCAGTCGAGTGTGGCGTGCTGTGCCAACCCCCTTTTCCTTTTCTGGTCCTTATTCATTATGAGACCCCATCAGCCTCCACTCTGTAATTTGGCTCCTGTCTGGGCTAACCCAGCTCACCCCCTGTCTGTAAATACCTGAATCATAATGATGACAGAGTTAAGTGGGGAATCTCTTTGGCCTCTGTGAAAACCAGTGGCAATAAATAGATGCCTAAAATGCACATTCTGGAAGCACTGAGCTTCAACTCCTGCTCAGCCACAAATCCCTGCTATACAAAGAAAACTCTTCTCCAAACATAGTTTGCTTTTTATCATAAAGTGAATTTTTTGAAGTCTGTGGCCTATATTCTAGGATTCAAAAGACAGTTGAATACAGTAATTAGGTTCTGAAGAGATGTGGACCTGAACAGCTCTGGGGCAATGAGGGGTGCAAATGAATGCATTGTTCCATTTCAAACATAAAGACCAAGGATGGGAAATAAAGTAATAAGCAGCAGTAACTATGTCCTGGTATTATCAAGTTATCAAGTTTCCTGGTATTATCAACATGGTTGTTACTAGATTTGCTTAAATAATATATTTTACAACTGCTGCAGTTTGGATCATGAATCTCCCAAAGCCCTAAGTGTCCCCAGAGTGGCTCTTTTGGAGATGCTGGGCCTAGTGGGGAGTGCTTGGGTCATTGAGGGTGACTTTAGAGAAGATATTGTGGCCCTACCCCCTTCCTTGGTCTCTTCTTGCTTCCTGGCCAGAAGCTCCCTTTATGGTATAATTGCTCACCACAGGCCCAAAACAATGGAACCCACTGACTGTAGGCTGAAACCTCAAAAACCGTGAGCCAAAATAAACCTTTTGTCTTTGTAAGTTAATTAGCTGGTATTTTTTCATGGTGATGGTAAGTAGACTGGCATAATACCCAGTGGGAACTCCTCTGTGATACGTCAAATGTGGAAGCAAATTCTTTCTAGCTCCTCCTGTGAAACATCTCTCCATCCTTTGGGGCAGAGATGGCCCATAATTTGTTCACACAACAGGATGTGGTAGAAAGACATTACGTGACTTGCAGGACTTGTGAGAGGAAATTCCAGCTTCCTCTCTCGCCATCCTGGAATGCTGGTATGGTGCAAACAAGCCTAGTCTGGCCCCATGGAAGATGGGAGAGTCGATGAACAGGGACCTTGTAGAAAGGGAAAGGTCCAGGCATAAAAGCTGAGACCTTAGACCCATGTGCGAGGACATCTGGGACCAGCAAGCCCAGCTGACAAACCAAGTGGCCCAAACAGATGAGTGAGCACAGCCAACATCTGGAGTAGAGATGAGTCATCCCAGCCAAGCTCTGCCCAACTACCAACCCACAGAATCCTGAGCAAATAAATGGCTGTGGCTTTCAAGCCACTGTTTGGAAAGGCCTTTTTGTAGCAATAGATATGCAAGTCACCTTGGCTACTCTCCTCAAACCTACTGTCTTCTGTCCCTTCTTCCCAAACGGTTAGCGTGATCTGTAATTCCAACAGGGTACATGCTTTTAGAGTTTTAACACATATTTGTGTTTCCTTTAAAAATATATAGTGTTGTTTTGCAGCATTTTTAGCCCTCATGAATTATATTAAACTAATTCCTTTTGGCACAACATTATATGGAGTTCTACAAAGATTTTCTTAGCTGTAGTTCATTCTATTTCATTACTGTGTAGTATCTCATTGTTTAAATAAACAACTCCTCCTTACCTCCCTCTCATATTTCCTTCCTTCCTTATTTGTTCTCTTCCCCCTTTTCTTTCTTCCTTCCTTCCCTCCCTTCCTGCCTGCCTCCCTCCCTCCCCTCCCTCTCTCTTTCCTCTCTCCTTCCCTCCCTCTTTCCCTCCCTCCTTCCTCCCCTCCCTCCTTCCCTCCCTCCTTCCTTCCTTCCTGCCATCCTTTTCCTCTTCCCTTCCCTTCCCTTCCTTCCCCTTCCCTTCCATTCTCCTGCCTTCCGGCCTTCCTTCTTTCCTTCCTCCCTTCTTCCTTTTCTTCCCTTCCCTCCTTCCCTTTCCTCCTTCTCTCCCTCCCTCCTCCTCTCCCTTTCTTCCTCTAATGAATACAATAGCTTGGCATTCAACCTCTATTCCATCCTTCCTCTAGCTTCCTGCAATATGGGGGTTTGAAAACTAAAAATTACATTCCTAAGATTCCTTAGATATTGTGATATGGATACGATTTAGGTCTAGCTGGATGCACTTACATGTGGTTTGGAAGGCTGGATTGAGATAATTGCTTTTCTACCATGATGGGGTCTGGTTTTCCATGGCAGAGATAGACACCCCAGTGTCTAGATACTGGGCTCACGGCTCATAGGTCTTCAGGAGCAGAATGTGACGCTTCCATCCTGCTGGTGTCAACATAGCAGGCACAACATGGTGCTGATGGCAACAGCAGCTGCAGCAATGGCCTAGAGCAGTGGCGGTGAAACTATGGCACACGTGCCCCAGTGGGCTGTTTGTTATCACTGAAAGCTCTGAAAGGTTTTCCATCACTGGCCTACACCTAGCAGATTCTTGAACCTGCTGGCTTTCTATTAAACAGTTAGAGGCAGCAATTTGCTGATCATAGAGGCTGAAGTTCCCTTGGTAACCCAGTTCTGTAGTGTACTGTCCCACCCAGTGATGCTGTAGCCGTTTTCAGTGCTGTGGCTCTCCTTTGAAGACTTGAGCTGCATCCGTGGGTGATCTGGGGCTCCATGGCCCGTGGCTGGGCTTGGCTGCACAGATCTGCTTTAAGCTACAGATACAGAAGTGCTTAGATCCAGGGTTCTACCTGGCCTCATACGAGCTCTGTGCGTTGTCAATCAAAGGCCCAGGCCGGGGGGAAGCAGCTAACTTGGAGGAAGCTCATCCTGGTAATAGCAAACTGGTGAAAGCACGATATATGTTTTTTAATTAAAAACTCTTTATGAATTTTTGAAACAATCTCAAACATACAAAAATGTTGCAAGTACTTTTCCCTGAACCATTTGAGACTAAATTACCAAACACTTATCATATCAGCCCCAACACACACACAACTCAATGTGTATTTCTACAAATAAGGACATTCTTTGAATAAATGAAGCACAACCACCAAATTCAAGAAATCTGCATCAGTTCATCAGGCCGCCTGATCCTCAGATTTCATTCATGTTTAGGCAGTTGTCCTAGTGATATCCTCATTACGTTTAGTCTTCGTGTCTCTGTATTGTCTTTCAGTCTGGAATGGTACCTCCATCTTTCCTCAGCTTGCACAGCCCGTTGGAAGGTTTTGATATGTCTGAAGGTTATAGGCAGGTTATTTTGTACAATGTCCCTCCAATCACATTTATCTGATGTTTCCTGATTGCCAGCTTCTAGCTAGGTGTGTTTAGCAGGTACATTGCCGATGTGAGGCTATGTTCTCCTGGCACATTTCCATTTCGCCGTTCCTGATGACATTCACTTGGAATGCTTGGTTAAAGTGGTGCTGGCCTGGCTTCTCTTTGTTCCTTTGTAGTTAGTAGACATTTTGTGGTAGGTATTTTCAAGCAATGTAAACATCCAATTCCCCATTGATTTCTAGAAATTATTTTATCTACCTACGTATCTGTGTGAACTCATGATTTCTTGTTTTGTGCAGTGGGCATGCTCTTGTATTATCATTCTACTGATCTCCGCTTGGCACCAGTTCTGCCAGGGGAATCCACTTAAGGCTGCCTTCTAAGTCTTTTTGACATGTTCCCCCTTGAACACTTCCTAGAACAAGGACAGATTCTGGTTCCATACTTCCCTGCCTGTGGTCCTGGAATGGGCCATCTCTCCAGGTTTCTTTTGCTAAACAACACGATTGAAAAGCAAACTCTGTGCTTGATGTGTGTGTTGCTATTAAAGAAGGGCTCTGTTGTAGGCATGTGCATCCCTTTTCCTCCTAACACAGGCACACCCCTCTCTTCCTCCTGCAGGTGTATGCATCCCCTGTCCTCTTGACTGAAGGCGTATGTATCCTCTGTCCTTTCTACTGCTGTTATAGGCATCTCCTCTTCTCTGTACTGCAGGCATATACTTCCCCAATCCTCTCTGCTGAAGGTGTATGAGCCCCCTGTCCTCCTCTTGCAGGTGTATGCATCCCATGCCTTCTCCACTGCATGTGTACACATACTCTGTCCTCTCTACCGTACCGCAAGCACCTCTGTCCTCTACTGAAGGGCTACACATTCCATCCTCTGTTGTGCAGGTGTATTCATCCCTTGTCCTACTCAGGTATATGCATCTGCTATTCTCTCTACTGTAGTCATACACATACCCTGTCCTTTCTAGTGCAGTCATACCCATACCATGTCCTCTCTACTGCAGGCATACATATCCCCTGTCCTCTCAGGCCACACACACACACATACCACGCATGTCAGAATGGGATGTGGAGCGTCGGCATAATGAGGGAGGGCATGGTTTGGGGATTTCTTCTGCTTAGGAAGATTTATCAAATAACCAAATATACCACAAATTAGGGAGTTGTGTTTGGCTCTCACCCCATTCCACTGTTACCACTGTCATCAAAGTCCTCTGCCCACCCCACCTTGCTCCACACCCCACGCTGGGCTGTCTACCTCCCCCCACACACACAGAGCCTCCTTTCCCCCCTTTGCTCCTGCAGGGCCCCTTGTCAGGGCATATGGACCTTCAGCCCCTCCCTGCAGCCCTTTTCTTATGGATGTCCCCTGCCTGTTTGGAATCACTCCCTGCTCACGGGTGCCCTTCACCACTCCTCCTCTTCCCAAGCTCTGGGTGAAGGGAAAGGAGGAAAGGAGGGAAAGGGCCAGGGAAGGGAAGGAGAAAGGGAGTTGACTGTGTTTTTAGTCCCACTTCTTTCCATCTTCTGGAAATGTGAAGGATGGTTTCCTTTTTCTGTATGCTGGTGGATATGAATTCTAATTCTCTGTATAACATTTGCCCTTCCTATCCCCAAACCACCTTCTCTTCGGTTCCTTTTCCTCTAAAGCTCTCCCTTCATATCTATTTCATCACCAAATTTCTCCCAGACAGCCTCTGTGGTTGTCTCCACAACAACTTGACATCCTCCCTTAAAACCAGCTCTCCAAAGTCACCAAGAGCCTGCTAATAGCCACAGCCA
Source organism: Erethizon dorsatum (assembly GCA_028451465.1). Lineage (NCBI taxonomy): Eukaryota > Metazoa > Chordata > Mammalia > Rodentia > Erethizontidae > Erethizon > Erethizon dorsatum. The sequence goes on from CM051833.1 coordinate 102,016,926, forward strand.
TACTTCCCTGTAGGATTTGCTTCCCTCAGTCTGATACCACTGTCTACATCTCCATCCTGCAAGTCTGCCCTGCTTGTTTCCTGGGATGGTGCTCCCTCTGATCACCACCCCTCCCTTGCTCATCCGTATTTCTCCACCTTTTCTGTCAGCATACTCTGCTCCCAGAGGTGGCAGTCCCCAGGGACCTGTCATCGGGCTGCTTCTCTTTCCAGTCTATACTTGGAAGCTGTGAAATTTTATTTTGACAGTTCCTTCATTTCTAGGTGGATGACTCCAAAATCGACACCACAAATTTGACCTCTCTCTGCTGCTGTTGGATATTTCTCCATGGTTATCATGAGAGAAATGCCCTTACCCCAAGGTATCTCAAATTCAAAACTTATTCAGTGCCTCAAATTACCAGGCTTCTGCTAAACACTATCAATATATGGGTTAGTAAAGCATAGTCTATGCAAAAGAGAGGTCTTATTCAAGCTGGAAACTAGTCACCTTCAGTACGTCTTTTGTCTGCACTTCCAGTCTCTAACTCATCTTTGATACCTCTGTAATAAGCTTTCTAAAGTCCAGCTCTGATCATATTACTCCTTTGCCCAGATATTTCCAATGTCTGCTCATTGTCCATGGTAAAAATTTGCAGTTCTTGCAGTATGGCCACCTCTGCCCACTCCTTGCTCTTCCCCTTTCCAGCCGGCAAGCCTTTTTCTCATAACCCACACAAAGTGTTCATTTTTATGCTTCTGAGCCATTGTCTTTGCTGTTCCTTCACAGAGGAATGCTCTTCCTCTTTCCCACTTACTGAAATCTTACTCTTTTTTTGAGGCTAAATTCAGTGGCACCACACCACTCTCTCCTGTTCCAACTGAATGACACTTGAATGACATCTCCTAGCCCTTTGCTGCCTATATTCTTATTTTGGCAAATATCCTAATGAGATGTGTGTGCTCACTGGACATTGTACACATCGTACATTAAACTTTCTGATCACTATCATTTCCTGCTCCACACTGATTTCCAGGCAGTACTTCCTTCTTATCATAGCAAAGGCCCAGGCCCAGCTTTACAAAGACATGGTGGGCGTCTCTGAAAAGGATATGACGTGGTCCAACACACCGCAGTGAACTACCGTGAGCTAGTAGTTCTCGGGGTGTCTGGCACATGTTGCTGTTCTTTTCTGGAGAATGTAGGGTATTCTGCAGTGTCCCTATAAATTTGCATTACTACACAGAGGTATCTTAGCACAATTTGGGAGTCACAGTGCAAGGGCAGGCACAATGCCTGCTACACATGGAACCAACTGAATTAGGTCCTATTGCATTGTTGGATAATTAGAGATTTTCTCACATTTGATGCCCATAACTAACTTTTACAAAGAACCCAAATTTCTTTAAAGCACCTGTAAAATTGGAAGAATTATTACTATCATGATGTTAAACTTAACCAAGGACAAAAAAACATTTGGTTGATGTAGTTTTAAGATCCATATTTGTGTTCACCTAGCTACTGCAAACCAAAGCTCTGTTTGAGTGCTACACTCAGATCTTACAGCGAGGGGGTGTTAACTTGGAGACCATTTATTCAACATTCTTTATTTATTTGAAGGTGCACATTTTCCTAAGGACAGTATACATAGCTTTCATCAGATCCTCAAAGTGGTCTTCGAAGTTATACAATTTGTTCTACAATATTTTAAACAAAATACAATTTTAAAATCAGCCATGACATGTTACTACTAACTCCAATGATGAGATTCGCTAAAGTTGATCTTGTTGGTATGTGTTTTACTTTTTTTTTTTTTTTTTTTCAGAATTGACCATTTATCAATGTCAGAATGAAACAAAGAGAATTCGCTGTTTTTTTTTTTTATTTCATTATTCTTTCATTCATTTCTCTGGCTTTATAAAAATTCTCCTCTTTACTAGAAATAACAGAATTTTGTTGTCACTTTCAAATAAACAAAATGACTTTCATCTTCTTTTACTTTGCTGGAGATCCTAATTTTCCTAACACTTAGCCTTAACTAAAAATTTCATTAGAAAATAATATTTTCCAAAATACACATCTTTGTGTAATTTATCATCTCCATATGGGATCCTGGATAAATTGATGGCACTTAATATTCTTTCTTGCTTGGATGGAGATTGAAAACCTTCATACAAAGAATAGGCCAAATGCTGAAGCTGTTACTATGGAATCTCAAACTCCCAGATAAAAAAGAAAAACATTATAATTTATCATTCTCACAAAGTATTCCAGTGTTTGTCATTGTGTAGACCTAACATCTAAGTAATTGTTTTAATGAATGCCAGTGGTCTTTGATTAAATAACTGCTGTTAATAACAGACATATAAACAGAGATTGGCCAACTAGCCTGCTGCTTTGCACTGCTTAGAACAATAATGTTCTTGTTTCTGTGCTAAGCTCATGTCCCAGACCCTCACCTTCCTTGCTTCTGGACCAAAAATGAAATCTCCTAAAGTTACTATACACCTCTCTTCTTTAAGGGAAAATGTAAAGATCTGTCTCCTCCATACCTCCCCAATTCTACACATTACTTTTTAAAATATCTTTTTCATCAGCCTCAAATTTGGATTTTTCCACCATCTTCCTTACACTGATACTCCCTGTACATTCTAGGCCAAATCCAAAGAGTTTACTTTTGTTACATATTTCAGTACCTACTTATTTTCCCCATCCTATTGTCCATCCTACATCAAGCTCATTTCCTATTATCTAATACAATTATGATGGACCCTTCTTAGCTAATCTTCCTCCCTGTTTCTTCCCATTCTAATCTACTTGATGCAGTTTTCTAGTTTACTCTCAACAACAAAATGCTCCATTAAATCGTTCTGTGTTTTAGAATTTCACTGTGGTTCCTGTTGCCAAATGTCTCTGCCATAGGCTTTGTCTTGACGACCTCACCTTCCACACCTCCCTACAATTTACTCAAATGGTGTTCTCCGTCTCTGACTCTCACTGTCAACTTGTAGCATCTTCTCTAATCTAAACTTTCATAACCCTGTGCATTGTGGTCATGTTCTACCTAATATTATAGTTACATATATTTATCTTACCAGTTTGTTCTTTTGTGAGCTTTTTTATACAGTAAAATTCATTCATTCATTCATTCATCCATTCATAATTTATCACTCACTGGCTAACTGTCAGGCATTTTCCAGGCTCAGAGTCTCAAGACGAACAGGGTAGGCCTACCTAAGCCCTGCACATAGTTAGTGCTCAAAAGGCATTTGCTGAATTAATTTGTAATGGTTTTCAATTATCTATATATAAAGGAAGATTTTTATTAAATTGAATTGGATCCTACTTTGCATTCTTTTATATATATTTAACTATGCTAGCCTTATCTCTCTAACAAGAGAGGAACCTTTTCTCTCTTATCCTTTGTGTTCCCCAGATCAGACAGGGAGTCCTGTAATGGGTTTTCCATAAATCCATTTTGGACGAATGACTGAACGCTTCATCTTCTTCCACAGATGTGACATAATGTGACCTGAGGTGGTCACACATAATCAGCCAGTGTGACTCACTTGCCAGGGCTAAGGGGACCCTCAGTCCTCTCATGCAGGCAGAGCTTTTGCAGGTATTTCATTTTTACTTTTGCATTCCGAGTTTTCTGAAGCCAAGAGTATTTATAGTGAGTTAACCTGTCACCTGATTGTTTAAATAGCTCAAATATTGGTTTAGTTCTTGTTTTGTTAGCAAGACCTCCAAATATTAGACAAAGACAGATCTAAATGGCAGAAATTATTCCTGAATGCTTGTATACACCTCGAATAATGTTAATATGAATTTAGAGTTTTTTTCATATGATTCCTTTATATGTGTATAGAGATGAATAAATACAAAGATTTAAGATAAGATTATACATTCAAGTCAACAACATTTACTGAGCAGCTAGTATATAAAATATTATATATATAATATACAAAAATGTTATATTCAGTGGAAATATAACAATGCACCAATCAGGAGACTACTGCCTCCATGGAGGTCAGGTATCAATGCACCAATCAGGTATTTTGTTCTTCTATGTTATTGTGAGTGTATTCAGGGAGCTGCCCCCAAACCAAAGAAATTGCAGATTTGTGATTACTATAGCTAATTCTCACTGCAAATGACATGAGGCCTGTAGAGTACCTCAAAAAGTGATTAGGACATAATAGATGCTCAGTAGACATTAGTTTTCTTTCCCCTAAGGGTGGACAACAGAATTAACCAAGTATTTATAATGGAGTGGAGTGAATGGGAAATTCATATTGGAAATTTTCAGTTAGCTAAGAAGACCCAAATTATTATTGTGCTTGAATTTAACTTATCAGACAGCTGTTTAATTCATTACTTCCCTGTATGAACATAGAACTAACTATATAATGTAAAAGAAATAAAATAAAAAAGAAGACCTTAAAAACACAATGTTGAAACTACTGTGGAAATTGTAAGGCATTAAGGAAAGATAATGCTATAGAAAGAAAAACATAAATGACCTCCTTCTGAGCATAATGTAAAGCTCCTCTCATGGCTGTTAGACTCACAGAAAATACACAGAGGTTGATCAGTATTATACTGTGTGCCTACTTAACATGGTGGTGAGCTTTAATTATGAAGAAATTGGAATGTGCCAAAGTTCTAGAAGAAAACAGGATGGTGCAGCCTCCTAGGGACTCTTACTTTCTGTGCCTGTTAGAGTCTGGTTTGAGAGAGCAAGAGCTCGTCAGGAGCCTGGGATGGCTGGAAACTCCATCCCAGGAGCTGGCATTCCAAAGCCACTCTGTCTGCCAGGAAACTGCCCAACTGGATAGAGACAGACAGGAAGTTGCTCTGCCAGTCCTCAGAGGAAAGGAGAGTCATTGATGCCAGCAATGACTGCACTGACATCTCTACCAGGTCAAATAGCCAAATGGTCACAAAGGAGAACCCTGGTAAATGCCAGTAGGGAGAATGGGATTCTGCTCAATCCAAAGGGAAGTCATGATGGTGAAACACATAACACCAGACACACCCAGTTGATGTTTGTGTTAGAATTATAAAAACATGTTTGGTTGTGTGTCAACCTGTAGAGGCTGAATGTCTTGATTTATTGAAGTAATAAGGAATTGGTTACAGTCTCATGACATTTTGGTGGCAAATAATACTCAAACTGGTTTGGAACTGATTGTAATCATTGTCTAAGCTGAAAACCGGCTGGAACATATTTAAATAGAGCTTTCTGGTCCCATGGAAATCAAATCCAGTCAGAGAATGGCCAAGTGGGTAGCCTCAGGATAAATGGTAGGTTTTAACTTGGCTTCCCTTCCAAACCTTCAGCCTCTGAAAGCAATTCCATAACAAGCTGCAGCTTGGGTTCCTCAGTGAACTCTGGCCAAGTCTTTAGCCAATTCACCGTGTTATATATTCACTAACTCCACTATACCTATCCCCTTAGTTTTAAGAAGTTTTGAGGGCAGACAACATTTCTGTTTTTCCTGTATATAGAATTTATGTATTGGAGTCTATTGACTAGTCTGAGATGATTTGTCTACCAGGGACTCTATAAGCCTTTTTGTAAATTATCTCAATGCTATGCGGTATTATTGTTTTATCATTTTAGAGATGAAGAAACAGTCCAGGAATTTGCCTGAGGCCATGGCAGACCAATCTGCATCTTTCTGGAGTGCAAATCATGCATCCCTTTTATGCCCTGCTGACTGTATATAATGGAATGAGGAATCTGGGTGCTTTCTGTGTTCAGGACAGAGTACGTGGGGTCATTGCTGTTGTCATCTCCCTGAAGAACTCAGAGTTGCAGTGTGCTTGTGGTCTGTTATGGTTGTGTCTACATGTCTCCCCAAAGCCTCCTGCAGTCATAGGTGAGGCCTCTTCAGAGGTGACTGGATCTGCAGTGTGTGATGCTGGGATTCATTCATGGTGCAATTCTAGGATCAAGGGTGCTAGGATTAAGGGTGTGAGTGCTACTTGCTTTAAGTAGTCTAGATATGATAAAAGGGATAGAAAGAGATGTGGTTGTCCCTTGCTTGCTTTCCTACCTTTTGCCCTCCATGAACTGTTTCTCCTCTGCAATGCCTGTCTGCCATGCCACCCTGCCTTGGAACCAGCTGATTATGGACTGAAACCTCTACAAACTGTGAACTGAAATAAACCCTTCCTCCTTTAACTTGTGGGTGTCAAGTGTTTTGCCTCAGCAATGACAAAGTAGCTAACACATTATCCGAGGAGATGCTGTTGCTAATTTGGGAATGGGGTGGGTCTAGTGGTGTCTGGGCCTACTAGCATTCTGAAACAGGCAATTAAGTTTGTCTTTTGATTCTTTTTGTTCCACTTTAATCTTTGGAACAGTTTTAGATTTACAGAAATATTACAAAAACTATGGAGAGAGTTCCCATATACATACCCATACCCAGTTTGGCCTATTACTAACATATATTAGTGTGGTCCATTTATCACAAATTGATGAAACAATATTGATATATTACTATTAATGAAAGTTAACATTTTATCCAGATTCCCTTATTTTTATCAAATTTTATCCATATTCCCTTATTTTTTAATCTGCTAGGCATTTCTTAATCCATTCAAATTGACAAATGAAGACTAACAGTCACAGAGTTAAAATCTACTACTATTTTATTTATTTCATTGTTCAAATTTTTCTAGGTTCGATCATTGGAAGTTCTTTCAAGTTGGTTCCTGTGTCCCTTTGATATTATCCCATCACTGTAGTTTTTTTTTTTTTTTAATGTTTTTAGTATTTCTTCTCTTTCTGGCACTGTGAGATGCTCTAGGTTTATCTTAGGTATTTCCCCAGTCTAGAGTCAGCTATTTCTCCAAGGTAGTCTCCTATCCTTTTAAGGAATGAAAATACAAAAGATCTTGAAGACAAAGGGAAACCATGAAGGATATTAGGCCAGAAAGTGAAGCAATCTGATTAGATTTTCATTTTAGAATGACCACTTCTGGCTGGATAAGAGTGGAACTAAAGCCCAAACGTTAGGCCAGAGAGGAGGCTAATGCCGGAGTCCATGCAAAAAAGTGGCGGAGGTACAGGGCTGCTACGAGAGCGGCAACGCAGAAATTCAGGAGAAAGGTCGACTTATATTCCCAATAGATTCCAGGATAGTCCAGGTTCTGGAATTCATTCAAAGCCTACAGAAACTACCTGAATGGGGGAGAAGGAAAACCACACTAAGAGCTAATATTTATTGCGCTCTTACTATATTCCAGACACTGCTCCAAACACTTTGCATGTAGTAACTCATTTACCTCTCATAACAATGCCTTTGTGCTAAGCACTAATATTATTATAATTCACAGTTTTGCAGATGAGGAAATTGAGCATCAAGAGAATCAGTAACTGGCCACAGATTCACAGTTAGTAAGCAGCAGACAGAGACTCAAGCCCAGGACACCCCCTCCAGTCCTGCATCTTTTCACACTATGCTATCGAGCCAAAAGATTGCTCCCATATCAAGAGCCGTTTCCAGAGCTGTATGTCAGGTTTCTAATCCTGAAGGTACCTGCAACACTTCTGTTCCTCTGATCTCTAGCTCGTTCTCAAAATCCAGCTCAGACTGGCTGACCGTCACACCTGACTTGATTCCTGTATCTGCATCTTCGTGAGCCCAGCTGCACATTTGACTGGACTCACTTGTTCCTTTTCAGTTTCAAAAGCTCTTATTGAGCACCAGCTATTGTCTGGCAATATCGTAGGTAAGGGGACACAGAGGGAGTAAGAGACATTTCTGTTTTTGTTTGCATGTGTATACATTTGTGCGCATGTGTGTACAAGTGCACGTGTGTGTGCGTGATGTCACTTGTATCTCTATTCACACTGTAACTCCTACACTGAGGTACGTACGTCACAGTGCTGAGCTGCCCCTTTGACTTTAGGCCATCCTCTGTTCAAATTCTCTGTACCCGGGTGCATGCGCCCTCCTCCCCTGTCTACTGTGACTCACTTCCCTGACTGCCTATGGGGCTTCCAGTCCATTGCTCCTGTCACCCACACCTCCATTTCCGGGAGCCATGTGCACAGCCTCCTCTCATTCCTGGGATCAGCCTAGGGAAGGTGCCAGACCAACCCAACTTCCAGATCACTCTTCTTGGACTCAGGCTAATTTTGTTTCCCCTTTTTTCCTATTCATAGAACCTCTAGAGCTTCAGAATTTTTTCTCTCCAAAAAGAGTAAAAGGTGCACTAGGAACAATTACCATCCCTCCTTTAAGGCCCATTTGGATTTTTCTATCTGACTGCTTTCTGACTTGGGCCTGAATTATTCTGCCAGCAAATAGTGAGACAATTTACATATTTTGTATTATTTGTCCGATGTTTGAAGTCTTAAAATCCATCTCATGTAAATTAGTATCTCCCAAAGGGATACTCCCTGCTCTGATTAGAGAAACATCTTCACTAAGTACAATGTAGGGAAACTATTGCCATGATTAGTGTGGGGAGATACCAGATAATCCTCTGTGAAACTGTATAAAAAGGATGCCAGTATTTCTGTTTGCATTTTCTCCAAAGATTCCAGAAATATTACAGTTAGGTTATGGGACATAATGTTCAGTGAAGTGACACACTAAAGACTCACTGTTTTCATCAGCTTTTCCTACTCTTTTGAGACAGCTTGTATTTATATTTTCCAGGTTGGAAGAAAAGTTACTCTTGGTCTTTTCTCTGGCCTTCTTCGAGGGGAGGATATAAAACAAAGACTATAAATAAGGGTGGGAGGGAAGGAAATGTAGAAAAGTTGTTTTACAGCCTTTTTTTTACACATGAATCTTCTTTTCACCCCTGACATATTCCTAACTCTAGGACAGTTTTCCTAAATCCACTTCAGGAGCTGTTTCACAAATAATTTGAAGCAAAAACCAAAGTGGGAATATAATTTAATTTTAATACATAAAAGTAGATTCAAAGTTAAATCTAGATCCTATTCTTTTACATGACAATTTGCTTTCCTGAGAGAGAAAGAAATATTCAGTGCCAGGGTAACTGTGCCTACCCCACTGCAATACGTCCCTTTGTGCCTCTTAAGACCATGGAGAAATGACTGAGAACTGCAGATCATGGGATCTTTCCCACATGGGACATTTATTCACTCTTACAGGGCAAGAGCTTCCTGGTTTTCTCAGTGGATTCGGCTAACAGCCATGAGGCAAGAGAAGTCCTGACCCCAAGCTGAGGCTGCATTAGTGAGAATTCTCCAGAGGAACAGAATCAGTAGGAAAAGTGAGGACTTATTAGACTGACTCACATGATCAGAGGCTGGATAGTCCGGCAATGGCCATCTATAGGCTTGAAAGATGAATCTAAAAAGTTGAAAATTCAGAACAAGAGGGAACTGATGTAGCCCCAGTCCAAGGCTGAAGGTCTGGAAGTCTATACAAGAGTCACTGGTGTAAATCCACATTCCACAGTTGAGGAATCTGAAGTGTGTTCCATAGGTGACAAGCGTGTGGGCCTCAGCTCCCCACCTCTGATTTCTTGGTTCTATCCAGGTTCCCAGCCTAGAATGGTGCCACCCACATTCAGAGTGGGTCTTCCTCATTCAGTTCATTGATTCAGATGCCAATCTTCTCTGGAAATATCCTCACAGCCACACTCAGAAATTTGCTTTACTAATTTCCTAGGTATCCCTCAAACAAGTCAAGTTGCCAACCAAGATTAACCAGAATAGAAGCCATCATCCACTTGTTCTGTCTACAAGGTAGAAACTGCATTCGTAGCTTCTGTAGTTCCTGGCCATCTTCCACCCCTATCAGAAAACTCTCAAAGCTATTGTAAGGTGAGAAAAGCAAGCCACCATGAAGATCAGGCATGCCATAGGCAAGGGATGTGCAACTGCTACTTGAATACATCCTGGGAACACAACTTCCGTGATGGGCATCTGCAGTAGCTGGTGTGGCTAGACATGGAAGTTGCCAGTGACACATTCATGTTTTAAATGTGAAGAGAAGAGAGGAGAGCTCAGTGTTCTTATTGAGAGGATACAGACCAGGGACATAGCTTCCTATAGGGACTGGAGATAGTCTCTGAAAGTTTTCTGTTTTTAGTGGTAGAGAGATGAGTAGCTGAGGGGGTTGTGTTTATTGCTTGTTTTCTTTTCTTTGCTTTTTGAAGAGGAACCATACCACCTGTTCTGCCACTCTCCCCTCCCCATCAGACAAGCCCAGTGGATATTTCCACACAGGTCTTTTCTATAAAGACAGGAAGCATCAAAGATGATCTTGGAATGGCTGGAGTTGACCCGTCACAAGAGCACCTCTTTACCTCAGGCCTTCCATGGAGCCTCCTGCTTTTCAAAGCATAAGTGGTCACGTTAGGTGAAGGTCTTCACCCAGGAAATATGAAGCCAGAGACTGAGGTTTGGGAGGACAAGAGTGTTTTGACAAAAACGCCAGCTCTATCCTGCCTTTTGGCTGCAGCCACAGGAGACTCACAGTCAAGTAAATTCTGTCATGAGTTCTTGTCTCTGTTTCCAGAAATCAGCACCGGGCATTTCTTCCTCCATACCTTGCACACTGCAGGCATGGCTGTCAGCTGTTCCTTGCTCCCTGGAGCCAGTCATCAGAGGGCTCCCTTGGGCTGGGAAAGGGACTGGAGGCCAGTTCTTTGATCTTGCTTGACTTTATTTCTTTTTAAGTGTATTTTCAAACAGTTTGAAAAGGCTCTGGCTGCTGCTGGGCTCTGTGTCTGGCTGGTCACAGCTGGTCCACGAGATAAATGTTGCCTCTAGCAGGAATTGAGTTATGTGTTTAGAAGCAAAAAGTTGTTGTTTAAGGAGACCCAGAGGCACCACGGCTAGCCATAGCAAGAAAGAGTTCTGAGAAAGGGGCAACTGTAGGTGTGATTTAAGGCCCCTGCACAGAATTTAATATTCTTTACCTTAGTTCAATGGTGAAGGATTTCTAGCTTCCTGAAGCTGTCCCACACAGTACCACAGATAAAGTAATAATGAGAATAATCCTGTTCTAGCATGTTGAGGTTTATTAAATGCTTTTATGGCATTGTATTTTTGTGAGAAGGCCCCTGCTGAGTCAAGCTCAGATGAAATTGCGTGGATGATTCTAGAAAATCTCACCCCCATCGTCCTACTCACACAGCTATTTCTTGAGAGTTTTGATGGTAGGAAAGAGCCCATTAGGAGGAAGGAATTGGTATTAAGGTCTCTGGGAGACAGAGAATGGGACATAGGACAGGACAGGATGTGAAAGAAGCCATATCCAGTACCCAGGGAAATCCCACAGACCAGCCTTTGGCCCAGTGATGGAGACAACTTTGGCAACACATCACTATAAAGGCTATTTTCCTCTGGGGTAGAGATTAGGTGTCCAAGCAATATGGATTGGGGTTCAAATGACATTCTATGGCACAGAAATAAGGAAGGAACAGTTAGCCCACTTGTTTATGGAATATGGCACCACTGGAGAATCCAGCCAGAGGCACAGGTGCATTCTTTAGCATCTGAAGGGTTTGGAGCATTTAGTGGCCCAGGGAGCCTTTTTCTCATGAGGAAGCAGCCTTCTCATGGAGGCAGCATATATCCATGGGGCACAAATAAGAGATGTTCTAGGGATTTCAGGAGGTAAGTGGGGATGCTTGCAGAGGGGAGCTTTAGAGACTATGGTGGAGCTGATGAGCCTAGAAACTTCTAATCTGATCATTTATACCAGACCTTAATGAAGTTGGGAAACATCAATTACCTATTTATTGATCTGATCCTTGTAATGGCTCTTGAGTATTCCTATTTTATATATGAAGAAACTGACTTACAGGCATTTAGTGGCAGCACTGGATCTCTTTTGGATCCGAAAACATGTTTTTTTCACAACATAGATCTGCATTTGCTGCTACCACTCATGGCCCTTACCTTGCCCAATCCCTATCTGCTCAGAGAAAAGGTAAATTATGATAAATGAAGTAGAGATTAAGATTAGGGGAGCCATGTCTGTGCGACGGTGATGCCTTAGAGAACCAGGGCTAGCAGTGGATAAATATTGAGAGAAAGGAGATAGAATGTGCTCAAATGTCAAATGGCTAAAGAAGAATAGAGAGTAGAAGGTCAAATCCTCTCTCCTTTCACTAGCCAACTTGTACGTCATAATCAGGTACATTGGTCCAATTTGTGTGTGTGTGTGTGTGTGTGTGTGTGTGTACCGGGGGTCGACCTCAGGACCTTGCGCACCAGCAGGCGCCCGTGCTGCTCAGTGATATCACCAGCCCCTTTTTCGTATGTGGGTTCCGGGAGTCAAACTCGGGCCCTCGCACTTGCCAGGCAGGCGCTTACACCCCTGAGCCATCTCACCGGCCCCATTGATCCAATTTTAACCACTTACCTCTATTTTATTTTTGAGAAAAGTGAGGTCCTGACGTTTAGTAAGCCTTGTAAGACCACACAGTGGCGATTCTAGGTTTGTGGATGTTAAGTCTCCCAGTTGCAAGCACAGGTATCCTGTCCACTCTTGTATAACATCTCACAAATCTCTGTCTCACACACAAAAGCCTCATAGAAATGTACAACATGAAAAGTGAACTTTATGTATATTTCTTAAAAAGCAAACAGAATATTAGGAATGCAAAAAGTGACAGTTTGAGCTAGGTATATCAGAAATGTATGACACAACCTCACCAAAGTGAGTGGAGAAAAGGAGCTGACCTAAGTAACTGGGGAAAATAGTGTTTCAACTGGCCTACTGCACAGCTAAAGGCAAAACAGAGCTGCACAAGATACTACGTTGTAGTTAATAAACTTGCTTCTAGCAGGAACATGAAAATTCTGTAATTCTGAAACTGCATGTATACTATAAAATATGCAAGTAAGTAAATGAATTATAGACATTGGGTATCAAGCTGTCATGGTCAGAAAAAGGAGTTAAAAGTAAACATTGGATTGCTAGAATGAACCTTAAGGTTCTGGATTACAGTCAGAGGTGGCAGTATAAGCTTTATGTCTATTATATATACATGTGCCTACATATATATACACAGGTAGATACAGACAGAAATATAATTAAGTGGTCATGTATATATACATATATATATTTTTTTCATAGTTCTAGTTCCTGAGAGCCTAGAAGCAGTGATAGCTCAGTAGCAACAAGCAAATTCAGTACTCAGATCTTGGTTTTTAACAACTGTTTCCTAATAAAGGAACCAGGGGTCTTTGGAGAAATGGCTGAGCATTGTGCTTAGTAAAGGAAAATACTAGGTGATTCTGGAGCATCATATAATGCCAGAAATTACAAAAGTGCTTAAAAAAAGAAAAGGAGAAAAATGGGACCTACATGTCAAAAACACACAGAGTCAGTGAAGACCTCCTAGAGCCAAAGCAAAAATAATTTAAGCAACAAAATATGCTCCTCAAGAGAGTTATAAAAAATAAAATAAATACCAGTGAGTCCATATTGTTACAAAGGATTGACAAATAAATGCGGGGAGGAAAAATAAATCCTACAGAAGAAGTTAAATGCATATGGAGATACTCTCCCCTCCTGCATGGAGCTAGGCTTAATGATTTCTTTCCAAAATACAAAATACGGAAAGGAAAAAGATGTGGAGAAATCCAGTTAATACCAGTAATGATTCTGTTGCATCATGTCCCCTCTGGCATGAGGCAACGAGCAGGCCACTTTCCCTCTGTGCCCTTCTTCCCTAAATCCCATAGCCCGAGTCTAATCATAACAAAATAGCGTGTAGACACAAATTGAGGGACATTCTATTGACAGCTAAAGAGTAGTCTTTAAACTGGAAGGTCATGAAAAACAAGGAAAGAATGAGTAACTGTCACAGATTGGAGGAGACTAAGGAAATATGACAGAGAAATGAAATGTGCTATCCTGGATTGGATCCTGGAACAGAAAAAGGAATGTGGAAAAACTGGTATCATTCACATAAACTCCGTACTTTAGTTAATAGCATTTTACCAATGTTAACTTCTTAGTTTTGACAAGTATACTGTGGTTATGTAAGATGTTAACATTAAGGAAAGCCAGGTGAAGATTATACAGGAACATTCTGTTCTATTTTTGTAATTTTTCTGTAAATCTAAATTAAATGTTAAAGAAACCTTTTCTTTGGAAATAGCTAGGAAGCCAGAGTACAAAGAGAATTGGATAATACACATGTAGAATAAACAAGCAGAGAATAATGGAAAGTTGGATGAGATAATTGGCATTCACAAAGGTTTCATTCCTCCAGACAGTGTCCAAGCCACCTAGGTCACTTGGACTTTGGACACTGTCACAGGAAAGGCAAGAAAGGGACTGACAGTGGTCTCTGTGTAAGGGTGTGAAGGTACGTTAGAGATTCTACCGAAAGTTTAATACTGAGGAAGCAGGTACATGTATGCATTGGAGAATAAGGATTAAAACTGGTTAGGTATATTTAGACAAACTTTTAAATAAGTAAATTAATGATGCCTCCTCTCTATCTACCATTTTGCTCCAAGGTCATGAGGCTTTCTTATCAAACATATTTGGGTTCTTATTTGTTGAAGGCACTTTTGGCAGGGGTTGTGCCAATAGTATAGGAAAGCCTAGGAACCTTCCTGCCCTTTTTCAAAATATGGTACCCACTCGTACATTTTTGTTAGGACAGGGCTTTCCTTTCAAATATGTGGAGGTGGTACCCTAAGAGATAATTCGAGTTATTTCCTTCCCAAATTGATCTAGTTCTTTAAAATCCTCCACTAGTTCCTTTTTATGTTGAGCACATCTCTTGTCAGCTTCTATCTTTTCCCCTGTGTGTGCCAATATGTGCATGGTGGGTGTCACACACTGGGTTCCCTAGGAAACAGACTTAGATTCTCTTAGATTTGCATGCAGAAGGCTTTTGGGGGAGTGATTTGGGGATTGACATCTGCAAGGGGTGAAGGGTATGATTCAGCAGAAGGAGAAGTAAAACTGTGAAGTAGGTCTCAGAGAATTCTACAAGTAACATTGGAACTGAGGTGGTCCTTTATGTTTGAGTAAGTTGAGGAAAGAGAATGGGGTTCCTATATAGTTACTCGAATTGGGTCAAGCAGAGGGATGAGCTTGGATAACACAGCTCCCTTTACAAGAGGGAAATTTCTGGGAGGGATTTGGATATGAGTCGCCACCCACCAACACTTTGCAGCTAGAAAAATAAGTACTTTGATACTGAAATGGGACCCCACAGGCATATTAAAGTATCCCACAAAGTCCTACCATTGCACCACTTGAATACTCTTTCAGATGAAGTTAAGCCCATCTGGAAACAGCCTCTCAGGGTTTTGGTTGGTTTCTCTTCATAGGGAAAATTTACAATATTAAGGTGTTAGAATAAACTATGAACCCCAATGATCTGTAGCTAGTCTCAAAGCCATAACTAGGACCTTCTGTTTCCTTCCTTAGATTTCTTACACTCTCTGTTGCATTTCTGATGGTCTTGGTGGTTAAGCTGGTTGGGCAAACTAATCCTTATCTTGAGTGTTCAGATAGTCATGCCCAGCCCTGGGCCATAGCTACTGCTTGAGTCCATTTACTGTGAAGATTGGTCAGAGGAATGCCAAGAGGTGTTCCAGCAGAGCATTTGTGTGCCAAAGATTTCCATCCCCACATTTAACTTCCTTGAGAGTTGGATAAGTTAACACTGTCAGGATAATTGCTCATCTCCTTGCTGCTAGTTTCTTGGCATAAAGAGCTCAAAGTAAATGGACAGCAGTGGTAGCTTAATAGTTTGGTAAGATTCTCACTGTATCCTCTGATGGTAGTAATCACTTATGTTGGACCTAGCACCTGTAGACCTACAGAGCCTAAAACTGCAGGGACAGAAGGCAGAAATGCCTCAAGTTACTGTAAGTGATGCCACCCTGCCCCTTCATTCTTATACATGTTCCTGACAAACATATTATGTTGTTGACTTGGGATATATATTGCATCCTGGAAGACAACATCCTGTTCAATTAGAGTGTTTTAACAAAACTGTCAAAAGATTTTTCTCTGTCAAAAGGTTGTTTCAGAATCCCAACAGCCTCTGGAAATTTGAGGAATATGACAAAAGAAGTAGATCTTATGGTCATGTACATAGTACTATCTTTCCCTTGTAGGAAACTGGGTCTCATGGTCTTATGTGCAGTCTTTTGTTGATGGACCAAATATTCTAAAGGACCAGCCCATCCTCAGAATACATGCCAGTTTTTATAAAGATAAGTAGTTGTCTCTTCCAGGGTGGAAGGAGCCCAATTTAACCAACTGTAGCCAAGTAGCTGGATAGTCTCTTCATGGCAAGGTATCAGAGGATTATAGAATAAATCTTTAAATTTCACAGAGGTAATATACCACTCCATGTGTTGTACAAAAATATTTCAGCTATATGTTTTCATTTTCCCCCTCTTGTCCATTGTACTATTGTTATTACACATTTTACTTCTGTGAATGCTATAAATAACACACTACATCATGCATTATTCTGTTCAATCAATAACTTACATTTTCATGAAATTTAAATAAAACAGAGTCTATATTTACCTATACAATTGCCATTTCCCAAGTTTCCGATTCCAAATTGTCTTCAAATATCATTTTATAAGACTTAAGAACTTCCTTTACATTTCTTCTATAGGTCTACTGGGATGTGTTATTTTAATTATGTATGTCTAAAAAGCCTTTATTTTGCCTTCATTTTTGAACACATATACTTTTGGGATATGAATTCCAGGTTTAAAGTTCTTAAGGTTTTTTTTCTCTCTTTCAACGCATTTAAATTATTTCTCCATTGTCTTTGTGCTTGCATTGCTTCTAGTGAGAAATCTGCTGCCATGCCTACCTTTGTTTCTTTGTGCATATATTTTCTCACTATCTGCTTTACAATTTTTCTCCCGCTTTGTGACCCTTTCAGGCATTCAAGATATTTAAGCAAAGATGTAATGGGTCCATTGCTGTGAAATTCAAGATTTCCCTGCATCTTCCAATAGGGGCCATACTTAACTGTGCTGACAACTCAAGAGCTAAAACTCTGTGTATCATTTCCACAAAGGGGATCGAGAGATGCCTGAACAGATTTCCCATTGCTGATGTGGTGCCATGGTGATAGCCACAGTCAGAAAAAGTAAACCAGAGCTTAGAAACCAAGTATATACAGCAATGATAATTCAATAACAGTTATACCAAAGAAAAGGTGACATGTTTCTTTATTTTGAAGATAATACATGAGTAACAGTACACAATAAAGGCAAGATGAAAGGTTCTGCCAGCACAGCGTCCATTTTAAAAAAGTATTATAGACAGCTAAGTTAGATACAAATTAATAGGCAGTCAGAGAGGAAGTCAGCACAAAAACAGACAAAAGTTGTGGCTGGAGGCGAATCCGAAGAGAGCCAGGCCTCAATGGCTGGCTTGTAAGCCTCCCTAGAGATAAACAGCAATTTGAGATTATACTAGAATTAGCACTACCTGGTCCAGTGGACCCTGATAAGCATCAGACACATAGGTGAGTGACCAGAACATCTGAACCCATGCTCTCTTCCTTTCCCAAATATAACTTTGCTCTTTCCATATACCCTTGCTATGTGACTAGTTTCCCCATTGGATCAATGTTATCTAAGCAGTTATACTTGGAATCCTATAGGTTGATTGTAGTTTGATCCATATGTTATCTATATTGAGATTTTGCTGTATGAATCACCCCTGACAAAAGGCCTTCGTGGCCACCCACTCGGGACCCTTCCTGGAAATACAGGAGCTAGTCTTCTCTTTATTCCCAAAAAAGCTTTCCTCCATGTTTCCACAAAAATAAGACCTAACTGGAAGATAATCAGCCATGAAATCTAGAGATCAAAAATGCCTGACCCTATCATCTTAACTTACCTTCCATTAAGAATAGCCACTGAGCAAGAGAATAGTGAGATATAATCTTCTGCATAATACTGGCCATCACCATGGTGGAGACCACTGCTTATTTTCTGGTTAGGTCTCATTTTTGGGGAAATATGGGTGACTTTCTCCCTTGGTTCATGACTTCATTTCTCCATGTTTTGAGACCATGAACTTGGCACATCTGACATCTAACAGGTCAGGAGTTATATTTTTCTGGTATCAGAAGTGTGGTAGATTAACTAATGGTCAACTTGTAACACACAGCTATACTGAATCAGCGTGGTTCTGGGTGTAGAAGGTCCACCTGAGGATCGTTGCCAACAGCATAAAAAGAGAACTAGAGGGGAAGATGGCACACTGTTGATTCTCCTGGAGAAGCTTGTTGTGCTGGTTTTCCTGATATGAACTCAGCTATTCTCACTGTTGGAGGAGTTCAAGTCTTTGCTGTCGCTGAGGATGGCTGCGGTTCTTTTCAGGGGAGCTCTGGTCCTTACCTTGAGCATCACTTTCTGGCTCCAGTGCAGATCCCTCAGCCTGCTGGCACTGATCTTTCATCCTGCTGGTGCAGACTTTCCAGCTTCAACCACTGGCCTTTTGTCCTTCCCAGGGCAGATCCTTGATACAGACTTGCATGAGACATTGTCATGGGCTCTAGGCCTCCAGTTGGACTCGTGGAGGACATTGCCATGGGTTCTAGGTCTTCAGCTGGACTTGTGCAGGACATTGCAGTGGGATCCGGGCCCTCAGCTGTATTCTCTGGGTCTCTAGTGGATGGACAGATCTCCTGCACCCTTCTGCATTTGACTCTTTGGGTGAATGTTATAAAATAATTCTATAAATTATGTGTTCTGTATTAAATCTATTCCACTGTAGACCCTAACTACAACAAGGAGTATGCAGACTTGTGGCCCGGGATTGCATTGAGTGCAAGCAGCATTCTATGGTTCCTCAGCATATTTGTTAAAACAATAACAAATTTAAAAATTTGTTCTCAATAATAAATGTATTTAAAATATTTTATAAATTTTTCTCCTTATTGTTATTTTTAAATAACTTGGTTTCATGGGCCTTACTCGTACCTTCTTCTCCTTGTTCTTTTTCTTCTTTTGTGTGTGTGAGCGTGTGTGCACCCTTATGCACATGAGCATGATTGAGGTTTGTTGAGCTTCTTGTATTTTTTGTTTTATAGATTCCATCAAGTTTGGAAAATTTTGGGCCATTATTTATTGAAATATTCTTTGTATATCTTCTTCACTCCTCCAGGGATTCAGTGTGCCATTGATTCCATACATCTCTGACATTTTACAAGCTCTATTTGTGTCTTTACATCTTTTATATCTCTACTTAACATGGCTGCTCTTTCCTCTGGCATCCTGCTAGGTCCTACCTCATCAGCTCCTTGTTCTCAGTAAACACCATCCTTCATTACTTGATGTCCCATGTACTGACAAAGCATTGTTTCATATATTCTGAGGTTACAGCTTTTTTTCAGATGGAAAACAAATCTAGTCCCTGTTACTCCATCTTGGCAGCAAGTTGAAATTCCATATAGGTTCTTTTTTTTTTTTTTTTGTGGGTACCGGGGGGACGACCTCAGGACCTCGCGCGCCAGCAGGCACCCGTGCCGCTGAGCGATATCACCGGCCCCTTTTTCGTATGTGGGTTCCGGGAGTCGAACTCGGGCCTTCGCGCTTGCAAGGCAGGTGCTTAAGCCGCTGAGCCGTCTCACCGGCCCAGGTTCTTTTAATAGTCCCAATCTTTCTTTTAAATGTAAGTTTTTGATAAAGAATGACTCATTAATTTCCTGGATCTCATGGCAGGTATTTATGATAACCCACAATAAATAGCTATTGTCTCTTCTTCCTTGCTACCAGATATTCAAATTTGTTTGGATCTGAACATTCCAAGTGTCAGCGAATTTAATAATTTATTCTATGCCATGAGAAAATAGAAGGCAATTCTATTACTCTGTCAATGATTTGATCAAGATGTGGATACGTGACTCGGTGTGCTGGGAAATTTCTGGAGAATATTTTCTCTCAGATAAAACATGGTGCTGGAGATAGAGGAAATATTTTTCCCCTGCCCCTAGTTATTCTGCTCTTGAAAATTTTGAGAGAGGATTTGATGCTTGGATCTATGTCAGCTGGTAATCATCTGTGACGCAATCATCTAGTATAACATCATCAAACGCATACATAAAGACAGGAGAATTGTAGGCTGACCCCACATCAAACCCCAGAACTATCCTTGGGCTCCCCTATATTTGGTTTTCCTATTACAGGATATAATATACATTACCAATATTTGAACCACTGTTGGTCAGGTTTTCTGTGACTTGTAACCAAATACAGTAAATTTGATGCCTACTTTTACTATGGCTCAACTTCTTAGGTTTTTCTGATTGCTTTCTTCCAGGTTAAGAAAGATTATGTTCTAAGTATAAAGGTTGCCATCATAGGAGGTGGAATCCCTATGGTAAGCCATCTACTTCATAATTTTTCAAAGGAGTGATAACTCTGTACCCATGATCAAAGGCAGAGAGCCCTGTAGGTTTTGCTTCTTAATGTTAGAGTCATTTATAGACCTTGGTTATGCAAAAATTGTGCTGATAAGGAACCCTATGGCCATGTTCCAAGAAGGAGAATTGCACTGATTCTTGAGTGGAATACTAACTTCCAATGACTGTGATCCACAGGGGGAAAAAGCTCTAGCCAAAGCTACTTGAAATAATATATATTAATACAATTCCATCATAAATAATATATACTATTAATATGGCTTTAAATAATTTATACTGCTAGATTTGCATAATAAATAATACATAAATATGTAATCATCCCGTGAAGTCATGTGAAATTAGTAATCATGAAGGGAACTTAACCTATCCACATGCTCTGAGAGGAAAGACTTGCAAGTGACTCAGGGCCTTAATCGGAGCTGCCATGTAATTTCTCAGCTGAGAGGAACACCAGCTTCGTATGAAGTATTTGATTTGTGTATCTTAAGACTGCAGAAAAATAGCTAGTAATAGACTTTTCAGTGCATAAAGAGATTCCATTGGTTTGTAGCACTGCTTTTTTCTTTAAAAAAAATCTCTGATATCAGTGATTAAAGATTATGGAAGATTATGTTTTCTAAAAATTAAGCAGTTTCAAATATTGCTGTTGACTCTTTCAAACCCTTCAATTTTTCTAGGGATTCATTTATTTTACCTTATTTAATCTTCCTACTAGCCCCACATGGTACACACAATTATCCCAGTTTCCCAGCTCAGGAAACAGTGCGTAGGAACAGTTAGAGATTTACCAAGGTCACAAAGCTAGTTTAATGTGGAGGACAGGTATATATGTGTGTCTTTTTTTTTTAAGACAAGGTCTTTCTAAATTGCTTGGGCTGGCCTCAAACTTTCAATCCTCCTGGCTTAGCCTCCCATATAACTGGGATTATAGGTATGCCAAACCATGCCTGGACCTGTCTGTCATTTTTAATGCAGCTCTTCTCTGTGGATTAAGATTTTGGATACTTTGAACTCAAATTCAACAAAACTTTGAAGAATCTCTTTGGTGTGCTCGACACTGTGCTGACCATTTTACATAGGTGAGATCATTTGTCTTCTGCCATAAACCTATTTGATATTTGTGTCTTCATTTTACAGATTAGGAAACCGAGGCTCAGAAAAATGAAATGACTTGTCCAAAACATGAGCCAAAAGCAGGGTCCTGCAACTTCAAACCACACCATATTGCTTCTGTGGTGAAGAGCAACGTTTTAACACCAGACTATGTCAGTCTTCTCCAAACAGCAATCGCCAATCTTCATTCAGGTTCTGATCCCTGCCCAGCGAGTCAAAAGGCTTTCTTTTCAATATGGTAGGAGAGACAAGGTTGCAGGAGCAGAGATTTTTGTCTAGAGATTTAGGGTTACTCAAGACAATTTTCTGCTTCTCAGATTTTCAAGGCTGGCACACTGAGCAGCCTCAGATGTCTCAGTTCCGAAGCCCATACTGGCTCTTTAACAAACACATTCCTTCGTCCCTCTGGCTCTACTCTTCATAGAAATAGTAGTTGGTTTAATTCCTCAGAGAGAAGCATTCTGGGAAACTATGCTTTGAGATCAGTCTGTCTGGGAAAGACATAACCTGCTAAAGAGGTACAGAGAAAGGTTGAAACCATGAATGCTGAGCTGACCCAGAAGAGTAAATATAAACCACTTGCATCTTTCATGCGGAATTATAGCTTATCAAGAGCACATTAAACCTTCAAGCTTTTTTTTTCTTAAGCAAGAATAAATCTAAGTTGACTACCCCAGAATATGTATTTGTTTTCCCTACACTGTCTATAAACTATGTCCAAGGCGAGTATTTATGAGCCTGAATAAAATCCAGACAAACAATTCTGAGAATAAGTGACAACTATAACAGTTCATGATAAGACAGTCACAACAAAGGAAACACTATGCATTAAGTGATTTTTCCCGTGAATCCTTTATACATATGTCAAGCTGTGTGCTGGCAGAGTGAAAGAGAATAAATCAAAGAGAATACCCATATAAGAAAGGGTTTTAGGCAAATGCTGTCTTGTATGCATAAATCAAATAAATAGTCATTAAAAAACCCCAAAGGAGCAGCATAGATTTCTTTGGAATTCTACACAATGAAGTTATTTAGCAATTGTACAACAATTTGTATTGATGGAGTACTTTACAATTATTTGCTCATTAAATCTTATGACATTTCTGGCAAGTAGGTCCATACCATTAGTTAATTTTATAGTCAAGGTAACTGAAGCAGAGAATTTTTAAGTAAGTTTCCCAGAGTCACACAGCTCCGTGTGAGCTGGGCAAGGACTTCACTTTCAGAGCTCCTGCCCCCCAGTCCTAAATTACAGTTCCATGGTAGTGGAGCAAATGCCTATTAGCTCCCTCTTCAGACAGGGATTGGTCAGGGGTCAAAGTCTCCTGATGGTAACTCTGGAAGTGCCCATGGTTGGTTGGTGCTAGCATTTAAGATGGAATGAGACTTGTGCACGTGTCAGTGCATGCCTATATGACACAAACACATCTCTGCAATAGAGTTTAGTTTGAGATGGCCATGGTGGCAAATACAAAACTGTAGTTCTCAATACAGCCTGCGATACCTGGGGACTTTAAAATAAACTAATGGTCCAGAGCCAATTCAATACAACTGTCTGCGATCGAGCTTGGACAAGGATAGTGTCCAAAAGAGTACCCAAGTTTTTCTAACAAGTGTCCAGAGTTGACAGCCACTGGTATAAAAATCCTTCCAGACTTGCTGGACATGGTTGGAAATGTTGTTCGTTGCTCAAGAACACCTAATTTGAAAGGGGCCAGTGAGCACTGAAATTTGGCCCAAACAGTGTGCTCTAATTTGGGAGTGGCATTGGTTCTCAAAAAGAGTCATCTTTTGTCTGATTTCCACAAAGGAGGCCTGGGTTAATTCTGTTGGATGTGCACTGGTGTATAGCTTATGAATTTTGTTTTTGGCTTATTTTTTATGCATTTAAAAATGTATATATATCTAGCATTCATTGCATGCTGAACATTTGGTATACACGGGTGTGCAACTACAGAACAGTCACATCTCTGGTCTTACTGGCTCTCCCTATCTGTTGGGGAAGAAAACAGGAGTTCCAACAATGTGGAAAGTGCCCTGACAAGGATGAGTGACATGAGAAAGGCACCCAGCCATCCAGACTGGGGCTTGGATCTCATAGTGGAAGTGGCATAGAAGATGAGACTGGAGGAACACTGGCAAGGTAAAAGGAGAGAGGCATTCAAGGCTTCAGTGACAGCACTGAAGAAATCTGGAATTAGGATAGGTCATGGATTATTGGGAACTGGCGGTGGTTCAGTATGTGTACCTGGAATGTGGAAGAAATAAATGTGGAAGGAGGGGCAGAGCACGTGGCATGTCCTGTCCCTCTCCCAAGGCCTGAGATGGCCACATCCAACCTTGATCACTGTGCTCTGCCTCTCAGTTCTACCTCCTCTTCCATCTTACCGTTTTCTTTCCCTTCCTCTCCTCTTCTTTCCAGATACTGTCCTTTATAAGAGCAGAAAACACCTAAAACACATACTGACTTCCTGGAATATGTAATTCTGAGCACTGGATAAAAACAAAAACTTTGGAAGCAGCAAAGGGACAAACAAGCGTGGGGATACAGATGCCCCATTTCACTTGATGCCACCTGGCGCAAGCTCCCAATTGGCACAGATTGCTCACTCTACCCCTTTCTTAATGTGCTTGATTCTGATTCCACGTTCAAAATTTCCATCTCAGTCCCTGAGACTGTGGGGTTGTAAATGCAGCAAAGTCTGTCACGAGCTATGAAATTATTGAAGCTGGGTAATGAGGACATGTGTAGGTTTTCCATTATTCTATTTCTCATTGTGTTCGGAATTTTCCATTATAAAAAGGCAAAGAACAAAAACAAGCTTGAGATCCTCTGCTACTTCTCCTCTTCTTTTATTTCGGTTATCATCACCTGTACAATGCTCTGTTATGTTTTGTTTTAAGTCAAATCGATTTGACTCAGGTTCTTCTTTACTTCAAAATAATATGCTTTGGTTTGAGTCATAGGACATTTTAATAAACTAAATTTCCTAATGCATTAGGATTTAAATGATGAAAAGTCATTTCACATCCCCCCAAAGTTTAGGAGAATATTGTACAATATTCCTATCCATCCCCTTCCAATCTGGCCCTCATGATTCTGACAGTTGGCTTTCCTTCCCTCCCCACTGGGGGATGGCAACTCTCTGCATTCAGTCAGCCCAACACTCCGTTATGGATCTCCCGTTAAACCCCAGAATATTTCTCCACTTGGAGTTGAAAGACTTACAGTGTGAATGGGGAAAACGGAATGCAGCCTTTGAACAACTTCAATCCTTGCACCTCTAGGCTCCTCTTTTCTGTTTCTACACATTAGCCTGAAGCAGGTACAGAGCCCCTAAGTCCTCCCTATCTACCAGAGCACTGGGCCTCACAGTTGTAAACTGAAATGGGATTTTACAGGCCTCCAAGGCGAGTCGTTTTATAACATCTACATGAAGCCACATCTTAGAGGCACGGTTTAAATGTTTGCCAAGAAAAGTGACTTCCTCTGGACAGCCACAGTAGCTCACATATACATCTGTTGGTGGTATCACATTGTGTTCTATGTGCTTATTTATCACATTCTTCCCCGCAGATAGAGCTCCCTAAGAACAGAGGCAAGATAACACTTTCTAAGCTTCCAGTACCTCACATCCTATTTGACCCAAGCTAGGTGATCCACGAGTGTTTGTTAAGTGGGTAAATGGCCTGATTATATTGAAATGTAAGCCTAATTCCTCTAATTTAAAAGGAAATTGTTTGGAAATACTATATTTAGATATAAAGAATAGTCACCTCCTCTAATCAGCAAACAGAGCTACATTATTCCCACCAGTTTTGGCCTCTGCTCCCCACACCTTTGAGCTCCAGCTTGGCTCCTGGAGGTTGAGTCTGCCAGACAAGAACACAATCACTCTGCCCCACTCCCACCTCCTCCAAATCAGTCACTTTAATGAAAAAGAGAAAGAAAAATCAAACTTTCTATTTGTGCTTTTGACAAGATCGAACAACCAGCTTATTGATGAAGCATTTCCGTTATCTCAACCAGTTTCAGTAGCTTCCTGTGGCTACAATGAAAGTGTTTATGGCTCTTGTACATTCACAAAGACTAATTAATAGTCCTTCTATGATGTTATCTTTAAGGGGCACAAGGGTGGGAAGAACTCTCTCTGCAACAAGGCAATGAGGAGGGTGTCTGGGCTACTCTCTCTTTGTGAGTTCTGTCCCCAGAACACACAGGAAGTGAATAAATGCTTGCAGCCTGTCCAAGAGCAGTGCCCTGGGCTGGGCCACTGGGCACCCTAGAGGAGAACAGACCTCGGACAGCCTGCTCAGCTCTGCTGCACTCTTGAGAAGTTACTAGGTCGCATAGGCACCCTGCTTTATGCTTGCTTCCTCTGCCATAATCGGTTCAACATGGCAGAACTGAGCATGTGCTAACATCAAATGTGCATATTGTGATTCTTTTGTAATCTTCCAAGCCAAATCCTAAAACAAGAATTTCATAAGCTTTGCCTTCATCTGTAACCTTTCATTTTCTTAATGTATCTGAAAAGAGGAGTGTCTGACAGCTGGAGCCGAGACGCCCCTCTTCTCACTTCCCTCCCGTGCCAGTTTTCATTGCCTGCTGACCTCCAGAGAATGAGCAACTCGCACCCTGGCTTCGCTGCTCCCTGGCTGCTCACTGGAGTTCATTTCACCGCTGAAGAAATTCAGATTGGGAGAAGTTAAGACTGTGTCTCTTACAGGATTGCTGGAATCCCCAAGGCTCTCGCCAATAAAAAGGCCTTTCATATGGGCAACATGCAGGAAGAGCTCAGCAAACATGTGGTGTTCAGCAAACATGTGGTACCAGCAAAAACGAAGTGTCCCATCCTTGAGCCGCTCTGGGCTTCTGCAGACATGCCTCGCATCTGTCCTCTGTCTCTAGCATTGTCCTGGCTGCCCCTCAAGGCTGGACCTCATGTCTCTTCATTGTTTCGTGGCACCTTCTCTCATTAGACATTCAATAAATGCTGTTGACAGACTGGCTGGCTGCCTGACTGATTGAGATGGCATCTTTCTACCAAGGGCAATGTCCTTTACTGCCTTTATTTATTGCTTACTGTCAAGTGGTGTCATCAGCATGGTATCCTTTTCCAGAAACGCATACCAGGATTAATGAGAAAGTTAAAGAATTCAAAATTATTGGAGGATATTAGCAATAATTGGCATTTTATCACTAGTAACAGGGCTTGAGTAATGTCTTACAAGTGTAGATAATAATGTCTCATTTTGTCTAAATATGCTTAATTTTTTTTTTTTTTTGTGGGTACCGGGGGGTCGACCTCAGGACCTCAAGCGCCAGCAGGCGCCCGTGCCGCTGAACAATATCACCGGCCCCTTTTTCGTATGTGGGTTCCGGGAGTCGAACTCGGGCCCTCGCGCTTGCCGGGCAGGCGCTTAAGCCGCTGAGCCATCTCACCGGCCCATGCTTAATTTTTATGTCATCATTTATATGCATATAAAGAAAATTTTGCCTACAGTAACATCCCATATTATAACTTTGAGAAACAAAACTTAAGTATGAGGACCACACTCTATGCCGTTTAAAAAATGATAAGAACAAATTAACAAAACACTCCCTGTTTTCATGTGAAGCTCTCCCTTCCTTTCAGCAAATTGTCAACAGGCCTTAGGATCAAAATAAATCATCTCTATCCCAAGCTACATTCATCACTATTCTTGCCTATATGATTTGCAACAATATGGAAAAAACATACTTAAGTTCTATCAGGTCCTTAGACAGCTTTTTCCTAGGTAAAATATTAAATAAACACATATCCCAAGAATATAGCAAATCCAATGGTATGAGGCTTATGAAATTGTGAAATGGTTCTGAATTTTAAAACAGCCCATCCATTTGCCTGTGACCCTTGCCTGCCATTCTTTTAAAATCGCCACCACTATTTCTTCCACATATACTCCCACAGTGCTGTCAGATGGGTTATCATTGCCTTGCACTTTTGTTCTTTTGTTAATTTTGGATAAAGTCCTAGAATGTAGCAGTATTGTTGAATTCATTTCTGCTTAGGTCTCAAGTTTCCGTAGCTCCTCCATTACCAAGTGGCAGTGCACCCTATAGGCACAATAAATAAATAATACAACACTGAAGCTATAACAAATCACAAAATACATTATTAAAAAATTAAGAAATAAATATCCTCCTCTTACTTAAATAGAGATTGATTTTATAATGTAGAATGCTGAGGAGAGCTGCTCTGAGATATATTAAGGCCTGGGGACACTCAGAATACACTAGAATGGACATTTTGCTCCCTCAGCCAGAGGGGAAAAATCCTTGGAGTGAATGAATGTATTTGTGAAATGGAAGCTGCTATTCTCTGTTTGTTCACAAGCCAGGTATGATGCACTGCCAGCTTCACTGTGTGAGGGTAGAGAGACCTCCAGGACACATCTGTCTTTCCTAAGCACAGATTGTTAGTCTAGTTGAAGGTGATGAAGACAAATGCTTTCCTGGAACTGGAGGTGGAGAAGCACTGTTTCTTTTCCTTAACTTTAAATCACAATTTTGGCTTCCAAAAAAAAAAATATTCTCAAATCAGGATTCTGCCAAGCATTCTCTAAGGTGTTTCATTTAACAAGGAGATGATATAGCATAGAATAGCTCACTCCACAAAGTACACATGTCAAGAGGGAAAATTAAATAGGGTCCCTTCTCCAGAGATTTGAAGATTTTCTATGGGAAAGAAAAAGCCTATTGTGTTCTAAGGTTCTCAGGAAGTCAACCTTGTATCATTACGTTGAGGTTTGTATGGAGGTCCATTGACTCACCCAGGTCACACTGAAGAAGCTACCAAGGCCTCCATTCTTACTCCATCCTGGAACTGTGCGGCATTTCTATATCATATCCCTAGATGCTTTGGGGTTGCACAAAACTTCCTGACTTCCCTGTCCTTTATAGTTTGGTATAAAAGAAAAAGACAATGGATAACAAGGGACCCAACCTTTTCCCTACTCCAAAATTATGGGAGAACTTTATTCTGGTGACACATAGAAAGAACCACTTCATGTCCTTATCTCATTGCTCTCTGTAAAAAATAAAGTGGTAGATGCAAACGTCCTCCTTGAGGTGAAAGTGTAAGCCAATCAGAGAGGGTTCCCATCTGCTGAGTTTCATAAAAGATCATGGAAAATGGTGTTTTTACAATGAGTTACAGTAGAGAATAAGACAGTAAAGGAGGCCTCTAATTCCAAAGGCTCCTGGCATACCATTTGCCAAGAACTTGACTTGACTTTATGATTTTTTATGAATGTGTACCTTGACTGTCTCCCCAAAGAACATAAAGAAATATGGTCAAAAAGCATGGGAATGGCTGAGCAATTGCTTTCCTTAATCTTTCATGGAGAGATTTTCTGACTACATCTGAAATTCTCAGCGACATGCAGACATTCAAGAGCCTGAGCTCCCAGGGATTCTGCTATCTTCAACACATGGCTTTTGTGGTCACCTTGGACACTAATTTCTAGCTGAAAAATGGCAAAGAGAAAAGTAGAAGAATGCAGGGGAGATGTTTTGTGTGCCATGCTCAGCATGGAGTGTGTCACTCCCATGTTCCACTGGCCAGAAATCATTACACGGTCTCACCTGTACTCCAGCAGGGCTAGAGTTCCGTCCTCCCCGGCTGGACACCAATGTGCTGGCTGCAAAGAAAGCAATGGAGAGTCAGAAGACTGGTGAGGAACAGGTCAACTGGCATCCCTGACATACTTACAACTCAGTATGGAAAAGCTTAAACTATTCTACACCCTAGGGGAAGTATGAAATTCTTATAAAGGTTCTAGTGAATTCTTCAGAATTTAAATTGTTAAGATGAACTGGACTTTCAACTCCCCCTTCTGTACCTGTTTCCACTCTGTGGTGCATCAGTACAAATGCAAAAGACAGCCCCTTCCTGGTTTTGAATCACTCATTACACACACACACACACCCCTTGCATAAAGTGCATGTGAATAAGGCAGAGCCTACTTAAGTTTCACAGGTCCTGGGGATTTATGGGTTGCATTGCAGTGTACATAGCACTGAAACTTCCCATCCATGTTAGTCCTGGCCCCGAGAGTTTCTCATGGCTTGAGACATTCCCGAGAAATGTCCAACTTCTTGATGCCTCACTGGCATGCTGGCCTTCTCGCTCCTTTCTCCTGCCTTTGTCACCTTGTCTTGCCATCTTGGCATATAGAGTTCCAAACTCCTCTGCTTGCCTCATACAGACCTTTCTAGGTTTCCATGAGCCCCTACCTCCTACCTCTAGCAATTGGTCAGGGTGTTTCCCCAGGAGGTCCTGAAAACACTTTCACCTGATTGCATCAGATAATCATCAGGAAATACACCAACTCACCCTTTCTAAAGCACTGTTAGAGCTACGCATCCACTTGTTAAAAAACTGTGTCCATGCTGTACCAGGGACAAGAATATGTAGTGGTGAAAAAACCAACAAAATCTCTGACCTCGTGGAATTTACACAGGAGCAGGGGAGATGGTTAAAAACACGGGAATTGTTCTATTTGATAATTACGATTTGTGATAAATGTTGCAATGAAAACAGATAAAGGGCTGAGACAAAAATACTATTGGAAAGTGGAGCCTATTCTATGTAAGAAGTCCTGCCCAAAGGAAAGGTGGGACACTGAAACTCAGCTGTGTAAGATGAGAAGGGATTAACCAAGGGGGACAAGCATTCTACGCAAAACCAAGAGCAGAGACCCTCACAGAAGGATGGAGCTTGTCCTGTTCATAAAAGTGAGAAAAAGAAGGTTCCAGAAGAGGGCTGAGGTCCACTGTCTGTCCATCAAAGTTCTCCTTTCACAGTCTTGATTTGTGGCTAGGGAGTAGAGGCCCAGTGAGGGGCTACATTTCCCAGATCACCTAGGTAAGGGAGGCCACGTGACTGAGTTGTGACAAAAGGCTAATACCAAAAGTCTCTTCTGGCCCAGACTCATCCCCACCCTCAGTCCCCCACTGTCTCTCATCTTCCATCTACTGGCTGGATGTTGACACCCATGGACCTTGAGGTCATTTGATGAAATAATAGGGTTTCTATCCATCCTAGTTCCTAATGAAACCCTTTCTCAGCTACCAGTGTGTATATTATCTGAGCATATCAGTTATCTATTGTTGTGTAAAAAATTACACCAAAACTCTGTGGCTGAAAACAACACACAGTCATTATCTTATAGTTTCTCTGTTTCTTGCTTAAGGGTCCCTCAACAAGACTCAATCAAGGATTTGTCTGAAGCTGTGGTCTCATCTCAAGTCTTTCTGGAGGAAGAGTCTAATTCTAAGCGTATTCCTCCAGTTGTTGCAGGACCTGTTAGTCATTGGGCCTCCTTATCTTGCTGAAGGTTGGCCATGGACTGTCCTTTATTTCCTGCTACATGGGCCTTTCCAGCTTGCTTCATCAGAGCAAGCACACATGAAGAACCAGACAGAATGCCAGGAAACGAAAGTCACAGTAATGCAATCATGGAAGTGACATCCCATCACACCTAGCATATTCTGTTTGCTTGAAGCAAGACACTTGATCCGATCCACATTCAAGGTGGAAAGAATAAATAAATACCAGGACATGGAAACTAGGAGGCAAGGACTTTGGGGAGCCACCTCAGACACAGGCCACCAGTGAGAGTAGGATATACACCTCTCCTTAATGAGGCCACTGAGATTGCAAGTGTGGACAGCGCAGAAGATTGCATTGCCTGGGGTAACCCAGGGGAGAGAACCCGAGGGGTCCAGCCAAGTGAGGTCAGAGCAGGCAAGGTCATGCCATGCCTTATTATCTCTGATCAAAAGCTGGCATTGATACTAAGTGCAACAAGAAGCCATTAAGGGATTTAAGAATGAGAAAGAAGGAATCCAGGTTTCATTTTATGATCATTCTTGCTACTGATCATCAATGCACTTTGAAGAAACAATAGTGGAAGTTAGTGCTGCAGTGTTGGGGAGTAAGGAAAATAGAAGATAGGTCGATTAATTTTATGTACTGAGTTGGCTGGACTACCGTGCTTAGTGATGTGATCACATGTTATTACAGGTGTTTCTGTGAGAATGTACTTGTATGAGACTAACATTTAAATCAATACATTTTGAGTAAAGCAGATTGTCTTTCAGAATGTAGGTGGGCCTTATCCAATCAGCTGAAAACCTGAATAGAACAAAAGACTGATCTCTCTGAGCAAGACTGAATCATGTAGCAGATTGATTTCAAACTTGAATTGCAACATAGGCTTGTCCCTGACTCTCCTGTCTGCTGGTCACCTTGTAGTTTTGGACTATCCACCCTCAATAATCATGAGCAATTCTGTAAAATCCTTCTCGTTAACTTCTCCCACCACACAGCATATTCTCTTGACTCCGTTTCTCTGGAGAACCCTCACCAACCCCAAGCAGAGCAGCAGTGGCTGTGAAGAACCTATTCTGTGTTCCAGGCCCTCCGCAAGATGTCCTGTATACGACATCTCCTCCAGGCATCCCACTAATACAGATTTTTATACACTTTGTACAAAGGAAGAACTCAAGGCTCTGAGAGCTAAGTAAATTACCCAGGGTGACAGGCAAAGCAAGTGGCACAAATGCCACGCTAATTTGTTAGGTGTTCATTTTTTTTTTTCTCCCAAATGATTGAATGAACAACAGAAAAAAAAAAAAACCCAGCAGTTTTTGAAACTCAAGTTTGGTGCTTCAAATCTGAAATTCCATTTTGCTGATGGTCGAAATAAATTCATCACACCCGGTACATTTTCCTTACTATTAAAATAACATTTGCAATCTGTGAGGGGCCTTTCTTTTTGCTAACGCATGGCAATTATATCTTTACACTGCAACTGCAAATCTGGTTTTGAGTTTCCCCACCGCATACTTTTACAGCCATTTGTTAACAGATTAACAGCTTTGGGTGAAATTCACTAGGCTGCTCTGGTTTGCCTCAGTGGCTGGGAGTCTGTTG
Source organism: Erethizon dorsatum (assembly GCA_028451465.1). NCBI lineage: Eukaryota > Metazoa > Chordata > Mammalia > Rodentia > Erethizontidae > Erethizon > Erethizon dorsatum. The sequence continues at coordinate 102,049,397 of CM051833.1, forward strand.
ACAAGAACAGAGCACAGAAGAGCGGGCTCTAACTTGAGCAGGCCAAATGGAGCTTTAGTTCCGTTGATAAACATTTATTGTGCTTCTGCTCCATTCCAGACAGCCTGCTGTGCGTTCTGGACTCTGAGTCATCAGCAGCAAGGAATCTTTCCGAATCTTCTGGATTTCCAGAATATAAAAAGATCGTATCACGAAATAAGCATATCTAATGGCAGTATTTTGAAGCAATCAACAAAATGGTAGCATCTAAAACCAATTCTTTATTAAACATCTTTTCTGTATTCTACAGCTACTGACAAAGTCATTCAAGAGTTGCAGTCACTTGAAAAATAAGAGTTTTCAATTGCCAGGATTTAACCTTCTGCTCCACTCTGCACTCCAGCTTCTGGGAAAGAGGAACTCAGCAAAAAACTCACACTTAGTTTTATCCCAAGTGGGAGGAATCAATGGAAAGCATCCAGGTGTATAAACACACCAAGCATTTACCCTTGTATTTAAATGGATTTTAAAAAGCAGGATATATTGAAATAAGGAAGACCAAAGACACTACAGAAAAATGCAAAGTCAGAAGTTCCTGGAGCTTGTTGGCCCTCCTCTGCAACACAGGCAAGTCACTGTCATCACATACAAGATGGCATGAAAGAGTTAAATAACAAAAGCCTGAGAAGGCAGCAAACAGATCACATTCAACTCCAGCTCCAGAGGCCAAGTGAAAGTGAAATATGCGGAAAAGACTCAGCCTGGATTACAGGAAGGAGCTACAGAGCAGGAGCTGTTGGGTAATTGCAAGGGAGACACGCAACTTTGTTTTTTGTCCATAAAATTTCTTATTCCATTCCATGGTCAGAGTTCTGTAGAAGGAAGTGTTCACAGACACTGGCATTTTGGAGGAAGCATTTTGCCCAAGGCATCAGCAGCGTACATTTGTCATCCAAAGGCAACACATGGAGAACAGTACCTCCAGCTTTTCAGTGCTATGAAGAAGTGTGCAGTCACCAGAAGAACAGAAGAAGCTAGAAAGAGAAATGCAAATGATGAAGTCTGTCCACATAGCTCAGAAGAAAACTATTTATTCCAAGAGAGAATGGCTGGAATTACAGACAGAAAGCTTTGAACTGTTCAGGAGAGTACACCCTATTTACTCCAAGAAAGTAACCTTTAAGGTGGGAGTCAGCATGGATCAGCATCAGAGAAGGCAATGCAGATCAGTAGGCAGAAGTGGGTTCAAGGGCGGTGACGAACCACAGTGGTGAATCCCTGCTTTATTTGTGGTAAGGAAGTTTGAGGGACAGACTAGCAATGGGGAGAAAGTCCTGCTGTTTATATCTTACAGGGTCAGCAGGAGATCAGCCTCATAGTAGAAGGAAGAAATGTTCCACATGAATGTGAATGCACAGAAATAAGAAACAGTATGGTTCCTTCACCAGTGACTAGGGAAGAAAGATAATAATTGCACTTACTGAATATTTTAACATTCACTCATTATCCTATATACCTAATACACCCATGAAATCAGCGTATGTCCATCCATTTTATAGATTTACAAGGAAGCTGAGTAACTTGCTGAAAGTAGGCTAGTCAGTCATTAAGCTAGAATCCAAACACACTTCTAAACTATACTGCATACTATTTAAGCTTACTATAAAAATATTTATGTTTAAATAAATTGTATATACTATGTTTAATAAATCCTTCCTCAATATGACAACCTCTGTAGCCTTCTATCCCAGATTTCTCTCTTTTTGCACTCAATCTTCTTGAGAGAGTTTTCTCCATCTGATTATTTCCTTATCTGCCCCAGGAGTTAACTCTCAACTCATCACTCTACCAAAGCCGCTCTTGCCCAGGTCAGTGAATACCCATGGTGCATTTCAACTACTGAACACTTCCTGGTACTTGTATCGACTCTTGGCAATCTTAAATGCCACTGACTTGTTGGAACAAGTTCTTACTTTGACTCCCGTAGGTTAACGGCCTCCCCATTTTCTTTCATTAGTCTCATAGCTCCTCCTCTTTCCCCTTCACCATCTTTCTTCTTCTCCTCCACCAGTGGATTTGGAAGTCCTCTGGGGCTCTGCTCTTCTCTCCACACATCCCTGAACAATTATATCTACACCATGGCTTCATAGTCACCTGCACACTGCTGATTCCTGAGAGGACCTCTGAGTTGGCTTCTATTTCAGTATTTTCTACTCAGCTCAGCCACTCTCTGGTAAGTTACTTCTCTTCAAAGCAACTTCCTCTATCCTTATTGTCAGTAGAAGTGATTTGATGGGATTGACTTCTGGGGAGGTCATGTGATCTGGGCCTTCATTCCACTCTTCTCACCCCGGGAACTGCTTCAGGAACACACACAATGCCAACTGGGTCAGGACTTTTGTCCCTATTCTTGAACAGGCAGAATCTCCCTTTGCCTGAAAAGATGCAACTTTGAGCTGCTACAGGCATTTTGCCACCATGAGTTGTGGGGGTGGTGGGGGGGGTGGACCATCTTTGTGAATGGGGCTAACAGAGAAGAATAGAGAAACCAGAGCAGATAAAAGGATCCCAGTGCCCCATTTGAGTCACTGTATCTAGTCATGCCTGTTCCTACGCACTCCAATCTGGTAGCCACTAACTGTAACTGGCTATAGAATACATATTTTAATACAGCTATATTATATAGAATATAAACATATCAAGTAAAAGTAATATATTTTAGATACATTGGTTAAGAAAATGTAAAATTATATATATGATTAACATTATATTTCTTTTGTACTATGCTGCTCTGAAATTTTTAAAATTAATTTTATTGGTATATTTTAGATATACATAATGATAACGTTCCTCATATGGAATTTGTACCTGTACATGATATATCTTGATTCTCCTTTTTTCCCCTTTCCAATTCCTCCCTTCAATCCCTCTTCCCCTCCTTATTTACAAAAACTTTGTTTCCATTTTTACTTCTAGTCTCTTTTTTTGCCTTTCCCCTTCCTTCCTTTTCTCCTCCTCTTCCCTTTCCACTTGAACATTTTCTTCCTGTTTCACAATATCTACTATACATTTTGGTCCTTATGCTTTTGGTTTCTCACACTGGATACACATGTGATGTGATGTTTGAACACATGTGTCCAATTTATTTCACTTAAGAGTATGGTGCATCCATTTACCTAGAAATGTCTCAAGTTTATCCTTCTTTATGGTAGAGTAGTACTCCACTGTATAAAAAAACCACATCTTCTTTATTGATTCATCTGTTGATGTACATTTGGGCCATTTCTGAGATTTAGCTATTATAAACTGTGCTGCTATAAACATGGGTGTGCATATGTCTCTGTGGTATGATGCTTTTAATTCTTTCTAGAATATACCAACAAGGGAAATAGCTGGGTCATGTGGAACCTCTAGTTTTAGTTTTTTGAGGAATCTCCACACTGATTTCCATGGTTCTCTGAAATTTTATATTACATAACTGAAAATTTCTTTCCCTTCTTTAAAACCTGCAACCATAGACAACTGTGTATCCATAAACTTCCTCATAATGTGATAAACAAATATATCTCATCACAATCCTTTCTCTTAGGTACCAGACCCAAACTCAACAAGATACCTGATAGGAAAGACATTTACTTCAAAACAAGGGAGGTGTCCTTTTCAAGTTGTGAACAATTTTCTATCTTTAGCAGCATAAACATTAATTCATCTTTGGAATATATTTCTTTAGTTTCAGGAAAATAATTGAAAAAGATCGTTTTTACACAAAGTAAAGTAAATATACATACATCATCTTTTTGAAGAAGATTGTCACCCAATGGCCTAGCTGTAAATGACTCAAAATGACATATTATCTATCTTGCTGATAAATGCAAATCCGTTTTTTTTTTAGCAAGTGTGTTTCTTTAAAAACAACTTTTTAGCCGAGTTTGATTTTTTAGACTTACTTGACTCTGCATATTTTTCTTCATTCTTGGGATGTATGTGTGTATTCATGTATGCACACATACATGTGGGTTCCATCTTAAAATTAGTCATTGGAGATCAAGAGCAGAAACCAGATGATGAGGGGCATGGTTGAGGAGGTTTGTCTTTACCTAACCTGAGGGTTTTGGTCTGAAAGGAACCAGATGGGAAATGCCAAAGTCTACCACGGACTGAAAACACACATGTGGTGTTATTTCAGGTGACATAATCTGGACCTTGGGAAATATACTGTCAAATTGTGTGGTTGCCCTGTCTGAGCTCGTAGGGCCAGACCACCCACTGTGGGGGAGAGTAGTTTGCCCTTGAAGAAAATGGCTGGAAAACCAAGGGAGAGAAGCGATTCTCATCTCTTGAATAACAGAAGCAAATCCATCCCCCTGAGTAGGAGGAACTCGAAGGCACTGCCATTGAGAGCTGGCTGCTGTGAAGGGTACAGCAAGTCGTGGAGTCCATGAAAAGTGAAAGAAGAAAACCATTATTAAAAGTGAGATTAGAAGTGAGAGTAGAGCTAACATCTACGTTTTCCTCTTCTGTATTGTAATTTTCTTCTAGCATCCCCAAGATGTCTAGAAAAATTTTGTTAAATACCACTTTTGTATGAGTGCTCTGGAAGGCTAAAGGAAATATATATATGTCCATACTGGAATAAAGTAGAATAAAACGGAGAAAGTAGTTCGGAGAAGTCAAATATGAGCTGCAAAGAGCTGACTTACTGGCTGAGTCTGAAGAAGCTACCTGTCTAGAAAATTTAGATTCCAGTGTCTGGTAGAGATGATAACTGACCTCCAAAAGAGACTGGTGTAACATGTAAACATGGTTTAGGAATTCCAAGAAATTACTTGGCAAAGAGAACACAGTAGAAAAATAAAATTCCAATGGGCTGTTGAGTGAGGATTCAGGCTTTATTTAGCAGTAGTAGGGATTGAACTTAGGGCCTTACACATGCAAGGCAAGCGCTCTACTACTGAGCTACGTTAGCTATGTACTGAATAAGTTAATAGCCCTATGAGCTATCTAGTTAATGAGTTTATTTATGAGCAATGGAGATAGTAATACCACATGTTCCTCAACATTTCCTGGTACCTGTGCAGAAGTAGAACCACATGTTTAGTCCTGTTGAGTAGGCTATGAGGGCAAATGAAGAACACAAGCACAACTTTGCAGGTTCTTCTCAGCTGCTGCAGGGATCAAAAAGTTGACATATTCTGTAAGATGTAGCTACAAGATTAAGGAGTTGCTGTCTATCTTGGTCCCTATGTGTGGAGCAGAGCCTGCCACCAGCCTCTTTTAAGCATGCAATATAAGTGAAAAATACACTTTTGTGTCTATGAAGCCACTGAGATTTTTTTTTTCATAATCGCTTGTATCCTCATCTATCCCAGAAAGACACTATGTAGTATGATTAGCATAAAGCCAGGTATGACTTAAGCACTTGGGAAAAGTTCATTACTATGCACGTCTGTGTCCTGGTTGCCTCCTGATCCATTCCTTGCCCTCCTTGTGTTCTCAGTGCATCACAAGACAACAGGATCCAGCAGGCTATTTCCAGCGCTCCAAGGCTGTGTGGTCCTGTGGCTAGGGTCAGCCAACAGGAGGCAAGTAGGAGAGAAGAAATGGAGAGGAAGTAGGAGACCAGAATGTTTCTCTTCCTCTTTGCACCTTGGAAGGTATCTCCAACAGAAAGTGCATCTTAAAGGTGTTAAAAGAAAAAAAATCTAGAATTCCATACTCAACAAAAATATGCTTGAAAAATGAAGGCCAATGAATACATATTCAGATGAACAAAACTCACCAAATTTATCATCAGACCTATACTGAAATAAATACTTGTAGGATATCTTCATGATCCCAGAGGAAAGTGCAGGAACAGAGGACGAAATAAAGAAACAGAAAGGGTAAAAATCTAGTTGAGGCAGATGAACACTGACTGAACAATAATAAAACTCCCCCGTGTGATTAAAAATGTGTGTAAGTTAAAGTTTCATAAATGGTTGCGTTGTCTGATTTGTTGGAAAAGTACTAACTTAAAAGAGATTCTAATAAGTCAGGATATATGCTGTGATCTCCAGGTAATCATTAAGATAATAATAAAATACATATAACTGACAAAATAGTAAGGGGGAGATGGAATAAAAGGTACTTGAGTAAATTACAATATGGCAAGAAAGGAGAATGAAAGGGGCAAAGAAAAGATGGGGCAAAAAATTACATGGTAGGGCCGGTGAGATAGCTCAGTGGCATAAGCGCCTGCCTGGCAAGTGCGAGGTCCTGAGTTCAACTCGCGGTACCCACATTAAAAAAAAAAAAAAAAAAAAGAGAGATGGTAAATTTAAACCCAATATATCATTAATTTAAATTAAATGTGAATGGATTCAATATCCCAATTAAAAATAAATATGCCAGACAAGAAAATTCAAGATTCAATTATGTGCTGCTCATCTGAGATACACCCAAAGTATAAAAGTATAGATAGGTTGAAAGGAAAAGAATTGAAAAAGATAGATTATGAAAACAATAACCAAAAGTAAAAAAGGCATTGGAATAGCTAAACTAATATCTGAGAAAATAGACATAAAACAAAAAATGCTACAACAGCCTTCTAAAGAGTCTCTTTCACCTTAGCCTTGCTCTCTTTAGCCCAATCTTCAACCAGTCAAAGTGGTTTTTCTAGAACACGAGATTGATTTTATTATTCCTGTCTATGAATCTCTCCCACGGTTTCCCATTGCCCCTAGAAAAATATCTTTACTCCTGGCTTTCATGTATCCTTTGCCTTCCTCAACAGGAGAAAGTTTTACCTTTTGCAACTCCTTGTTGCTTTCCTCATGTGTTCTTCAGCCATAGCAAAGGTCTTCCTGTTTCTGAAAAATCTCAAACACTCCCTTTTGGCTTCCCTGGACCTCACACCTAACACCCCTCTTCTCCATCCTGGGCCCAGGTCTTGCTCCTTGTTGTCCTCAGGTCTCTGCAAGGCCCAATCAAACCTCTCCACCCCCTACCTAGAAAGTCCAATATAAACTGAAGCTTGAATAGCCTTCTATGTTTGGGTTTGTCCTCTCTTTTTTTTGAGATTTGAAACTTCGAAACTAATGTGAGAAGAAATCTATACTGATCTACTGAAGGATGGGAGACCATGTGGATCTGAGATAACACATCCAGCTGAGGCCCCCACAGACCAACCTGCCAACCAGAAGTTGCATGAGTAAGGTCATCCTAGACCAGTGATGGCGAACCTATGGCACGCGTGCTGCAGCAGGTGGTTCGTTATCATTGAAAGCCCTGAAAGGTTCCTAGAACATCCAGCTCCAGCCAAGTCAGCCCCAACCCAGAGATCTGCTTCAGACAGTCTCATTATCCAAGCCAACCTATGTGACTGTGTGGCAAATTAAATAGATGTTGTTGGGGACCGGTGAGATAGCTCAGCGGCATAAGCGCCTGCCTGGCAAGCGCGAGGTCCTGAGTTTGACTCCCAGAACCCACATACGAGAAAAGGGCTGGTGACATTGCTCAGCGGCACGGGCGCTTGCTTGCGCGCGAGGTCCTGAGGTCGACCCCCGGTACCCACACACAAAAAAAAAATAGATGTTGTTATAAGGTAGTACAGTTCCCACTACCAAAGATAAGTGATACAACAGTCTGTCTTTATGTGAAATCTTGTAGTAAATATCATGACAATTTTCTGAAAGAATTTATCATTATAACTGAAGTAAAGAGTCTTATTTTGGAGCAAATACACACAAAGAAACTGAAGTCTGTGTATGGGCCATCTTCAATATTGACTCTCCCTTTGCTAATAACTTTATGCTTTATTAATGTTATGATGGTGTTCTGGGGAGTATTACCTTATAGTCAGTCCTTTCTGATGTTTTCAACTCTTCTAGTTCTGGATTCGTACTGTCGCGTCAAGTAGGCAATGTGACCGTGTCAAGTACATAGGTATTCTTTTGCTGACGTCGCCACTTAATCATTCTTAATTAAATATCTTGCCTATTTGGATCACAGATGTCTGCAATAAAGATAGTCATAGAAAGAATAACATTTCGGCTCTTGACTCATTTCTGTAGTCTTTATTTGAATCAACCTGGGGTTGGGATAATTTTTACATACAGCTGAAAGTGGAGGATAGACACTGGAGGCTAGAATCAGAAAGCCTGAGTTGGTAACTGGTAGAATTGAGACTCCATCTCTGGTACCAGGAGCGAGTCCCAAATATCTCTGAGTCTCGGTCTTCTCTTGTAAGAGAGCATTAATAACACATGGTGCACAGAGCTGTTCTGAATATGTTAGTCAGCCTTGTTAACGTGAATGCATTTCATATAGGCAAGTCACTACAATGAGCAATGCCTTAAATCTTCAGACAGTTTTCTGTCCCAATCAGAATGAAGTTAACAGGAAACACAAAGACCGTGTGGCATCTCCCCTACCTTCATTGGTTGTAACTTCTCATCTTCCTCAGGAGGCTTATTTAGATGCATTTACACAATTTAACAATAGAGACTTGCTTTGCAGAGGCCCAAATGTAACTGGGAAACTAACAGCCATCAATCAACTTAACCACTATCAGGTAACTTGCCTCTTTTGATGAACACGTCAGCAAATAAACAATATACTTAAAATAGAGAATCATAGAACCAATTTTTTGAATCAATGTAATGATCTTGTTTTTCTATAATAAACTAGAACCAGCTGGGTTTATAATGAGAAATAAATGACCACAGGAATTCTCTATAATCATTTGACAGTACCAGTGATGGAAAACACATCTACTTTTATAGATATTTCTTTACCCCTTTCAAAGATAACAGTGATAATAATACATCCAGCATTCCAGTGGAGAAAACTGACTCAGGGCTGCCAGCTTTTCAACTGTATATATGTCCTCTCTTTGAGGGATAGCAAGTTCAGCTCCCATTTCAAGGACCTTTCCACCTTGACAATGCTTTTTAACCTGAACTGCAAGGTACCTTTGCCCTAAGTAGGTGGATCTGTTCATTTGTCTATTACTGTAATTTCCCAGCAATCAGCAAGTTCCGGCTCCTTCTCTAATGACAACCATGTTTTTTATTTGCCAGGCAGCCAGGCTGTATTTATCAATTTCTCTGCTGCTTGCTTTTAAGTGATCACTGATCTATAATTCCTCTTCAGTTTATCACTCAGGATTACTTTGTAAGCTGACTATTTGTGAGGCAATATGCACGTTGGCGGCCTCGGACCGTTACAGCGACTGATCATCTCTAGTGTTGCTCCCAACAACTCATCAAAAAGTGGAAATATATAGAACGATGAATTTTATCTATGGCTTTTCAGTTCTGTGAGCTTGTTTTGTCTGGGCTTTCACCTCCCTGTCAGTCCACGAGTAAACTCAGCTTATAAGACACCTAAGAAACAGTTTCTAGTTCTTTCTGAAATTCCAAACATTAGGGTGCAAAGCTTAGGTGAGTATGACTCAGAAATGGATGAAATATCTAGTGAGTATTATATATTCAAATACGAGGATTAAAGTTCAATGCTACAAAAATAAACATTTATAAGATTTTTCAAATACTCTTTTTTCTCTCCAAATATAATTTGCATTTGCTAAGTTTTGTGTGTGTGTGTGTTTTAACATCTTGACATTTGAATCTCATGAGAGTCTATTAGGTGTTCCTTAATAAATTATTCTAAATCTCATTAATTTCTTATCTTCAAGGTGCTTCTTTTAACGAAAGAGCTTTGAATTGTAAATTCATTTCAAGGTATTTATTAGGAAATACTGCTTTGTGACCTTTATGGCCATTATTTTGGCAGAAACATTATAAAAATAAACTTAGTTCCTAGTATTTAAACAAAGAGAATGTAGTCAGGCCAACTCCCCATATAAAATCATTCAAAAAAAAAAAAAAAAACTCTAAGGATAGAGAAAAGCCATTTTGTTTAGAAAGTCAATCTTTTTAATTCTGCTTCGCTTTTTTTTTTTCCCTGAGTAGACTAAAGAAATAAGTTACCACAGGCACTGTGCATTTTTTTCCGTTCCTTTCTCTTGGGATGAAATATGAAATAATCTACAAAGTAATTTGATCCAGCAATTAAAAACAAGGACATGAATTACACTAACAACTGTCACATAGAAAGAATTAATTCCCTCATAACGCCGCTTGATGTTACAGACCCCGGGTGATTAGGAACAGATTGTAATTGGAAAAGAGCCAAACCAATTCAGGTATCTCCAAAACACAGGGGTAAGCCTGGACTTGTAAACAGAGAACATTTTTTACTACCCACAGGAGTATCTTTTTGCAATTGGCACTCGGGTGTTTACCTAGCGATCGCTCGAGACACCCAGCGCTGCAGCGCTGCGAGGCACCGACTGCCAATCCGCAGTGCCACCGATTCGTGCTGAGGCGACCGAGCGCGCCATTTGTGGACAGCGGACCTTAGGCGGTTTCTAGAAAGCAGGTGGATCATCTGCTGCTTCTGCTCAGTTGTATAGTTTATCATTCTAAATAATGAACATATTGGGGCCGGTGAGATAGCTCAGCGGCACAGGCGCCTACTGGTGTGTGAGGTCCTGAGTTCCACCCTCGGTACCCACACACACACACACACACACACACACACAAAATAATAATAATGGACATATTAGTGTGCTGGTTTGTCATGGGACAAAGTATGTAAAGGATACCACTGCCTATTGGCGAAATTGAATTTTCCCAAAGGCATGCAGATTTTATGGCCATTCCTGATGCGTCATCATTTCTAGTTTAAGGCAAGGTGGTGAAGGTCTTCATTGAAGAAAATCGTACTCTGGTTTTGTAAAAAAAAAAAAAAAAAGCCAGTTTGAGGGGTTAAATAATCCACTCATAAAATTAGCACATAGTAAAGTTTAGGGGGAAAAAAGCTAAATAAACAACAATGACAATAACAATAACAATAACAAAAACCCATAACCAAAGATGGAGAAGAAAACAAAAGTCCCTTAAAATTAATCCACCCAGAACAACAGTCATTAACATTTTGGTGTATTTTTTTCCCTCTAGCCTTTTCCACATTTTTTTGAGGTTGGAGTCATTCTTCTTATACAATTTTGTATCCTGTTTTGTTTTATTCTGTTTGCTTAAAATTTGTCAGATGTATTTTACCATGTCATTGAATCCTACTGACATACAATTTATAACAGCTGTATAATGTTCTATCTTTGGGATGTTCCAGAATTTATTTAAACAATCTCTTGATATTGTTTCTTAACCACATTATTTGTACATAAATCTTTGTCTACATTTTTGCCTTTTCCTTTGGGTGACTTTCTAAACTGAGAACCAGAGGGTCAAAGGATAGGAGCATTTGTTTGCAAGTTTCTTCCTCTTTTTTAAGGAAAAACATTTATTGCTTTTTCTTATTGCAATATAGACATTGCAAAAACAAACTTCTCTGACATTTAAAGAACACGAAGTCACCACTGTGTCTCTGCACACTCATACAGTTCTCCGTCTTTCCTTCCTTTCATCATTCCTTGCTTTCTTTCTTTCTAAGAACAACAACGGGCTCAAACAAACAAAAAAATGTTTTGCAATTTCTTTTTCTCCTAGTAACACACTCTGGCAGTTTTAGGGCTCTTGATGTATGCCAACGCGATGTCCAGGAAGGCCGCACCACTGCCAACTCTCATCAGCAGAAACGAAGTGCCACCTCTACTGCTACCCGCACTAACTGTTGCCTCTGTTAGAATCTTTGCTGTTCAATGGGACCTTTCTATAGCTTTATTTTGTACTTTTTTGCACATCTGTGAAGCTAAATGTTTTTCTCATTTAGGACTCTAAATTTCCTTCTTTTGTAATTTGTTCACATTACCTATTTGTTGTCATCTTGTTTGCATATTGTTTTGTGTAAGCCCTTTATATAATAAGTAGTTTGGACGTATTTCATTATTGTGACAAAGTTTTTCTTCTTTGTCTCAGTTTTATTTATTTTTAATTAGAGCTAAATACATAATACAAATTTTTTTTCTTTCTGTGTATTTTTCTCTGGTTTTCAGATGTAGGCCATCCTTTCCCATAGACAGAAGAGATAAATATTCATGTTCTGTTTTATTTTTATAATTTTTATTTGAATTATTTTTATTGTAATCTACTTGGAATATGTTGTGGAACATAACAAAAGATTAGGATCCTCACTGAATTTTGTTTCCAGTGATTCCACCTTGTGTGTTAAATTATAATAGCTCTTTTGTCATAATAAAATTCTTATATGTACAAAGGTTGGTTTCTGAATTGTGCCTTTGTTTCTAGACTCTAAGCTTCATTCAGGTAGGCACACTTATTGTGCTATTATATACCATTTTCTGTTTGGTTTAAAGAAACCCAGAAAAGCAAAGGAGATCAAATTGTCTTTAGGGAATTGAAAGCCCAGCCCATGCTAAACTGACCAAAATTTGTTCTCCCACTCCTAAAATCCCTAGATGTGAATAAAATATTAGAAACCATGCCTAAAAGACAAAGAATAGACAGAAATGTCTTTTTATGCAATTGCATATAGAAAGAAGTTAATCTGAAATGATTGAATTCTAGGTGCATAGTGCTTTCCTAATAAATAACCATGGCTCTTTAATTTTATGTTAAGTGCTTAATCATTGGGTTTTTTTTTTTTTTTTGTGGGTACCGGGGGGTCGACCTCAGGACCTCGCACACCAGCAGGTGCCCGTGCCGCTGAGCGATATCACTGGCCCCTTTTTCGTATGTGGGTTCCGGGAGTCGAACTCCGGCCCTCGCGCTTGCCGGGCAGGCGCTTAAGCTGCTGAGCCATCTCACCGGCCCAATCATTGGGTTTTAATTGTCCTTATTATGGTTTAAAAAGAAAATACCAGTTTTGCCTGTACCGGCCATGCAAACTGCAGGAAGAATATATTTTAGGTTAAATTTTCGCTGAAAGAGAGACTGCTTAATTCACTCAGATTTCCTACAAAGCTCAAAAGCACTATCTGCCTATGAATTTTGATTTCTCAAATCGTGAAGCAATAAAGCAATCTTAGATTTTAATTCTCTGAATCGCTCATCTTTTTAATAAAATATTAAACAACTGAACTACCATTGGTTGAATCTTTAGAGAGAGGTCAAAGGGCTGAGAAGAAACAAACCCCTTCATTTCCAAGGTACGTCTAAGATGAAGATGCCTGACTGTGTGGGGATAAGGTAAGAATTTGTCCCAGGAAAAATGCAGTACACAAGTCACCATGTTTGCTTACAGAAGTTATGTCACAGAACTGTCTTGGCAGATAATATGTGAAAAGAGAAAATACAGAGTGCTTAAGCCTGGGTTACATCGTTAAGGGTTAATTCATTCTTGGCTTATTATCATAGAGTTGGCAGGTTTCATATGAAATCACAAACAGCCACAATAAGACAGTATTGCTAATGCCTCACTCTCAAGTTATTAAAAACTCTAATTCATAGTTTGGATAACCTAGCCAAGTCCTGTGCAGCAGTATTAATGCAGAGTGGGAAAAATTGGGACCCAAATTTCCTGCATCATGAAAATTCAAAACAAGAGCGATATTGCTGTCATTCAAATCAGCAAAGATGTTCTCATTCAAAAACCAGATTTCCTGGTTAAAAATTTGCAGCCAGATCAAGTTTTAGAAGATGCAATGTGATGCGGGACGAGCATTATTAAACATTTCAAAGTTCTATTGTAGCCACTTGAGGTTTTCTGCTGTGGCTGCCGGAGTCTCAGGCACCTTTGAAGTGTGTGCAACACGAGGTTCTGTTGCTTATTACTGGGACATATTTGCTTTCACTGAACAGTACAAAGCTTCTCAAAATATGCATCTGAATGACACTGCAGGTACATTACTGTGTCAACTAACTCTCTTCCTAAATTCACACTGGGTCTATTTATATCTACAAGATGGAAAAAAAAGATAATCCAGCTTCAGACGTATTTTGAGTAGTACCCACTGAAAACTTAACGCTCCCTAATGGTGGTCATCCCTGTTTAAAATATAGATTCTTAAGCAGCAATGACAGAAAATCACCAAGCAATACTTTATAAATTATAAAATATGAAGATTTTTGTTCTTTTTAATTTATTTATATTTTTGCAAAGGGCGAATTCTTCTGTTGTAACCACAACTGCTTCATCTAAGTTTTTTCTCGGAGTGCCAGACTTAAAGGGATCAGCAAGTGAAAGAAGCATGTCAGTATATGTTCATGGTAATAAAAATCTTGCTGTTATCTAAATTACAGCTCCTTTGATCCTGCCAGGTAAGTCCATTCATCACTTCCCTGGGGCTATTCCATGTCCAGAGCACTGTGGCAATGTTTCTGGAGAGGAGAATATGGTCTAGCTTTATCTTTAGAGCATCTTTAAAATATGGATTACAAGAGAGAGAACAGACTACAAAGTGCTGCAACTTGGTACTTAGAAAGCACTGTGCTCTACAGACGGAAGCCTGCCAATACATTAATTCATCTTGCAACATTTTCTGTTCTCATTATAATTTTATCTTAGGAATTAATACATTCTGCCATCTTCTATTCTGGTTACAATTTAGAAGAAATCGTGAGGCTGAATACATTTGGTACCACTTTGTTCTTCTTATAATGTTAAGATGTTTTCAAGAACGGATTAGTTCAATGACACTTTCTCTGCTTTATCTTGAGAATAAGAACTTAAAACAGTTAGGAAACTTCACCTAGCATGGGTGTAATCACAGTTCTAGTACAAAGATTATTAAAAGAGGAGACCAGGAAAACAGTTTTGTCTTTGTTTTTAAAGATTTTTTTTTGCCTCCTATAAATTTTAAAGAGAACATAAAAAGGACATATGTGAATTTTATTGGCTGAATGACAAAGGCCTTTAGAAAGAAAGAGAAGTTCTCATCATGAGTCAGTCTTTCTCCCAAGTGAAACAGAAATTCCTCCATCAAAAACACATTAAAAAAAAACACTAATAGTTGAAAATACACAAAAATCCTCCCAAAGATTCAAATTTAGCAAAAAATAGCCTCTTGATACTACAATTACCAAAGTGGCTAAGCTGTTTTGAAGTGTCGAGGGATAAACACATGCACATAGTCACCAAAATAAAACTGGTAAAGAAAGTGATTATTTACATGGAATTGGGGAGTGGCACTCAAAACAAGGGCAAACTATACAATTTGAGGAAATAAGATACTTGTGCTTTGTTGAACTATGAGACTAGTTCTTGTTTGGACAGAAAGTCAAAGCGTCGTGAAGATCATAACTAAAACTGATGCTTTCTTTCAGATACAAGTGTGAAACTAATGATTTGCTAGAATACGTGCACACTGAATACCATCTTAAGCTGGGTTTCATCCTTTATTCCTACTTCTCACTCTCCCAAGTGCCCTGGGTCCTTCCATAGTTTCTTATTTGCTTCTATTTCTTTGTTCAACAACACAAATACATATGTGTGCCATGAGTGAGGGGTATGTTTTACATATATCGAGAAAACGATGGAAAAGTAATTGGCTTCAGTATCTCCAATCAAATTAGCTTTATTCAGTCACAGACCCATTGCTCAAGCAAAGCCCTTACCAACACCTATCCAGTTGTTCTCCTCTCCCCTTCCCTTTGGTGCCTATTGCCAATTTTGGACTCATAATCTCCTTCCTTTCTAGTCTCTCTTTTATTCTCTATAAAATATTAGTTCTCTTTACAGAAAAAAGTCACATCTTAGGATTCTCCCTCTTCTATCCTCTCACACAAATGTGTCTGAATCTGGACCTACCTTTTCTTCCCTTCCACCATCCAGCCATCAGGTAGGAGATCCTTCCTGCCTCCGTGGGTCCTCAGACCACCTCATCGCAGGTTCACCACTTCCGGGACCTCACCCCGTCAGTGCTTGGCTCTCCTTCCTGTACATTTAACCTCTCTTCTTTTAACAGGGTGGGCCCTTTACTGTAACATCATCTTAAGACTCTCAGTTCTCTTAAACATAAGTTAAAACCAGGCTTTAAATCCCAAATACCACTCCAATTACTTCCATATTGCTTATGTCCCTTCATAGCTAAACTTCCTCTCCTCCTACTGTTTTCTGACTTCACAACGTGGCTTCTGCCCCACTCTGCCACAGAAGAGGCTTTCTTGGCCCTGGAGTCTCTAATGGCCTCACTATTGATGTATCTAGTGGGCACATTTCTGTCCTTATCTGACTTTCCCACAGTACTGACACCATAGACCACTTCTTCCTGCTTACAACTCTCTCTTTTGCATTAGAGACATTATTCTTTCAAAATTCTTTGCCCTCCTTGTCAGTTTTCTTCATTCATTCTTTAGCTCCTCTCTAAAATGCTGCTGTATCTCAGGGCTCCACTGTCAACCAACTGATTTTCTTTTTAATGTTCCTCATGGATGAACTCGCTCAAATCTGTAGCTTCTCTATTTCTCATAGCGTTATAACTTCCAGATCCAATCTCCTATCCAGCCCAGGCCTTGCCTGTTGAGCCCCTGGTTACTCCCTGCTGTGTGTCTGTTTGAGCACTTTGGTGTGACAGTTAATTTTCCACAACTGGCCACTTTCAAAACAAACAAAAACCACGCAAATGGCACAGTTCCTGCAATTTCTTAAATCCTGTATCAGAACTTTTGTGGATTTACCCCATTAAGTCAGACTGTCGAACAAATAACCTAAAAATTAGTGAGGTCACCAAACATGTTATCACATTGTGGGGTCTTATCCACTCCACCCCTCACTAGAGGGCTACTTTCAAATTCTAAGTCTGTAGTTCTTAGGTCATGAACATAACCAGAATTCCCCATTGTTTGGGCTCACTTGGTAACCCTGGGACAAGAACATGAGACCCAATCAGGGAATGGTTCCAACGATCAGGAAATAATTAGCATAGCAGTAATCTTTCTTAAGAATTTTCCAGTAAGAATAATGTTTCTCAGAACAAAGAATTAAACATCTTAAAATCAACTCTCAAGACACTTAACACCCATTTTATACTTTGGGAAGATTTCAAACAACTACAAGTGTGTAATTTAAAAATTCAGCTTATTCAGCAGCATGAATATGGAGGAGGTAATTGCATGTCTCCAATTTAGAAACGTCAGTTGGAAGAGAAGTTACCCCTCATGATGTTTCACAGGATAAGGTTAAAGAATAGGAAATATCTTTTATAAATATGTGAAGAAGAGAGGCTAAGGTTATTCCAATTCCCTGTTTGTATTTCATTGTCCCTTTTATTCTAAAACTGCACCACTGTCGCTATTTGCAGCTTAATACAACCTATAATAAACAAGAAAATGAACAAACCATGCCTCTAAAGTGTTCAACTAAAGTCAACTTAAAAGCTATCCAGTAGATGCTCTCCTGAAGAACCAGCATTGACTTCTTGTTGCTGGAATAAGCAATTATTAAGAAAAATCTACCACCTGAAAGAAAACCAGTTTCAACAGCACCCTTCCAAGGAGATTCTTGGTTCTCACTGAAAGTGGAGTAGCTGACTTACCATGCCCTCTGGACCATAATTAAACATAATTTGAATGACACCTGCTATTAAAGCATTATTCTGTGTGAAAAGCCAAACTTCATGACTGACCATATGAGCAGACATTTTCATGCCTCTCGTTCATTTTTCTCTAAATTTCCAAATCAAGCTTTTCCTCAGCTTGGGAGAAGAACAATCTTTCGCTGCTCAGGGACTACCTTAGCAGCAGAGGTGAAGTAATTTCCTCTCCCATCTCATTCAATCCCTGTTCTCCGCTGCACCAGGAATGATTAACTCTAATTGTAATGGCAGCCAGTCTGGTGAAGATTCTGGGCTGTTAGGGACAGACCTGAAACCACTATACACTCATTTCCCCAAAGGCCGTGGACCTTCGGGGGGTAATGACTTTGTGTCCTTACAGCCTGAGCCAAAATCCACCTGCTAGGCTGAAGGCTAACAGCTCTGTTTTGCATTACCTAACAGTCCTTCCTATTCATATTGTGATGGCGTCCAGTAAGGTCCTTATCACATTTCTTACTGCTTGAAGCTTAGAAGACTTTCTCTTCAGGGTTACCCACACTTTTTTAGGAAAGTAAGTTTTAGGAAGGATAAAAAAGAGAAGTAGGGAAGTTGCATGAGAGCAAGGCTACAGGTAACATGCTGCTTTTTTGATATATTTAATGGAGAAGAAAACACATACAGGTCACATACAAGAAAAAAAGAATAATCCTTACATTTTCTTACTATATTGCAGCGTATGTCAGTAATTAGAAAGGTTATAAAATTCCTTCTTTGCATTTCAACCACTCTTTCAAAAGTATATGTAAAGTAGATGAGTCAACATATTGTTTATTTAAAACTAAGCTTTCAGTAATAGTTCAGAGATTACTACAGAAAGTTAGTAAGTGGATCCCGGGGGCAAAGAAAACTAGATTTTTTTCTTTTTTGGTTCCCCTAAGACTCATTTCCAAGCCCTATGGGGGTTTATCCAGCAGACCTTCAAGTATACTTATCTTTTCAGATTCCAATTAACTCGTGCTGTTCTGTTGGTTTTAATTCAGGCCTGTGTTGCTCATCTCCGGAGAAGAAAACCAACATAGGAAATGAAATTAAGCAAAATGATGGCTGAGAATTTGTTTTAAAAAAATTTGCCCCCAAGAAAGTGAATGAATATCTGAAGCTACTTTGACTATTATAAACAGAATCTCTGATAAACTCATAGTGTCTGGGCTAAGGGGTAACAACAAAGATAGATGCCCACCGACAGGCTCTGACAGAATCTGGGGCTGTGCTTGGCAAGCCTGCTAGAGACAAACCAAATGTCTTTACAGCACACCCAGGGACTAGGGAGGCAGTGGGCAGGGCTGCTTTGCTTTACTGCTCCCCCTCCTTCTTTCTGCCTTGTATTCACATCTCTCTCATTTCTTTCCTATTAAGCCAACTCTGAAGCTGTCGGAAAGAGGATTGGCTATAGTTTCTGTCAGCCACCTGGCAGCCCTCAACCGCAACTAGCTTTTTACGTAAACTCATCGCTGGCTTCAAAAAGCCAGGGGGAAGGGAGCGGGGAGAATGGGAAGAGAGAGAGATGGAGAGAGGTGGGGGGGAGGAGGAAGATAGATAACATCCAAACAGTAGGGAGGCAGTGCCGAGGCTTCTAGTTTCTTTATAGGAGATACAGTCTCCCGTAAATATGCCTCAGCAGGCTGACAGGACTTGGAAGGGAACCTAGACTTGAATCAACCATGAGTAACAGCCTTTGAATAGGATGACCGCAGCTGGTCACACACTTTAGCGAGGCTTAGACTAAACACTGTGGCCTGTGTGCCTTCTTTGGTGTTTATTACATTCCATTCGTAAAATCCCCAAAACATTTATATTTTTTCCTATGCATGCAAGTTTGTGTTATATCATTTCCATGCAGGCAAATGGCAATTAAAATATTAGCTAACATTTATTAGTGTTTACCATGTCCATATACCCAGTGTTAAACTGAGATCCTTACTTGTCTTATCTCAGTTTATTTTTTATTTATTTTTATCATTTATTTATTTATTTATTGGTACTGGGAATCGAACTCAGGACCTCGTGCTTGCCAGGCAGGCGCTGTGCTGCTGAGCTATCTCACCGGCCCCTCTCGGTGTATTTTTACAGCAACTCTGTAAGAAAAGGTCCCTTTAGGACACTAGTCTCCTTATTTAATTAATGAGAAAACTGAGGATGACTTACCGTGGTGGTAGAAGTAATCTTCAGTCCCAGTATTTCTGGCCATAATGCCATTTTCTTTCTCCTTATCCAACACTACTCTGAGAACAAATCTCAAGACCTTACTTTTCTGAGCCTAAGATTCCTCACTTTAATGAGGGAATTGGATGACACTACTTCCCAGTTCTGAAGTGGTCTGCTAAATAAAGGCCCACTGAAAAGGAGTGCTCCTGGGAACTTTTTCAACTCTCTGAAAAACCCTGCCAACTCTACTTAGACAGTGGACAGCAGAAGACAAACTTGATCTTAATTAAGTGAGCTCAGGATCTATAGCCGGATCTCAGTCATTTGCTCAGAATGTCGACTCTTTGTAAATCAGTGTACCTATGGTTTCCTCCTAAGGGGTGAATCTTAGAATGTCTGCTTTCTTAGCTCAAGAAAAGAATCCCTCCCTAGAGTCCATGAACTAGCTACAAGCCTTTCCTTTGGTTCCTTTTATGAAAAACTCATAGGAGTGGTCAGGATTCCCCACAGATATCAAATTCATGGATGCTTAAGTTCCTTATATAAACTGGTGTAATATTTGCATATAACGTACAAGTATTTTCTTGTGTACTTAAAATTATTTCTAGATTACTTATAATACCTATTGCAGTGTATAAGTTATGGTTGTTATATAGTTTAGCTTAGGGAATAATGTCAAGGAAAAAGTATATACATGTTCCCCTGGTGTCACATAGCTCCTATTAATAGTCCTGGTCCTAACTGCCAAGTTGCAAATTTCAAAGCCAGAATCATGCCATAATTCCATGCTTGATATATTTCAAAAGATTAATAGATTTAACACAATGTTATTTGCCCTTTACTTGTCAATAAATGGTAAGAAAACACTCCAAAAGGAGAAATTCTGAAACTCTCCTCTGT
Organism: Erethizon dorsatum; assembly: GCA_028451465.1. Classification (NCBI taxonomy): domain Eukaryota; kingdom Metazoa; phylum Chordata; class Mammalia; order Rodentia; family Erethizontidae; genus Erethizon; species Erethizon dorsatum. The sequence goes on from CM051833.1 coordinate 102,069,918, forward strand.
AACCAACCCATTCTCAACCTGTTCTCAGTATGTGATTTGGCCATTTGGAAAATGCAAATGTTTTATCATTTCCAAAGTTCGGTCAAATTTAAAGTTCATCACTGGTAACAGCATTTTTATTCATCTGCACCCCAATGTGCTTGAGTAGGGAATAGTATTGGAGATGGAAAAAGTATGGTACGTAACTTGGCCTGAGATGCAGCTGTGGGTGGTGCTTCAGCCTGTCACCTGGGTTTCCCCATGAGACTGGAAACACACACATGTGAATGTCCTCATTATGTTCGGCAAAGCAGTCAATGGCTTCTTGATGGCCTAGAGGCAGCTTACAAGATATCTTCGCATTGCTTGGCATTTCTTGTTATTAAACACACTAAATACTGGGCAGAGAATTCTTTACAACAGGAATTGGACTCCAGTTTTCCTAAATGTGGTGGACATAGCTCTTCAACCAAATCCCATTCCATCTGGTCATAAACCAGACAAGCCAGCTATTGCAGACAGACAGCACTGAGGAGACAAAAGATGCTCTCTTTAGAGGGGGAAGTTGGTTCCATAGAAATATTAAACTTTCACTATTTTTTAAAAATATGGTTCCATATGGAAAATAGGATTGGCCTATATACCCTTGACCAAAATCTTATTTTCAGTTCTAAAATTAACAAGAACAAGGAGGCTGGGGTGAAAGCTACCCTCCATCATCTCCCTGCAGGTCACAACAGCAGGTGTGCCTATTTTCAGAGGTAAGTGAAATATTTGCCAAGTCATTTGGCACGTTTCAACTCAAAATGTGCCAAATTACCTGTCAAAGCTAAACAGTCTTTTTAAAAGAAAGATAAATGTCCTTCCATACACATTTGCATGGACCCACAGTGCCATCCAGTGGCTCATTATGCTGGTCACACATGTGGAGGGCTCCAGGTGCCTCCCAGGGTTTGGATCCAAGCTGGTCACCTTGTGATGGCATTGGTTCCTTTGGTGTCCAGAGCCCTTGGGAGTTTATAAGATACAATGCATGCATGTGAAATGAGCTATGTTGGAGGAGGGCTTGTGTCATGGCTTGGATGTCATGCTTCTGGTGTCCTGGTGGGAACATGAGCTGCCTATAGGATTTTCCAACCAGCAAACATCAATGTAAGTTCTTCCATTGGATCAACATCAAGGGAAACCCACTAAAATTCACCCGGTGTTTTTGTGTTTAGTCCCTAGGCTTCCTCCCATTCTGGAGAACTGGGCCAGCTAGAGAAAGGTGACCTACTTTTCCTTGCTTCCACATGGGAAAGAGTCTTCATTTTAAAATCCCCTCTTCGTCTAATCTCTCCCTTAAAATGCCTTTTTAAGGGATTAAATTCCTCTTTCAAAATGACACAAGTAGTTTGAGGCCATGTAAGTTGTTGGAAAGTAGGTAAAGAGGAGGGGAGGAAGGTAGGAAATGAAGGAAGGAGGAAGAGAAGGATAGAGAAACCAGACTTGATTTTAGTGGGACAAACTGGAGGGTTAAGCTGGTACTGCTTCTTCTAATGACAGTGTCTAAAAACTGTAGAGCAAATGGGGCTTTTGAAAGGAAAATGGCTCGTATCACGACAGGGCAACTGTATATAACTGTAAAGTGAGATGTTTATTTTCGGAGAGTAGCTGTGCAAGGCTCACGAGGTGGACCAATCAAAATGTCTCAGAACTGCCGTACACAACCACCAGATTAGTTCTGAAGCAGAGTTCTCACTGAGGAGTGTTGCAAAGAGGAAACAAGAATCTGAAAAGAAATCGATGATTACTACAAATAGGTTGGCTATTTTCCCTTTGGCTTTTCCAGAGTAGCTTGATGGAGACCTTAAAATGGGTCAGCCTCAAAACCTCTGAACCTATGAGACCAGATTTAGATATTTCAGCTTGTCATTTCTTCATCTTTTAAAAAAGATCCCATGAAGAAAATATCAGCTGCTCTCATTAGCAAGCTGGTTCCTTCCCAAATAAATTAATCCACCTGGCTCTAATCTCGAAGGACCTGAGTGGACCACACCAATAGGGCTCTACCCTCCATTCCTCATTTGCTATTTAATCATTTTGATTTAATACACTTCATGAAATAATGAAGAACGAGGGAAACTTACAGATCATCAGTTTGACTGATGTATTTCAAAGTGTTATACAACAGTGATCAGATCTCCTATTTTAAAACTCTTTGGGAACTGGGTAGTCCAGGAAAGCAATTGCTTGGTGATATTCCTAAAGTCATTTAGAAGGTCCTGTTTCAACCCCAGAAAAAACTGCTTTTAAGGCTCACTATGGGGCCATTTGTGCTTGGCATTCTCTGTGGATGTATAGTAGACACTTAAGTGTCTCCACAAATTTATTCTTCCCTTCTTCTTTTAGTAACAGACTCTTCTTGAATTTTAGTAGTGTACATGGTTGTTCATAAATCTACATTTTATGAGTTATGTGGTTAGATTTCAACCAATGGACATGAAGCAGATACCTTATCTACTGTTAGATTATGTAATTTTATATGTTTATACAGCTTTTTAATAAATTTTATACATTCCTGATTGTATATCAAATCTCACTTTGTTTATCAAATCTCATCCAAGCTATCAAATCTCACTTTGTTTATCACCAATTTCAAGATGATAGGGTAAATTTGTGTCAAAGATTTTATCATTTTCATATCACTAGGATACAGGAATTCTTGGTAAGAATTGGAAATCAGGAGAATTTCCACTTTCCACTGTTTCCTTTAACTTCTCAACTATGAAATTGTCAAGACAAGTAACAATATGCCAGATGTTCTGCTTTTAGCAGATTAGCAAGCCCAGCTAATCTGGGCACATGTCCAACTAGAGTACTGAAGTAACTCAACAAAATTCTTCATGTCCTATAGTACCACCTAAGATTCTAGAAGTCTATATCTAGTGCTGAGATTGTGGCAGTGGTATATGATAATTTTGATATTACTTTGGTTTCACTTTCCTTTTATCCTCTGGCAAAATTTATTTGCCAAGATTTATCCTTTGATTTATGCATCTTTATATAACTCTGAACTGGGTTACTTTGTGGAACAACCCATACAAATGCCATTTGACACATGTAATCTTTAGGAACAAGATAAGTAACAGGATAAAAGACCATAGCAGTGATTTTCTGTATGCATGGAAATTGCCCATTTTAAGAGGGCCTGCCTAGGGTTGTTATATGCCATGTTAAATCCTCCCCAATGCCTTCCTGCTTCAGAAATTTTATAGTGAATCTTGGGAATGCTTCAAAAGCGACTTTGTGCCACTTTATTGTACTGATAAAAAATGGATCAAAATTAAGTGATACTCGATTTTGCATTCAGATGCAAGCAGAGGAACAGGTAAGTGTTCAGTCTTTGGACATCGTGCCCAGAAGTCCGTGTGAGTGTCGGCAGTGTGAGCCACACAGTAAGTGTGTGAAGGGTGAACAGGACCATTCTGAAATGAAACCAGGGTAAATTCGCTGGGCAGAATCACAGATGACTGACATCAAGCTGTGCAATATTAGGGGTCTGCAATTTCAGCTTCACAAATACAAGCACACAGACATCCACTATGACAATCAACTTGTCATATAACAGTACACTGCTATACATCTGTCTGGTTCCAGGAAGAATAATTTTCTTCATTAAACTTGTCAAAATCTATGACAGCGGAACCTTTCCTTTGCAAGGAGAACAGCAGGCCAGGGATATAGCTCAGCAGCACAGTGCCTGCCTGCAAGGAGAATAGCATCCCAGGAAAGTCACTAATCATCTAAGTAAAGGTAGGGCCTTGGAAGAAAATGATTTCTCTTGCTGGTACTAATGCTCTTGAAGTGGCAAGATCTTAGAATAGTGACCCAAGAAGCTTCTCCTATGATATATCTGCATCAAGCTATCTACTTTTACTCAATATGACAATGTTTACTTTGCTTATAATTATATCGGCCATAACCTACTAAAATTTTAATATGACTAATTGTTTTCAAATACCTCTTACATCACTGAGTCCCCATAATAGCCATATGAAATTGTTATATCTTATTGCCTTCATTCAGTATCTGGGGACACTAAAAGACAAGAAATCCATATCCCTTGTTAGTGAACAAAGTGACTAAGACCTTTAAGGTATTCTGACTCCTGACCAAAATTCTCCACAAACAACACTCCATTTTTTTCTCTCTCTGAAGTTTAGCAAATTTCATCTAATGATTAGTCTTTCAGCCCAAAGAGGCTGCCCTGTCTCCTGCCTTCACATTTGTATCTCAGCCTCAGCCATAAAGTAAGAGATGAGGTATCTGCATCACATTCATTGGTTAAAATCTAGCCACAGGGCCAGTGATATAGCTCAGCGGCATAAGCCCCTGCCTGGCAAGCATGAGGTCCTGAGTTCTACTCCTGGTACCCGCATTAAAAAAAAAAATCTAGCCACATACCTCATAAAATATAGATTTATGAACAACCATGTGCACTACTAAAATTCAAGAAGAGTCTGTTACTAAAAGAAGAAGGGAAGAATAAATTTGAGGAGATACTTAAGTGTCTACTATACATCCACAGAGAATGCCAAGCCCAAATGGCCCTATGGTGAGCCTTAGTTGGTGTGAAACAGATTTAAAAACAACTTTTTCTGGGGTTGAAACAGGACCTTCTAAAGGACTTTAGGAATATCAGCAAGCAGTTGCTTTCCTGGACTACCCATTTCCCAAAGAGTTTTAAAATAGGAGATCTGATCACAGTTGTATAACTTTGTAATATATAAAATTGTATCAAAAAAGTTTCATAATCTTTTGAGCAAAGTGCAAAATCCACTTTAACAGAAAATGAGCAGGCTTGCATTAAAATGGGAGAGAAGGGGCATGAGGAGTACATGCCACGGGAAAACCTACTCCAGAGTTAAATGAATGACCTCAGTTCTACGTTTTTTCACACCTTTAATCTCACAGTTCCCCCAAAGCTTTGCATGTGAAGCCCTGGGTCTTGGTTCACAGGGTGAAATAGGTTGCATCCCGGGGCTGTCCGCTCTCTTCTATTGGGAGGGCAGTTTCAAAAGAGAATTCCACAGGCCAAAAGAGAAAGCATAGTGAATAATGAAGGGCAAAGAAAGGTAGAACTGAGAAAATAATTTATGTCGTGCAAGAACACAGCACAGGAAGGGGAAAAGGTACAGCTAATAGTGGTGGATGATACAGAATTCTTTCTTTGACTGCTTCCTCCCATCTTTGGGATTTTGGTTTCTCTCATTTCCACTTACATTCATCTCCCCCTCATTGTGACTTTTTGTGTTTTCCCTGGATTCTGAATCATCTTACCTTGCGTCTCTAAACTGTACCAGTAGCCCTTTAACAGCCACAGTGTATGCATGCCTATAAAAACAGTCCTGCTGCATCTCAAAAGGTAAGGGCTAGACTCATTCAATTAGAGTGGAGAATATTGTGCTTCTCTTTTGGGAGTTTCTCTGGCAGCCCCACGACAAAGGAAAGGGAGCCAAGGGTGGGATGAAATTTTTCCTTTTGCCTAACCATAAGAGCCCTGGCTTCCCATTTCACAAGGCATTGCCTTTTCCACTCATCAGAGTAAAGCACAGCCCCCGGGGCAATCGTGTAATTATACACAGCTCTGCTCTTACAAGGCCCTGTGCAGATTGAGCACATTTATCAACTCTTCACTTATCTAGGATGATTATTTTAAATATAGTAAAATTTACATCCTTAAACAAAACAAAACAAAACAAAACAAACCCAGTGGGTTGTTCCCCCACTGACAGTTTGGTCCGAATAAGGTCTGAGTACCCAACTGAGCCTCCAGGCCGAAGTGAGTGCTCCCCCCAGCTCTGTCTTTCTCACTCTGGAGCATAGCTGCTGTTACTTTCTAGTGTGTTCTTATACAGTAGATGAACTACTCCTACACATCCTTTCAACTCTGGAATCCTTTGGAGCTTTCTCTCTCCTTCTGAGATTCAGATGCACCAGCAAGCCCACTGCTCCAGCTCCCTCCACAAATAATGACGCCAACAGTAACATATCAGCTCTGTAGTTGTACAATACATGCTTCTGGATCGCTTCTGGACTCCGGATGCCTCGGTTGCTCCACGCCTCCCGCTGTCCCTGCCTCTCCTAGGAGAGCTGAGAATGAATGCTCTCCTCCCCGGCCTGGCGCCCAGGCCGCTGGCCTCTCATGAGGCCTCCTTTTGCAGAACGAACTGAGATGACAGAGAATCCCCAAGGGTCTCTGGGTGCCTGATGTGCTCTGAGCTCCTGGCCTCTCCCCTTCCACTCCTGCCCACTGCAGTGGCACCTCACCAGGGACGGGCCTCCAGCCTGCGGCGTTCTCCTTAGTGTTGACAGCTCCTCATTCTAGTCACTGGTACTCCTGGAAGACGAGGCCAATTCTGAGCCCTCCTTTGGCAGAAAACCAAGATGCCCTGCCTTCCTCTTGCAAGTCTTCTAGGACAAGGAGTCTTGTCACTTAAATACTTGTCACCAGAGGATAATGGTCCACATTCTTATCTACTGAAGAAGAGGAGGAAGATGGCTAGTATTTTATGAATGCACATCTAGGCCCTATGCTAAGCTAGAAGTTTTTCTGTTAGTGCCAGGGGGGTCCCGCATGTGTTGGCCCTAATCTTCACTATAATTCCATTAAAAATATGTGAAAGTACAGCCAATCAGGGTCATATATGCATTTAATTTGTGTTAACTCAAATATACATGAAATAAAATATACAAAATGATATTTCTCATATATAATTATATATACTCTATATATTTATTCTAAATATGTTATATACCTATAAACTTTATATTATACACATATAAATATATATTATGATACAACGAAAACACCAGGCCCGGGGCCAGTCATTGCTGAAGAGCACCCAGCTACCAGGCAGCCCTGCTTGACTTTTGACTCAGCCATGTCAGAATGAATATTTACCCATGGTCACTACATGAATGGAATTCTTGCTCAGACCTTTTCTTGCCAAATCCGTAAGACCATGGATGCAAGATGTCTGCATTGTCAGAGGCTGTTGGCTGGGGATGCACCAAGAAGGGCATTATCTTTCTGTCTCACAAAATGTAGTAATGCATACTTAAGTGAGTTCTTTGGACATCACTTGTTTCTACCAGCCCTGATGTTACGGCTTGTGTCTAGATGTCTCCCCAAAGCCTCATATGGTCATAGTTGGGCATTTTCAGAGGAGGCTGGATCTAGAGTGTGTGATGCTGGGATCAAGGCTGTGTGATTACTAAATTAGTCCACTGATTGGTTTGGCATAGTTCTAGGAGTGGATATTGGGAAGGCCTACCTGGGTGTGACTGCTAATCTCCCATAGGGCAGGTAGCCTGGACAGAACATAAAGGACAGAAAGAGGGCTGCTATGGCTGCTTGTCACTTGCTGCTTTGCTGCCCTCTGCCCTCCATGAACTGTTTCTTCTCTGTAATGCCCCTTTGCTGCATCACTCTTCCATGGAGCCAGACAATTATGGACAGAAACCTCTACAAACTGAGCTAAAATAGACCTTTCCTCCTTTAACTCTGGATGTTGGGTATTTTGTCTCAGCAATGAGAAAAGTAATTAAGACACATGGGAAGAGGGAAATGGTCAGCATTTTGCAGCCCACTGCTTCAGAGATAGAGAAACTAATTTTCCCACCTCTTCCTAGAGTCTCATCCTGGCTGTATCTGCAGCTAGTTTCAAGGAGCTGGAACAAATCATTTAACTCTTCTGGGCCTCAGTGTCCTTATCTGCATAATGAGATCATTGAATCTGATATTCTTTCTTTTTCCTTCTAACTCTAATACTTTGTAGTTCTTTCCACAAAAAACAATATTTTCCATCATGCACCTGGCTCCTGTTGCTGCCCTAAGATGAGGCCCAAAACTGTCTGGACACACCTTGAGGGGAGGCCTTCCAGCTCAGACTTGGTGGCTCTTCCGCGTGACAGCCTGCAGCACTCTCTGATGTGTCAGGGAGAATACTGGGGCTCCCTCACTCTGGGGGACTCAGTCTAGGATGAAAGCTACGGCAGTGACAGTGTAAAAGACAACTTCTCTCCTGTCAAAGCTAGCATGTGCTTCTTTCCCCCCCATCCCGCCTCCTCATCTTTATCTTCATTTTCTTTTCCTTTTTTTTTAAACTGATTTATTTCACATATTTTTGCACAAAGCTAAAGAAAGAATAGAAGGGAGAGAAGAAGGGATAGATGGTAGGAAAAGGAAAAAGAGAGAAGGGAGAGGGAAGAAAGAAGAGGGAGAAAAGAGGAAAGGAAAGGCAAGCAAGCAGCTCTCATGGAAAGATGGAGTCTTGTCAAAGGTCAGCTTGTATTTGCTTCTGAGCATAAGACAGATTCACAAGTAGAAAAATTACGATCAATGGGTCCAACTTTTCATCTTTAAATGATTCAGACAATCTCTGAATCTGAGCAGGATTCAGACATGTCCTACACAGCAAAGAGCTCCTGCATCTGGGCTTTCTCTCCCTATAACGCCAATGAATCTGAAGACAAAACTTGATTGAACCATTTACGTGCTCCTCTGCATCCAAGCTGCTCTGGGATCAGACATCCTCTGACTTCTCTGCACTAATGCATCTCGTCAAGCCCACTTGACGCACTGCTCTGCCCAGCCTGCAGCAGGCATCTCCTGGGATGGCTAAAAGCAGATTACGCTCTTGCTCATTTTGAATTTGCATCCAGATGAAATTCAGCTCAAGGATACAACAAAGACAGCCACAGAACATAAAAGCAAAGGAGGTTTCACAAGGAAAGCAACCACTTCCCGGAGGAGCAGAGAAAAAGAAAGAGGAGCTCACCTCACTTTGGTTGACATTAACTGAATTTTCGGGCTCTAGAAGGCCCACTGATCACCTTCTGCTCATAACATCTGGTCCTAGTAGCATCTCCCCCTTAATATCTCTCTGGATTCTGACCGTCTTCCCCACACTCTGGAGGTTGGAAGCACTGTACACTTTCCTTTAAGGAGAACCGCAGTACTCTCTTAGACATTTACTACTTCCTGCTGTGACTTACTACTATGGTAATATCCCTTTCTATTCTGAAAATTCCTTAAGGGCAGGAATCTCTTGAGAAATATTACCTAACTTGAAATTAAGTGTAAGTTTATAGATATAGACTAGACATATGTATATGTGTACTTATAAATTAGGTATAATCTTCCACAGTGCCTGGAACACAGTAGGAATTTAATTACTATCTAGCAAGATAAATAGCTGATGAATGATAAACTTGCTGTTATGGCTTGTATCTAGATGTCCCCCCAAAGCCTCATTTAGTCATAGGTGGGGCTTTTTCAGAGGTGGCTGGATCTAGGTGTGCTATGCAGGGACCAAGGTTGTGATGTTGGGGTTGATTCATGGTGCAATGCTAGGACTAAGGGCGCCCCACCTTGGGTGTGAGTGCTACCTGCCCTAAGGGTGGGTATCCTGGATAAAATATAAGGGATAGAAAGAGGGCTGCTGTCGTCTTTGCTTGTCGCTCACTGCTTGCTTGCTGCTTGTTGCCTTCTGCCTGCCCTATTTTGCTATGGACTATTTCTCCTCTGTGATGCCCTTCTGCCGTGCCACCCTGCCTTGGAGCCAGCCAACTATGGACTGAAACCTCTATGAAATGTGAGCCAAATAAACCTTTCTTCTTTAACTTTGGGTGTCAGATATTTTGTCTCAGCAATGAGAAAAGTAACCAAGACACTCGCTGAATCTGTTGCTGGCCCCCTTACTAGTCTCTCATTATATGAACTTTTGTTTTGCTTTAAGACAGAATTTACCAAAAAAGAAAACCTAGAATAAGAGATGACTAACTTCTCCACTGACTTTCAGACCAGACCTGGTGGTGGCTTGGCTGTCACTTCATTGCTCCTCCTCCTCTTCTCACCTATTGTGTTTGGGAAGTGCAAATTCATTAAGCAGAGGAGGACAGAGCTCACCCCCCAACCCTGCATACTATGTGTAGCAATTACCCTCTTGCAAGTGTCTCTCCATTGGCAGAGTAGAAGTTCAAAAAGCCTTGCCTGGTTGCTGACTGGCATAGAAGGTGGCAGCTAATAAGGCAAGGCAGCTGCAGGGTCTGCAGCTGGAGGCTGGTTAGGGAAGGGGTGGGAGCTGATGCTGCTTCCCTAGCATCCCTTGACACACAATCTGGTGGATTATTGACAATGCTGAGTGATGCGGATGGCATTTATTAGTTTTCAATAGCTGCTATAAAATGAACATCACACCATCTGCAAAATTAGGATTCAGAAGCAGCCCTGGATATTATAATATTTGTGGCTGCTTCTGCTATTATATAAGATTTTACATTTTATAGTCTCCCCATGGGACTAGAGGCATAAATTAAGTTACATATTTAGAAGCAGTAAATAAACTTGGAAGAGCAGTGGTACAATTAATGAATGGACAGAAAATTACATATGGGAGGAGAAATCATTTTTCTACATAGTCAGCAGCAAAATGGGGTTTAAACAATCTCCTGCCACTATCATTAAGACAGTCATAGCAAAAATAATATACTGGAACTCATAGGAAAGATATTTTAGAAAAGTGAATAAACAACTCCATGTATAGAAGAAAGATTTGGGGACTAATAGACTTCCTCTCCCTTACTGTTCCATTGGACTGTGGAGCTTGTCTAATTATTCAGAAGCATCCTGCTGTACTATCTCCAACAGAGTAATTGTCTTGATCAGAAGAATTCCATAGAAAGCATTCCAAGGCCTGATTCTAGTGCCACCCAATTTTCTAGCATAATTACCATATTGTGTCATGTTCCCTTAACCCCACACTCCTAATGAAGACATAATCACATCATGATTCAGTGATGCAATAGCAAATCAGGGTCAATCAGTGTTAGTTCAAATTCCCTGGCTTGACTCACAGACCCCTACTGGGCAGGACCATCACCCTTCAGAATGAGTTACGTTCAGTGATTGGAGGAGGAGGACAGAGCTCTTGGTGTTGCCCTGGCCCTGGTTAGATTTCAAAGAAACCTCAGTTTCTTGTATTAGTCTAGAAAGTTCTCTCTCATGTCCTCTGCCACATGCCCTTAGTGACACATTATATAAAAGAAAGCTTGTCTCTCATCTTTTCTAGCAATACTATATTTTGCCAATCCACGTTAATTTGTGATTGTGATTGTGCCTAATGCTTTGGTACAAATGGTTGTTAGAGTGTGACGCTGGCAAAAATCAGTCTGGGGACCCTACAAGTCTAGCCCTCACAATCAAGTCTGGGAGACCTGCTTACAGGGCAAGAGGAAGCTGTGGGTGACAAGAAGTGAATGTTTTCATATTGTGACCCACCAGGACAAGACCACCACCCATCCCCTAATTCCCTCTTCCAGATCCGCTTTTTCCTTCCAGCGGCACCCCGCACCTATCAAACCTCACCCCATAATGCTGGTCTCTCCTGATTCGCCTTTGACAGGCTGCTATACTAATGGTGGTGGGAGCCTTAGGAAACCAGTCCCTGAAGTATCATTGAGCTGAAACCTAATCCAAAGATAGAAAGGGCTCTGGCCTGCTGCTTTGTATTAGAACAAAAATAATCATGGTAATAGCTTGCTTTCTCCTTGATACCTTTCATTCAATAATGTCAAGCAATTTGTACGCAAGTAATTAAGAAAACACTCCTTTGTGGTAAGTTACTAATTTAGCTCCCATTTTAAAGAGAGACAGAAAGAGGCTTAATGATTTTCCCCAGAGGACAGTGAAGTAGGTAGCAGAAGCATTGGGTATGCGGTGATTTGTGGCATAAGATCTCTCGTGTTCAACTCTAATCCCCAATATTGGGCTCACAAAATTGCTTTGCAGCGGGAGTTGGTCCCGAGTCTCTTGGGTGGTGTCACTGTGTTCTATTCACGAGCGGAGCCCTGCAGTTTCGCCACGAGACAGCTGCGTTTCATAGCTGTTGGTGAATATTTCTGAACTCTACTTTTATCACATGGTGTATATCATTCCCCTCGCTGGCATTTCCAATCACCGAGAGCAGCAGAACCATGGAATGAATTGGAGTACTGTAGCTTTTTCCTCTCACTGATTTGGGGGGAGGGAAAGAGCGAGTGGGCAGGGAAGAGGGTAAGGTGGAACCTCCTCATCACACAACTGGATGTTTCTTGTCCCTCTGAAATGTTTATTCAAGCTCCAGATCTCTCCATAATACCTGCCTCTGCAGCCTCTTCGACAGGCCCCACTGCTTCTGTCTGTAGAAAACCCGGTACATAGATCAAAATGGACAAGTGACCGAGGTGACCAAAGCATAGGACCCTGGCCTCCACCTACCTACACTCTCATGTCTTCTACTCATAGACTCTGAAATTCCTTAGGAATAAGTTTTGGACGAGGAGTAGAAAATGATTTTCAATATTAGAAATAGCATTATTTCACGGTGGTGGTCACTATTTATAATTATAATTTTCATGTTGAAATGCTGTGTATGTTGAAGCTGTTGTTATTGGACGATATGCCGGTAAATTTCTATTTCATCCATATGAAATGTAAGCTGACAGAGGAGAAAAGACAATTACTAGATTGAGTTTAAATGCGTTTTTCACTGTGAGGCAGAGCGAGAACTCGGAGAATACTGGGTGAAGGTATAAAATCTCTTTGTGAAGTAGACAGAGAGGGAAGATAGAATTTATTGTTGCTATTAAAATAGTTGTTGGTGCTCTTGAAGGTAACTATGAGCTGTGTTCTTAAATAACTTCAATAATTATAGTAGTAATTAGCACAGGTAGGCATACATGAAAGTATAAACATGTGAGTAGATAAATATGCTGGCAACTACATAAATAAAGCACTCTGCAAGCATAAACTGCTTTATAAATGCTAATTAATTACATAAGTAGGCGTACAGGATGGAATGGTTATTCATATCACTGCAAAGATAAACAGGATCCACACACAGGCCGTGCATGCGGTAGAGGGAGGCTTCTCCCCACCTCCCCCTTCAGGCCTTCTACCACGCAGTCCGACAACCACCAGCCATTTAGACCCACTGAACACTTCAAATGTTGCTAGTCCTAAATGAAACGTGCTAAGAGTGGAAAATCAACACCAGATTTTGAGGACTTAATGTGACTATCTCATTAATAATTTTATATTGATTATAAATGTTAATGATAATATTTTGCATATCAGAGTTAAAGCATATTATATTCAAATAGGCTACATATTTCTCTTTGCCTTTTTACTGTGGGTACCAGATTATTTTCGGTTATGTTTGTAGCTTGCATGTTGCTGCTCTGGACTGTTGAACCTGAGTTCGTGGGAGCGTGAGAAGAAGGGGAAGACAAGGAGTAGCGATTGGGCTTTCAGGCCGTGCTGTGTTTCTGTGACCTCCTAGTTTATGAGCTATCAGGGAGAATAAACCAAGGCTGCTTTTTCACGCTGTGACGGATGATGCAATCTTATCCACCAAGGAGGGACAACTTTTGGTGCTAGGAATATAAAATAAAAGGACCCTAGGCTTGCTAAGATATTTGTGCTGACTATCTGCAAAGTTGAAACAAAGCAAACCACAGGATTATCATGGGTCACTTCTGGTTGGCACCTGACTGGCCCCCAAACATACCAGTTAATTATTCATGAGGTGCAAAGAGGGTGGGAACAAACAAGAGGGACACTAGCCTGGGAGGAGAAACAGGAGAACTCCTGAGGTAGTTTGTCTCAGAATTCAGCACACACTGGGCTTGCAGGGCACCTGTTGTCCGGAATGAGGAGGACTTACCAGCTGGTAAAGTGTTTGTTAGATAAAGGTTGACAATTGTGACAATGAACCCTAGTTATGTCTCTCATCTTTTCTAGCAATACTACATTGTGGCGATCTGTACCCCAGGTTATAGTGCTTAGTGGGGTCCGTGTGGGTTACCTTAAAGCACTTAAATGTCTATTTACAATTTAATTTCATAAACTTGCTTTCTAAATTCAAAAGGTTCCAACTCCAAGAAGGAACAATTAGCGAGATTATATTAACTAGTGCAACACTCTACAACTGTGTGCAAATATAGTACCCCAAGATTAATTCATTAGAATGTAACAGATTTTAAACTATTGAATCCGATTCCAACTTGGAAATGGTGAATACAATCGTACGGAACTAGAATATCGCATCCTCCTTTCAAAATCACAGGTGCTGTGGGTGGCCAGGCTCAGGAGAGACCTTTTAAAGGTCTCGCCTTTCTCCGGGATGTGTGTCTTTCAGGGCGCTTTAGTGTTCAGCCAGTCCAGCCTCACTCTGATCCTATTTTGACCTATGAGGCATCTAAGGCCCAGAAAGGAAACCAATTTGTCCAAAATGACACAACTCCTCAGGGCTGGCCCAAGACTGGAAAATGTCCCTGGCCAGCCCCGCTTCTAGTAGTGCTCATGCAGAGCCAGAGTGCTGGAAGAGGTTCCCATGCTGTAGGGCAAGCCATCTAAATGTCACAAGTGGAGCTAGTAAACTGTGAAATGTAGTCCACCCTCCTCCCTTGACAAGCACAACCTCCTAAAGGCCAGTAAGCCAGCTCCCATGGCAGAAATCTTGGATTTCTCTGTGCACCCAGGATGTGATGCAGAGGGAGATGCAGGCTCCAGGGGGCACAATCAAGTGGCTCTGCAGAGACAGCCAAAAGAGCACCAGAGTTGGGTCCTCTAACTCACAGCCAGGCAGGGCCCTAGGACCATCGTTTAAGAGAATTCTCTGCCCTGATTCCTGGTCCTGGGTGCCTTTCTGCATTGTAGCACTCCCTTCTGAACAATTCAGTGTACATAGAACCCTATTTTACCCCAATAATAATTGTTACTCCTGCCAAGGGAAGAAGTTTTGGGTCTCAGAAAAATAAAAAAATAAAAAAGAGCTGGAGCCCGAATTTTCTTATTGTATTCAGGTCTTATTGCTGCCCCACATCTTCTCCCATCATTTCACAGACACGTGTGCACACACACACATGCATATACATACTCTGAAACATGTACACTGAGACACACACACAGACACACATATGCACACCTGGATAATTATGGGCAGAGCTGGGAATCCACCACGAGGCACAGTAATCACTCTCTTTCCTGTCATTTGTTTGTTTGTTTTGAATCACTAGAACTCTACTGATTTGCATGTTGTTTTCATAAATTTACATAGTGGATTCAAGAGGCCCTCTCTCTCCTGCATCCTTCACTGCTGCAGAAATGTGGCCAGCTTTCCCTGCACTGCAAGGCATACAAAGGGAGGCTTTATTTCCACAAACATTTATTACAATGGACATTTTAAATGCTACAGAACATAGAAGGATTTTCTTTTAATTAAAGTACCAGTGTGGGGAATTTTTATAAAGCCATCCCTTTCTTAGTGTGGTCATTGGGCAGCTTGGAAGCCTGGGAGCCAGTGCTGAAGGGAGGCACAGAATGTCCTGTTCTGGGAGGGATATTTTTAAATGATCCATCTGGGACAGTCTCTAGAAATCCTTTTGGCCCCTTCTGTCCTCTGGACCTCTGCAATCCTGCTCTCTTGCACACCAGAACTCCCACGGTAATGCTGCCAGCAATGCTGGGGACCCCTGCCCATCTGGCTTGGCTCAGGCTCCCTGGTCCCTAAGTGAGGCTTGGAATACCGTGTGAACGTTCCTGTTTTGGTTTCACTTTTGGAATAATGACCACACTGTGCAATGCCACCTGATTCTAATCACTCAAAAGAATTCAGAAAAAAAGTGTTTTCAGCCCCGTATGTGAATGTTATATTGCGACTCTTGTTGAAAATTAAATCATATGTGCACAGTCCTCATTGGCTCTCACATAATGGCCTTGCCTATATGCAGTCCCTCCCTCCCTTCAGTCTAATAAGTCAGCCATTTACCTTTGGCGTATTCCTCTTACCCTTCAACACTGGGCCATTCACAGAATGAAAAGGCCAGAGAAAAAGGCAGCCCATGGGACCTGGTTCTCCAGGCTTTGCATAAGGAGTGGCCAAAAAGAATGGAAGAAATGAAAGTTTACCTGTGGAAAGGGAGAAAGAACTGAAAAGAGAAGAAAAACATAGAGAACGACCTTTCTCCAGGCCATTGTTCTGCGAGCTCATATGGCCTGAGGGTGCTGAATCTCCCGTGGAGGAGTGGGAAGTTCAGGGGCCTGGGACTCAGGAGGACCCAGGAGAGCTCCCGGCTCCATCACATACCGGCTCTGGTCTTGCTTAGTCTTTAAAAATAGTATAGTAATACTGTGAAATCCCTGCTTGCAACACAGAGAAAGTGAGAAGATTAAATCATTGAATGTATGACTTTGGAGGGAGACTGAATTTGGGCTTTCTGAGATCGTGTCCCTGATACTTGCCACTGCCTTTTGCAAAGTGATGGAAAAGGAGCTTGAACTAAAGTGTTTTTTTGTTCCTTCTTTTTCCTTGAGCCAATCCACAAACATTTATGGATTTTCTACTGTGTGTTCAACCTACATTATGTAAACTATGGTATACAAATATACCCACTGTCTTAACCAACCTCTACCAGGGGTTACTAAGCTCCTAACAAGCTTCATTCACTTAAATTTTTTTATCTTTATGAATAAAAGCAAATCTATGCAGAATAATGTATCTCAACACACCATTTCAAAATTCCAAAGATAGTGATTCAACTTCTCATGTCAGGTCTCTGGCCATCTCCATCCCTTGTGACCTAAGCCGGTGGACACTTGTTTATAGAGGAGGTCTCAGCCAAGTGGCTACTCAACCAATTTAAGCAGTTGCACTTCCCTGGAGCACCCTCCTCTCTCAGCTTTTCTCATCTCGCTCTGCTTCTGTTTTATTCATCCTCCTTTCCTTCTCCCCCACACCCATCCCTTCCATTGCGTTCCCACTTTCCTACCTTCCTTCCTCCCATTTGTCTGTGTGTACCTCATAGGTGATCTTATCATTTCCAGTGTTTAACTCTGTTATATTTTAATAAATATCAAATTTACAACCATTTCTCAGAGATGCACATTAACATATCCAAATGCCTGGTTCGTGTTCCTTACTTGAATATTTCAGAAATTTCTAAATTTTTAACATTTAAAAATAGAAACCTTGATTTCTAGTCTCCAACCCTGCCTTTTCACCTCCATGTATCTTCCCTATGTATTCACTCAGACCTGGAGCAAAACCTCGGGATCATCCTTTATTCTTCACTTTCCTGCATACCCAACTTCCAATCTACCAGTCAGTCTTGTCAAGTAAATTGAAAATGTATCATAAACCCCTGTCTGTCTCCACCACCACCACACCTGTCCAAACCACCATCATCTTTCACCTGGCCTACTTCACACCTCCCAGTTGGTCTCTTTCTTTCCACTTTTGCCTCCCACTCAATTCATTCTCCACATGGCAGAAAAGTAAATTATAACATATCAGATCAGCTTGGTTGATGTCATTCCCTGCTTAAAAATTTTTAATAGCTTTTTACTTAATGTGGAATAAAATCTGATTTCTATACAGACTACTGGGCCTTGCATTATCTGGTCTCTGACACTTCGTTTCCACCTCATCTCATGCCAGGACGTCCCCTTCTTCAGGGATTTCTGGTAATACTAATCTCTTAGTTCCCCAAATGTATCCAACTCTATTCTGATTCAGCATCTTTTCATGCGGTAGTTTTTTCTATCTGTAGCATATTCCCCTTTTAATCCTTTGCAATTAAATGTTTAAAAGCCCTATTCTCAAGGCGACAGCTCCAACAATACCATTTAAAAATAGTTTCTCTCACATATTTTTATTACTTTCTATCTTTGCTTTGATTTGTTTCTTCATTACACTTGTCATGATTGTTAATTATTTTTTTCTACTGAAAAACTTTTTCATGAAACTCGTTTCTTCTGTGAACTGCAATAAAATGTAAGCCCTGTGAAGGAAAGAATAGACTGAGACTATCTTGCTCCCCATATCATATCGCCGCTGCTCAGCACGATGGGAATAAATGAGGAAATAAATGAAGAATCAGAACTTCCATAGTGTTATCAAGAGTTTTCATAATCCATTTCCTCAAATTGCAGTTCCAGTTTGACTTTAAGAGTTGGGAACTGGATTGTAGATCAGTGATAAAGCACTTGCCTAACAAGTTAAGGCCCTGGGTTCAATCTCCAGTACCTGGGAACATACTTGAAATGCTCTTCCTGTGAAAATTTCTAAGTAGTAATCGCTGCTAGATTCAAGTCCCGTATAGGCCATATTCATAAAGACAAGAGTCAGACACACTAAAAAAGGAGTGAAGTTGAAATGGTAAATATCTTATTTGACTTCTTCATGAAAAGTGTTTCCAAATAGATCTTCATAGAGAAAACCAACATTTAGTTACCTTAAATAGAATAAGGATTGTCTAATCAAGAACTTAGAAGGGTAAAAAGGTAGACTTTAAATGATAACTTAAAGGCAATAAATATAAATTTGTTTTGCTCTGTACAAACTAGAACAAAATGCCCTAACATTAGAATACATCTTCATTCATTCTATAGTTCAACTCTTCTTAGAATTTACAATAAAACAAGTTAATGCACTGACTAATCACAAAATTGTATTTAAATGATATGGACTAATAGCATACTGCACATACTTACCTTTTTTTTACCATTATGATCTATTTTGAATGACAACAAATTAGTGAAAAGTGGACACATTTTTTACAATGTTGAACTCTAGAAGGGATTTGGGGGAGTAGAATTTGATAGGCATCTTTGAAGAGATTTGTAGTCTCTTGATACATGATTTTTATACACCAATAACAAAAAATAATTAAAGTTTACTAAGCCTTATTCTATCTTATATCAAATGTAGAATGCACTTACCATTTCTAACAGAATGAATCTCAGGACAAAACCAGGCATATTTAGTGTTATCTCACTCTATATATAAGGTCCTCAGAAGGTTAAATAAATTGCCCGAGATCATGAAACAGAGATCAGCAGACCCAGGGTCGCTCTTCTCCAAAGCCCATGTTCTTAACCACTGTTTGCCTCTAAGACTGTTGACATTTTTTACTTTCTTTTCTGGTTGCAGGTTAGAGGTCTTTGCTGCCATCTACACTGGGTGCTCTTCTTCCCACATGCACTTGGAAGGGGACGCCTTTATGGGTCATGAAGTCCTAACAAGACTGTCTTGACAGAGTGCTCAGGGATTGCTATAGGTGGAGGGCTGCCCATCTTATACCTATCTAGAGGAAATTAGCCACACAGTGTTCAGTTGAAAGCCGTCTTTAATGGTCTGGGGCCCTGCTTTCCTACTTTACACTTGAGAAAATCAGAGAAGTGCATGATCTTGCCCACAGTCACAGACTCATAGTCAAGAGCCAGAACCGGAACTCTCTTGACTCCCAGTCCATACAGTGAAATAAAGGTAATATTCAGAATATAGTAACTTTAGAAAAATTGTCCCATGTGAACATTTCATAGACTGTACAGTAAATAATATGTATTTACAAAAGCAATGTAAATATTTTATAGACTAAGGCACAACTATGAAGAATTAACTCTATGGTCCCCGAGCAACGCAGCCATGCACAGTGGGCTGCAACAACGGTAGCCTGGTAGCCATTCCTAGATCCTCACTGCGTTTTCCTGCAGTGGTAGAGTTCAGACCACACATTCCCATTGCACAACTGCCTGGGAATACAGCTGGGGAAAGGACTGAGCAAAGAGTTTGCACAACCTGAGTGGTGTGAGGCTACCTCCAGGGGATGAGGCTCTGGCCACTCTAAAGGACCCAGACTAGAAAAACCAGAGATGGCCAGGCCTCTTGGGCCACTCTAGGGCACTGTGGCTTCAGCAGTGGCCATCCAGAAGCCACTCCTTCAGCTCAGTGTGAAGGTGAGGGAAACCACACTATAGCATTCGAGAAGGGAGGCCTGGCCTTCACCTGGGCCTTGGATCTGTAGGGAACAGTACGACTCAAGGAAATTCCTTTCCTTTTCTCAGATCATCTTTTTCCCAGACAGTTCCCTGTTAGTTATAATGTGGGAGGTCAGTCATCTACAGGTACAGAAAAGTGGGCCTGCCACAACAATAGCAACATAACTAGTGTTTTATTGTCATTAATTATTTGGTGTTGATTCTACCCTACAAAAGAAAAGTGCATCCCAGAATTAACAGTAAATGACTCTAATAATGGAAACCAGGCTCTCCTCTCTCCAAGACTACGTCATGCTTACTTTCTTGGTAATCTTATTAGTTCATCTTTCAGCTACTGGAAGGATATTCTTGGGCCTGTCCAGTTCTGGCTTCAACACCTGCTCTCTCCGGGAGACCCCTGATTGCTCCATGGAGGAAAACCAGCCCATCTCAGGCTGTGAAACAAGATGGGCCTTTCTCAGTGGACATGGGAAGACCAGGCAGAGCACACTTGTCTATCTTGCTACTAATCTCAGGATCTAAACCTGGCCTGCCAGTGAGTGGCTCGGCTCCTCCTGTCTTCCTGAGACCAAGGTCCCACCTCATGTCCCTATTCCAGGATCCAGGCCCTCATCTTTGTCTTCATGGCTGGTTCTTCCAATGATAACGAACTATGAGGAACAGATTGAGAAATTTTTAGAGGCCTTAAACACTCTAAATATCATGTAGTTTTTTTTTTTTCACTTCCTTCTTTTCTTTCCCATCAAATTTAAAATTCAAACTAAAAATTACTATATTGTAAAATAAAGTTTTGGAAATGTACATAGACACTGATGTTAAAGTACCTTTTTCCTAGATTCACTGAGAGAGAGAGAGAGAGAGAGAATCTAATGTGCTTTTGCTCCTCTAATAGCCTCCTGCCTCCTTTGCTGAGGCCTAGACTAGAGCGCTATCTCACCAGAGCCTAGACTCTAATCTGTGATCTTATTTCTAAGGTCAAGCACTGTGACCACCGCAGCATCCATCCCTCCTGACCTGCCTCCCTGTGACAGAGACTGAGCTGTTCTCAAAGCATGCTTCTCTTACATAGTTTTCAGTGGTGAGTAGAAGGTGGCTGCCTGGCTGAGGACTATTTCTCAGCTATACTTGCACCTAGCTGTAGCCATGTAACTAGTTCTTTCTAATAAAATATGTGCAAAAACCCCATGTGTCACTGTCAAGTTAAGGCTTGAGAAAACAGGTTCACAGAACAAAATCTGGTGTCCCTTGTTCCACTGGCTGGATGTAGACACTGACCAGTACTGGGGGAGTAGGGAAGCCATAGATGGAAAGAGTTTTTGTCTCTAAATCACCACACATAGGGAAGTTCCAGCTGATGAGAAGCCCCTTCTCCTCTGGGTTCTGAGTGAGATGGGAACTTCTGTTGTGCTTGAGCCACTGCATGTTTGGGGGGTACGTGTTATAGCATTTTACTCTGTGCTTATACTGCCTAAACCTGCCCATCACCAGTTCTAAGGCTCCCCTTTGCTCTGCTCTGCAGCAATTGTTTTTCAGCTGTTGCACAAGTAGTACTACCTTTAGAAGCAGGTAAATGTGGTCCAAATGTTTGGTTTCTTCCTAAGTACATGACCTTGAGTAAATCACGTTACCTCTGCAAATCAAGGATTTTATATCTTATATTTGCCTAGTGGTATTAACGTAAGTGAAGAACAAATAAGGTAAAATATATAAGGAGCCTATCAAAATGACTACATGATAGATCTGTGAGAAATACATTTCCCCCTCCCAATTCACTAGTAAGCCCCGTTAAATGAGGCTAAATCCCAAAACACCACTGCCTTTCTAGAAAGTCACTTATTGCTATCAGTGTATTTGCCTCCTTCCGCCTGGTGACACTTATTCCCATCAATTTCAGGGAAGATGGGAATTAACGTATTGAGAGATACAAGGTAATGTTCTTCAGGCACCAGCCAGGTCTCAGTCATCTTCCTCTTCCTCATTGCCTGACTTTTTACTTCAGGTTAATGAAACATGATTTTGACAGTGCAGATATGGTTTAACAAATGTCTTCATAGCAGTTTTGGTGACGTCAGGGCTAATGTTTGAAATGATACATTAGATAAGTGGCACAGAGGTGTGAACAGGAAATGTTTCTGCTGGTGCTGAATGCTACATGAAAATGTTTGCCCCACCAAGTTCTTCCCTTGTGTAATTGACACGACTTGCTTTCACTGGGAGAACCAATTAGTTACTGAAAATCTCAGTCCCTTGTAAGAAACTTCGTCTGTCTCTCTTGCAGCCTCTCCCATTAAGAGCTGCCCAAGGGAAGTGCTAGTTCCAAGGAGACTCACAACACTTTCCAAATGAGGAACAGGAGGATTGGAAAGCCTGGTCAGGCTGCTAATGCCATCACTTCTCACTGCCGCGTTGTGTGTCAGTGCTGATTATGAGGCCTGCCTTGTGCCACAAACCACTTATTCCTCAGGTAGTGATACCCTTGCTGGTGCAAACACCTGCAAAAACATGCTGATGAGAAAATACTTACTATGGTGTGGAGGTCTCTAATTTCATCAAGTGGTTCAAACGCGTTGATGAGATTAGAACTTCATGGCATTATTAGAAGGTGATAGAAACAGGAGGTGGGGCCTAATTGAAGGTAGCATAACCTTGAGGACTATATACTGTTCCCCAGACCCTTTCTCTCTGGCTCTTTCACTCTCTTTCTCTGCTTCCTAGCTGCCATGAAGTGAGCAGCTTTCCTCTAACACACCCTTCTGCCATGATGTTTCTGCCTCACCACAGGCCTAAAAGCAGTGGAGCCAGACAACCATGGACTGAAACCTCTTAAACCATGAGTTAAAGTAAGCCTTTCTTACTTGCTTTATCTCAGGAATTTTATCACAGTGGTGAAAAGCTGATACAATGCTCAATCTCTGTCTGAGTCAGCAGTGAAGTCTGGCCATAGTTTATATTATGATAGAACCGACCCTCTCTCATCAAAAGAAGAAAGAGAAGGAGGAGGAGGAAGAAGAAGAGGAAGAAGAATGGGGAAGGAGATGGGAAATGGAGGAGGGGGACAGCGCTCCCTTTAGTGAGCTTGTTTCCTTATCTAGACTCTCCCATCCTCCTGATAAAGTCTCCCTTGGGGTCACTGCTTAGTTAATATTATTGCCTACCAATAGGCAATAGTATTGTGTACTAGTTACTAGTACAAATAGTATTTGTACCAGTTATTAGTTTACTACCTCTCAAATCCAAATTTATCCTCATCACTTGCAGTAATATAAAACAATAATATAATAATGGAGCTGGATCCTGAGAATATTTCCCCCTTTTTAGGCAGAATAATTTTCCTTTCTTGGTAGAAGGCAGGGACTCTGGATTAGAAATGTTTCTCTTTCTGGTTTTGGTGTCCTTTTGGTGGGCTTATGAGGCTCATTTTCTTCTTTCTTTCTTTCTTTTTTCTCTCTTTCTTCTTTCTTTCTTTCCCTTTTTATCTTTCTCTCACCTTCTTTCCTTTCTCTCTCCTTCCTTTTTCTTTTTCTTTCTTTCTCTCTCTGTCCTCTCTCTTTTTCCCTTTCTCTCCTTTTCTTCTTTCTTTCTTTCTTTCTTTCTTTCTTTCTTTCTTTCTTTCTTTCTTTCTTTCCTTCTTCCTTTCTTTCTTTCTGCCTTTATTTTCTCTTGTTCTCTCTTTGGCAGTGCTCTGCTCCTGCACCATGCCATGGTCAGTAGCATGTGGCACATACTGCCTTCCTGTGGGCAGCTTCCTTCTACAAGCCCCCACTGGTGGCTTCCAAGTGAAGTGCTGGCAGTGAAGCATGGGCACTTTCTCTTTAAGGCTTCTCCAGACACTTAGGATGCAACTCCCAATGAGGGCCTTGGTCTAGGCACCTCCCCTTTGAAAGCTTATACCAGAACCCCTTGGTGTGTCTTTGCAGTGATTTCTGAGGCACTGTACCGCAGCAAATTTCTCTACCATCCAATGAACCAAAGCTGTATGCTCGCCAATGAAGTCTGGCTATCAGCTTACAGGGAAAGGAGAGTCTCCCTGGAGCACCGTACCTCAGCTTTAGGGATAGCGGCTGCTCTGTATATATGCTATTGTATTTTTTGGCATTCTTTTTACCTCTTACTAACTATTCCTATATTGCTCCAGTCCCCTGTTGATAATTGTATTGAACTTTTGCTCTTTAAATTATTCTACGTTTTCTGTCTCTTGATTGAACTCTGAAGGATATGAAATTGGGTCCAGGAGTAGTCCCAAGAGATGGATCTAAAATGAGATTTGGGGATTCATTTTGTCATATTCTTGAGCATGAATGTAGTACTGAGGTCTTTGCCAAGGGATATGGAATAGTAGTAAACCAAAACATGCAGTGGAGTCATAGTAAGTCAAACTGATCACCTATGGCTAATTGGGATGGATGCCAACCAACATGAGTGCCTTGGGAGACAAGTGGCTGCCATACTTTACCAACATGGCAGTACTGATGACTACAGAGCTGTGGGGCAGGGTGGACTTTTGCATGCTTGAGTACTTATAGAAAGCAAACCATCAGCTCAAATTCTTTAATCCCAGCTCAAGTCGCAATCTGAAATCCATAAATCTTTTATGGCATAATCTTTGTAACCACCAGAGTAACAGGCTAAAAGTTAACTACAAAATTTAGTTATGTATAGTTGCTGAATAATAAAAATAGCTGAGTTCACAATCTCCCAATCTCACCAAGTATCTCATGTGAAAGTCAGAATCTTTTCTTTAACCTCCCTCACTCCACCCACATGCCTCTTAGCATGAACTGTGAGTAGCTACTATTAGATCCTCATTATAATTATGATATTGGCTACATTGATCTAAGCACTCCACTCTTCTCCCTGTAATAATTCTGAAATAAACTGTAACAGAGTCACATCTTACTTCATGTGTCGGTACAACTTAAATGTTTGTGGACACCAACACACTGCTCATACTGATTCCGAAGTCGCTCATGGATTCGTGGAATTGAAAATCACACACTCAGACACAGTGACTCTGCACCTGAATGCACAGATCCAAGTCTGTCTGTGATAAGATGACAAGGGCTTCTACTTATCTTGTAGCTTCAACTTTCAGGGGTCATTTATCTCCCCCCTTCTCAGGTGACTATTACCCTTGCTGGTCTCTAAAGTATAGCCAACTCTTGGTTCTTATTCAGGATTCACTAGACTATAGATTAACCATGTGAAAAAAATACACTTAGCAAATTAATGAAAACAAGTTCCTCATTATATTTTCACAAAAATGTGTACGTCTTAGCAGGGACCAACTGCTTGACACTATACAACAAAGGTGCGGGGCCACTCCCATCCCAGCTAGCTGTGAGCATCTCATTTGCTGGAAGCCCATGTTCCCATCCTACATGGAGAGGGAAGAAGTCAAGGTCCGACCGCGGGATCTTAGGAGTCCTGGTCAAATATAAACTCATATCTGTGCACAATCCCTTTCTTTTGACTTTGGGGTAACCAGGGACCTTTTAGTTTTATCTGATATTTCAGTTTTATGTTCTTTTACTTTAGAATTAGAGCAAGAGAGCGAGGTGTACTCTGCAGAGAAAAAAATTGAATTTTGTTGCAAAAATCCAGGAACTGGAGCTTTTAATTTAGTGCTGAAACATCAAGGCACCAGCCTTGCAGAGATGGAGGTGGTATATGAAGAATGTGGGAGAAAAGCCATGGGAGGGGCTGACTTTAAGAAGGCAGGTAATTTAACTTCAGAGTTGTGTGGTTTGACTGTGATGCATGCCACCCGGTGTGTGAGACACCAAGGGCTGACAACATGATGAGGTCGCCTGACAGAGAGCTACTGAATAATTGCAGCAGTGTGGGGTAGAGGCTGCTAGCAAAAACACAATCATGCTGGGCCTGCTCTTTATCACCTAGACCATCTGCTGGATGGTTTAGGAAGTGGAGGACCATTTGCTAAGTGACAAACTGATGTCAGTTTATTCTAATGTTCAACCAAAAAGAACTTCGCCAAGCAGCAGACAATAACAACAGACTATTTTGTCGCTTGCATCAAGCAATTTGTGTGATGTTTTGAGTCCCTGAAGTATTCTTGCATTATGTTTATACTTTGATAGCATCTGTAGAACAGGGAATGTGTCCCTAAATATTGGGTGTCATTTTAAGTAAATTGTTGTTCATTACACCTATTGTAGACACTGTTTTGCCTGGATTTGTTTTAGCTGTTTTGGGGGATTCTCCATAATCTCTTCTACCTCTCCTGTCCTTACGTGTTCATGCACATTGCCACAAACACCTGACAACTGACAGTCTATGGGTGCATCTCACGATGATGCACATGACTTGGACTTCACATGAGAGCTGGGCCACCTGGAGTTCCAGACATGTGGTCTGCACTTCTGAAAACAGAAAGCAGAGTGCTTAGAAATTCCCTAGGCTCCATCTGTGCCTTTATCTGCATCTCTGAGAAGTATATCCTTCCTCTGCTCTAAAGGATGAATTTTTTTTGTGGGGGGGTACCAGGAGTCGACCTCAGGACCTTGCGCTTGCCAGCAAGCACTTGTGCAGCTGAGTGATATCACCGGCCCTTTTTCTCCTTTATGTGGGTTCCGGGAGTCGAACTCAGGACCTCGCGCTTGCCAGGCAGGCGCTTACACCGCTGAGCCATCTCACTGGCCCTAAAGGATGAATATTGCTTCAAAATGCTTGTCAGTGTTCTGATTGGTTCACTCGGTCACATACGTTTCTACACACCGGCACACACAAATGATAATTGTTCATGTGGGATGCTTTGGCTTGATCTCCTTCACAATTTTCCCTTATCTTCTTACCAATTCATCATACCCAGCCTATAATATCAGGTTTATAAGTAATGTGAGGATAAACTGTTGTGTTTAAATAATCATACAAGTTTGATTTCTCCTCCATTCCCTTTTTTTGCTTAAAGCCTAGATATCTAGCTATTACCCAAATTGGAGCAATCATTACAGCATATTGAGAATAATGTGACTGACAATGTCCTGCAAACAGGATGTTCAAAGCTTCCACTGCCTGAGCTGGGCTCTGGGTCACGTGGATGACTGGACTCACGTGCTGTCTTATGAAGAGGTCTGTGATGTGATGAGCCACACCGCACCTGGACCACAGCCAGTGACATCACTGCCACACCACTGGGAATGGGATGGGCTTTGAGAGAAATACTGTGAAAATGTCACAATTGCTTTTGGATACAGAATGCTCAGAGCCAATTCTCATCCACTACAAATGCCTCAAGCTGAGAATCCCTGCAAATGCCACCCAGCTCCAAAACATTTTGCCCCAGGCTACTGAGAGAGGGACACAACTCCAAGGACACACAGTTTATTGATTTGTAAAAGATCAAATTCCTTGATATCAGGTGACATATTCTTATAAGAGTTCTTGGACTTTACTCCAGTGAGTTATAAAAGACCTGCTTGTTTCAGATAACTCTTCTGACTTAAGTGAAAAAATCATGCATCCGTTGTCTTCCCTAATCTGGTTAGGCCAGACCAGAGTGGGGTATGAAGCGATGGATGATATTTCTTGCATTCTATTATGGGTTCCTTGGATTCAAGGACTGGGCCTTCTTCTTCATGCGCAGATTGTGGTATTTGACAGATAGTAGACATGCAGTGAGTATTTGTGCAGGCTAAACGTTGGTTTTCTTGGCAAGAGTTTTATATCTGGGCATTATTACTAGCAATTATGTTAGAAGCTTTAATTTCTGTGGCAACAAAATATTATCATGTCAGTTTCAATTCACCCAAAATTTGCTATTTTGAAATTTGTGTGTTAGATACTGGGTAAAAATGAGACTAAAATTTGCTCTGATACTAAAAGCTACCCTTTGTTAGAGGACTAAGTCAACTTGCCAGGTCAAATGTTATTATGAAATGAGATCTGAGTAGAGGAAGAGTGACGAGCAAGACAAAGAGTGAGTTTTCTCTAGTTCTGCAAGGGATGTTATTAACAGTATTGAGAGTATGGTCATTTTGACAATATTGGTTCTGCTTATCCAGAAATACGGGATAGCTTTCCATTTCCTGATGTCCTCTTCAACCTCATTCTCATATTTATTCCTTTCTCTTGCCTGATTGCTCAGGCTAATGTTTTGAGAATTATATTGAACTGGAGTGGTGATAGTGGATATCCTTGTTTTGTTCCTGATTTTAGAGGGAAAGCTTTCAGCTTGTCCCCATAATATGATGTTAGCCTTTGGTTTGTAACATTGGATTTTATCAGATTTAGATAAAGCCTTTCTACTCCTATTTTCTTTAGAGTTTTTTTTTAATCACAAATGGGTGTTGGATTTTGTCAAAGGCTTTTTCTGCATCTATTGAGATAATCATGTGAGTTTTGACCTGGCTTCTATTTATGTGATGTCAAGATGAGACCCAGGATAGCGAAAGCAATCCTGGGCAACAAGAGCAAAACATAAAGTATCACAATCCCAGACTTCAAGTTATACTACAAAGCTACAGTGATAAAGAGAGCATGATATTGGCATAAAAACAGATATGTCCATCAATGGAACAGAATAAAGATGCAGAAAAAACTTCAGGCATGTTCACTCATCTGATCTTTGACAAAGGAGTGAAAAACTTACACTGGAGGAAAGACAGCTTCTTCAACAAACAGTGCTGAGAAAACTGGCTATTCACATGCAGAGGATTGAATCTAGACCCATATACCATGTACTAAACTAAAATCAAAATGGATCAAAAATCTATATGCTGAAGCAGAAACACTTAATCTGCTAGAAGATAAAACAGATAAAACTCTTGAAGACATAGGCTTAGATAAAGACTTTCTGAACAGAAAACCATTCTCACAAGAAATAACATCAAGAATCAACAAATGGGATCACATCAAATTGAAAAGCTTCTGCACAGCAAAGGAAACAACCAACAGAGTGAAGAGACAACTTACAGAAAGGGAAAAATTTTTGCCAGCTATTCCTTGAATAAAGACTAATATCTAGAATATATAAAGAATGCAAACACACATAAACCTTCCAAAATAAAAGTTAGACCCTCTAAAATAAAAGACCCAGTCAAAAAATGAGCAAGTGAATTGAATAAATACTTCTCAAAAGAGTAATTACAAATGATCAATAAGTACATGATAAAGTGTTCAATATTGTCGGCCATTAGAGAAATGCAAATTAAAACAACATTGGGATTCTGTCTTACTCCAAAAAATAATGTCTATCATCAAGAATTCAAAAAATAAATTCTGGCGAAGCTGTGGGGGGAAAGGAACCCTTCTACATTCTTGGTGGGAATGTAAACTACTATAGCCACTATGGAAATCAGTATGAAGAGTCCTCAAAAAACTAGAAATTCCATTCAATCCAGGTATTTGTTCCCAGGTATCTTCTCATAAAAGTTAAAGACATCATATTACAGTGATACATGTTTAACTATGTTTGTAGCAGCACAACTCATAATAGCTAAGTCTTGGAAATGGCCTATATGTCCATCAACGAATAAATGGATAAAGAAAATGTGGCATTTATACACAATGGAATACTACTCTGTCATAATGAAGGATAAACTTGAATCATTTTTAAGAAAAGGGATGCACTTTGAGACCATAATGTTAAATGAAATAAGTCAGACCTTTAAGCTTATATATTGCATGGTTTCTCTTATATGAGAAACCCAAAGTATAAATAATTAAAGATCAAAATAAAAGATAATAGGAAATAATAGGAATAATAGATAATAGGAAATAGTGAGGAGATAGATCTTTTGCAAAGGGGAAGGAGACCAAGAAATGGATAGAGGGGATAAGGAGGGGAAGGGAAGACTATGAAAAAAAAGAAATAAGATATATTATGTGCATTATGTATATTATGTACCAACTCCATAAGAATGTAATTATTTTGCACTGCAAACACATACCAATAAAAATATTGAAATAGAGAAAAAATTGGAGGCCTGAAAAAGAGGAAAAGGGAGATTTAGCTTTTGAGATCACTTAGATACTGTTTGGGTGAGTCAGGAAGTTCTGGTGATGTGCTTTATTCTGAATATCATTTGCACAAAGATGCCACAACATCTCATCTGAAAGCTTCCAAACTCCAGTTCTAAAATAGTAACAATAGTTAACGCTCCTTGAGCTCTTTCTATAACCAGACACCAAGCTAAGCTGCCATGCGGGAACATGTCACCAACTCCTTAGGGGACCCCTCTAAAGGAGATGTTATTTGTAGTTTCATTTTATAAATGTAAAAAGTAGGGGATAGAGGGATGTTTTAGTTTGTTTTCTATTGTTACAGTTGAATGCCACAGACTGGGAAATTTATAAAGCAAAAATTTATTTCTCATAGTTCTGGAGGCTGTGAGGGCCAAGATCAAAAGGCTAAAGCCTTCATGACTTAATATCTCTTAAAGGTCCCACCTCCCAATCCCATTACAGTGGCTATTAAATTTCAATGTGAGTTTTGAGGGGGACATTCAAGGCATGCCCAAGCCCAAGGTCGCACAGCTAGCAAATGACTGAGCCGAAATTTACACTTAAGGAATCTAACTCTAGTACCTGTGTGCTCACAGCTACTAAGGTGGCCTTTTTCGTAGCTGCACAATATCTTAGGATATTCACTCATTCTTAGGCTTTCAGTTTCTTTCATAAAATTCACATTATTGAATGATGAGTTATAAGACTGGTAAAAATCTGAATTCTAACAATCTCACCTATTCAATATCACAGCTTTAGAAGAACCAAGAATATGGAAAGAAAGAATCACAGTAAGTCCTACAAACTGCCTTCAGCCAAGCCCTGTCTCTTTAGGCTGCCCTCTTCCCTCTGCTTTTGTTTACTTTAAGAGAAGTGCCTTAGCTTAAAACACAGGGATCAGGACATATGCAAAAGTCTTCTAAGTTAGCTACAAGTGTAGCTCTGTTTTAGGACCAAGATCTGAACAGTATTTGGCTACCTACCAGTAATCCTTGGGGGTGGATTCACCCTAAATGTAGCTACTTGGCATCTCATTCTCAATTCTAGATATTTATCAAGGGGAAGTAGGCCCTCAACAAAACCATTATTTATTGTAGGAGTCCATCCAATTTTTTGTAAAGGGTTCTGTATAAATATTTCAGATTTTTTGGTTCATGAGGTCATTGTCATAACTACTCAAGTCTGCCACTGTAGATGATACATAAATAAATGAGCGTGAAGCCTGGGTTTCAATAAAATTTATTTATGATACTGAATGTTGGATATCATATAATTTTCAGGTATCCCAAATTATTACTCTTCTTTTCATCTTTTTCCCAGCCACTTTAAAGTGTAAAAACCATTCTTAGCACATTAGCCAGCCATCCCAAGCTGAGAGAATACCAGCAACAGCTGACACAGAGAGAAGTCCCCTTGGGCAAAGCCCCTTTGCAAAGTCTATTCCGCTTTCCCAAGGGTTGCACACCCCCCTGGGGCACAATATTTGGCACGTGAGGCATGGTGGAGGAGGGGAGCTTACTGACCTCTCTACGCTACATGAGCATCTCATTACAGAGGGGCCATCTTGGACTGGGGAGAGTGAGGAAAAGCTCATGGCAGGAACAAATGCTCCCCTACCCCCAAACTCCTTGTGTTGGTATCCCTGACAGCGTGAACTGCAAAGTCGTCATCTGTCAGACTAAGATTCCAAGAATCACAGTTAAGATTAATTAGCATCTTTGAGAAAGCTCCCTGTGCTATTTGCCCTGGAATAACCCTCGCCTGGTGATACCAATTGGCAATAAATGTTTCCTTTCACTCTTTTTAAAAATTTGTGTGTGATGTGTGTTTTACAGATGAGTTATCTTTTGCTAAAAACAAAGAAACAAACAAACAAAAAAGAAGTAAATATGGGTGATTTCAGCCAAAGTTGTCTTGTAATTGAAAGACATAGGGGTAGGGGTCCTGATCTTTCTTAGCACGTGGCGGAGAGAAGCCAGCAACTCAGCTGGTGCCCCCCCACACACACGCCCTTACCAACTGAGAGCACAGAACCTACTGGCTTTCGACTTGACACGGTGTCATGGTTTAGATCTAAAATGTCCCCGAGAAGCCTCATTTGTTCAAATGTGGGGGTTTTGGAAGGTGAATGAATCATGCTATGCTCATTGGTGGATAAATACACTCAAGAGTACAGAGCTGAATGTGCTGTTAGGAGGTGGGATCTATTTGGAACAGGTGGGTCACTGCGGGGGTGACCTAGAACGGTTTATCTCTCCCCATTTGCTCTCTGCTTCCTGGCTGCCATGATGTGAGCAGTTTTCCTCCACCAAACTCTTCTACCGTGCCTTTCTGCCTTGGAGCCAGCTGACTATGAATTGAATCCTCTAAAAACCATGAGCCAAAATGAACCTCTCTTCCTTTAGCTGTGAGTGTTTGGTGTTGTGTTCCAGTGGCAGGAAAGTGAGTAAGACACACGCCTTTGACAGAGCTTTCCCTAGCACCCCAACCCATGGAACAGACTGGAAATGCGGTCTCCAGAAGCAGCCCTTGACTGATTAGCAGTGATTGGTGCATGAACACCCCAACTGCCTCACCCCTGGGGTGGGATAACTGTAAGGCAAATGTCCTACATGACTCCCACAGTTAAATTTCCATTGCCTTGTATGGGAATTGGGTTGGTGACACATCTTTGATGGCTGCCTTCCCCTCTCACCTCCCTTCCCCACTCCCCAGGACCTCTTCGTTCACCTCCTCCAGTAAATTACTTGCTTGCAAAAATCCCTGATCAAGATCCACTTTGGGGAGACTGAAATTCTAACACTGAAACTAGCTTGGCTGGTTTAGTGTGGCGAAGGGCAGCGGTTTCCTCGATAGATGTCATAACATCCTGACATATAGGAGAAGGAAGATCAAACAGGTGCCAAATGTCCACAAAGTTTGCTCTGTGTTTTCCAGGGGAGGATTTATGTTCTTCACAAAAACCACAAGGCTCAACACAGTTCTACCACGGTTTCTTCCTTCTTTCTGTTGCCCCCCTGGAGTGCTCTTCCTGGTTATTGAGATGGTCTCTTCCATCATCTCTTTCCATGGAAATTTGCTGGGCAAGGAGAAGAGCTTATAGTTAGCTACATTATCCTTGGCCTTTTTCCCTCCTTAATTTTCACTAATTCTACATTATTTTTGCACCAGAATTCTGTTTAACTTAGTAGATTTATACACAGAGAAATTACCTTGAAATGGTTCCACAGGATGTTTTGTCTGTTTGTTTCTCCAAAATTTCACTTTAAATTTACATTACAGGGCCAGCCAAATCTTCCAATAAAAAATTTACTTTTTCTCTGGAGAATAGAAAAGCTTTAATGGCATTTTTAACAATTATGTACATCTCTATTTTTTAAAGAATTAAAAATTGCATTAAGTAATGCCTTAAATAAAACTAAACCTTTATAACACAAAAAGAAACCATTTCTAGTATAATAGTTTTGGTAATATGAATATATTAAGTGATCATAACTTCAAATGCAACTTCCAACTTTGAAAGTTTTCACACTGTTTTGTTTAAAAACAAAACAAAAACACAAAATGTCTTAACTACGTTTGGCTTCCCATGCGTTAGTAACACAAATGTTTTCTTTGATACACTGCACCTTGGGGGACTTTCATAGTAAAGCTTAGAGTTTAGTAGAGCTACTAGTCTTTTTTTTTTTTTTTTTGTGGGTACCAGGGGTCGACCTGAAGACCTCACGTGCCAGCAGGTGCCCGTGCCGCTGAGCGATATCACCGGCCCTTTTTTCGTATGTGGTTTCCCGGAGTTGAATTCGGGCCCTCGCGTTTGCCAGGCAGGCATTTACGCCATTGAGCCATCTGACTGGCCTGAACTACTAGTTTTTATAAGCTGTGTTTTTGTCTCAGCTACTTACTAATATGTGGCCTTGAGCACATCCTTGACCCTCAGTTTCTGCATCTGTAAAATGGGTTGCTAATGCCCACAATGCAGAATTTTATAAAGATTAAATATATTATGTTAGATAAAGTATGCCTAGCAAGTGGGCACATGGTGGTCACTCACTCAGTGATGGCTATTCTTATAATGATCCAAAGCCATTTTGCAAAGATTCCTTGGCTCTTAAAGCTCTGTTGTGTCTTGGAGATTATCACTGGACTCAGCAGAGAGCTCAAATCTCTTCTCAAACCATAAGTCTTGATCCTCAGGCATTCTTTCACTGTCTAAAATGTTATCAACACGTTTGTGATAAAGATGTGCATGTGAAATAGGGCAAAGTCTAGTGTCATGCTGTGTGGGCTGGATTCTTCTCTGCTGCCAGGGCTCTCAGGGGAAGAGATCCCTCAGAAAGAAGGAAGTTCAAAAGAGAGGGGAGGAAGCCCAGAAGGGCTGCAGCAGTCAGAGATCTTGCCAACCAGACAGGACTTGATTTGGATCTTAAAAGATGGGCGAGACTTTTCATAACAAAATCAGTGGGTATGACATCCCAACCAAGGTAGGAGTGAGCACAATGAATTTAGGACAGACAGTATGGGAGCTAAGGATACAGGGAAACTTAAAACTAGACCAACTGGACTGATGGCACCACTGTAAGTCAGAGAAAAGAGATCTTTTGACCAACCTAGAGGTGATATGAGGTCATGAAGCATTTGAACAATGCAAATCATACAGGTAGAAGGGTTCTTACAGCCATTATGTCAAAGAATTTCTGCCCTTTCAAATAACAAAGCCCTTAGTTTAGCCATTTCCTTCCCGCAGCCACACCCTCTTCCCCTTCCCCAGTACCAGCCACCATCTTTGGAATGCTTACTTTTTTGTCAAAAGAACCTTTGTTACTTTCATAGGGCCTCATGCTTTCTTGTCAGAAACTTTTGGAGCAGGTTTTAAAACATATACATTCTTCTCACGCAACACCACCAACATGGTATTCAGGTGCTTTGTGGAGGATGGCTGGATACATCCCCTTTGGGCCTCATGAAGAAAGCTGCTTGTGATTGTAGATGTTACCAATGAAAACAGGGCCTAGGCTGATGGTTTTCTGGCCTTTCTGTGCATTAGGAGGAGGTGCTGCCTCCTAGCATGTGGTTTTCTGAGCAGCACCCTTTGAGGCTGGAGCCTTCTTGCCTGCAGTGCTCATTCGTTGCTGGAATTTTAGCTTCATCAGCAGTGTGGGGAACAACAGGGGCAACCTTCACAGCAGGTGCTTTCTTGGAAGAAGCTTTCAGGAGAGCCACTGTTCATAGCTTTTTACCTTCATTCTTGATGACACTGTTTCTCATTTTCTTTGCTTTCATGACTTTAAAATGGTCCATGGCTGTCATCTTGGCTTCCCTTTCTCAGGCTTCAATCTTTTGATCCACCCGTGCCTGCCCATTTGGCACTGATTCTGTGTGCTACCAGGCTTGCTGGACATTGTCTAGCAGATGAAGTGAGGGAGCCCCGTGCATTTGAAGTCCATGGTCCATCTCCTGCCTACAGTGTCCGCCAGCCAAAGCCCTCTTCTCATTGGTAACATCTACAATCATGAGCAGCTTTCTGCACAAGGCCCAAAGTGGATGTATCCAGCCATCCCCCACGAAGCACCTGAACATCACTTTGGTGGTGTTGCATAAGAAGAAGAATGTACATTTTTAAAATAAAATTCATTTATTTTCCCACCTTTACTTATTAGAAACAGAGTAGTTCAGGACTTCCAGAAGATGGTGGAATGGTGAGCAGCAGAGAAAAAGCCTCTCTGATATTTAGAATCCAGATGCTGGAATATAGCAACATGAGGAAGAGAAGGAGGAGGGCAGTGTGTACCTGGGACCCAGCAAGGATCTGAAGTGAGAGTTAGAGCCCACAGGGAGAGCAAAGAGAGTGACCCCAATGCAGAAGAGGGAGGTGGCAAGTGGCGCTTTCACCCTGAGCCCTGTCTCACAGCATGGGAAACTTAAATCAAACCTGGACAGGCACAGTGAGTTCTGGTGACACCAGAGGCCTCCACAGAGAAACACACCAGTTGAAAGGAGCAGGGGATACTGCAAGTGGCTGGTGAGTTATTTGGGTTCAGACACCCCCCAGGAGAGGACAATTGGCTGGTAGCCATTTTGGAAGGGGCCAACAGAAGTCAGAACTCAGAGCAGCTGCAGGCTGGCTCCATCTAGAGGCTCCCAGTGTCAGGGTGAGACAGAACCAGGTTCAAGCTGGCAGGAAGACAGGGAGCCAAGTTCAGGTAGGCAGGGAACTGAATTCAAGCCAGCAGGGAACCAAGTTGAAGCTGGCAGGAGGCACTCAGAGTGTTGCAGGCTGAAAAACTCAGGTCCCAGCCTCACAGCCAGAAACCAGAAGCAGCCTGAACTTCAGTGGAGCTAAAGGCCCAGCTTTGCTGGGATTCTCCACCACCACCATAATCCTATTGCTGGCTTGCTGGTATCAGTCAACACAGACGTGGGCTCTGTCTGACCCCTCTGTGAACCAGTGACAGCAGAGACACACCCTGAAGTGGACATCATTTTTCTGCTTTTCTTCCTTTCTTTGCTTTTTATTTTTATTGGATTTGATTTTTTCTATTTTTTCTCTTTTTCTTGATTGTTTATTCTTGTTTTTATATAAGTGAGAACACTATCTCTAGTTTTTTGTTCTGTTCTTTTTTCTGTTTCTTCTTTCTTTCTTTCCCTCCTGTCTTCTTCACAAATTGCCAAAGCTTGTGTAATCTTCCTTTGTCTTCCACCTTGCTTCTAATCCCATTCTCCTCTTCTTCTATTTTTCTATTCTTTCCCCCAACCTCTTTTAAGTATTCCCCCCTGAGGGTAAAGTTATCATACTGTGAGGGTGTTTACTGTACATGATTTTCTGGTTTGCTTTAGATTTGGTTATGTAACTACAAATCCTGTTCATATGGTTAAAGGTGGCAAGTAAATACCACAGTCTGTCATTTTCTAGGCTGTGTTTGATGCTACTGTTATTACTGATTGTACTGCTTTAGCCAAGGTGACATAATTGTTCTAATCAGTTGTTCTGCTTTGTATGTCAAACTGAGATTGCCCGAGGGTAGTAAACAATACTATATATCAGTGCCAAAGAACCAGGGGCTAGGCAAATAGTCAGCAAGTTCTCATCCCCAATAAGCTGAAGAGACAGGATTTTGTAACAGACTCAAAATCCAAAAGCCAGCTATTCCTGGAAGACATCTTTGAGAAGTAGTCATGTTCTAAGGGTTCTCAATACTAGCAAGAAAGATACCTACCATAAACAATTTATAAGCATCAGCCCAGGAATTAAACTAAAAAAAAAAAAAAAAGAAAGAAAGAAAGAAAATGAGAAGACACAGAAACAAGATGCAACCCCAGACTTCTAGCTCACCAAAGGCAAACCGAGGAGGAAT
The DNA here is from genome assembly GCA_028451465.1 of Erethizon dorsatum. Taxonomy (NCBI): domain Eukaryota; kingdom Metazoa; phylum Chordata; class Mammalia; order Rodentia; family Erethizontidae; genus Erethizon; species Erethizon dorsatum. The sequence goes on from CM051833.1 coordinate 102,107,079, forward strand.
GAGGTGGAACATTTTGCAAGCCACCCAAATGGACTGTCTCAAGTAGTAACAGCAGAAGTAACAAAGCTAATGAATGAGGCACTACAAAAAAATCAAATCAGAAATAATTTCTTAGATAACTTCAGAGATGATGACCATAATGATGGGCATCATTAGTGAATCTAGAGAAGATACAGATTTTTTAAAAATAGAGGAGCATAGGAAAATGATGGAAACCATGAACACCCAACATAGAAAAGAAATAGAGTCCATAAAACAGATTCAGTCAGATATCCAGAAGATTAAAAATTCTACTGAAAGTAGAATGAATCAGTGTGAGGACAGAATGTCAGATCTACAAGACAGGATTGTGATTAGTGATCACGAAAAGAAAAATTTCTTAAAAATAGCAAGGGACTACAAACAAATCAATCCAACAGCTGCTAGATGATGCGAAGAATAATAAGTTTGATTGGAGTCAATGAAAAAGCAGGAGTTAGCACAAACAACATAAAAGCCCTGTTCACAGAAGTAATGGCAGAAAACTTTCCAAGCATGGAAAAAGAATTTGACATATAGATAAGTGAGGCATATAAACCTCCAATTAGCATTGATGGAAAAAAAAAAAAAATCTACCCCAAGGCATATAATAGTCAATATTCCAGAACTTCAGCACACAAACAGAATATTAAAAGCTGTTAGAGAAAAGAAACAAATCACTTATAAAGGAAATCCCATCAGAATTACAGCAGACTTCTCAACACAAACCCTTAAGTCAAGGAGTGCTTAGAGTGAAGTATTTTAAGCCCTAAAAGAAAACAACCTCAAAACCCAGATTAATGTACCCCAAAAAACTATCTCTCAAAATTGATGGAGAAATAAGATACTTCCATGACAAAGAACACCTGAAGAAATTCATGTCCACAAAACCATCACTCCAAAATATTCTAAAGGACTTTCTAGAAAGAGATAATGAAGACTATAACTCCATGAACTGAACAGAATGAATCCAGCAGGCAAGGCAAGTAATTAAACAGAGGGAAAAGAAAGGGAACCAACAGGAAAATAACATGACAAGGATAAGTCAATACATATCAGTTGTAACCATCAATGTAAATGGTCTCAATTCACCAGTCAAAAGAAACAGACTTGCAGAATGGATCAAGAAACAAGATCCAATAATATGCTGCATAAAAGAAACACATTTAACTCAAAAAGAAATTCATAGATTGAGAGTCAAAGGATGGACGACAATACTACATGTGACAGGAATTCAGGAAAAGCAGGGGTAGCTATTCTATTTTCAGACAAAGTGGATTTCAAGCTAAGACTGATCAAGAAAGATGAAGTTCACTACATCCTTGTTAAGGAAACAATCCAAGAGGAAGAGACAGCAACCATAAATATATATGCACCAAATACCAGTGCACCCCACTTTATAAAACAAATTTTAATAGACATGAAAAACTAAATAAGCACTAATACTATTGTAATGGGACACATCAAGTAGACAGATCAACTAGACAAAAATATCAACAAAGAAATATCAGAGATAAATCAAATTTTTGAACAAATGGACTTAGTAGATATCTACAGTGTTCTACCCCACATCAGAAGACACATACTTCTCAGCTGCACACAGGACATTCTCCAAAATAGACAACATACTAGCTCATAGAACATGCTTAAGAAAATGCAAAGAAAACAAAATTATCCCATGCATATTATCAGACCATAGTGCAATGAATTTGGAAATCAGTGGCAAAAGAGACTACAAAAACTTCAAAAACATATGGAAATTAAATAACACCCTCCTGAACAACCAATGGGTCACAGATGAAATTAAAGAAGAAATCAGACAGTTTCTACAATTAAATAATAATGACAATACAATATACCAGAACTTATGGGACACAATGAAAACAGTCCCATAAGGGAAATTTATAGCAGTAAATTTCACATCAGACAAACAGAATAAGCTCAAATAAATAACCTAATGTTGAACCTCAGGCTCCCAGGAAAAGAAGAGCAAGTCAAGCCCAAAGCTCATATGAAGGAGAAAATTATAAAGATTAAGAAGAAATTAATGCAATTGAGACTAAAAAAAATACAAAGAATCAATGAATTGAAGAGTCTGTTCTTTGAAATATAAAATAAAATTGACAAACCCTTAGCCAACCTTTTCAACAAAAGGAAAGAGAAGACTCAAATCTTGCAATTAGGAATGAAAAGGGTGAAATTACAATGAATCCAGGAGAAATCCAGAAGATCATGAATATCTACTTCAAGAATCTGTATTTTAATAAGATTGAAAACACAGAAGAAATGGACAGATTCCCTATGTATGAATTACCAAAGCTGAACCAAGAAGATATAAAGATTCTAAAGAAACAAATATCTGTCAATGAAATTGAAGATGTAAATAAAAACCTATCAACAAGAAAAGTCCAGGTCCTGTTGGATTCACAGCTGAATTCTACAAGAAATTTAGAGATCTAATGTTACTCTTCCTCAAACTCTTTAATGGCATTGAAAGGGAAGAAATACTCCCAAGTTCATTCCTAGAAGCAAGCATTACCCTGATACCAAAACCAGGTAAGGATCCAACCAAAAAAGAGAACTACAGGCCAATCTCCCTAATGAACATAGATGCAAAAATCCTCAATAAGATATTGGCAAACACAATGCAGCAAATCATCAAGAAGATTATACACCATGACTAAGTGAGATTCATCCCAGGTAGGCAGGGATGGTTCAACATATGCAAATCAATAAATGTAACATACCATATTAACACAGCCAAGGACAAGGAGCCAAGGATAACATGATCATCTCAATAGATGCAGAAAAAGCATTTGACAAATTCCAACACCCATTCATGATAAAAAAAAAACTACAAAAAGTTGGAATAGATGGTTTTTATCTCAATCTGATACAAGCTATCCATGACAAAACAACAGCCAACAAACATCATCGTAAATGGTCAAAAACAAAGCTTTCACTCTAAAATCAGGAGCAAGACAAGGATGTCCACTACCACCACTCTGAGTCAATATAGCTCTGGAAACATTAGCCAGAGCAATTAGACAAGAGAAAAAAATAAAAGGAATAAAGATAAGAAAGGAAGAAGTTAAATTATCATTATTTGTGGATGATATGGTACTCTAAATAGAAGACCCCGTAAACTTCACCGTAACACATCTAGATTTAATAACCAAATTCAGCAGCGTAGCTGGATACAAAGTCAACACTCAAAAATCAATAGCATTCCTGTACACAAATAGCACTCTTACTGGGAGAGAAATTAGGGAAACCACACCTTTCACAATAGCATCCACAAAAATGATATACTTAGGATCAATCTAACAAAGGAAGTGAAAATCCTTTTCATTGAAAACTACGGTACTCTGAAAAAAGAGATTGAAGAGGATGTCAGAAAATGGGAGGATATCCCTCATTCTCTGGTAGGAAGAAACAATATAGTGAAAATGGGCATACTCCCAAAATTATTCTACAGATTTAATGTGATCCTGATTGAAATAACATAAGCGTACTTCACAGAATTAGAGAAAACAATCCTAAAATTCATTTGGGACCAGAAAAGACCTAGAATAGCAAAAGCAATTCTGGGCAACAAAGGCAAGGCAGGGGGCATCACAGTCCCTGGTTTAAAACTATACTACAAAACTACAGTGATAAAAACAGCATGGTACTGGTAAAATAAACAGACCCAAGGATCAGTGGAACAGACTAGAAGATGCGGAAACAACTCCAAACACATTCAGCCACCTTATTTTTCACAAAGGGGCCAAAAATCTTCACTGGAAGAAAGATATACTCTAATAAATAGTGCAGGAAGAACTGGCTTTCCACAGGCCAAAGACTAAAACTAGACTCATATATCTTGCTATGCACTAAACTAAAATCAAAATGGACAGAAGATCTAAATATTAAAACAGAAACACTTAATCTACTGGAAGATAGAATAGGTAGAACTCTTAAAGACACAGGTATAGGGAAAGATTCTATGAACAAAACTCAATCACACAGGAAATATCACAAAGAATCAATGACTGTGATCTCATTTTATTAAAAAGCTTTTGTGCAGCGGAAGAGATCACCAACAGAGTGAAGAGACAATCTACAGAGTGGGAAATAATGTTTTGCTGGCTGTTCCTCAAAGAACTAATACCTAGCAATATAAAGAACTCAAAAAGTCAGACCCCCCAAATTTAAAGATCCAGTCCAAAAATGGGCATCTGAGATGAATAGACACTTTTCAGATGAAGAAATGGAAACAGCAAATAAATATATAAAAGAATGTTCAACGTCACTGGTCATTTGAGAGATGCAAATTAAAACAACACTGAGGTTCCATCTCACTCCAGAAAAAATGACTATTATCAAGAAATCAACCAATCATAAATCCTGGTGTGGTTGTGGGGAAAAAGAAACTATTTTCCACTGTTGGTAGGAGTGTAGACTTGTGCAAACACTGTGGAAATCAGTGTGGAGATTCCTCAGAAAACTAAAACTAGAGTTTCCACTTGACCCAGCTATTCTCCTTCTTGGTATCTTCCCAAAAGAATTAAAAGCATCACACCACAGTGATATATACATACCCATGTTTATAGCAGCACTGTTTGTAATTGCTAAATCTTGGAAACAGCCCAAATGCCCATCAACTGATGAATGAAGTAGTAGAGTGGAGTACTACTCTGCCATAAAGAAGGAGAAACTTGAGACATTTCTAGCTAAATGGATACACCTGAGACCATACCCTGAAGTGAAATAAATCGGACATACATGTTCAAATATCACATGGTTTCTCTGGTGTGAGAAACTGAAAGTGTAAATAAGGACCAAAATGTATAATAGATATTGTAAAATATGAAGAAAATATCTAGATGGGAAGGGGGACAAGAGAGGAGGGAAAGGGGAAGGAAGGGAAAATGAAAAAAAGAGAATAGAAGGAAAAATGGAAAGAAAGATTTTGTAAATGAGGAGAAGAGGGGCTCAAAGGAGGGGAGGGAAAGGGGAAAAAAAGAATCAAGGTATATCATGTACAGGTACAAATTCCATATGATGAATGTTAACATTATATATATCTAAAAATGTACCAATAAAATTAATTTAAAAAGTTCAGAGCAGCATAGTACAAAAGAAATATAATATTAGTCATATATACAATTTCACATTTTCTTAACCCAATATATATATAAAATATATTAAATTTACTTGATATCATGTTTAGGTACAAATTCCATATGATGAATATTATCATTATGTATACTGCTCTGATTTCACGTCCACTGCCTTTGGAAGGTCTCAGACGGCATCTTGAGTCTTTCCACAAATCTGAAACCATGAGTAAGGACGATGAAGGCAAACTTCAGGGCATCACGTTTGTGTCATGACAGATCCAGGAGCTCACAATCTATTGTCTGCTTTAAGGGCCCCCTTAGTTCCCTTGCTCCACTCCACCAGCCAGGCCCTGTCTTCCTTCTTTAAAGACAATTGATTGGACTCTCATTTTAGCTGCAGATCTGGACGGGGATTGTAATACATATGTTTCTCTGGATGTTTGGCTTGTACTTATTGTTCTGCAGGCACATTCCCAAAGCTATTTCTCTCTTGAACCTTCTGCCCTTCCTTGCCTAGGTTTATTGATTGGTCAGCTTTCCTGTTGCTGGTACACAATCCCCAACACCCAGAACTTAAAGGAGGTTTATTTCCGCTCATAGTTTGAGAGCTTTTAGTCCATGATCGACTTGCTCCAAGTCAGAAACATCATGGCGGAAGGGTGTGGCAGAGCAAAGCTGCTCACCTCCTGGTAGCCAAGAAACAGACCACAGGGAAGAGCATCAGGGAAGATGAGCCCAGGGACCAGGTATAATCCCCAAGGTCATTCCCTCCATCCACCCAGACACATCCAGAAGCATGTTTTACTAATTCCCAGGAGCTTTCCAGCCAATCAAGTGGACAATCAAGATTAACTTTCACACTGTGTGAGTGATCTTTGGTAACTAATTTATACCATTACACACATGAGAGAAAGCAGTGAAATGAAATAAAGCCAATATGGATATCTTCCATTTATTTCTTATTCCATGTACAAGAGTTTACAAAATGATTGAAACCATAGCTTGAAAATAAATGTATTCAGAGGTTTCTATGATTTTAAATCTCTTTACATTTTAATACTATTAATTATAAGCTTCAATAAGCTTATTTAAAATACTCAATAGCTTATTTGACACAGGCACCCCTCTCTAATTCCCTGTACTCCTTTATATAGTGGCCCAGACAATCCACTGCAAGGATATAGCTGCATAATGTTCTCCACATGCTCTGCCTGAATATCGCACAAGTCTTCTGGAAGTCATTCCTTCTATCTTGAACACCTACTAACCAAAGTGACTCCTCAGTGGAGCTGCCTTTGCCACATCATTTCCTTTTAATCTCTAGGCAAGTAGCACAGAAGAGATATGAATACCTGAATTAGAGTTAGATAAAGCCAGGTTCAATAGCACTGGGTGTAAATCACAGCTTTGGTCTTAATCAACTGTGGGACCTTAAGGCAGTTACTTAAAACACACAGCCTCCATTTTTCATGTACAAAATAAAATCAAACTATTTACTTTCTAATATCCTTTATTACCATCTCTTAATCTCCATGCACATTCCAAAATAGTTCCAATACACTTCCCTCTTTGGGATTAAATCAAAGATCTTACTTGTGAATGTAAATAAAAACAACATCATAAACTACATATTCCCTCATCATTCCTTGAGAGGAATCTGTACACCTCCTACTGAGGAGAATCAATTTGTCTTCCTACTGATCATGTGCCCTGTCTTTCCTTTAGAAACTCCAATACATTGATGGTTTCAAAATCCCAATACATTGATGGTTTAGAAATAAAAAGTTGTAAAATTTACAAAGGATATTTATGTGTGTGTGTATGTTTTGGTCAGGTTTCCATTACTGTGACAAAATACCTGACATAATTAGCTAAAAGGAGGAAAAGTTTATCTTGGCTCAAGGTTTCAGAGACTTCAGTCACCTGGCCCTGATGTTTTGGGTTTGTGGTAGCACAATAAATCATTCTGGGAACACAGGGTAGAGGAGCCCTGTTTATGTCATGGCATCCAGGAAGCAAAAGAGAGAGAGAGAGAAAGGGACTAGAGTTCCAATATTCCCTTCAAAGTCATGACCTTGATGACCTTAAATCCCTCCACTAGGCCCCTCCTCCTGAAGATTCTACTATCACCCATTATTACCACAGGCTGGGGGCTAAGACTTCACTCAACACATTATCCTTTGGGAGATACTCAAGATCCAAATGATAGTAAAACACACACACACACACACACACACACACACACACACACACACACACACACACACAGCTAGTCAAGACCATAAGAGCGTCAATACCTATAATCGACACTATCAAAACCTGGGCAGGCCAGGGTGTTCACTTGGAAACCATACAGCAAAGGAGGAAGAGATGTGGATTCCTTGAAACTCTTGCTTTCTGAAGAACTACCAAGGAAAGGGGAAGGGAACCAGTGTTGTAGGTGGTGACAGCAGAGTAGTAAATATAGCCTTTGACACTGGCCCCAAGTTTGTGGAATAACTGAGGTCATCAGCCCCTCTGAGTTCCTTCTTTCTTCTTGGAGAATTAATGTCAGGTTCAGGGTGTTCCTTGTAGACTCTTAAGCTCTTCAGATCAGCCATCACACCATCTGTCACTACTCTTCACTAATCTATAGTCAGAAATACAATCACCACCACCACTCATCGAGCGTATTTGGTATCAAAACTGTATAGATTTTTACATTAAATTGTAGTTGTCATCATTTTTACATCTTGGCCCACACAGAAATTGGTAATATTTTCATAGTATGCGCACATCAATGGATGAGACTACCTGGCTGGAGGTGACTGGCTCAGAGGTCAGGTCATTCCAGGAGGGAAGACCGGGGAGATGGTATCTCAATCATCTCCACACTTTTACAGTATAAAAGTATGCCATGGATCTGATGGCTTGTTTCATTTACTCCTCACAATAATACCCAGAGGTAAGTATTATAATGTACATTGCTTTTAAGTTCACGAAATAGTAAATGACAAATTGAGGGGGTGAATTTAGAGTGTTCCATTCCATGCTACATCATCACTGTCATGAATCAACTTACTTGCATAGTTACCAATGCTGACTTAGTCTTAGAATTGTGGGCAGTGGTCCTGCTATCAAGGAGTAGACCTAGGTTTTGAGGGCCAGGTATCTGTGAGAGGCAACCCTATGTGTTTTCACAGGTGGATCTGCAAAGGTCAGTCCTATAGTCCTCAAAAGAAACCTGCAGAGAGAACCAGGTTGGCAATCTAAAGGTAACATCAGTCTTAAGGAACTAGATTTCATGGAAAATTATGGTAATTTATAAAGCAACAGATACAAAAACCAAGACAGAGTCAAAACAACAGGTGAAACAATCCCCTGAGCCAGTGATTCTCAAACTTGGATACCTCAGAATCATCTGGCGGGTCTGTTAAAACATTGTCACACACACAAAATTTCGGATTCAGTAGATCTGGGGCAAATCTAATACTTTGTGTTTCTAACAAGTTCCCAGGAGACGCTGATGCCAATGGTCAAGGACCAACTGCCTTAGCCAAAAAGTAAATGCCACTATTTTGTATGAAGGATCACAGTTTTGCCAGGGACAGACCAAAAACAAGTGAAAGAACAGATGTTTCAAATGCTGCAATTGTTTGCTACAAGCTGCTTAACACTGTTCTGACAATGTGCTTGGGTTAAGGTCACAGGTTATTGGAGTGACATCCTTTAATGCCCATGTCTAAGCAACACTTGCTGTCACCTGTCAACCAGCATCCCAATATCCCAGCATCCTGGCACCTTGAAAATCTCCTAGCTAAGGTTGACTGGAAAGAAAAAAACTTAAAGCCTCTGGTATGTTTCACCTTTGATGTTTTTGCCAATAATCTAATATTCTTCTTATTCTATTTTTAACCCAAAGCATAGAAATACTGTTTTAATTGACAACATAAAAGCAACGGACCTTACCTATATTCTCCCCCAGTCAGCTGAAAAGAAAATATCAGTTTATTTCAGTTCTGTGATTACTTATGCAATCTCATCATCACAGTGATCCTGAATCTTTTTTAAGGGAAGATCTCCCTTAGCCACAGTTGCTTTCCTCCTTGAGCCTCAAGTACAACCAGCACAATTGACTGGGCATCAAATCGTGCTCCATAAAGCTATTCCAATCCCTGTCTGGCTTCATCTCCTGTTGGAGGGCTTGTCAAGCAGGGCTTGTCTGAAGTTGAGTGAGCCTCTCTTCATTTCTACTTCTTCGGGGAGAAATCGAATTTCTTCTAGAGCAGATTTGTTGGTTGTTTAGAAGGTACAGGTAAGGCACAAGCAATTACACATTTATCCCTGAACTTTGAAGAAACCATAGATTTCAAAAGAAAATATATCTTTTAACCCCTCTACAACTATTCTTCCCTTTAGTAAATAACTTGCATTTAAAAGAAACCATTATTGAATATGTCTTCTGAGCCCTTTTGTACTTGTTACAAAGAACTTCTCAGAAACAGATCCTATTGTGAGTATTTAAGAAAAAGTCATATTTAGTCAAAATACACAATCATTTCTAGGTATTCTTAAGCTTTGTTTACAAACTCAACACAATTCCAAAATGCATTTGTAAGCACCATAGCCCATTTCAGACTTTGAGCACTGCTGTCAGAAGCCATGTGTGAGGAAAGGGGGTCCAGAGAGCAAGCAAAGAGGTGACTAGGTGGCACTTGCCAGTCCAAATGACAGCAGATGGAGCACTAAGGATCCCAACACTCGCCTCCACCATAACCAGCTAATTGGTACCAAGACTAAAATTACATCAGTAACAAAAGCAACCAATAAATAAAAGGAAAATATTTACAAGTCATTCAAAAATAAATGTAGAACTACATCAAGAAAACTGTAAAACTTTACTGAGAAATATACACATTTAATATAAAGATAAATATAAGTGGAGACTGAATAGAGTAAATATATCAATTCTTTCTTCTTTAGTATATCTATTTATGCAATTCTAATTTTTAAAAATGCCAATGAGATTGGTATGGTAGAGGTTTCCAGAAGAGAGGATATTTGATAAAACTAAACAAAAGTGCATTTTCTGAGTCAAGGGAATTTGAGAATGGAGCATTGGCTCATCTCCTACCAAATCTGCTAATGAAGCTACAAGAACCAAAACTGTGTGGTACAGATGTAAGATACAACAGAAGAATGGGATTGTGTGGACAGCACTAAACCAAAGCAAGTAGAAGTAGATTTTCAACATTGATGTTGTGAGGATTTTGAAATTAAATTCTATCCTATCAGAATGAATTTCGCTTATATCAGAAAAAGAAAATGCATGTATTAGACTGATAAAGTGAAGACTTTCAATGAAAATGATAAAATATAAAAAACAGTATGAAATGAATAAGTGTATAATTTTTACTATACATAAATTTTAAAATTTTACTGGTCAAAAGTCTTCCCTCACTACCATGCCATGGTACCTAAAATTCCTTACATTGTTTTAGAATAAGGCATGAAGAACAAGAACCCAGGAGTCACCCATTGAAATACAAATCCCTCAGGAGTTAGAGAAGCACCACATGGCAGTATCAGATGTATATATATTAAAGCATTTTTGTTCTAATTTGCAAATAGTCCCTGCCCTAAGGTTCCTCTAGTGTGTCCATACCAATCCCTCCTCACATTCCTCTTCATTACTCTAAGATCCAGCAAGTAAAGGGGTAACACCTGGCACAGAAAGGGCCATCAGAATGTGAAGCCTCCACTCGTATCTATTCTGATTAGTCAGTGCCAAGTCAATTGCTACATATTTGGAGTATTGCTCCTGCTAAGCAATATGTATTGGTTAGCTTTCCTTAGGACAAAATACCTGACACCTGCAATTTAAAGAAGATATCCATTTTGGCTCATAGATTCGGAAGTTTCAGTCTATGGTTAGCTGAGTCAAACCCGTAAGTGTCATGGCAGAAGGATATGGCAGCCAGAAAGCAGAGCACAGGAGAAGAGCCAGAAAGGGAGGGGCCAGAGACCAGATGCAGTCCCCAAGATCATGTCTCCATGACCCACTTCCCCATAGTAGGAGGATTTAAGTTCTACCTCCTAATAACCCATTCAGCAATGAACTCATCAATTAACCAATTAATGAGATTAGTGCCCTCACAATCCAATCACCTCTCCAGAAACCTCTTAATCTAGTCAAGGTGACAATCAAGATTAACTGGCACAAGTCTACCACTTGTCAACTTGATACCTAATCATACCTCCTTAAACCATACCTAATCTCCAAATAAGTACAATAACAAGGTCATAATTCTCCCTAACACTATGATATAACTATTCCACACACAACAAAAAAGCGCACTAATTTCTTCCTTAAAGTCTCAACAGTTCTAGCATTGCTCAAAAGCTGAAAATCTCTGAGGATTAAATCTTTTACCTGTGAACCCCTATAAAATGTAAAAAGCAAATTACATGCTACCCAGATATAATCATAGAGGGTAAACATTCCCACCCCAGAAAGGAAGAATATGATAAAAGAAAGGAACTGGACCAAAGCAAGACTAAAACCTAGCAGGACACACATTGAGTCTTGTAGTTCCATGTCTACATTCAGGGTCTATGGTGGGGAGGTATATAAACTCCAGAGGTTTTGGGTATCTCCACCTTTATGACCATGCTAGTTGCAGCTTACATGGCCTGTCTCTTGGGCTGGCTCTGCTTGCTGCCTGTAGCTTTTCTTACCAGACCTTTCCCGATTTCTGGCATCTCAAGCTTCCTGAGTTCTCCACTGCAGCTTCAGCTCCACTCTCACACCTTCATGTATGTACCCCTCAGAGGCTGCCAGCAGGGACTCTGGTTCTATCACACATTTTTGCCTGGCCTCTTAGGCCTTCCTTTGAAACCTAGTGGAAGCCTCCATGAATGCATAACTGTTGCATTCTGCATGCCTGTAAAACCAGCTTCTGTGGATGATGCCAAGGTCAGCAGCCAGCTAGATCAGTAGCTGGAACTCCTGAGACCATGGTTGCAGCAGCATTGGAGTGCCTGGATGAATGAGCATGGTAAAATGATCTCCAGGGAACTAATTCTCTAGGCAACTCTTTTTGAGCAGGGGGCCCAGGAGCTCTCTTCTCAAATGAAAGGTTTACACTTTTCACCCTTGAGTATGAAATAGGTAAGATCTTGGTGATTCCTGATATTCTGTCACAGGATCTTTCTCTGTGTTCCAGCTAAAAATACTTGGTTTCTTTTTAATGACTCTAATCTCTTCGTCCGCCACCTCCTTTGGCCCCAAATTTATATGCACCTCTCTTCTGGTCAAACTGAAAGTGTTTCAAGTCTTTCTTCTTTGCATTTTGTGCCTAATTATCATTATAAATCTGGCTAAAAGTACCCATCAGTATTCATACCACAGCCTTAACACTGGGTTGCCTTAAAATTTCCTCCACTATGCCAATTAGACTTAAGCTCTGCCTCAAAGTTTTAGAGCATGAGCAAAACATAGACAAAATTATTTGACAGAATGAAGCACACATTACCTCTAGTCCAATATCTAATAGAATGCCATTCCTATATGAAACTGCATGAACATAGCTTTTACTGTCAATATTCCTATCAGCATTCTGGTCTTCTGATCTCTGATCAGAATTGCCTATCAATCTCTGCTTATAGCATTCTAGGGCTTCTTTAGAATGTAACTCTAAACTTTTCAAAAAATCTCCTGCAAATAAGTTCCAAAGGCTTCTGAACCACATGGTCAGGAACAACCCCATTCCTGGTACCAATTTCCTGTATTGGTCAGCTTTTTTCTTGATGGAAAAAAACACTTGACTCTCACAACTTAGAAGAGGTTTACTTTGGCTCACAGTCCATGGTTAGCTGACTCCAAGGCAAAAATATGACAAAGGGGGGCCGGTGAGATGGCTCAGCGGCTTAAGTGCCTGCCCAGCAAGCGTGAGGGCCCGAGTTTGACTCCCAGAACCCACATACGAAAAAGGGGCCGGTGATATCGCTCAGCGGCACGGGTGCCTGCTGGTGCGTGAGGTCCTGAGGTCGACCCCCCGGTACCCACACACACACAAAAAAAAATATGACAAAAGGTATGGTTGAAAGGATGTGTGGCCAGGAAGAAGAGCACAGGGGAAGAGCCAGAGAGGAAGGGGCCAGGGACCAGATATAGTCCTCAAAATCATGCCCCCATGACTCAATTTTCCAAATAGGAGTCACCTCCTAATAACCCATTCAGCTATGAAATCATCAATGTATTAACCCATTGATAAGGTTAATGCTCTCACAATCCAATCACCTTTTCAAGAGTGTCTTAATCCAGTCAAGTTGACAATAAAAATTCACTGGCACAAAGTGTGAAAAACTGAGCTACTATCAAGATTTGGTTGATGTACAAAGTGCCATGTGAAAAGGAAAATGGGGCCACGTGATTATGAGTGAAAGGCAGATAGACTTTGACGAATGCATGGAGAAAGAGCAGGTCTCAGCCAGCAGACTACCCGGGGGGACTCAGGCTTCCAAATAGCAGCCAAGTAGTTCCTGGTTTCTAGAGAAAACCACAGAAAAAGGAAAAAGATGAGAAAAGGAATACTGAAGATTCCTGAGAGAAGACCTCAATTTCATCATCTCACCAATGGCTAACCAGGTGTCTATGTAAATTTTTATCTTACCTACACCAGCACTTCATTCTGGGCAAGTTAAAGTGGCACAAAATTAGGAGGCCACAGCCTTCCTGAAGGATATGGGTGAAACAGAAAAGGCATAAGTATGAAGCTGTTGTTGGTCAGTACAGCACTATCCCAGTTTGTGGGGAGAGTGAAGAGGACAGGTAGCAGGGAACTTGGCACCAGAGATACTAAATGCAAGCCTTGTTTGCACAGGCCAGGCCTGCGTGAAGAAAACTGTCCCACTCAAAATGTCAGTAGCACCTCCACTGAGAAACACACCAGAAAAGAAGATTGATGCTATTTTGCTTTTACAAACTTTGAGGGCTGCTGTTTGGTATTCCTTTTTGCTAAAGTTGAAGAAGAATATTTTTCAATACAAAATAATACAGTTTGAAAAATTCCATTTTTAAGTCACAGCATTTTTTATTTTTTTGGTTTTTTACTTTCTTTGGTATTAAAAGAAAAAATTCTAATAATGACGTTTTGTGCCAAGAATCATTAGACCAAAGTATCTGCCTAAAGCAAGATTTTATGGCCAAGTTATGAACCTGCAAACAGAACCTTAACCATTGCAATAGGAGCTGACCGTAGTAATAAGAAATGAGTTTGTTAAATAAAATATGTTTATAATTCACTAGGCTTGGAATCAGGTAGGTGGAAAGAAGACTCCAGTGAGTCATTATGATTTTGCAAAACAGTCAAAAAAGCAGTTCACTCTGCAGGTAGGTAGAGGAATTTGTACCCTATTGTCGTTATTACAGTGTGAGGTTTCATTTATTCATGCAGTGCCAGGGACGTGTGGACCTTTTGAGCTGCTAAAACACAGTGGACAAAAGCAAGAAAATGAAATGAAATCCTTGCCTTAAAGAGACTGCAGTTGAAATGTGTGAGCAAGTCCAGTTTGGCTGATGACAAGAAACACTGGAAGAACATTAATGCTATGAGCTTTTACAGATCCTGGTGGGTTTAAGCCGTGATTTTTAAGGAGCAGATATAAATTCATTCTGAAGTTATTCAAGGCAATATGAAAGAAAACAAGCCTGGCCAGGAAGTAACAGTCTCACTGGGGCATAAAAACTAGAACCAAACAAAAGAAGAAACAAGGCTTAATGCTTCAGTGCACAGGATTCTTTTACCATAGGAAAAAGAAAATCTTGGCTAATGTAGAAAAAGAAAAGCTAAGTCTGGCTTTTCCCACAAATAAATGACCCATATAATTACCATCGATAAATGAAATGAGGATCGAACATAGGGGGGAAAGGGCACAGAAAACAAAATTAAAACTTAGGGAAACTTGCACTTCCAAACAAGCTTGGATATTTCTAGTTTCAGTATGTTTATTATCAAAGCAGATATGTAAAGAGGAAGAGAAAGTCAACAAGAGTTATAGGCTCACTTGTGTCCCAACTCCCTAAATTCATATATTGAAGCCTGAACTCTCAGTACCTCAGAATGCGGAGATGTTTGGAGACAGAGCCTATAAAACAGTGTTTAGGTTAAAATGAGCTCCTTCTTGTGGACCCTAATTCAATCAGAGTTATTCTAAGAAAAGGAGATAAGGTCATACAGGAAGGCCAAGGGTATTAGCACTTTCCCATCACTGAGGCAAAATACCTGACATATACAACTTAAAGAAGAGGTTTATTTGGAAGGTTCAGGCCATTGCTGGCTGGTTCCAAGGCAGAAATGGCAAAGCATAAAGCCTGGTGGAGAAATGCCTCTCAACCCATGACAGTCAGGAAGCAGAGAGAGAAGACAGGAACCAAGGATAAGAATATACACTTCCAGGTCACATTCCCAGTGACCCACCTCTTCCACGCAGTCCCCATCTCCCAAAGGCACATTCAGCTATGAGTGCATCAATGGATTAATTCACTGATGAGTATAGCACCCCAAAATCCAATCACCTTCCAAAAGCCCCACCTCTGAATACACGAGACTTTTGGAGGGCATTTTAGATCTAAACCATGACACCAAGGATTCATATAGACAAGATCAGAGTGGGACACAGTAAAGAGGAGGCTGGCTACAAGCCAAAGAGAGAGGCTTCAGGAGAAACCAACCCTCCTAGCCTTAAGAACTGTGAGACAGCAAAGACATTTCTGTTGTGTACACCACCCAGTTGGTGCTATTTTGTTATGGGGGGTAAAGGGGGAGGGCAAAGAAACAGATTTATGACCCTAGAAATCATTTTACAAAGCTGAAACCCAAAAGGTTAGGACACAAAGGTTAAAACTCAGGTCTCCCTACAGTGAATCCCAAGCCCTCTCTTCTCACTCACACTCATGATCCTCATCATCACCCCTGCATGGCCATGATGGGGCAGAAGTGACAACTGCCTTACTGCGGCTCTCCACTCATTCTTCTACCGTAACCAGAATAATTTTTTCTAAAACTCAAATATCTCCTTAAACTCTCATGAACTCAACAGCCATCCTCTGTCCTGAAGTTGAAGTTGAAACCCCTCCAAACTCACTTCTTTACCCAGAAGTCATTATTTTAGCCCCCAGTTGGGCTGTGTCCAGTCCTCTATTCTGACCTCTTGGGCTGTCCAAAAGTCTCGACCACTTCCCCTGCTGCCTCACACTTGCTTCTCATTGATGAGCTCCTAGTCATTTTTTCAGGCCGTTTTACCTCCTGTAAGTGTCACTCCTGCCAAAAGCCCTAACTCCGACTAGCTGTCCTCTCCTGAAGTTCCCCTCCTGAGTCCTCAGTGTGTATTATAGTTGAGACTCCAATAGGTGATAAGCTGGATGAAGGCAAAAACCAGGCTTGTCTCATGCTTAATAAATAGAAATTGAGGGAGTTATATATTATGTATGTTTTGGAAAGGTTACATTTGCACTGTGTCAAATTTCAGCAGACATTTGTTATTCTGACTAGCCCACTGTATACAGGTAGATGCTCAATGAATAACAGTTGAATGAACTAGGAAACAGGCGAACGTAACACACGCTCTCAGGAGCTGCCCAACTCTTCACCCATTTTACCCACCCTCACCCAAAACACTGCGAGGCCACAGAGCATAGGATGGTGAGGATCCCTGGGTTCATCAAGGAAAGAGATCTGCTGAAAGCAGTTCAGCAGTTGAGTGTGCTTCAGGAAGGTGGGACCTGGTCAGAGAGGTGGTCACTGGAGGAGGTTATACCTCCCTTCCCTTCCCAGCTCCTTCCTTTGCCAAAATAAACTCCTCCTTTATGTTGCATGTCGGGTATTATCGGGTATTTTGTCCCAATGATGAGAAAAGTGACCAACACAACCATAGAGCCCACACAGTGTGGCAGGGTGGGCACTGGGATTTGAATGTAGAAATATGGCCCCAAGGTCCACTATGCTAAACGCTGTGCTATGCAGTGGGATAGATTTCCTGACTTCTCATCATTGGACAGAAGCAGTAGTTAAGGGCCCTAGACTCTGACTTCCCCAGTGCGGCTGCTGAGTCCTTACTCCACCTTCTGTAGGGATGAAGCAGGCCTTCCAAGAAGGAAAGATTTTTCTCTCTGCAGGTCTGGATTCCTAGCAGTGGAATGTCACCAGTCAGAATAAGCAGGTGGCAAATTTAAGCAATTAGTAAAAATCAGGACTCACAGTCTTGAGAGTAATTAATGTTGTCTTCTAATCTCTTTCCTCTGGGGAAAACTTTGCATATTGCTGAAAAGAAATGTCACCTATGTCTCACTGTTTCCGGAACCTGACTGTGGGGAGCAGCACATTTCTTTCAGAGTTCTGTAGAAGCATCATTTAAAGGATCTTTCCCTCACCTACCAGCCTCATTCACACATTTACCAATAGAAACAGCACAAAAGGAACCATCGTAATCGTAGAAGTGCCAGGGTGTCCAGCTGTGTGATTGCATGGTGACAGGAAACTCCCTGTGCTGCATCACCCCGGTGTCTCTCCACTGGTAGCAGGTACCCACAGGTCCCTGGTGGGGGACCAACAGAAGAATACAGCCAGCACGACCATCTTGAAGGGATACAAAAAGCTTCATGGGCATGTGCTGTATGGCATTCAGTGAAGGGTGGGCAGAGGTTCTGGGAAGAGAAACCAGCAAAAACAAAGGGAAAGAGGTGACCATGCAGGGAACAAGCAACAAAGAGGATCAAACTGGGGATCAAACCCCTGGCCTTGAGTGTGCTAGAAACATGCTGTACTGAGCTATAGTGCCAGCTCCTGGTGCTGGGTTTTCTTTTTTTTATTATTATTATTTTTTTATTTTTTATTTTTATTTTTATTTTTTTTGTGGGTACCGGGGGGTCGACCTCAGGACCTCGCGCGCCAACAGGCGCCCGTGCCGCTGAGCGATATCACCGGCCCCTTTTCCGTATGTGGGATCCGGGAGTCGAACTTGGGCCCTCGCGCTTGCAAGGCAGGCGCTTACGCCACTGAGCCATCTCACCGGCCCTGGTGCTGGGTTTTCTAAGAAAGGAGTATCAGAAAAAACTGCAAAGAGAACCTGGAACTATTTTGTGTTGAGCTGTTAGACCAGCCAAAGAAATAGGTCTAATTTGGGATGCCTTAGGTGAGGGTCATGGAAAAATTTGAGGAGAGACTTGACAGAGTGTCATTATCTTAAACTTGGGGCATGTTAAATGTGTCCAAGCCCCTCATTGTATTATTAAGCAAACAGAGAAAACAGAGGCCTTGGCCAGGCCTGACCTAAAGCTAAAGACCAGGTCTCCCAAACAGGCCAGTGCTCTCCATACCATTTACCTCCTCTTTGCCAGTCCTTTACTCATGTCTGATCATATGGTATCTGAGTTATTAGACATCGTGACTTTGTTTGTTTGTTCAAACTCCCACCCTCCCACCACCTCATGAATGGGGCTTGCTTATATGGTTAGGAGTCAGCAAGAAAACCACCATGCTTTGGGTGCTTAGCATGCCCCAGGCCATGAGCTAACGTCATAGCTATGTATAATATATATATGATCTGCATCACATCTCCATAATGTATTATTATCTACATAATAATTGGTCAACATTTTGCCAAAAATCTCACAGCCAGAAAAAGCTGAAATTAGAATCCTCCTTTGATTCTTTCTCCCCAACAAAATTCCTTCCACTATGGCAAACATGTGTCCCCCTTTGATGCATGGTGATACCTAGGGTCCACTGAAAAACCCCAAAACCAGAAATAAACACAACTCAACCTTTCCCATTAATGGAAGACAAGTCACCTCCATCGCTGGCCAGAGCCACCACCACATCAGAGTGGAGATCTGCTGGTCCATACCTGGCTGGCTCACATTTCCTTGAGACATCCCAGCACACACTGCCCTGGGGATGTAGCCTCTCTCTGCTCAGAGAAAACAGCAAAACTGCTGTGGTTTTTCCAGGTACAGTTCAAGTGGAGACTTCGGGATACACAGAAGCCTCATCATATGCGCATTTTCACTTGCGGGTAGTAACTATGTACGCTGAGCCAGCAAGGAATTAAGAAAGAGGGAGGGTGGGAAGGACAGATAGACAGGGAGAGAGAGAAATGAGATTTCTTTCCACCATTCTACTCAGTGGTTCTGTATCTTAATGTGGGACTGAGGGAGAAGGTAGAAAATTGCCATCTTTCACAGTCTCCATTCTGGCTTGTTTTCATAGTGACAGTGTATCACCACATGCAGTTAATTTTAGCATTTACAAATATCTTCTTCATAAGTATAACCCTTCAATTCAAGCCAATTTCAACCAATACTGAATAGAAAAGAAAAAGGAGTGGGCTGTTCCAGTGCTGGAAGAAACACTTGTTGTATTTTCTATTTCTCCAATGTGATGCTTTCCTAAAGAATTTTTGAGACTAACACATTTGCTTTGAATTCTGCCTTTAAACCTAACTTTCAGTAAGATGTTAGTCCATTATTTTTAAAAAATTATTATGGAGAACACCCTCTTGCTTCTCATTTTGACACATAATCTCTCACTTTTTGCTTTCAAAATCCAAAGCTATGGGTATATGTAGCAGCGGGAAAGTGGCGGTTAGTGAACGGGTGGCCAAGGCTCAGGATATGTTTTTCCTAAAATGGGATGATGGAGTACAAATCTGGCACCGTTCTTTGTTTACCAGCATTTTTGAAGACCTAAGTATGAGTCAGATTCTATGCTAGAAACTAGATGGACAATTGTGACCTACTGAAAATCTTGGTAAATTTTATTATAAAAAGAAATACAAAACTCTTCTTTCTCTAACTCATGTAATGTGTGTCACAGTTTTCATTTATCACTTTCATCACTATGCTTTTGGCATGCAATTAAATTCACTTGACTCTTAGGTACATTAAAGGCTGTTGAAACCTTAACCTCCAGTGTGATGGTATTTGGAGCTGAAGCCTTTGGAAAGTAATTAGGATTAGATGAGGTCATGAGGGTGGGGCCCCATGATAAAATTAGTGACTTCATAAGAAGAGGAGACCATGTGAGAACACAGGGAGAAGGTGGCCATCTCATGCCAAGAAGAGGTCTGTCACCAGGACCTGAATCTGTCAACACCTTGACTTGGGACCTCCCAGCCTTTAGAACTGTGAGAAACTGTCTGCTGTTTAAGTCATTCAATCTATGGTATTTTGTTATAGCTACCCAAACTGAACAAGACATATTTGAAGTGGCCTTCCAAATCTTATGCAGGGTAGTTCAGGGTCTAGTGGAGATTAGATCTTAAGTTATGAAGGCTGGAAATGGATATCTGAAGGGTTATAAGCAGAATTTGAGGGTGGAAAATGGAATTAATTTTTGGACACAATGACTATTTAGGAAAAATCACTTGGATGGTCCCTAGAACTATCAATTTCTCTTGGGAGGAGATGAGGTATAGACTCACACCACCAATCTTGCCACTGAAATGCCTCCTGATTTCTAGCTCAGAACCTCTCCTGAACTCTCCAACTTCTTTTAGGCTGAGGTAAGTGATCAGCTCAAAGTCACAAAGGAATTTGTGTCTGCCTCCTATGAGAGTCTCCCTGAGTGGGTTATTCTACTTTGGAATGTTGAAGTAAATTATTATTTCATACTTATTACAGATCACAAGAGTTGCAAAAATAAGCAGGTGGCACGTACCTGTAGCTCCAGCACTCAGGAAGATGAGGCAAGAAGATCATTTGAGCCTAAGAGTTCAAGGCCAATCTAGGCAATATAGTGAGATCCCATCTTTAAAAAATTAAAAAAAAAAAAAAAGACTTACAAAAATGGTAGAGAAGCCAGATGTGGTGGTGCACACCTCTAATCCCAGTACTCAGGAGGCTGAGGCAGGAGGATCGCTGTGAGTTCAAGGCTGACCTGAGCTACATAGTGAGTTCAAGGCCAGCCTGAACTACAGCAAGACCCTGTCTCCAAAAAAAAAAAAAAAAAAAAAAATGGAGAGAGAACAAGATCCCATCACCAGCTTCTCCCAAAGATGGCATATTGTTTAACTACAGTATATAAACAAAAGCAAGAAATTGATTCTCTTGGCAGAATACAGTTTACTAGGCTGTAGGTGGAGCCTTCATTTTAACATTCAAGGCCCAGATAGTTTGGTTAGGGACCCTTAGCCTCACTTTGAGCCTGACAGGAGGAAAGAGACTCCAAGGCCTGGGCAAATCGGCAGAGAGCTGTCACAGAGGCCACAGAGAAAGCACGAAGGACTCAGGCGCTGAGGACAGGCACAAAACATGGCAAGCCTGCACAGAGCAAAGCAGACAGGGCATTTCTGTGATGACAGCAAGTCTCCACGTCAGGGGCAGCCCCTGCTGAGGCACAGGCAGCAACCAATAAGCTGCATCTGCACCTACTCCAGGGATGCAAAGAACATAACAGCTGGCAAAGGATGGGTACAAATAAACCTCCCTGGGTTTTCTCTGATAAACCTTAAAAAGGAAGTGCTGTGGCAAAATAAAACACCTTATTGAAATCAGGATGCCTAAATTAAAATAGACATATTGTCCCTGATATCCTCCAATCATATACAAAATCTCAATTTTCTCTTCTACCACCCTATGCATGAGATTAGAGGTTTTCTCCTCTCTGGGGTGAAAAGATGCATGTTTGCTGATAGTTTTGTGCCTCCAACAAAATAGCTGGGTCTCCACCTTATTATTCTGGAGATGCTACCACTTCATAAGCCCACACTCACAACCAGAGTTTCTAACTAACATTTTAGTTCCTTATTTTTAAATGTGTAGAGATATTAAACCCCTTTGATATTTAAGGAAAGCCTCTAAAATGTGAAAGGTAGAGCCTAAAACTATCGAAAAAGTCTTGTGACTTTCACAAGAAAGTCAAGGTGGAAAAAAGAGGAATATTAGCTAAAACTATAATCAATATCTTTGGGATAATATGAGAAGATTGCAAATCCATAAAATAAAACAAGAAACTTGGGCCGGTGAGATGGCTCAGTGGCATAAGCGCCTGCCTGGCAAGCGTGAGGTCCTGAGTTCGACTCCCGGTACCCACATACAAAAAAAAGGCTGGTGATATCGCTCAGTGGCACGGGTGCCTGCTGGTGCATGAAGTCCTGAGTTTGACCCCTGGTACCCACCAAAAAAAAAAAACAAAACAGGAAACTTGATAGTCTGAAAATAGGAGTGTTTGGAAATTAAAAATGTTACAGCAGATTTTAAAAATCTATAAGTGAATTGAAAAACAAAGTTAAGAAAATCTCCCAAAAACAGTAAAAATGGAGAGGTAGGAGGAATAACGAGAGATGGAAAATAAGTAAGACAAGATAAGAAAAATAATTAATTCAATTAAATCTAAAGTCATCTATGCCACTCGTTGCCTAGCGACCCCCCACTCCGTGACTTCCCACCTTACTAATGTAAAAGCCAAAATTTACATGCATAATGCCCTCCATCAACTGACTCCAGGCACGCAAGGTGTCATTGGTGACTCTCCCCTTACTCACTTCACTCCAGCCCCACTTGAGATGCTCTAGCCTTGAGGCCCTTATCCTGAAGTTTCCTTTGCCTAGAATGCTTTTCTAATGGCCAGGGAGGTGGAGAAGGAGCAGTCCTTGGAAATGTGGCATTCTGTTCCCTGGAGACCCATCAGAGCTGTACATCCTGGGCTGATGCCTCAGCCGCAAACACTAAGCGGAGTCACCTGAGTATCAGTTCTCTTCCTGGGACCACTGAAAGTCTTGCCCAAGAATGCAAAACTAAGTTCCCTCCTGAAGCACAAACACACAACCCAAAATGAATTTAAATTAAACTGTGAGTAACCAATGGACCCTGTCTCCTGTTTTGCCAGCTGGGTCTTTAAACTTTCACCTATAGAGATCAATAAACATAGAACTTCCCAAGTCAAAAAGCATCAGTGGCTCTTTATCTACTAAAATAATTGTGTAAATTCCTCAGCCTAGCATCTGACGTCCTCTGTAACATACATTCAACCTACTTGTCTTGCCTTCTGTCCAACGGCACTTGTCTTACACTTGTCTAGTTCCTGCTTTCTCCCACACCTGCGATTTACCATCCTTTATCCTTGGATCACCTGTTGCTTCCACCTGAAATCTGTGCCCACACCGACCACAATCCTATATTTATTGTCAAGGCTCATCTCAATAGACACGAATCTGTCCCTGGCCTCACCAATAAGATGTGACTTCTCTCTCCTTTGAATTTAATTTGAACATCCTTTGGGAATTTACCTGACTCCAGCTTACATTTTAGTTGTGTATGTCATGTCAAAACCTCCCTGTAGACTGAGAGTTCTTCCGAAAATTAAGGTATAGCATGGGTCCCTTTTACATTCTCAGAATGAAACCACACACCACTCTGCCCTTAGCAGACAACTGAACATTCCCAGCATGCCTTCCTTCTGGACTATTTGGAAGCATAAGCCACTCACTGTGAACATAGTGCATATGTACAGTTGTACACTGGACTAGACACAGCAAATGGAAAAGTCAGACTACTTCCCTTAAATATCCTGGTTTTCATATTCTTTTAGAATACTGAAAAACCTAATGACATTGGACATTCCCTCATAGCAACCATTAGAAATGGCAAATTCACCACTGACTTCTTTAAATAGGGCCATGCTGCTACCATTTTCCACAGTCTGCCAGGGCTGCCTCTTTAACTTATGTCACCCATTGAGCCCTCTAGGCATTTGAATTTGCAAGCCCTGGTCCAAATCATGTTTAGACTTTGCCATTTCAAAAGGAACTAGTATTTGATGTTGTTCAGAACAAAAACCCTGCGCTTAGAACCTTGCAAGACATTTTTTCACAAACACACTCCTCTGAACAGTAACACTGAGAATCCTGCATGATTTCCTGATGTACTTCCTTTTCTGAAAAGGTGTCTCCAAGCACCTTTAGAAATAGTAGACCGGCAGCACACAAAGGCAGGATGAAAGTCACTTCAATGAATATAAAAGTAAAACAAATTTGTAACATGTGAAAATGTCAAACCCTCATTAAAATACTAGAAATGTCATTGAATAAAAGAGGCTTGGAGATTCACATGGTTAAACTGCAACACGGAGGAACCATATGTGCAGATTTTTAACACATAATCAAGAGAAAAAACTGAACTGGAGACTGTAAGGAAAATGATTTTGCCATATGCACTCCAAAATGTAGTAAATAAACAATGAGCAGAGATATGTTTTTATTCTTTGCATACAACAGCAGGTCCCCAGAGCTGTGCTGCAAGTCAACAGTGTGTATTGTATCAAGAAAAAGAATTCGTTTTATTCAACATCAAGAACAGAATCCTCCACTGGTGTCTTCTCTAATAGAAATCACCTCTGCTGCTAATCTGGAATTTAAAGCAGTAGTCTTTTATTAAACTATTTACAAATAGCATTTTATATGTCAGAATATATCATCAAAATCAAGCACAGGCTATTTCATTACCCTCCAATAGACTCAGTTAAAGAACCTCAATAGAGATTTTTAAATGCTCTTGCTTTCGATTGTACCCATAATTCCTTGCAGTGCAACATAATTTTGATATTGAGTCTTTCATAAAGTTCTATCTTGACTAACTTAAATAACACTGTTATGAAATTTAAATGGAAACCAAATCATGGCAAAGGGAAAAAATTAATAGGAATAGTCCAGGGATTTCAGATGCATCTTCAAATGAAAACAGAAAATACATGGAAAGTCAATAAAGAAGTGAGACAGAAAAGCATGCATAACTAGTGAATATTCACCAACAGTGGCTTCCTGGCTGAAATAAGCAGAACAGAGTTGTGGAAGAATGTGTCTGTAACAGAAGGCAGTAGCAGGGAGGTATTTGAAGCCAAACAGGCATTTATAATTGGATTTTGCAGTTATCTTTGCATATTTCTATCCAGGTGGTATAACTTAATGGATGAATACAAGCCTTACAGTTGAATTTCCTGGTGCTAAAGGACAAGATATTCTTTGTCCCACTCCAATCCTTCATTTTGGCACCTAGCATATTGATATGTTGTAAGATCTAAATAGGCATGAAACCTAAGAATATGTACTCAGCCTGTTGACTTACTCCCCTTGAAGTGAGGACCTTGCATTGAACCAAGTCATAAAACAAAAATTCAACATCATTGAGCAAGGAGATAAAAAACAATTTACAAAAAAAAGATAGAAAGAAACAAAAGCCTAACTAAATGAACCACTTTCAACCATAACTAAACTGACCTAGAAATATTAGATCATAATAAAATCAGAAACATCAAAATGTTTTCCAAATGAAAGTAGAACAATTGTTTAACTAGATTTGGTTCCTGGAAGAGAAGTGAAATAGAGAAAGAGGCAAATAATTACATATACCAGATGACTGTGCTTTAATGACAGACAGTCCTGTTTTGTTGTTTCTACTTAGCAGGTTCCTAAGTGCTGTCCTCAGCCTCTGTATGCTGGCTCTTGCTGTAGACATTCTTATTCACTCATACATTTATCTTTTGCATATTTCCAGTGGCAGTGGCTAGTAGGTGCCGGAAGAGCATCCATGATCAGAGACCTGGAGGCCAAAGATGTTTTCAGATTTGTTTAATGGGATTTATTTGGAGATGAAGACATCAGGCCAGCTTATCAAGCAGGGATCACTGGTTTCCGATCTGAAAGTAGAGGACCAACCGAATCTAAAACATATTCATAGATCAATGATCCAGGTCAGCTGAGTCTGAAGTCAAAAAGACAAGAACCAGAAGGGAACCAAAACAAGTGACAAAAGTCAGAAGTTCCAGGCAATCTGTTGAGAATCAAGATACTTAGAATTAATAGAGCTGACACATAGTAGCAATTCAATAAATGAGTAAATTAATGACTATGAATTAAGTGAATGAAAAAATTACGGAAGTAGTAAAACAGGTATAAAGTAGAGGTAGGGGGAAGTAGGGAGGAAAGACCTTCATAACAAAGGTGATCTCAACCTCTACCTGACAGCTATAAGGGGCCTTCCTGGAGACAGAGAGAGTGATTAAGTGTGACTCGCTAGACAAATGCCATTGTGTGTACCCACGTGCACCTTGCTGGCTTCCAGAAGGAATAATGAGAGAAAGAAATGAACTGTCCTTATGACCTACAGTCTCTCTTAAACTAAGCAACTTTTTTCTGGCTCCTTTTCTCCTTTCTTATTTTAAGTGCCCTTTTATTCCAGGGTCTCTAAGCAGACCTCAGTAACTCCACATCCAGTGCTCCAGGTTCGTCTCATAGGAACTGCTCTACACAGTTCGTTATTCTCCAGGGTTGAAATTCTCTGGGGTCTACCTCACTGCATTCCTGGCCTTTTTTAGGACAAAGCAGAGAGAGAAGGGAAAGACAAAAGAAGGATAACACATTTTTAAATATTCAAGTTGAGCTTTGTTGCAAGAAAATAATGGAAATGCTGTGTTAAAAGAAAAATTGCTGTTCCTCTGTATAGTGTTCTGTTAGTATTCCTCACCCAGGTTTTGGTAAAATAGGGGAAGAGGACTGGTGGGATTCTAAGACCTGCCCTTAGCTCTGAGCCATTCATTTCCTCAGCTGCTGAGATTACTGGCTATTGATGATTTGCAGAAGGTTACAAGGCCATACCTCTCCCAGAAAATAGTCCACAGCTGATATTTGCTGATGCATGGATAACGGTGCAACTCTTTTGTCTGAATTCAGGGCGTCTATGGAGGCCATTCCAAGTCCATGGACAACTATAGCACTGTATTTGAGTTGCTCCCACTACCAATTTTAATTGAATCAACCCTACAATTTTCCGTATCAGACACTGTTTCCTGGGAACCCAATCTAAAACAAAGGACATCATGCTTGGGGACACATGTCATATGACTTACATTTAAGGGGGTCATATACCAGCTGCTCTTGTTTGGGAAAGTGTTCCCCAAAGGCCCATGTTACAAACTTGTTTGCCAGCCTGCACTGCCATTGGGGGCCTAATGGGAGGAAATTAGGCTACTGAGGGCATGGCCTCAAAGAGGAGATTGGAACCTCAGCTTCTTTCTCTCTCTCTCTTTCATTTTGCTTCTTGGTTGCCATGAGGTAAGCAGTTTCCTCTGCCAAGACTTCCCACCACGATGTACTGCCTCACCACAGGTGCAAAGACAATGGGGCCAAGTAACCATGAACTGAACCTCTGAAACCATGAGTCAAAATAAAACTTGTTCATTTAAATTCATTGTCTCAGTCATTGTGTCACAGTGACAAAAAGCTGATAGACACACCAGCCCCATATGCTTTGTCTGCCAGCCATTGGTCAGTAAGAGATGACATCAAGACATGGTAAGCCTCTAGAAATGCTTTTTAACAGTGATCTGGCATTTGAAAAAATGGAGTTGTTCCTTTCCCCATGGAAAAGAATAGATAACAAAAGAAAACAAGCTATCCAAACAAGGGCAAAGTTGCTACCTAGAAATTTTTTATGATTTCTCACATTGCTATGTAATTGGGATGTTTTCTCATTAAATATAGAATAACATATTCTTACTGAATCTAAACAATTTCAGTAACATTATACCCTCAAAAACTCAGCATGAGTAGTTTGTGTAAAGCAGTGGATAGCTGGGATTTAATGACTATCTTGGGGCTTAGTAAAACTGTGTAGTGTTATTTGGATGACTGTGTCCAGGAATAATTGTTTCATTCATATTGAATACAAGGAAGGCTTTAGGAATTAAATGATTTATACTGAATTAAGTTAAATAATCTAGCCAACACACCTAATGAATCATGAACTGTGTTCTGGTTGGTGGAGAAAAGACATTAGCCCCCAGAGAGTAGCTGTTTTCTCTACATAACCAAAAAGGCATGCTACAGATAAATTTGGAAGTTAGCCAATATAGTTGCAAAAGATGAACTGAGTATACAATATAAATACTGAATTCCCCAGAGTCTGAGCTGACCAGTGCAGACTTGGTAATGAATACTAAAATATTATTACAGAAACAATTTAAAGTTAACCCCCAAATTTACAAAATTGATGCAAGTTATGCTGCTTGAGAAATTATCCATGCTGTTCATTATAAGACTGCTAATTATAATTAGGGAAAAGTATGCTTTTAAAGCAATATACTTAATATAGAAATGCTAGATAGACTTTTGTCAATTATTATCAAAATATTGAGCATCTATAAAGATAAAAGAAAGAGCCGGGAAATGAAATATACATGTGTAAAATCACCTTTTATTTGATGTAGCCATTTTAAACAGGAAACAAGAATGTCACATAAAAGCTGAAGATTGAAAGGACAAAATGCTAGGCACTTAACATGTTTTCTATAAACACAAGTCAGCTCACGGTTTACATGAGTTCTGCATAGGGCACAGATGGAGGTCTGATCACTGTCATTACTGTGTAAGTTGGGGTTTGAAGCTTTTGACCTCCTCTTGAGTGTCATTTTCTCAGGAAAATACTCAAAGCATCACAACAGTGCAGCATCACAGCACCATGAGTGTCACTGGGTTTGTGGCTGTGGTGTGCAGGGATGGCTTTTACAGCACCTGCGACCAAAATCCATATGGAAGTGCTCTCCTTTCCATTTCATTCTGAAGTTTTTTTCCCGTAGATTTGAAATTATGAATAAGACAACCAAGTATCACGTTCATTAATCACTATGTTTAACAAAGGAATGTGCAATTTCAACAAAGTTCTCAAGATATAAACATGCTTTGCATTATTTTAATCTTTAGCAGTAGATATCACTGGATTTTCTAAACCTGATTTTGTTTTCTTGGGGGAAGAACATAACTTTCCTAATTTTTTAGTATCAAAAAGCTCTTTGCATACATTCTCACTGTCTAGACCGTAGGCAACCTTTTTCTGTTTGTTTTAACTGTTGCTTGATTTTCCCTTTCTTTAACAGAAGTCTTTACCTACCTCTCTGCCATTTATCCACAGAATGACTATACTCATCCTTCCAAATGTCTGGCTCAAAGCCCCTACTATTTCACTTTTAATCATATCTGCACCTGTTTTCAGCACACATTTTCCTCATTTCATGGTGTGGATACACTTATTAGAAATTGGGTATGACAGATACATTGTCACCAGGGAACAAAACTGAGGGTGGCTCTGCAAATTACAATTAAGAAACTGGAAAAACAGTTAACATTATTTACTCAGAATGCATTCTAATAAATGTCAGTGATATTACAAACAAGAGCACTAGGAAATGTTCTAATTACCAGGGTCATGTAAGCAGAGAATTTAAAAAGAAAATCCAGGAATACTTTGAATAGGTCTCTCTCTCTACTTTTCACTCATGTAGTCTAGCCTCTTTCTAGAAGGCCTTAGAAGTGATGAGATTGCAATTCTGTAATAGAAGTGCAGTCCAAAATTGCTATCTAGCCGGGCATGGTGGTGCATGCCTATAATCCCAGCACTCTGAGAAGCTGAGGGAGGAAGATGACAAGTTCAAGACCAGCCTGGACAATTTAATGATTTAACAAGACCTTGCATCAAAATAAAAGGTGAAACAGGGCTAGGGATGCAGCTTAGTATGAAGACCCTTTGTTCAATCCCAGTATCGCCCCGAACAACAACAACAACAATGACAATAACACTGTCTACATGCAAATAGAAACTTCACCACTCACTAGTGTGACTTCGGGCAAATTTTACCAAGCCACTTCGTTCAGGTGTTTTCATGAAACCCACTACAACCTGACATCGTCATTCATATTTATTGGTTTGCTCTATGGGCCTTCTCCTTCACTAAAATGTAAGTTCCTTGAGGGTGGAAATTATGTCCTTTCTGTTCCCAGCTCTATCCCAGTTACCAATAACTCACATAGTAGGCACTGAAACACTTGGTGAATAAATGAAGTTAGTAAACCTCCCTAAGCCTCAGTGTCTTCATCTGTAAGAATAAGAGGACAATCTACCTGGGATGGATGAGGCAAGAGTTAGGTGAGAAAGCTGTACAGAGCAAAACATGGTGCCTGGCTGACTGTTACTCAGCAAATACATCACCCCAAACCCTTCTGTTATGGGTCATATCTAAATGTCCCCCCAAAGCTTCACAAGCTCATAGGTGGGAATTTTTGGAGATGGCAGGATCTAGGGTGTGTGAATATGGATTATGGATGTGAGAGGCTGGATCATTCCACTGACTGGATTGGTGTGGTTCTGAGTGTGCCTGAATAGACTTACTGAAGACAGAAGCCCCTCTCTGGATGTGGGTGCAACCAACCAATAGGCTTGTAGCCTGGATGAAACATGAAGGGAAGGGGCAGCTCACTGCTTGCTCCTTCTGCTTGCCCTGCCACGGACTTTTTCCTCTGTCAAGCCCCTCTGCCTGGCCACCTGACCACGGACTGACACCTCTACAAACTGTGAGCTAAAATAAACCTTTTCTCTTTTAACTTTTAGGTGTCAGGTATTTTTGTCCCAGCAATGAGAAAAAGTACTTAAGAGAGCTTCTTTCTCCCCATTGTGGTCTCAGTTAGTCTTAGGAAATGTTTTAATAGTGATCCTAAAATACACAAAATCCTTTTTATAATGGATATTTTACAATGTCCCCATACTATCCTAAAGTCAAATTCCTAGGAATATAATCTATCCACAAAATTTAAAACATATATGCCTTTTTATATAAAGAAGAAAATATTTTAAAGTAATTTATGACTTTTTAAAAATGTATATTTCCACATGTAAATGTTCATATTTGATGATACAGAAGGTCAAAAAGCCCCACAAACTTCCAAAATGTTCTGTGGGGAAATTGCCATGCCCAGTGGTAACTACCAGTTCACTCCTATGTAAAGAGTTATAAAAATAAATGCTAACAAAGCAAAAGAAAGAACATTAAAACCAGAAAATTACACTAGGAAGAAAAAGAAGTCCAGCAGGAAGGTGCTCACTTCAGGACCTGGCAGCAGGAAAATGAACGCCACAGCCCAGAGAGCAGAGCGCAGCTTGTGATCTCAAGCGTTGCCTGGGACGTCTACAAAACCACCTGTCATCAAACCCAAGGCCACAACTTCTAATTGCGTATGCACTAGTTCACAAAACGTCAGCCATGCAAGGAAGTACATGGCTCCTTTAGTTCCTCCTCTTGGTTTTATCAGTGAGGAAAGTCAGGCCCAGTAAGGTAGGTGAGCACCCCTGTCTCCCTGTTCTCCGGATCTCATCTAGCAGCATGGTTGATGATGAGCTCTTTTGGACCAGAGAAACTGCACTTTATCTGCACATAATTACTGAAGTGAAATTTTGTGTGTGGGGGGAGGTGTTCCCACTGTACTGGGGCTTGAACCCTTGGGCCCCCTACCACTGAGCTACATCCACACCCCTTTTTATTATTTTGAGACAGGATCTTGCAAAGTTGCCCAGATTAGCTTCAAACTCAGGGTCTTCCTTCCTCAGCCTCCCAAGTAGCTGAGATTACAGACATGTGTCACCATACTGGGATTTTGTGTTTGTTTCTAAGGTGTTATCCTCATTATATAAAAGGTGCTACCTTCACACCAATGAAGCACACTCTGTACAAAAAGATTCTTGAGAACATACAAACTACTAATAAGCGCATTTCTATAATGTTAGCAAAATTAACTGTAGGGAAATTCCATTAAACAAAAGGCAGAGAGTTTCTACTAAAATAAAAGAACCTACCCATTGCCCGTAGAAGATACAGTGCTCTTCTATTGAACAGAATATAAATATTTATTGAAATATATTTCCTTTTCCCATACACTATTAGCCCAACTTCCCATATCCCTTTTTATGCTATTACAGATATACTTCATTATTATTATCATGATTATTATTATTATTATTTATTTGTTGCAGTCAGGGTTTGCAAGAGAAAAGATATAATACAGGACACATAATTTATAGGATTATTTTATAGTAGTCATCCAAGAGCCAAATACAAAAAAGAGTGCAGGAGATCTGTCCACACACTAAAGACACAAAGAATCCAGCTGAGGGCCTGGATTCCACAGCAATGTCCTGCATGAGTCCAGCTGAAGACCTAGAGCCCATGGCAATGCTCCCCATGAGTCCAACTGGAGGCCCAGAGCCCACAACAATGTCTCATGCAAGTCTGTATCAAGGATCTGCACTGGGAAGGCCCAAAGTTCAGTGGTGGAAGCTAGAAAGTCTGTGCCAATGGACTTACTATTGGCTGGCTCTTTAATTTTAGGTAGTTTAATATTTTTGAGTTCTTTATATATCCTAGATATTAGTGCTCTGTCTGAGGAGTAGCTGGCAAAATTTTTCCCCATTCTATAGGTTGTCTCTTCACTCTACTAATTAACAAATTGTAGTTCTATAATGTTGTTGAGGACCATTCACCACTTATATCATCTTATGAGATGAAATTATATCTGTTAGTCAGGTGTGGTGGTGCACACCTGTAATCTCAGAACTCAATCCTTTTGGATGAAGGATCTGTGCCAGCAGGCTGAGGGATCTGCACCAGAGCCAGGAAGTGATGCTCAAGGTAAGGACCAGAGCTCCCCTGAAAAGTGCCACAGCCATCCTCAGCGACGAGGTGCCGAACTCCTCTAATGAGGAGAACAGCCAAGTTCCCATCAGGAAAGCCAGCGTGACAAGCTCCTCCAGGAGAACAACAGCACCACCTCTTCCTCTCCAGTTCTCCTTTTTATGTTGTTGGCAACAATCCTCAGGTGGGCCCTCCACACCCAGCACCATGCTGATTCTGTTCAGCTGGGTGTTACAAGTTGACAACTGGTTGTCAATTCACCACATTATTATTTTGGGTTTTCTTATTGTTTGTTATTTTGAGACAGAGTCCCTCTATGTAGTTCAGGCTGACCTTAACTCTCATTGTGTACCCCAGGCTGGTCTCAAACTCATGGTGATCCTCCTGCCTCAGACTTTTGAGTGCTGAGATTACAGGTGTGCACCACACCTGACTAACAAATATAATTTCATCTCATAAGATGATACAAGTGGTGAATGGTCCTCAACAACATTATAGAACTACAATTTGTTAATTAGTAGAGTGAAGAGACAACCTATAGAATGGGGAAAAATTTTGCCAGCTACTCCTCAGACAGAGGACTAATATCTAGGATATATAAAGAACTCAAAAAAAATTAAACTACCTAAAATTAAAGACCCAGCTAAGAAATGGGAAAGAGAAATTAACAGACACTTCACGGAGGAAAAAATACAAAAACATTCAACATCTCTGGCCATTAGAGAAATACAAATTTAAAAAACGCTAAGATTCCATTTTACTTTGGAAAGAATGGCAATCATAGGCCGGTGAGATGGCTCAGCAGTGTAAGCGCCTGCCTGGCAAGTGCGAGGGCCCAAGTTCGACTCCCGGAACCCACATACGAAAAAGGGGCCGGTGATATCACTAAGCGGCATGGGTGCCTGCTGGCTCACAAGGTCCTGAGGTCGACCCCCAGTACCCACACACACACACACACAAAAAGGAATGGCAGTCATTAAAAAACCAAACAATAGGGCCGGTGAGATGGTTCAGCAGCTTAAGCACCTGCCCGGCAAGGGCCCAAGTTCGACTCCCGGATCCCACATACGAAAAAGGGGCCGGTGATATCGCTCAGCAGCACGGGCGCCTGCTGGCGCGTGAGGTCCTGAGGTCGACCCCCTGGTACCCACAAAAAACAAAAAAACAAAAAAAACAAATGTTGTTCACAGGTTTGGTTCAGTTCTATCTTTGCTGATTTTTTGTCTACTTGATCTATCTCTTTGTGACAATGGGGTATTAAGGTCCCCTGTTACAAAAGTGTTATTGCTTATTTGATTTTTCATGTCTATTTATATTTGTCTTATATAGTTGTGTGCTCCCGTATATGGTGCATATATATTTATGATTGTTATCTCTTCCTCTTGAATTTTTCTCCTTACAAGTATGTAGTGGTCTTCTTTATCTCTTTTGATTATTCTTGCTTTGAAGTTCACATTCTCTGCAAACAGAATAGCTACCTCTGCTTTTTTCTGGGTTCCTGTTGCATGAAGTATGGTTTTCCATCCTTTGACTTTTAGTCTATGAATTTCTTTTTGAGTTAAATATGTTTCTTGTATACAGCACATTGTTGGATCTTGTTTCTTGATCCATTCTGCCAGTCTGTTTCTTTTGATTAGTGAATTGAGGCCATTTACATTGATGATCATAACTATTATGTATTGGCTTATCTTTGTCGTGTTATTTTCCTGCTGTTGATTCCCTACTTTTCCCCTGTTTAATTGCTTGCCCTGCTTGGTGGTTTCTTTCTGTTGTTGTTCTTGGAATTGTGGTCATTTTTTTCTTTGTCTAGAATA
Source organism: Erethizon dorsatum (assembly GCA_028451465.1). Lineage (NCBI taxonomy): Eukaryota > Metazoa > Chordata > Mammalia > Rodentia > Erethizontidae > Erethizon > Erethizon dorsatum. The sequence goes on from CM051833.1 coordinate 102,141,504, forward strand.
TCTTTCAGTACCCTTTGTACTGTTGGTTTTGTGATCATGAATTTCTTCAGTTGTTCTTTGTCATGGAAGAGGATATCAGAAAATGGAAAGATATCCCTTGCTCACAGACAGGAAGAACGAACATTGTGAAAATGGCCATACTTCCAAAATTGTTATACAGATTTGATGCAATCCCAATCAAAATACCATTAGCATACCTCACAGATCTAGAGAAAACATCCCTAAAGTTCATTTGGAACCAGAAGAGACCTAGAATAGCAAAGGCAATCCTGGGAAACAAAGTCAAGGCAGGAGGATCACAATCCCTGACTTGAAACTATACTACAAAGCTCTGTGATAAATTCAGCATGGTACTGGCAAAAAAAAAAAAAAAAAAAGAGAGAGAGAGAGAGAGAGACCTGAGGATCAATGGAAGAGATTAGAAGATGCAGACACAACTACAAACACACCCAGCCATCTTATCTTTGACAAAGGGGCCAAATATGTTCACTGGAAGAAAGATAGCCTCTTTAATAAATGGTGCAGGGAAAACAGGCTTTCCACATGCCAAAGACTAAAACTAGACCCATGTCTATCACCGTGCACTTAACTAAAGTCAAAATGGGTCAAATATCTACATATTAAAGCAGAAACACTAAATATACTGGAAGAGAAAATAGGTAGAAATCTTGAAGACATAGGGGTAGGCAGAGAGTTCATGAACAAAAACCAAACTGCACGGGAAGTACTTCAAAGAATCAACAACTGGGATCTCATTGTATTAAAAAGTTTTTACACATCAAAAGAAATCACCAACAGAGTGAGAAGAAAACCCACACAGTGGGAAAAAATTTTAGCCAACTGTCCCTCAGATAAAAGACTTATATCTAGAACATATAAAGAATTGAAGGAAATCAGGTCCCCTAAATTCAAAGACCCAATCCAAAAATGGGCATCTGAGATGAATACACACTTCTCAGATGAAGAAATACAAGTGGCAAATAAATATATGAAAAAATGTTCAACATCGTTGGTCATTCGAGAAATGCTAATTAAAACAACACTGAGATTCCCTCTCACCCCAGAAAGAATGGCTACCATCAAGAAATCAACCAATAACAAATGCTGGCAGGGCTGTGGGGAAAAAGGAACACTTCTCCACTGTTGGTGGAAATGTCGACTGGTGCAACCACTTTGGAGATCAGTGTGGAGATTCCTCAAAAAAAAAATAGGATTAGCAGTCCCATTTGATCCAGCCATTCCCCTTCTGGGTATTTTCCCAGAAGAATTAAAAACATCATACCAGAGCGACATATGTGCACATATATTCATAGTGGCACAGTTTGTAATAGCTAGATCTTGGAAACAACCCAAATGCCCATCAACCGAGGAATGGATAAAAAAGATGTGGTATTTTTATACAATAGAGTACTACTCAGCTATTAAGAAGGATAAACTCAAGGCTTTTATAGGTAAATGGATGCAACTAGAGACCATACTCATAAGTGAAATAAATCAGACTCGCATGTGTAAACATCATATTGTCTCCCTAGTGCAAGAAACTGAAAGAGTAAATAAGATCCAAAATGTACCATAGATAACGTAAAAGGGAAAGAAACTGCTCAAAAGGAAAGAACAACGGGGATGGGGGAAAGGAGAAAAGAAGGAAAGGAAAAGAAAAAAAAATATATATATACACAAGACAGCTAAGATAATTATACTACTAATTTCTTTTAGTTCATTGAAACGAATGGTTTGTGCTTATATAGTCTGATCAGTTTTGTATGACTATATCTTGTAATCTGAGCAACTACTTTGAAGATAACAACATGCAATATACTAACCATTGTTAATTTCCTATTATATTGTCATGAAATTCTGTAATATTGTTTTTTTCTCGTTAAAATAAAAACAAACGAACAAACAAAAAACAAATGCTGGTGTGGCTGTGGTGGAAAAGGAATCTTCCTTCATTGTTGGTGGGACTGTAAACTAGTACAATCATTATGGGAATAAGTATAGAGATTTCTCAAAGAACTGAAATTAGAAATTCCATATAACCCAGGTATCCCCCTACTAGAGATGTCTTCCCCAAAAAGCTTAGATCATCATGCTACAGTGATACATGCATACCAGTGTTTTTTAGCAGCACGATTCCTAATAGCTAAATCCTGTAAGCAGCCTCTATACCCATCACCAGATGCTTGGATAAAGAAAATATGTCAGCGGCACAAGTACCTGCCTGGCAAGCACAAGGTCCTGAGTTCGATTTCTGGTACCAAAGAAATAAATAAATAAAAAGAAAATGTGGTATCTCTATATAATGAAATACTACTCGGCTTTAAAGAATGGTATATTTGAGACATTTGTAGGAAAATGGATGCACCTGGAAAATATAATGTTGAGTGAAATAAACCAGACATACAAGCTTAAATTCTGTATGGTATCTCTCATTTGAGTGAGGCAAAGTACAAACAAAGGATAGTAAAGGATGGATAGGAGGGGACAAAGGGACGTGTCTCTTGCCATAGGGAAGTGGTTCAAGGGAACAAGGGTGTGGGCTGCAGGGGAGAGAAAGGGAGAACAAGTAGAATAAAGATATGCCAAGTAAAGGAACCTAACAACCTCAATGAATGTAAACATTACATGGCATAACATAAGATTAATAATATCAATAATAATGAAATTGGGATAGGAGAACTGAAGGAGAAAGGAGGGAGCGGAAGGGACGGGCAAGGGGGTTAAAAAAAAAAGCTGTAGTATGTATATGTACCCACTCTCTAAGATTGTGAACTGCATGTACTGCAAACATGTACTAATAAAATGTTTTTAAAGTTAAAGAAAAAAAACCTACGATTTATTTACTGCTTGCCGTGTGCCTGGCCTGGGCTTATACCTTTTACACAGAAGTGGTTCTCCATCCTGGCTGTACATTACAATCATGCAGCAGTCAGCACCCCAGTATGCAGCCCAGGGCTGAAAAACACTGACACCCATCATACAATCAGAGGTAAGCACTATAATTACACTCATATTTCAGAAGAGGAACCTCAGATACCAAGAGTCTAGTTAACTCGCCAAAGTTAACATGTTAAGCAGCCATGTTGCAGTCTTTACTCAGACAGGTTGAATAGACACCATTATTTGTTTACTAGATATTGCTATTTGCCTCATGACAATTAATGAATGAAGACAGAGCCTAGGCTGAATAGCCAATGTTCAATTAAGTATTTATTTTTAATATATTGAAAGTTACTTCTCAGCCAAAAAAATCTTTAAGCCATTTTACAGTTTCCATTTCTTCTTCCTCCAAACAGCATTATGGAGTAAATATGTATTCTAATATTTTTCATTTAAGCTTTTTAATTGAAGTAAAATTCACATAGCATAATTCACCATTTCAATCACTTCAAAATGTGGAATTCAGTGGCTTTTAGTACATTTACAATATTGCACAATCATTGACCGTTTCTATTGAAATCCCAGAACATTTTCATCACTCCAAAAGAAATTTTATGCAGTACTCTCCACCTGTCCCTTTCCCTTAGGTCCTGGCAACTAAAGATTTTTTCTCCATGAACTGGCCTATTAGGAAAATTTCATATAAATGAATAAAATATGTGTTATTTTGTTAACTGACTTAATTCACTTCTCATAATATCTTCAAGATTCATCCATGTTATATCAACACATGTCAGTATTTCATTCCTTTTTATGACTAGTCTCCCATTAAATGAATATACCACGTTTTGTTTATCCATTCATTGATTGATGGGCATTGGAACTGTTTCCACTTTTTTGGTATTATGAAAAATGCCACTATGAGCACTGATGTACAAATTTTTATTTGAACCAAATGATGTTTTTAATAACTTCTCTGGCCCATGATTTAACCAGTATTCATTCCAACCAGGCCCAGTATTTAGTATTGAATTATTTTTATCAGTCATTAAATTCTATTTGTAAACTTACCTCTAGTATTCTGACTTAAGCCATAGTCTAACAAAATAAAATGATGTTTGACCCAAATAAATGTTTTCAAATAGCCCTATTTCCATTTAGAGAGAAGAGCTGCATTTAATGCAGGACTTTGATTATTAGTTCCTTTCACAAACTTCAACTATCAGTTTTGTGTTTCCTTGGGTCGGTCACTTCCTGTTAACTCATTTAACCACTAGTCATTGACAATATTTCAAGATTCAGGACGAGGCTCGAATGGGATATAGTATTACTGCATAGACGTAGGCTCTGCCCTTGTAGAATTTGCACTCTAATGGGAGACAAGCACTGAATAGTTATTTATGCACATAAGTTGTCTAATTATAATGACAGTAAGTGTTTTACCCACAGTCGTGAGTCACTATTATATGACGATATTGCCCCACAAGTATGCCTTCCAACAACACTAAAGCCTGAAAGCCCACAATAAAAATTATGGCTTGGGGGCCAGTGATATAGCTCAGCAGCATACGAGCCTGGCAAACGCGAGGTCCTGAGTTCAACTCCCGGTACCCGAATTAAAAAAAAAAAAAATTATGGCTTGGAATCTTTAAAAGTATTTTTGGTTCCAAGAGCATCTATTAAAACTAAGGAAACCTGTATAGAATTTTGCTATTAACAGATCTAATCTTGAGAACAGCTAAGTAAGAATAGCATGGTGAAAAAGTGCTTTCAAATAGTGGTCTGCGCAATCAAAACTTACGTATATGTGTATACGTGATTTTTAATCGATAAAATGATTGTGTATAAACCTTTTTTTGTGGGTCCTACGTCTATACTAAGGAGCATAATAAGACTATACACTGCCTTCTGTTTCTACATGTTCCATTAACTAAAAATTCAAACTTTAACAGTACTATCGAAAATATTGCAAAACCAATTTAATCTAACTTAGCTATAAAAATAGTAGTCTTTGAGAAATTTCTACCAAGTTAATGAGAATATTGTAATTTAATAAGCTAAATTAGATCATTTTCAAGAACAGGAATTTTTATTACAACCTCAATTCTAAGTTTGCATCATAACTAATTTCATTGGCTTTTTTCAAAGCAAATACATTTTCACAGACCCAGGTAGATCAAACTATTGTCCAAAGATTGACTACATCACTAGAAACCTTGAGTTAGCTCTGAGATTTATACGATGTATATCCAAATCCTGAAGAATGGCAGGCGTCCTAAATTTACCTATGTCCCATTGTAACAATTATCCTGCCTGCTGCAAGTAAAATTATAGACTTCAAGTCTGGAAGCCTATGTCCTATTAACAGCCCACTAGGTTCTGCCAGTTCTCCGAGACCAGACAGTAATGGCGTCAGCCACTGTATAGCCATTAAAGAACCTAAAAGGTACAGATAATGGAGATTAGAGGGTCAAGGGCCACACTTGACCATTTGACCCATGCTCAGCTTTACTTGTTGCTTTTATTTATTTACACTGAAGCATGGTAGCCTGAAGTACATGGAACACGGGTAGGATGGGATGTCAGACTGTAGAGAAAGGTAGAACGAGAAGTTGAGAGTATCTCCCTCTATTAGTCTGTGGGAATATCTTGGTCCTTACATTTTATTTTTCCACCATTTACTCAGTTATTCAGGGAATGTCTTCCATAGGAATGTGGTCAAATCAAGACTAGAGGACCAGGCGGTTACTGAGAATGGCTACAGTTCAACACACTCACAAATCTCTATGGCAAAATTATTCAAGAATCCTCTAGTCTTTGAAAAAATTCTTCTTTGTTCTCCTCAAGAACAAAGCAAGTGTTTTGTACTTTCAATGTGTTCTCCTAAAGTCTCTAGAGGGGCCTCTGGAAGGCAGGCATGAATGTTTTTAAATATTTATTAATATCTGCTTGAGATGAGTAAGCAATGGGTCAGTGATCATTTGAAGTGCTGTGCATTCTAAATGTTAATATCACCTGGGAAGGTTACTTTGTGGGGACATAGAAAAAAGAACAAATCAGTTACCCTTTTGGAGAAAAAAGAGTAAGAGAAGATAGGTCTTGTGTATCCGTAATTAATGGATTTTACAAACGGCTCAATCAGGTTCCCACCTGAGTCCAAGGCTTGGGGAGCAAAATGATAAATGGCCAAGAAGAAAATTTTAGCCAAAGGTAAATCTGTAGTGCAATACGGAGTCCTATTATTACTTTTTTTTAATCTGCAAAACATTTAACATGTATATGGCTCTAAGTACTATTTCCTAGTGGATGGAAGAAGGAAGCCTGGGCAATGAGCATATCCATTACTTTCTTATGATGAGAGCTCTAGGCATCCATTCCCCAGTGATGTAGTTCCTCTGCCATGAGAAAGTCTGTAGAATTATTAAGCCACCCTCAGCCACAAACTTGATTTAGAAATGAGCCTATGGAGAGCTGTCTGTATGCTTCACAGAGGAAGAGCAGTCCAGTGCACACACTCTTAGCCAGATGTTTCAGTTACGTTTGTCATTGCTGAGACCAAATATCCGACACCCACAAGTTAAAGGAAGAAATGTTTATTTCAGCCTATAGTTTGTGGAGGTTTTAGTCCATAATCGGCTGGCTCCAAGGCAGGGTGGCGTGGCAGAGGGGCATCACAGAGGAGAAACAGTTCCTATGTGGGGGCAGAAGGCAGGGAAGCAGCAGCCAGCCTGCCTTACCCTTTTATCCCATCCAGACTAGCAGCCTTTTGGGCAGTGCCACCCAGAAGTATGCTAGTTCCAATCAGTGGACTAATTTAGTACCACACACCCTTGTCCCCAGTATCACATGCCCTAGATGCAGCCAGCTCCTAAAATCCCCACCTATGAGCACATGAGGCTTTGGGGGGACATCCAGATACTAGACATTACACCAGCTTTGGAACAAGTATCACCTCCCCAACAAATAAATGTTTTCACTTTATCTATTCAGTTCCCGACATACTTTCCTTATATTTTTCACTTAGTTCTCACTTTTCATGAAAGACACACATACACAGTTTAGAAACACACATTGCTGTAAGACAATCATGATTGTTCTTTCCATATTTTCAACCCCCATTACCAAAATATGATTACACTATTTTGTCTTGATTTTTCCATTTCATACATTTTCTATCCACTTCCCACTATCTTGCACCGCTTCCCCTTTCCCACTCGCTTATGTGCCTATTTTGCCTGCCAACCTTCCCATCAGTCTATAGAGCTGCACTGTAATTTTTGTTGGAACAATTGCAGCATTCACTTCTTTTTTTTTTTTTTTTTTTTTTTGGTGGGTACCGGGGGTCGACCTCAGAACCTCGCACGCCAGCAGGCGCCCGTGCCGCTGAGCGATATCACCAGCCCTTTTTTCGTATGTGGGATCCGGGAGTCGAACTCGGGCCCTCACGCTTGCCAGGCAGGCGCTTACGCTGCTGAGCCATCTCACCGGCCCCTCAGCATTCACTTCTGAGCCTTTATTTCTTTTCTTGTTTCATATATATATATATATACACTTTCATACATACATACTTCATACATATATAAAGTATATATACATATATGTATGTATTGCCTCAAGGGAATTAGGGAATTAATAACTCTGCATCTGTGTGCATGCACGTGTGCACTTGCTGAGTTTTTTATGTGTTTACCATTAAATCAAGCCCAGACTTTCCCCCAGAAATCTAAATTCCTTCCAGAATGTTACAGCAGAGCAGGGAGTCTATCAATTTCATCTTCTTGGGAACATCTCTCTCGGCCCCTCCTGACCTGCTCCAGTACTGGGCCATTGTCCTCTATTCCTGACACTTATTTTTCCTTAGAATGTCCTACTTTGTTGATCACAAAGATTTCCTTTGCCTCTCTCTTATGTTGCTCTTCTGTTTCCCATCTTTCATATCTTAATTTACTCCTTCGTTTTGTGGTTATAACTTCTCTAGTGACTTCTTAGAAAAACCGATGCATACAAAGAAAATTGAGGCCTTGCATGTCCAAAAATATCTTTCACACTTTCATCCTTGATCAGTGGCCTATCTGGATATATAATTTTAGTTTTAAAATACTTACCCTGGGCCAGGGAGATGGCTCAGCGGCATAAGCGCCTGCCTGGCAAGCATGAGGTCCTGAGTACGACTCCCGGTACCCACATTAAAAAAAAAAAATCGCTTACCCTCAGCATTTTTAAGCTTATTTCTGTTTTCTGCTAGTTTCCAGTGTGGCCACTGAGAAGTCTGATACCAATCTGATCTTTAACCCTTTTTCTCTATTCTCTTATCCTTGCTATTCTGAAATTTAGCAAATATATGTTTTCATATAGGTCTTGTGCTGGGAACTAAATGTGTTATTTTTATCTGCAAAATTCAATTATTTGCTATTTATTTTACTTTCTAGAATTTTGTTATGATCATTTGAAATGATACTCTAATTCTTTTACAACAATTTCTCCCCGTAGTCTGTCTTATCTGTTATAAAATACTACTGGGAAACTTAATTTTACCTCTCAACTTTCTGTTGAGTTTTAATTTCTGCTATCATTTTATTCTTCATTTTCAAGAACACTTTTTTATTCTTTGGCTTTTTTTTTTTTTTAACCACACTACTCTTATTGAATAGATACATTAATTCTTTTATCTCTCTGAAGAGATTACACATTTCTTCAGGTCTTCAAATCTTTGCATGGTTTCTGTTTCCTACAAGTTTCTTTTCTCTAGTGGTTTTGGCTGATGTCTTTAACATTACAGGCAGTCTTCGAATGTTTTTGCTCCTCCTCTGTCCTTTTATTATGAACAGAGCACAGAAGAGCTATTTGGAGGTACAGAGCATGTGGGAGGGCTGTCTGTGGCAGGCCTGCTCATATGTAGGCTGATCTGGCTTTTCTTGAGGAGGCCCCATACCTGTCTCTTTTTCCTCCTGGACCAATTGGATTCTCCAGAGAACAACAATCTAGTGTATAAACTCTCTTGTGCTAGTTTGTAATCCCAAGTTCATGTGGAATTGTCTGGACAATGTCAGACACACAGCAGACATACAACAGAACATGTGGTACCCAGTCTCTTTCTTCCCTGCCTCAGCACAGTTCTGAAGATGGAATGGTTCCATCAGATGCTAATGAGAAGTAACAGGAAACTGAGCACTCCTCCAGATGCTTGCAGACTAGGAGCTCTTCTCCATGGAGCGGGAATGTTGAAGGAACTATGTTCTTCTTTGTAGTCGAGTCCTGCAATATCAGAAATAAGACTGAAAGTTGTTCCAGTTTTTGCACATACTTTATAGCTGGAATAACATCACATGTGTTTATTTTACAAACCTGATCTGTACCCTATGCCATCCTCTCTATTCATTATTTTTAGTCACCTCTCCTCCTTTTGGCCTTTACCATGATGGTATTTTTGTATTTGTCCCCTTCTTCCCACTCTTGAGTTTGTGATTTCCATTTCAAAAACTCCCTGGCCTTCTTCGAGAAAAATATCATAAAAATGGAGTTGTAACTAGTAAATGAGAGGCCCCAGTGACAGAATCTGGCTGACCTGAAGTGGCAAATCATCTAATAAATGCATCCATCTATAATAGATCCAGAAGATGCCAATAGCTCAAGAAATCTGAAGCTAATCTTACTTTTCAGAGTAAGTGTGAAAGTTGGGTAAAGGGATCTTTGGGTGGGCAATTTGTAGGTTGGATTGATATTGAGAGAAATGGCCCAACAAAATGACACCTAACATCAGACTTTATAAAAGTGAAAAAGTATTCATTATTCTAAGTATTCTTAATATTGAGTGAAATCTAAGAATTTCTTAATCAGGATCACTATTATTTTTTTTTAAAGTCTTGTCTGTCACTGAAAAGTCAACTCAAGCTTAAAATGATATACCTGAGTACAAAGTTTGTGTACACTTAATGGTTGTTCTTAACAGTTATAATTATGTTGTCCTACCTGCCTTAATTATCTAGCTAATGACTTTAAAACCCTAATTTGTTTGCCTGACATCCCCAGTTTCTGTCTTTACTAAGTTTACTCTGATTTTTCTCTTCAGACGAAATTGTTCTTTCAGTGGTATATTTCATACAATTCTTATTTCATCATTCAACCAACATTCATTCAACAAACATTTATTGCATGTTTCCATCAACCAAGCACTGTGAGTGATGTTGGGGCTACAATGGTGAGCAAGAAAGGACCTAACTGGTACCTTTGTGGACCCTCTGGTCAAGGGAAAGAAACCCATTAATCAAACACTTATGAAACTTAACATATCATTACAGAAACAAATAGGTGTCCAGGGGCCTATGGTAAGGGAATCTGAGTTATGTTAGGAGAAGATCTTGAAGAATTGGGGCTGTCACCTGAAAGAGATACAGGTGTTCATATAAGTGAGGGAAGGGGAAAGAGAAAGGGCTGAGAAAATACTGCTTCTTAGCAGAAGACCAGACAATGCTGGGGGCAAATGTGGAGCTTCTGAGGAGCTAAAAGTCAGAGAACATAAAAAGCCAGAGAGAAAGTCCTGTGAGACAAGACCGCAGTGGTAGACATGTTGACACCAAATAGGGCTTTGTGAGCCAAAGAAAGGTTTGGGGTTCTAATCCTAAAGGTGATGGGAAGTCATTAAAGTATTTTGCAAAGAGTGTTACAATATCAAAGAGTACTTAGGCAAAGGTCCCTGGGGCTCGTGGAGAGGAGCAGATTGAAGACAGAACACAAAGAGACTACACGGTGAGCTATTGCTGATCCCCAGGCTGGGAATGCGAAGTGACAATGAGAGCCATGATCGTATAGAACTGAATGGGTGCTGAGGCTGGAAGCCTAGAAGAGAATGGGCTGAGTTTAAAGTATCCGAGGCACTCAAGTGGAGATTTGCATTGTCACTTTGATTGTCACTTTGATATATGGATCTAGACCTCAGAAGCTTTTGGCATAGATAGAAATTAGGGAAACGTGATGCAGTGATCAAAGAAGAGCTCAGTAACCCAGTGTGTCTGCAGGCATAAGAAATGCTCACAGCAGAATGTCCTGGTTCTCTCCAGTTAAAATCTGCATTTCTGAAGACATCTGAGAACCACAGAATCACATTTGGCAGAAGCAGAGCTCACGGAATCTTTATTTTTTAACAGCTGCACCTTATAGTAGAGATACGTTGGCCAAGGGGCAGAAACAGGCTCTGAGCCAACATTTCCTGCCTCTGAAGAAGAGAATGACCCGGCAAAGGGGCCTTCGTGTGCTTCATTCTCCTTGTTTGTGTTTCTTTCTTTTTTTCCTTCTTTCTTTTTTTTTTTTTTTTCCTTCAGTAAAACTAAGGTTGCTCTTTGGAGCTGATTAGCTATCCAATTAAAACTCCAGGTCCCCAGGGTTCACAGAAGAGTGGCTCCAACTCGGCTAGCTCGTGCATGGCCACCTCCGCTCAGGCTCTTGTCCTTTGTCTCACACACGCCCTCCCCCTTCTGTCTCTCCTGGGCACTGACCTTTTGACTCATCCTTTTTCCTAGAAAGACAGCATTTCCAGTGAGCAAAATGTCACATTACCTTTGCTGAACAGGACATTTCAAATAAAATATTAGCAATAACAATTACCTCTAAGCCACTAATCCCCCTGAAGCTACTTTAAACCACCAAAGGATTTAAGGCAATTCCCTGAAAATATCTCAGGCTTAATAGATTATGGTGCTGGGTGGTGAAATCTATTGGCTCATGTTGCCTTAACTTGCATTATGTGGCATTTTCAACTATAAAAGAAAGTCATGACACCAACTGTTTCAACTATTATTTAATGTAAAAAATCAGGTTATGGAAATATAAATAATCATAACCTTGCAGTACACATCACACTGTGAGTAAGCTATTTCCATGGCCAGAGTATTATTGGCAAGAGAAGCCACTAGAAAACAAAATAACTATTCAAATATTTATTTCCCCAAGCAGGTTGGCAGTTTACCTGGCACATATATACAAGAGTTCTCTAAAAGAATGCTTTCCCTAGCAGTGTTGCGGGATAGGGCTTAGAGTAAGGCATTATTGCAAATTATATACTTTCTGGAAAAACTGCAGTATGTGAGACCCTCCTCACAGACTGACTTCTGCATTCATTTTTTTCACTCATGCACAAATATGTATAGCTTTCCCACTAATACCAAGAAGTGTGCTGGAAGTTGGGTGGCCTTAGACCCTCAAGTCCTTTAGTGCCAAACATAGCTTGTCAATTTTTTCTTTGCCCATCCCACACTATAGTCATCACCTCAGTCAGTAACAACAAACAAGAAACAGTACCTGACTTCCAGAAGTTCCAGAAGAGGAGACAAACCAGTGAACAGAAAATATCAGGGCAATAAGGGAAGAGCATTGAGAAGTTGGGACAGAAGCATGAGACCATGTCAAAGGGACATGGGAAGGTCAGGAAAGGCTTCCCAGAGAAGGTGAAATCTAAACCAAGGTTTCTCAGTCACAATAGAATTGATATTTAGAAAAGATAATTCTTTGTTGTAGGGGTGTCTGATGTGAGGACATTGTAGGATATTTAACAGCATCCCTGGTCTCTACCCACTAGATACCAATAGCACCCACCCCACCCAGTTATGATCCCGAACATCTCCAGACATGGCCAAATGCCCTCAGTGGAGCAACGCCGACCCCAGTTAAGAAGCACTGATCTAGACCAAGAGTAAAGAGGGATTTCAAGTGATCGAGGAAAACATGGTTTGGAGAGGTAGATCGGGAGGCAGGTCAAACATGACAGAGCATATGCAAAACCCGGAAGCAAAGAGGATCTGCTTAGATTGAAGAATTGGAATAAGTTCACCAAGCCTCTGCTGGACCATGGGAGGGCAGCACAGCAGAAGACGGAACTAGAAGGGAGGGAGGTCTGTCCTGCTGCGGAGTCTGATTTCATCTCAGTAGCAGTGGGTGCCATTGAGGAATTCTCAGTGATTGGGGCTCAGGAGAGTATAGTTAGTTGTCAAAGGTAAAGGAGGGCAAAGCCAAGCAGGGCACTCCAGTTTTTACTTTATCAACACTGTGGAAAAGGAGATATTGACTGAGATGATGACTACAGTGTGGGGTGAGCAGAGAAGAAATTGCCAAGCTAGGTTGTGCACTGATGGGCTTGAGGGTCTATGGCCACCCAAGTGGAAACTGTGAAATACACAGGGTTGTTGCTTTAGAGAAAAAAGTACTGGGAGATAAATAATATAAAAAGCAAGTGTAAAACCACCCAGGGATAAGGTATGCAAAATGAGGCAAGAAGAGGGCTCAGAACCCAACCCCGAGAGCGTCAACATTTAAGGATGCTCAGTCCTAACCCACCGCTTCTCAGGTCCAAATAAACCACAGACCAAGTTTATAAAGTTGGTCACGTTTGCCTCTGGCTTCTAAAGTCTCCACTTTGCAACCCACTCCATCCTCATTGACATATCCTCTCGTCCTTCCCCATTGCTAGTGTATTCATACCTAGACCACTTAGACCCTCGTGTGGCTGGAAGCTCATCCAGCAGCCATATCTTTTTTGTCCTGTTTCTATGTTTCTATCAACTGGAACAATTGACTTAACTGCTCTAGACAGCAGTTTTCTCTTTGGTAAAACTGGACTTTTATTTGTACCCCAACACAGGGAGTTGTGAGGAAAAAAGAGCACAGTGAAGAACCACTCTCTGCCTGCTGTGTTCTGGGGTCAGGCTTGCCAGAGAGGTTAAGCCAACGGTTCCCAGCCAGTGTGCTACATCATCTCCGCAAGTCCTCAGTTTTTCCTGGTGTTCTGACAACTCTTGATCAGGGCATAAAATTGCCTTTTGCTACAACTCACCATCTGAACAGACAATTTAGACATTAACTGCCTGATGGCCCATTTAGCTGAGTGGGTTGTGGTGTGAGAGGTAGAGCTGGGAACAATTTTGCTGCACATCAGACTGGGTGGGAGGGAGAGCAGAAAGAAGAGTCAGCACTGGAGGGAAGATGATGGCCTGAAATGTGGATGGAGATATAGATGTAGTCATCAGGGCGCTTCTACCCAAAAAGTGGTGCTCTGCTCACAGCGAAAGTACAAAACTTTGGGGGCAGAAGCCAAACGACACAGAAAACAGGCACTTTAGGTGCCTGTGTGGACCTTGGGAAACACTGTGACACAGTAGTATTGACCACATTTTCATTATTACAACTTTTTAACTTTCATTTTGAATCCCTAATCTTTTTAACTTATTGCCCAAAATTCCAATATTTTAAGTGTGTCCTCAACAAAGAGATTGAGAATCACTGTAGTATGGACTGAGTTCCAACTACACAACCGTAAAGTAGCAGAGATGTCATCGCAGCTGGGTCTATCTGACTCTTTCTCAGAGCTGTTTTTATGTCTGTCTGTCTGTCTGTCTGTCTGTTTCAGAGATCTGGTGTGCAAAGAGGCCCAGACTATTTGTCTTGCTGCAGAGTGCCTGGCTTAGATTTCTAGTACTCTTGAATCATCCTCTCAGAGGGCAAATCTGTCTTTTCTGGGTTGTACTTTAGGACCCCACCAGGCATGGCAGGAAGAGATGGGTTCAGAGGGCAGCACTTGTTCTGCTATCTGCTCAGTTTCTTGCCTCGGATTCTGGACCTGCACAGTATCACTTCTTGCTCTTTTCTCTTCATACACATAAGATCGAATGTGCATTATCTATAGATAAGCCCACTTTGTTTATATTTCTAAAATTGTTACTTTTATTCAGTTACAATGTATGTTATAGAACACTAGACAGATTTAATCACCAAACAGGGGCTCCGTGAATTATCAAGGGTCCTGTTAGGTACTTGAATGTCATGACCAAAAATGAATGGGATAGTTAACAGTTGGATTCTGCCTGGATTGCCTGCACAATTACTGTATTTTTATGTTAACCTAGCTAATATACACCTAAGTTTTTAAAAGTCAAATACTTCCAAAAGGCTTATGACAAACAGCAATTCTCTCACATCTCATCCTACTCCCCAGAGGAAAGCTCCTCCACCTTCTTCCCATTTTAGTCACTCCACATTCCCAAAATATGCATGTATAGTGTACTATTCTCATCAATGACCATTACCTATTAGTTCCTTGTCACAGTAGATGAGATTTAGTTCTCTCTCAGCAGTTACCACTTTTAACATCTCCTGTTTTCCTAATACAGTGATCCACCAATTCGGAATACATTGAGTACCAGTACTGACACAATTTGGCCATGAAAACACTACTCACTGCAGTGAGGTATGCTATGACTGCTTTTGCTCTCCTGATCAGCTTCTTGTATTCTGTGAAAATTCTAGTTATCTAAAATTATTTATTTGCTTATATTATCTGGTGTGTACATGTTCTCACTACTGAACCCTAATGCTGGAGTGCCCCATTTCCTGGATCACCTTAAGTTAGTTGCTGTTTGGACAGATGTTATCCAGTGTCATCTTCTGCAATGATGGAAATTTCTTTATCTGTGATGTCTAGTGTGGAAGCCATGTGCCGTGTGTAGCTGATAAGCACTCAAAATGTAGGTGGTGAAACTGAGGCCCTGGATTTTCATTAAATTTTGCTTGGAGGGTTTAATTCATTCATTTGGTTGAATGATCGAATTGGCTGGGTTAAAGTCCTAGCATTTGCTTTATATTTATTCCATTTATTCTTTGCTCCTCTATTTCTCCACTACTGTCTTCTTTTAGCCATTGATTATATTTTAGTATCTACTTTATTTCCTCAATTATCTTCTCTTATATACCTCTTCCTGATTTTGAATTTTTAGTGGTCGATCTAGAAATTTACAATCTTTATCTTTAGGTCATCAGAGCCAACCTTCAAACTGTATTGCTGTTTCCTGAGCAGGAGCCACAAAAACAGGATGAGTTAATTTCTTCCTTGTGCCTTTTGTTCTTATATTTTACCTTAAGCTCTTACAAAGTATTTTAATTATTTTTGCTTTAAGTACCCTACAGTTCTTTCAAGCAATTTAAAATTATATACACACACATACACACAAAAGAATTGAAGAATAAAAAACCTTTGTAAATATTCCAAAAGAGTCCCTTTGAGTGCTTTTCATTCATTACTGGAGGTTTAGGGTTCTATTTCTGAGACCATTTTATTTTTCTAGTCTGTGTGTATGGCAGGGAAGATAGTGGACAGTGAGCTGTGCATTCTTAGTATGAAAAAGGGGAGAGGTTGTGAGGATTGACTTCTCTGTACATTAATTTTAGATTTAGCTCCCTATTTTTGGCTCTATACTCAAAGATGATGTGCTGGAGCCAGCTCTTGCCAGCCCAAAATTGGCAATCATGCACAGTGCATTCCAATCCTTCATTCATCCAGTGGTGAAAGGTTGGAAGCTTATAACTGGTCATGGTGATCGTCTTTCATGACAGAAATCAATACATGTTCTACAACAAAGCTTCTTTCCTTCTTTCTTTCCTTTCCTTCTTTCTCTCCTTCCTTTTCTCTTTCTTGTATTTCTCTGTTTCTCTCTCTCTTTCTCTCTCTCTCTCTCTCTCTCTCTCTCTCTCTCTCTCTTTCTCCCCCTCCACCCTTTCTCTTTTAGAGATCTGGTTATAAAACATTTACCAGAACACCACTGCCCACACCCCACCTCACCTTTCTATTGTGCATGATGACACCATATTCTAGGGAGAGAAGATAAGCGTCTCTGGCGCATGATCCCAGCTCTACACACTTTGGGCTTAATTTCCCTAGGCCTACCGTTCCTGACACCCTCTCCTCTGTATGCTAGGGGTTCATATTCCCTTTCTCTTTATAGGCTTTTATATGCTTTTTATCACTATCTTAGTGTACCCTTGAGAGGGAATGAGTGCAGTGCATGTAGCTAATCTATCAACTTTAACCAAATCCCTATCTTTTCTTTTAAAATTGGAAATTTCAAAGAAAGCAAGCAACTTCAATACTCAAAAGGCTTAATAATGAATCAAACCTAACAAAAGTTCAAATAATCTCCACATTGGTTCTGAAGACCTTGCATTCAATCTCCAATACTGCGAAAATAAAGACTATAAGTAGCTGTTTTTTTGTCTTTAATGAGGAAAAAATGAAGATGAAAACCAGTGCTTGGCTGTGGCATGAATCACTTAGATGGCAATAATTTGATTCAGTTCAACATCTATGGAGTGATTACTAAAGGCTATGCAATATGCCAGGTGCTAGCAAGAAAGAAAGGGGCAAGGCAGAGCCCTTACCACCAAGAGAGCTTACAAAGTAGCAGAGAAGATGGCTGGGTCATTTAGGAAATGTATACACATATAATACATGTTAGAAGAGGAAGAGTATTGTCTATCCTAAGAACATACAGCAAGGGGAGTTAATGTAATCTCAGGGTGAATAAAAACTTCCCAGGGAAATGATGTTCCAAATGAGCTATCATTTATAGCTCCAAACATAGTCATCATAACTTGTTTAAACAACAGTGTAATTTATTAAAGAACATTCAGTAACCTACACAATGTCCAAGTAGTCAGAGAACAAGGAAGCCTTGGAAGCTGTGAAACCATACATAACTATCAGATACTCCAGTAAAGACCCTCCTGCCACCTGCCTGGCTCCCTGCTCCAACATCAGAATGGGATTGTGGCGATACTAACACCAGGTTGCTGCCAATGCTGCTTCTAAAAGATGTTTTTCTGCCTTTATTGCCAGAATGACCTTTCTTTCTTCTTTCTATCATTTTTCAAGTTTAAATCTCAGAAAAAGGGCATTTAATGCCAGGTTTGAGTTAACATGAGTGTGTCTCAGTTTCATTGGAGGCTGAAATACTGAGTTCGTCCCATCTGTTTTGAGTTGTAGTAATCATAAGATGAGAAACTCCAAAATATAGAACATCAAGAAGATGTTAGGTAACCAAAAAGCATGAAAAGTTACATGTCAAAAATGTTGGTTTTGTGTATTGTTTGGATTTAATCAATGTGTGGCTGATTGTTATTTCAGTGTGTCAGCATCTGTGAGGTCTTGTATAGAATCACAGGTCTTAAAACTGGAAGGGCCTCCAGAGATCAGCTGGCTAAACCCCCAACTTCTAGAACATAAACTGCTATCTGTTTCCACTGTAACCAATAAGACAATCGGGCCCTTAGGAGATCATGCACTCTCTCCAAGCTGATGTGCTGGTTAGTGGCAGACCCAAGACCAGAATACTTATATCCTGGATATTTATTTTCTGTCCGTTAGTTTCCACCCTTGAGTGAGAGGCAGCGATATATATCAGGTGTATGAGGACAGCTGGACCAGACAAAGTACAAGACCAGTAGGATAGACTAGCTGGGTGTGTCAGTAGAGATGGATCGAGATGGGCAGATGAGAGAGACATATCGGAGATAAAATTGACAGGACTTTACAATACAGCAAGTGATGGAGTGGGAATTGTTGAGATAGACACCAGTTTTGGGCTGTCGAACCAAGGGGATGGTGGTGGCCTCAACTTTGACAGATGACAGAAGAGTGGAGGGCAAGTGGAAAGTGGAGAGTAGGGTTAAGGAATGAAGAAAATTATGTGCTCACTTTCAGACATGTCCAACTGGAGGAGACAAAGGTCCAGCCACATGGAGATGTTCAGATGGGCGCCCTTAACTGGTGATACCAATTTTGGCATTGTTGGCATTTTCGTGGTAACTAAAGCAAAAAAGTAGATAAAATAATCCAGGGGAAGAGTATAAGCAGAAATGAAATTACGAACTAGGGCATACCCAAGGACAGAAAGAACAAATACAGGGATAAAAGAATGTGAGAGAGATGAAACAAGAGGGACCATAAGGGGCCGGTGAGATACCTCAGTGGCATAAGCGCCTGCCTGGCAAGTGCAAGGTCCTGAGTTCGACTCCCGCTACCCACAGAAAGGAAAAAAAAGGGCTAGTGATATTGCTCAGCGGCACAAGCGCCTGCTGGCAAGCGTGAGGTCCTGAGTTCGACTCCTGGTACCCACATTAAAAAAAAAGTGACTATAAGAAGAGAGGTAGAAATCAGAGTAGAAAGAGCAAAAAAGAATATAATTAAGTCCCTTTTCCTTGGGATTTTTAAATGAATAATCAGGATGAGATGAAATGTTCTGCTCTTACTGTGAATGATTATGGGGTGGAGGACTGAATGTTTTCATGAGACTGTACTGTTTCTTTGGTCTTTAAAACTATATTTTTTTGTGTAATGCTAATACCGTATCTGGGCCCAATGATTGTGGGGTGGTTTGTTTGGCTTAGCTTGGTTCGGCTGTCCTTGTACTTTCAGTTTCAGTTTAGTTTATTGGTCCCCTGCCCAGGAAATCCCAAGGCGTAAGTTGGCACTGGCTGCTTCTTATGAATGCCAAATATTAGACAAGAAAAATGACACAGAAAAGGTATATGGCTCCTGGGCTTGTTAGTGTCAGAATTAACTCTGAAAGACTTCCATACTTTTTTGAATGATTAGAAAGCCCAGAAAAATTAGAAAGCCTGGCTTAAGTCCCAATTCTACTCATGGCTTTTAAGAACCCAGAGAAGTTGTTTAACTCTCATGCAACTCAAAGCCTGACTTCACAAAATAAAAACAATATAACCATGTTCTCCTGGTTTAATGAGAGATGGCCACAAATATGAACTCCTTGTAGCTCCATGAAAAAAAAATATGACAACAAAGTTTTATGACTGCTCTCCTTGGAAGTAGGGTTTTTATTACAGATCTGTATAAAATACTAAAGTAATAATCCTATGTTATTAGGTTATGTGAACCAAAGACTGGACTTTCAGGCTCCGAATGAGCTATTTCCCATCTGTCAGACACATTAGGGTGTTCAATTAGAATATGGCCTATATACAAGGAACATAAGAACCTTAACCTTCTTAAACAGTCACCACACAGAGCACAGAATACAACATAGCTTCCATTCTGACTGGATAATTACATGAAATTTAACATCTCACACTCCTTTTATGATTGAAGAGAATGCTAGAATTTTCCAAGCCATAATTTCAATCTAACACAAACATTAGAGTTGCGTGTTTTACTGCTCTTCTGGGGACAATTTCCAGGCTGAGTATTTAGCAAGAAGCATTGGGAAGTGTCTGGTCTTACAGATCCCAGAGGGGTTTACGGTGGTTTTTCCTGACTTCTTCACCCCAGCATACTATTGCATTTCATATTGATGAATATAAGTAATATCTTATTAATACAGTTTTGTTTTACATTATGCCTTTATCCAAAGAATCATACAAAGTACATCAGCAAATCTCATATCAGCTGGAAGAGAGAGAAACTACATTCTTGATGTATTTGACTAAGGAAAATGAGGCAGTTTGAAGACGGGTTCCTGGTCTTTGTCCTTTGTCTATTGATAGGCATCTTCTTGCTGATCAGTTACAAAGGAGAAGGTATTGCTAGTGAGAAAAGGATGGTGGAATAGGGTGCTGGAGATCCAGCCCTTCCTTGGACTCATCTACTAGCTAGCTAAGTTCCTGAGGGTACCAAGTCAGACTGGTTCATGTGAGTGTGAGGGGAGGAGAATGTAGTTCCTCTTCAGACTTGGACTCCTGAAATACTTCTCCAAATTTAGGAGAGAAGCTAAGTGGTAGGTGTGGAAAGAAGGAGAAGAAAATGTATAGGCCACATTTGTCAAAACTAGAATGTACAATCTCAAGGTTCATTTTCTCAAAAGGCAATTCCATTGTCTTCCACTTGACCTCATACGTGGCACTCAAGGTCTTCACATCGTTATGCCTCGTCTTCATCTTCCTTCCAAAGCTACGCATCCTCAGATGCCTGGTCAGTGCAGCTTCCTCTCCTTCCTTCCCCTCCAGCCACCCATCTAGCGCTCTCTACTCCGCCTCCCCCAGATGCCCAGGTTGCTCTCCAGCTCCCGCAGCTCTGCTGGAACACAGGGCTCCACCAGCAGGCCTTGCTCCAGAGACCTGAGGCTGCTTTATTGGAATTACTGTTTAAACAGAACCTACATGGAAGTCCAGCAACACATAGGTAAAAGTAGGAGTGCCTGCACAGGAGAGGAGGTGACTGAAAGTCCCCGCCCCTGCTCATGGTCTCACTATTATTTTCAGGTTGAGGGAGGAGGGCAACACAGTCTTTCACGGAAACTACCGAACTACTTCCAGGGTGAACTCCAGCTCTTGCACTTTATTATTCCTCTTATTTAGAGACTCAAGTAGATAGGAGCAGGGAGGAGAAACAAATGGAGAGTTACATAACGTTAGGAGTCTCCTCCATCCTTCAGTCAATCTGAATCCAGATGGAGATTGCCTGAATTTATCCTCTGTATGGCAGGGGCAAGACACAGGTGATTCCCCTCCTCAAAACAAGGTGAAGGAAAGATACCCCAAGAAAATCTCTCAAACCATTCTGAAGTCTGGGCTTGACTCAACAGTAACCCCCTCTTCACTGGAGCTTGGGAACCCTCTGATCTGAAACCAATGGGGCTGTAGAATCTTCAAGGTTTCTGGGCTATAAAATAATCATAAAAGGCAAGTGAATAAGTGACAGGGTTCCCAAGACTCGGCATGGCCGGGGTAGTGCAGATACTGAGAAATGCCTGGGCCTGGGCTATTCTATTGTTGCTATTGTATGAGTGTGAATGTGTCCCCAAAACTCACATGCTGAAATTATTCCTCAGTGGACTAGTATTAAGAGATGGGCTTGAGGGAGCCTCTGTGAGTCCCTTTGGCCCTCTTGTATGAGGACAAACAGAAGGTGCCATCTGGTGACAGACCCTCACCAGACACTGACTCTACTGGCACTTTGGTCTTGGACTTCAAGCCTCCAGAACTGCAAGAAATAAATTTCTGTTGCTTATAAATTACCCAGTCTAAGGTATTTTATTTATAGCAGCAGGAAGAGACTAAAACAATTGGTGACTTTCCAAAGGATCCTACAAACAGAACTATGGGATGAGCTGCTGCATATGGTCTCCAATATCACCGTCAATAATTCCTCCATCTCTGTAAGCATTCCTGTCAAGAATTAGAGTCTCTTTTCATTTCCTTGATTCTGAGATGGTATTATGACTTGCTCTGACTAAAAGAATGTGTTAGAAGTGACAGTGTTCAGATCTAGGCTTGGTCCTTAAGGAGCCTGGCAGCTCTTGCTTTTGCTGTCTTGGAAGCCAGCTACCATGCTACACAAATGCTTGGGCTACACTGCTGAAGAGTGAGGGGCTACATGAAAGAAGACCTGAGGATGAGAGGCCCCCTAGGACATTCAGCCACAAAATACAGCCCCAGGAGTGACCTCAGTCTACACCAGCAGGAAAAAACCATCCACCTGAGCCCAGTCAAACCACAAAAACAAATCATTGTTACTGTACATCATCAAGTTTCAGGTATTGTGTTTCACAGCAATAAGTAAGTGAAATAATTACTATCAAAGGACCAGCAGGCAGAGGGAAAGAAAAGAGCCCAAGCCAGGTGTCCCCTTCCAGGAGATATGAAAAGACATACTGTGTCCAGTAATGATGACCAATGCTTATGTAGCATTTATTGTACTCCAGGAACCAGTCTGTATTCTTTTGTTTTCCAGTACTGAGGATTTAGCCCAGGGTCTTCACACTGAGCTATATCCCCAGCCCTTTTTATTTTTAGACAATGTCTTATTAAGTCACTAAGTTGCCCAGGCTGGGCTCAAACTTGCAGTCACCCTGCCTCAGCCTCCCAGAGTGCTGGGAATACAGACATATGCCACCACCCCCAGCTTCCATTCTGTATTCTTTACATGCATCATCTCTCTTAGTTCTTACAGCAATCCTATAGGGAAGGTTTTAGCATCATTGTATTTTACGCATTAGAAAACTGAGACCCAGAGACACTGAAAGATCTTTGTTCTTTAGATACACAGCCAGAATGTGTAGCTCCCAAGAACAATACTCGCGTCCACAAAATAATCAATGATACTCACATCCACAAAATAAACACTTTCATCCACAAGGATATAAGGGCTTAACAGGTGTGGCTGTCTTCCCTTATCTCTGGTGATGCTGCAATAAGATGCATTAGAAGAGCAAGGGGCTAAATAATCCATTTCCTTAATCATCAACCCTTAGATGTTTGACTGAGCTGTAAGTCATTTAAAAAAATGATTGAGAGTTGACAAGGCCATCACAGCCCTGTCCAAAGAAATAATATTGAAAATACATAAATAAGTTTGCTTTTTTTTTTTACCATCACAAAGTCCTTTAATATATGCCTGCCTGTAAATGACACAAACTGTTAAATTTAGAAGGGCAGAATGAAAATTTTATATCAATCTTCATTCTAGCCAAAAATAATATAGTATAGTCTGGAACTTTCTGTAAGGCTTTATCATTCAAAGCAACATACTCATCAGAAAAAGAAAAACTTTTTGAAATTATTTCTGACCCTTGAATGACTTTATTTTTATTTTTTTTATTATTTTTTTTTTTTGTGGGTACCGGGGGGACGACCTCAGGACCTCGCGCACCAACAGGCACCCGTGCCACTGAGCGATATCACCGGCCCCTTTTTCGTATGTGGGTTCCGGGAGTCGAACTCGGGCCTTCGCGCTTGCAAGGCAGGCGCTTAAGCCGCTGAGCCGTCTCACCGGCCTACCCTTGAATGACTTTAATCCAAAGCTTTCTGGAGAGTGCAAAAGCTAGGCCTCAGATGGAGTCAGCAAAAATTAAGGACATTTTATACGTGGTTCTTAAACCTTGCTGTACGAATGGTACAATCTTCTGGAGTCTATTTTCCTCTGCGTGTGTTATAACAAGACTGAAATTAGGGTGCTCTTTATCTTTTCTGCTAAAATGCACAGAACTCTCACCCACGCTGTAAGAAACAAATCATGTTACCTTCACTTCACGTGAGAGAACCTAGTGTGTTAAGTGCCAGGTCCAGAGCTACTTAATGAATGGGGGACACAGAACAGGAGTTGCAGCTCAGATGTCAGAACTCAGATGTCCAGAACTCCCTGGAAAGCATAGGTAAAAACGCAAGAAAGGAAGAGTTTGTTTTTGTCGACAAAATGTGTGCTGGGGGAAAGAATTATATCTACGCAATTCCTGCCTCTCCACTTTGCACCTTCTGATTGCTTCTCTTTCATGGTGATGCTTGCAAAATGGAATGAGCGTTTTAGCAACAAGCCTCCCTTTTCCTCAGTCAAGAACATCTGCTCACCCTGTTCACCCACTGGCCCCACGCTTAGCTCCCTCTCAGCAGAAGCGTGGCACCACATGTCCTTCCAATAGGTATCTGGGTCTGCCGTCTGACTCTTAGAAGATGGATTATTATTCTAAAGTTGCCACCACCCTATTCCAAATTCTGTGGAATCCCCATTCTTTTTCCCTAAGCCACACCACACAAAGTTATCACAAAACAGTAGCTGCTCTTGCATACACATTCATGGGGCGGGAAGGAGGCCAATCTCTTTTAAAACATCAAACTTGGGCCCTGCATTGGGTATGATGGTGTGGATCTCATCTAAATGGCTCTCAATTTAATGTGTGACAGAATGAAAATTCAGGAGATTCTTTTCATTTCCCAAAGATATGCTTATTCTTTTGGGACACATTCATGGTTTGCTTTTCCATAATCATGTCTGACATATTACTTATCAGACTTCAAGTTTCCTCAAAGAAGGGAATTAAATAGTCAGTCTCCATTAGAAATGCTATGAATGGCCAAACAATTTTAAAAGCCTTTCTCGAGATATCACAAAAAGATACATGTTGTAGAATCATTGTTTCACAGCTTGGAAAATTACAAATTGTAATTATTAACATAATGGAATATAGGAGTAAGGCAATGATTATAAATTATTCCATACAAAAAATAAAAGTTGTGCAATTCTTTGCACATAAATAGCATCTTTACTAACAAGAGAAACAAATTCCACACACACACACAAACACACACAGACCCAAGACCCAAATCTCAAGTGGAATGAACAAAAATTCTTTATAGAAATTCTATGACATACTTTTGCACAGGCATCTCTAAATTAGAACTATAGTTTTAATATGGATACCACCTAGTGGTCTAGAAATAAGGCATCAACCAAAAGAATTGTATCTAACTTATATGAAAAAATAGAAAACACACCATTCACAGTATGTTCTAAAATCTCTAATCCGTGTTTGCCTACTGCACAGATATTTTCCCAGCACCAGGAGGAAATAGAGGAAAACTGTTGTCCAGTCTCTTCTCTTAGTGGCTCATTTTACAAGTCAGTGGTCATTCCAACACTGTGTTAAAATAACCCTTGGCAAAGCTAGGTACAGCCCAGCCTTCCTGAAATTTTTGAGAGCGCTTGTAGCTTTCCTGTTGCTGGGACACAGTACCCAATACCCACAACTTGAAGGAAGAGAGTTTAATTTGGCTCATGATTCCACGGCATTCGGTCTATCATCATTCACTGGCCCCAAGGCAGACAAGACGCATCATGGCGCAATGGGTATGGTAGACCAAAGTTGCTTAGGTCATGGCAGCCAGGAAGCAGAGCAGGGAAACAGTGCCAGAGGGGAAGGGGCAAGGAACCAGATAGAGTACCCAAGGTCCTGTCTCCATGAACCTCCAGATTCACCCAGAAATGTGCTTTACTAGTCCTCAAATTGACACAACTAAGCTTAACCACTACATCACTTTCTCAATGAAGCCAACTTTGTGGCATTTATTTGAAAACTGCATCCACTCCCATACATGTGATCCCCTTACTTTGCAATTCTTTTTCTTGCTTTCCATAGCACTCATCTTCTAATAACCTTGAGAGTTAAGTCATTTGTCTGATTTATTATTTATTATTTGTCTTGCCCAATAGAATCCAAGAATCACCATTGTTCGCTCACGTATCCCATTTGCCTACAACAGTGTCTCCTGGAAAGGTAACTGCCCAGGACACGCTGGTCGAAGGAAGGAATGAAAGCTGATTTGTAAACGACTTAGATTTAGCAGCGCTTATCTTCCAGCTTCTGGTTTGAAGCCAAAGATGACAGTACAGCTGCTTATGTCTCTTGAGAAGGATTGTAAACTCAAAAATGGGTCAAAAACACTCAACCTAGAGGAAAATAGAAAGTACACAGAAAGACGAGGAAGAAAATACCCAAGCTGGGAGAAAGAGCAAAGTCAAGTCTAGCTCCTGTCTCTTTATTGCTGCCAGTGGCAAGCTATCTTTTCTTCCTATTAGTTGATTCTGTTTCCCCTCAAGACAAAGTGTGTTACATTCAGAGAAACCTGTTAGCAGCAGCAATTACTGTTTTCAAACATATTCATTATTATTATTATTATTATTATTATTATTATTAATATGCAGGTACTGGGAGTAGAACTCAGGACCTCGCGCTTGCCAGGCAGGCGCTTATGCCACTGAGCTATATCACCGGCACACATATTCATTATTTTTAAATGGTGGAACCAAAGAAAAAGCAATCATGGCACTTAAAGACAGATATTTTTCTCCAATTTTTTCTGTAAATGGTGAGAAGAAGCAAAAATTATTAAAATAAACCTGAAAGTCAGTATGGTAACCTTCTACTACAGGCATAATAATATGGAATGAATATGCATTTACTAATCCTCAACTTGTGTGTTATTTTTAGGGTTTTAAAAACACAATCACATTTTTCTCCTTTCTACTAAAATGATAAAGATTAGCAAATATCTTAAATAATATCAAAATTACCCCTTCCTTACCACATGCAGTGCAGTACCAGCCACATCGTAAGACTTAGAGTTTGTGGTGATAATTACTGTGGATTAACTAATAAAAACTAAAAAACTAAATAGAGACAGAAAAGGGAATATGTTAAAATAAGGGCACTGAGATTCAATTGAGAAATTTTAGAAAAGAGGAAGAAAGATGAATCACAGAGTGAGACAGGCAAGTAAAAGATTATCTAGCAGTTCTCGTTCAAATAGTTCAGAAGACTAAACCCCTCAAACATCACTCTCCATGTGGAGATAATCCTTGAAGGGGTGATAAGTGAGCGAGAAAAATGGAAGTGAGCCTGGTAGATTCTTTCAAAGCTCAAAAGCCAAATTTTATGGAGGAAAAATCATTGGATATAGACGGTCTGGGAGTTTTTATTAAGTGCTAGTGAGAGCTGTTGCCCTGACAGCTAACAATACTCAGCCCATAATTTGTTCAAGGAGCTGCTGCAGGCAAGAGACCAGGAGGGAGGGCGCTCCAAACTGAGCACAGGGCCCTCAGCCCGTCCTGGAAGTCTGAATAGCACCACTAGCGCCCTTCTCACTGAGTTGCCTCCCTGGCTGTCGGTGTGAAGGTTATCAGGCTCTAGAGTTTGTAGTTCAAGGTGAAGAGCCAAGTGCTTTGCGTCTACCGGTTCACAAAGACGCTCAGCTCAAAGGGCGAACTTCCCAGCCATCAAACAACATTCCACAGGGGAAAAAAGAGCCATGGGTCCCAGAGGAGAGAGGGTTACCTACACAGGCACCACACAAGGATCAATTCTTAGTAGTCCCTTTAGTCTTCCTGAATTCCTCCTTGATGTTTTTACCTTGTCTAATCATTGTTAAAGGAATACCAGAAAATAGGGAGAACGTTGGTGGTAATGTTTCTTAGACTTCAGATGAGTCTCTCTCTCTCTCTCTCTCTCTCTCTCTCTCTCTCTCTCTCTCACTCTCCTTCTCTTTCTCTCTCACTGGAGATTGAACCCAGGGCCTTACATGTGCTAGACAAACACTCTGAGCTACATTGCCAGCCCTTTTTAGTCTGATTTTGAGATAAAGTCTTGCTAAGTTGCGCAGACTGGTCTTGAAATTGCAACCCTTCTGCTTCAGCCTCCCAAAGTAACTAGGATTACAGACCTGTGCCAACAAGCCTGGCATTCCAAGAACTGCTGGTTCTGTGGTTATTTCTTCTCCTTTGTTTAGAAAAAAAGGTCATTCTTGCTCATATGTAATTCTAACTGAAAGACCCAATAGTTTATTTTTCTACAAGTTCTCAGAAATGCATCATGGGAGGGAATAAATCTGAGCTCTGATCTGACCTTTATCTTTACAATATAACAGGAGCACAATAATAATTTATAGGGCTCAGTCCTAAGTGTGACATTTCAATGAGCTGGGTAAATATCATTACCCGAAGCTAGCAGCTAGCGTGGATACAGACCTAGAGGTAGGCGAGTGCACACATTTTCCGGAAGAGGATTGTTAATTTGATAGCGGATACGGTCCTGAAATCAGCAAAGGTTTCACTCATCAGAATTGTGTTGGTTAACAACAGGCAATAGAATAAAAACAAAACAAAACAAAACAAAACAAAAAGAATAAAAACAAAACAAAGTAGGAGATGCCAGGGAGAGGCTTCCATTTAACCAAAGAACAAGAAAATCTCTAACCCAAGCTAAGTCAGATTGATTGACTAGGGAGCAGCCCTGATGCATGAATAATTGCAGACTTACCCACCTTTCTCTGTGCTGTATAGAGAAAGTTAAGGGATCCAGGCACTATGTTATGAAGGGAGAAGAGTCCTCCAGGAGATTGTGGATTAGGAAAGGGAGACATTGGGGAAGAAAGAACAAGGAAATGGACTAATGGTTCTGTCTGTCCAACAAACATGTAAATCATGGAAGACATCTAGCATCCAATCTCACTGTACTCTGGGGAGGCAAAGGTGCCCACGGCCAAAAGTAAAATTCTCTCTTGAGAAGACAGTCAAATTCCTACCTTCCCAAACTTCCACTGATAACTTGAGTCTGACTTTTCTAGACAATGGTATCGCACTGGGACTCTGTGAGTAGCCTGACCTGAGCCTTGTTTGACTCCCCCCACCCCAAAGAGCAAAGCCCCTAGACTGGTAAGAAAGCAGCGAGCAGCGCAGAGCATGGCTGACACGCATCAGATTCTTTTCATGCAGAAGAAAGTGTGGAAACCTTCGAGCTAGCTGAAAACACTTAACAGCTATATAATGTATATTTTTCTTCCTATGTTTGCCTCTTTTATTGAATCACAAGAGCCACAGCTACACACCCACGCTCCCCACTTCTTGTCAGTTGATCCTGTCTCCAGTGTAGAATCACAGTTCTCCCTGTACTGCATCAAAATGATTAACAGAAAGCAAATTCTCAAAAAAATCAAAACTCTCTCTAAGAAGAATGCTAAAACAACAACACCCCACAATTATATGCTTTGATAGAATTCGGCACTTTGATAAGGAAATTGCTCTCCCTGGGTTCCGGGTTCCAGAGATTTTCTCCTCTCAGCTAACTCTGGCTCCCAACTACAGTTTCAAACATCATGCTTGGGTGGTTTCAGAAATATTTGACTAAGTTCTCCTTTGGATTGGAACAAAAAGTTTGGTTTTGTGTTTTGGGAAGTACATCCATACACTTGTCTTACCCATAACCAACAGGTTAAATACACACACATATCACTTGCCAAGAGTTCCAGCTGTTTACATTTTCACCCAAACATGTGAATAAAAACCGCAGGCAAAACAAGTACTGTCTCTCATATCTTTTATGGATTAACAAATAGCCCTTACCCTGCTGATGCCCGTTCTTAATTGGACTACGCTGAGAGGAGCAATTAAGCCTAAATGGCCACTTGCTGAGAGCTGGTGAAAGAAATGCTGCTGCTGGAGGCATTTGCATTCTCCAAATAGAGCGCATATGCTTTGCTTTGGTGCCCATAAAGAAAGGTTGACTCTGTGTGTTTGTGTGTGTGTGTGTGTGTGTGTGTGTGTGTGTGTGTAAAACTGAAAAGGAGCCATTGTTTCATGCGCTCAGTGAAAATTATTCGAGGAAAAATTTTAGACATTATATAATTTCTGCAACTTTTGTGCAAATAAGAGATGTAGCAATGAAAGAGCTTTGTTCTCTGTAAAGAGTCAGCAAGTGTGGGAGAAAAGGCCTCTCCCTCCCTCCCATTCACCACATCTTTCCATTGCATGTGCAAATGACAGATCAGTACTGGCAAAATGAAGCAGAAAATGAGACAATTCCCTAGACACAAACAGACCTCACCTGAATGGCATGTGACTGGGGTAGAGCAGGAATATTCAGAGCATTATCTTGATGTGTGTTTTCACTCTGGAAGATGAAGGAGAACAAGAACAAGGTTAAAATAAGACTGACCTGTTTCTTTCAGTACAGGAAGGTCATTACTAGCAGTTCCCAAAATATTCCTCAACCACACAGACACATATATTGTTGGTTTGGTTACTGGGATTTGTAACATATTTATTTTTGTATGGACAAGGAAACAGAGAAGTTAGAATTTTCTCCTGAGCTGTGCAGGATCCATTTAAAAGGTTTTGTTGTTTTTCTTATTTGGAAAGAACAAATTCATTGCTTTTATGAACATTATCTTCATCATTAAAAAATAAACGTTAAAAGATCAGGGAGAAGAAACTTAGAATGAGGGAGATAACTCCAAATTCGACCACTTACAAATATCCATCATTAATATTCTCTGAACATCATTCAAACATCTCTATATGTACACATATGAAAGAAAGGAAGAAAGAAAAAGAATGAAAGAATGAAAGAAAGAGAGAAAGAAAGAAATACAGAAAGGAAGAAAGAGAGAAAGGGGGAAAGATGGAGTTGGAAGTCATTGTTAAATCCGGTCTCATATGTGTTTGCAGCCGAATCTTAGAACTGGGCTGCAGACATGCCATGCAGTATAGCCCTGGAGTGGGCCAACTCAGTTTCTAGAAGCACCGTATTGTTGATTTTCACTGATCTTCTATACAATAAACCCCTTCCCCTACACTGCCCAGAGACTGAGCCAGCACCCACTCCCTTTCTTATAAAACAGCTTAGCTTTTGCCAGCACCAATCATAATTCCTGGCTAACAAGTGATGGAATTACCAACCACCTCACCCCAACTTGCAGTTCAAATGCAATAAATACAGCTGCCATTTTGTAAAACCTCTAAGCACATTTCTAAGACTACTCAAATCTGCATTTTCCCAGAGTACAATCCTAATTAAGCCCAAATAAATGCAGTTTTCTTTGTTCTTGACCAGGTTGGTTTTGTACTTGTCGACATATTTTAATATTTAAAAAATGCCTCTTTGTTGGCAAAGTGGAGAGGGGATTCTGTCCCGTGTATATTGCAAGTATTGGTATGAATATCTTTCCCTCTGCCCACTTAGGTTCAAATAGTAGAATGGTAGGGCACCTGAAAATCAAGTGACAATTATAGATTAACAGGAGAAATTTTAAGTGTATTCACATATTCATGAGCACTTGGTAACAAGAAATTTGCTGTATAACTAGAGGTACAGTTTATGTACACACCAACCTAACAAATGTCCGAGTGAAGCTGGGCTTCCAAGAACAGTTATCAGGCTTTTTGATACAAGGCTAAGTCTTCTCAAAAACAAGAAACTCCCCTGGAGAAGGGTCAGTGGAAGATATATTTTTAGGAGGCTCTGCTTATGTTTAAATATTTCTTTAAGTTTTACTTCAGTAGTGTTTCTGCAGCTGCTGATTGTTCCCATCTTTTCAGTTTAAGATACTTTTCAAATCACTTTGGTGGACTATTGTACTAGTCAGCTCTCCTGTTGCTGGACACAATACCACAACGCCTGCAATTCAAAGCAAGAGAAGTTTAATTTGGCTCATATTTGAAGGAGATTCAGTCCATAATTGGCTAGCTCCACAGCAAAAACATTATGGCTGAAAGCTGCTTAACTCGTGGCTTAGGGAAGCGGAGAAAGGGAATAGCACCAGGGAGTAAGTGGCAAGGACCCAGACATAGACCCCTAGTGCACACCTCTACGACTCACTCAGACACACCCACAAGTGGGCTCCACCAGTCCCCCAAAGGGATCCCAAAGCCAATCAAGTTGACAATTCCTTTGTAGGATTTTTAGCTGCATCTCTAGCCCCTATTCACTAGACACCAGTGGAAATCTTTCTTCCCTCCATGTGACAATAAAAATATCTCCAGACATTTTGTCTCCAGACATAGCCAAATTTTCCCTGGGCAAGGTGAGATAAAATTCCCTCTAGTTAAGAACAATGACCCTAAGGTTTAAAACATAGAATTAAGGGAGGAAAAAGGACACTAATAGGTTAAAATCATAATGTTTAACCACATAATTCAATTTTTAATAACTATCTGTTGACTTCTTATCATGTAAGATGCTGCCAGGGTCTAACTAAGATTCTGCTGTGGGATTGAAATTCTTCCTTGAGTCAAACTGAGATTCTGCCCTAGGTCTAAATGCACTAAGATAAAAAGATCTGGAAAAGATAGCAAGGCAGAGCATGCAGGTGGTGGTGTAATAACCCCTACTCCAGATATTTAAGTGAAATGATGCATGAGTTTCCTTGAGTTTGGAGGAAAGATACATAATTTCTCTTCAATCTTCTGAAGGTCATAATTGTGACATAACTCCTTGTGTCAGTCAGTGCTTACCAGAGAAACAGATTTAATGCAAGATATACAAATATATAAGATTTTACAAGATTGGCTTACAGTGGCCACCCACAGAGTCAGGTCTGGAAGAGTGCAAAAGGTCAGTCTGCGCACTGGAGACCCAAAGCATCCAGCTGAAGGCCTGGAGCTCAGTGTAGTGTCCCATGCAAGCCCATGTCAGGAGGCTGAAGGGTCTGTGATGGAAGACTAAATAGTCTGTGGACCTTCTGGTCTCGCACAGTGTCAAGTGCCTATGGGGTAACTAGGATGAGCCACCTCAGTAGTACCCTAAGGAACATGTTGCCAAGCAAGAGAATCACAGCAGCAAGCATAATCCAGAAAAGCACACTACAGAATACTCCTTGGAATAGACCAGCAGAGGGAAGAACAAAGCTGGAATTGGAATGGACATTGCCAGAGTAAGACTTGCTTGTCTATACAGGAGAACATCCTTAAAGGACCCCAGAAGACATCACACATACATCCGTTGGGAATACTACATTTGGGCCTGTGTCACACAGAATGACCCAGCAGTAATACCAACCTAGAAACCAGCCTGGCACCACCTAAGTGCTGCTCTCCCAATTTCTCATCTTTCCTTCTCACTATAACACACCAGAGGAGAAAGAGTCTCAGAAGAAAGAGGTACAAAGAAAGAGAGACGAGAGAAGGGAAAAGAATCTTTGCTTCATATGAGTGCCCAAACTTCAGGTGGAAGTAAAGAAAATGAAAGTTAAACTGAATATGAGATATTTTGTGTTTGGTTTGGTTCCCAGTTTGGTGTTTTTAGGAGATGGTAGAACTTTTAAAGGGAAGGGCCTATTGGGAGGTTGTAGGTTATTGGGAAAAGGCAGTATGAGACTCCAGATCATTAATTTTTCTCTTTTTTACTTCCCCACTATGATGTGAATGTTTTTGGTATTAAACTCCCTTTCCCCATGGTGTTCTGCATATCCCTGCCCTGTTGAGGACTAAATGGGTCTACCCAATGATGAACTAGAACCTCCAAAACAAACCTTTCCTCTTTTTAAATTGATTATATCAGGTGTTTTCTTATAATAAAAGAAAGTTGACTAACATAAAATAGAAGAAGCCTCCCTGGATTTTGGATGCTTGAAATTATTGGAAAAGTGATGATGGCAGATCAAGATTCATTAAAATATTAAGGAAGGAAGATTTAACTGAGACAGTTTGCAGACAGTGTTGGAGAATGTTATGGTTTGTGTCTGGATGTCCTCCCAAAGCCTCATGCGGTCATCGGGCTTTTTCGCAGGTGGCTGAATCTGGAGTGTGTGGTGCTGGGATTAAGGTCACTCTGCTGATTGGTTTGGCATAGTTCTGGCTGGGATTAAGGATGTGAGTGCTACACCCACCCTAGGTCGGGTAGCTTGCATCCAATATAAGGGACAGAAAGAGTCTTGCCTCTCCCTTGTTGCTTTTGCTGCCTTGTGATTGCCATGAGCTGTTCTCTGCCATGTGCTGCTCTGCTTTGGAGCCAGCTGATTATGGACTGGAACCTCCACAAACTGTGAGCCAAATATATCTTTCCCCCTTTAAATATGGGTGTCAGGTATTTCATCTCAGCAAGGAGAGAAAGGTAACTAAGACAGAAAATGTGGAAAAAATATTATTATAGTTGTGTATTTCAAACTGAAATCATTTATAAACTGATTACATTTCTTTTGAGCTATCTCTTGATCCATTCAGTTAATTTTTTCCAAGGATTTCTGTTTTAATCAGCTTTTCCTCACTGTGGCTCAATACCTGAGACAAACGATTTAAAAGAGGAAAGTTTTTTTTTAGCTCACAGTTTCAGAGGATTCAGTCCATGGCCAGCTGGCTCCATTGCTTTTGGGCTTGTGGCAAGGTAGACACAGTGTGCAGAAGGGCATGGTAGAGAAAAGCTGTTCACTTCATGACAGCCAGGAAGCAGAGATGGTGGGAAAAAGTCTAAGAGGAAGAGGCCAGGAATAAGGTATAGTCCTCAAGGTCACACACTCATGTTCCACTCCCTCCAATCAGATTTCACCTCCTAAATTCCATCACTTCTCAACAGTGCCATTAAATTCTCTCATGATCCCATCACCTACTGAAAGCCCCACCTCTGAACACATGAGACCTTTGGGGAACAGTTTAGATCTAGCCCATAAAATTCCTATATCCTGTATTGCCTAAGTATTTGGATTATTGAGAGTGTATGCTGTCTTTACACTTGAACTTGCATGTTTAATAAATTATTTAGCAATGCTTTATTTCCTTCAGAATTTTGTTGGCATTCCTTCACCATCTTTTTAGCCTTGAGCATTGCTATGAAAAAAATCTGAAGTTGGCCAAACTTTTTCCTTATTTGTGATTTAATTTCTTCCCTTCGTGGCCACATAAATCTTTCTTATTTCATATTCAGCAACATTTTCAGGATATGGCTTGGTGTTGATTGTGTTCTGTTAATCTTTACTAGATCCTGCTGCTACTCTTTAGTGCACTGATCCAGGTTTTTATTGCAAGGAATTGCTGTCTTTTATATTATTGAAACCATTTCTCTTCCATCTGTTCCATTCTTTTTCTCAAAAATATCATTGGGTTTATGTTGAATCTCCTTTGTTTTTCTTCCATATCCAGTACTTTGTCTATAATCTTTTAAATATTTTTTTTCCATTTCATTTTGGGTGATACAGAGAAACCTGCTACTATATACATAACTGTGTTATCAGTCACATTTATGCCTTCTATATTGTTTACCCCTTCCATTTCTCTAAGTTCCTTCCCCATCTTATTCTATTACCTTTTCATTTTTCTCTGAACCTTTCTGTTTCTTCCTTAAAATACTTTTTCTGAGTAAATTTTTTGTTATGAATAACATTTTGAAAACTTTAGGGAAAATATTCTCTGTATCCTTTCTCTGGTTCTGTAGAAAATTATTTTTGTGGTATGTTTTACATCCATCTTTTTAAAATTGTTTCCTTCTTCCACAATCCACCCAACTATTATTATTATAAATTATTTGGCAGTCTATCCATAGAGAACCACTGTGATTATCAGTCATCTTTGAATGGCTTGCTGGGTTTATTCTTTAAAAATTATACATCATTTTGCTAAAATACATGTTTGAGTCACATTCTCACATTAAATCTTTATTTTCTGTGCCTTTAAGCCCTTTTCCCCCTCAGTTTTAGGCCCACAGAAACTTCTGCTGGATATTACTTTTCTTTACCTCACTTCTGAGATTTTCCCTCAACCTGGAGCTTAGTGAATTCACTGAAGGTTTTTACAAGAGAGAATACTGAGAGCTTTATTTTAGGGTGGTAATCTAGGAGGCAGGGTACAGAGTATAGGAGAAGAATGAAAACAGTGACTTTGGGTTTTGGTGGTCTTTTTCTTTTCTTTTCTTTTCTTTTCTTTTCTTTTCTTTTCTTGTGATACTGGAGGTTGAACCCAATGCCTTGCACTGAGCTACATACACAGCCCTTTTTATTTAAAGACAGTCCTCACAAAGTTGCTCAGGCTGCCCTCAAACTTTCGATCCTCCTGCCTCAGCCTCCCAAGTAGCTGGATGATGGGCATGTGCCATCATGCCTGGCTGAGAACAATTACTTTAATGACTACAAGTTATGGTTAATCCATTCCCATCCTTAGCAGTTCTCAGCAACATGTAATGAATCCTCACCCAAAGTTTTAGACTCTCTTTTTTGGGAACAAAGAAGTGTGAGATGAGTTTTGTTGATATATATATAGCAACTCAACCACTGCATCTGAGACCACAGTAGTGAAAGCAATGTCCCTGATGCAGGATCGGAAGATAACCCTATTTGACCCCTCTGCTGATGGGGAGCTTGTTGCTTCATAATGGCTACTGCAGGTCAAAGCACTCCCCAGACTCCTCTTTGCCTTTTACCTCTCACTTTTCTTCAACTTCTAAGGAATTGGGTGGATAGCCAGCTCATACTTCCTAGAAATGCACTTCAGAAAAATTAGGAGGTATGCAGAGGAGGAAAGACTATATGTATTGCATGCACATCATGGTCAGTTTCCACTTCTCAGTGCATTGGAATGGAAGAGGGAGGTTTTAACTTCCTCTTTACAAGTGGAACATTTGACTGTTTGAATGACATTTCCCACCCAACTTTCGAAATTTCCTAGAAGCAAAATTGGATAGGGATAAAGATCATCATGTTCAACACTTAAATTTATCACTAATCAGTGAAAGGCAAAAACTCAGCCCAACTTGTTGCTAGGCTAATGTTCCAGCTGCTGCATCAGAGGCTGCTTCTCCCAAAAGAAAAATGTGAATGGATAGAGGGACAAGCTACCATCCTTATTAAAGGGTAGGAACAACGTATTGTCAGAGAAGCCCCTCCCCAAGTTTTAGTAAAGGAAAGCTCAGAGCCCCTGCTACTTACTGCAATCAGGAATCCTTCAGAGGAGAGGATCTTGGCGTTGTGACCATGGACTCCTCCTGTAGAGGTGTGAACAGCTGAACACCTCCTCAGCTGTTTCGGTCTGAGCTGAGCCTCCCTTAAATGAATCTTACTCCTGTGAATCTTCTCAGAGTACCAGGCTCTGATTCATTCCGTCCTTGGATTCCTGTAGCATGCTATTTACACCTGTACAGTAGCCTATATCGATGTTTGCCCAAATGTGGCTTATTTGTGCATCTAGTGACAGCGTTATGTTAATCTCTGGGAGACAAGAGCCAGGCCAGCTCTCAAATGCCTATTTAATATATCCTGTAATGCATGCTAGTGAACTGCTTGGACTGCATTCTTATTCCAAGTGTTCTTGACCCTTTTGGTAATCTGGTAAAGCCATGAACTCCTTTCTCATCATTATGCATCTAAATCAATAAAATTTTTAAAAGGATACCAAAGAAAACTAGTTTTTGATTTACAGTTATCAAAAAAATGTCATGCAGATTTGTAATGTAGTAATATATGTGTTTCTTTAGTAGCACATAAAGTAAAACGTTCATGTGGTGATACAAATCTAGCAGCAGCTCTAATAACCATCATAATTTCTAAGTAGTAATAAGGGTAAATAATATTTCAGGATATTTGCAATAATTGTAATGCATATAAAATAAATTGATTTTTATTGGTGACATAATCACAGGTACTACCAATACTAATTTAAATTTTTATCTTTTGTTTTATGTTTATAATCACAAGAGATGTTAAGTTTTGGCTAGATATTAGTAATATAGTTATAATTTTTCCCCACCGCATCCACTGACCCTTCCCCCTGCATTCTGCCCATGAACCGTAGGGTATTATAAAATCACCAATTCCAATTTGGAATGGGAGGAATATACCTCTCTGCTGAAATCTCAAGTTGCTTGATGTGTCTCCAGTAGCTGGGGCAGGAAATAACTCATTACTAGAAAAAGCAGGAAAAGCTTCATTGGGGCTTTAGGAGGCCAAGGCTTTGAAGCAGGAAGGGGTTTTCTAGGTCAAGAACTAGGAATATAAGTGCCGCAAAAGAGAATAATGACGCTAAAGAGTCAAGAAAGAAAGTAGGCTTACAAAAGGGGCTGGTAAGCGATAGTAAAAGAATTTTTCCTCTGGTTCTACTTCTTCCTCTCTTTTTCCCTCTTTTCCCCTTGATTCCTCTCTTTCTCCTTGTGGTTGCAACAGGAATTGGGACAATAGATTCTGACAGAGGTTTTCCTCTTGTAGCTATTAAAAAGTATGAAATAGTAAGTCTTCTTTGGAATCATTCAAAAGAAATGACATGAAAAATAGACAGATTTGGTCAGGGTTGTATATCACTGCTGCACTTAAAGTTATGAAAGATTGTTATATAATTAAAATTCTACCAATGAAGAAATGGCTGTGAATTGGGATAGCAAAGGACACAACAAAGATCAGATTGACAAGTAAAAAACACACACTAGAGACCTTGTCCAGGTCCCAGCTTTATTAATAATTCAAAGAATACACATAATGAGGAGATGCAGGTATGGTAAGGTGAGGTAGAGAACCCTAGCAGTGCTCTCTGGATCTTTTTCCTCCTGCATGCAAAATGCTCTGGCCTGAGACAATGCATGACCTCTCTTTAGAAGGGTATACAGCCACCGTATTTATTCAGAAAGAGCATCTTAGTTCAGAAAACATCTGAAACATCTCCATTTTATTATTATTATTTTATTATTTACATAATTTACATGACATCTTCTTGAGAGCAATGTCTCATAAATCTGTAGGCTCCAGGTTTGTTTACCTAAGAAAATCCTAGGCACCGAAGTACATTCTGCTAAAAGCATTCCATGGATAAGGGATTTCCTGCTAGCAAAATCCATTTGTTCACCAGGAGGTCCACCATGAGTGTCTTTACAAGAGTAAACCTTTTTATCTGCTATCTTTCCAACCCAGGAACAGACCTTCTCCCCCAAATAGGGGGAGAATGGATCATAGACCTGTTCCTTCCCAAATATGTTACACACGCTCTATGTACTTTTATGGACCATAAAATTCTAAAATTTTAAATTTAATATATATTGACATAATATATATTATGAACTTTATATTGATATAGTACAATTCTTTTGATATATTCATCAATGACAAGAGTATAATGAGCTACAGTATTTTTATTATCATCTCGGCTATGTAAAAATATTACAGAGAACCTAAAGATTACATGTTAAAAGATTTTAAAGACTACTTCTGCATCTACAGATATGCATGATTATTTTGTCCTTTATTTTTCCCACAGGAGCTATGTACTACTCTCGTGGACTTTGTGGAAAGCATATGGGAGAATCTATGCAGGACATCGGACAGAGGATAGAATTTGAAAGCAAACTGATTTCAATTCAAACTCTGGCTTAGCTGCTCACTACTATGAGATCTTGGACAAATTAACCTGTTTCCTCAGCAGTGAAGTGAGAAACATAATAATCGCCTATCAGGGTGGTTGTGCATCACAAGTAGATACATCAACCACAAACATCATGCACTCCCTTAGATACCTTCTCAATGAGAGAGCTCAAGCCTTGCTGCCTCCCAGTGTACCAACCAATTCCTTGCCTGAGGAAGTCTCCTCCTGGGTTACATCTGTGTAACTGGGCCAACCAGACTCGTGCACAGAGTTGCTCAGTTGGCCTCCCATTTCCAGATTTCAATGAATCACAACACCACAAGGCCTGGGATCGCACATTCTGGCAGATGAGGATAAGTGAGGGAATTAGCCCTCAATCAAACTTTGGTCAGCTGAAAAAAGGAGACAGGAAGATTATGGGGTGTGGGGGGGATCGCCTACTATCTGCTCTCCAATCAGTTACCCGGAGACATGGTTTCTTGACAGAGGCTTTCTAGAAGAGACCCCCTTCCCTTGCAATACATCTGCTGGACACACAAAACATCAGTCAGGGCAGTAGCTCATCACAAAGACCAGTCAGGCCAGTAGCTTCACATTGCTTTACATCTTCTCTTGCTTCACTGTATTTTTCTTGACTTTTGCTGCCCCGAGTTTCTGCCTCCCAAATAAATGATCAGTACTTTATTCCTTGCCTCAGGTTTTGCTCAGCTGTTAGGGAAACCTGATCTAAAACAAAAGATAATTTATATCAAGTGTTCAGCATGTAAGCCCTCAGAATAAGATGTATGTATGTATAAACATATGAGGGGAAGGCCCTGGGTTCAATCCCTGGGATGGCAACAAATAAAGAGAAAGAAATGCCATGCACGGTGCCCTAGATAATACAATGAAGTTTAAATGAAGTAAAAAAATTATTTTGGTTGTCATTCCCACATTCTATCCATTCCTTTCTATAAACAAAGTAGAAACCCATCATATTCACTTAATCAACAGTAAATTGCCTTATGCTAAGAATTGCTATTTAAAAAGTTACAAATCATATGCCTGCTGTATAAGTGAGTCAGGATAATATCATGACTAAAGAATCAAACAGATATGAGTTGGAATCCTAATTTTATGTGATCAGAGGGAAATCAACCTCTTAGAGACTCTTCCCTCTTCAGAAAACTGATTAAATTAATACCTGCCTTGTCAGGTTGTTGCAGGCTTGAACTAAATAATGAATGTAAAGCTCTTGGCACAACATCTTCACATAATATTAGCAAAATAGTAACAGCTAATATTTTCAAAAATGTCATTTAAAATATATGTTCTGAATCAAGCCATACTAACATTTAGAACTGTGTTAGTGAAGAGTGGGAGTTAACATGAACTTGGATTATTTAATTCATAGGTTATTTATGTTCTCACTCTTTAGGGTAGTCCAGGGAGGGTCCCAAGTCCTGAGGCACGTGTCAGAGCTCTTATTAGTCACTGTCACATGTGCCTGCTGACACATCAACTCTGGGAAATGGGCAAAAACAGGCAGCAAGTGTAGAGTGAGCAAGGCAGCCCAGGGCCTGGAGACATGCCTGGTACTCGGAAAACATTTATGGAGGCAGCAGATAAAGGAGCAGGATCTACCACGTTACCCTGAGGCATCAAAGCCCCGTCATGTTGATGGGGATTCTAGTCCCGGTTTATGCAGTACAAGGCCAGGTGGGGACTCTGGGGAGAAGCTATCATGAAGAGCTTAGGGTGCTGTGTAATGTCCCTCCCACACCAGGGAGCTTGCCTCAAGCAGCACAGAACAAAGGGTCTGAGGCTCTAGGATACACGCCTGACTCGTTCAGATTGACTCGGGGTAGGAAAGAAC
Source organism: Erethizon dorsatum (assembly GCA_028451465.1). Taxonomy (NCBI): domain Eukaryota; kingdom Metazoa; phylum Chordata; class Mammalia; order Rodentia; family Erethizontidae; genus Erethizon; species Erethizon dorsatum. The sequence continues at coordinate 102,182,378 of CM051833.1, forward strand.
TTGTAGACAGAAGGTACGTGATGATTCAGGTCAGACAACCACAAGCCATAGAGGGTGATAAACAGATCTGTGTTGGGTGAGAGAAGCCAGTGCACTTACAGGGGAAGGAGGAGAAGGCCAGAGGCCTCAGCACACCCGTGACAACGCACCCTGGAGAGCCTCATGTCCCTCACAACTAGCATAAGATCAGAGCACGCTTCAGCAACCACCCCAGCTGCGGCTTCCAAGACACAGCCTCCTACCCCATGCAAATACCAACTTTCTGCGGGGACATTTCAAACTCAAATCTTTACTAAATTCATGTCTGAAATAAATCTCTTAGGAAACCATGGCCTAAGATTTTTTTAAACAATGAGTCCCTGGGATTCTTTATCTTTTTCATGCAGGAGGAGTAAATTGTAGAACAAAACTTGAGCTTCTCTTTCACTCCCAACAAATACTTCAAAACTCAGTGTCATTTGCATCTTTTCACAGCAGGATATCGTCCATCTCATGGCTTAGCATGATGAGATGATGCTGGAGGACATTATTATTTCATGTTTCTATTCTGAGAAAGATGTCTCCCTTCAACTTAACTACCAGCTGACAAAAATAATGTTGAACATCTGCAAGAGATAAAACAACTTGAATCCAATTTCCTTTCACATAGATTAAGAACCCCATTCTCCTGTCACTTATGTAGCATATAACTCAATTTTTTGCAATATTTAAATGAGAGGCTAGTTTTTCAGGTCTGTCATGTGGATGACATAAATTTTTTATTTTGTCCCTTCCACTGATGTAGCGGATGTATGAGACCCTGTCAGAATGTGGCAGCTCAGAAAAGAAAAAAGAATCATACACTAAAGGACAGAAAGACCAATAAGAAGAAGAAGCTGTAAGAAAATCTCTTTTGAGAATACAAATAATTCAATCATACCAAGGAGATAAGCCCTGTTGGCCAACTCAGCTGGAACCTAAATCACCTGAATGGATCGAGTCAATGCCCTGCAATTTGTAATTAATTTGACAGTCAAAATACCCAAACACTGATTGTAATGCTTAGAATGGAAGCGAAAAGCAATTTTGTTGGTTCAAGTAACCGAAAAATCCAAGGATAATCTGGCTGCAGGTAAAGATTATTCAGAGTCATCAGGGTCTGGTTTCTGGCTCCATTTCTTTTGTGTTGGTTTCATTCTTAGACAGACTTTAACCAAATGGAAGAAAATTGGCTCCAACAGCTCCAGACTCAAATAACAAGTTTATAAGGAGAGTGCGCTTGTTGGGCCATTTGCAGGGTTGAGTTAGGAAAACATTCAACACTCTTAGGTCTTTAAGTCAATGGGAATTTAATTCAGGGAATTGGTTACATGGGTGATAGAAGAACTGAGAACCAAAAAGGAAAGAATGAAGAAATTAGTGTGGGAAGCTAGAAGAACAAAGGGAAGAGGTAGTATTAGTGGAACTCAGGAGCATAGGTTCACAGCAGAATCTAGCACCGTGACAATGTGTCCAACAGAAACTAGTCACAGAGGAGAGAGAGCCAGTAATGGAGGTACCGCCCCAGGCAAGAGTGAAATTACCCTAGCTTCTTGTACTTGCTCTTCCATCTCTCCTCAGTGCCTCTCATGAACAAATGTAGCTGGAAACCAGCAGATGAGGCAAACTGGGAGACAAAGCTGTCTGTACTACAAGGCAAGAAAATAAATAACATAGGAATTAAACATAAAATTATTGTATTTCTCTGTCATAATTATCTGTGATCATAATCTGTTGAATCACCCTTCCCTGGCCAACAAAGGATCCCTTACATATATCTTGGGCAGATTCCCCCAAATCACTGACCAGTTTCAGTTATTAAACCTCAGTTTCATGACTGGGCAGCATAAGTTAGCATGTCGCTAAAGATAAGGGGTTACTAACCAGATAGCCACCAAGACCATAAGGAATTCTCAACCAGCACACATGAGGGTAGATAGGCAGCAGAAACCTCAGTTCTTGGACACACCACTGGAGCTGAAGGGAATTCCTGGCCGTATGCCACCAGGCTAAGAAAGAACTTTCAGTCAGCGAGGGAAGTATGAACTATGGGCTGGGCCAGTGGGGAACTCCAGACCAGTGAACAGCCAGCGCCAGTAGAGGTGCAGTCCTTGGCCTGAGAACCCCGGTGAGGCTGGAACAGGAAACTCTAATAGATATGCAGTGGGAGATGGTGATTCTCAGCTGGTACAGACAGCTGTGAGTTGGCTGCACAAAGGTGAGGAGGTGGCATACAACAAACTGAGAAAATAAGCATATTCAGATAATAGCAGATAAGATTCTCACTATTTTCAAATATAGAAAATGGTACGAATATCTTATTGTTCTCTGACTATAGTTGGAGGTATCTGTATAAATATATGGATGGAAAGTCATAGAAATGACTACACGTATGCTGTGTATGAATGTACATACACACATCTGTTCCCTAGTTCTCCTTTGCAAAGGCCTAGAAGCAGCACCCTATTAGCAGTATGCACAACTGGCCCAGATCTTGGTTTTTAAATACAATTTTCAACAAAAAGGAACTAAAAGTACTTGGGAAATTGCTAATTCAGGGACTAAGAGAAGAAAGTTACAACTACACCTAGAACACCATGTCCTCAAATGTAAGCAAGTTCTCAGAGAATGATAGGGATAGGTTAAAAGGACATAGGAGCCAAACTGAAGGTGCTCCCCACTAGCCACAAATGGGGAAAATTGAGCATTAAAATAAATAATGATCATATTAGATTATAGTGCATTGACTAAAATAGAATTCCATGCATTCATACAAATATAAATACATACAGACACAAGCAAATAAGGTAAAGAAAAAAGTCTACTTTATAGTAGATTGGCAACTAATAAGTACAGAAGGAATAATGGAATTAGAAAATTGTTATTTGCTTATTTGGCAGCCAGCGTAGTAATAACTGAGTTAGGCAGGAAGTGACAATGAATGCTTAAATTAGTGAGTGAGAGTTTGAAGAGGAACAGGGCGTTTACATAGTCTCAAAGTACCTCACGAGATTCTTATTTACAGCAGCGCGGGATCTAGCAGACAGCATCTTAACCAAGTGAAAAAGTGCACATCGCCAGCAGTAGAACAAACAGGTATCAGGCACATCCTGTCATTCCTGTGACGTTCTTGGGGAAAAGATTTATGTTATTAATCTAATCCTGAGGAAATATGAGACAAAACCAAATTTAGGGACATTCTACAAAGTGACTGGCTTGGATACTTCAAAAATAACAAGGCCTTGAAGGGCAAGGAAAGACGGAAGAAATGTCTTCAGTTGAAATAAGCTAAAAGAAATGACAATGAAGTGCAAGACAGGATTCTAGTTTGGATTCTAAACCTGTAAAGAACATTATTGTGAAAATGGATAAAATTTTAATGAGTTCTCTGAATTACATGTTGGAATAAAATCAGTGTTAGTCTCTTGCCTTTTATGAGTGTATTGTGGCTTTATTGGAGCATGAGTTTTGTTTCATAAATGCACACTGACGTGGTCAAGGGTATTACATCATCTGACTGCTGTCTACTCTCTAGCTGTTGAAGGGGGGAAGTGTGTATTTGTGTGTGTGTGTGCGTGTGTGTGTGTGTGTGTGTGTGTAAAGAGAGAAAGGGAATAAATAATAAGGCAAATGTGTAGAGTACTAACAAGTAGGGGATTTAGATGAAAGATGTGCAGAAGTTCCCTATATTAACTTTGCAACTATTCATCCCTCCCTACATTATACTTTTTAAAGGATTCTACAGCAGAAGGGCCTAGTCCTGGTGTTACACATATTTTAATTTTAGGTGCATGTATTACTCTTCCTCTGGGTGCCTAAGCATCATTAAAGGACTGTGTTTTGGTGACTTCATGTAGCAGTCATACTGCTATGTAGAATCAGCTCCCAGCTTTGCGGGACTGCAATGTTACACAATTTAAGGAACACTTTTAAAGAAAATGAATATGAAATTTCAAATTCAAACTTAGATAGGAAAGTGAATATTTGTTTAGATGGGGCTCAAGCAACCGCTGGCACTGAAGCTCCAACTGTGTTAGCACTGTGGTAAGTCTGCATGTGTTGGAATGGGGAACTGCTCCACTGCCTTGCATGGGCTGAGGAAATTAGACCAACTCTACCCAACATGTTTCTCTTTCCCTATTGTTTGGGCCTTTCTCACTGTAACCATTGATTGTGATATGTCAACCTAACCGGATTAAGAAATGCCTACCAGACTAATAAAGCACAATTCTGGGAGTGTCTGTGGGATGTTTCCAGAGATGACTAGCATCTAGACTAGAAAACTGAGGGGGAAGATTCCCTTGCAACTACGGGTGGCACCATCCAATAGGATTGTAGCCTGGATGGAATAAAAAGGGAAAGAAGGAGGAAGTTGGTGTGCATTTGAAAAGCTCCATTCACATACCAACTCCCCACAATGAGAATAATCACTGGTACTGAAAATATGCACTAATAGAAATTTAAAAAGAAAAGTTCCATTCTACTTAGGCAGGTGTGTCTTTTGCTACTGCTGTTGCCTGTGGACATCAGACTCCAGCTTCTTCAGCCTTTCAGTTCAGACTCACACCAGAGACTCCCTGGAGAGCTCCCAGGCCTTCAGTCTCAGACTGGGGCTGCATCCTATATTGCGCTTCTTCTCCAGCTTCCAGCTTCTTGGATTGAGCAGCTTCAGGATCCTCCATTTCTCCAGTAAACAGATGGCCACTGTGGACCCTCTCACTTCTAATCCTGTATGCCTACCTATCAAATCCCCTTGCATAATTATTCCCCAAAACCTATACTAGTTTGGGTTTGAACTTAGGGAAAAAGCACCAAGGAGACTGCTCAGCTTATCTCTGATGTTCTCAAATACAAAAGCGAGCCTCCAGCCTTAGCAAATAGACTATAGGACAAGTATAGCCTTGATAATTTATAGGCTGAATAGAAATAATGTGCAATAAGAAGCAAGTAAGAGAGTACTCTGTGGCCCAGGTTAGCTCTCCGGAGACCATGTCATATTTGGGAGAACATGTTATGACAACAAAACCGTGTGTTGAACTGACTTTTGTCTATGTCTTTGAGACCTTGCAAGATGGGAGCCATGGGGAAGTTGGCTATTGCCAACGCTTGGTCTCTTTCTATCAGGTACAGAATATCCTGTATATACAACTCCTCATACTAGTCTGTGTCCCAGTGGAGAAAATGACTGTCCTTATCCCTGCCTCTCCAGCCCCCCTTTTCACATGACAGTAGCAAGTCAACAGAGGTCCTCGTTCTAATAGGTTGTATTGTTTGTTCTGACTTGTGCATGAAGGAAAAGAAAATTGAGAAACAGAAAAAATGTTACTACAGAGTCAAACTGGAAATAATGCTCCCTCAGCTGAGCATTTCACCAAGATGAAACTTGCTTCACTTTTATAACACAACCCATCAAAGAACTGAGACAGCTCATACCATTATCCATCACGCTAAGGTAGTGTCCTTGGACGCTACAAAAGAACACATGTGGGTAGATGGCCAATTTGTTATTTTTAGTTCTGGAAAAATTTGACTATAGGGGGAAATTTCAAGAAAATCACCAAGTCCCTAGCCTGTATATAGAATGTCGAGGGCACATCCATCAGTGAGGAATACTAGTTACTTCCACAAACATTTGGAAGTGACCAAAGGCTGTTTCCCAGCCTTCTCTGGTCACACAGGCTTGCACAAGAGCTTTTGTAGGAGTGTGGAGCTGTGGGTGCCAGGAGCACGCTTTCTCCCTTAGCCTCTGCCTTTGCTTCCCCCAGGAAAAGCTTCATTGCTTCTTATCTTCACAGAACTGGTTGCTTCTGTACTCCAGAATCACTCAGGTCTTACCTCCACATCCAAGTATTTCATGTCACCGCACCAGAACAATCATTCTCTGGTCTATAAAACATGCCATGGCAATTTATTGTCTGTCTCCTCTACATCAGGGCAAAGACTTTGTCCTGTTCGTCCCTGTGTTTCAACCCAGCACAGGGCTACACACACTGTAGATGCTCAGCATATTGTTCATTCAACAGCCACAAAAAAGATAAAGCCACAAGAAAAGATAAAAGAAGGGAAAGAAAAACTAGATTCATCACCTGAATGAATGAATGAATGAATAGGCAGGTACAGTACACCATTTCTTGAAATAAGTTTCTTTCATGAAACATGCCAAGCAAAGGACTGGGCACCCCAAGGAAACTTATGACTGGAAAATGAAGTAAAAAATAATTCTCAAAATAAGACACCACGGAAATCCTCAAGAACATAAAAATATTTTGCCATGGAGCCTGAGAGAGTGGCTCTATGGTTGATAGGAACGCGTGGTGAGCAATCTCCGACTGAAAAGCTGAACAGAACCCATGACATAGAGCTTCACCACCAGCCTGAGCTGCGATGCGAGTTCAGTAGGTCACTGAGCTTCAAGTCAGTTCCTAGGAGACATACAGGAATTTGGACCAGAATCTTTAAATGGAATACAATGAGGAGGCTGCAGACCAGGAAGATCATCAGAATTGTTCTCATTATTCTAGATTGTTCAGCCACTCAGAAGCCCTGCTCATTTTACCATGGCCAGCCTGTACTTTTGGCAGTCGCATTACAGATTCTCCTTAGCTTACAGCTTACAATGAATGGCCTTAGGTTCCTATGACTTCATCTTAAGTTCAAAATAGCATGTTGAAAAATCTTTTAATGCCTACCAAACATGGCTTCATGTACCTTAAACATCTCAGGACAGTTACATCAGTCCATGCTTGGGCAAAATCATCTAACACAAAACCTATTTTATAATAAAGTGTTGAATTGTTCATATAACTTATTGAATACCTATATCCAAAAACATATTGGTAACATAGTATACTGTAGATTATAGTTGTTTCTTTTTCCCCCTCTGCCCAGCATCCCACTGCATATCTTGTCAGGAAAAGATCAAAATTTGAAAGCAGAAGTTAGGTGTGCACTGAATGTGTCGCACTTTTACATTATTGTAAAGCCAAACAATTGGAAGTTGAATCATCTAAGTTGGGGGCCACTTGTACTTATTAAGCCTCTACTATGTGGCCAGCGCAATGCTAAACACTCCCTCCTTAACTTGGTTTTAATTTCATTCTAGACTTTGCACAGGTGTTGTTAGATCTGACACATATGGTACTAAGACTAGAATCTAAAGCGATAGAGTCCTAGACAACAGGTTAAAGTAGATGCCACAATAGATGTTTATTAAGCAAGTGTCTACTCACTCTGTAAGAGGGAGTCAGGAGACAGGTTGCTTCAGGCTGTGGGTGGACTACATAATTCAAATAGAAATGAACAAGCCCAAGCAGGGGGCATTCTACCTGGGTCCTTAGTGGGTGTTGGCCTAAGCCAGGGAACATCAGAAAAACCACAGTTCCAGTGGAGGGAGAGCTCCCTCAGGATTGAAGGCCTCTAAACTCACACCAGGACTTCTGGGTAGATCAGGAGAACAGGTTCTAGTGGAAGGAGCCACTCCCTGATGATGGGAAGCCTCTAAACTCAGAATAGGATTTCCAAAACCAGGGTACAGGTGTTAAAACTCCCACTCCAAAAATTCTGAACCAACTGGTTGACAAAGGATATGTCCACATTCAATTTCCATATCATCTTTGTGTTCAAAATCCTCTTACCTCCATTCTTTTTTTTTTTTTTTTTTTTTGAGACAGGGTTTCACTATGCAGTTCAGATTGACCTTGAACTCACTTTGTAGCCCAGGCTAGTCTTGAACTCACAGAAATCCTCCTGCCCCGGCCTCCTGAGTGCTGGGATTACAGTTGTGCACCATCATACCCAGCCCTCTTGCCTCCTGTTGTAGTCAGGGTTTGCAAGGAAAACAGTTTAATACAGGACACATAATTTATAGGATTATTTTATAGTAGTCACCCAAAGAGTCAAATACAAGAGTGTAGGAAATCTGTCCACACACTAAAGACCTAAAGAATCCAGCTGAGGGCCTGGATTCCACAGCAATGTCCTGCATGAGTCCAGCTGAAGACCTAGAGCCCGTGGCAATGCCCTCATGAGTCCAGGTGGAGGCCTAGAGCCCACGACAATGTCTCACGCAAGTCTGTATGAAGGACCTGCACTGGGAAGGCCCAAAGGTCAGTGGTGGAAGCTAGAAAGTCTGCACCAGTGGGATGAAGGACCTGTGCCAGCAGGCTGAGGGATCTGCACTGGAGCCAGGAAGAGACGCTCAAGGTAAGGACCAGAGCTCCCCTGAAAAGTACCACAGCCGTCCTCAGCGACGAGGTCCCGAACTCCTCTAATGAGAACAGCCAAGCTTCCATCAGGAAAGCCAGCATGACAAGCTCCTCCAGGAGAACAACAGCACCACCTCTTCCTCTCCAGTTCTCCTTTTTTCTGTTGTTGGCAACAATCCTCAGGTGGGCCCTCCACACCCAGTGCCACACTGGTTCAGTTCAGCTGTCTGTTACAAGTTGACCACTGGTTGTCAATCCACCATACCTCCATTCTTAAAGCCTCATTTTACATGGCATGTGGGTCTCAGACAACATTTGGATAAAGTGTTGTTTCAGAGGTTCCATCACTCTAATTCTTTTTTTTTTTTCCTGGTTCTTCACACCACATTTATACACTCTTATCTAAAAGGACTAAAAGAAAGTTGTTTTACAATTTAGAGCCCCCAGTAGAAAATTCATATGATCAATCAGATGACCTGACTATAGTTAAAACTTTACATTTTTCTCCAACAAGACAGCATCTATGTCACAAAGAGTACTATACCTGACACTAGAAACTTCCAGTGCAGAGAACAGTGTGCCATTTATCCTGCATATGCTGAAGAAAGTGGCACAATAATGGTACAGTCATTGAGATCCATCTTAAACGGCAGCACCACCCACTCAGGTGAGGTGCATTAAGATGCAAATTACTCTCCACAGGGGATGGAGTGCTGCTAGTTACAGCTGAAACCAAGTTCTGTGATCTCATTATACCTTTTCTCCAAACTCCCTTGGTTGCTGGCCCTCCAGCTAAACAAGTTGAGGCATGTGTTATTCCCTGGAAGAAAGTTTGAACACTGTGGGAACCCAAGGTGTGCTTGGGAAGGTCACACTTTTCTTTAATGCTACTGCTATTGCCAAAGTTTGGAACTTTTCATTAAAACACCCAGACGGGTGCATCATGGTCTTTACTACATGCCTTTAGCAAGAAAGCAACCACCTCCATTTTGCAAAGTCTGTTAGTAAAATTTCCTGGATCAATAATGCTCCCAGGGGAAATGTCTAGTTTGGAACTGATCTGTGAGGAATTCAGGTACATACTAGATTTTATGTGCACTTAATCAATAATTGTTCATTTCCGTCTAAAACGACTGCAAAAATTTGTGACATAAAACTTTGTGTAGTGGCTGTTTTCACAGCTTACATTCACTGATAACTCTCCACTTCATCCTCTGAATAACCAGGCTCAAATACGATCTGGATGCTTGATGTCCAAGTTAACTATGAGGAAAGTTAAACCATGTAGTTCAAAATATAAAATTTCCTAGCAAATTTTCAAATGTTTTTAAACTAATTTGTCTTTCCTTTTCTGTTCCTTTCCCTTTATTATTATTTTATATAAATTGGGGAGAGGGTCAGTGGATAACATTGTCATTTAGTCTTTAGTCACAAAACACTCAGATTGGTCCATGACTATATTTGAGGAAGAAATGGACAGAGATGGAAGAATATTTGCTTCTTGCTAAGCAAAGTGGAGCATTATTACTGTTGCTCTCCAATAGTTCAAATATGTGTAAAAGCTATGTGGGGAACCACTCAGACTGCTTCAAAGCTCAGGGGTGTCTAAGGACACCTGAGGACATGACCCGGTTTGTCTAGCGCAGATGCACAGTGGGATACAGTTACGTAACCATGACTTAGCACAGGTAAACCCACATGCACTGGTTACGGCACTATGTAAGAATGTAAATATGAGATAACAAGCTGTATAAGGATTATACAATAAAGACACAAATGGCTCTGCGCTCTTGTGCTCTGCTCTGCTCCACGCTGCCTGCTGTTGTTGCTGATGTCGTGCACACGGGCATTCTTCAACCTTGGGACCTCATCCTCAAAAATCTCCCTTGGGCCCCCCAAGCAGGCTGACAGGCTATATATGGATTTGGGTGGCTAAAAGAATGGCCGTCACAAAAAATTAAGCTTTCTTATTATATACATTTAACATTATTGTCATTGGTATTATTATTTGAGTTTTACACCCACATTTCTATAATGGGGCAGTGACTTTGCAGGCCATATTTTTTATTTGGCTGAGCTCCATGTAAGAACATCATCATCTCCTGTGAGGAACCCTAGGTAAACTCAAGGGTTCAAACCCATCAGCTCAAGGCTATTCTGGAGACAAAAGGTTACTTGTGGATAACAGGGGAATGACTTATCAAGTCTCAGACCATGCTCTTAGACAATCCTGAGATTATTATAAAAACTTACACTACTCCTAATCCTGCCTCTTTGATAGCTACAGGCCCAGAAGTTAACCACTCTCATGAACAAGTGATCTTCCAGACCTAACCAACCACGTAGGACACCAGTGACCTGCCCCTCCAAGAGGTATGGTTCACTAATGGGAGTAGCTTTGTCCAAGAAAGACATCAAAAGGCTGGTTGTGTGGTTGTCAGTTTGCAACAGATCATTGAAGCCAAACCTCTTCCCCCAGTAATCTCTGCTCAAAAAGCACAAAAAGTGCCTCACACTCGCCAGGCAGGCGCTTATGCCGCTGAGCCATCTCATCGGCCCCATCCCTCAGTTTTGACTACCCTAGTCCCTTCAGAGTGACAATGGGCCTCTTTTACATCTCGAATAACTCAGGTGGTGGCAAAGTGTTTAGGAATAAAGTCTTTAGGAATAAAGCACCATCTCCATTCTACATGGAGAGCTCAGTCTCCTGGAAAGACTGAGAGTGCCAACCAGACCCTAAAGTGAGCTCTGGCAAAACTTCGCCAAGAGACACTGAGTCCTGGCTTCAATTACTGCCAATAGCTGTCACAAAGGTTTGAAACATGCCCAAAAGTGGGATAAATTTAAGCCCGTTTGAGGTGTTATATGGGAGGCCATTTCTGTTCTCTGATTTGGTAGTGGACCCAGAGACCACGAGACACTTACAATATCTTCTTAATCTAGGTCAAGTTCAACAGGCTATCCAAATGTATGGGAACAGAGCTCCTGGCCCAGGGGGACCACCTAGTATCTCCCCTGGAGACCAAGTGCTCATAAAAACTTGGAAAGAAGGAACTTCCACAGACCAATTAAAACCAAAGTGGAAGGGCACCTTTTCAGTGATTTTGCCACATCCACTGCACTAAAAGTGGCAGAAATAGATAACTGGATTCATCTTTCTAGAATAAAGCCAGTTTCTTGAACTGACTAAAGAAAAAGACCACTCAAAAGGGTAAAGCTACTCTTGCGAGCATCTGGAAGACTTGAGATTTCTCTTCAAAAACTGCAAATGCTGCTACAGATAAGCCAACAGGATCTTGCTAAGGCCATGGCTGTCAGGCTCTTGATAATTTATCTGACATGTCTCTCTAACATATGTTCTCCTCCACAGGAAGCATGGAAAAGCTGACCTACTCCTCATATTTGGGCTAATAGTAAATTTTCTTTCTCCCATCAAACAGGCAGCTCACAATCAATAATTCTTTTCTGGTTGTGTCCTAACAGTTTTTCTGTTCAACCCAGGCAGTGAGCCACAACACCCAAGGTACGTGGAGATCACATAATCCCCAGTAGGTCTACGGCCCCTCCCAGCCTGAAGATGCTATAGAAGACAGAGATCTCCACTCCTTTAGCACCCCATAAAAATTTTGGGGGCCAGTAAGATGGCTCAGCGGCACGGGCGCCTGCTGGTGTGCGAGGTCCTGAGGTCGACCCCTGGTACCCACAAAAAAAAAAAAATTGAGGGGAATCTGTGTCTCTCAGTGGGCAATTAGATAGGAAGATAGGGTGTGGCTAAAACTGGCTGGGAGGCACGACAAGATCCCAGAACACTTGCAGAGAACAATTCTCAGAACCCTGCATGTGGACTTCTCACGAGAACTGAGCGAGTTTTGATCGGATGACCTGGGAGTGATGTAAGCATGGGAAATATAAAAAAGAGACAGTCACCATTAAGAACTCACTTCATGCCTCCTCATGATAGCCCACCCTATATTCCAGGGTGTATTTTTATTTTTATTTTTTCTCCCTTTATTACTTGGCCCAAACCCGCTCTCCAGAGCCCATTTTTCCCTACCCTTCTGTTTTTTTTTCTACCTTTAATAACTGTTATCTCCTTTGTACAAATCAAGTATACAAAGGTTGACATCAAAGATAATTTGAGGCACAAAAAATTGTATAATAGCCACTTATTGCTAAGTTTACAGCCAAGATTAAATAGTGTAAGAAATTGTCCAGCGAATATGGATATCCACTGTCCTCAGTCCTCCTTGCACTCTTACTATCACTGTCCTTCTACATTTATTCAAGTCCTTCTTATTTTGCAGACCCACCTCAGTGGCACTTCCATCATGGAACCCTCTCTAACAGCTGTGGTTCATTCATTTCTCTTTTTTTTTTCTGAACTCTGCTGGTATTTATTGTCTGCACACCTACTTTGGATATGTCATAAATGCCTTTACATTGTTTTTATTTATAAACATAAACGCTGTGTCTCCAGGTGAACTACAGACTCTTTGATAACAAGGACCATGGTATATATCTACATCATTGAGCAGGAATTTGCTTCTGATTTCCAAATTTGCCCGTATGAAAATAACATACGCTTAATGCAGACCATTCACCAAGGGGGAAGAAATTACGTGGAATACAGAGTTCCAGGACTCAGTGGGTTATGAAGTCTATATGAACACCTGTTTACTTTAGAAGCATTTAGTGCCTTGCCTGTAATAAGCACTCAACAGATGGTAGTTGTTGATGGTAATGATTATCTGGAGTCAGAATACTTGGGATTCCCATTTGGGATCTCAAATAGCATAAGCTAAAGGTATACTTGTTAGAACTGCATTTCGGTTCCAATTATAGAAAGTATAGGCAGAATGAAGATGTGGAAAGAACTCTGATTTGGAGTCAGTCAAAACTTGGCTCTTTAAAACCCCCACTTACTCTCTGACCTTGGGCAAATATAGTTAATGTGTCACTTAATGAGAGTCATGTTCTGAAGGGGGCTCATAAGGTGATTCTATCATAGTGTGAAGACCGTGGAGTGTACTAACACAAACCAAGATGGCGATGATGTCACTAGGTGACACAGTCTTATGGAACCACCTTCACGTATGCAGTCTACATGGACCAAAATGTTGTTATGTGGCTCATGCCTTTAACTGACTTTCCTCAGCATTAGTGTTCTTGTTTATAAAAGATAATAACTTCAAGAAGTTGGTGTGGTTATCACATAAAACCAAGTGTTAATCCATTATACATTCAACACATGGTAGGTGGTCAATTACTGGTAGTATATGTTGCAGTTGGTATTATTTTTAGAATAAGTTACACCCAGGTAAGTAGACTTGACAATCACCTACCTAGAGTGAAGGTATTCACCTGCCTGTTCCAGTGTATGAAGCCAAAACAGAATTCACGCGCATGGGTTTAAGGATATCTCCTTATTAAAACAACCAACACATTAATCTCCTATCACTATTAACTGCTTATAGATTCATCAGCTCTACGAGCTAATACATGTGTTGGTTCGTTCTCATAGCAATCATGTACTAATGATATGAGATGATAGGATCTTTCAACTAGGAGATGGCAGAAATAAGTCTGAGTTAAATATTGCAAACACATAGAAAACTTTAGGGATGAATCAGGGCTGCAGCTGAAGGGTGTCAGCAATAGCTTGAGAGAGGGACCAAGCTGCCCACAGAACAAAGAAAGCAGCAGATTTTTACTGATTTGCTGGAGCGGGCCAAAGCCTGGTAATATTCATTGGCCAGAGGCATTGTTCCAAAAGATGTTTCTTCTTATGGTGGACTTGGACCACCAGGTGGTTAATCATCAACTTGCCCTAGGAGCTGATGAATTTTTGGGCATCTGGTGCCATCATCCTGCACAAAACATCTTGACCTTGAGGGTCTTGGCCCAATGACATGTCCAAAGGATTTCAGGTGCTTGGGATTTTGTGGACTCCAAAGCACTAGGGTGAAAGCAGAAAAGAGGGGAGAGAGAAAGGAAAAGAGAAAACATACCAGCTTCACTGGACAATGGGCAAAATTGACCGTTTTCTTAGTCACTTTCTTCAAATACCTGACACCTGTAACTAAAATAAAGAGAGGTCTATTTTGACTCACAGTTTCAGAAGTTTCAGTTCATGGTCAGTCAGCTCCACACAGAAACGGGCAGAGGAATGTTGCTTATGTCATGACAGTTGGGAAGCAGAGAGAGAAGGGTGAGGCCAGGAAGGGAGATACACACATCCTTCCAGGTCATGGCCCCAAGGACCCACCTCTTCCAACCAGAACATGCCTCCTAACAGCAGGTCAACTACAGAGCTCCCATAATCCAATGACCCTCCAAACACATGAGGCTTTGGGGGATATTTTAGATCTAAACCATAACAACCTTCTACTGCAGTTTTGAACAAAACACTTTAAATGATCAACACATCTGCAGAACTGCTGCAGCACTGAGTAGAATCTGACTCAAGAGTTAAGACAGTTGGGGCGGTGAGATGGCTCAGCGGCTTAAGCGCCTGCCCAGCAAGTGCGAGGGCCCAAGTTCGACTCCCAGAACCCACATACAGAAAAGGGGCTGGTGATATCGCTCAGCGGCACAGGCGCCTGCTGGTGCACGAGGTCCTGAGGTCGACCCCCCGGTACCCACAAAAAAAAAAAAAAAAGAGTTAAGACAGCAAAGGGGACAGATGCAATATGAAGACAGAGATGCTTGGCATTTTATCCCATTTTAGTCATCTATTAGACATTTGCAGGCCTAAGTAAAGAGTCTTTTTTTAGCAAAAACAGCCTACAGGCCCCTGAGAAGTAACCTAGGCAACTGTTATCATAACCCACACATCAGAGGTGCTATCTACAGCAAAGCTAGTAGGAAGTAAATGTTCTGCCCAGCTGTGTGACCTCCAAAGCTAGTAATTTTTAAATTTTAGCAAAGAGCAGATGAAGCTAGATGGCTTATTTAGATTTTCCCTCCATAAAAATTTTTCATGTCATGAAAACATTCTGCTTTTGTGGTTTTTATCAGAGTCTCATGATGGGTTTGTTGAAAAGAGCACATGAGTGGAGAAGTAACTTGCCATGCTACAAAGGGTAATAGTTTATTGCACTTACAGGCTTATTATATCATCCTACCATTCTGTCTCACCATGGTGGTCCATAACTCTGTCCTTTAGACATTACTACAGCCCAGATACTCTACAGGACAACACAGAAAGAACAAAATGTCCATGAGCCTTTCCTCTTGATGGACTTGAGGTCTCACTGTGTACTTGCTTGAGAGAAAGTTACTTGATTATCTTCTGAGTGAAGATGGAGATACATGAAGAGCCAACTAAAATACTGAAAGGAAGAGGGTAATGGATACCAGTGAGAACCTTGTCTATTCTGTTGCGTTGTGTTGTCTAGAAACTGCTCCATCTAATGTAGTAGGTAAGGAAACAATGGGTTTGGTTTGTTTTTTTGTGGTGCTGGGGATTGAACCCAGGGCATCATGCATGCTAGGCAAGTACTCTACCACTGAGCTACATCCCAAGTGCTTTCTTATTTTTGAGATAGGGTTTCACTAAGTTGCCCAGGCTGACCTTGAACTTGGGATCCTCCTGCCTCAGTCTCCTGAGTAGCTGGGATTACAGGCATGTGCCACTATGTTTGTCATAAAGTAATTTTAAAGCAAATCAATATCACCTTTTAGAATAATGGGTGGTTATGAATTACTCAAGAAGCTGGGCATCCTCTGTGTGCTGCATATGGAATAAAACAGGTAGGCACATGGAGACACTGCTCTGGCTTCCTGACATCTCCCATCCATATGAGCGCATTAGAAACTGGAGGGATTGCCTCCTGAATGTGGCTCCAATTTTCTCCTGAACAATACAAGACTTGCTAAGTAAGTTAATTTTTAAAATATAAGGCAAATAGTAGACCTATTCTAAAGAATGAACTGTTTTATATACTACCCTAAATGATGCTAGTCATTTGCATGCAATGATTAGAATAATTAGGACAATAATTAGGATAATTAAGCAGGCTTGGATGGATCCTTATTTGGCTTCACTTTCCTTCCCATTCGTTTTGCAACTCTCTACTCAAAAAACTACACAAATCGATGTCTTAAAATAGTTTATGATTAATATTTTCACCAGTCTAT
Organism: Erethizon dorsatum; assembly: GCA_028451465.1. Lineage (NCBI taxonomy): Eukaryota > Metazoa > Chordata > Mammalia > Rodentia > Erethizontidae > Erethizon > Erethizon dorsatum. Next base: position 102,198,739 of record CM051833.1, read on the forward strand.
ATTGACATTAACCCTCAATTTCTCCACATTAGTAAAGCTTAACTGTAGTTTCTCAAAGGCTTTGGGTCTGATTTAAGCACACCCACATAACTTTCTCCTGAACTATCTGGATTCTCCCTCACATCCACCATATAAATGTAGACTTTTCCCTCCCCACTTCATTTTGGCTGTACCTCCACATTAAGAAACGTGGGACCACTGCTCCCACCCAAACCTATTTCCTCCTTTTACCCAGAAAATAATCAAGTAACAGCTTCAAATTAGAGTTAATCCTCTGATATATTTTACTAGAGCATTGCATCTAATGTGAGATGATCAAGTTTTACAATTTATGTCTGCATTTGCAGTTTATTGACATGGAGTTTGGGTATTTAGCTTCTAAAACTGGATTTAATATGGTCAGATTAGTCGGCCCTTTCTATGAAGGCCATCCCGAGTCACTACCCGATAGTTACAGAGTCCCTCCTAATCCCTCAAATATCCCCTCAATATTAAGGTTGACACAAAGCTGCATGTGTGCTCCCTCAGAATAATAATAGCAACAATTCCTCATATTTGTATAATGCTTAATATTTTTCAAGGCACTGTTATTAAATGTCATACCCTCCCAAACCGGGTGCAGTGATAGGAAACTGAGAAGAATCTCATTTTCTTCATTAAAATAAAGTAAAAAATGTTAATACCAGAGGAAATGGAGTTGCCAGTCCCCTGGTTCCACATTCATTAGCAGAATCCTGCTAAAAATTGCTGAGCTTCACGTTGTGTCAAGCGGTCATGGACAGCGGAATCGGTCTTATTACCGCTCCTCAGTTTCTCCAGAGAGTCGCGCTGCGCTTGTGTTTCTCTCTCCCTCTCAGTACAGGAGTCCTCTGTCTGGAGCAGGTGATGAGAAGCAACATGCGGCTGCCTCTCCTCCAGCGGCCCCTGCCAGCTATGATCAGTGTCACCCAGCAAAGCCCTCTCAACTCCCTCCAAATCGGAACTCCTCCTTTGGGTTTTGCTTGTGCTCAGTGCATCAGGGCAGAGATATGACATCCTCGAAGCTGGCACACAGTCATGATTCTTCACCTGCTAAGTGGCTCTGGGACTCTCCCCAGTCCTCAAGATCCAGTAAAACTCTCCCTGCAATCACAGCTTTGCTGAAGTCCCTGCCACCAGCAGAAATCAGAACAGGCTGGGTTGACGGGAGCAGAGCCCACAGGATGCTGGGGAGCCTGGTGGAGAGAGCAGGAAGCAGGCCAGCTCTAGAAAGTCTCCAACAGCGGCCTACTGGTTCTTCCATTTACTTCATTCTGGATCTTACACAGCGCGTGTGACCGTGGCCTAGCTCCAGGGACTGAAAGCGGAGCATATGACTATGTGCTCTTGGGTCCTTGGCCCAAGTGTCCTCAGACTATGACACTTCTTTAAAAATCTAAGCACAGTTTCCAGAAACTGCTCCTTTATGCAGTACCCTTAAAGAGTAGCTTTTACCCCTGTGCAATCTTGCTGTCTTCCCTCAACACCATTAGTGCATCTAGAAAGTACCTGGCCCCTCAACAACAGCATGAGCAATTTTCCGGTCTCCTGTTTCTGGCAGGAAATGCAGTCATCATTGGTGATGGTAGAGAAATACTTCAAACTCTCTGCCTTTTAGGACCATGGTAGGAAATACTTCCCTGCTATTCTTTGAAGTTGAGCACAGTGTAAGACTCACTGTACCCAATGAAGAGTTGCAGAAATGACATCTATTACGTCCAGGGGAAGCTGTCACAGCCAGAGCAACCGATGGCTGCAATGAGGATGGACACAGGTGTCACAACAAAGCCTCCATCAGCCTGGCCTGGGCTGATGTGATGAGCAGAGCCACCCTATTTCCTGTTTCATAAATAGAAAATAAAGATGCAAAAAGTTTTCTCTACTAAGAGCTTTGAGTCACTTGTTACTGCAGCACACACTGGCCTAACTTGACATGTCTGAGTGGAGGGAAAACCAGCATCTGGAAAGCCAGTCAAGTAATTCAGCAATGCAGGACCGTACCTGACTTCAGTTGAAGAGAGGGTACAAATCAGCTTCACCAGACAAGCAGCAGACAGTCACTGCTGCCACTACTGCCACATGCTGAAATGATATATAAAATATGTGGCTTGTTGTCAAGAAAATTCCACTTCCTGAAAGTCTCATTTTGGAAAGGCACATTACACATTTTCTTCACTACATTTTCAGAAACAAAGGAAGAGGAAAAAAGGATCCCGCCAAGCGCATTTATATTTAGCATGCACCATATGCACATGTGCGGTGCAGAGTACAAAGACATGTGGCAGTCCCGCCAGATTGAAATCAGCGGGACAGAGAGCAGGAGATATAATATATAAGTGCGAGACTCTCAGCAGTATAAATGTAGGCATTTCTGAGAACAGAATGGCTCTTTGTGTCTTGACTTCACAAGATTCTTCAGTAGCCACTTCAGAATATTCTAGGGGAGCATAATCTTCAGATGCAAGGCCATGTGTGAAAGGAGGGCTCAGTGGGCAAATGGTCTTTGAAGTGGAGTGCAGTTACTTAGGGCCCCTGTAGGTTCTTGCTAATCCTCTTTACTGCATCCTCCACTCTTGAGCTCCATTCTGAATGGGAGGCTTTCTCCTCAGAGTCACCAAGGGAGAACATATTCTGAGGTAAAGATGATGTCTACCAGCATCAGAGCCACACAGATGACAACTGAGGTCTCTGTGATTAGGAGGGGAGCACGAGGGTGAAGTGCTCAGGCCCTGAAGAGGGAACTGGATCTTGGACACTGCAAATGAGGTAAGAAACTCAAACACGTGACTACTCAGCTGGCTGCAGAGTGGTGTAATAACCGCCTGGTCAACTTGAAATAGGTAGTTGGCTACCAGGAGGAAAAGTCAGGGCCTATTGTAGGCTCCACGAGGAGGGGTATCCCTAAATGCATGCCTGGCTGTTCATGGTCCTGGGCTCACATTAACATTAATGCTACAGAGGTAGAGTGATACAACTGATACAGAGGTAGGCTGATACAATTGAAAGGAAAATTGGGCACACTTAGTTCAGTAATGCTATTCCTCCTCTTGGCCTGCTCCAACCCCATACTATGGTAACTAGGTGGGAAAGGCTGCCTCTCACTTTGGTCTACTAGACACAAAGGCACAGCCTCCCATCCACCTTCTATCAGGAGTGAAGATAATATTTTAGTTCTCCTTCCATCTCTCTTATTCTTCAAATTACTGTTATTCTTCTCCTATTATGTATTTTCCAATTATTCATAACTATTGCTGAGCAACAGTTTAGATTACACAGATTTATCCACCGCTACACACACACACACACACACAGAGTAATTAACGTGGTTTATTTCTTTTTTAGGGCCTAGTTCTGGTATAGTGCGTGTTTTCTTTTAATATTTATTAGGACATGTTTGCAGCACATAATGATTACATTCACTGTGGAAACTTGGTATGTGTACATAACACATCTTAATTCCTTTTATAGCCCCTTTCCTTCCCTTCTCTCTCCTTCCCTCCATCTAGAATGTATAAAGAACTAAAAAAAAATTAGACCTCCCAAAATAAATACCCAGTGAAAAATGGGCAACAGAAATGAATACACAGTCCTTGGAAGAGAAAGAACAAATGGCCAATAAAGACACGAGAAAGTGTTCCACATTTCTGACCATTAGAGAAACGTGAATTAAAACAATACTGGGATTCCATCTTACTCCAGAAAGAACAGCTATGATCAAGAAATCACATAATAGCAAATGCTGGTGAGCCGCCATGAAAAAGGAACTCTTCTACATTGTTGTTGGGAATGTAAACTAGTACAACCATTATGCAAGTCAGTATGGAGATTCCTCAAAAACTAAAACTAGAAATTCCATTTGATCCAGCTATTCCCCTTTTAGATATCGTCCCAAAAGAGTTAAAGATTTCAAATTACAGTAATACATGCAATACCCATGTTTATAGCCACACAACTCATAATAGCTAAATTTTAGAAATGGCCTATATGTCCATTAACAAATGAATGGATATAAGAAAATGCACTATTTATACACAGTGGAGTACCACTCTGCCATAAAGAAGGATAAACTTGAGTCATTTGTAGAAAAATGGACGCACTGTGAGACCATAATATTAAGTGAAATAAATCAGACACGCAAGCTTAAATATCACATGGTTTCTCTTATATGAGAAACCCAAAACATAAGAGCAAAATAAAAGACAGATAATAGAAAATGAAGAAATAGAACTTTTGGCCGGTGATATAGCTCAGCGGCATAGCGCTTGCCTGGCAAGTGCGAGATCCTGAGTTTGACTCCCGGTACCTGCATTTAAAAAAAAAAAAAGAAAGAAATAGAACTTTTGCAAAAGAGAAGGGGGCCAAGAGATGGAAGGTGAGGGAGGAGGGGAGGGGAAAGGGATGAAAAAAGAATTAAGATGTGTTATGTACGGGTACCAACTCCCCACAAGTAATGTAAAAATTATGTGCTGCAAATATGTGCTAATAAAAAATAAAACCTGAAAAAATGAATTGTGCTGCTTTCAAATTAGTATGCATGTATCACCGTAATACGATGTCTTTAACTCTTTTGGGAAGATACCTGGAAGAGTTAAATGAAATTTCTATATTTTGAGGCAAGAAATAGATTAGTTGGAGATTAAGTCTTACTGAATACATGGTGTGTTCTTGCTATGGTTTGAATGTTTGTATCACTCTTCCCACAAAACTGATATGTTGAGATTTTAACCTTTGGTATGGTGTTAAGAGGTTGGGCTTTTAAAAGGTGATGAGGTCATGAAGGCAGAGCTGTCATGAATGGAAGTAGAGACCTTACAAAAGAGGCTTGAGGGGCTTGTTAGCCCCTTCTGTTGTGTGGGGACACAGCAAGAAGGCACCGTTTATGAAGCTAAATGAATCCTCAGCAAACACCTTCCACAAAGACAGGCAGAGGTGTGCTAAGCCTTCGAGAAGGACTCTGCGGAACTGTACCTGCTAAAGTTAGAGTTGCGGCCCCCCTAGACTGCATCTATGATAACCACTGCCGTGGGAATACAGGAGCTTCACTGGTAAGTCCTGGAAGTCTCTGCAGAAGACAGCACCTCCTGCACAGGTCCCTGTATTCTTAGGAACTGTCCCAGGGGCACAATCTCAGTCCTCTAGTAAATAACGGTTTATAGAAAACTAATCAGTGTCTATTTAAAAGTACAATGATTCTTTCAACACTGAGATTTTTGTCCCTGATAGTTTTGTTCTATCTCTGTAAGAGTGGCCCATTTGCACTACCACCCATCTTTGACTCTGTAAAGCAGAAATCAGAACCACAGCCCATCGCTCCTTTCTTTCCCCCAGCACTCTTTCCCCAACCTCTTGTAGATATGCCCAAGCTCGGTGGTGAAACAACATAGGCACTCAATAATGAAAGATTCCCAAGCACACATTCCTTCTCAGTCATGCCATCTTAGAGGCCAACCGTCAGAGGAAATAAACTAACCTCTCTCCCATATGATGAGAATTAGAGATCTAGTAAAACCACCACTCACAATGCTCCCTATTCCCCTGTCAATGCCTAAATTCTACAGCAAGAGGTTCATTGAATTTGACCTTGAGCTTGATCTCCTTTATAGAATGCAGAGAAGAAGATACATGTGACAGGAAAACTGATTGCTTAGCCAATATTCATTTTTTCCTGCCCTCATACTAACTGAACCCAATTTTATTCTGGATGGCAATCTGCCTAGAAAAAGAGAGTAGGAAACCAGCCTCCCTCAAAGCCAGTGGATAATCACAGGTCACAGTTGTGACCCATGTAGCAGGAGATGTTAGGAAGGACTTCTGGAAAAGCTTTTTAAGAAGAGCTAACTTAGCTGACCATGTCCCTTTCTAACCACCCTGCTTCCTCATATATGGAACATGAATAGAATGGAAGGAGAGGGAACAGGCATCTTACGACCTAAAGGAAAGGTCGCAACAATGACAGATACCTTGAGCTACTTTGTCAAGCCATCCACTATCAGCATCCAGACCTTTCATTGTATGGGAAAAATAAGCCCTTATATGCTGAAGTCACCTTATTTTTTATTAGGAACTGAATGCAACTTACATGATACATCTGTACATTACCAGAAACAAATATTGTCCTTTGATGAGACAATTTATCACATCTTTTCCTGCATATGGATTTCTATAGAAGAAAAGGTGAATAAAAGTGTGATACAGGGGACCACAAAGTAAGAAGAGAATGTAAAAAATCAAGGCTGGAAGGAGAAAGAGGAACCAGGCATTAAATGCAGTGGGAAAGCTCTGCCCACTTCATCTTCCTGTCAAACACTCAAACTTAGACAGAATATTTTTTGAATAAAAAAGGCAAGCTAAATATAAAATTACAGAATATGAATACACCCTCAAGGAAGCCAAAAATAGCTACACATACATACATAAACAGAAATTAAGAGAATAGTAAGCACGCTGGTTAAAATGACATTAATTCCTTGATCTCTTTTAGACTGCTTTTGCCAGCCCTTTTTCAAAGAGACGAGGAGCGTTTTCAATCTCCGATGAAGCCCCATTAGTCAGTAACAGAGGCTTTCTACATTCTATTTATTTGTTGTTACATTTTATCCTTATTTTTTTTAGTTTGGCTGTACTCATAATCAAATCATTAACAAACGGAGAACTTCAATTTATTTGGCCAGAATCGTCAAACCCTTGGTGAACTCTTTTTACACTTGACCTAAGTCTCATGGCCATTTAATGTCATCACTACAACACACTAAGAAACTTTTAAAGTAAAATTCCTTTAGTCCATACCCAAGTTCATTTCCTCTGATTACCCTGTCTTTACACTTGTTTTTTGATGCTGATTTGAGTTAGGTTCCAGATATTAGACCTATAGTAAAATAAACTTTAGGCACAAACCAACCCAGGACATAGTCACGCTTTTTACACTCACTCTAAGCCAAAAACATGACTACAGTGGAACTTGGGCTTTGTAGCTGAAAAGCAAGTCTATTCCTGAGAGGAACTTTGTGTATGAGGAGCACTGACTACGTCAACATTACAATAGGTAAAGATTTTTGTTAGACCAATGGATTCTCTGTTTAATGGGAAAAAACAAATTTTCAATTAGTTAATTTAATTTGAAATACTTTGCTGTGTATATGTACCTATTTTGTTGAGTTTACCCCATGTGTGAAATTTCTGGTCTTCCAGATATCCATATATTTGTCTTTATTACACGTTTCCAAGTACTGTTATTCATATTCATACCAGTGTATAATCCCACCATCAATGTGTAAAAGTTCTAATTGTTCAACAGCCTGGTTACAACTGCCACTGAGTTGTTGTTTTGTTTGGGTTTATTTTGCTTGTTTGTATACTTTGTTTTAGGAGTTAAAGTGAATGCGTGGTGGTCTCATAGTGGTAATTTATAACCTAGGTTAAATACCTTTTTAGTTTGTAATGATGTAAAGCATTTATTTCACGTGCTCATTAGCTGTTCAGGGCTGTCCTTTAAGAAGTGCCTTGCCTACTCAAGTCTTTTCCCATTTTCCCCCTGGATTATCTGTCTTTTCCTCTTTTCTTGTAGGAACTTTTTTTTTTAATGTGGGTACCGGGAGTCGAACTCAGGACCTCGCTCTTGCCAGCAGGCACTTGTGCCACTGAGTGATATCACCGGCCTTTTTTTTCCTTTATGTGCGTTCTGGGAGTCGAACTCAGGACCTCGCACTTGCCAGGCAGGCGCTTATGCTGCTGAGCCATCTCACCGGCCCCATGTAGGAACTTTTTTATATTCTAATGGATATATATATAGAAAGAGAGAGAGACAGAGACAGACAGACAGCATACACATGCGTACATACAGGCACAACACGTGTATGCATGAGTGTGTGTGTGCACATGTGTGTGTATGTGTGGTCCTGGGGATCAACCCAGGCCCTTGTGCATGCTAAGCAAGTCTTCTACCCTTGAGGTAATTTTTTCATGTTCTTTTTCTTTTCCTAATGCTTTTTGATGAACAGTTTTTAATTTTAATAAAGTATAATTTATCAATTTTTCTTTCTTGATTATTGCATTTTGTCTGAAGAAACCCTTGGCTACTCCCTAAGACCATGAGGATATTCTATGCTTTCTTCTAAACGTTTAGTTGTTTCAGCTTTTAATTTCAAATCTATAGTCCATCTTAAATTAACTTCGATGCATGCCCAGTGTGGAGTAGGAGTCCATTTTTACTTTCCCCGTGTGAGCATATGGTTTCTCAGGGTCCTCTGTTGCAAAGGCATTTTCTGCTCCCACTCAGTTGCAGTGGTGCCTTTGTTTTCATCAACGGGCCGTATGTGCATGGATCTATTTCTCACTCTATTATCTCTTTTTGGTCTGTATCTATTCTTGTGCTATCACCACAGTGTTTTAATTACTGCTGTTTACTAACACATCTTGAAATCTGGGAGCATTTGTCCTTCAACTTTGTTCTTTGTTAAGTGTCTTTGCTATTCTTGACCATTTGAATGTTCCCATAAAGTTTAGGATTAGCCTGTCAAGTTCCTCAAACTAAACCTTTTAGTATTTTGATGGGGGTCTACAGAATCTATAAATCATTATGATAAAAACTGGCATCTTAACAGTTATTTGTTACGGTTTGTATCTAGATGTCGTCACAAAGCCTCATGTGGCCATAGGTGAGGTTTTCGGGACGTGACTTGATCATGAGTGTGATATGGGATTAGTCCACTGATGGTGTGCTGTTGGGAGGTGAAACCTGGTGGGAAGAGGTGGGTCACGGTGGGGTGCCCTGGAAGGTTGTATATCCCTCCTCTGCCCTTGATCTTTGCTCTGCTTCCTGCCTGCAGTGCCATAAGCACTTTCTCCTCTGCCATGTCACACACCCTGCCTTGTTGCCAGCCCACTATGGACTGAATCCTCTACAACTGTGAGCCAAAATAAATCTTTCCTCCTTTAATTTGTACGGTCAGGTATTTTGTCCCAGTAATGAAAAAGCAACAAAGGCAGTATCGAATTGCTAAAACCACAAACATGTTATATTTCTAAATTTATTTAAGTCTTACTTACCACAGTATATTTTGCAGTTTTGTTGTATAGCAATACCATATATCTTTTATATGACTAACTTCTAAGGATTTGATGTTTTTGTTTTATTATAAGTTGAATAATTTTTAATTAAAAATCATTTGTCACCATATATACAAAAAACTTGTATAAGTTGACCTTATTGAATTCATTTATTATTTAAATAGTTTTTCTGTATTTTATACAAATTTTTAGTCTACAAATAATGAAAATTTCATATTTTCCTCTCTAATCCTTGTACCTTTTACATCTTTCACTAGGCATTGGTATTGACTAGAATCTCTAGTAAAATGTTGAAAGGAAGTAATGTTATGATACATTTTAATCTCATTCCATATCTCAGAGGAAAAGCTTCCACTATTTTACCATTAAATACTATGTTTACTATAGATTTTTTGTACATACCTTAATATCAGACTAAAACATTATATTCAGAGATGTATCCAGAACATCAACATTCATAAGAACCAAAAACTGGAAACAAAGCGTTTCTCAGCAGTAGACTGGATCGATAAACGCAGTATATCTATGCAATGAAGTACCATAGAGCAACATAAAGGGATGAGTTACTACTATACCCAGCAATATGGTGATTCTTACTGACATAATGTTCAGGGGAAGGGAATATGTATGCATAAGGGAATATCTCATTTTTGTTACTGCATGGCAGCCATCTGCAAGCTTTTGCTAATGAGTTGATTAGAACACTAGATATCAGTGTGACTGTTCCTGTGAGAAAATATTTTTTTATTACCTTATCACTCAGTCTCAGTCATATACCATTGTTGTTGTGTATTTCATCAGTTAAATTAATAGTTGCTGTAGTAGACACCCCCTCAGTGACCACCAGTGTGTCACATTGTTGTACAAACCCCTCTCCTTGAGGGCAGGCAGAACCTGTGACTTGCTTTTAGCGAATAGAATATGGCAAAGGCTGTGGGATGGTCACTCCCTCAACCAACTTATACTACCTAAGACTCCATCTTAACAGTCTAAGAGAGAGATTCTCCTATGGGTCTTGAACAAGTAAGCTGCCATGTTGTAAGAAAGCCACATGAACTGCTGGTGACCTCTAGAAGCAAAGAGTAACACTGAGTGACAGCAAGAAAATAGGACCTCAGCAAACAACTACAATGAAGTGATGCCTACCAACAATTGCATGAGCTCCCAACAACTACGGGATCCCAGATTCTAAAACCCAGTCATGGCCAATACCTTGTTAATAGCCTCGGGAATTCCTGAGCAGAAAATCCAGCTAAGTCGTGCCTGGATGCTCAACCATGGAAAATGTAAGACAATAAATGCATTTTGTTTTAAAGCATGTGTTTGCAGTAGCATTTTACACCAAAATAGATAACTAATACAGTTCTATTGTTTCTCATAATACCCATCTTTTCGCTTTGGGGGAAATGTGGTTATGGACACAGAACTACGGTAACATTGTGGTGTCCGCCATAGTCCTGCACATCCCTTTACCTTCTTATTCTCTTTTCCCATGTATTCCTATTTCTTGGTTTAGTTCTCTTTTACTGTCACACTTTCCTCAATCTTTTCCATAGAAAATAGGCAAGGGAATGACACTGTTGAGACCTTACACATCTGAAAGATATTTTATTGTACACTTGTATTTGATTGGCAGTTGGCTTGGATATAGAATTCTAGACTGGAAATAATTTTGAAGGCATTCTCCCACCAAGGTTGCTATTGAAACATCAGAAGAAATCCTGATTCCTTGTACTTTGTGTATGACCTGTTCCTTTTCCTCCTCTATAATGATATTTAAGATTCTCTCCTTGTCCCAGTGTTCTGAATTTCCCAGCAACATGTCTTGATGAAGATCTGTATGCTGAGCTCTCAGTGGGCCTATGCAATCTGGAAATTCAAGTTCTTCAATCCAAGGAAATTATCTGAGTCAGCTTCCCCAGCTTTTTCTCTGTTCTCTCTTTTCAGAATTCTTATTATCTGGGTATTGGATCATTTGCCTGGTGTGTCAATGTTCCCTGCAATCCGAAAGAATCTACCTAGCACAGCCTATAATAGGAATGTAGAACAAAGAGCCTAAATTCAGATTTCAGTTTATATTCTCACCACCCTCTACAAGCAGTTAGCAAAGAGGTTATGTCCTGATTTCAATGCATTTTGCTCCACTTGCTCTTGTTTCTTCTGATGGTGCCCTGTTTGTAGTGATTTCTAAACCTCTTTCCTTCCTCACTGTTGTAGTCAGGGTTTACAAGGGAACAGATTTAATACAGGACACATAATTTATAGGATCATTTTCTAATATTCACACAAAAAATCAAATGCAGAAGAGTGCAATAGATCTGTCCACACATTAGAGATCCAAAGAATCCAGCTGAGGGCCTGGATCCCACAGCAATGTCCTGCACGAGTCCAGCTGAAGACCTAGAGCCCGTGGCAATGTCCTCCATGAGTCCACTGGAGGCCTAGAGCCCACGACAATGTCTCATGCAAGTCTGTACCAAGGATCTGCACTGGGAAGGCCCAAAGGTCAGTGGTGGAAGCTAGAAAGTCTGTGCCAGCAGGATGAAGGATCTGTGCCAGGATCTGTTCACAGGATGAGGGATCTGCACTGGAACCAGGAAGGGACATTCAAGGTAAGGACCAGAGTGCCCCAAAAAGAACCTCAGCCGTCCTCAGAGACAGGGAGGATCTGAGCTCCTCCGATGATGAGAACAGCTGAGTTCATATCAGGAAAACCAGCGTGACAAGCTTCTCCAGGAGAATCGACAGCACACCATCTTCCCCTCCAGTTCTCCTTTTATGTTGTTGGCAACAATCCTCAGGTGGGCCTTCCACACCCAGAACCACGCTGACTCAGTTCAGTTGGGTGTTACAAGTTGACCATTAGTTAGTCCACCACACTCACAAAGCCCAAATTGCAAAGAAAGCAAAATTTTGCAATTATTTCTCATGTCCTTGCTTTATTTTCCACAATGTGCTTTCTGTCTAAGTGATTGTTCACCTTTCTTTTATCATCTGTTTTAGAGGATTTGGGGAGAGATTATTACATTAGTTAGGACTCTTGCCTGCAAGAGGTAGACACCCAGCTTGAGTTAGCTTAAGCAAAACAAACAAAAGAAAAAACCAAAGCCATGAGGAAGGAACTTACTGGGAAGACACAATCAACCCATAGCAAATGCAGGTTCTGACAGCTTCAGAAACTAGTCTGGGGCTAGGACATTGTCTAAGCTGTGTCTCCATCTCCTGTCTCTGCTTTTCTCTGGTGCCTTTATTCTTGTCTCTTAAAGTTTTATCCATATGACAAAAAAATTATCACTAAAAACTTGAAAGTTTTACAACTTGCTGCTTCAGTCAGGTGACAGGCTAACTCAGCTCTCTGAGTCCCTAATTCCCATATCCTGGAAAGCGGCTTTGACCAGCCAAGCCCAACTTGGATTTGTACGTGGATTTGTAACTACAGCACAGAACAGACTCACAGCACAATAATGCGCGCAAATGGCAGAGGACAGCTCAAAGATTACGGGTGCTGGTGCCCAGGGGGCAATCCCACAGATGTTCCTTATAATAAGCCTTCTTTCCAAGGTGCAGAATATAGATGTTGAAATGGTGCTTAACAAGTAGGCTTTGCACTTCTCCGAGACCCCGTATGCAGCCAGATCCTTCACACGTGTAAACGACATTTTCAGCATTCACCTCCTATTGGCATAAAGTACAACCAACAATACGACAACCAAGGCAAGAACTGGGTTGAATCACTAATATCTGCTTTCCAAATTCATAGTGCATAGTCTGGTAAAACTTCGGTATATTCTTGAAGTAATAACTATTTTAAATAAAGAGTAAATACATGCAGATTTACCCTAAAATACTTGATTAGTAATTTGCCTGCACCTAGTTTAACAGATAATTTCCAAACTTCCGTTTCACTGGCTGTGTAGACCTGCCTCAAAAGGGCTGAACAGAAAAGAATGTCCGTTCCTAAGTGAATGCTGAGCTCCCTGAATACACTGTAATTCGATGCTGGACAAAGGAGACCTTCAAAAACTTTAATGTTAATAAAAGCAGGAGGAATACGATTTTGTGTCAGCCTTCTTTTTACTCATTGTAATTGGAATGCTGGGTTCTTAGGTCTTTCTGAATTCTTTTCGGTTTCTCGTGAGTCATTTAGTATTTCACTCACCTTTTGCTTTGTTCTCAATTCTTCTTTTAGCTAGTGCTTTCTCTGTTTATTGCTGGCTCTCTTCAACTTTTTGTTGAGATGATTATCTGAAAGAAAAACAGAATTTCTTCTAAAGAAAGCAAAGCTCTAACTTGCAGTTGTGAAAAGTATTTTACACTATTTTTGTATAATTACTTTCATTTTCTATAGTGGAGCAGCTGAGAAAAATTGCTCTAATTGTGTAATTTTCTGCAACTACTCTGGGACAAAAATCTGGGTAATTGGATTTTTTTAAACTAACGAGTTGTCACAATTGGATAGTTCTTAAACTATTTGTGCTTATGCTTCAGAAATGTTCAGTGGATGTACAGTGTATTTTAAATGTTTTGCATCAGCATGTGGTCTCAAATTTGATTTATTTTAACTTGGAATTTTAAAATAGATTGACAACTCTGATTATACATTGTCTTCACTAAACGGACCTTTGCTAAGTTTCCTAGTGTGTTCATCCCCACCCCACACTCTGCTGTTGCCATGGGAGCCAAAATCTTGGCATGTGTAACTCCAGCTCCCCAGTGGCTCTGTTTCCCAGAGTGCTTTGCTGTTACTATGGAAATGACTGCTCATTAATCTTGCTGTCCTTTTACTACCAAAGCACCTTTAAGTGTCTCAAGCAATCAAGTGATGTTACCTACAACAGAGAAAGAAAGGAGAAGACTGCCTCCCATTCTATGACTGCAGCACTGATTTTAATGAAGATTTAATCAAGGAACAGAAGGAACTAAAGCTACTCCAACTGCTCCTTTTAAAAATGTGCAAAGCAGGATCCTTCTTATATAGAGACACATGCCCTTGTTCATGCCCTTGTCGGAGACCTCTGAAAAGGCATACTACTTATTTTTAAAGCCACATTTGTGTTTCACATACATTACAAAATAGCATAGTGGAGTCAGGCTGGCAAGTGGCCACTTAGTGCTACTAATGAGAAGAATGCAATGCCTGAAGAAAGTGTTCTTGGAAACAGTCATAAGAACAACCTAAATAATTGGCCTGCTAACTTGAACAAAATCTTATTATCCTATGGAAGTTGAAGGGTGGTAAACATGAGTCAAGAGAAAATTAGCAAACAAATCAGAGATAATTTAATGAACTTTGCATCTTCCTTCTATTATAAGTTAGGCATCTGAAACTTTAAATTTGGCTGTATGGTCATTTGTACAAAATGAAAACAGGACTTACTGGTAATTCTGGAAGGATTTTCCAGGTCATCAGGGGAGAAAAGTATTTGAAAACAAATGAATATTGACTTGACTCTGCTGGATCTGAGCTCAGCACTGTGGGAAGATTAGATGGGTTCTGGCAAATATAATGTGCCCAAAAGATGTTTTTAGAAATGGGAAAATTTAAGTGGTATAAATACATGGGGGGATCTAGCTGATACCTGCAACACAAAAGGTTGCTTTTTCTCTGAAAATAATCAAGTTGTATTAATGTTGAGTGAGCGAGAAAAGTGAAGAATTATAGTAGAGAAATCAGAGTGAAAAATTAGGCACATCCCCTCCTTTCCAGGGAGCGCAGGGAAAGGGGAGGTTGTGAATCTGAGCGATCTAAAATAAACAAAGTTGCCGCTTGCTGTCACTCTGCCCTGAAGCAAAAAGATGAGAGTGAATAGAAAAAATGAAGGTGACACAAATTCTAAGCAGATTCGCTCAAATATCTGGTAGGAAAGAGTGTATGTCCATAAATTACCACCTCTACAACGGTTAGGAAATTCTTCCTATAAAAAGCAGATCTTGGATATAAATTAGAATGAGAGGGAAAAAATCAGTTTGGTAGGATTTTGTCAAAACAGAAAAAATATCAAGTGACTGATTTTCAGCATTTGAACATCATTCTTAGCTTCCAGTAACATGACTGGTTAAGTAGGAGGCTGTGTTAAATCCTCCGTGGAGTCTTCCCACCTCTGTCTCTATCAGTATCCTAGGGCTGCTGTATCAAAGTGCCACAATGTCTGCGTCTTACAAGAAGAGAAATTTATTGCCTCACAGTTCTGCAATCTGGAAGTCTGAAATCAAGACATGGGCAGAGTCATGCTCACTCTGAAACCTGGGAAAGAGACTCCTCCCATGTTTCTGCAGTGTCCGGATGTGCCGGCAAGCCTTGGCCTTCCTTGGCTTGAAGATGCATCTGCACAATTCCCGTTATCACGTGGCCAGACTGTCTTGTGTATCTTTACATTGCCTTCCCTCTGTGCTTTTTTTGTATTTGAATTTCACTCTACTGAGCCGGACACAGTGGTGCACACCTGTAATTTCAGCATTTGGGAGGCTGAGGCAGGCGGACTGCTAGGAGTTCAAGGCCAGCCTGACTACGTAGTAAGACGCTGTCTCAATCCCCCTCCCAATTTTTTTTTGCTCTACTTATAAAGACACCAGTCATCTTGGATTAGGACCTTCCACACCCCACAGAAACATTTGGCATGATGTCAATTCTATTAATTATGTCTACAATACACCTATTTCTAAATAAGATTACATTCAAAGGTATAAGTGGTTAGGGCTTCAACATATCTTTCCAGGGACACAATTCAACCCATAACACCTTTTTTTCAGAAATAATATCAAAAAGGTATACAGGAAATTAGTGCATAATTATAAAAGTCAGTTATTGGATATCATAATTCCTTTACGCCATCCAAGCTCCTTTAGTTTGCTGACATACATGTTTATGGAGTCATGTTTATTTAGGCTCAATTTATTCGCATGCCCACAAGGCTACACATGAGATACAGATTCGTGATGATGGTGATGATGATGATGATAGTAATGGTAATGGTAATTGTAATGATGGTGATAGCAGCCAACGCATTCAATGCCTATTATGAACCAGGTGGTATTCTAAATGATTTACAAGTATTAATGCATTCATTTATAATCACTCCACAAAAAAGGTTCCTGCTATTGTCCCCACTTTGTAGATGATAAAACTGAGGCCCACAGAAGTTAAATAATGGGTTTGAGACAAGTTAGCCAAAAGAGCTTTCATGACAAAGTCTTGGTAAGCACAGACCCACTTTCTGCTCCAAAGACCTCACCATGATCACACCGAAACCTGCAGCTTCCTGACGTAGAGAGTGATTTCCACCCATCCAATTCCCAAAAATGAATGCAGGAAGGAACTACCTCAATAGTCTCGCATATCTCGACTTCAGTTCCATTTTCCTTGCTCATATGTAAAGAACCATGTACGGACCCACCCAAGTCAGTATCACTGTGGAGCAACTCAAGGGCATCTCAATTTGCACAGGCCGAATCCTAAATGCCACATTACCTCAGCATCACTTCATTACTTTTATATCCATGGAACGGATTAACTTCATGCCAAGTTTATTTATAGAAAAAAATGAATTCTGAGTCACCAGAGTAGGAGCAACTCATTTAAAATGTGTGTGTTAGCTGAGTGTGGTGATGCACACCTATGATCCCAGCACTCAGGAGGCTGAGGCAGGAGGACTGACACAAGTTCAAGGCTAACTCGAGCTACACAGTGAGTTCAAGGCCAACTTGGAATACATACCCAGACCCTGTCTGAAAAAGAAAAAATTTTCAAGTGTGTATTATTTGTAGATTATTAGTTACTACATCTAGAAGCATCTGAGTGATTTATAGCAATTAAGATATCAGTAGAGACAGATCTTACTCTCCTGAGATTTCTTGGATGAATTAGAGGAGCATCCAGGTTTGACTTGTGTGTCTGTCCATGTGTTTAATTAGTTTCACAAGGCAACAACAAAGCAAATTATTTGTGGTAAGCTCATCAGATCTTCAGTGTCCTAAGACGACTTCATGTTAAAGCAGCCACCCTCAAAATATGAAATTACATACATGCACTTGTCTTATCAAGGGAGCCCGAGTGTTTGGGGACAGAAACCCACTGTGTAATATAAGCACTTTTCCATAAAATGTAAAAGCTTACCACATCACAGGCATTTAATACTTATGAAACAACAAAGTTGATCAACTAAGCAAAAAGCAACCAAATCGCAATGTCCAGAATGCTCTTAGAAGGAGGAGGGCCAAATATGAAGCCCTACCTCCATTTTGGTTTTCATCCTCAAACTTGCCCTTTTAGGGGAAAGGTTTTCATTGACTGGTGCTGATCTACACCGTAACTGGACCCATCTCTGTCCCTGGCATCTTGTAACTTACGGTAGCGGTAAATAAATATCCAGACCTGCCTCTCTACAAAGATTAAGTTGTAGATCTATGCACACTCAGAAGTATATTTTCAGATAACAACAAAAAGAAACGGTGCTTTCTGAATTTAGCATGGAAATAATGACTATGATTGCGATTTTAGATAAACTAAAATCTAAAAATTCAAAATTGAAAATCATTAATCAGGACCACTTCTCTCAGATCAGATCTGAGGCACATACTTCGCAAAATTATGCTCGTTCTACTTAAGATGAATCCCTACCTTCTCTCACTGCTTCTGGACCAATAACTGATCACATAACCCCAACAGAAAAATCAGGCTCTGCTCTGGAAAAAAAGAGCTTACTCAGCAAGAGGACAGTAGAACTGCCCCTTGGAGCCAGGGAACTATGTGTAAGAGGGAATTTTAAGATTGTGAGGAAGGGGTGAGGAAAACGAGAGAAAGACCTGACTATAGAACTGGCTGGGGAGAGATTTTAGACTTGGGAGCCCTCTGAATATGCCACTGATCTTAGCATGCCTCTGAATTCATTCCCTGAAGATTAGGTATGGTTTGGCCTCCAAGTAAATGGAGAGGCCAAAAGTGCCTTTTCAGAATGCTGAGGAAGGTATCAGAAGGGGGTGAGGAGGTCAGGATAGATGTATTAAGTGCAACCGGACTATAATTTCCAAGAAGGTCCAGAGGGTACACCCATCAGCAGGTCAACACGGAGAACGCTGATGAGTAAGACTGACATCTGTTAGGCCTGACAGGCACAGTGCTTTTAGGCGTCCATGAAAAGGTTTTCATTATTTTTAAATGATAAAGAAAAACTGACTTTAGATACAAAATATAATTTTTAATATTTTTGGATATAGGAAGGAACCTATAAAGACACAAGTGCCTCGGTCCCACCAAAGTCCTACTACAGCCCTGCTGGTAAGAGGACACTGGCATCTCTGAGACCCTCTGCGACAGTTGTCCTGTGGACAGTGGGGATACTAAAGGATGCTTCCCTCAAGCTGGACTCCATAGTTGACAGGGTTTTGGGATATCAGGAAACAAATAAAGGCCAGAGACAAGGTAGGTATAATTACTATAACATGCAGCACAGCCATAGTGGAAACCAGAACACACTAGCTCAAGGAAACCTAAGGCCATAACTAAAAATCCATGTGTTCCTAGAGGCAAAATAGATGGGTGACGCTGGGTAAGGTGATGCTTGACTTGTATAACCAGAAAAAGAAAAGAAAAAAAATAAATAAACAGATCAGGCAAAGAGAACACTTTCCGTTACCATGCAAAATCACAGTTCCTTACCCAGATACCAATTATGAATCATTTCTAAGACCCAGAGACCATCAGCTGAAGATTAGGCA
This sequence comes from Erethizon dorsatum, assembly GCA_028451465.1. Classification (NCBI taxonomy): domain Eukaryota; kingdom Metazoa; phylum Chordata; class Mammalia; order Rodentia; family Erethizontidae; genus Erethizon; species Erethizon dorsatum. Next base: position 102,217,537 of record CM051833.1, read on the forward strand.
AGGTCCTCTTGAGGAAAGACCCTAAACTATGACAAGCATATCCAATAAATATCTCTCAAGTATGCCCCCCAAAGGGACCTACCTGCCAGCATTTATCAGATGATCGTGTGCTAGAAAAAGTGATAATGAAACCTTGCATTTGAGCAACAATGTATGCAGGACTAATGAAGAGAGGTTCTGACCAATGGCAGAGGACACTCGGATGAGGACACTTGGAGGTCCGTTAGTGATGTGGTTTGGATAAGTGTCCCCAAAGGGCCAGATGTTAAAGGCTTGGTCCCCAGAGTGGTGCTATTGAAATGTGACAGGACACATGTATAACTGGAGGGGTGGGGCCTACTGAGAGAAACTTAGGTCATTATAGGCCTGTTCTCCAAGGAGACTATGGGACCCTTGTCTCTTCCTTTTCCTACTTCCTTTTTTCTTCCTAGTTATGAGATAACTGGGTTTGTTCCACCAAGCACTCCAGCCATACCATGCCACCCTTGACAGGGGTTCAAAGCAATAGGACCATCTGATCTTGCATTGGAACATCCAAAACCATGAGCCAAAATAAACCTTTCCCTTTTTTAAGTTAATCATCTCAGGTATTTCAAAACACAAATTTGACTAACACAGGTAGTAAACAGAGTCCTGACCTAAGGCAGTTTTACAGTTGGTCCCATAGATGGGTGCTCTTCAAGGCTACTTCCCTAGATCCTGAGTGCATAATTAGCAGGTGACAGACTCTCCCATTAGCTGCACAATGTGTGAAATAAGAACTATTAGGATACAAAAAGACAGAAGGAAGCCTCCAAAATTGCCCTCCAAACAAGATAGTAAGTTCAAGTAACCCCACATCTTAGGTAGTGTGATAGAGATTAGTATTACTCTCAACATCTTGAGACAGGCTACTCTGGAGGGAGCGGAGATTTGTCCTTAGCATAAATAAAGCCTATTCTACATGTGTTTGGCCTCCCTGCCCCCTACCTGAAGACTCATAGAATTCCTGATTTACTTGCACAGCACAGCCTTGCAGAAAGGACACAGCTTGCAGCATCAGTGGTGAAGGTGTATGTGTCCTGCTGCAGATCACTTCACCAGAAACAGCTGATCTGATAGAATGGTGGAATGGCATTGAAGGTGCCTGAAGACATGGATTCAGAAAGCAAACCCTCAGGGCTGGGGAGCTCCCTCAGACACACTGCCCCAGTGGCTGCTGCAAGTGCTCATCCCTCACAACTAGAGTCCATGGATCCAGAAATGGAGAGATGTGAGTAAAATGGGCCCTTCTCCCCATCACCCCCAGTAACTCACTTAGCATTTGTGCTTCCCATTCATACAGCTTAGGTTCTGCTGGGTGAGAGGTTCTGGATCCATGCAATGTGGTAAGTGTCCTGCTGAGCCAAAAGCCACCTGGTCATTTTGGGCTTTTTATGCCTGAGGGCCTGCAGTAATCTAAAGGGCTTACTACATAGGCAGGAGAAAACTGTCCGGATTCTCATGAGGAGCTAGGTTACTGCCACCTGCTGGGGACAAGAAGCAGTACACCTGGAACCCAGGAGATTTACTGGAGTATCCATTCCTGATACTAGTGAATGGGAAATTGCAGCAATCATGCCTAAAATATACAGTGTAACCAGGGAGTCAGACCCACAGAGATAAATTCTGGGTTATTCTACTAAGCAGCAAAAGTGCTGGCCAATGCTAGAAAAAATCCAGATGATGGTAGAGAAGAGAAAAGATGGTAAGTATCAATTACAGCCTGCGGAGCAGCTTGGAGTTGTGTGTACTGTAGCTTTTTCTGCTAGTTTTCTGATATTATTTAAATGAAATTGTGGCTGGCCATGAGACATGGTAGAATGGGCTTAATGAGGGGCTTCAGCAGAACTGAGAGGGGCACACAGCAATGATCAGTCGGAAATTTCTCTCAAGTACTACCCTGAACAACTAGTAATCCACAGAACATTCTTTGGAGATTGTCGTTTTTTGTTTACATAGCAGATGATTTTTTTTTTTTTTTTGGTGGGTACTGGGGATCAAACTCAGAACCTCGTGCGCCAGCAGGCGCCCATGCCACTGAGCAATATCACCAGCCCTTTTTTCGTATGTGGATTCTGGGAGTCGAACTCAGGACCTTGTGCTTGCCAGGCAGGCGCTTATGCTGCTGAGCCATCTCACTGGCCCATATTAGATGATTTTGTTTTATAAATGTAAAATGTATATCCTGATGATCCAGCTGGCTGTTATACTACTTACAGACAGACACTTTGATTCTATCATCTGAATTTTCAAAAAGAAGAAGGAAAAAGAAAAGAGGTGAATTTTGAAGGTAGCAAAAATTCACTGCCAAAATTATTGTCCCACTGTGGGTACTCAGTAAACCTGAATAACTGCTTCGGTGTATCTAGAAGCCACACAGCTTGAAAAATATTGGTGTCCATGTTTTGAAAACAAGATCTCTTTGGCCTAGTAGAGTATTATCATTTACAGCCTAGTGTTTTCTTAGAATATATTATTATATTTTTACTCATTACAGGGATTACTCTAAAGTGATGGGGTCACTTAGCTGAAAAGCCACTAGAACCCCAGTGAATTCTAACATTTGAAGAGATTAGCATGACCTTAAAGGATTGCAGTGATGTCTGTCTTTCATTTTAAGACTTCTGTGCCTAGGAATAATTTATTTTATAAATATAAGCTTGCTTGACAAGGATACACTTTAAAAGATATGTGCATTTGTTAATGTGTAGAACCAAATTCTTCTAAAAAGAAGGAAAAAAGAAAAGAATAAAGCTTGCCCTTTAAATCTCTCTCTCACACTTTATGTAACCCCATAGCAACCATATATGTATGCTGTAACTAGTCTTCATATTTCTCTAACTCACACCTTAGTGATCTTGGTAATTGTGAGTTGCTTTCAGAACATTACTTCTTCATTTGGCTTTCCTGGCATCAAACTGTATGACATATATCCATAAATATATTAATCTATCTATGTCACTTTTTAGTTTTGCTCTCTTCCTGGATATTAACTTCCTAATTTTTTCTGATACTTTCCTCATAATAAATTCCAGAGCAAGGCAATATATTATATCTTTCATACAACTTAGAATTCACTGTTTCACATCTATCATTTGAAGATAATCAGAATTCTTTCACTACAAAATGACTAAATGTGTCCTAGAAGGAATAAATCACAGACTCCTTCTCAAAATGCAAAAAGTGTTGAAAACACTGCATCCAAGACAGTGCCCAAAAAGTAACAATAACTAAATCTCCCCATAAAAATAACATTAGGCACATCCTACCTAATTTGCTCTAAATTCAGTAATTCTCTTAGAACCACTACTATGCTAATTACTTGGTCGAGTTGCATTTTACTACGTCGAATGCAATAGCTAGAGTTTAGGGCATCCAATGGTCTGCACATGTGCTTACCCTCAACCCCCCATCCCACCTTGGTATAAGTTTGAACCACTAAAGCAGTCTCCTAATTAGTTTATCTGCCTTCATTCTCAGCTCTTTCCAATTTATTCTCCACACAATAGCTGGAGTAATGTTTCCCAATATATTCTAGATGACATTACTCCCCTGCTGAAACACTTCCCACCTCACCAAAGAATCCATTCCAAGCTTTTTACAATAATTTCCAAAGCCATATCTTCCCACCTATGGGATCCAATAAGCCACAGTGGCATTCCCTGAACACACCAAGCCCACCCCAGCCTCAGGGACTTGGTTCTGGCTATTTCCTTTTCCCTAATCTTCAGACCCTAGCTGTCACCTCCTCAAAGAAAGATTCTATGATAATCCAGGCTAAACTAGTCACACAATTGCTTTATATTACACCATTTCTGTTTGAATTCTCTAACTATACTCACCACCTTCTGATATTCTCCTTTTTCTATTTGCTCATTGTCTGACTTCTCTCCCTGGAATATTGCTTCCTGAGAATAAAAACCCTCTTTATCCTATTCACCACTAGAACAGTATCTAGTATACAACAGGCCCTCCATAAATGTGTGCCATGTGGATTAATGAATGCACGAAGATCTTTCTGAGCTAAGAACATTATGCTAAAAGGTGAAAAATGTTACATTTAGATGTGAGGAAACCAAGCCTTAGAAAGTCTAGGCAGGCTGCCAAAGCACAAAGCTTTTGTGTTTAAAACCAGAATTCTAACTTTCAAGTTTGGGTAAGGACGTGGACAGAAACAGGTGGGAGGGGAAGGACAGGTAAGCAAGCCATTTATCTCTATTGTGAATTGAAGAAAAAAGATGACTTACACCCACTAGACCTCTCTTTGGCAAAGACAATCTCACCAGTTCCAGAAGGGAAGACAAAGCATTCCCATTGGAGGATATTGAGTGATTTTTCACCTGGTGACAATATTGAAAAGGATCCCTCTGACCCATCCTAAGGAAAGCTCTGGAGCAATGATTCTTATTCTTTTAGGAGTCAGAAACAAGTTTGAGAATCTAATAAAAATTAAGCATTCTTTCTCTAGGAAAAATAAAAAGGCAATTTACAGACAATTTCAGATCTTAAACCCAAAAGGTAGTTCCAGAATGGAAAGAAATGCTGCAGCATTAGAAGCAGTTTTTGGCTCTGTCTTCTAGGTACGATAGACAGATGTCCTCCCTCTCTGGAGAGGTGATCGAGCAATGACAACATCCTGAAGGCTAAGCCAGAGAGGAAGAAGAGGAAGTCAGCTCAGAGTCTCTGATAATCTTGGCTCAGGTTTAAAGGATCATCCAGGCCATCCTTTCCTTCAACAAAACTTGTGAGCACCTAGTGTGCGACAGGAATCGTACTGGACTCGGAGAAGGGAGGGCAAGGTATGGTTCTCACCTTTGTGGACTTCACAGACCAGTGTCATCCTAGCCCCATGGACAAACTCCTCCTACTCTTGTTACAGTCCATGGTGAGCATCATTTAATCTGTGGTAGAAAAAGAGAAATTCTGGTCATCAGCCTTGTTTTGGCCTAAGAGTTTCTAGGTGGGTCCATAAAACGTATTTTTGAATATACCTAAGTTTTGCTATATGGCATAAATGATTTACTAAAAGTATACAGACCACCTGGAACCCATGCTGCTGCTGGACCCAGAAACTCACTTCTGCAGGTGTGGGAATAAGGCTGACTGAAACCACCCAGAATTTCTAGATCTTACTTGTATTTTAACTGCAGGAGTTATATTTTTCTCAAAACTGAGAGGTACCTGGGGATTTGGGGCAAGAAGACACTTCCATTTAGCTAAAAAGTACTTTTATACTAAATGTTTATGTTAGAAATGTATAAACAATTTACACTGTTTGACCATATTATCATTGTTTAGCCTCTATAAATATGAAAAGGGTAACATTAAGGAATAAAATGTGAAGACGCAGATGAGAGGCCCTAAAGCCAAGGTTCAAGGAACCAGAGAAGCCGACCTTTAGGATAAGCTGCAGTTAGCCAGATTTTTGAGCAGGCAGTCTTAGTGACATGGGTCGTGTCCAGGCAAAAAGAAGAATCTGCACGAAGGTACAGTCATGAAATGTCCAAAATCCTTCATGCCGTCTTAATATTAGGGGAATGGCCTTTCATTTAGGCTAGAATACTGGTTGAGCTTCTAAATATCCAAAAAGCACCTCCAACATATAACAGGTATATCTTTTTCTTTCTTTAATCTGCAAAATAAGAAAATGCTATATATTTTGATTAGAGTACAACCTCCCAATATCTTCTTATTCTAAGGCTGAAGTTGAAAAATAAAACCTTCTCTTATTAAAAAATTTTTAAAAGATACTTGGAGGAGCTGTGCCTGGTGGCACACACCTGTAATCCCAGTACTCAGGAGGCTGAAGCAAGAGGATCACCATGAGTTTGAGACCAGCCTGGGCTACGTAGTGAGTTCAGGCCAGCCTGCGCTACGTGGTGAGACCCTGTCTCAAAAAGCAAAAGAAAAACAACCACACAAAATATCAAAAAATATTTTGAGGGCAATTAAGCTTCCTTGACCATCTAATACCGTGATGGTGAACCTTTTAGTGACCAAGTGCCTAAACTGCAACCCAAAACCCACTTATTTATTGCAAAGTACCAACACTGCAATTAAACCTGAATACTAAGGTTTTAGTTTAGAAAAACCTCATATATTAACATCTTTTGTTTTAAAAGAAGAGCAAATACCCTGTGTGCCATAAGTTCACCACCACTATCTAATACATGAATCCAGGGTGTTTGTGTTCAGGTCCTCATGCTCTGCTTACATAGTAAGAGCTTACCGCCATTCCTGTGTTGACGTTGGCCCGGGGTGTTTTAAAATACTGCTCCAGTGAGATCTGCAAGGCATTCAAATCCCCCTGCTTCCCAGACAGTCCTAATTCTTAAGTAATCTAGTAGTAAGCTGTTACTATTCCGTCTATAATAGTACTTGCTGCAGTTGGTTAAGTACATTTCTTATACAGAAAAAAATTATATTAGATATTTATCTCATTTAATCCTCATGATAACACCCTGCAGTGGGGTTCATGTTCCTTTTAATGCCAAGGTCACACAGCTGGACAGTGGCAGCATCTGATCTTTATTCCCTTAATCACCGTTCTACAAGACTTCTAGTAATGTATCCTACTCTCATCTTTACATTGACTTTCAGGGATCATCTAAAAATAATATTTTTATTATAGCATATTAATATTATTAATAATATTATTGGTTACATTATATTATTAATATAAGAGTATAATGTTTCATTATATTAATAATATATTATAGTAACATAATAATAAAATTGGTTTATGTCTTGTACTACTTTGAAGATAATGACACACAGTGTAATAAGTACTTTTATTCTCTTATTATTTGGTTATGAAAATTTGTTTTCTAGAAAAAAACAAAAGAAATCTAGAAAAAGAGAAAAGAGATCTCATTCATATAAGAAAAACAATCCCACTTTTTTTATTTTAAAGAAAATAAAAACAATGGTACAAAATTTCAAAACAAGATCGTAGGACAGTAAAATGGTTTATATTTTGTGTATTGTTATCTTCAATGTAGTTGCTCATATTACAAGATATAGGCATGAAAAATTGATCAAACAATATAGGCACAAACTTTTCTTTTCAATGAATGAATAGCAATTGGTATAACTATCTTAACTATCTTGTGTGTATATACGTATATTTTTTTTCCTTTTCCCTCCCTTCTTTTCTCCCTTCCCCCATCCCAGTTTTTCTTTCTTTTTGAACAGTTTCTTCCCATTTCACAATATCTATTGTACATTTTGTATCTTACTTACTCTTTCAGCTTCTTACACTAGGGACACAATATGATGTTTACACATGCAAGTCTGATTTATTTCACTTAAGAGTATGGTCTCAAGTTGCATCCATTTCCCGATAAATGTCTCAGGTTTATCCTTCTTTATGGCTGAGTAGTACTCCACTGTATAAAAACACCACATCCTTTTTATCCATTCCTTGGTTGATGGGCATTTGTGTTGTTTCCAAGATTTATCTATTACAAATTGTGCTGCTGTAAACACGGGTGCACATATATCGCTGTGGTATGATGTTTTTAATTCTTCTGGGAAAATACCCAGAAGGGGAATAGCTGGGTCGAATGGGATCGCTAATCCTAATTAATCCCACTTATATGTAGAATTTTAAAAACTGGAACTCATAGAAAGAAACAATGGAATGGGGGTTACCAGAGGCTGAATTTGGGGTTTGGGGCTAGGGGGATGTTGGTCAAATAGCACAAAACTTCAGACAAGAAGAATAAGTTCAAGAAAGCTATTGTACAACAGTCTGACTCTAGTTAATAACAGTGTATTGTCTACTTGAAATTGAAATTCTTGAAATCAAAATCAAATACTTAAAAGTCCTAAGAGTAGGTTTTAAGCATTCTCACCACCAAAAAATAAGTATATGAGATAATACATATGATAATTAGCTTGCTTTAACCACACCCCAATGTGTACATAGTTTAAAACATGTTGTACATCATAAATATATAAAATGTCTGTTTTTCAATTAAAAACAACAATTTTTTTACTAAAACTAAATATGTAAATAAAAATAATTTTGGAGGCAAAAAAGAGAAGAGAAAAATACTGCAAGTTCAAAATTAAATTGTAGAACTAGATTACTTATCATTTCCTATGGGTCTCAATAAGTTCTGAAATAGTCTGCAAGAAAATAATTCTTGTTCCTGTTAAGAAACAAGACCGTGTTACACAGGCTCACTCATTAAAATCGCTGGCACTGAGGTTCAGAAAAGAACCCTATCCTTTTGTAATCAGAATGGATGACATCGAAGGACCTATGGCCCCCGACTTCTCCGGCTAAACCAACTTTTCCATCTGCATTTCCTTCCATCCCCACCACCCCTGGTCTCCCTTCATTCTTTTGGGCCCCAGTCTCTGTCGTGGTCCTGGGCAGGGCGGTACTGCTGAGATGCTTGTTACCTCACACTGCTGCTTCCAAACCTCTTCCAGTCTGAGAAGATCTAGCTCAAAAATCACCTCTCCAATCAAATGCTCCTTACGGTACAGCTCATGATGACTGTTCTCTCCTCTGAATTCCTGAACTACCAGTTGTTTTGACAATGGTTTGGATCTTTTCTTTTTGCAGTGTGTGTGTGTGTGTGTGTGTGTGTGTGTGCACGCTTCTCTTCCATGTACTTTCAAGCCTTAGAAAGTAGGATTGAAGTATCCATTCCTTTGCTTTCACAGCTCTGTTTTCTGAGGCAGCACTGAGCATGTCCCAATATCTCAATAAGTACTCCTTGATTTCAACCGAACATTTACATGCCTCAACTCCCGCCTCATATTAGAATAAGGTCTTCAAGGCCAGGTCTGGGTCTTCCCTACATTACAGTCAGTGTCTGTCCAGCCAAAATCGGGTCACTAATTTACAATGCAAATTCAACATGCAGTCAGCTTCCTGACATAAGAATTTCCACTGTATATAATGGCAATAATAATTTATACATAAGTAAAAAAATGAATGAAAGGATTTATATCAACATATGAATAATAGTTCTTGGGCAGCAGAATAATCAGTTATCTTATTTTGTTCATTTTTCCATAGTTCTATATTATCTGTGCTTTTTAAATTTTTCTACAATGGCCAGGTACTAGTCAAATAATTAGAATAAATTGTGTTAAAACATTGAAAATAGATGATATCAAAAATTTAAAAAGTTACCATTCCCTTCCAGATGTCATTGCTTTTTCTTCAGGGAAGTTCAAATTCACAGAACTTTTCATTCAATTTGACTACTAATGATGCACAACAATTTTCTCTTGGGTACTTTACACATCCCTTTATCGTCCTTTCTCCTTGGTGGCTAGTGCCCAGCACCTCTTGAACTCCTTCAAATTTTACTGTGCTAGAAAAAGGAAAGTCAAGTGAATCAAATGTGTCACTTTCAAATTGGACAATTTTGCAAATAGATTACTGAAGCAGGGCTGAATATATCAAACATATCGAATGACACTTTTGTCCAAGGCTACAGGCTTTCCAAGTTGATGAATGCAGCAACTAAAGTTGACACTAAAATGAGTTGGATAATTTTAAAAGCAAAACAAAGATTAAAATAAGAGAAGTGGGCGTCCAGAAAATATCAAAAACAAATAAGTTTGCCATGTTTGTGATTGTCATGGTAAGTTTGCTGTTGTCGTTATTGTTGTGGTTACTATTTATCATTAACAATGATGAATAACATTATTTAACTTTTCTTGCAAAGTGCCTTTCTATCTCTTTTGCTAAGAGTAATTTCTATTATCAGAGGAGAACATTCAGGGCTCATGTAAGCCTGCACAGGCTGTGTGAAGTGCTCTGTGAACATTCATTGTATCTGTAACTCAAATGCCCTGCTTCACCAACTAAGTTACAAAATAAGGCCATACTTCTTTTCATATCCTAACCATACTGACTTTTGGCTCCTGGATGCACAATGAAAGGGAGTCAAAGTTTTCTATAGGTTTTCCCAGCCCAGTTTCTGGGACTATTTGAACCACTCATATTTTACAAATCAGTCCCATTGTTTACTTGTTTCTTTCACCACTCTGCCCTCCAAACCCTGGAATACCAGAATGATCATTGCCTTATTGCTCTGTCTCCAAGCCTGTTCCACTAGGCTTCTCACGTGGTGCAGATGTCATCTAAATGTGGACTTTGTTCTCTTCCTGATTGCTTTTAAGGCACAGTAAAGACCATTCAGTGGTGTTGGCCAAAGGTAGAGTGAAAGTTTGGCATTTACCTAATTCAGTGATAAAATGTGCTACTCTTCCATTGCTGCAGTCATGGCATTCATAAACCCCAATGACAACTTTGGAGTCCCTGCCTTGTTTTCAAGTGACTCCCATGTAAAGACAGGATCAATTCATCTTGTCTTCTTTCTACCACCTTGGATGAGAATATCTAGACCTTCTACCCATGGTCATGAGCTCCTTATCCTCTGTCCCAGAGAGTGAAAATGGCAGTTTTCTCCCTGAAACTCAAGATCCACCTTTCTTCTCTTAGCATGACTGAGGGTAGGAACAGCCAGGATCCTCAGTGAAATCCTCACACCCACACAACACTCACTAAATGGGTAGAAATGCAACATCTATGTTTTATAAGAAGCCGTTACCATGCAGAGAGTGCATCTCCCAAAGTCTGGGTTTTGGTTCTCAATTAAATATGGCAGACAAAATGCAAGGTAGCGCCAAAGTACCTCTCTTCCTGGACATGTGTGACAGTCTGGATCTAAAATGTGCCCCAAAGGCTCATGTGTTGAAGGCATGGTCTCCAAGGCAGCAATATTCAGAGGTGGAGCTTTGGGGAAGTGATCAGATTATAAGAATACCAACCTCATAAATAGATTAATCTTTTGATGCATTCACAACCGAATGGGCATTAAGAAGTGGGGCCTAGCTGAAAGAAGTATGTAATGTCCCTTTCCCTTCTTCTCTGGCTCTTTTCCTCTCTCTGCTTCCATCCACTATGAAGTGAGCAGCTTTGCTCCAGCACATGCTCCCCACCATCATGTTCAGCCTCTTCACAAGCCCAGAAAGAACGAGCCAAATGGCCATGGACTGAAGCCTTTAAAACTGAGAGCCAAAATAAATCTTTCCTCCTTCAAGTTTTTATCTCAGGTATTTTGTCACAGCAGCAAAAAGCTAACTACTAATACAGCATACAAGAAGATAGCATTTTCCAGATTCATTTGTTATCAGGTTGGAACCATATGTCTAGTTCTGGTCCTTGGGCTCTGTGTTTGGTCTTCTTGGCTGACTCAGTGAAAAGTTCTCATAAAACCCTCCAGCTCTCTTTTCTCCTGCTACAGTGATCATAGAAATTACATCTTCTAAATATAAGTGGCCTGGATGCTCAAGTCATTTTTTGTAAGAAAGGCACCTTAGACAGTTAAAGTCACCTTGGAAATGTGTCAAGGGCTAAAAAATGAAAATTTACTGAGTCCTACCATGTAATAGTCATTATGCTAGGTTTCAAGACATAGGGTGAAATGATAGACATGTTTCCTGGCCTCCTGGCATTAAGAATTTTATTTCCTGTTCAAGAGTTTGGAATTCATCTTAAAAGCAATCATGAGAGCTTGGAAGATTTTAAACAAGGATGTTATCCAGAGAACACTTGTAGTGTAGTTCAAAGGTCTAAAAGCCTGAGACCCGATGGTGTAGATTCAGTTTAGAACAAGAGTACCAAGGACAGGGCATCCATGTTGAGTACAAGCAGTCAGGCAGAGAACCTGACGTCTTCCTTCCTCTACTTTTTATTCTATTCAGGTCCTCAAAGAATTGGATGAGCTCACCTGCATGGAGGAGGACAATCTGTCCCTTCAGTCTACTGATTCAAATATCAATCTCTTCCAGAAACATCCTCTCAGATACAAGCAGAAATTATGTTTCTTGACCATGATCCAGTAAAGTTGGCATAAAATTAACTCACACAGATGTGCTATGATCCGATCAATATTCTTCCTAGAAAGATCTCCATAAAAGATATGTGAGAAATATTTGTGAGAGGGAGTGATCCAAGCAGGAGCTGGTGACGGCCTAGTCTTGTGGAGAAGAGAAAAACACCAAGTGGAGATTGCAGATGCAGTGGACATAGAGAGAAATGAATGGGTGTGCTAGACACTGCCCCTCCACCCATGAAAGTTTAAATTCCTGTTTTTTTTTTTTTCCAAAGACTGCTTCACAGAAACTTGTACCCTTTTATGATTAACAAAAAATGTGTCAATAACCAAAAAATAAACACTGAATCGGTTCCCCTGTGCTCTTGGCAGCGCGTGGTCTCCAGGAAGGAGTGTGTAGTGTGTTCAGTGTTATCTGGGAGATACACTTTCCTCACAAGTTGGGGAAACCCCTGCCTCTGATAGCAATGAGCCTAAAAACTCAAAATGGCACAAAGAACCACATGCAGAGTATCAAGAATTGCATGATCTTAAGATAAAAGCAGAAAAACTACTTAAAACTCTTTCTTTGCCTCCTTCTTTTTTATTGAACAAAAGTTCTTTATCTTGTCTGATTAACCAACCACAGCTCTGCCATGACTCCCTTATCCTGCTCCACAGCACCTACATAGGAAGCTTCCTTTGGCCTCTGGATAAGTGCTGGACAGGCATAAAGACCTGTGACTGGGAAGAGTTTCGAGATTCATTCCTCCATCTGAGAAGTGCGTGTTCATCTCAGATGCCCATTTTTGGACTGGGTCTTTGAATTTGGGGGGGTCTGATTTTTTTCAACTCTTTATATGTTCTAGATAGAAGTCCTTTGTCTGAGGAACAGATGGCTAAAATTTTTTCCCACTCTGTGGGTTGTCTTTTCACTCTGTTGGTGATTTCTTTTGCTGTGCAAAAGCTTTTTAATAAGATGAGATCCCAGTTGTTGATTCTTTGAAGTATTTCCCGTGCAATCTGGGATTTCTTCATGAACTCTCTGCCTACACCTATGTCTTCAAGATTTCTACCTACTTTCTCTTCCAGTAGATTCAGTGTTTCTGTTTTAATATTTAGATATTTGATCCATTTTGACTTTAGTTTAGTGCATGGTGATAGACATGGGTCTAGTAATAGATAGATCTTGGAAACAACCCAAATGCTCATCAACCGAGGAATGGATAAAAAAGATGTGGTATTTTTATACAATGGAGTACTACTCATGCATAAAGAAGGATAAACTTGAGACATTTATAGGGAAATAGATGCAACCTGAGACTGTACTCATAAGTGAAATAAATCAGACTCACATGTGTAAGCATCATATTGTCTCCTCAGTGTGAAAAACTGAAAGAGTAAATAAAGTATAAAATGTACAATGGATATTGTGAAATGGGAAGAAACTGTTTAAAAGGAAAAAGGATCTAGGATGGGTGAAAGGGGAAAGGACAGTAGGGAAAAAGGAAAAATACAAGTCAGTTATACTATTAGTATCTCTTAGTTCATTAAAAAGGAAGGTTTGTGCTAATATTGATTGGAGAAATTTTTATGCCCATATCTTGTACCCTGAGCAACTACTTTAAAGATAACAACATGTAATGTATTAACTATTGTTATTCTCCCATTATTTTGTTATGACATTTTGTTTTACCTTTTTTCCATAAAAAAAAGATTCATGGGCCGGTGAGATGGCTCAGCGGTTTAAGCACCTGCCTTGCAAGCGCGAGGGCCCGAGTTCGACTCCCGGAACCCACATACAAAAAAGGGGCCGGTGATATCGCTCAGCGGCACGGGCGCCTGCTGGCGCGCGAGGTCCTGAGGTCGACCCCCCGGTACCCACAAAAAAAAAAAAAAAAAAAAAAAAGATTCATTTCTCCTCCCTTGTATTTGTGCCTTACCTTGCCCTCATCTTCTCAAAACAACTGAATCTCCCTGTTTGCATTTTCTTACCCCATTGGCAAACTACGACATTTCTCATTACACAGTAACTATATATAAACATATTTTTCCTTTTTTTTTGTGGGTACCAGGGGTCGACCTCAGGACCTCGTGCACCAGCAGGCGCCTGTGTCGCTGAGCGATATCACCGGCTCTTTTTTCATATGTGGGTTCCGGGAGTCGAACTTGGGCCCTCGCGTTTACGCCGCTGAGCCATCTCACCAGCCCTAAACATGTTTTTCTAATTAACTCCTCTTTGGAAAGTTTTTGCTTTGTTTTATTTCAAAGTAGACTCATAGAAAGTAAAATGTACAGCTACATTCTAAAAAATCTTTTGTAAACTTTCTATTCTTTATTTTTTATTTACATATCAGAAATGAAAATCAACTATAGATGCCCAGTAAGGAGTTGATTAGGAAACTTTCAGAAAAGCAAGAGGAGAGACTGAGAGTCAATTATTAGTAGATCATACAATATCTCCATCACCTCACAGTAGAGAGAATGTCATTTTGGCCAGAGTTGAGAAGAAACCTTAGGAATGATTGTTTTTCTTCATTGGTTATGGAGCAGACACTTTGACATTCCGTGCCCTGTCCCCTGGCTCCATTTCCAATTTCAGCCGCAGCTGTGGTGCATCATTTCTACAAGAGCCCAGATTCGCCTCCCCTGGCAGCATCCACCTCAACTTGCTATCTTCCCTCTTTCTCCTTCAGGGTCTTCTCTGATGCCCCAGGTGCCTGCCGGCCTCACTGCCGTGTAAGCGTGATGTTTGATCTCTGGAGCAAACCTCCAACCCGGAGGAGACAGGTGGTGGTGGGTGAATGTCCCAACCGCCCGTCTTGCAATGGACAGTTTGGGGGGCTTCCTGTGCACCACGCAGTGGCCCCAGGGTCTCACATGTAAAAGACGCACATGCTGGCTTTAGCTTTCCCTCTCTCACTCCCCTCCTCCCTTGCTGCTGTTTCTGGCAACTATCCCTCCTCTCAAATCCTTCTTTTGTGTTCTGTTCTTCTCAAGAAACCCAAATTAAGTCGGCTGACTAATTTTTAAGAATTGAGAACAGTAAGGGGAGAAACAGTGATTTTAGGAGGTACAATTAACAAGATTTACTGAGTGATTCTCTTGGAAGAAAGAAAGGTATGGGAAAGGAAGAACAAAATGTGTAGCCCCATCATTAATATCAATTACCATCCTTTAGTGTAAGCAGTTCCTAAACACCTGTACTCAGCATACCTGCCTTCTTTAATAGATAGGTTGGCCCCAGGGGGTGCTAAGGAGCAGAAGACCATTTCCCTTCTGGGTGCTGCTAGAAGTTTCTCTATCCCCTTCCAGCCCTTCCCAGTGATCACTATGGAACATCTAAGACCATCATGAAAACTCTATATCCAGCTTTCACATGACCTCTGCGAAGTTCTAGTGACACTGAGAGAAAAGAGAAGGGGGAAAAAAGGATGGAGGAGAAAAGGGGAATGAAAAGCCAGGAGAGCACTTATGTCCCTCTGTATTTCAGATACTAAGGCATTCTCAGTGCTTCCCTCACCAGCTTCCTCGCCATTGAAAATCACATTTCAAAGATTCCCCTATTCGCAAAGATAGGAAATTGTCAAGGGTAAATACGCTGTTTTTATGCCAGTCCAAATTTTTACCTACATTTACACACTAGTCAGTGCCAGTATGACTCGATAAACTAGAACCCACATCGATCTTCTATTGGAGGTAGGGGGAGACTGGCAATAATATATAATATAACCAAAACTGGTACCATTGTAAAGGAAAGAGAAAGCCATTTAGAACTATTATGGTGACCCTTGTTAAATAGGCCATGAAAATGTCAAAAGTTCCTAAGCACAATAATGCGAGGGATTATTTTGATAAGAAAAAGGTCAAGGTCATGCTAACAAAAACAAAAACAAAAATATATATATATACATACATATATATTCTTCATATATATGTTCTTCATATATATATTCTTCATAAATATATTCTTCCTATGACACTAGACATCAAAAAATCGTTGTTGGCTTTGCAAGCTGGGCAAGTATTCTTAGAGAAATTAGTGAAGAAGCTTCTATGGAAAAACTAAACTAGAAGTAGAGCACCTTCAATTCAGGGGCACGGTGCCAACCCTGTGCAGTTGACAAAGATCAAATGAAGAAGAGAGGCCACTTGCCTCCAAGAAAAGCCAGAGGCTCTCAACTGCAGTATTTGAGGGGACCATCCTAAAAGTTCTACATAAATGGGCCAAAATCACCTTTTAGAAGCTGAGGACACTTGCCTAGGAAATTTCAAAGAGGAGCTACACGAAAAGGAAGAGTGAGTTAGTCAGGAAAGATCATCCAAAAGCCTAGTCTCTGGGTCCCTCCATTGCATCTGAAAAAAAGGCAGATGTCTTGGTTACTTTTCTCATTGCTGAGACAAAATATCTGACACCCAAAGTTAAAGAAGGAAAGGTTATTGTAGCTCATAGCTTGTAGAGGTTTCAGTTCATACTTGGCTGGCTCCAAGGCAGCGTGGCACATGGTAGAGGGGTATCACAGAGGAGAAACTGTTCATGGCAGGCAGAAGGCAGCAAGGCAGCAAGGCACTAAGGTAGAGAAGCAGCAGAAGCCTGCCTCTCCCTTTTATCTCTCCCACGCTACCTGCCCTTTACATGGTGCTACTCATACCCAGGTGGGCCTTCCCATTATCCACACCCAGAACTGTGCCAGATCAATCAGTGTACTAACATAGTAATCACACGCCCTTAATCCCAGTGTCACATCCTTCATCCCAGCATCACACACCCTAGACCCAGCCACCTCTGAAAAGCCTTACCTATGATCACATGAGGTTTTGGGGGACATCTAGACACAAGCTATAAGAGCAGATTAAGTTACCACCTCTCCTCCTCCCACAATGTGCTGGCCTTTTGCAATCTTCATGGCCTTTCAAGGGAGGGTGTTCTATGCTTCTATCTGCCAAGGACCCAGGCTAGGGGTATGTGTGCTCTAGCCCTGTCCACCTGAGCCTCGGCTAGTACTTTCCAAACCAACATAAATCAGGCTATGATAGAAGCCTGTGTCTTTATTGGATGAATAAGATCCTCTTCTACCAGGTACACAGCACAGGAAGATTATGGTGTAGACTGAAACCTTCACTAACTCCCTTAGTCTAAGGCCTTTATGCAGAGCATGAACACATGGCATGGAGGCCCTGAACAACTGAGTGGTCCAAGCTGCAGCAGCTTCCCCATTCTTTCTTTCAAGCACTAGGAGAGAGAATGAAGGGAGCCAGCAGAGGCAGGGAAGACCAGCCTTGCTCCTCTGCCTGCCCCTGGGCCCTGACTGATGCTGCAAACAGTACTCAAAGGATGGGCATGAGCCTCAGCTGCCTTTCAGAGAAACAGGTGCAAGGCACAGGCACCACTGGCTCAAGTGCCAGCTGGAGGAGAGGATACCAAGCGGCCCTGAGGAAGGTAGGTGAGGACAGGCAGCGTGGAGAGGGAGGAGCTGGTGGAAGAAGGCAGGAGCTGGAAGCACAGAAGCAGATACCCCAGCTTGGCCAAGGGCAAAAGTTGTGGTGCAGCAGGGCCCACCCTTCTCTCCTTCCTCTGCTAGGCTTGCGCTTCCCCCAAAGCCTGTTCTCTGGGAAACAAGGTAGGGGCCTAGGCTACTGTGGGAAAGAAGTCAAATCCCAAGAAGTGGATAAAGATAAAATACATAATAAAATACAATAATAAAGTGAATAGCCCACATACTTTAAGTAACAACAGCAAAAACTCCCGTATTTATTGCAGCACTATCCATAATAGCCAAGACATGGAATCAAACTAAATGTTCATCACCTGATGAAAAAAAGTATGATACATATAGGTGATGGAATACTATCCAGCCATAAAGAGGAATAGAATCTTATCATGTGTGGCCACACGGATGGACCTGAACATTATGTTAAATGAAATAATCCAGGCCCACAAAGACACATACCACAGGTTCTCACTGATTTGTAGACTCTAAAACAGCTGATCTTGTATAAGTAGAGAGAGAAGCAGTAGTGACCAGAGACTAGATAGGGCGAGGGAAAGGGAAACATGGAGAGAGATTAGTGGATGATTACTAAAGTACGGTTATATAGATGGAATAAATTCTGCATTCTCTGGCTCAGTGGAATGACTATACTTAAAAATATTACATTGTACATGCTCTTCCTGCAAAGAAATCATAAATATTTGAGGTGGTAGAGATGTTAAATGCCCTGATTTGGTCATTACAAAATGTACACATGTATCAAAATATCACACTGTGCCCCATAAGCATGTACAATTATTATGTGTCAAAACCTAAACTTTAAAAACAAGGTTTTTTTTTTCTTTTGGTTGAGACAGGGTCTTGCTATGTAGTTCAGGCTGGCCTCAAACTTGCAATCTTCCTGCCTCAGCCTCCTGAGTGCTGGGATTACAGGCTGTACTACCCCTCCAGGCAAAACCTATTTTAATTGTTAAGGAGATCCCAAGAGGTGGGAACACAGAGGAAAGGGCTTCCCCTGGGCTCCAAGCTGCTGATGCCATCCCCAGGGAGAGAGGGATGCACAGAGCCTGGGGCTGTAGGCCACCCCATCATACCTGCTCCCCTTTGCTGCACATGTGCTGGTCTTAGATGGACTTTCAAGGATCAGCCTGGAAACGACTACTATTCTAAAAATTCTTTTCATTAAAAAAAAAAAAAAAAAGCATTGTTGGCCCCAAAGTTGCCTCATACTGAAGCGATAAGAGTTTAGAGATTGAGCTGAATGTACACACATCCCATGACCTAACTGGAAAGTTCTAAAAAGTCAGTTTTATGAGAGCTCATCTACCTGTCATTTTTCTCTCTAAGCCCAAAAAGGAAAAGAATGGTGTTCCTGTAGGCACTGACTGAAATATAGCTAAAACATATTTACAAAATTTACCTTGATGAATAGTTTTTTAAGGAGAAAGTACAAAATCCAAATATGCCTGGGTATAACTCGCCTGGAGAAAGACTGACCGCTTTACAGGATGGTGCAGAAGGAAGGCAGCGTCTGACTTCTGTGTTTAGGTGGGAGAGAATTTTCACAACTGACTTTTTCATTCCTTCTTTTGGGCAGATCTGGGCTGAAATTGGAAAGGCTCAGCCTGTGAGTTTGGATTCCCTGACAATGAGCAGCTCTGTTCATTGAACAAGAGATTTGTGTAGCAAGTTGGTGCCTCTGTGAGAGATACCAGAGATTGTAAAATGAATAAGAGCTACCCCCAAGGAACTACCACCCTCTCTAGGAGTTAGAGTTTTCCTTTTCAGTGGTGGTGGTAGGAGTTTGAGACAGTGTCTCACTACGTAGTTGAGACTGGCCTTGAACTCACAACGTAGTCTAGATTGGCCTCAAACTCACAGTGATTCTCTTGCCTTAGCCTCCTGAGTGCTGGGATTACAAGCATGCGCCACCATGCCTGGCAATTTTAAAAACAATATAGAACCTTCCAGTAAGATCATTTATAAAATTGCAAAGTAGAGCACCAGTGTATCAATTGTGGTACAAATAGGAGAAAATCTTGGTGAAGAATGCCTTATAAAATGAAAAAATGATCTTACTAAAATAAGTCCAGAGGTAGAGAGACTTCAGGGTAGGCTAATTCAATGGCTCAATGACACATCAAAAATCTAGATTATTTCTATCTTTCTACTGGGCCATGTTGCCTATTGTCCTCCTCGTCACTATCACACGTTGCCTCCACAATTCCAGGCATTACATTCTCACACAGCAGCAGGAAAAAAAAAAAAAAAGTTTCTCTAACATATATTTCTTTCCATAAGAGAGGACAATTGCTTCAGAAGTCCCCCGGCTTGAGTGTGCCGCTCAAATCTCACTGGCCAGGATTGTATCTTAAACTCATGCCTGAAATAATCACTTGGAGGAAGGATTCTGATTCTCCGATTAATTTAAACCAATGATGATCCACTTCTTGGAGATAAGATGAAATCATTCCAGGGCATGCAGCTAGAGATGCTCTTATCAGGAAGGAAGCAGAAAAGAAAAGGGAGGAAGAAGAGAAGGAAGCAGAAACTAAAATGGCTGCTTGGGAGACGCTCACCAAGGCACATGCCACAATGGCCTGGAGAGGGCAGAAGTAAATCCAGACCCTCTTTTTCTTCACCACTCTGCCGAGGACCACGTCTATGTCTTTTAGCTCAGTGAAGCACCTAGCACTGTCTGCCCCATTGACTAACCCACCACTGGCTGGGGTTGCTGCACTTCCAAAGCCTTAACTTTGGCCCCACTGCAAATTCTTCCACTGCAGAAAAGTATAAATTTATTTTCTTATAAATATAGAGGTAATTAACAATGACCGTTAAGATTTTTTTAACCTTGAACACAACTCAGTACCCTCTAAGTGTTGACAAATGGCAAGAGAGAGGAATAAAAGCGGAAAGAAAAAAAACTTCACAATGATCTCAGAGTGGACATTGGGTGACACCTTGACCTCTCTTCAGAGAAATGTGGGCACCTACCCAGGCCAAATAACCCTGGGCTCTCTGAACTCAGCAAGTGCTGAGGGAAAGCCCATCAGAAAAAAAGAAAAAAGAAAAAAGAAAATTCACACAAAGTCTTCATGCTGTTCCACTTGAATAGAAAATTGTACAAAGATGAAACTAGAGAAGGCACACAGCAAAGCCTAGTAACCTACAACCCTGCTAAATAGAAAAAGCAGAGACTCACCACCGGGCAACTCCATAAAGCCACTCTGGATGCCATTTTGCTAATTGTGTTTGCTATGACACCAAGCAACGCTTAGCTGGGCTCCCAGAGTGTCTCCATAATGGCAATCACTTGCCAGGAGCGAGAGTGATTTTTATTTGATATCCATACAAAGCAGAAGCAAATGAATTACCATAATGAGAAGCAACATAATGATGTGGAGATGTACAAACTGCCATTGTGTTTAATAACAACAAATCCTTCCCTTTTGAATTAAATTTGCAGGAAGATTCTTATTGAAGCGTCGTTGTACTGAAACCAAGTTGTTTGGAAAACATACACACGCACACTCCAAAGTATTTCAAGCCCATGATTACTAGAAAGGTTGTTAGGAGAATTTTTTTTCTTCCATTTTTATTCTCAGTAAAATCGACTTAGTTGTAGCACTCCACAGCTGCGATTTATGAAGTAAATGGCAAAGCTAAATGTGCCGAAACCCAACATGTTCCCTGAGCAACAAAGGGATGGAAGGCAAATGTTACAGTATTATTGACAACACCGGTAATGCTTGTATAAGCATCTGCTTCATAAAGGGGAAAAACCTGCATTATAAACAAAAGGAGCTTCCAAACAAGGCCTCGAGTTCTGGCTTGATTTGAATTTTTCACATCAGCTAGAGTAAATATTTCCTCTTTTTTACTTTTTCCCTCCAAAATAAAGTTCTCTGATTTGCATCCTGGTAATCTCCACACATGACTGACTCCTCCGTGTTTTTATTTTCTTTCTCTAAAATAATTTTCCATATTTTCTGGTATTTGTCCCACCGCTTGATTTTCATCAGTGGATGAAGACAGCATCGACTAGGTGTGGCATTAACTTCAGCTGTGTTCATGATCATCGGGAGGGCGTTGTCCTCTCTTCAGACTGAGAATCCATTGTATGAACAGCACTCCTTCTACTCCACGCTGGCCCACCCTGGTCCTTTAGTGCTGCCATTTACATCTATTCCCAATGAAACATCCTGGTTCCACTAACGGACAAGCCCAGCAGCAGACCAGGGGCCTGTATTAGGTTGAGCCAGATTTAGGAAAATCCGAAGTGGAATATTATAGGACTAGAAGTCAGGTGCTTTGCTGGGTCCAGCCCACCATGTGTGATAGAGGCACGCCAACTTCTTGGAATGTGTCTTAGTCTTCTCAGCTGTGAAGTAGACCAACATAATATCTGCTCCAGCCACATCTCAGAGGTGTCTTAAGAATCAAATCATATCAAAATGTTGGTGAACCATTATTACTATGTTCATGAGAGACAATACAAGATCTTTTACTAAGCGCAAGACATATCCAGAGAATCAGATAACTCATAATGGCTTATATTTTTTCACTTATCAGGTAATAAATATTCATCAAGTTTCCATTTGATCCAAGGTACAATCCTGTGTACCTTGGAAATATGTGTATCATAATGTCTGAAGGAGGTCATAAACCGAGGGAGAGAGGAGGTGCACCCATAGAAACTGGCGATTAGAAACAGGGTCCTCACATTCAATACCAAGTGGGAAGCAGAAGAACCTGGAGACTAAAAGCTCAGGCTTTGGCATCATATCTCCTGGGTCGAATCCTGCCTCTGTCATTGATTAGCCATGTGACCTTGAACAGGTTTCTTACCCTCTACATGCCTCAGTTTCCTCCTCTGTGAAATAGGAATAATAGTAATAGTAACAATTCTTAGTAGTAATAAGTAATGAACCTTACGAGCTTGTTGTGAAGCATGAACTTGTTAATACCTCAATAGTTCTTAGGAAAGTGCCTGCACATGTGGTATAGAGGTGCTGGTCTTGAGTTTGAAGCTAGGAAGGCAGAATTGTACCCTGGAACTCTAGATGGGAGAGAAGCCAGCCTCCGCTGACCTCTCCATGGGCACAAGCTGGAGAGGGGAAAGGGGCCATGCTTCAAAGCTGCCTACGGATTTTCTGTCTCTCTGAGGTTTGAGTTTCCCTTTGAGATCATATTGCCTTTCTTTCTTTTGAGCAAAAGAAAAAAGCACTTTAATGAGCTTGTTGTCCCACAAAGACAAATCTAACTCTACTATTACTAGAATTTTAAAGTTCTTGACAGTAAGAAACTAAACTGTTTTGCACAATAGCACTGAGGTCATCCCGTGGGCTTTGCCTGAAATTCAGAGGACTCTCCTTAGACACCTCGAGAGAGCGCGATGGAGAGGGCAGGGTGGGGGCTGCGGGGAGCTGGGGGAAAAGTGTAGGCGCCTCTGCCCTGGGAGTGGATGGGAACAGAGATCTTGCTGCTTTCACCATAACCTTCAGTCTCTGTGCCTTAATCAAAACATGGAATTCTGAAGTGAAAATAACCCTAAAGCCCAGGGAGGCCACTCCCTTCAGTGTTCTGCTGGGGAATGGTGGTCCATTCCAAACCGGAAGGGTCAGTGGGCTCCACAGGGTGCACCAAGAAGGACACACCCACCTTCAGTGCAGCTCCCCTCCAAGTGTGTCCAAGGTTCACTTCTTGCACAGATTTTGCCTTGCACACTAACTTTCCTGGAAAGACCCGGCTCCACTCTGCAGAAGACGGTTTTTATTTTGGTTAGAACGTGTCCCCAGATTGTGGAGACGAGGTCTGAGGACAACTATGGGCCTTCTTCAGCCCACTCTTTCGTTTTTTGGTTTTATGTTTTGTTTTTTTTTTCCCATTCCCCTACCCTCCCTTCAACCCCTCCTCACCTTTCCATTTACAAAAGCTTTGTTTCCACTTTTTCCTTCTTTTCACATTTTTTTTACTTTTCCCTTCTTTCCTTTCCCCCTCACCCTTCCCTATTTCCCCTCCCCATTTGAACATTTTCTTCCCTTTTCACAATGCTTATTATACATTTTGGTCCTTATTTACACTTTCAGTTTCTCACACCAGAGAAACAGTGCAGTATTTACATATGTGTGTCTGATTTATTTCTCTTAAGAGTATGGTCTCAAGGTGCATCCATTTGCCTAGAAAAGTCTTGAGCTTATCTTTCTTTATGGCAGAGTAATACTCCATTGTATATTAAAAAAAAAAAATCTTCTTTATCCACTCACCAATTGATGGGCATTTGGGCTGTTTCCAAGATTTAGCTATTACAAACTGTGCTGCTATAGATACGGGTGTGCATATATTGCTGTGGTACAATGCTTTTAATTCTTTCGGGAAGATACCAAGAAGGGGAATAGATGGGTCAAATGGAATCTCTAGTCCTAGTTTTTTGAGGAATCTCCATACTGATTTCAACAGTCAACCCGCACTTTTGAGAGCATGTGTGCTACCACCTGAAGTCCCCGTAGCTGAAGTTCTGCTTTGGGAGAGTTGGAATCAGGTTCTGTGAAAAGACTGCAGACCCACAGCTGAGGAGAGAGACTCAACTGGGAGCCTGTGGGAGAGCTTGGCCTCTAGATTCCAGCAGAATCGGTACACCCAATAGTAAAGGGCAAGAGAGGTCTGTGTTTTAATTTCTTGTGCTATCCCTTACTTTTCAGAGAGGGTTAGGTTTAAATAATAAGGCAGCTCTAGGCTATGTTTTAGGCCAATTAGAAAGTGGGAATCAGAAGGGGAAATGGAACCATACTCTGAGAATGAGAAGGTCAGGAAGATCAGAACATCCATGAGGAACAGAGCGGCTGAGTCTGCCCCCTGTCCTGCAACTCTCGGTTAGGAAGCTGTTTAGTACCTGTTGTGGTTTGGATCTCGAATGTCCCCTAAATCCCATAGGCTGAAGGCCTGGTGAGTAGCCTGTGGTGCTACTGGGAGGTGGTGGAGCCTTTAGGAGGTGGGGCCTGGTGAAGGAAGTTAGGTCACTAGGGTGTGGCCTTGAAGAGGATATGGGGATCCTGACCCTCCCTCCATCTTTCCTGGCCATCATGAGATAAACAGGTTTCCTCTGCCATGTACTTCCTCCATGATCTAATGACATAACTGTAATATAGTCATCATACACTTAGTTCACAATGGGGAGGAAATGACAGAGCCAAGCTATCATGGACTGAAAGTTCTGAAACAAGTATCCAAAAACAAACCTTTCCTCCTTTTAAGTTGATTTATCTCAGGCATTTTGTCATAGCAATGGAAAGCTGACTAACACAGAACCCATCCCTGCAAACACATGTTAAATGGAAATCACAGCACATTATTCCTGAGCACAGCAGTGAGGGTACCCCCTGCCAGAGGAAGTATGACTGCACCCTGAAAAAGAGTTTTCTCTGAGCCCCTATCCTCTTACCTCCCCAGATAATCTTATGTTCTCATGGCTTTCATTTCCATCTACAAGGTGGTAACTCAGCTCTCTAACTAAGCCTCTCTCCTGAGTTACAGAACTGAACACCTATTGCTTCTTTGGTCTCTTGACTTAGAGGTCCCACACATCTCAATAGTCCTACTGATTCTGCCACCTAAATAGCTTTCACAGCCGCCAGCTGCTGTCACGTTAACACAACGCCCTCTGCTGGCCAGGTAAAAAATCTCTCTGCAGGATTCCTGTTTCCAGTTTTGCTTGTCTCCATTTCATCCTCCAAACAGCCAAAGGGACTGCTCTTAAACTAGAAACCTGACCAGGTCACCATCCTACTTCCTAGGGGACAAGCCCACACTTCTTTAAAGGGCCTGTATGAACCTTTGCGACCTGGTCTTTGCGTATGCCTCTGGTCTCAGGCATTCCTGTCCCCCCCCCGGTGTCCCAGTCTCCCACTAGCTCCTCAACACACACAGGCTGTTCATTCCAACAGCCCCAAGCTTGTTTTGATCTTCAGTGCCCATGTTCTCTCCCTCCAGCTCTCTGTGCACCCTGTCTCCTCTTCCTGGAAGATGCTGGGAACCTTTCACCTGGCCAGTTCTCCTCCACATTCCTCAGCTCCCACCCAAAACATCACTTTCACCAGAACGCATTCCAGGACCAGAGACTGCCTTGGCACCCCACGGCACACCCGTGAACTCCCCTCATTGCACTGGCCACTGGCTTGTGTAACCGTCACTTTATTCCTGGGAAGGAAGAACTAAAGCGTGTGACAAGAAACTACAGACTTGACTGACAGGATTACTGTGGAGAGAACCGAAGAACTTCTCCCTGCCTCCTTGTCCACACCCACCCTATCTCAGGGAAATCTAGTATTGTTCCCTAACTCATACTTCACGTGTCAGCACAAAGATTAGGGCTGCTTTACAAACACGGGTCCTACTGTGCCAGGCAATTGGCAAGAAGTTCCAGAGAATGCCGTCTCCACTGGCTCTTTATTGCAGACCCGCGCATTCCTGGAGACCCTGTCATAAAATGAATCGCTGAAAAGCAAATTACATTCTCCTATAAGAACAATGTCATAATTAGAGCTTGTATCCTGACAAAGGACTTGGCTTCATGTAAATAATCGACATGAACAAAAATATTTCACAAAAGCCAAGATTTGAGTAACTATAAATCCTTATAATTGTTTAAAATAATAAAACTCTCTCCAAGTATTATAAACCAGGAGGGATTAGAAGAGCACATGTTGGTTAGTGAGAAAATCCAATGTGCCATCAAGCATACATTAAAATTAACAACTGTGTCATAAATTCGAATTTGAAGCTAACTTTAATACAGTCGCTACACACTTAGCGATGGGGAGGGAGTAAGGTGCATGGTCACAGTGCAGGGGAAGACCCAGTCCGCAGGCCCGCCCCCCAGCCAGCGAGCTCTGTGAGGGCAGAAGCTGGGCCTGCCCAAGGCCAGGATGACACTCACAGAGCCTGGCTCAGAATTGTTCCTACAGTGAACAGCCCCGCTTCGAGCTGCCACTGCGGGCAAGTAAATCACTTTCTCTGAGTTTGTGTCTCTTCGTTTATAAAACAAAGAAGCTGATCTATAAAATCTCTAGGGTCCCTTCTAGCCCTGAAATTTCAAGACTGTCATTATGCTCTTAGAATTCAGAAGAGTTTCTGGATGTAGTCAACTGTCACTTTGGTGGACCTCAATGAATAAAACCACCAGTATTCACACTCTCATGTAGTTAGTCCCCACTTACATACTGGGCTTGGCCGTGTAAATCTCTTTAGCCATTGGGACTATCTATCTATCAAGCAAAGGATAAGCTGAGGCGTGGTGCATGCATGCACACTGGGGGCTTGTTCCACTGGAACGTTCCCTTTTGGAAGGAAAGTGCCATGGTGTGAGGAGCCCAAGCCCTGTAGAAAGGGCACCTGGAGGAGAAAGACGGATTCTGAGGGATAACACCTGCTGAGCTCCCAGCCTCTGCCGAGTCCATCTGTGGGTCATGTAGAGGAAGCATCTTGGACACTGCCGCCCAGTGAAGCCCCCAGATGGCAGCAGCTCTAGCTGACACGGCCTGGAACAGGAACTCCCAACTGAACCTGACCAACCCAGAGTGGTGAAAGGTAATTTTTCTAAGTCATTTTGAGATGATTCGATATGCAGCAATAGCTAAAGGAAACAGTGGGACACAAACAACTTCGGGATTTTATTAAAGTAGATTGTCTTAGGCAGACAGACAATTACTATACTGTATAATTTTTGCTATGTAAATGTTCATATACGGAGAAATATTTGAAATAGTCTAGCTGTCTTCAAATGGACTCAAAATACTGTAGTAGTGTTCAATAAATATTTGTTGTAGATAAAGATGTTTCCTCTTCCTGAAAAATATTTTTCCTCTTTACCTTCTCTTGAAAAAGTAGAGCTGTTGAAATGCACAATGAATTAAAGGTCGCAAGGAAATGAGATGTGCTATTCAGTCATTCTACTTGACACTTTGTCGACAGCTCTCAGAACATTCCCTCAGTACGGATAATCCAGGAAAACCATTATCAGTCAAAGCAAAGACTTTAAAGTAAGAATGTGGCAGGGTCTTTGGTAAGGCAGAACATTTACTTTTCCCTGATGAACAAACTGTTAACATTCCAAGCTAAGGAGAAGTGAGCAAATTTGTATGCGATCAGGGGTTTCTTACAGGAGAGGGATGAACCTTAGTCCTTTTGGACTGTTATAACAAAATACCATAAACTAGGTGGCTTATATATTTATTTCTCATGGTTCTTGAGGCTGGAAAGTTGAAGACCAAGGGACCAGCAGATGTAGGGTCTGTTGAAGGTACCATTCGTAGACAGTACTTTCTTGCTATGCCCTCACATGGCAGAAAGAGGCAACATAGCTCACGAAGGTCTCTTATAGCCACATAAGGACACTGCTATGGTTTGGGTATGGTTTGACTTTGCCCCCAAAATTTATGTGTTGGAAGCTTGGTCTTCAGTATGGTGATGTTGGAAGGTGGTGGAATCTTGTAGAGCTAATGGGAGGTAATTAGTTCGCTCAGAGCAACTGCCCTTGGAGGAGACTAATTTAGTTATCACATGGTGTGTTAGTTCTTAAGAGAGTAGATCATCACAAAGGAGCAAGAACAGCCCCTCCCTGCTCTCTAGCTTCCTGTTTTACCATGTGATCTCCCCCTCTCATATACACTCTCATCATGATACTGTATTTCCTGAGACATTCGCCAGAGCTAGCACCTATTTGAACCTTCAGCCTCCAAAACTGTGAGCTAAATAGACCTCTTTTTTCTGTATTGTCTAGCCCCGGGTGTTTTGCTATAGCCACTGAAAGTGGGTTAGCAGAGGTACTAATTCTTTCTTGAAGGTTCTACGCTCATAACCTAATTATCTCCCCAAATCTCCCACCTCCTAATACCATTCCTGGGGGATTAGAAATTCAACATATGAATTTGGGGAAGGGGGGACACAAACATTCAGACCTCAGCAGAATGAGACCCTCAACTTCTCTCCAGGAAATTCAAAGTTATTAGAACCTGTCACGGTGTCCTTGGTCAAGGTTCAGTGACAGATAATCAGACTACTGGAGTAAAAGCAGCATGAGAAATAGAGAGAAGCCACTTTCTTCAGACACTGTTATACTGAATCTAAGGAATGATGAGGCAAGGGACCAAGCGACCATTGACTTCTCAGGTTCTGCAGGTTGGTGATGCTTTAACCCACACAGAAGATGCCAGTGGGAACTGTAACAAGTTTCACCCGCAGGGGGCACCACTGAGCTCTGGTTCTACAAATCACAAGAGGGCAGAAGCAGGAGATTCTGCTGGGTGAGACAGCTCAGGCCATTTAATTGGAATCCTAAAAAGAGCCACGGGGGCTGGCGAGATAGCTCAGCGGTATAAGTGTCTGCCTGGCAAGCGTGAGGCCCTGAGTTTGACTCTTGGTACCCACGAAAAAAAAGAGATGTGGTTTTCTTTCAGATCTCTAATTCAGTAACATGGGCTGTGCCTATTTTAGATACTTCAAAACGTCTCTCAGAATATCTAAGAAGAGTATAAAATGTAAGTAATATTTAGTGAATGCTTTTGTATGCCAGGCCCTGTTCTAGATTTTTCATTTAAGTATATTTTTCATTTAAGTCTGACCTATAATTATACAAGGGGTATTTCACAGATAAAAGGCTGAGAGGCAAGGAAATGGTACAATTTTTCCAAATACCCAACCAGTAAGCAGTGAAGACAGAATTCAGATCCTGTCATGGGCGGAACTGCTAAGCACACTTCCTTCCTCTTTGACATTCCAAAGGTTCCTGCTTTGCTGCATTGAATTTCAGAGGGCATATCACTAAGGAAACCTATAGCAGACACGAGGGGAGGGAGAACCACCCAAACTTACCTTCTGCAGGGACCTGCTTTCTCTACCTTCCATTATAATGCAACTAACGAATACAATAATGTAACCATGTGAGGATAAAGCTTGTTTTTAGTATCTTACTGAATCTTGGACTCTCAGTAGAACTTGTCACACACAGTACCACACCAGAAATGAAATCGGTACTTTTGCTGTGTAGTTCTACTGTGTAGACGAGGCTCAGAAATCCAGCTCTCATTTCTCCTGGCCTGGTTCATTTTGCCTAGCACCTTAAAACCTAGCTCCCTACATGCCTCGCGCTCAGTATGTGTATTGTTATTATCAATTAGTGGCAGTGTTTGCTATTGATGTAGCACTTCATATTTGTGAGTCCTTTCCTTTGGGTGTTTGTGCATGGCTGGTCTTTACAGCCACAGATAAGTTCACACTGACATCACCTTCCAAGGATTATTCCTGTGGGTTAAATAATTTGCTTATGGCAATTGCAGAGGAACGTGTTATAGAATACAAGATGAGCAATAAAGAAAAAGGAGAGAAAGATATCACAGGCTCCCTGCCTAGGGAAGGCCAGTGAAAGGCTCAGCAAGCCAAGCAACTTGACTAGACTTGCTATTTACCATCATAAAAGTGTTATTATTAACGATGCTGTTTTACATTTTATAGTTCCTGTTCAGTTGGAGCGATCCCAAAGGCTTTGCAAACTCTATGTGAATGGCTACACTGTTTTTGCGTAGACACTGCTCTTTCTTCCACCTTAAGGAATCTCTTACTAATAGCAGCAGAAGCCATAGCAGTAGCCAATAGATAAAGATAAAAGGTAGGTGCTGTAACCCCTCCAACTCTGCCCAGTGTTAAAAAGGGGCTAATCTTTGCCCCCAGGATTCATTCCATTTTCTAGAAAGAAAAGAGGGTGGCAGTTCAACATCTATTGGTGAAGGCCGACTGCATGCCTATTTGCACCACTGGGGACAATTAGAGCAAAATGAAACTCAAACATCAATAGGGAAAAGGCTGAAAGGAGTTCCAGCTAGAAATCTTAAGATTGCTCCTATTTCTTACGGTGAAATATAGAGCTTAATGCCCTAAAGACACTAAAACCTAAGAATGCGAAACACAACAAAAGCACAGGGTAAGGTCTGAAGTATGAAATTGGAGGAGATGAGTAGAAGGTTGAAATAGAAAAACGCGGACATGAGTTGTGTGAAAGCAGAAAGTCTCAAGGCTAATAGCCACATTAACGACTCTGAGGGGACCTCAAATTCCGGGAGTTCCTCAGCCCCAAGCCCCTGAAGCCCACGTGCCTGGCTGAGAGCATGCTGTCCTTGGGGCCTGCTTTCGTTCATTACTAAACCCAGTTCTCTGTGGACCCAGAGGCTATTTCTTGAAAATTGCGATCATCTGCTTGAATTAGGAGGAGATTTTCACTTACCTGGAAATTCTAAAGGTGTATTTAGTACCCAAGAATAGAAGTTCAAGAAATATGGATTTTCTTTACTCTTTTCTCCCCTTTAAAAAAAACAAGACCAGTGAATTAGATTCTACACAATTTGGTTGTGCTGCACTTCATCCCAAATTATTTTAATTATTTAACAATTACTTTTATGGTATTTCCCCTGTGCCAGACACCATTCTAAGTCCTTAATGACCCTATGAGAGAAGTACTACTCTTGTAAAAATCAGGAAACTTACAGACAGGGAAACTGAGGCACAAAGACATTAAGAAATGTGCTTAAAAAGGTCACACACCTAATGAGTGACAAACCAAGATTCAAATTCAGGGAGTCTGGGTCAAGTCCACATTTTCATCACTATGCTACGATGGCTTTCTTATATGTAATAAATTATGCTTGCAGACTTTGAAAGGCCATGTTCTGGGGAACACTCAGAAAATATTACCAAAGCAAAGGGTAACAAAAACTTATAATTTGAGTAAAGACTAGAGGTGGAGGGTAGAGCAGTCGGGGGATACTGGCCAAGAGGTCAAATGGTCAAAGTCCATTTACACAGGAGGACTAAATCGCTGGCTTTTTCCACTGCATTCTATTGCACAGCATGGTGAATACAGTTAACAGTGTGTCGCACATTTCAAAATCACAAAGACAGTAAATTTCAAGTATTCTCACCACAAAGAAGTATTTGAAGAAATGGATATGCTAATTAACTTTAATTATTCCAGATTGTTTTCATAAATTATAACATCATTCTATACCCACTAAGTAGATACAATTATAATTTGACAATTTAAAATAAATAAAGTTGTAATTTAGGAAAATGATGTGTCTGAATATAATTTTATAGATAGTCTCCATCAAAATTGTATGTTTTAAACTGTTATCTTATCAACCTTAAAGTCTTAAGTCTTTTTTTTCTCCCTAAGGAAGGGGCTCTGCATCCATCAGTGCTCTTTCGTTTTTGTCTTCCCAAACTGTTTTCTGACCTCAACATATTAGGAATGGGTGGCATAGCATGAGTTTGGCTCAAAAAGGATAGAGCAAAGCAACAAATCCTGTTGGTTCAAATCCTGGCTTCGTCCCTTCCTATTTGCATGACTACGAGCAAAGTTCTTAATCTTTCTGTGCCTTGGTTTCTGGATCTGTAAAATGGGGGTGACGATAGCACTGTCTCATAGGGTGCTGTGAGAATTAATTGAGATAATGCAGGTGAGGTACTTAGACTGGCACGTCGTGGGCACTGCATGAAAGCAGGCTGTCATATTGAGGAATCAGGCAAGAATAGGATAGAAGACCTACGGCTGATGCTGGAGGGGCTTGAGAGTGGTACCTCGTGCAATGAGGACAACAGCAGGGCCACACAGTTTTGTGCCGGGACCTGCAGTGTGATGTCTGAAATGCCCCCCTGCCCCGCCCCAGACTCCAAAGGGCCAAACTCAGCTAAGCCTAGACCCTGCACTGCTCCCTGTGCCCTGCGTAGACTCACCACAGGCTGCCAGAGGCAGGACAGCCACTGAGGCCACCAGGCTGGCCACTTAGTGCTGCCTGGTTTGGCCTGCAAACGTGGGAGGATTGGGAGGCCAGGGGGACCCAGGTGTGGGGAGGAGGGGCACAGACGTCCACCTATCCCTCTGCCCCACAGTGCGTCCCGCTGCCCAGAGAGCAGTGGGGAGAGGCCAGCTCGACACTGAGACCGCTTTTATTTTTGGTTGCTTGGCCTTTCCTCTTAGTTTTTAATTATTTAGCAGCATGTTTTTGTTTTTGTTTTTGTTTTTTTTAACAAACTGTGAATGCAGTAATAACCGTGGAAGAAAGGCCTTCCTTACCCCTCTTTGTCACACTCCCCCCGAAAAGCCCAGGTAGCAATTTGGGAATTCCTTATTGTTCCAGATGTTTGTATACCTATACATAAACACACACACACACACACACACACACACACACAAAAGAATATTCTCGTCTTATACAAAAAGGTGGAGGGAAGCACCATACTATTTACAGTGTTTGTCTCTTGTTTTTACTTAAACTCCATCATGAATCCTTTCCCAGACGGAACACATAAATCATTTTTACAAACTGCCTATTTTCCATTGCACAGAGTTCCAAATCATATGAAACCATTGTGGGTCATTTTGTGTTTTGTTGTTCAGTTTTATCTTCATTGCACTCAATGCTCTTGTGAAAATCCTCATACAACTATTTCTGCAAGAATAATTTCTAGAAATGTGACTGCTGTGTCATAAGATATATGTGGGTTTTGTTAAAACTATAATAGACACCCCAAATTGAGAAGGACCTGAATCAATCGTAAGCCTTGGTTAAGATTGCTGTCAGAAAGAAAAAAGGGACTGATAAAAAATTTTGCATCTCAAAGAAAGGGCATTGATGACTATTTTTAAAATGATCATTTTTTTATTTTAAATAAGCATTTTTTTAAAAAAAATTCATGCTTTGGAGAATATTGAGGTGCACTGTGAGGCAAACCACATTTTATAAATTAAAGCTCAGAGGATCAAACGAAGAAAGATAAAATGAACCAGTTCCAAACTATGTTGTTAAATTTTGATATGTGCTCAAATCTCAGCATTATCAACCTCATATTTCTCTGTAATGACACTCAGAGTTATTAGAAAAGGGCATTTAAGTTTCAGACCAAATTGAATCAGAATCTCTGGGGGTGTGGCTTCAGTCATAGTTTAAAACGTTCCCAGATAACTCTCAACTTACACTGAGGTTGAGAACCACAGTTATACCACTTGGTAATTTTGTAATTTCTAAAATTTTATCAAAAAAATAATGAAATTGTGCAGTGGCATTGCAATAATAAAAAAGCATTAAATTGCAGCAGTTGTAGCATTTCCTGGAATTTGACAGAACTTATTTTAAAATACAACTTGAAATATTTTTCATTTTCTTGATTTAATCATCACACAAAAGTACAGTTATGCACAACATGAACAAGAGTATTTACAACAGGCAGGTATATGGTTTTGGAGAAACCAAACAAAAGAATAAGCTGAGATACCAAAGAAAAGAGAGGAGGACAGATGGGGCCAGGCAGGGTGAATGCACGCAGTGTGAATCAAATTGAACTTCTTGAAGCCCAAAGTCATGGGAAAATTCTTTGGAATGCGAGAACTCTCCCAGGTTCAATTTTTAAGAATAGATGGGCACTGACCAATAAGAGGCAGATAACAAACCTTGGTAAATGGTTTCTGATGATAGTGCAACCATATCACTAAGTGATTAAAACAATAAGAAAAGAGATTATCGGCATAGGAGGAGGTCAGGTAAGCAGCCAGCACCAGCTTACGTCAAAGCCAGCAACAATCCATAAAGGCATAAAAGGTACTTGTGGAACATGGGAGGGGACACTTACAGAATCCAAATCCAGGCCCCTTGGATCTTGGTATAAGGTATGGATGGTGTAGGTGTCCTTTACCTTCTCCCACTAGAATTTATGTCAATGAAATCAGCTATTTTAAACCCACAAAGATGTCTTTACGCCAGTGTGTGCAACTATACTGTGCACACATCAGTATGTCTGATGTCAGACATATCAGATCATGTAATATCAGACATTTTACAATGATTAATGAACATTCTATATTTCAAGAGTTTGACAGTAGCTGCTATTCTGTATCTAGTAATTCCTAGGTGACTAAACATTTAGGCTTCTGCTTTCCAATTTTCTTACGTGTTCCACACTTCTGCCCATTTTATTAGGACTAATGTATGGTTATGAGACTTTGAAAACTAATTCAACACAAATCCAACAATGGAATCAACCTGATCTGAAGAGTAGAACAGCACCTGGAATCTTAAAACTATAAAACCATGATCAAGACAAGGAATAGGCAATAACCCTGTGGGCTTCAGCACCCCTGTTGCTGTGTGAGAACGAGCTTGCAAGAAGGAGCGAATGAGGAGCTAATCAAACCATTCAATCTAATTTGAAGAATTAGGCAGAGGCTGACAAAGGACTTTGTGTGACAGTAAGTAAACAACATAAAAGAGTAACATCCACCTGTGACTTCCCAAGACCATCAAGATGGTAGAAATCCCTTACTAAGAAATAAATCACTGCTGCTTAGATCTCCTTCAAGCATGCATATCCTGTACTAGCCTGGGCATCAGAGCATTTAAATCATAATTTGAATAGTGAAAACATACATATTGGTTTCCCTGGGATGTTGTTAAAAATCGTATGGGCAGTTGTACACATTTTAAAGCAAAATTGAAATTCATGACAACTTTTATATGGCCTCAGAAGCAAGAACGGAGTGAGGATAAGGTAGTGCTGCCATTAAAATGTTGGGAATTCGTGTGTTAGGAAAAGCAAGCTAGTATATCAGAGGGCACCAAGGTTAGACGCCATTTTGGTGGAGAAAGTTGCCAGGAAGGCTATATAGAGGAGAAAATACACAGAAAATAGAGCTACACTGGAACTTGCTACACAGAAAAAGAAATAAGGTGACACATAGGAGAACAAAAAGTGTCATACAAGATGACAGCTGTGAAGGTAATACAAAGGTGTCTCTTATGTACACAAAAGAAAGGGCCCATAGCACATGTGTGGGAAAAACCTGTTGTAACATTTACTACGGAACAGAGAAAAAACAGGGCAGGGAAATGTCACATCAGTATACATTCTTGATCATTCAGCTATTCTCTTTTAGTCCTAACTTTTAGTTTTAATTCACAGGTCTTCAGCTTGTGATAAAATCTAAAGACAAATTAAACTAATTGTCTTAATTTTGACATAACAAAATACCTGCTGCTGAGGAACGTATAAAGAAAAGAGGTTCATTTTGGTCTGAGATTCTGGGGGCTAGAAAGTTCCAATACCGTGGTACCAATGTCTTGCAAGAGCCCCTGGCTGCATCACAACATAGAGGATGGCGGGAATACGCGGGAGAGAAGCAGCAGGAGAGTGGTAAGGGCTGAGCTCACCCTTATAACAACCCACTCCCTTGAGATCTAGTCAACTCGTATGAATCCCTTCCTGAGCAGCCTTGACCCGGTCTCCTCCCACTGGGCTCCAGTTCTTAAAGTTCTCGGCACCCTTCAATGCTCACACTGGGGATCAGGCTTGAGGGACAAACCACATCCAAACCATGCCATACACACAAATACTGACTGTTTTTGCTCCCTAACCAGCTTCCACTCCATAACCTAACCCTTCACTGGCGATGGCCATGAGGCCTCTGTGGTCCCACAGCTGCTCGCAACAAGTTGCTAGAAGATGGCCCCACGTGGACAATTGACCTTGATTTTGGGGGAAATCATTCCTCTAACTCAACTAACCACAGGCTGACTTGTGTGTTTACAAACCATCTCTGGGTTGAATTTCCAATCTTCATCGTCGTTCAGTCTTTCAGCATTTCCATACACCCATGTATGTTGGGCATGTATGGGTCAAAGTCTATGTGTTAAATAAAAATATTTGCATCTCAGCCGCTCATTCAGATTTTGTAGATTCAAAATGGTAATTAAAATATGAGTTGGAGGAAAGATTGGGAAGAAAAGACAGGATGCTCAAGGGTCAAATTTTGTCCCTCTGCCTTTAGTGTCAAATACCATGCATTCACAAGCATTTTTTGTCCATCTAGATGGGAAGGAGGAGAACAGTTACATAGCACCAGCCTGGACTGATTAAGGGGAGAGGAGAGGTGAACCGTGTGGATGGGTTAGAACAGGTAGGCAGAGGATATGGCTTGCACATGACGTACTTCCTCTCTGCTGTTGTGCTTGTCTCCAGAGTTCTTTTGTTTCAGGAATGGGGTTCCACATAGTGATCCCCTACTGGTTGCTAGCACAGCCAGCCAGTTTTTAATGGGAGGAGACAAAAGAGAGACTAACAACTACTTCAGCATTTTCCTCTAAGTGAAGAAAGGTCTCTCTCTGTCTCTCTCTCCCTCTCTCTCTTTCTGCATTATCATGCTACGGTACTTTAAACTTCTCCCATCATTAAGCCTTCTGAGTGAAATATTGAACTGATTAATGTGGCATTTTCCACTAAACTGTTTCAGGAAATGTTGCACCTTACCAGTGGGATGCTTTTGAATAATGTAATCTCCTTAGTATAATTAAAACTAAGTTCTGAAGTTAGTACCTTTTCTCCCTGGAGGCACTCATCAAAATGTCAAGTGTTCCTTCTGGTAGAACTGCAACCCCATAGTACAAACAAACACATTACCCACTACTCCTCACTAGCAAGAGACCCTTGTTGCATTTTTTTGCCACTTCATTTTGAACCTGAGCAAGCAGCATAAGAAGTATTGCCACCAAAAGCCACTGGACCCCGTACCCTGAACAGCGTTCTGTACCGGCTTGCGTTTACCAATATTTTTTTTGATTGCTGGCCTTCAACAAATGAGCTTTTTGCTGTTATTGCATAGATATCGATGCATAGAAAATAGTATAGAAGGAAGAAGTCATTTATTCTCCTAGGGCTCTTGGTTAGTTTAAAAGGAAAAAAGAAAGTCAGGGATGCAACACCCTCTTCTGGCTGAGAAGGGTTTAGAGGTCTATGTAGATCTGAGAGGCATTTTTTTTTAAACTAGGTTTTTGAAGACTGCATTAATAATCAGAATTACTATCAAAGTTTGCAACAATATCCTTCCCAATGACAGGGTAAAATGTGACCTCAGAAGGCTGGGCCCAGCTGCCAGCTCTCAAAGGCTCTGGAGAGGTGAGTTGGGTAGACCATGACTCATGTGAGCAGAAAGGAAATTTAAGAAAAAGTGTCAAAAGTCTGGCCCTTGTCGAGTATGGTGGAGCATGCCGGTAATCTCAGCACTCAGGAGACTGAGGCAGGAAGGTCACGAATTTGAGGCCAGCCTAGACTACATGATAAGACTCTGTCAGAAAGAAAGAAAGAAAAAAGAAAGAAAGGAAGAGAGAGAGAAGAAAAGAAAGAAAAGAAAAAGAAAACAGAGTCTAGCCCTCGAGCCTGCACAGTGGTACATGCCTATAATTCCAGCTACTCGAGAGGCTGAATCAGGAGGAACTTTACACTTTAGGATGTGTACACGTGGGGACAAGTGCACCTAAGGGTGTATGTAGCTGAAGATGTGTGCGGCTGAGGCTGTGCACATGTGGGCATCTGCCTTTGAGGACACAAGTTCAAGGCCAGCCTGAGCAATTTAGGAAGACACTTTCTCAAAAATAAAAAAGGGCTATAAATATAGCTAAGCAGCAAAACACTTGCCTGACATACATGAGGCCCTGGACTCAATCCTGAGTATCACAGAAGAAAAAAGAAAGAAAAAAAGAAAAGAAAGAGAAGAAGAGAAGGGAAGGGAAGGGAAGAGAAGGGAAGGGGAGGGGAGGGGAGAAGAGAAGAGAAGAGTGGAGAAGAGAAAAAAGAAAAGAAAAAGAAAAAAGACGAGACAAGACAAAATGCTTGTCCTACTCTGGAATAAATAGTAAATCTGAAACAGGGATAAGTTTGTTGTGCAGGCTGAGGAGACTTCTTTTTAAGTGGGTATCAGAGAGAATCTCTCACTAATTACATTTGGCTTTCTCTGTAAAAATCTCAGACGGTGTCAAAGGTTGCCAAATACCAGCCCATAACTTTCGTGTGATTGTAACTATTCTAACAGTGTGCTTCCCAGAGGTCATATTAGAGTCTGCCTAGAGTCTACACCTGTCTTTGAGGAGCCCCATCCCCAGATAAGGTGGCCCTGCCAGTTTCCGTCTGGGAGGGAGGTGGGAGGAAGTGACAAAGGAAAGCACAGACACTTGGAGACAGAAGGAGCCCAGCAGGACTTTGAAAGAGAAGTATTCATTGCTGGAACATGCTTCTTACCAAATAATGTTTTTATTCTCTAAAAAACATGTTTCACTCCAATCTGAAGGCCAGGCTGGCTGCCACTTCTCTTCTCTTTCTCTGCCAGCTTATCATTAGCAAACAATGAGTGACAGGACGACAGCACAAGAGAAGGCAAAAAGGCTTGCAGCAGCACAGGGATCAGGCTGGGAGCTGCCCTCTCAGGGAGCTTCCAGCTGAAGAACAAGCTGGGGCTGGGCGGCAGAGCGGTGTAATCTCTTGGCCCCACAGCTGAGCAGGGACCTTAGGACAGGTACAGCTGGGGACGTGCACACGTAGGGTTGTGCGCAGGGATATTTCCTATACCCGGCCTATGATTCAAATGCTTGGAACAAATAATTCCAAAAGCTGTTTCCAGAACATCTACATTAAAGCTAAAGCCCTTTAGATGAGAAACTCTTTAACATAACTTCACCAAATCCAAGAATATATCAGAAAGAATCCCGAAGATTCTCATGCAATCCAAGGGCAGGAATCACAATCGGGGCTGGGCTGCTGTGTATCTAGAGCCCAGAACTGAAAAGCAGTTTAAAACTCCAGGCAGCTGCTCTGGCTATCTGTCTAGCTCATGCCCTCCAGCACCACATGCCTTCTCCACTGCTTGCTCTGTCCCTGCTTTCTTCAGTTTCTGTTTAATGTTTACATGGCAACCATGGTGGCCACATCCCCAGAGTTTAAATGTCCTCAGCTCAGATGACCCAAAAAACTGAACAATCTATTCATTCCCGGTCCAACTTTTCACAAGAGAATATCTGCTCTACCCTAGTTAGGTTCCCTTGTCTTCTGAGGAGCCATGATAAGAAAGTAAAGTCACGTGCTGTAACATGGCTGCCAGGATTCGCCTCTATGCACAGGGACACAGCTCCTGGGGAAGAGGTGTATGGAGCAGGAAGAAGACTAATAATAAACATACTTTCCTCTTGACTCTCAATGATCTTGAAGTACAAGTGAAACAGTTTTATGAAATGGCAAAATAATGAACAATTTTTAGGAAAAAAATGTATTGGAAATTTCCCTATTTCTGAGAGAGGAGGAAAGGAAGAAAAGGCACCAAATTGTACTCTACCAAACAGTGAAAAGATAATTAACTTGGGAGGTAGATGATTTGAGGATTGCTCCTTCTTCCACAAAATTCAGGCTTTCTGAGCATGTTATATAACCTCTTAATGTATGTTTTCTCATCCATAAGTAAAAAAATTATAGTAGTTGTCCTATTTATGTCAAAGGGCTATATAAAAGGGGGTATGTTACTGTATACATGGGGCCAGTAGGGATTAAGCACAGTTTTCCTGTTTTAGGATATAGCTACAGGTCTTGTAGAGATTAGGGCTGTATTACTCTGGATATAAGAAAGCAGATAAAGTATGAGGAAAAAATGATATAAAGCCAATAAGTCACCTAAGAAGATGAATATTTGTCAAAGTTTGTCATGACCTTTGGTCTGGAAGTCTCAAGCAGGTGAGGAAACAATTATTTTCCCTCTGCCCTTCTGGGTTTCTTTGCTGGGGTCTTGAAGAAAAGAAGAAGGAGAAGGATGGAGGAGGAAGGGGAGGCGAAAAGACAAAAGGTAAGGTCGATAGGAGTAAAACAAATGTACTAACCCTAAACGTGTATGGTGTATGTCACAAGGAGTACCCGAAATGAGTAAGACAAAGAGGTGACCTAGAGCTCCAGTTTATACACATCTTCAACAAAGCACAATACATTTTTAAAGTAGCAAGACAAAGGAAAAGGACCTGGAGCCTGCCCTGACCTTCATTCAGGCTCTGTATTCTCAAAGTCCTTGGTCATATGTGAAGGCCAATGCGTTTTTCATTTCCTCACATTCCTCTGAGAAAGGTTCTTTCCCTCATTAGTTTGTTCTCTGCCTTGCCATTCTGCCTGTTAACCTTCTACTCGATGAGAAGGTGAGTTTAGGATTTCATGTGAGAAGCTTCTAAACTTGAGGCTGTAGGGGTCTGACCCATCCCCGCTTTGCTTCCTAGCTGCCCCTGTCTGGGCTGCCTGAATGTTCCATAAAACCCCGCTGCAGTATATGAGGACCAGCCCCAGGGTGCTGGGAGACCGGAGAGAACATCGGACAAGCATCTAGGACGGCCCGAGCCCAGTTGATTGAGGGACTTATGGACGGAAGTGTGGTCCGGGGCAGCAGCAAGGCCACATGGATCCCTGCACTTCGGGTAAGAAATTTGATTAGGACAACAGTGACTTCATCCT
This sequence comes from Erethizon dorsatum, assembly GCA_028451465.1. Lineage (NCBI taxonomy): Eukaryota > Metazoa > Chordata > Mammalia > Rodentia > Erethizontidae > Erethizon > Erethizon dorsatum. The sequence continues at coordinate 102,258,248 of CM051833.1, forward strand.
GACTGGAAGGTACCTATCTCAAGGTATGTACCTATCTAATGTGGAAGAGTCAGGCACACTCCTTGTAAAGCTCCTTGTGCCACTCAAGTGGCTTGGTCTAGTTGTAGTGTGTGGGGAAACCTCAGGAGAGACAGACAAGCGTTATTAGTGCAGTTACGGCAACTATAATTCAAGATGGCTGAGGTCACATCAAGCTGAGTCCAGGCACGGAGGCTCTACCTTTTATTCACTTCAAGTGGCCATGTAGCTTGTTTCCTCATGTAGTTTCCTTATGCTCCATGTCTTCATCCATCAAGTGAGCATAATAGTAAGAGCTACTTCTGACATTTGTAGAGGTTTCGGTGCATAGTTGGCTGGCTCCAATGTAAGGTGGCACGGCAGAGGGCCATCACAGAGAAGAAACAGCTCATGGCATGGCAGGCAAGAAGCAGTCAGAAATGGGCATTTTAGACTTTGTGTCCAGAAAACATAACTCTTATGACTATAAACAGGAAAGATTAAAAGAAATAGAAAAACAATCTTAAGAATTAGCTTTTAACCTAGAGCTATTATTCTTTTCAATCTAGGTCTTTAAATATTAGAATTATTCCTCTTTTCTTCTATATGGCTTCTAAGAATGCTCTTTTCACAGGAGTAGAAGCTAGAAGACCTCAGGTAAAGTCCTAGTTCTATCTTGTTGTGTGACCTTGGGAAGTCACAAAATAATCTCAAGCATATGAATTATGGGGGTGATCCCTACTACTTCCAAGAGAGGATGTGTAGGATATGAATACATATGTTAAAGAGTATAAAGTAGGCAGAGGCCCACACAGGTAATCAGCCAATTTTAGAGATCACAGAGTTAGGAAGTGAAGGGAGTTCAGCACCATCCCAACACAAGGTTTTCAAGTCTCTCAGGATGAAGGACCTCGTCTTACTTCTACTCCAGGCTGTTCTAGCAAAGCACCATAGACCGCATGTTTTATGAAGTTCAGAAATCTATTTCTCACAGTTCTGGAGGCTGGAGGTCAGCGATCAGGTTGCCAACACAGTTGGGTTCTGCCGAGGGCCTTCTGGGTTACCCACTACCATCTTCTGAATCCTTACATGCCAGACAGACACATCAAGAAAGCTCTCTGGGTCCCGTTCATAAGGCACTAATCCAATTTATGAGGGCTCCACCCTCATAACATTCATAACTCTCAAAGCTTCGCCTCTCAATATCATCATATATGGGGCCGGGATTTCAGCATATGAATTTGGAGGGAATGCACTCAGTCCATAAAAAATCTTTTCTTCAAATAAAGTCGTATATAACAAAGAAAAATCAGAGCTGTTCTGTTAACACAAGGAAGAGGTCCGAGATCCAAGTGATATACACTACAATAGCCCTCAGCCCCACAGCTCCATCTCCACCGCTGGGAGAGGGGAGGGTACAGCCTCAGGTGTTTCTCGGTGCACAGATTTAGAAACTTGCTGATCTGTTCCAACCTCTTTAAATTACAGTTCAGGAAACTGAGGTCACAGAGAGGATTACAATCAGCTCTGTTATAAAAGATGTTTCTAAAACACCAATTAACTTATTCACAATTGGTATTTATATCAGTAAAATATGTAAGTCATGTTAGCTAATACATCATTTTTCTTAGACAAAGAGAGCAGTACTACCAGAAGGAAATAAAAGGAAAAGCCCCAAGCCAGGCTGTTATACAAGCAGGACCCCCCTTTTAGCTCTGTTAAAAATAATGTTATGGTTTGTGTCTTGATATCCCCCCAAAGCCTCATGGGGTCATAGGGCTTTTTCAGAGGTGGCTAATTCTAGAGTGTGTTATGCCAGGATTAAGGGTGTGTGATCAGTTCACTGATTGATTTGGTACTGCCCTGATCCCAGCAGCCTAGATAGAGTATAAAAAGGGCAGAAAGACACTGTTAAGGCCAGTTGTCGATTTTGCTGTCTTCTGCCTGTCATGAACTGTTCTCCTCTGCAAAGCAAAGCCACCCTGCCCCGGAGCCATCTGATTATGGGCTGAAACCTCTACAAACTGTGAGCTAAATGAACCTTTCCCCCTTAATTTTGGGCATCAGGTATTTTGTCTCAGCAACGAAAAAAGTAACTAAGACAAATAATAAGTAAAAATGGTGGTGCCTTGGTTCACAAACTCAGTTCCCTCCGTGATTCTGGTGGCAAACCAATCTGAGAGAGAACCTAATCAAATTTCCCCGTAAGGCCGATATTGAACCTAACCATTGAATTTGATTTGGTCCTCGTTCAACTCAGTTGATGACCAGAATCATGGACAGAATCAAGTTCATAAACCAAGGTTCCACTGTACTCTGGCTTTCAGCTTATGGCAGGCTGCATCTCCTCCCTTGGTTCTAGCAGTGCCTCTAGCTCATCAGAGCACCACTGCCATCTACATTGTCTCAGTGCTGCCAAATCAGCATTTCTACTCAATTGTTCCTGTGCTTTTTTAATGTCCCCTGATGCAGCCTTTTGATATGCTGAATGCCTGAGTTTTTCTGAGAATCTCCAAAGATACTACATTAGTCTGCACAGGCTGCCATAACAAATTGCATACCATGGGCTGGATGACTTAAACAATAGAAATTTACTATCACACACTTCTAAAAGCTGGAAGTTCCAGGTGAGGGTCCAGGTCTGGTGAGGTCTCTCTTCCTGGCTTGCAGACAGCTGCCTTCTTCACATGACCTTTCCTTGGTGTCCATGTAGAGAGAGCAAGCCAGGGCCTCTTGCTCTTGTTATGAAGACACCGGTCCTGTTGGATTAAGGTCCAAGGCCCTGCCCTCATGACTTATTCAACCTTAATTACCCCAGCAAAGGCCCTGTCTCCAAACAGTCACAGAGGGAGTGGGTTAGGGCTTCAATATATGGATTTGGAGGAGGGGAAACACAATTCAATTCCAAACATGTACCGATTATATTTTTGCTAGTGTCTTGTTAGTGTTGCTTCAGTTTTGAGTGGTCTGTTCATCATCTTATTTTTCCTATAGGTCAAAAAGATTTTTAAATGTGTAATGCTGGTCAGTGTACAGGGAAATGGTCACTGTCTTATACTTCTGGTGAAAAAATAAAATAAAATTGGCACAAACCTTACAGACAGAAGTGTAACGATACTTATCAAAAGCCTAAGTATTTTGCATATTTCTTAACTTAAACATTCCATTTCTAGTCATTTATCCTAAAGAAAAACCAAGTTGCAACATAATGTTAAAGTTTAGAAAAGTGAAATTTACTAAATTTTGGATTAGTACATCACATAATAACATTTTATAATGCCATTAATATCAATGTAGAACATGGAACGTGGAAATATGCATTTAATACAATAAGCAAATAAAAGTGAATACAGTTATGTTAAGGAGAGCCCACATAACTCCATTTTTATTAAACTATTACATTGTAAGTTATAGAGAGAAAGCACATTTAAAAATTACTTCTGGGTGATCAGATTAAGGCTAATATTTAGTTTCTTCTTTCTGTTTACTTTTATTTTCTACAATGAACAGGCAATGAGCATATTTAATATACAACATACAATAAATAATATATATTTGGGTTTAAACTGTAGGTAGAATAGAAGCTCTAAAGTAAGTTAGATACTCTCCCTAAGATGATCATACACATCCATCACCCATTTCTTAGAATCCTCTGCATGCTACGAGTTGCCTGAAGAATGTTCTTCCTTCAGACGGAGAAGCAACAAAGGGATTATAACAACAATTAAAAAAATCTGTTTTAGACAAAGAATCTTTGTTAAATAATCAGTCCCTCCTGTCTTCCCTTATTCTCCATCCCTCCAAAAGCTCAAGAAAAGAAAGGGGGAAACAGCAACACAGCGCAACAGTAACGCTTTCCTAATAGAACAAGCTCCATTGTTTTCCACTAATTCAGAAGCTTGAGAGGCCAAGGAACATCCTTAGATGAGTTTGAAAATCGGCATTGTTATCATCAAGCAATAGCCTTTCCTTGGGAGACTCGAACGGTTCCTTCAGAGTGATTCAGGTCTCGGAGGCAAATATGTATCTAGGCCCTGTGGTGGAGAGTATTTGCCAATGAGAATACCAGTGCCCAGGTACACATGCAGTATGTGTTTTGCTGCAAATGTTTTCCCAGTAAACAAAATGGAGCCATCAAAAGAAAGGAACACTAATTTTAAATCAATTAAATTCAAACAGAAATTCTTCCTTTGGGTATAGTTGCCTTTTGGTAAGCACGCTAATTTTGTAGACTTGCATTATTTACTCACAAATTGTTTTTGAAATGTCTGTGGCACTGAGAAATTGAAGTCAAACTGGTCTCTCCAGTAGCTCCTTTCCAGGTCGTGAATTCATGGGAGAGGGATATAATGGCACCATCACTATTCATCACCTTGCGCTAGTCAATACACCCACAGACCCCATCACTGTTGCATATATAACAGGATTCCTATGCGATGTTCTTTGGCAGGAAAGGGGATGCCCAGGAAAGCAGGAAGTACGTATTTCTGTGGGTCTCTCTTCCAGTTCACATTAGGATTGTTAGACAGAACATCAGTCAGAGCAGAAGAATGGATTTTGCATCTTGGATGCTGTCCAAAGTGAGGGACACTCAGCCTAACCTCATCAAAATTGTGCCTCTAACCCTGAGTGGCCACATGGAGAGGGAGGGATAGCAGAGACTGAGTCTCTGCTAGCCCAGCCAAATCAAAGGGAAGATTCATCTCTCACCTACAAAGCAACAAAATGTTGCTCACTCCCCCAAACAGAAGAATGGCCCAGAGATGACAATAGCACAGCAGTGGTATTAGGATACATGCAGTGTTGCTCACCTGCCAATTCATGAGTCACTTAACATCCAGTATAGCATTTTGGTTTAGTTTTGCTGTTATTGTTTTTGTTGTTGGATGAAAAGCAATTTGGGTATTATCTCCCTCTGTAGGGTTCTGTAACCAAAAATAAGACTGATGAAAAGCAGGAGTTTAGGGCGAGTAATTCTGACATAGCCTTTTTAAGAGCGAAACAAATGATAGGGCTGTTTCTTGGGAAAAAAAGCAAGCCACAAGAGTGATTTCATTGTCTCTGGTGAGGAAGTGCAGGCATAAACATTCTGTTAGTTCATGACATTGGGAATGACTGATGACAGGATGCTACACAGGCTTGTTTCTTCATAAGGATTTTTCAACATTTCCAGAAGCTGCTTCAATACAGTTCAGGAGGCATTAAAGCAACTTAGAAGTAGTCCTTGGCACTGGTGTAGCGCTTTAAGTTTTACCAAACACTTTGACATGCATTATCACAACTGACCCTCAAACTCACACTCCAGATAGATGGGGCAAGCACTGCCAAGTACTCCTATTTTATTAAAGAAGACCTAAGCCTCACAGAGGTAAATGACTTTCCTTAGTTGATCCAGCCAGGAATGTTACTTCCAACACATTACCATGTCCATTTATAGAGCAGAGGTAAGGCCCATTTATAGAGGTCCATTTTTTGCTATAAGGGTTATAGGACTAAAGCCTGGCAACATTTTTAAAGCCTTCCAGGATAAATTAGAAGGTGCAAATAATGCTTTCACCTGTTCTATAAAGCCCCACAATAATGCAACAAGAATAGCAACCACCAACTAAAAGATGACCACACACAAACGTGTGCACGCGCGCACACACACACACACACAGAGTCAATTATCAGCCACAGTCTTCATATAAGGAGCTCTAACATTATTCTAAGAGAAGAAAACCTCATCTTAATCCTGGACTTATCTTTATAAATGCTTTTGTAAAAATTATTTACAAACGATACTAACAAACAATTGTGGATTGCATTCGCAACAGCCAAGCGTTTTTACATACATGATTTAATTTGGTCTTCATCCTACCCTTGAAGGTCAGCAGAGGTGAATATTCTTACCACCTTCCACTGGAACCCCAGTGGGGAGCCTCAGAGAGATCAGTGGTGGCAGCAGGGGCACACATTACGCTCCAAGCTGGAAGCCTGAACTACAATCACAGACCTACCACTTGCTGGTGTAAAGGCCTTACAGGAAGTTTCTGAATCTCCCTGGGCCTGCAGGGGAAACTGAGTGAACTTACACGAGGGATAGGTTACTTACCTGCTGTCCGTGGTGCTGCATCCACCTTTCTCATTCTGCCATGCAAACCTGGCCCTGGAAACATATGACCCACATTTCCCAGGATCCCTAGCTTCTGACTTCCTGTTAGTGTGAGATCAGAGGGTGAGAGCTGGGAATATTCTCTTCTGTCTTGTGGCTGCATCTCTGCAGTTGGCTGCCTCCCTCCTGTGATTCTGCCTCCTGCAGTGGGCTTCTCTCCAGAGTTCTAGCTCAGCAGCGAGTAGTGTTTCTGGACTCCAGTAAGCTGACTTCCTCCCTTTGGCTCCCCCATACTAGGAAGTGAGTCCGATTCCTGAACTTATTTCCGCTGTCACTTATTTATAGTCGCTCTCCCAGCAACAGATCTTCCCATTTGCTCTTACAGCCCATCCCAAACATATGTGCTGTGTTCCTTACATTAAACTTTTCTTTGTACTATCCAGAATGGGCTTAATATTTCTAAATGCACCCCGACTGATACACAAAAGAACTTAGTACAGCTGCCACATAATCAGTGTGCAAACATCAGAACAATTAAAAATAAAAAAGACCTGACAGTGTTGCATGTTAAGAACCAAAAGCATAATTCACTCTCCCATTGCTCTACCATAGGCAGTTGTATTAGGTGAGAGAGCTGTATGAGAATTGTCTCCAATCACAAAATGTTTCCAAATATCAAGAAGTTAAAGATTTTTTTTAATGATGCATGCACCAATTTAATGTAATTTCTGAAACAGGGATGATAAAAATACTGACCTACCTCAGAAAGCTGGTTGGAACAACTAATTAGCTCTCATAAAAACACTTCAACCTCCTAAAGTACCTCATAAAAGTTTATTATGAGTAGTGATACTAATAGTTAAACATATAATGATGGGCATCAAATGTGGGCATGCTCCACAAGTTGATGGTGTTTTAAATTCTCTTTACGATCTCACTGTTGTTTAGCAGTTCATATGTTGAAAGCTCTTCACAGCTGTAAATTAGTTAATCCCCATGACACTCACTCCTAAGAGATAGGTCAGTATTATTTTCTATTACTATGGCAACAAATCCTATGTAAATACCGAATGATAGAGGTTGAAGATGAGAAACAAGAAAGGTTAAGTGACTTATTCAAGACCACACATCAAATAGGTGGCAGGGTCAACTTTAAAATGCAGAAGAGCTGACCCCACAGGACACTACAGGCTACCTGATCAACACTGAGGGGATCATTAACATCCATTTGCTTAGAAATTCAGTGAAACAGAAAATATCAATATGGTCTACATCTGCTTGCAAAATTTGAACAATTATAATTTGCAGGCATATAATTAAATGACCATATTTTGTTTGTCCATCCATGACAGGCAGTAAGTAGCAGGCAGGGTAGCACAAATTCTGAAGATATATTGTTCAGATTCATACCCCAACCAGCCTCTGCAATTGTATCAGTGAGGGTTTACTAGAGATACAGATACAACACAAGATATACAAATGTATAAGAAATTACAAGATTGGCTTACAATGGTCAGCCACAGAGTTGGATGAGGAAGCGTGCAGAGGGTGTCTGCACACTGGAGGCTGAAGGGTTCAGTCCAAGGTCTGGAGCTCTCTGCAGTGTTCCGTGCAAGTCCATATCAGGAGGCTGATGGGTCTGCGATGGAAGGCTGAAGGATCTACGCCAGAAGGCTGAAGAGTCTACGCGGGAAGGCTGAAGAGTCTACGCCGGAAGGTTGAAGGGTTCAAGGTGGAAGCCAAAGAGTCTGCGCTAGAAGCCAGGAGATGACGTCCAAGCTGAAGGCAAAGACTGGAGCTCCTCCAAAGAACAGAAACCGGTTGGTCCTTCCTCATTTCCCTTTTATACCGGCCCAGGTGATAACCCACCCTAGGGCAGGTCCTCTACACCCTAGAGTGTAGAATTGCTGAGCTGACTTAGTTAAGCTTCTAAACTTCTCAAGTTGACACAATCAATCAACCCCTACAGCCATCTACTGCTGTGTGAACTTGGGCCAGTTACCTCACTTCTCTGAACCTCAATTTCAGATCCTAAGTAGTGAAATGAAGTCAATAATAAGATCTATTTCATATGGTTCAGGAGAGGATTTAATATAAAGTGCTTAGAGCTGGGCCAGGTAAATAATAACCACTTAGTAAATGTCAGCCTTAATAGATAGATCTTATTACACAAGATATTGCTTTCCAACAATATTGTACCAAGTACCTAGATGCTTAAGGCACAATCCTTGCTTTTCAGTAGTATTGTAAAATGCGTAACTTGCCAAACCACAGAAGTGAGTGGGTGACATTGGGCTGTAGGTGTCGAGACGAGGCTACTTATTTTCAAGGCAAGGGATGTGACTGCTCAGTCCTCAGGTACAGCACGTTCAGTCTACTCCCTCTTTCATCTGTCCCTAGGTTTCTGTTCTCATTTAATTAGTTTTGTTTACATTTTTGCAAAGAGAGGAATACAAGTAAATAGTCACTAAATGGTCCACATGTGCTCAGAGGAAAGCAGGGACACTTCTGATGGTTAGGTAAGAGGTGGTACTGGAATTTGGTCTTAAAAGATAAGTCTGGGGGAGGACCTCAAGATGGCGGATGAGTAAGAAGCAGGCAGCGAAACTCTCTCTAAAAGTTACCATTGGAACACGGGAATATAGCGACCCGGAAAGCGCAGGAGGGGGGGAGATGCCTCCCCGAAACCCAGAAAAGTTCTGAAGCGCAATCTGGGACCCCCGGCACCAGTGACGGGTGACTTCCAACAAAGAAGAAGGAAAGAAGGAGCAGACCGCACGCGCGCACCTTCTACTATCCCGGGAGTTGCAACGCCGCGGAGGCTCAATTGTACGGACACACGGTGGCAGCTGGCGCCCAGGGAGCCCCCACAGAGGATCCTGAGACAGCGGCGGGGCAGGGGAGCGGCGGAGAATGGCGCTGACCAGCGGTGAGTGTCTCTCAGCCACAGCTGCCCCGCGCCAGAGAGCGACCGGCTGGGCGCCATTGTGGGGGGTGTGGCGAAACTCAGAGCGGCTCGGAAACTGCTCTGGGAACTTGTGCTCCGGACAGGGCAGCACGGGGCCTCTCAAGCCCACGAAAGTGTGCTGAGGTCAGCAGGCGAACGAGACTAGACTCTCAGCCACACCTGTCCTGCGCCAGAGAGCGACTGGCCCGGCGCCATTGTAGGGGGCGTGGCGAAAAACCAGAGCGGCGGGAACCAGTGCAGGGAACCCGCGCTCCGGACAGCACGCTGAGCCTCTCAGGCCCAGGGATCGTGAAAGGGCGCCGAGAGCGGAGGCGAGCTAGACTGGTCTCTGCCTGAAAGTACGCGCCTCTGCTCACCGCCCGCCAGAGGGCGCTCCTGGCTTACTGGGACGGACCTGCACAGAACAGGACTCTGTCACAAGGTACCTGCCTACAACAGAGTCAACACCTGGAACTGATTCTTTTTATTTTTTTTATTTTTATTTTTATTTTTTTTTTCTCACTGATTTGTTTTTTGTTTTGGCGAAGGGTTTTTTTGTTTTTGTTTTGTTTTGTTTTTTGGTGGGGTTTTATTTTTGATCTGTCTGTTTTATTGTTTTTATCTTCGTTTTTGTTTCTGTATGTGTATTTGCTCTTTCCTTCATTATTCTCTCTGGTTTTTTATATGAGTGTAAACAGCGCCTCTAACTTCTTTGTGATTGTGGTTGTGATCTGTTCTTCCTTTTATCCCTTCCTTCTCTATTTACCACCTGTCCTCTGCACTAGTGTCCCAATTTTAGTGGGATCCCTCTTAGTCCTCTAACCTTACATCTAATTCCTTCCTCTTCTCCCAATACTCTATTTCCTCCTTAACTCATTTTAAATTTAAACTCCTCAAGGAAAAATTGACATACATAGGACTTGTATACTGCATATAATTTTTCTGGTGTGTTTTAGATTTTGTTATATAACCGCAACTCTATACAGCTAAAAGTGGTAAATAACTGGTTAGCTCAGTCTGTCATTTTTTAGACTGTGTTTGATGCTTTAGTTAACATTATAGCCAAATGTGAAATAATTGTTCTAAACATCTTTCCTTCCTGATATTTCATGATTGAGATTGACTAAGGGACACAGAAAATACAGTGGCACAGTACCAAAGAATCAAGGACTGGGCCAAACAGGTAGCAACTTCGCATACCCAACGAATTGAAGAGGTAGGATCTGGCAGAAAGCTCAAAACCTAAAAGCAAGCTCCACTTGGAAGATACTGCAGAGAAGTAGTCATCTTCTAAAGATCTTAAACACTAGCAATAAAGTAACCTACTATAGGTAATTTGCAAACATCATCCCAGGAATTAAAGAAAGAAAAAATGAGACGACACTTAAACAAGATGCAACCACACACATCCAATTCACCAAAGGCAAACCTAGGGAGCAACGAGGTGGGACAATCCGAAAGCCACCCACCTGGCCTATCTGAAGTGGTAACAACAAAGCAACTGAATGAGGTTCTGGAAAAAATTAAAACAGAAATAATCTCACAGATAACTGCAGAGATAATGTCTACAATGAAGACCATGCTTAAGGACACTATAGCTGATACAGACAAAAAAATAGATGAACTTAAGAAAACTATAGAAACCATGAATGCTCAGCATAGGAAAGAAATGGAATCCATAAGGCAGATTCAAGCAGATATCCAAGAGATAAAAAATTCCATTGAAAGTATTTGTAGCAGAATAAGCCAATGTGAGGACAGGATCTCAGATATAGAAGACAGGCTTGCAATTAGTGATCATGAAATGGAAAAATTCTTAAAAATAGCAAGGGACCATGAAAAATCAATTCAGCAGCTGCTAGATGACTCAAAGATAAACAACTTAAGAATAATTGGAATAAATGAAAAAGCAGGAGATAGCATCAACGACATTAAAACCTTGTTCAAAGACATAATCAGGGAGAACTTTCCTGGAAGAGAAAAGGAATTTGACACCCCTATAAGTGAAGCTTTTAGAACACCAACTAGACATGATCAAAAAAAAAACTTCAGCCAGACATATTATAGTCAAGATCCCAGAAATTCAACAGAAGGGCAGAATCTTAAAAGCTGTTAGGGAGAAGAGACAAATCACCTATGAAGGAAAACCCATCAGAATCACAGCTGACTTTTCAGCACAAACCCTCAATTCAAGAAGAGCTTGGAATGATGTATTGCAAGCTCTAAAGGAAAATAATTTTCAGCCCAGATTGATGTACCCTGCAAAACTATCTTTCAAAATTGATGGAGAAATAAAATACTTTCATGACAAAGAACATCTGAGAAAATTTATGACCACCAAACCAGCACTCCAAAACGTTCTGAAGGACATTCTAGAAAGAGATAGGAACCCCAACAGAAGGAATCCACCAGGCAGGGCAAATAATTAAATAGCCGGAAAGCGGAAAAACAAAGAGTGGGAACCAACAACAGGAAAATATCATGACAAGTCAATACAAATCAGTTTTAACCATCAATGTTAACGGTCTCAATTCACCAATCAAAAGGCACAGACTGGCGAAATGGATCAAGAAGCAAGATCCAACAATATGCTGTATACAAGAAACACATTTAATTCAGAAAGAAATTCATAGACTGAAAGTCAAAGGATGGAAAACAATACTCCATGCCACAGGAACCCAGAAAAAAGCAGGGGTAGCTATTCTTTTTGCAGGCAAAGTGAACTTCAAGCCAAGAAGGATTCAGAGAGATAAAGACGGTCATTACATCCTTGTAAAGGGAACAATCCAAGAGGAAGAGATAACGATCATAAATATATATGCGTCAAATACCAATGCACCCAGCTATATAAAACAAGTACTAAAGGACATGAAAAATCAAATAAGCACTAATACAATTATATTGGGAGATCTCAATACTCCACTGTCACAAAAAGATAGATCAACTGGACAGAAAATCAATAATGAAATAGTAGAACTGAACCAAACTTTTGAACAAATGGACTTAGTAGATGTCTACAGAGTGTTCCATCCCACAACATCAGAATACACATTTTTCTCACCTGCACATGGGACGTTCTCCAAAATAGACCACATACTAGCTCATAAAACCTGCTTAAGTAAATGCAAAGGAATTGAAATTATCCCATGCATATTATCAGACCATAGTGCAATGAAATTGGAAATCAATGGCAAAAGATCCCACAAAAACTCCCTAAACACATGGAAATTAAACAGCATCCTCCTGAACAACCAATGGGTCACAGATGAAATTAAAGAAGAAATTAGTCACTTTCTACAACTGAATGATAATGACAGTACAACATACCGGAACTTATGGGATACAATGAAAGCAGTCCTAAGAGGGAAATTTATAGCATTAAACACTTATATCAGGAAAATAGAGCAAGCGCAAATAAACAACTTAAGGGTGAACCTCGAGCTTCTAGAAAAAGAAGAGCAGGTTAAGCCAAAAGCCCGTACAAGGAAGGAAATTATAAAGATCAGAGCAGAAATTAACGTATTGGAGAATAAAAAAACAATACAAAGAATCAATGAAGCAAAAAGTTGGTTCTTTGAAAGAATAAGATTGACAAACCCTTATCCAACCTTATTAAAAAAAGAAAAGACTCAAATCCATGCAATTGAAAATGAAAAGGGTGATATCACGACGGACCCTGCAGAAATCCAGAAGATCATCTATACCTATTTTGAAAATTTATATTCTACTAAGATGGAAAATGCAGAAGAAATGGACAGATTCCTAGATTCGTATGAATTACCAAAGCTGAATCAAGAAGATTTAAAAATCCTAAATAAACCAATATCAGCCAATGAAATTGAAGATGTAATTAAAAACCTCCCAACAAAGAAAAGCCCAGGCCCTGATGGATTCACTGCCGAATTCTACAAGAAATTTAGAGAAGACCTAACGCCCCTACTTCTCAAACTTTTCAATGAAATTGAAAGGGAAGCAATACTCCCAAATTCATTCCTGGAAGCAAGCATTACCCTGATACCAAAACCAGAGAAGGACCCAACTAAGAAAGAGAACTACAGGCCAATCTCCCTAATGAACATAGATGCAAAAATCCTTAATAAGATACTGGCAAACAGAATCCAACAAATCATCAAGAAGATTATACACCATGACCAAGTTGGATTCATCCCAGGGATGCAGGGATGGTTCAACATACGTAAATCAATAAATGTAATACAGCATATTAACAGAACCAAAGACAAAAATCACATGATCATCTCAATAGATGCAGAAAAAGCTTTTGACAAAGTCCAGCACCTTTTCATGATAAAAACCCTACAGAAAATTGGAATAGAGGGTCTTTATCTCAATCTGGTAAAAGCTATCTATGACAAACCAACAGCCAATATTATACTAAATGGCCAAAAACTGAAAGCCTTCCCTCTAAAATCAGGAACAAGACAAGGATGTCCACTGTCCCCACTCTTTTTTTTTTTTTTTTTTTTTTTTTGGGTACCGGGGGGTCGACCTCAGGACCTCGCGCGCCAGCAGGCGCCCGTGCCGCTGAGCGATATCACCAGCCCCTTTTTCGTATGTGGATTCCGGGAGTCGAACTCGGGCCCTCGCGCTTGCCGGGCAGGCGCTTAAGCCGCTGAGCCATCTCACCGGCCCCACTGTCCCCACTCTTATTCAACATAGTTCTGGAAACTTTAGCCAGAGCGATTAGACAAGAGAAAGAAATAAAAGGAATAATGATTGGAAAGGAAGAAGTTAAATTATCATTATTTGCAGATGACATGATACTCTACACAGAAGACCCCAAAAACTCCACTAAAAAACTGCTAGATTTAATAACCAAATTCAGTAATGTAGCTGGATACAAAGTCAATACTCAAAAGTCAATAGCCTTCCTGTACACAAATAACAAACTTACTGAAAGAGAAATTAGGGAAACAATACCTTTCACAATAACATCCAAAAAAATGAAATACCTAGGAATCAACCTCACGAAGGATGTAAAAGACCTCTATACTGAAAACTACAGTACTCTGAAAAAGGAGATTGAAGAGGATATCAGAAAATGGAAAGATATCCCTTGCTCCTGGATAGGAAGAACCAATATAGTGAAAATGGCCATACTTCCAAAATTGTTATACAGATTTAATGCAATTCCAATCAAAATTCCAACAGCATATCTCACAGAATTAGAGAAAACAATCCTAAAATTCATTTGGAATCAGAAGAGACCTAGAATAGCAAAGGCAATTCTGGGCAACAAAGGCAAGGCAGGGGGCATCACAATCCCCGACTTGAAATTATACTATAAAGCTACTGTGATAAAAACAGTGTGGTACTGGCAAAAAAACAGACCTGAAGATCAATGGAACAGATTAGAAGATGCTGAAACAACTCCAGACATACTAAGCCACCTTATCTTTGACAAAGGTGCCAAACACATTCGCTGGAAGAAAGATAGCCTCTTTAATAAATGGTGCTGGAAAAACTGGCTCTACACATGCCGAAGATTAAAACTAGACCCTTATCTTTCACCATGCACTAAACTAAATTCAAAATGGATCAGAGATCTAAATATTAAAACAGAAACATTAAATCTGCTGGAGGGTAGGATAGGTAAAACCCTTGGAGACATTGGTGTAGGCAAAGACTTTATGAATAAAAACTCAACCGCAAGGGAACTATCCCAAAGAATCAATAACTGGGATCTCATCTTATTAAAAAGCTTTTGCACAGCAAGAGAAACCACCAACAGAGTGAAGAGACAACCCACAATGTGGGAAAAAATGTTTGCCAGCTGTTCCTCAGACAAAGGATTACTATCGAGAACATATAAAGAACTCAAAAAAATCAGACCTCCCAAATTTAAAGACCCACTCAAAAAATGGGCATCTGAGATGAATACACATTTCTCAGATGAAGAAATACTAATGGCAAACAAATATACAAAAAAATGTGCAACATCACTAGTCATTCGAGAGATGCAAATTAAAACAACACTGAGATACCATCTCACCCCAGAAAGAATGGCTACTATTAAGAAATCAACTAATAACAAATGCTGGAGGGGCTGTGGGGAAAAAGGAACCCTTCTTCACTGTTGGTGGGAGTGTCGACTGGTACAGCCACTGTGGAAGTCAGTGTGGAGATTCCTCAGAAAACTAGGGTTGGAGGTCCCATTTGACCCAGCTATTCCCCTTCTGGGCATCTTCCCAGAAGAATTAAAAACATCGTACCACAGCGATATATGTGCACCCATGTTTATAGCAGCACAATTTGTAATAGCCAGATCTTGGAAACAACCCAAATGCCCATCAACTGAGGAATGGATAAGAAAGATGTGGTATTTTTATACAATGGAGTACTATTCAGCCATAAAGAAGGATAAACTGGAGACTTTTATAGGTAAATGGATGCAACTCGAGAAAATACTCATAAGTGAAATAAACCAGAAGCACATGTGTAAGCATCGTATTATCTCTCTAGTATGAGAAACTGAAAGAGTAAATAAGATCCAAAATGTACAATAGACATGGTGAATCAAAAAGAAACTGGTCAAAAGGAAAGAGAGACTGGAATAGGGAAAAGAAAGAAGGGAAAGGGAAAAAAATTGTATATATATATATATATATATAAGATGGTTAAGATAGATACACTACCATTTTTACTGAGTTCATTGAAGAGTAAGGTTTGTGCCAATAATGTTTGGACAATTGAATGCTAATGTCTGGTGTCCTGAATAACTAACTTAAAGATAGTAATACATAATGTATTAACCATTGTTACCCTCCTATTATGTCGGTTTGAAAATTTGTTCTTCTTTTTATTTGTTTTGTTTTTTCTTCTCTTTAAAAAAAAAAATAAAATAAAATAAAATTAATGATAAAAAAAAAAAAAAAAGATAAGTCTGCTTTCAGAACTCCCTGGCTGTGAGAGTTGATGGCAGAGACCTTGGGGGCAGGAGGGTAGACAGAAACAATGGGATGCTGGCATTGCATCAAAGAAGGCTGAAGTGTATTGAACACCTGCTATGATCAGCAACTGGGCCAGCCTATTAAATTGCTTAGCAGAGGTCATATAAGGTCATGTAACTGGCAAATGATCAGGTGCAAGTCAAGTTGGTTCACCTATTCCAAGTTTGAAGCTATGCAAAAGACCGCTGATGACTTTTAAGAGAGGACAAAGTGACACAAAGTGAAACTTTTGCAGCACTGATCTGGGTATAATATTTAGAGAGGGCTGAATAGACATCTGGGGAAAGCTAAGTAGGGGTATTTGCAGGATGTGGGGAATAATGAAAGCTGGGAGAGACCTGGGATGTGAGGCTAGAAAGGAAAGGGATGTCTGGGAGTGCTGCCCAGTGGTACAGCAGAATCACCTAGATATATTGTCAAACTATGAATACACAAATTCACTGACTATTGCACACACAGTAGGTTGGAGTCAAGGGATACCTTTTAAAGCTTACTCTGAAAGGAAAATAGAAAAGGTTAGATAAGAAGAGAGAACTAAGGACTTTTTGTGATTAAAAAAATAAAAATTACCATCTTAATTACTTTTAAGTGTACAGTTCAATAGTGTTAAGTATATTCACATTGCTGTGAAACAGAGCTCCAGAATCTTTTCATCTGAAAAAAATTTTAGTTGAAATTCTAATCCATTAAACAATTCTCTTTGCCCTTGTTCCCCCCGGCCTCTAGTAACCACCACTCTACTTATTACATCTATGAATCCGACTACTTTAGATACTGCATGTAAGTGGAATCATACAGTATTCATCGTTTTGTAACTGACTTATCTCACTTAGCATGTCTTCAAGGTTCACCCAGGTTGTAGCATTTAACAGGATTTCCCTTCTGTTTTAGGACTGCAGACTCTTCTGTTGTACATATACACATTATGTTTATTTATTCTTCCGCTCATGGACATTTGGGTTGCTCTACTCCTTGGTTATGGCAAGTCATGTTACTATAAACACAAGTGTACAAATATGACTTTGAGACTCTGCTTTCAGTTCTTTCAAAAGAAATATATATATATATATATATATATATATATATATATATATATATCCAGACATAAAACTGCTAGGCCATATGGTATCTCTATTTTCAATTTTTTGAAGAACTTCTATACTATTTCCCATAGCAGTTGCAACATTTAGCAATCCCACCAACAATGCACAAGGTTTCCATCTTCTCCATATTATTACCCACATTTATTATTTCCTGTTTTGTGGGTTTTGTTTATAGTGGCCACATGAATGAATATGACTAGGGGCATTTTTAAAAGACGCAAGTACAAAGGTGACCTCTAAAATAAAAAAGATAAACCATCCTAAATATCAAAATAGTTTTAAGTCAATGAGAAAAGTAAGTGGAGAACCAGAACAAATATAACAGTAATAACAATATAAAATAAATAGCAGAGTTAAAAGTGACACATGTGCTTTGAGAATTGATAGGCTTAGACTTAATTCACTTGCTCAAAGACTTCCTATTTGGTTCACAAACAAGAGGCAACTCACTATACCAGAAACACACTTAATACAAAGTAACTCAGGAAGGCTAAAAGTGAAGGAATAGGCAAAGAATCTTCTAGACAAATGGAAACATCAAAAAGTCAGGGATTTCAATCTCGATATTATATATTTCTGGTGGGAAAATAAACTATTACATACCGATTACGTTCCTGATGTCGGTAATGATACTGTGATTTTGAAAGAATGTTCTTATTCTTAGGGCACACATACTTAAGAATATTAGAAGTAAAGGACTTAACCTCAAATGATTCAGAAAAAAACTAGAGAATGATAGAATAAATTGTGCAAAATGTGAACAATTGGTGAATCAAAGGTACATATGAGTTATTTGAACCTTTCTTGCAACTCTTCTTTAAGTTTGAAATTTTATCAAAACAAAATGTTTTAAAAATAATAATGCCCAGAACTAACTTCTCAGAAATTTTAACTCTCTTAGCCTCAAATTGAAGACAAAATGATGGCAGTTTTGAAAGCTGTCCAGATGATTCTAGTATAATCCAGGGTTGAGAGCTGCCAGACCAGTGAGTCCGTAAGATTTGGTTACTGAATGCATGTGTGTTACAGCAGAAAGGGGGAAATCAAGGAAAACTGTAGTAGGCAGAAAAAAGCTCCCGAAGATGCCCAAAACTGGGAAGGGGAGGGCACAAACTTTTAGTCTATTGCATCGATGGATTAGAGATTTGGAGAAATGTCTGTAAAATGGAAAGTGGAAGGGAGGTGTTGGTAGGTGAAATAGAGGCACGGAACCACAGACCAACACACACAGTCGAAGGGAATGCAGAGAAAGCAGAGTCGGGTGTGCACAGCCCCGCCCCGCAAGTCTCCAAGTTTCCTGCAGGCGCACGAGATAGAGGGGAGTGCTGAAAAGTTGGGCTATCAGGATTCTTTGAATGTCTACACACAAGAAACAGTGCATAAAAAGTGCCATATTCTTTTCCTCCCCTTCTCGCTTTAAGGAGCTCAGCATTTATTCCCATCAAAAATTCTGGAGGAATCTCTCTAAGGAAATTGAAAAAACTTTTATTTGGAAAAAAAGACTATGTAAGACACTTTTTGCCCAGAGATGCGTCCTCCTCATTTTATCCTGAGGAGGGGCTTCACGCAGTTCCCCTCAGAGCTAATTCTGTCAATGATTTTCTCCAACTGACTGTCCGCGGTGACCTTCCTGCATCGGGCAGAGGAAATCCTTAACAGCTACTTATTCTTTACTTTAAATATGAATGAGCAATATGAGTCCATTAGAACCCAGGGGAGAAAGGCAATGGAAACAACAATCAAAACATGTTTGAGATGTTCATGGTTCACTTGTGAACCATTCTAGACTTTCAGTAATTGTTGCAAAACAAGGGCAGAGAAAACTTTTGACCTTGAAGCTACAATAATTTTATTTTGAGTGGCCCAGAGGTCATTTCATTAGGATCATAGAGAAGAAAATACAATCCTAACACACAACCTGGCTTTGCAGTGAACAATATTCACGTAGTTAGAATAATGGTGTTTTGTGTTTTTAAACTACAGCAAATATTTATGAGAATTCAGTATGATTTTATGACTTGGGGTGTAGCTCAGTGGTAGAGTGCTTGCCTGGCATGCACAAGGCCCTGGGTTTAATCCCCAGCACCACAGGAAAAAAAAAATCATATAGTTTCGGCCTACATGGTAATATTAACTATTTTGACAATGTAAAAGTTAAGACATGGCTGAAACAAGGCAGGAGTTGGCAGGAAAGGAGTGGTATAGAAATGTACATTGAAGAGGATAAAAGGAAGCAAGGTGTGCTGGAGTTCACCTGTAATCCCAGCATTCCAGGAAGCCGGAGCAGGAGGATCCCAAGTTAGGACTGAGCCTGGACAATTTAGCAATTTACTGAGACCCTGTCTCAAAACAAAAAATAAAAAAGGCTGGAAATGTAGCTCAGTGCCAGGCCCTCACGTCAATCCCCATTATTGCAAAAATGCATAAATTAATTAATTAATTAATTAATAAGTAAATAAAATGAAAAGTAGAGATATATAAATGTGGTGCCTCATATTACATAAAAAATAGCAATGCAGAAACGAAATACTGTACAGCAAATATGAAAAGGTAGGGTGTAAGTGAATTAAGTCCTTGTCTTTCATGACTGAGAACCAACATACATTGTCTAAAGTTTTAAAAAATCAAGAAATGCAAGTACATTATTCACAGGTATGGAACTGATCATTAGAAGGCCTGAGTGTAAAAGAGATAACCTCCGAGAATGGGACTGGAGTGAGAAGGGAGTTCAGAGAGTGTTGTCTTTCATCGTAAACTCCTCTGTTATTTTATACCACATTCATGTATTTCTGTAATAAACAAGATTTAGGGCCGGTGAGATGGCTCAGCGGCATAAGCGCCTGCCTGGCAAGCGCCAGGCCCTGAGTTTGACTCCCGGTACCCACATATATATATATATACATATTAAAAAAAAAGATTTAAAAGTGATTAAGTACTGGAGCCATAACTCCTCAATTATTGGCAGTTTGGTTTTAACTGTACATATGATTTGGTACCTTCTATTACATTGGGGCCATTATTTAAGGACTACTTGTGGAATACACTATATTTGCAGACTCAGTAGTTAATCACTGCGTTCTTATGTTACTAAAGCAGGTTAAGAAAAGAAAAAAGAGCAGAAAGGGAAAAGAAAATAATAGAGAAGTCAAACAGAAGAGCTGTTGAGAGAGTCAAGTTACCAGGTCAGATTAGGAGTGGAGCGGGTGGTGGGCTCCCCACAGGAGGTTCCCAGCAGGAGGGAGAGCTTCGGGGAAAACCAAAGCCCAGAGGTATTGTGTGGAGCTCCGTTCAGGTAGAGCAATAAACCCTTAAAACGTCACAAGCTCTGCTCTATCCCCTGGCTCTTCGCGTGAAAAGGTTTCTGCTGTCGCACTCCAGCTTCACCCCCCTCCCACACACAGTCTCTGCAAGCTCCGCCGGTACACAGTCCCTCTCCCCGTGTCACCTTTCCCAGGGGTCAGCGCTCAGCAATCTCCCCTGTGCTGTACTCCATGGGGCTCAAATTTTCCTACTTGACCACTGTGGGTACCATATGCTTTATAATAATAGTTCAGGGACCCAGATTCCTTCTCCCCAACTACAGCATAAGGTTCTTTTTAAAGAACAAGCCCTGACATCATTCTTTTGTCTCTCCTTTTTTTTAAAATATGTGGGTACTGGAAGTCGAACTCAGGACCTGCTTTTGCCAGGCAGGCGCTTATGCCGCTGAGCTATCTCACCAGCCCCCTCTTTTGTCTCTCTTGAAGAACCTACCACAGTGTTGGGCTTCAAATAAGCAATTCTGCAATACTTCAAGTTACTGCAAAAAAAGTAATGGATGAAGTCTTCATTTTAATTGAAACAAGTTTATTTCCCTACCTTGGATCGAATTGTGATGAGAGGGACTTAATATACTTCAGTTGTATCTGGTTTTAACATGGCGATGACTGTTGGGATCCTGGACAATGTCAGTCACTTTGTACTCTCTGAGGCTAGAACAATAAGAATTGGGGACCTGAAGAAGAGGCCAAGCAGTATAGCTGCCTTTTGTTCCGGAAGATACTCCCGCTCCTCCTAAAGAGCATAATCATCCACACAGCAGGTATGAGTTCATAACGTACCGATCAGAGGGGGGCACACTGTATGACAGCCCGTGTTGCTAAGAGAATAGGGCTCCCTTGGGAGGCACATGTGCAGGACCCGCTGTTTCGATGTTATCTGGAGAAGGGAGGGCAATGTGCTGGGCATGCACTGTCCCTGCTTCCACCTTCCTTCTCCCACGCTTTCCTTGCAGATCCTGCTGCCTGCCTGAAATATGAGTTCTTCCAATTATTTCAGTGTCTAACACCAAGGTCATTTTCTATTACTCGTTTTAGCAGACTTCTTTCAAGCTCAGGTCAAGGCCTCTGCTCTCAAAGGAAGCATGTCAACATCTCTTCCCCTGGTTGCCCCCTCACATCATGGCAACCACTCACAACAGATGTTTATCTGGAGAGCCCCAGGCAGCAACATGCTCAGACAAGCCGAACAGAAATCTCTACTGTTCGCAGGAGAATGGAGTTTATGGCGTGCCCTGTGGCCCTGAAAATAACAATGGTTTTGCTAGGAAGATAAATTTACCTTCAAAGCTTTGTTCCCACAAGTGTTCAGAAACACAGACTCAAACACTCCTGACTTAACTGCCTTTTCTTTCTTGTTTATGAAGGAATTCAGAGAGAATAGGACACTCCTCGTGTGTCCAAGTGAGAACAAATCTGTCACTCACACTTCATCTGACTTCTTTCAGTTTGACAGGGAAGTCTGAATCAAAGGGAAGACTTCTGTGGCAATAATGAAGAAACCAAGAGTCAAGTAGCAGAGGATGATTAAATCACACGTTTTAACCATTCCTTCTGCGTTGCAACACTTTTCCCCAGAGCACCCTCGTAATTGTGCTGCGACATCATTTATTATTTAAAATTGACTTATTTTCTTCTGAGATCAGGCTTCATTTAAAAGTCCATTCAAGACTGAGTGTGCTTCAACTAAGGGTCACTTGAAGCTTCCATGTAATCCACTACGTGTCAACTGTCATTATGTTACAAGGCCCAAAACCAGCACATAAGGAAACATATTCACCTAAATTCAAAGAAGCTGGAATGTCTCATAACAGAAACTTGATATCTACAAGGACATGTCAAAGAGAAAGAAACGACAGTCCCATAGTTTCCTCTGCTGTCTCGTACGTGGCACTTGT
Source organism: Erethizon dorsatum (assembly GCA_028451465.1). NCBI lineage: Eukaryota > Metazoa > Chordata > Mammalia > Rodentia > Erethizontidae > Erethizon > Erethizon dorsatum. Next base: position 102,280,572 of record CM051833.1, read on the forward strand.
CTCTGGCACGTGAATATTTATGTACACTTCGTGGGAGTCTTGCTAATTGTAATTATGATTGCTTACTACAGTTTCCAAGGTAACAGTTGTCACTGCAATGCTTCACTGCCAACTCAATTTCCATTTTCCTGCTGATATAACAAATATTGTGTGACATTTTAACTGAAAATATCTGTAAATGGGCGTCTGAGTGTGGTGTGTTTCTTTAAAAGAGAAGGAAAACAATTATTAGCTTTTCATTATTCATCTCAGTGGCACTTTTGATCGGTAATTACTTCAATTTTATATTTAGAAAAGAATGCACCGGAGTCACACGAGGTCTCGGATTTGGAGATTCTGGGTTCCGATCTTGCCTCTCCTGGTCATGTCTGGGTTTTGCAACCAGAAGCTTGTTTAGAAACTGTCCCACGGTAAAGGCGAGGCCCCCTCCCCAGGCGCCGACCGGGCCCTTTTTTCCCAGGGTGCTCTCCGCAGTTATAAGGGTGGAGCCTGAGCAGGAAGAGACAAAGCAGGTACTCTCCACCCTGGCTATCTTCTGGGCTCTTCCTCCTCTCCAGAGTGTAGAACCGCCCACATAGCAGGGTCAAAAATACCCCCATGAACAGGAGGGGTGCCTTTGCAATTGATGCTGATAACGACCAGAAGGAAGGAATTTTCCTCAGCCCCACAGTGCTGCCTTCGTTAGGAATTGCAAAGTCCCCCCTTCCAGCCTACTGAGTTCACTTCCAGCTGTGGCAGGAGAGGTTTGTCCAGTACGGATAAAGCACATACACGGCATATGTAGCGTGAATGTGCACACAGTGCCTGGAGCTCAGACTGCTTTGGGTAGGACATGTTCCTTGCTAGCCTTTTCCATGTTTCCAGTTTCTCCATTCGAATTTCTCACGTAACTCCTGGTCACCCCCCAAGATGCTCCCATGGTCACTTGCCATCTCAAGCTACAACCTCTTCCTGTTCGATGCCCCTTGCTTTGTTTCACCTAAAAATCTAGAAGTCAGAAACCATGCCTCTTACCTTTTCTCTATCCTCCATAAGATATGCTAAGCATTTAGTAATAATTGATCAATTAAATATCAATAAATACTGTGAATGTATGAAGTAGTTCAAAGAAAAAATTGAGTTTGAGTCAGACTTTTCACACACACACACACACACACACACACACACACACACACGTGCTGATGATTGAACTCAGAGCCTCCTGCTGTTAAGGAAGTGCTCTACCACTGAGCTACATCCCCAGCACCCAAAGTGAGTTCGAGCATATTCAAGCTTCCAGAAACTTCTATTGTACCTCTATGAATATATTATCAAATAGTGTTTAAAGCACTGATTCACAAGCACAGCAAGACAGGAACTCTCTTATGGAGTTTATTTGAAATACAGATTATACAAAATCTGAACTGGTTCTGTGAACATATTAAAAATTATTGTTCATTTTATTAGGCGTGATGCTATCAGTATGGTTGTGTTTTGTAAATGACTCCTTTATCATTTCCCAGAGCAGACTGAAATATTTCTCTGAATATTTCTTTGAAATATTTCTTTAAAAAAGAAAAGAATGGGTTTTGCTTCATCTATACAATTTTGGGTGAATTGAAACTGGGCAATGGGACATAGGAGTTTATTGTACTATGTTCTCTACTTTTATGTTAAAACTTTTTATGCTAAAAGGTATTTAAATACATAAGCTATAGTAAAATGGTAATCACTGTTAAATCTCCCAGAGGTAAGAAACTATTCCAGACTTCAATGTGTTTGAAAATTATAAATAGATGATATTTAAAAGTTTTTAAATATAGATTTCCTTACCGCTAATCCCTGTCATTTCTGGACCCACTGCCATACGTGTCACTTCTAAAATTAGGTTATAAAAAGAATGTGGCTTTTACCTGAAGCACATGCACTCTGTTAAATCATTTGCTCTAGGGGTACCTTGCACCTTGTCATGAAGTAGCCCCCTACAAAGACTGGGTAACAGGGAATCAGAACCTGCCAACAATCACGTGAGCAATTTGGCAGTGGTGCTCCATCCCCACCCCAGTTTAATCTTCAGATGGGGCCACAACCTTACCCAACGACTTGACTGCAGCGTTATGAGACACCTGAAGCCAAAGACATTCAGCTAAGCCATGCCTGGATTCCTACTCACAGAAACTAACAGGTACTAAATGTTGGTTATTTCAAACCTTTAAATTTTGGAGTAATTTGTTTTTCAAAGTAAATTTGCCTCTCAAAAGGTAAATAAGTCACAGGGACACTAAAGTATGTGTAGTAAAAGTCCTAAATATTTTCAAACATTTTTGTCCCAAGTGATTAAAATAAGAAAATTTCATATTTAAAAAGCTAATCCCATGTAGAAAACTTTGCTGTTCATAATAAAATATTCCCTAAATTTCACATCATTCTTGCAATTTGGTAACTCCTTCTTGAGTAAATTGTCTGGGCCTCCAACGTTTCCTCCTTCCCCTTCCTGGTACCTTTCTTTTTATTTTCTCACTATTCATTATCATTTCACTTAGGCTGCTAGCAAAGAAGGATGCTATAATACAAAACCAGATCAAGTTTGCTGCTTATCAAAAGCTCTGATGGAGGAGTGCATGGGGTTAAAATTGGAAACAATTAACTGGAAGGTTTTTTTATATCGTATGTTGCATATTTTTAGCGTTGTATGGTTGTTTTCCACAATATATCACTTTCCCAGTTATCATGGGAAATTCGAAACTGTTCATTCAGAATTTCAATTCCAGCACTAGTCAAACCTGGAGCTTAAAGTTCTAGTAAACACTTTTTATTTGCAAGACACAGTGGAGACAAAACTATGAAGATGTGCAGTTCTTGCCTTTAGGAAATTGACAATCTTGTAAAGGAAAAGGTTTAAGCACATAAAAATTATTTGAGCACAATAAATATATGGTACAGATCAGAGTGTAACTGAAGTTCAGAGAAGGGAAAGGTCTGCATGGGACTATAGTATTCAGAGGAAGATTTATGAGATGGTACGAGTTAAGTATGAAAGGTAGAGAGATTTTAGAAAGAAGAAAATGAAGTAGAGTCTTACAGGTGTATAAACTTAGCAGAAAAAAATTCTCAAATCTATTTAGATTTTTATTGCATGAATCTATTTTAAAAATACCTGGTGTCAACGACCTCAAGATGGCGGATGAGTAAGAAGCAGGCAGCAAAACTCTCTCTAAAAGTTACCATTGGAACACGGGAATATAGCGACCTGGAAAGCGCAGGAGGGGGGGAGATGCCTCCCCGAAACCCAGAAAAGTTCTGAAGCGCAATCTGGGACCCCCGGCACCAGTGACGGGTGACTTCCAACAAAGAAGAAGGAAAGAAGGAGCAGACCGCACGCGCGCACCTTCTAATATCCCGGGAGTTGCAGCGCCACGGAGGCTCAATTCTACGGACACACGGTGGCAGCTGGCGCCCAGGGAGCCCCCACGGAGGATCCTGAGACAGCGGCGGGGCAGGGGAGCGGCGGAGAACGGCGCTGACCGGCGGTGAGTGTCTCTCAGCCACAGCTGCCCCGCGCCAGAGAGCGACCGGACGGGCGCCATTGTGGGGGGTGTGGCGAAACTCAGAGCTGCTCGGAAACTGCTCTGGGAACTTGTGCTCCGGACAGGGCAGCACGGGGCCTCTCAAGCCCACGAAAGTGTGCTGAGGTCAGCAGGCGAACGAGACTGGACTCTCAGCCACACCTGTCCTGTGCCAGAGAGCGACTGGCCCGGCGCCATTGTGGGGGGCGTGGTGAAAAACCAGAGCGGCGGGAACCAGTGCAGGGAACCCGTGCTCCGGACAGCACGCTGAGCCTCTCAGGCCCAGGGATCGTGAAAGGGCGCCGAGAGCGGAGGCGAGCTAGACTGGTCTCTGCCTGAAAGTACGCGCCTCTGCTCACCGCCCGCCAGAGGGCGCTCCTGGCTTACTGGGACGGACCTGCACAGAACAGGACTCTGTCACAAGGTACCTGCCTACAACAGAGTCAACACCTGGAACTGATTCTTTTTATTTTTTTTATTTTTATTTTTATTTTTATTTTTATTTTTATTTTTTTTCTCACTGATTTGTTTTTTTGTTCTGGCGAAGGATTTTTTTGTTTTTGTTTTGTTTTGTTTTTTGGTGGGGTTTTATTTTTGATCTGTCTGTTTTATTGTTTTTATCTTCGTTTTTGTTTCTGTATGTGTATTTGCTCTTTCCTTCATTATTCTCTCTGGTTTTTTATATGAGTGTAAACAGCGCCTCTAACTTCTTTGTGATTGTGGTTGTGATCTGTTCTTCCTTTTATCCCTTCCTTCTCTTTTTACCACCTGTCCTCTGCACTAGTGTCCCAATTTTAGTGGGATCCCTCTTGGTCCTCTAACCTTACATCTAATTCCTTCCTCTTCTCCCAATACTCTATTTCCTCCTTAACTCATCTTAAATTTAAACTCCTCAAGGAAAAATTGACATACATAGGACTTGTATACTGCATATAATTTTTCTGGTGTGTTTTAGATTTTGTTATATAACCGCAACTCTATACAGCTAAAAGTGGTAAATAACTGGTTAGCTCAGTCTGTCATTTTTTAGGCTGTGTTTGATGCTTTAGTTAACATTATAGCCAAATGTGAAATAATTGTTCTAAACATCTTTCCTTCCTGATATTTCATGATTGAGATTGACTAAGGGACACAGAAAATACAGTGGCACAGTACCAAAGAATCAAGGACTGGGCCAAACAGGTAGCAACTTCGCATACCCAACGAATTGAAGAGGTAGGATCTGGCAGAAAGCTCAAAACCTAAAAGCAAGCTCCACTTGGAAGATACTGCAGAGAAGTAGTCATCTTCTAAAGATCTTAAACACTAGCAATAAAGTAACCTACTATAGGTAATTTGCAAACATCATCCCAGGAATTAAAGAAAGAAAAAATGAGACGACACTTAAACAAGATGCAACCACACACATCCAATTCACCAAAGGCAAACCTAGGGAGCAACGAGGTGGGACAATCCGAAAGCCACCCACCTGGCCTATCTGAAGTGGTAACAACAAAGCAACTGAATGAGGTTCTGGAAAAAATTAAAACAGAAATAATCTCACAGATAACTGCAGAGATAATGTCTACAATGAAGACCATGCTTAAGGACACTATAGCTGATACAGACAAAAAAATAGATGAACTTAAGAAAACTATAGAAACCATGAATGCTCAGCATAGGAAAGAAATGGAATCCATAAGGCAGATTCAAGCAGATATCCAAGAGATAAAAAATTCCATTGAAATTATTTGCAGCAGAATAAGCCAATGCGAGGACAGGATCTCAGATATAGAAGACAGGCTTGCAATTAGTGATCATGAAATGGAAAAATTCTTAAAAATAGCAAGGCACCATGAAAAATCAATTCAGCAGCTGCTAGATGACTCAAAGATAAACAACTTAAGAATAATTGGAATAAATGAAAAAGCAGGAGATAGCATCAACGACATTAAAACCTTGTTCAAAGACATAATCAGGGAGAACTTTCCTGGAAGAGAAAAGGAATTTGACACCCCTATAAGTGAAGCTTTTAGAACACCAACTAGACATGATCAAAAAAAAACTTCAGCCAGACATATTATAGTCAAGATCCCAGAAATTCAACAGAAGGGCAGAATCTTAAAAGCTGTTAGGGAGAAGAGACAAATCACCTATGAAGGAAAACCCATCAGAATCACAGCTGACTTTTCAGCACAAACCCTCAATTCAAGAAGAGCTTGGAATGATGTATTGCAAGCTCTAAAGGAAAATAATTTTCAGCCCAGATTGATGTACCCTGCAAAACTATCTTTCAAAATTGATGGAGAAATAAAATACTTTCATGACAAAGAACATCTGAGAAAATTTATGACCACCAAACCAGCACTCCAAAACGTTCTGAAGGACATTCTAGAAAGAGATAGGAACCCCAACAGAAGGAATCCACCAGGCAGGGCAAATAATTAAATAGCCAGAAAGTGGAAAAACAAAGAGTGGGAACCAACAACAGGAAAATATCATGACAAGTCAATACATATCAGTTTTAACCATCAATGTTAACGGTCTCAATTCACCAATCAAAAGGCACAGACTGGCGAAATGGATCAAGAAGCAAGATCCAACAATATGCTGTATACAAGAAACACATTTAATTCAGAAAGAAATTCATAGACTGAAAGTCAAAGGATGGAAAACAATACTCCATGCCACAGGAACCCAGAAAAAAGCAGGGGTAGCTATTCTTTTTGCAGACAAAGTGAACTTCAAGCCAAGAAGGATTCAGAGAGATAAAGACGGTCATTACATCCTTGTAAAGGGAACAATCCAAGAGGAAGAGATAACGATCATAAATATATATGTGTCAAATACCAATGCACCCAGCTATATAAAACAAGTACTAAAGGACATGAAAAATCAAATAAGCACTAATACAATTATATTGGGAGATCTCAATACTCCACTGTCACAAAAAGATAGATCAACTGGACAGAAAATCAATAATGAAATAGTAGAACTGAACCAAACTTTTGAACAAATGGACTTAGTAGATGTCTACAGAGTGTTCCATCCCACAACATCAGAATACACATTTTTCTCAGCTGCACATGGGACGTTCTCCAAAATAGACCACATACTAGCTCATAAAACCTGCTTAAGTAAATGCAAAGGAATTGAAATTATCCCATGCATATTATCAGACCATAGTGCAATGAAATTGGAAATCAATGGCAAAAGATCCCACAAAAACTCCCTAAACACATGGAAATTAAACAGCATCCTCCTGAACAACCAATGGGTCACAGATGAAATTAAAGAAGAAATTAGTCACTTTCTACAACTGAATGATAATGACAGTACAACATACCGGAACTTATGGGATACAATGAAAGCAGTCCTAAGAGGGAAATTTATAGCATTAAACACTTATATCAGGAAAATAGAGCAAGCGCAAATAAACAACTTAAGGGTGAACCTCGAGCTTCTAGAAAAAGAAGAGCAGGTTAAGCCAAAAGCCCGTACAAGGGAGGAAATTATAAAGATCAGAGCAGAAATTAACGTATTGGAGAATAAAAAAACAATACAAAGAATCAATGAAGCAAAAAGTTGGTTCTTTGAAAGAATAAATAAGATTGACAAACCCTTATCCAACCTTATTAAAAAAAGAAAAGAAAAGACTCAAATCCATGCAATTGAAAATGAAAAGGGTGATATCACGACGGACCCTGCAGAAATCCAGAAGATCATCTATACCTATTTTGAAAATTTATATTCTACTAAGATGGAAAATGCAGAAGAAATGGACAGATTCCTAGATTCGTATGAATTACCAAAGCTGAATCAAGAAGATTTAAAAATCCTAAATAAACCAATATCAGCCAATGAAATTGAAGATGTACTTAAAAACCTCCCAACAAAGAAAAGCCCAGGCCCTGATGGATTCACTGCCGAATTCTACAAGAAATTTAGAGAAGACCTAACGCCCCTACTTCTCAAACTTTTCAATGAAATTGAAAGGGAAGCAATACTCCCAAATTCATTCCTGGAAGCAAGCATTACCCTGATACCAAAACCAGAGAAGGACCCAACTAAGAAAGAGAACTACAGGCCAATCTCCCTAATGAACATAGATGCAAAAATCCTTAATAAGATACTGGCAAACAGAATCCAACAAATCATCAAGAAGATTATACACCATGACCAAGTTGGATTCATCCCAGGGATGCAGGGATGGTTCAACATACGTAAATCAATAAATGTAATACAGCATATTAACAGAACCAAAGACAAAAATCACATGATCGTCTCAATAGATGCAGAAAAAGCTTTTGACAAAGTCCAGCACCTTTTCATGATAAAAACCCTACAGAAAATTGGAATAGAGGGTCTTTATCTCAATCTGGTAAAAGCTATCTATGACAAACCAACAGCCAATATTATACTAAATGGCCAAAAACTGAAAGCCTTCCCTCTAAAATCAGGAACAAGACAAGGATGTCCACTGTCCCCACTCTTATTCAACATAGTTCTGGAAACTTTAGCCAGAGCGATTAGACAAGAGAAAGAAATAAAAGGAATAATGATTGGAAAGGAAGAAGTTAAATTATCATTATTTGCAGATGACATGATACTCTACACAGAAGACCCCAAAAACTCCACTAAAAAACTGCTAGATTTAATAACCAAATTCAGTAGTGTAGCTGGATACAAAGTCAATACTGAAGTCAATAGCCTTCCTGTACACAAATAACAAACTTACTGAAAGAGAAATTAGGGAAACAATACCTTTCACAATAACATCCAAAAAAATGAAATACCTAGGAATCAACCTCACGAAGGTTGTAAAAGACCTCTATACTGAAAACTACAGTACTCTGAAAAAGGAGATTGAAGAGGATATCAGAAAATGGAAAGATATCCCTTGCTCTTGGGTTGGAAGAACCAATATAGTGAAAATGGCCATACTTCCAAAATTGTTATACAGGTTTAATGCAATTCCAATCAAAATTCCAACAGCATATCTCACAGAATTAGAGAAAACAATCCTAAAATTCATTTGGAATCAGAAGAGACCTAGAATAGCAAAGGCAATTCTGGGCAACAAAGGCAAGGCAGGGGGCATCACAATCCCCCACTTGAAATTATACTATAAAGCTACTGTGATAAAAACAGTGTGGTACTGGCAAAAAAACAGACCCGAAGATCAATGGAACAGATTAGAAGATGCTGAAACAACCCCAGACATACTAAGCCACCTTATCTTTGACAAAGGTGCCAAACACATTCGCTGGAAGAAAGATAGCCTCTTTAATAAATGGTGCTGGAAAAACTGGCTCTACACATGCCAAAGATTAAAACTAGATCCATATCTTTCACCATGCACTAAACTAAATTCAAAATGGATCAGAAATCTAAATATTAAAACAGAAACATTAAATCTGCTGGAAGGTAGGATAGGTAAAACCCTTGGAGACATTGGTGTAGGCAAAGACTTTATGAATAAAAACTCAACCGCAAGGGAACTATCCCAAAGAATCAATAACTGGGATCTCATCTTATTAAAAAGCTTTTGCACAGCAAGAGAAACCACCAACAGAGTGAAGAGACAACCCACAATGTGGGAAAAAATGTTTGCCAGCTGTTCCTCAGACAAAGGATTACTATCGAGAACATATAAAGAACTCAAAAAAATCAGACCTCCCAAATTTAAAGACCCACTCCAAAAATGGGCATCTGAGATGAATACACATTTCTCAGATGAAGAAATACTAATGGCAAATAAATGTACAAAAAAATGTGCAACATCACTAGTCATTCGAGAGATGCAAATTAAAACAACACTGAGATACCATCTCACCCCAGAAAGAATGGCTACTATTAAGAAATCAACTAATAACAAATGCTGGAGGGGCTGTGGGGAAAAAGGAACCCTTCTTCACTGTTGGTGGGAGTGTCAACTGGTACAGCCACTGTGGAAGTCAGTGTGGAGATTCCTCAGAAAACTAGGGTTGGAGGTCCCATTTGACCCAGCTATTCCCCTTCTGGGCATCTTCCCAGAAGAATTAAAAACATCGTACCACAGCGATATATGTGCACCCATGTTTATAGCAACACAATTTGTAATAGCCAGGTCTTGGAAACAACCCAAATGCCCATCAACTGAGGAATGGATAAGAAAGATGTGGTATTTTTATACAATGGAGTACTATTCAGCCATAAAGAAGGATAAACTGGAGACTTTTATAGGTAAATGGATGCAACTCGAGAAAATACTCATAAGTGAAATAAACCAGAAGCACATGTGTAAGCATCGTATTATCTCTCTAGTATGAGAAACTGAAAGAGTAAATAAGATCCAAAATGTACAATAGACATGGTGAATCAAAAAGAAACTGGTCAAAAGGAAAGAGAGACTGGAATAGGGAAAAGAAAGAAGGGAAAGGGAAAAAAATTGTATATATATATATATAAGATGGTTAAGATAGATACACTACCATTTTTACTGAGTTCATTGAAGAGTAAGGTTTGTGCCAATAATGTTTGGACAATTGAATGCTAATGTCTGGTGTCCTGAATAACTAACTTAAAGATAGTAATACGTAATGTATTAACCATTGTTACCCTCCTATTATGTTTGTTTGAAAATTTGTTCTTCTTTTGATTTGTTTTGTTTTTTCTTCTCTTTAAAATAAAAAAATAAAAAAAAAAACAGAAACATTAAATCTGCTGGAAGGTAGGATAGGTAAAACCCTTGGAGACATTGGTGTAGGCAAAGACTTTATGAATAAAAACTCAACTGCAAGGGAACTATCCCAAAGAATCAATAACTGGGATCTCATCTTATTAAAAAGCTTTTGCACAGCAAGAGAAACCACCAACAGAGTGAAGAGACAACCCACAATGTGGGAAAAAATGTTTGCCAGCTGTTCCTCAGACAAAGGATTACTATCGAGAACATATAAAGAACTCAAAAAAATCAGACCTCCCAAATTTAAAGACCCACTCCAAAAATGGGCATCTGAGATGAATACACATTTCTCAGATGAAGAAATACTAATGGCAAATAAATATACAAAAAAATGTGCAACATCACTAGTCATTCGAGAGATGCAAATTAAAACAACACTGAGATACCATCTCACCCCAGAAAGAATGGCTACTATTAAGAAATCAACTAAATACAAATGCTGGAGGGGCTGTGGGGAAAAAGGAACCCTTCTTCACTGTTGGTGGGAGTGTCGACTGGTACAGCCACTGTGGAAGTCAGTGTGGAGATTCCTCAGAAAACTAGGGTTGGAGGTCCCATTTGACCCAGCTATTCCCCTTCTGGGCATCTTCCCAGAAGAATTAAAAACATCGTACCACAGCGATATATGTGCACCCATGTTTATAGCAGCACAATTTGTAATAGCCAGATCTTGGAAACAACCCAAATGCCCATCAACTGAGGAATGGATAAGAAAGATGTGGTATTTTTATACAATGGAGTACTATTCAGCCATAAAGAAGGATAAACTGGAGACTTTTATAGGTAAATGGATGCAACTCGAGAAAATACTCATAAGTGAAATAAACCAGAAGCACATGTGTAAGCATCATATTATCTCTCTAGTATGAGAAACTGAAAGAGTAAATAAGATCCAAAATGTACAGCAGACATGGTGAATCAAAAAGAAACTGGTCAAAAGGAAAGAGAGACTGGAATAGGGAAAAGAAAGAAGGGAAAGGGAAAAAAAATTGTATATATATATATATATATAAGATGGTTAAGATAGATACACTACCATTTTTACTGAGTTCATTGAAGAGTAAGGTTTGTGCCAATAATGTTTGGACAATTGAATGCTAATGTCTGGTGTCCTGAATAACTAACTTAAAGATAGTAATACGTAATGTATTAACCATTGTTACCCTCCTATTGTGTTTGTTTGAAAATTTGTTCTTCTTTTGATTTGTTTTGTTTTTTCTTCTCTTTAAAATAAAAAAAAAATACCTGGTGTCTTAAGTAAAAAAGAATGTAACTATGTTCCATACGCATGATCCTTTAGGACTGGGGAAAAGTTAAGAGGACAGATGCAAACAACGTGGGTAACAGGAATAGCTGTCTCCTTTCATCCTCCAAAATTGGCATTCCAAGCAAGTTGTATAGAAGGAGGAAAGACCCATACCCATTCACATGGATTACAACACTCTCCCACCCCGTCCATACCCAGTGCTATCATCAGGAGGAATCTGCTGTTATTCCCCTCTCCTGTCCTTTGAACCTACTTTGCTTCTAGCCTCGTATCTGCTTGTTATATCTTGGAATTCTGGCGTGACTCTTGTCAGGAACATTAAGAGAGCCCCCGCCAAGGATACATTTGAACACTGCACAAAGAGACCTAGTGGAGAGAAATTAAGGGGTCTAAAATTCCCTCTAGCCCTGGGAGGGGCTGCATTCACCTTGAAGTAATGTCTTTTTTAATTTATCTGCCCAGCAATGTAGTTTTCTTGTAATTTGCACAAAGACACTCCATCTACTAGCAGTGGCCCTGAGCACTGTGGGATCCAACCTTTGCTAGACATTTTGAGGTCAGTGCAGTCACTTAGGTCTCATGTCTAGCATCTATTTATCTGACAAATAATGAAATAACATGGAACCTCCATATCAACCAGTGTGAATCTGACCAGCTTCCTTTAAGACAATACAGGTAGCTCTGTTTGCTATGAAAGGAATTGCAGTATGTCAGAAGACTATAATAGGAGACTTAAAAAGATTTGTCTTCAAACTCTGAGCACAGAATGGCATCCTCAGTGTTTATTGATACTAACATTAGCAAAGAGTATTTACAGCACCAGCTGAATCAAATTACTTGGACTATGAAATAAAGGTTCTGTTTTCCAGGGTGTAATTGCTTTATTCAAGTTCCCCAGGTACAGGCTGATCTGATACAAAGCTCTCTTGTTGCAATTCATTGCCTAGGATATCATCAGCCACAAAAGAAAAACTAACTCAAAGACTCTAAAGAAGGATTATTTCCAAGTTTGGGAAGAGGAAAGTCATTTACTATGTCAAAGGACTTAAATAGTCAGTTCTTTTTGAAGTCAATATATAACAAGACGATGATAATGATAAACCTTTTTTTTTTTCCCCTCTAAAAATACCTTTTCAGCACAAACTGAGTGACCACTTCATGAACAATTGGACACCCAGATAATTGGAAATATTTCGGAGGAACAAATGAAGCAAAAAGATCATGGAAAGCAGGAAATATATGGATGCAATTTTGAGCCTAAATGAGCATGCAGCGCCATATACAAAATAATCAGTGAGATGTGAAAACCGATATGGATCCCTTTGATTTGAATCAACAGGGTGTGAAGGACTCTTATTATTAAAGCAAAACCTTGGTGCCAGCTCACCCTTGTCCAGATCCAACAATCCGCAGTCCTAGCTTTGGGAGTGCAAACGCCCAGGGCTGAGCTGCATCCTGTTGGAAGGCTGGAAAGCAGTTTTCAGGCCAGGAACCTCTGGCTGATTATGACTCGAATGCTTTCCTCCTGTCACTTTTCTGAAAAAGCATCTTTCCCATTAGGAATTTTTAAAATCCCTCACAATATAGGACCTCTGTTCAGAGAAGAGAGGCCTGTATTTTCTGACTACATTCAATAAAATTGGTGTGCTGTAACATATGGGACAGCTACATTGCCATTCTTTCCAGAAAACTAACTGAAGGCAAGAAAGAGCAGTGTTCTTTCTATCCCAAAGAAAGAACCAAGGAGTATCTTGTCAGAGCTCAAAGGAGCTCTGAAGACCTTCTCCAGAGGTTTCCAAATTTTGTTCAGCCAAGTCTTAGAGTAGTGAGAGAGGGTGTAGATGATGGCAGATGGCCTAGTGTGAAACAAAATATATATATATATATATAATTCATATTAATTTTACAAAATATTGGATTTCATTGTGACATTTTCATACATGCATATAACATATATTGATTATATTCATCACCCATTACCCTCTCATAAAATTCTCTCTCTTCTGCCTTACTCCCTTCCTCTTGTCCAATAATAGTCTCCCTTCTACTTTCATCTTTGGATTTTTTAGATTCCATAGATAGGAAAAATTTGTGATATTTGTCTTTCTGAGTCTGGTTTATCTCACTTAATATGATGATCTCCAGATCTATCTATTTTCCTGCAAATGACACAATTTAGTCCTTTTTTAAGGTTGAATAATATTCCATTGTGTATATATACACATTTTTTTATCCATTTACCCATTAATAGGGACTTAGGCTGGTTCCATATCTTGGCTAGTGTGAACCATGCCACACTAAACATGGGTATAACAAGTATCCCTATAGTATGCTGACTTTAATGCCTTCAGTTATATACCTGGAGTGATATAACTGGGTCATATGATAGTTCTATTTTTAGTTTTCTCAGGAACTGATTCTATACTGCTTTCCATAATGGCTGTACTAATTTACATTCCTCCCAGCAGTGTATAAGGGCTCCTTTTCCCCCTTCATCCTAGCCAGCATTTACTGTTTTTTTTTGTTTTTTTTTTCCTTGATGATAGCCATTCTGACTGGGGTGAAATAGAATCTCAGTGTAGTTTTGATTTGTGCTTCCCTATTAGTTAAAGATACTGAACAATTTTTCATATATTTATTAGTCATTTGTACTTCTTCTTTTGAGAAATGTCTGTCCAATCAATTTGCCCATGTATTGATTGGGCTGTTCGTGGATTTTTTCATTTTGGTTTGTTTTACTGATAATTTTCAGTTCTTTACATATTAATAAAAAGTATTTTCAAACAAAGAATTACTTGAGGATTGCTTCAAGTTCACCCTAAAGTTAAGAGGAGAAAAATTTGATAAAATTCTATGCTGTGACAAGATTAAGCGTTTGAATTTTAATCTGTGTATGGTTTTTTTTTTTTTGAGACTAAAAGTTTGGAATATGGCCCCAGACTTATAGAGATCTTAATTAATGTCCACAGTATTGGGAACAATTAATAAAAAAGGTTAAAAAACACGAGCCTAAAGTCTCTAGACAGAGGAGTCTAGGAGATATTAGCACTTCATCTCTCTTGTCTATTCATGTCAGAAAAGAGTGCCACCAATTCAAAGCCCTTGGAATAAATATAGTTAGTGAGGTATCATCATATAACATTCGAGAAAATGCAGAATATAGACAGCGCAGATGTCCTGGCAGTATATCTCCACTTTCTTCAAGCAATGGATGGAGTCTGTTAGAAAAGAGATTATTTTAAGATCATGATACACAGTATATTACTTATAGTTATTTTCTATTTTGTTATGAAATTTTGTTATTATTGTGCCTTCAGGTATCATCCCTACTATCTTTCCCTATCCAGTATTCACCTTACTGAATCAGTTATTTATGTTGTAACCAAATCTAGATCTCAGTTGAAATTTTTAAAGATAATTCAGGGAAAATTATTTTGAAATGAAAACTTCAGTAATTTGCTTCACAGGAAAGGAAGAACAAAGTGCCGCAATCCAAGTGCTTTTAAATAACTCACAATTAATTATGCATACATCTTTGTTTGGATGCTCAATTTATAACTTATTACACAGAAAATGTAATTGCATACCGAAGTATCCCATCGCACTTTCTCTTGCTCTTATTTGTGCCAACCAGGGGCTATGGTTTCTGGGCAATGTTTTGCTATTGTCATTAATGGCATATGCACCTGTTGAAATTATTGAAATGTTGTCAAGACACAACTGATCATATGATCTGCCCTAAAGTATAGTTGTTCCTATTGAGAAAATTGCAGAAAGACCTAAAATTATTTCCCAATTTACCCTATTTTTCAAAAACATTGTATGCATTTCTGCATTCTTCTTGTCCTCTACTGAAATACACTTGCTAAGAAATCATATTAGGCACATCCTGCCAGCTTCTTTCTCCTATAGATTTGCAATATAGACTTTCTATTTTCTTGGAAGAGTCATAAAGCTCAAAGGAATCATGAATGACCATTACATTTATGTCATCCTAGACAGGCTTCCTTTTAATGACACTAAAGGGAATTTGTAACCTTTTCTCCATCTTATGATGCCTAATAAAGTGAAGATCAAGGAAGCAAAGGAAATAAAACTAAATTTAAAACTTCCTCTGAATAAGACATGGGAATAGTAACATTTGTGAATATTTTCCTACTGAAAAAAGAAAGATCAGAGGTAAAAAAATTTTTTTCCAAAGCTCTTATA
Source organism: Erethizon dorsatum (assembly GCA_028451465.1). NCBI lineage: Eukaryota > Metazoa > Chordata > Mammalia > Rodentia > Erethizontidae > Erethizon > Erethizon dorsatum. Next base: position 102,296,299 of record CM051833.1, read on the forward strand.
ATACTTAGCAAGTTAACAACTACTTTATTGTGTTTTTCAGAAACTTCTGAGTCAGCTTTATGGAGAAGACAAATCCCAGAGTCCTTTGTGGCCCAGACTCAGAGAAGTAGCACCTCTAGGAGTCACCAAAAGAAGTAGTAATTCCAGTCTTTCTGCGTGAAGAGCTGAGACTGGCAAAGCTCACCTGTATACAGATGTCATCCTCCAGTTTCCAGAAAAACTATGCTTGCGGCTCCTGTGGTCAGACAGCCATGACGCAGGTGTATGTGATGGCTATTTCAAAAATCTCTTAGCTAAGCTTGGAAAAGTCATTGTGATGTCTCCATGCCCTCTCCTCCCCTGCCGTTCTTATGACAGCAGTCCTAAGATCAAAGCAGCTGGGGCCACCGAGTCACTACATGGAGGACATCTACATTAGGAAATCAATGAGACCTTGAGTCACCAGAATTTGTGCAGGAAATTTCTGTTGCCAGAGATTTAGGAGATGTTTGCTACTTGCAAGCAGAAAAACTGAGCCTATCTTGACATGCCTGCATTAGAGGGAATCCAGTTCCCACTCTCTACAGCACTTCCGTCCCCTCCAAATTCTCCCCCCAGCTTCTCATGCTCCAAAGCCTCTTCCTCTCTCAACCTCCACCAAATCCATCAGTCAGGACTCTGGATTGCTTCTCCTTCCCTTGTCCTTCCTGCCGTCTAATACTGTCTGTCTCAATATCGTCTCCAGCTTCTGCATTACAAATCTCCAAGAGCTGGGTTGACCAAAGTCAAACTCTATTTACAGGGTTGGGGATGGGAAAGAGCTCAGCTTTCAAGGGGGGAAAAGTCCCTTTGGGATAAGCAAAGCAGGGAGGAAGTAATAGAAACACTCATTTGGTGAAAATGTCCCATTATATTGTTTTTGGTCCCAAAACAAATGTGTTAAGCTTCAACACCCTAGTGACTTATTCCTCCCTGCCTCGCCTATTGCAGTTGCTATCATACATTTTCTTTTTAAGCACTGGTGCAATTGTTCTTTGACCTCCATTTTTCAGACCCCTCCGTGGCACTCACATTAGCCATCGGCTGCATGAATGGACCCTCTAGAGTTGTCCAGGGTGCAATCAGTAGGACCACTCTAGGCCATGCCTCCACCGCACTAGTAACATAGTACTAAAAGACTTGAAAAAGAAGCATAACTCACCTAAGAGCATAACATAAAAGACTATGTGAACCTTTAAGGAGGACTTCTATTCAATTTTTCAACAATGTTATTAAGAAAATCTACTCATATCAGTACCTACTGTTACAAACATCATGATCAGAAGGTGAAGGGGTTACAAAAAGATATAAGACCTTGTTCTGAACCTCAAAAAAAATTGCCTCTACACAGGGAGACAAGACATATTCAGGAAAAGGCAAGCACCCATGGAGAATAACATTTGACACAGGTAAAATTAACAGAATTGATAATAACATGTTATCATCAAAATGGGCTGAAGTGATCAAGGAAATCAGTGGAAGAGGTGAGTATTAAAATGGATCCCGATAGATGTGTGCAAATCTGAAAAGAAATGCAGAACCTGTCTTCACATCTCAGTGATGAGCTGTGGTATTTGCTGACAGGACTATAAAAGAAGACTATTTGTCATTCTGTGGGGACTAAACCATTTTCAAGACTACCCAGAACAAACTGAAAAGAGATGTTACTCTCATATTTCACAGGAATGCTTGGTAGTTACAGTTTCACAACTCAGAGCACTCCTTCATCTCCCTAATCAAAAGCATCTAATCCGCACTCATCTAAGTGAAGGTGTAAAATGTGCATCATGTAGATATGGTCCTTGCCCTCTAGGGGATTACTGTATAAGACTGGCAAGCTTAGTTCTGACAAGCGTGTGGCGTAATTAACATAGATAAGGATGAAGAATGCATTTTTTGCAAGCCTCACTGCCATCAGACAGAACAATTTGTAGTCATCACTGATCTGAGCTGAATTCAAATGGGTGACCCAAAGGCTCCACTGTCTGGATGTTATTTTCAATCTCCTTAGCTATCCAATCTCCACAAGTTTCATTTTTCATTCTTACTGTGCAGTCATCATCAACTACCAAAGGGAAAGACTGCAATCCAGACACACTAAAAATAGCATTCTTGCCTTTTGAAAGCCAGACTCAGATTTATGACAGTTTTAAAATTTGGTTTTTCACCTTAAAAGTTCAACATTTTATAAGAACTGTGCAAAGTAATACCTACCTGGTCTTTAGAGCATGAAACACCATAACTTGATGTGGTGAGAGATCAGGCCTTTATGTAATCCATTTACATTAGAGAGAGAGAGCATTTTCTTTTGCTTGACAGGTTGACATGCCTTCATGTGTTTTCCACTTAATCAGCAGAATCATTAAGGCACTGAGGGTTTTGATGCTCTCAGTAAAAAACATCTATTTCTGTAGAACCTATCACTATAAATAATTCAACAAACACACCCCCCAAAGACTATAAAAAGGAAGGATTATTCTTTCATACTTAAATCATAGACCTCTCAGAAGTTGAGTCAAAAGGAGTCTAGGTTTAAAATGAGGGCAGAATGGTGTCCAACAATAAATCCTAAAATTGAAATGAAAAACAGAGTCCCAAAAAGTATAATCTAATTTCTGTTTTAAGAATATGTTTGTGTGTTGTCTTTATACTTCCATTAAAACGTTCTGAGAGAATTATATCAATATATGCTGTCAATGTTATTAATCAGAGGGACAACTTGTAGTAGGAGTTTCACATTCTCTGTCTTCTTACAATAATCTTGTCTTAGAAAATATGAAGGTGTATCCATTTAGGAAATATACACATACATATAGACTACATAGATATACACATTCATGCCAGTGCAAATCGAGCTAGATTTTACACCTCTTGGCTATGAAGATAATCAAGACTTGGTTGTCAGGAATAATGTGACATTATTAGCCTAGGAACCTATATTGGGAATCTAATCTCATCTTGAAAGGTAGAAGCACCTCAGGTTAAGCGAGAATCAAACAGGTCATAGCACGTGTCCCCAGATGGGTGACCAGCAGGCCCCATGACACCATTCATGGAAGAATTAGTATACACCCACAGTATCTTGTTTGTACCTTAAACCTGGCAGCAGAAACCTCAGGACCATGTTTACACTGGTTCCTACATGTATAGCAACATCCTGCTTTGGAAATGAGTGAGAGGGATGTTCATCTGGTTATGTTTCAGGACGCCCTAATTTGCAAACCATGTTTTTTTGGGAGATGAGTATCCCACTGTTAAAAACAGAAATGGCATTTCCCCCTCTGCCCCCATTCATAGCTAGGAAAGTCCTATTTCACCTGAAAACCATTTGTGATAACATTTTGAAGAAAAAATATATTCCAGGTTTCAGGACAGAATAACTGTGAGACCTATTTACCCCCTCTTATGGTTTCTGTCTAGATGTCCCGCAAAGCCTCATGCAGTCATGGGGGCCAGGCTTTTCAGAGGCGGCTGAATCTAGAGTGTGTAAAGCTGGGATTAAAGGTGTGTGATTAGTGAATCAGTCCACTGATTGGTTTGACATAGTTCTGGCTAGGATTAAGTGTGTGAGTGCTACACCCAACATAGGGACAATGTAATGGACAATGTAAGGGACCAAAAGAGTCTTGTCTCCCCTCCCTCGTTACTTTTGCTATGTTATGGGCACCATGAACAGTTTCTCCTCTGTGATGCCCCTCTGCCACGCCACCCTGCCTTGGAGCCAGCTGATTATGGACTGAAACCTCTACAAACTGGGAGCCGAATAAACCTTTTCCCCTTTAACTTTGGGTGTCAGGTATTTTGTCTCAGCAATAAGAAAAGTAACTAAGACACCCCCTTCCAGTTTGTTTAGATGTTGATTTTGGGAGGTGTGTTGCAGTGCTGAGGAAGAAGTCCAGGGCCCAGGTCAAGTTAGGCAAGTGCTCTACCACTGAGCAATACCTCTAGCCCTTGGTCAAGTTTTTTTTTAAAGAGTTTTTGTTCTTGTTTCCAGCTTTTTTGAGGCATGAATGTATACATATGAGATGTACTATGTAGGACTTTAATATAAGTATACCTTGTGTACTTGTGTGTTTCCCACAGTCAAGCTAATAACATACAATCACCTGACATAATTGCATTGTGTCTGTGTGTGTGTGTGTGTGTGAGTGCATGCACATGGGGGGTGTTGAAAATGCTTAAGGTCTATTCGCAGCAAATTTCAAAGGCAAATTACATTATTAACTATTAATTACCATGCTGTACATTAGACCTCTGGAATCTACTCATACTTGAAAGTTTGCAGTCTTTCACCATCTCCCCATTTTCCCCTTTTTCCCTGGCAGCCACCACTCAATTCTCTGTTACTTCAAGTTAAGTGTGACATTCTTAGATTCCATATAAATGTTATCATGCAATACTTGTCCTTCTGTGTCTGGCTATTTCTCTCAGCTGTTGTCCTCCATGATCACCTGTGTTGTCCCAAATGACAGAATTTTTTTCTTTTTAAAGACTGAATGATATTGCAGTGTTCATGTAAGTGTGTGTCAGTGTGTCAGTGTGTCTGCGTAAAGTTTCTTTGTCCAGTCATCTGTTGATGGACATATTGTTTCCTTATCTTTGGTACCGTGAAAAATGCTGCAATGAACATGGAAGTGCAGCTGAGTGAAGCTTCAAAACATTGATTTGATTTCCATCAGATATATACTCAGAAGTGAGATTTCTGGGTGCGTGGTAGCTCTACTTTTAATTCTTTGAGAAATTACCACCCTGCTTTCAATAATGGCTGTCCTTATTTACTAGTAGTCATCCTAGCATTTGTGATGTGATGTCTCACTGAAGTTTTAATTTGCATTCCTGAGATAATAAATGTTAAGTCTCTTTACATAATCCTGATGGTCATCTGTATCTCTTCTTTAGAAAAATTTAACTAGCTTTTTCAGTTACTGAGTTGTTTGTATTTCTTATATTTTGAGCATTAAGCCTTTTCCAGAGATATGAAGATGTGCATTATGGTTAATTTTAGGTATTAACTTGACTGGGTTAAGGGATATCTAGACATCTGATAAAGCATTATTTCCAGGTATGAAATAAGAGTGCTTCTGGAGAAGATTTGCATATGAGAAGGTAGACTGAGTTGGGAAGATCCACCTTCATTGAGTCTCTCTCTCTCTCTCTCTCCCTCTGTGTGTGTGTGTGTGTGTGTGTGTGTGTGTTTGTATATGTGCATTCTTTTTTTCCAGAAAACCCTGATTTGTAAGACCCATCAGTGAAATCACAGATATAGAAGGAGAACAGAGAAAGGGACTGAAAAGAGTTTGGTAAAAAGATTTCTTTGAAGAGAGAAATTATTTTGCCATGAGTCCCAGCTCTCCCTTTAGGGAAGGGTTTGGGCTATTAATTTCCACCCCAAGCAAAGTGCCATTGGCCCAGTGCCTATCTTTGATAATTGTGATGTGGATGATAGACTGAGGTCTGACACTCAACCACTTCCCCATGGAAAGTTACAGGATAGCAGAAGGGCTGACTAAACCAACTGCTTCTGTGGCTATCCTTGGAAAGGCTCTGGGCAATGAATGGATTGAGCTTGATCTCCAAGTCCAGGCATGAGATGAGTGATGGCTCCCCATAGATCAAATGTAAACAGGTAGAGAAAATGAGTTTTTATGCCCATTAAAGCCACCTGGAGGGGAGAAGAGATCACAAGAAGAGACTTAGTACCTCATATGGACAGACTAAGGGAAAGGATGACAGGAAATCACCCAAAGGAAAGATACTTCTTCAGTAAAGAGAACTGGAGGAAAGAGACACCTGGCAGGGCATCTCCGAAAGCCCACAAAGGATAAAGAGGAATCAGTGATCATCTATCAGACCTGACCAGGGATGCTACCTTCAGCCACTTCCTGGGCCTATAGAGCCAGAAGCCACAAGCTAAGAAGGAACCTTGCAATGCTGGTGACTTTCTGTCCCTCCTGAGCTTCTAGTTCCTGAGGTAGGAATTAGGGGCTGGGACCAGGTAGAGGGTAGGGAGCTGAAGGACCACACCCCTCACCCACTGAGGACCTCTGGAGAGAAACAGGCCTATATGAAATAGAAGAGGAAATAAAAACATCAGGTAGGACTGGAGTTTTAGTAACATTAACCTGGACATTCCCCCTTGTAAAGCAAATCTCTGGTTATGACTTAAAGTAATGCCAGGATGATCTATTACTTAAGATTGAGTAGAAAAAGCACAGGTTGGGTATTTCAACTAAGATTAGGGGGAGATTACTCCCCACTGAACAAAGTTTAAGGAAGCAGTAAGAGTTTCTATGATGACAATCTACACGTCCTGCTCGCACAGCCTGCCAGCCACATTTGCTCGCCCAGCTGGTGTAACTCTTGTGATAACCGGCCTCGGATCTCATACTGTGTGAATCACAAGTGATGAGATGATTGCTTTTGCTTTTGGATAGTCCCCAAAGAGGAAAATGCCACCCATGTGTCTTGGAGAGCAGAAATTTGGTCAAATGCTAAGAACAGAATCCAGACCAGTAGCAGAGGGAAGGGCCTCTAGACTTCATCACTTTTTATATCTCCTTTCATTCTTTGTTAACTTACACCAGAACAAAGTCATACCAATGTCATAAATGAGATAGATTTTTTCTAATAGAGCAGAAAGTTAGAGTCACCAAATTTCAGAACAACACCAGACTTCTTTTATTCTTCTCATCAGTGTTCCATCACAGAAGTTGTGATAGCTTTTTACCGTGAAGTATTGGGGACGGAACCCAGCGTTTTGTGTACATCAGGAAGTGCTCTGCCACTGAACTATATTCCCTGTCCCCCCACAAGGCTCGGGACACCCAAAGAAAAGGGAGGCGGAAGCTAAGACCTAAGGTGACTTGTTGTACAGGGTAAGAGAGGGCAGACGGAAGAGAAGACCTAGCTCAGTGTCAAAGCACCAGAGTGTCAAGGGGAAAAAAAGAAGAGAAAGCCCAAGAAGGGCTGATGGCCAGGTGTCATGGCACACACCTGTAATCCCAGCTACTGGGGTTGAGGGATGTGCTGAGGCAGACAGATTGCAGTTCGAGGCCAGGTTGGGCAACTTAGCAACTTAGCAAGACGCTATCTCAAAATTTTAAAATAGAGTTCATAGTGGAGAAAAGAGACAGTGTCACTCTAAGGCACTCAACCACGTTATTGGCTGTGTGGCTGCATGGCCAGGTAACAAACCCCCATGGGAATACAACCGCAACAAGACAGCAAATGGGTAAAATATAGAAGTAAGGCAAGCTAGAATAAGAAGCGAAGCCTAGCTCTACCTCAGCACTGTTTGAAGACAGTGCCATTTTGTAAAATGCCTGGAATCACCCAGGGCTAACCCTGGAGGTGGAAGCCTACTTATTGCTCACCCTAGCTACAACGACTGCAGTGTATGGGGAACCCAGTGGATTCCTGCTGGAATGTGGGACCAGGAGACTGAGATATTCATGAAAGGGAGGGTCTTCCTGATCCTGGGTGCTGTGGGAATGTGAGCCAGACAGCACCACAAAGGAACAGGGCGGAACTAGAAGTCAAGATCACCAACCCCGACAGCCCAGGCTTGGGCCCGTATCTGCACAACAGAGAGCACTGAGGCAGCCAAATCCAGAGAGAGACTCAAGGGAGGGAGGCAGAGACAGAACTGCTGAACACTGGGGGTGGTGACAGATGATCTGGTTGAGGCTTTTGTCTACCCCACCCCACCCTCCACCCCACACACACACATCCCTCGCTCTGCATTGTATATGGTGAGAACTGCAACCCAGAGAGAAATCTGGAGAACTGGGGCAGCTGGTTTGGTGTGCATCAGGGGTGGAGCAAGAACACCCATTGGCAATAGCTGGGGCTGCCCCTTTTCTGACCCCCAAACTCACTTAGGTCACAGGCCAGAGGGAGTTTGAAGAAACTGCATCATAACCAGAAGTCCACCATAGCTGGAGGCCCAGAGTGACAATGACTGGACAGAAGGAAGGGGTAGAGCTTGTCATGCAGGCCTGGCCAGTGCACAGCCTGGGAACGCCAGACAGAGACCAGCCAGAGAGGGCAGAGCCTGCCACAGGCGATGGTATGGGCAGGGGCTGGGGCCTGAGCTGAGGCACCAGAGAGTGGCTCCCCAGAGTCTCTGAATGTGGTGATCTAAAGAGAGCAGCATTGACAAACTCCTCTGGGATATTCACGCTAACCAACAGAACAGCACAATCGATATATAAATAATTTATATATAATATATATCAATATATATATAATATTTTTCAGTCTTTTCCTACTTCTTTGATTCTTTGCTTGTATATTGGTATTTTTTAATATAATTAACTGTACTTCCAAAACTAATATATAAATTTAATGCAATCATGATCAAAATAGCAGCATTATTCCTCACAGAACTAGAGAAAACAGTCCTAAAATCCATATAGAACCAGAAGAGATCTAGGACAGTGAAACCAATCCTACAGGAGCCATAACAATGCTGAATTTCAAGTTATACTACAAAGTCACAGTGATAAAGACACCGTGATACCGGGGGGGGGGGAAGACATGTGGATCTATGGAACAGAATAGAGCATGCAAACACAACACCAGTCACATTCAGCTACCTGATCTTTGACAAGGGGACATGCTGAGGGAAAGATAGCCTCTTTAACAAATGGTGCTGGGAAAACTGGCTATCCACATGCCTAAGATTAAACCTAGATCTGTAGCTCTCACCATGTATTAAACAAAAATCAAAATAGATCAAAGATCTAAATATTAAAACAGAAACACTTAACCTACTGGAAGACAAAATAGGTAAAGCTCTTGAAGATACAGGTGTAGGCAAGGATTTTCTGAATAGAACCCCAGTTGCACAAGAAGTAATACCAAGAATTGACAAATGGAAGATCAAATTAAAAAGCTTCTACACAGCAAAGGAAACAACCAACAGAGTGAAAAGACAACATACAGAATGGGAAAAAGTTTTGTCAGCTATTTATCAGACAGAGGACTAATATCTAGAATATATGAAGAACCCTAAAACAATTAGACCCCCAAAATAAAAGATCCAATCAAAAAAATAGGCAACTGAAATGAATAGGCAGTTGTCAGAAGAAGTAAAAATGACCAATAAATACATGAAAAAATGTTCATCATTGCTAGCCATTAGAGAAATTCAAATTAAAATATTGACATTCCATCTTACTCTAGCAAGAATGGCTATCATCAAGAAATGAAATAATAACAAATCCTGGCAAAGCTGAGGGGAAACAGGAACTCTTCTGCATTGTTGGTGGGAATGTGAACTAGTACAACCACTGTGGAAATCAACATGGAGACTCCTCAAAAAACTACAACTACAAATCCATTTCACCCAGCCATTCCCCTACTAGGTATCTCCCCAAAAGAGTTAGACATCATATTATAGTGATACATGTATACCCGTGTTGGAAGTAGTACAATTCACAATAGCTAAATCTTGGAAGAAGCCTATATGTCCAACAGTTGAATGGATTTATACACAATGGGTACCACTGTGCTATAAAGAAGGATAAAAAGGAGTAATTTTTAGGAAAATCGATGCACCTTGACACCATAATGTTAAGTGAAATAAATCAGATGCACAAGTTTAAATAAATATCACATGGTATCTTTTATATAAGAAACTCAAATATAAATAAAAAGCAAAATAAAAGATAGATAATAGCAGAACAATACTCCAAGTAGTTGGAGAAGGAAAAAATGCTATTCTAATTTCTGACAAAGTTGAGTTCTAACCAAAACTAATCAGAAGAGACAAAAACATCATTATATATTGGGTTATGGGGACAACTCACAAGAAGAGATAAGTATAAATAGTTATGCACTGAACATAGGCACATTCAATTTCATAAAACAAGTACTATTTGGCATAAAAGGACAGATAGACACCAAAACAATCAGAGTGAGGGACTTCAATACCCCACTCCCACAAATAGACAAGTCAACAAGATAAAAAAGAAATATCAGAGTTAAACTATACCATAGAACAAATGGATTTAACAATATATTCACAGTGTTACATAGTGTTTCATCCAACAACAACAAACTACACATTCTTCTTAGCAATTTGTAACTTTCTCCAAAGCAGATCATATTTTAGGTTTTAAAGCATGTAGAAATAAATACAAAATAACTGAATAATCTCTTGGATCCTGTCACATCATAAGGGAATGAAACTAGAAATCATCAGTAAAAGTAATCACAGAAACTATGCAAGCACATGAAAATTGAATAATACACTCTTAAACAAAGGGTCACAGGTAAAATCAAGAAAGAAATTTTCAAATTCCTAAAATCAAATTACAATGGTAGTGGAACATATTAGAATCTGTGGGACACAATGAAAGCAATTCTAAGAGGGAAGTTTATATCTGTGAACAACTACATTAGAAAAGCAGCAATCCTAAATAAATAACCTAAGAATGTATCTCAATATCCTAGAAAAAACAAGAGTAATTAAAACCTAAAACCAGTAGAAGGAAAGAAATCATAAAGATCACAGAGGAAATCAGTGAAATTTAGACTTAAAAAAATACAAAGGATCAACAAATCAAAGAGTTGGTTTTTTTTGTTTTTTTGTTTTTTTTTTTTTTTGTGGGTACCAGGGGGTCGACCTCAGGACCTCGCGCGCCAACAGGCACCCGTGCCGCTGAGCGATATCACCAGCCCCTTTTTCGTATGTGGGATCCAGGAGTCGAACTCGGGCCCTTGCGCTTGCAAGGCAGGCGCTTATGCCGCTGAGCCATCTCACCGGCCCAAAGAGTTGGTTTTTTGAAAGGGAAATAAGATTGATAAATCCTAAGGCAAATGTACTAGAAGGGAGAGAAGATTCACATCAACATAAATAGAAATGAAAAAGGAAAAATTATGACAGACACCACTGAAATTCAGAGGATGATTAGAAACTATTTTGAATATTTATAGTCAAAATAAATTGGAGAATCTGGAAGAAATGGATAAATTTCTAGACACACATGACTTATCAAAATTGAACCAAGAAGATATACAAACCAATAACAGGCAACAAAAGTGATGAAGCAATAAAATTCTAGGAACTAAGAAAAATCTAGAACACATGAACTCGCCACTGATTTTTGCTAGAATTTTGGAGAACTAATATTAACACTCCTAAAACCTTTCCATGTTAATGAAAGGGAAGGAATACTTCCAAACTCATTCCATGATGCCAACATTACCATGATACCAAAACCAGATAAAGAAAGACTCGATAGATGCAAAAATCCTTAATAATATACTTATAAACAGAATTCAACAAATCATTAACAAGATCATGTACCATGGGAAAATCAGCTTCATCCCAGGGATACAAGGATGGTTCAACATGCATAAATAAATAAATGTAATATATCACATAAATAGAATCAAGGATAAAAGTCACATGGTCATCTCAATAAATGCAGAAAAAGCCTTTGACAAAACCCAACAGCCCTTCATGGTAAAGATCCTGATGAAACTGGGCATGGTAGTGCACTTCCATTATTCCAGCACTCGGGAGTTTGAGGATCGCTATGAGTTTGAGGTCAGCCTGGACTACATAGTGAGTTCAAGCCCAGCCTGAACTACACAGTGAGACCCTGTCTCAAAAAACTAAAACATAAAAAAAATTAAAAATCCTGATGAAAATAGGAATAGAAGAACCTTACCTCAAGCTGATAAAAACTGTGTATAACAAATCCACAGCCAACATCATACTGAATGGGGAAGAACTGAAAGCATTTCCTATAAAACCAGGAACAAGACAAGGGGCTCCACGCTCAGCGTTCCTTTTCAATATAGTAGTTGAAACCTTAGCCAGAGCAATCAGGAAAGAGAAAGAAATAAAAGGGATACGAATAGAAAAGGAAGAAGTCAAATTATCCCTATTTGCAGATAGTATAACCCTATATATAGAAGTGCCAGAAAATTCCACAAGAAGACTCTTAGAGCTGATAAATTCAGCATAGTGGTAGGATACAAAGCCAATACACGAAAATCAATAATGTTGCTGTACACCAAAAATGAACCTACCAGAAAGAATTCAGGAAAATAATTTAATTTACTCTAGCTTCAAAAAAGAATTAAATTTTTAGGAATTAACCTAACTAAGGAGGTGAAAGACCTCTACAATGAACACTACAGGATTATGAAGAAAGAGACTGAACATATGAAAATAGAAAGACATCTGCCCTTCCTGGATAAGCAGAATTAATAGTGATACAATGGCCATATTACCAAAAGCAACATAGAGATGTAATGCAATCCCTATTAAAATACCAACAATATTCTTCACTGAATTAGAAAAACAATTCTAAAATGTATATGGATCTAGAAGAGGCTCAGAATATCCAAGGCATTTCTGAGCAAAAAGAGCAAAGTAGTAGGCTTCACAATTCCAGGGTTCAAGTTATACTATAAAGACATAGTAAAAAAAACAACTCAGTATGGCCTCGGCGGAATAGAATGGAAGACACAGAAACAACCCCGTGTACTTTCAACCATCTGATCTTTACCAAAGGGACCAAAAACATACATTGAAGAAAAGATAGCCTCCTTAACAAATGGTGCTGAGAAAAAAGATCGAAACTATGTCCATCTCTCCCACTTTAAAATCAAATCAAAATTTATCAAAGACAGGCATAAAAACAGAAACACTGGAACAACTGGACAATAACTTAGGGGAAACACTTGAAGCTATAGGCACAGGCAAGGACTTCCTGAATGCAACTCCACTAGCACAGTAAGTAATACCAAGAATCAACATGGGGCACATCAAACGAAACAACAGAGTAAAGAGACAACCTACAGAACAGAAAAAAAAAAAAATGCCAGCTACTGTTCTGATAGAGGGTTAATATCTAGAATATATAAAGGACAAAAATATAGCCCCCCAGAAACCATTGACCCAATCAAAAAGGACATTAGCAAGATAGATCGTTCTCGAATGGGAAGGAGAGCAAGAGTTAGGAGGGGGGATGGAGGGGAGGGAAAGGGGGCGAAAAAAGGGAAATAGGGATGTGTTATGTGCATGTACCAACTCCACAGAGGGAATGTAAACATTATATACTGCAAACGTGCTAATAAAAACTTAAAACATTAAAAAATTAAATTAAACAAATAAGAAAGGGCACATGAACTAAATAGATGCTTCTGAAAAGAAGAAGCATGTTTAAGTAGTCACTAAGTATGTGAAAAAAATGTTCATTATCTTAAGCCATTAGGAAAATGCAAATTGAAACAATTCTGGGATTCCACCTTACCCCATTTAGAATGGCTATCATCAAGAAGCACCCCCCCAAAAAAAATCACAAGGATATAGGGATAAAGGAACACTTCTACATTGTTAGTGGAAATGTCAGTTACTACAACTGCTATGGAAATCAGTATGCAGATTTCCCAAAAAACTAAAATAGAAACTTCATTTTACCCAGCCATACCTCCCTAGGTGTATTCTTGACAGAGTTCAAGACCTCATACTCTTGTGATACATGTGTATCAATGTTTATAGCAGCAGAACTCACAATAGTCAAACTGTGGATACAGCCTAAATGCCCATCAACAGATAAAGGGATAAAGAAAATATGGTTCATGTATACACAATGGAATATACTTGACCATAAAGAAGAATGAAATTACATCATTTGCAGGAAAATAGATGAAACTTGAGTTCATAGTTTTAAGTGAAATAAGTCAAATACAGAAAGTTAAATATCTCATAGTTTCTGCTATATAAGAAGCCTAAAAATGAAAGAAAGAAGGGAAAAGAGAGGGAGAGAAAAGAAAAAGAAAGGAAAAGAGAAGAAGAGAAAAGAAAAGGAAAGGAAAGAAAAGAAAAGAAAAGGAAACAAAAGAAAAGATGGAGAGAAAGAGTGATGGTCGGAAACCAAATGGCAGACTTATTGGGGAAGGGTATGGGGTGTGTGTGAAGGAATTGAAAATAATCAAGATAGCCTAAACGGAGCCTCCAATCCCTCTAAATGAATATAACGACAACGTATTACAAACATACACTAATAGAAGGAGGGTGAGGGAGTTGGAAAGGGAGAAGTGGGGAGGGGAGAGGGACATGGAAGGAGAGAGAGAGAATTACAGCTATACGAGAAGACTGATTGGGCTGAGGATATACAAAAAAATCAAAAGTAGAAAGGGCTGGAGCTGTGGTTTAATGGTAGAACACCTCCAGGTTCAATCCCCAGTACCACCAAAAAGAGGGGGGGCAATGGAGAAGTGTCTTAGTCAGCTTTCCTGTTGCTAAGACACAGCACATGATACATGCAACTTAAAAGAAGAAAGGTTTAATTTAGCTCACAGTTTCAGGAGATTCAATCCATGGTCAACAGACTGAAAAAGCTGCTTAGTTCACAATGTCCAGAAGCAGAGCACGGGAGCCATGCCAGAGAGGAAAGAGCCAGGGACCACATACAGTACCCAAGGCCACACTTCCATGACTCACCAGACGTACGCAGGAGTGTGCCTTACTAATCTGCCAGGCATTTCTTAATCCAATGAAGCTGACATATCAGGATTAACAGTGACAAGAAGCAAAGTATTCCACAGGCCACCAGTCACCTTGCTTTGGGCAGCTTTTCCTGAGGGAAGAGCCTTGTGTATAGGGAGAACAGACACCAACTGCAACCCGTTGGAGCTGTTTGTGGCCTGTTATCTTTTCCATCCCGGACTTTGATTACTCATACTCAAGACAGAGTAAAATAGCAATGCCTTGTAACCCAAATCACTTTCTGAAACTGACAATAAGATAAGCTTCCTTTCACCGCAAAAAGACAAATCATTTATAAAGTCACGCTATCATTGCAGTCTGATCAGGATGGCTTTAAATTTATGCATGCGCATTTCTTGCTGAAGGTGTTATTTAATAAGGCTTAGAGTAAAACTGAAAGCGAAAGCATAGTGAGTTTTATGTTCCTGACTAAAGAGATAAATTTTGTAGTTGTTTCTCAGGTAACTAAACTTTGCTGCCTGACTTAGATTTTTATGTATTTAATTTGCCCTTATAACTGAATTTTGGGTAAAGTTCCATAACTGCTTTAAAATATGAGCTTTATCAGAGTGTGAAAACTGAGAATGCAGTAATATTTTCTTCTTATTAACTCATCGCACAACGCAAAGGCTGGGAATGGAGACTTAGAACACCTGGGAACAAACTGGAAGAGTGAAGGCCAAGTACAGTAACTGTCTGTCTTCATGACCCTGAAAATAACTGTGCTTCTACAAAAAAGAATGATTCCTTCATCCTTGAAATTCTCTGGTTTTAGAGTCAAACCACTCTAGTTCACTTCAAAAAGAAAAACCAAGGTCGTCTTTTGTATTAGGATTTTCAGAGGCTCTCTTCTTCACTGGTTGGTTTTCTTGTTGTTTTAAGGTTTTTGCAGTTTTGTTTTTGTTTTTGGAAGTAGGGGTTTGCTTTTTAATCCCAATTAACAAGATATCTTTGGAGCAGGTTGGTAAACAAGTGCTACACATCTCCGCTTATAAGAAGAAACTGTAGGTTTGAGGAAGCTACAGTCCATTCTTCAGGCTGTCTCAAATTCCGGAGAATTAGATTAAGTCATCATCAAGCATCGTCATTCATCTCTACTTTCCCAAGTAAGATCTGATGTGTAACCTGGGTAAGCAAATAACTGAGCAATACAATGCAGAATGTATAAAAACCACAGCAGTACAAAATTCCTGAGGTCAGAGGAGCTTCGCAAGCTTGACCTAACTAAACAAATGAGTAACTTCGAAGTTAAGTCTATCTGATTTTTGTCCTTAGGCGCAACAGAAGCAACTCAGAAATTTTTCCTCATTGATAAAATACTGAAAATAACATCTACTCCATAAGATTAAATGAGAGAAGGGAGGTACCTCGCACGTAGTAGGTCCTCTGTAAATACTGGTCTCTGCTGCCCACAGGGCCACATCCTAGGATACACAGCCCTCTACGCTTAACGAAGAAGAGATGACAAGGTCATTTTAGTGTCACTCAGCCTAGAGCTCACGCCGCAGTCATGTGCCTCTTCTCTGTGCAGCAGTTAGTTGCACCTCCCTGTTAAACCTGCCAGCAGCAGGACTGGGGATGCACACCCCTAATCCCAGCACGCTGGGAGTCTGAGGCAGAAGCAGGGGACGTTCAAGCCCAGCCTGGGTAACTTAGTGACTTAGTAAGACCCTGACTTACTTTTTTAAAGGCTGAGGATTTAGCTTAGTGAAAAGGCCCTGAGTTCAGTCACAGTACCAGAGAGAGGGAGACAGAGACAGAGACAGAGACAGACAGAGACAGACAGAGAGACAGAGAGAGATCACATCCAGCTCCTTGTCCTGGTCAGGGAACCAAAGATGTTGCATCTGGGGGATGAACATCACTGCTCTGCTGTCCGAGGAGCCCACCGGGATCGTAAACTCAGCCCCAATAAAAAATTAGAGGGACAAAATTTAACAAAAGGAAGTCACTTCATTCGTAAAGAGAAAAAGGAAGGGAGAGGAAAGCAGAAGATAGTAGTTACTCTGGTGAGAAAGAATCAGAGCAGGGGGCTCTGGAAAGATGGAGGAGCTTGGGCCCTTGTTCCCAGCTGTTTTGGGGGGCAGGGGCGGCGGAGACCCTTTCCACCCAACTGGAATTTGCCGTAACTGGACTGGCTTCCGGGCACCGCTGCTTAATGTCTTCTTCTGGTGGTCTACGCCTAGCTTCCTTCGGTCTGTTTGTTTACCATCCTGACCCACCTTTTAAGGCCTTATCTTTGGAGTGGGTGGCCGGTCGGTAAGGGGTACCTTACTCATGGTTAGGTTAGAGTTAGTAAGGGGCATGTGGCTATGCGTTGTACTCTACAATGACCTAGAGTGAATAATACAGTGACTCTAGAGTGAATACACACGCACATACATACATAAACGTTAGTGCATAGGTGCGAGTACACACTGCCTTAAAGTTAGTCCCCCCGCTGGTTTCTCCTAGATTTTACTGGAGGTGAGGGCGGCTTATTGTTTGTGAACTTGACTTTCTCTCTGTGTCTTGCCTGTCAGCTCTTGCTTTTCATCTCTTGGTACAAGTCCCAAGGTCATTTGGTGCCTTTCTTTATCGGGTTTTTCTCGCTTTCTCTACCCCCATCCTTGACCTGCTTCCAAGAGGAAACTCTCTAATAAAGTTTTTTTAACTCCTTCTAGTCAAGATTAGCTAGAACACCTAACAAGGCCCCTATTCTATTTTTTTCCTGTCTACAGACCTGTGACCAGAGAGAGAGAGAGGAAGAGGAGGAGGGGGGGAGGGGAAGGAGAAGGAGGAGAAGAAAGAGGAGAGGAAGGAGAAGAAGACAGAAAAGGAGAGGAAGAAAAGAGGAAAGGAAAGGAAAGGAAAGGAAAGGAAAGGAAAGGAAAGGAGGGAGGAAACAGCCCTCTGCTGAGCCCCAGAAACTAGGTCAGGAAGAGAGCAAGCCTCCCAAAAGATGACTTTATAATAAAGTAATGGCAACGACAATAACAATATTAATAATAAAAGTGTGTTTTTCCATGGACACCTCAAGTACAGTTTGTAGACAAGAATATCTCCATTAGCTGGGAGCATGTGACAAAAATATAAAACTTCACTATCAACAGTGTAAATTAAGGGGAGCTATTTCTCTTCCTTTTTCAAAGTATCAAATATTTTTAAACTATCAAATGGTGACAAAGACGAAGTAAAATACTCTTGTCAATTACTTGGGGAAATAAGGAGAAGCGAATAGAACTGTGGCTGTCTGGCTCTTCGGAGGAGCAGGTGCTAAGCCCGGACTCGACCCGTGAGAACGTCCCGTCCTCCGAGAGCCACTGCAGAAGAGGCCGAGGAAGGCTGAGCACAGTCTGACCGCGCAGTCGCACTCGCAGCGGAGGGAGGGCTGCGTGACACAGTCTCGGGCTGCCTGGCAGCCTAAGAAGGCCGTGTGAAGGCAGGAGGACCCCCGCAGCCAAGGCGACCCCAGAGGATCCTGTGTCCCCAGCACAGGCTGCTTTAGTATCCTGCCACTCTAGGTCAGGGGCCAGGTGTAGTCCATGGGAAGTGTGGCCCGGGATAAACCTCTGCTCAGTTATGTTCTCAGTCTTTGGAGGACTGAGAGGCACATTCTGGTGACTGCCACAAACCCCCTCTCCCCCACACCTTTTCTTTTTTTCAATATTTTAGATTGAACCCAGGGCCTTCTTCACACTGAGCTGTATCCCCAGCCTGCCTAGGCTGGCCTCAAAGTTGTGAGCCTCCTGCCTCAGCCTCCCATGTGGTTTGAACATGAGCCACCATGCCCAGCTCTCAGTCACTTTTGGGTGAACAAATTTGGCAATGTACATAAATTTTAAAATATTTTACTTTTTTAATCTAGCAAGTCTACCTCTTGAAATATATGCCATGGAAATATCCTAATAGGCGAAAATAAACTGAGTTACAAAGTTGTTCATTTTATGTATTTATAACAGCAATATATTAGAAAGTCAACATCACTTACAGTTCATAGTTGTCAGTTTTTACCTGATACATCTCATTCATTTCAACCGCCTACCCTCTTTAGGCCTTTAAGTATATGAGTTCTGCTACAGTGACCAAAGTGATATTTAAAACAAACAAACAAACAAACAAAAAAAAGCATTGGCTCGCAGACCTTAGTCCTGTTGAACTTCATTGTGACTCTCATACTCAAAAGAATTGATATGTAATCTGGGTGTGGTTCCCAAGGTTGTGTGCAAATGAAAAATTCACCAAATGTGCCCTCAGGATTAAAGCACTTCACACATTTCACTAGGTGAATTTTATTTTTCTATTTTTTTTTATTTTATGGGAAAAAGGTAAAATAAAATTTCATAACAAAATAATAGGAGAATAACAATAGTTAAATACATTACATGTTGTTATCTTTAAAGTAGCTGCTTAAGGCACAAGATATGGGCATAAAAATTTCTCCAATTGATATTAACACAAACCTTCCTTTTTAATGAACTAAAAGACACTAATAGTATAACTGACTTGCATTTTTTCCTTTTTCCCTATTGTCCTTTCCCCTTTCCCCCATCCTACTTCCTTTTTCCTTTTGAACAATGTCTTCCCATTTCACAATATCTATTGTACATTTTATATTTTATTTACTCTTTCAGTTTCTCACACTAGGGAGACAATACCATGTTTACATATGTGAGTCTGATTTATTTCACTTGATGCAACATCAAGTTGCATCCATTTCCCTATAAATGTCTCAAGTTTATCCTTCTTAATGGCTGAGTAGTACTCCATTATATAAAAAAACCACATCTTTTTTACCCATTCCTCTGTTGATGGGCATTTGGGTTGTTTCCAAGATTTAGCTATCACAAATTGTGCTGCTATAAACATGGGTGCACATATATCACTGTCGTTTGATGTTTTTAATTCTTCTGGGAAGATACCCAGAAGGGGAATAGTGGGTCAAATGGGACCTCTAATCCTAGTTTTTTGAGGAATCTCCATACTGATTTCCACAGTGGTTGTACAAGTCTGCACTCTCACCAACAGTGGAGAAGGGTTCCTTTTTCCCCACAGCCCCGCCAGCATTTGTTATTGGTTGATTTCTTGATGATAACCATTCTTTCTTGGGTGTAAGGGAATCTCAGTGTTGTTTTAATTTGCATCCCTCAAATGAACTCACTAGGTGAATTTTAATCTGAACGAAGAAAAAATCAAAGGCACAGCTGCTTAAAATGACAGACTCTGCAACACTAAGTGCCACAATCCTCCCCCAGGACTTGCCTCTCAGACTCACAGCCCACTTATCTTCCTGATGGAGAGCTTTACCAGGTTATAGAGACAACCAACCAACCAGTCCCTGGTTGTGAAGGGTCAGGACAGTGAGAGTGCTCTCTGCCTATACTACCCACCTGACCTTCTCCTCCCTTTGCCCTCACCCCTTCCACTTACCACGATTATTTTCTTCTTTCGTATTTATCCTCAGTGGCCAGCCCTACCTTAGTCCTATCACTATCACTAGTGCTGCCCATTCCAAATCCAGGTATGCACACACCTACCACCACTATCCCCGCCACTTCATGGGAGCTGTTAGTATCTGTCTAGCCTCTGATTTATCATTTTTGCAATTTCTTTTAATTTAATCTAGAAAGTACTTGGGCGATATGATTGGATTTTTACCTCCGATAAACATAAGGATGTTGTAAATTAAATCTTACTATTTAAATTAATGCTACATCTGCCCCCTGAGAAATGACAAAATCAATTTGACTCCAAATGGGAATAAAATCTCACTCATGGTACATGTATTCTGTGGCCCCTGTCAGGACAAAGTACAATTCTGGGTGCAGATATCCAGCATTTGGAATTTAGGAACAAACTGTAACTTTAACTAACTCATAAATCAGGGGTTTACATTCATTTGAGAGTGTAGTGGTGGGTTGCTGACCCCGTTCTTAAACCATGCATTCAATGAACATATATTGTTGGCAAATGTTGTGGGTTACTACTCAGTAACCCCTTCTTCCCTTTCATAACAACAGAAACTTTATTTTATTCTAGGTGGCAGTATGCCTAGGCTCAAACATTAAATCAATATTGGTGCACGTATTTGTTACTATCTTGTTTCACTCTACCAGACACAAATATCCTCATATCTTTTCTCCCTTTGTAGCTAGAAATGGCTATAGGACCCAGGGCTCTATTTTGGATCTGGAATGTACCCCAAATAGCCATGTGCTAAAGGCTTAGTTAGAAATTTTAAAAGGCAGAGCCTGGAGGGGTTGGGTTAGGTCATTGGAGGCATTCTCTGTCTCTGTCTCTGTCTCTGTCCCTTTCTTTGTCTCTGTCTTTGTCTCTCTGTCTGTCTGTCTGTCTCTCTTTCTCTCTCTCTCTCCCCCACCCCATTCTGGCCATGAGGCAAACAGTTTTGCTAAGCCATAAGCTCCCACCATGATGTACTGCCCCCACCCCCAACCAAAGCTTGAAAAGCCATGGACCCAACTAACCATGGGCTGAGACCTCCAAAAATATGACCCAAAAGAGGTGTTTGTCACAGTAATGCAAAGCTGACTCACACGCTGAGTTATGACCATGAGGATATAAGGGAAAGCTTACCAAGGGGCTTCTAAGAAGGCTTTGTTTTTCTGATAAGAGAAACAGATGTAGCTGGTATCATCCTTCCTCCTTTCCCTTCATACAGATGTAATTTATGGAGTTATAGCAGCAATCTCTAGATCGATGGGTTAACAAGCAAGAGGATAAAAGGTCATCACATTGAAGATGGCAGAGAGAAGGTAAGATTACTTCTTGAGATTCAGAAGCATGGGATTAAAGTAGAAGTCCTGGGAGTATTGGGAGTGTTGATTAGTCAGTAAAATAGAGAATCAGTGAAAACTGAATAATAGGAATCACAGTATACTGAGAGTACAGGTAAGGCTCATATTAATTTAGAGCAGATCTGCACTATCATTCAAATTTGCAGTGTAAATTGCTATAACTTTTTTTGGAGAGCAATTTAGCAATATCTATCTGCATTTTAAAAATGCATGGCCCTTTAAACTAGCAATTCCTCTACTAGGAAATTATCTTACAGAAAAACAGTACAAAAAGATATGTGTACAAGCTTATTTATTGCAGCATTGTTTGAAGTAGCAAAAAATTAAAAGCAATTATGTAAAAATTAGGAAAATAAATTAATGTACATACATTCATACAATGAAATACTATGCAGCAATTCAGGAAAGAATAAAGTACATCTAATGACATGGAAAGATGACTGGGAGATATTTTCTTTTGCAGGGGGTACCGGGAATCAAACCCAGGACCTCATGCTTGCCACGCAGGTGCTGCACCACTGAGCTATATCCCTGGCCTTGGGAGATATTCTTAAGGGAAAAAAATAACAATATATGTAATATGATGCCATTTTATTAAAAAATTAGAAACATAGTGTAAACTGCTATATATAAATGTTAGCGGGGCTGGTGAGATGGCTCAGTGGCGTAAGCGCCTGCCTGGCAAGCGCAAGGTTCTGAGCTTGACTCCTGGTACCCACACAAAAAAAAAAAAAAAGAAAAAAAAAATGTTAGTATATACACAGAAGAAAGCCCTAAAGAGAAAAGTCAAACAAATAAAATGGACATAGTGTTTTCTAAAAACTATTATTGGCACAGCAATATTAACCAAAAGCACACAACAAGGATAATCAAGGCTGAAGTTCAGTATGAGTGACCAGAGGATAGAAAAATCACTAATTTAACTAGCTCCAAAACAATGAACCTTCCAGACAAGTTTTGGTAGAGAAAATATGTAAACACCAATGCAAATAGGGAGAAAAGAGAGGAATCAAGAGATTCAAAGTTATTGTCAAGATTTTCTTAAAAAAAGGTTTCAAGATATGTAATCTGAATTTACAGAAGATAAGACTTGAACAATTTTTTTAAAAGTCCACAGAGGGAACATTCTAGTGATTGGCTGGAAGGACACAGTGATGATATAAAAAGTCCTTCCTCATGTGTGTACTGCAGGCTACACTTTTGAACTTGAGGCTAATTCCCTGTTTACCTTAATAGGTGCATTCCATCTTTATTGGTTTTTCTACTTGTTTCTCTCCTTTAAGACAGAATGTTCTTGAAATTTATTCCCCTGCCCCCAAACAACATATAGTTTCACTTGAAATTTCTGAGGGATTTATTGCTAAAATTTATTGCTCAAACAAAATAACAAAAACTATTGATCTTTATTGTTATAATGAACTGCTTCTATCCTTACAGTAGTATTGTTGCATGTATTAATACCTCTCTCATTGATACTGATTGGGAGCTCAGCTGCTAAATGCCAACATGTCCACCTTTTTATTGCCAGTCAAGTATTTAAATTCCCCTTCCACGCATTTTTTCTCTAGTTTTAGCTTCTTTGGTTTGAGTTACAACACTGACACCAGTGAGGAGCATTAGCTTGTAGATGAACTTATTACATTTCAAAGGAAGATCTGCCTCTTCCACCTCAGTCTATTCTCATTTCACTCAAAGACATTTCCTAACTAAGGTTATTGAAGTTGAGAAAAGTACAGTGAGTCACCAATGCGAATGTAGAGGTTTTAGAGAATAAAGGCAAGGAGTTGGGTACAGAAGTGGTCCTGGATGTCAGCTAACAGCAGTGATGAGCTTAAGTGGGTGCAGTCCAGGTCAAAAGAAATATTGCGAGGAGGAGCCGTAGTAGAGACAGTCATCCTTTATTCAGTGGAAAAGTAACCCTGCCCCACAACTGGAGATGAGAGAAAATGACCTCAAATGATGAGGTTTTGAGAAAGGTGATATCAAAAAGTGGGAATTATATGTAACCATCAGAGATTTTATTTGCTAAACACATTAATCAACTCTGGCTAATGTATATAGAAAAAGAATTCATTAAAAGATAGGGCCGAGGATATAGCTCAGTGGCACAGTGCCTGCCTGGCAAGTGCAAGGTTGTGAGTTTGATTCCCGGTACCAAAAAAAAAAGATAATTAGTGGCTCACACAATCTCCAGCAGGGCTAGAACACCTGACTCAGAAGCCATACTGCCAGAAAGTTCTGTCTCACTGCACTGAACGTTGTCAAGAAAATACCAGTGTTGCAGCTGCTGCACATTGTATTTGGCTCACACGACCAACAGCAAGCATTCAGGACATCAGTGCTGGAACTGCCATGGACACCACCAGGGACAATCAGCAAGGATCCCACCTACCCCTGGAACCACTGCTGCTTCCTCGGAGAACTAGATTTACCTTGACCAGCACTCGCCCCACCAAATGGGTTCCTTGTGATCACTGCTTTCAAGTTTCCCTACCTTCCAAGTCAAAGCCCGGTACACACGTGTCTGATTGGTGGAGCCCACACCCTGAATTTACAGGAGGCTGAGAAAGCACCATTCAGCCTTTTGAGCTTCTATACTGGACATTGGTCAAAAAGTAAAGAAACATCATCTGTAGCAGATGTCAAAATTGGACAGTTTGTCTACATCAGTAAAGGAGTTCTGTAAGGTTGAGTGAAAGGCACCCAATCCCACTGAGCAGATCCACCAAGCCCTAAAATAGGTGAGGGGTTAAGCTGGATACGGGGCAAAAGAAATAAGGAAGGAAAAGGTTTTTTCCTAAGAATGTTTATTAAAGGATTTTTTTTTCTGATAAAAGAAAAAAAATGTCCTGAAAATACCAAAAAGTTCAAAGAAGCAAATAAAAATGCTCCATAATCCTCCAAACGCATCATAGGCTATTAACACTTAAACTATTTCCTACATCTTTTTCTACTTATATATAGTCTACACAATGTGTTTTACAATATGATTAGATTCTTATGACTACTTACATTTCGTTCTTTAGATGCATCCTAATTTTTGGCATATTTCACACACTTGTCCCTCAGTATTCATGAGGGATGGGTTCCAGGAGCCCCTGTGGAACCAGAATCTGAGGATGTGCAAGTCCCTTCTATAAAATGGCATAGTGTTGTCATATAACCTGTGCATCTTCTCATGTATACTTTAGATCAGCTCTAGATTACTTACGTTACCTAACATATTGCAAACCCTATGTAAATTGCTGTAATACTGTGTTGCTTAGGCAATAATGACAGGAAGAAAAGTCTGTATACCTTTAACACAGACTCAATTTTTAATATTATTAAACCACAGTTGGCTCAATCTATGGATGCCGAATCCACAGATACAGGGGTTGACTGTATTTTTCCTTAAATTCCTAGAAGTCAAGTAAAGAAGTTAAAAACATAAATATCGACACATTATCTTCTGGCTGCAAAAGGATTGTGCATTTCCAAACTTCAGTGTTGAAATGTTTTGTTTCTCTGAATTTTCACTAATACTATGTGTAATGAAATTTTAAAATCTTCATAAATAAAAGATTATCCCATTTTTATTTTGTATTTATTTCATCATAAAGTTTTGTCTTTTTCCATGTATACATCTAAACTGTCATTTGTTTGTTTCCCATTTTTTCTTTTGAAACTGCATTTCTTTTTTCATTGATTTGTAGTTCATTGTAAGGATGCAAATCGTTTGTCAAGTAGGTTTAAAATGCTTTTTAAAGTTTCCGTTTACTTTGCAAGTTGTTCATACAAATAGAAGTTCTAAGATGTTTATGTAGGCAAATCAATCTTTTTCTTTATGCCATCTACCTTTAGATTAGTGTAGCATCACCTGAAGGTTAATCTTTTTAAAAAACATTACGAGAAATAAGCAGAACATGTTGGCTTGCCCTTCAGTCTTCACTCTCTCAGTCAATGGCCCATTCTTCCAGTTGCTTAGGGAAAAAAAAAAAAAAACCCTAGTATCCAAAGTGATGTCTTCCCCACACCGCCAGCCCTAAGATGTAACTTGAAAATATGTATCCAGAACATGACCACTTATCTCCATCTCCACTCCAAGCACTGTCACTGTTATTTCTGAAGATTCTTGCTCCGCAGCCTATTTACTTATCTCCTCCCTGTTCCTTGCAATTTGTTCTCAACACAGCAACCAAGATAATCTTGTGAAATGAAAATCTAAGCCAGGCAAGATGGCACAAGCCTGTCATCCCAGCTACTCAGGAGGCTAAGCTGGAGGACTGCAAGTTCAAGGATAGCCTGAGCAACTTCAAATTACCCTACTCTTCTGCTCTAACTGCAGTGTGTTCCCATCCCATTCGGAGGAAAAGCCACAGTCGCTACATTGACGAATCTGACACCTGAAGGATCTGACACCAGCTCCTCCCTTCCTGACCCCTAGAATTGGTTTCCACCACTCTCCCTTCTACACCTGATGCCAGCCATACTGGCCCCATCTGATTCCCAACCACACTAAGAACATTCCTGCCTCGAGATCTGTACATAGCCAGTTCCCACTCCCCTAACATCCAACTCCCCCACTCCCTACTCCAACCAAGATCTCGGTTCAAATGCCATCTTTTGTCGGGTGTGGTGATGTGCCTGTAGTCCCAGCTACTAGGAAGCTGAGGTAGGAGGATCACTTGTGTCCACGAGTTCTGGGCTGCAGTGTGTTATGCCGATCAAGTGTCCGCACTAAATTCAGCATTAATATGGTGACCTCCTGGGAGGCGACCACCAGGTTGCCTAAAGAGGGGTAAATCGGCCCAGATCAGAAACAGAGCAGGTCAAACTCCCATGCTGGTCAGATGCCACCCTTTTTTTTTTTTATTTTGTGGGTACCGGGGGGTCGGCCTCAGGACCTCGCGCTCCAGCAGGCGCCCGTGCCGCTGAGCGATATCACCGGCCCCTTTTTCGTATGTGGGTTCCGGGAGTCGAACTCGGGCCCTCGCACTTGCCAGGCAGGCGCTTAAGCCGCTGAGCCATCTCACCGGTCCCAGATGCCACCTTTTTAAAGACCTTCCCTGAGTACCTTACTTCAAATAACACTAACACCAACCTCACTCTATCCCCAACAACCTGCTTTTCATCTGACTATAGCATTTATTATCATCATGTGTCAATTGCTTGTCTGTCTATTCCTAGAATGAAAGCTCTTTAAAGGCAGGGGATGTACCTTCAACATCCCAGTGAGACTTGGCACTTAGCAGGTAGTTAATGTTTTTAATAAATGTTAGCAAACATCTGTCTTAGGTTCTCTAAAGCAGACTCCAAGGCAAGAGTAAATGTGCGAATGATTTACTTGCAGATGGAAAGGAGTGAGGGATGCAGCCAGATCATAGCCTCAGCCGGCTCCTGAGTGGAGACCCAGCCTACACATTTTACTCAGAGTTAACGTCACTCAGAGGCAAGGGAGCCTTCATGCTCCCTCCCCAGGCAGTCACTGGTCACCCTGAAGGATCCAAACTCCCAGGTGCTCTCCCCTTTCAGCTCCCATAGCTCCATAAAAATCCTCTAAAGAAGGAAATAAATACTGGCCATTAGCAGCAAAGCTATGAAAACTGGTGAGAAGGGTACAAGGTGCCCACTGTAATAATGAATGAATGAATGAAGGAAGGACAGAGGGAGGCAAAAAGGAAGGAAGGAAGGAAATGTTGAAATATATACAGTTTTCAAAGTGGAAACTGTCACACTAATGAAAAGTGGGTGCGTGAAATATCAGTCTGACAGGGCGCCAGTCTGCACTTTCCTGGTCAGTGTGACCACACAGCTTCCTTCTACATCTTTCTTACAAAATGAGTTGCAGGGCCGGTGAGATGGCTCAGCGGCGTAAGCGCCTGCCTGGCAAGCGCGAGGGCCGGAGTTCAACTCCCGGATCCCACAAACGAAAAAAGGGCTGGTGATATTGCTCAGCGGCATGGGCGCCTGCTGGCACGCGAGGTCCTGAGGTTGACCCCCAGTACCCACAAAAAAAAAAGTGAGTTGCAACTGACTAATGCTGGACCACGGAATATTTCTGCTGAGAACAGAACTGGATGAGATGACCAGCACAGCCTGCCATGACCAGTTCTGCTCAAAATCTCGGACACACAACTATCAATTAGAGTTCCATTTCAGCCGAGGGCACGAGTCAGCCGCATCCCCTTTTTCCAACTACAACCCTTTCCTCAAATTCCAACATGCCTCCCTAAGAAAGTATATCAGAATATTTAGAATTATAGAATTACAATTCTTCAAATAACAAGATCCTAGAGACTCTGAGTCACAAAATTTTGGATGAGCCTTGAGCATCTACCATTTTAAAAGCCTCCGAGGCCATTCTGGGTCAAAGTCAGGGTCAGGAACCCAGACTGAGTCTTCCAACTGCTCCTGCAGAGAGTGACTTATTCTAGTCAGAGTTTTCTCCCCTGCTCACACTAAGCAAGGGCACCAAAGGAAAGGATTCCCCTTTAATTTTTAATTACAAAAACTTTAATTAAATAGGAAAGTTGAAAAAATGAATACTGTAAACATGCATATGCTTTCCTACTAGAGTTGGTAATTGCTAAAATTGCTAACTAGACATACCAAATCTAGGTACGTCGCTAGATTTGCTTTATGTACACATATATGTACACACGTATGCATACCATACATACATATATATATCATTTGAAATAAGTTGTGCACAGCTAGATGCTTCGCTCCTAAATATGTCAGCATGACTTTCCTAAAGTAAGAACTGTCTAGATGATAACAATACCAGCATCATACTATATCCGTCCAGCTCTAATCAAGAGACAGAAAGCACAGTTACTTAGTGGGGGAAATTTAATATGAAAAATTATAAAGATACGAAAGGAGAGCAACTGTGACCACGTAAAGAGAACTCTAATCAGTACACTAGAGCAGAGGGAAGGTCTCCAGGACAGGACCATCTTGGAAAAGGGGTTCAAACACAGCTGGCTTCCGACCTCATAGAGAAGGTATGGTTGCAACCAATGGACAGTGAAGAAATTTCCTGCGATTCCCAGACCTAGTCTAGTTTGCAGTCAGTCGGCAAGCGGAAAACAACCTTCCAGGGGCTCCAGGATCCAAGGCTGGAGGACAGGAGTGCAGAGATCAGAACTCCTTTGCAGGCACTTGGTATGGAGCAGTGTCATTGTCAGGAGTCACAATACAGTGGACACAAAGTGTGGACGGGGCCTGCGAGGACTGTGCCCTCTGGGTGTGCAGCTAAGGCAATGTGCCACCAGATGTCCCCAGGCTCACACACACTGCCAATCGCTGGACAGCTGGAGCAAAAAAGATCACAACCTTCCCAAACAGCACAAACCCTTCTTCTTGCAATGGCCCTCCTGCGCCCTCTATTGACAAAATTTAGCATCGTGCTTCCTGCCCAGGAGAATCGTTCACAGAATATGGTCCATTGCTGCTGCGGAATACTAAAGAAGGATGTGAAGCTGAGATGATGCTGATAATTGATGCACACAATCAGATTAATAACTTCCTGATAATGGCTAATCCTAGTCCATATTCACATTTCTCCAGTTGTCTCAAAGACATTGTATATAATCTGGGAGTTTTATTTAACCAGGCACCAGTCAGTTATATCTCCTTTTGATTTGGAACAATCCCTCCTGGTGAGTTTATTTTAGTGACATTGTAGAAGAAATTAAGTCAGTGACTTCACAGATTGAGTCACTTTCAAGATTTGCCTGATTTTCTATTGCTGGTGGCAGTTAATTTGTTTTCTGTTCCTTGAATTTCTTGTAAACTGGAAGTTGGATCTAAATGTTTGGTTAGACTCAAGTGTACTGTGTTTTAAAAGAACACTTCATGCACGCCACTGTACCTCATATTGCATCACATTAAGGACACATAGTGTTGGTTTCCCATATTAAGACAAGAAACTTCATCTCATGGTTCAGATAATGATGGCCAGATGTCTCCACTATGAAGACGTAAGTGATCTGTGAGGAGTTACTTTGACACTTTAAGAACATACTGCTTCTCAAAAACCTTTTACCTAATGGTTTTAGAGTCCAATTTGTCATTAGGGGTTGTAAAATGGACATTATCTAATTCGATCTTTCCTTCTATATGTTTTAACTGGCATTTTTCTGTAAAAAGGAACATTCTTTCATAAGCTGGAAATTAACCACACTTTTCCTTAAAAAGAAGAAAAATGTATGATTACCTATTTCCAGAGCAATGGAAATAATATTGCCTGGAGGAGAGGAAGAGCTGTTTTGGAGGAGAGCTTGGGAATGGTTGGTGTGTTCGAGGATAATAGGAGAGCCCAGGTTCCCATGAGACCAGTGGAAGGGGCAGTAGGAGACTGAAGGGAAACCAACACAAGCAATCTGTTTTGTATTTTGTGTGCCATGGAACTGGAGCAGGAACCCCCTGTTTGCCACTTGATTATCTTTCCAGTCACCTCTTGCATATTGGCTGCAGAATGTTGATGTGGAATTCAGAGAAGCAACTATATTTAATTTACAACCAACACAGAATGATTTGAGTGGGTATGAGGCAAAGAAGCTGCCTGGGCTGATGTGTGTGCTAGTGCTGAGAAAATACAACACAGGAAATAAAAAAGGGCATTCTTATGTATTTTTTACTCTTATAAATAATTGTTTTCTTCATAGTTCAATGATTTGATGAAAAAAAGTTTTTGAACTGCCATCTCTTTTAAAATGTGAGATCCCTACCTAAAAAACTAAGGATCTGTCTCTAATTATATGGACTTAACATATTTCCTCAAGGCCAGCATATCTTCTCCATAATTACCTGTTATGGCTCGTATCTAGGTGTCCCCCCAAAGCCTCATGCGATTATAGGTAATGCTTTTTGGAGATGGCTGGATCTAGGGTGTGTGCTGCTGGGATCAAGGATAAAATGCTGGGATTGATTCACCAATGCAATGCTAGGATTAAAGGTGTGAGTGCTTAAGACGGGTAGCCTAGATAAGATACGAGGGACAGAAAGAGCTGCTGTGGTTGTGGCTTGTCCCTTGTTGCTTGCTGTTTGCTGCTTTTGTTGCCTTCCGCTTGCCATGAACTGTTTCTCCTCTGTGATTCCCCTCTGCCATGCCGCCCTGCCTTGGAGCCAGCCGATTATGGACTGAAACCTCTATAAACTGTGAGCCAAAAAATAAACCTTTCCTCCTTTAACTTTGAATGTTGGGTATTTTGTCTCAGCAATGAGAAAAGTAACTAGGACATTACCTTATTCAAGTTTATATCTCAAGAGCTTCACAAAATACATTATCTAAATAGGAAAACAATGTGGTGTCATGTGAAAGAGAATTGGGCTAAAATTTTTTACCTGAACTCTGGTACTAATCAGAAGTATAATCATGCACAAGCTAACCTAACTCAGAATCATCTTCCTCGTCCATAGCGTAAAGATAGTAATTCTCTGGTGTTGAAAGTAAGCATGGATTTTAGGAGCTGAAAAATCTGAGTTTGTTGCCTTAGGTGCCCTCATTCTTGATAGATGATTTTGATAAATAAACTAAAATTCTGAGAACTTCAATTTCTTTTTTTCTTAAGATATAATTTGAAGAATTTTAAAAATGTTTTCATTACAAATTTTAAATCTGGGGAATTTCCTTTTTCCCACCCAGAGAGTTCAGAAATATGAGCTAGGTCATTCATTTTAAATGAGAAAACATTTTAAAACAGTAAGACTTCATCTATAAGCTTTTCCCAACTTCTAAGAGGCAATGCAGTTTTCGGGCAGCCAGAGTACCAGGGTAGAGAAATTGCCTCACCGATCAGAATTTATAACTTAATTCCTACACTTAGAGAAGGGAAGGATAAAATGTATGCGTCCAACAGGGGAAAGACTACTCCCAAATGGTATTCTTGGATGGACCCCACATATTCCACTTGCAATGACACTGAGTTTTTCTTTCTCGCTGGCCTTTCGAATGTTTCCCAGATGCATTGCTATTATGCCCTTTCACTCTTTTCACAGAAGTGAATAAAAACTTTCTTTGAATATATCATGATATTGGAGGTGACCTCTGGTATCTAAACTTACTGGTTCACATGTGACTGAACTTTCAATAAGAATACCCCATGGGCATTCATCTGACTTGACGCTACAAGAAGACAGATGAAAAGGAGCTCAAAGAAATCCAGCAGCCCCGCACTGGCAGAGCAGTCAGTTCCCAGAGGCAGTTCATAAGGCTGGGGTTGCAGGTAATCCACACAAGGCACTTGTCTTACTCTGACCTGGAGCCAGCGTTCAGAACAAACCATAGACCCATCAGCAAAAAAACACATAGGGCCCTCCCAGCACACTCTTCGCTACTTCAGATAAAGACAAAATATTACTGCATTAGTGATTTATTGCCATGTGATCAATTAACCTAGAATTTGCTGGCTTAAAACAATGGTAAACAATTCTTATTTTCAGTTTCTGTGGATCAGCCAGATTTCTGGCTCAGGCCCTCATATAAGGCTGCAAATAAGATATCAATTGGGCTATAGTCACCTGATGATTTGTCTGGGGCTGGAGAACACAATTTTCACCCAAAAGCCAAAAAAGAATGAAGTAAATCAGCAGCGCCTTATGTGACCTTTCTGAAAGTCATACCTTGTCACTTCTGCTGCAGTACTCATTAGAAACAAATTATTAAATCCAATTCATGCTCAGGGGAGAAGATTGGCTCCACCTTTTAAAGGAAAGTGTTAATTTCATGGTGGTAGAAAGCACATACCATAAAATCAATCAATTAATTAATTAATTTTGTGGTACTGAGGATTGAATTCAGGACCTTTGCACTGGGCTACATCCACAGCCACTTTTTATTGTTTATTTGGGGACAGGTTGTCACACTGCACAAGCTGGGCCTCAACTTTCAGCCCTTCTGCCTCAGGCTCTGTGTTTAGATCTGTATGTCCTCCTAAAGGCTCGTGGGCTCACAGACAAGGATGTGGGAGATGATCAGACTATGGGGGCGCTATAGCTGACCTGCTGGTAGGAAATGGGGCTGGTCAGAGGTGGGTCACTGGGCGCAGGACCTGGAAGGGTATATCTCCTTCCCCAGCACTTCCTCTCACTCTCTGCTTGTTGGCTGCCATGACACAAGCAGCTTTCCTCTGCCCAGGTCCTTCCACCTTGTTGCTTCTGCCTGAAACTGGCTGACCATAAAAGCTCTGAGACTTCTGAAACTGTGACCCAAAATAAACCTCTCCTCCTTTAAACTGTGAGTCCCGGGTATTGTGTTTTAGTAATAAGAAAGTGACTAAGATAGTATTCCAGAGTGAAAATTTAACATCTTAACCATTTTAAGTGTATAGTTCAATAATGCTAAGTATTATTTGTTGTACAAATAATCTCTAGAATTTTTTCATCTTGCAAAATGAAACTATATATCCATTTAAAAACTCCCCATCTTCCCTTCAACCACTCTCTAGCAACAACCATTCTGCTTTCTGTTTCTATGAATTGCCTTATTTTAGTTACCTTATATGTGTGGAACCGTAGAATAGCTATCCTTCTGGAGGTGGCCCATTTCACTTAAGATAATGCCCTCAAGGTTCAACCACATTGTAGCGTATGTCACGATTTCCTTCCTGTTTAGGAGGAACACTATTCCATCGTATGTATTGCCCACATTTTGTGTATGCATTCATCTGGTGATGGACATTTGGATTGCCGCCATCTCTTGGCTGATGTGAATGGTGCTTCGTGAACATGGGAGTACAAATTATCTCTTTAAGAGACTGCTTTTGATTCTTTTGATTATTACTTTTAATTCTGTTTTCCTACTTTTATTTGTTCTTCTTTTAATTTGTTGAGGAACCTCCACACTCTTTTCTATAGGGTCTATACCATTTTACATTCCTACTGGAGTGCACGCATTTCAGTTTCTCCTTAACAACACTTGTTGTTTTCTGTTTGCTTTTTAATATAGTGGCTACCATAATGGATGGGAGCCAATATCTCGTAATTTTGATTTATACTTCTCTAATGATTAATAAGGTTGAATGTCTTTTCATGTTTGCAGGCTATCTGTATATTATTTTTGGAGATATGTCTATTCAAGTCCTTTGCCCAGGTTGGGCATGTTGACTTACACCTGTAATCCCAGCCACTTAGGAGGCTAAGGCAGGAGGATGGAAAGTTCAAGACTTTGTCTCAAAATAAATATATATTTTTTAAAAGGCTAGAGATGTAGCTCTGTGGTAAAGTATTTGCCAAGCCTATGTGAGACCCTGGATTCAATTCCCAGAAAAAAGTCCTTTGCCTTTTTTTTTTTTTTTTTTTTTTTTTGAGACAGGGTCACGCTATATGGCCTTGAACTCACTAAGTATTCCAGGCTGGCCTTGAACTTGAGGAAATCCTCCTACCTTGGCCTTCCAAGTGATGGGATTATAGGACTAGGATTACAGGGTGCCACTATGCCCAACCCTTTGCCCATCTTTTAAAATCAGGTTATTTTTGCCATGGTAACTGTTGAGCAATGGAGGCACATTTGTAAACTACAACATTGTCTTGAAGGTTGTTGTGAGAACTGAATCCATGTGTGCAGGTCACATTACCCGTCACAGAGTAGTCATTAAAAAACATTATTTGTCCTTAAAGGGTTGTTATGTTAAATAATGTTTTGTTAATAATATATGTAAAGCTGCTTTAAAAATCACAAAGTGCTCTGCAAATGTGAGTTAATGTTCTAAATTTGTATGCAAAATACTTTTTAATTTTTTTATATCTTCCATATTTAAATACATAAATCATTTCATCTATAGACTTCCTTCTGTTTTTAACTATAATCCCTTTCTTCTATTTTATTTCATTTTATCCAAAAAAGCAGCCAAAATACAATGAGTAAAGGAGTAGAAACAATAACTAGTTTTTCTAAAGCAAAGCCAAAATAAGATCTATTTAAAAATAAAATAAAATGTGAAGAAAAGTTGTAGCAGATTACACTATTGCAAAATCCTTGGAGAACCAGAATTGCTGTTCCTTCGGAGAATATGAGTGATGTTGAAAGATTAATAACGTTTGGATAACATTAATTACAGTGATGTTATAAACTCTAGTATTCCAGTTGCCATAACAACCCGCTATATGTTGGTTTTCTAATGACATTTCAAACAAGTGCTGAGGCGACTGCATCACTTCAGAACTTAGACTGCTGTCACTCAGCGATTTTTAAATTGAATTATTTTGTTCTTAAAGAGTCAGAATATGTCACTGTCTTCAAAAATATTCTCAAAATTATAGGGAGGAAACAGTACACATTCCTATACAATTATAGAGTGCTCAAGAAAAAGAAATATATTTTGTTTTTAACACAAAATTAACAGATTTTTTATAGGAAATAGTAGAAAAGAGAGAAGGAAATAGGGAAAATTATGCTTCATGATTTTTAAAGGACTTTGTTCCCTAAGAAAATTACTTGGCAATAAAATTCTTCTTAGAAGAGCTTACTTTTACTGATTATTCTCTCTTCTCTCCATTCTCTTCTGTCCACCTCCCTTTTTTTCCTTCTGATAAATTCTTAGAAGCTATGATTTTCATCAACCTCTTGAAGGAAGTGATAGAAGGTCATTTTCTTCTTACAGCCTTCTGATCTCTCTTCCCTCTGTTGGCCAACCTACTCCCTTCTTCCAGACACTGCCCAATGGATATAATGAGAGAAAGAGCACTGGCCCCTGGCTTTTATCACATTGGATTTTCACATTCCCAGGAGAATGTGTTAGGTACATATTGTGCCACTGACAAAAAACAAATCACAGTGACAGACATGCTCCTAGGTTCTTGCTCAGCCCACAACCCACTCGCTCCTGCTATATGGGGGCACCCCTCCCCACCCAGGCACCCATAAATATGAATCCCTGATTAAATCAGAAGGGAGTATCAGAACCAACGCATCCAAGGTAAGTGACTTGGACAGTCTCTTCCTCCCCCCCTTCTCTTTCCCCTCCTCTTCTTTCTCACCTGCTACAAATTGAGGCAAAGTGAAAGCTGGCTGTACACAATGACTGTAGGGCAGAATGGTGGTGCTCTTTAGCCAAACTTTGTGTTACAGGACTCTGAAGAGAAAGCAGTATCTCAGCCCATACAGTGCATCGCAAGCAACGGAGCTGGCATCACTCCGTGCTCTATAAACCCTGGACCCAGTACTCTGCCTTCTTAAGCAAGTCTGGGTCTGTCCTTTCACCAGGTGTACTACTGGAACTCTTTCAACACTTTCTCTTCTCCTTTTGTCTCTATTCTTGGAACTTTCTTTACCCCATTCGACTTATCCAAGGGCTTTGATTGTGACCTTCCAAAGTTCACACTGAATTCTTCAGCGGCTTCCCAGGGACCGGTGGGGTAATTAATCCAGCCCAGGCTTCTGTTGACCCAGAACCACTGCAGGACCAAGACCATAGCTCAGAAAGTAGCTGACAGATCTTTATATTATGACATCGGCTGGAATTGACAAATGTCAAAAGCATTCATCTCATTCCTCACCCACTAACTCCCTTCCCTTCAAGTCGTCTCTGGATGTTCTGTGTAATTTACCTGACTTTGTGGGAACAGACATGAAGGTAAAGCAGCAGCCTGTGTCTGCTTTATTCTATTTGCCACCCATGAGGTCCCTTTCCACCTTTTCCACCCTATTCTCTGCCAGGGGACACTAAACTCCATGGGTTTCATCAATGGATTTCAAGCCCTTTGACCTCCAGTTGGTTGCCGTCAATAAGGAATCTCTGCCAGGAGATAAGCGGGAAGGAAGGGTAGGATGAGGCCTCTGCCTCTTTCCCTGCAGAACTGTCTTTTTCCTACAGAACAGGATTCCCTCCGTCCAGGTTCCGGTAACCAAGTCTTCCCTGTGTCTTTTCCAGCCCAGCAGCAGTAATTGAACCCAGCTGTACTCACAATCTTTGATGGAGTCCTGACGCACCACACACCTCTGGAAAGAGTTCCTTTATTGAGCCTTCCCCACCTTATACTAATGTAGATGGTCCCTCAGTTTCCTGCTCGGATCCTGACACAAGAGTCCCTAAGTAGTTTGGTCCACCTTACTACCTATTCTAGGTGGATTTCGTCCTACCTCCCGCACCCTCAGGATGGTCTTCCCCAAAACACACCCACACAACCCCAAGATTCCCTCTCCATGCCTGAACAAAATGAGGAGATAGGAGTAAGTTTGACTGTTATGGCTTATATCTAGATGTCCCCCCACAGCCTCATGTACTCCTAGGTGGAGCTTTTGGGTATAATTGAATCATGGGTGTGTGATTTCTCAAAAACTAGAAAAGTGGACCCTTTTAAAATGGTACTTTGTAAAAATAACACAAGGCTAAAAGCACACTGAAATTTTTATTATTGACTTCAAAAACTGACTAAAGATTCAAATATTTTTTGCAAAAATTATTATCTGCAGAAACTGACCCAAGAAAAGTAGACTTGTTAGAAAATGCTCACAAAAGAAGACAAGGTTGCCAGAGCTAAAATTGGGGAAATTCAATATACTGTAGGCATAAAATGTAATCATTGAATAAAATCTAAATTATTTCAATAAAATTATTTAACCACACAGTAAGAAATACGATCAAATAATTAACGCAAAAAATTATTTCCAGAAAATAATTTCTTGATGATATTCTCAGCAATGTTGGAATAATTCTAATGAAACGTTTGTTTCATTTGTTCGATATAATTCAATAATATCTTCAGGGTCAGAATAATTCTAAGAGGGAAATATCCTGTGCAGGATTTCTCAGGCAGCACCCACTCCAAGGACTTCCATTTTTAACACTTCATCATGGTTGAGGAAATCTAGAAACTCTATCCAGGACCCTAACAACTTGCCTTCACCAAAATTAGATGTACTTGGTGAATGACCTCAGCTAGCTGCTAAAATCAAAGTTTACCAGAAGGCCTGAAATTGCAAAGGGAATTGGCACTTTAAAATCAGCATACACACCCATTAGGATGAGCACTATCCAGAAGTAAGTGTTGACAAGGATGTGAAAAAATGAAACTTTTGTGTACTAGAATGTAAAACAGTGAAGACCCTATAGAAAACAGTGTGGCAATTCCTCAACAAATTAAAGGTAGAACTGCCATATGATCCAGAAATCCCACTTCTAGATATATATCAAAAAAAATTCAAAAGTAGAGATATTTGTATGCCTATGTTCATAGCAGCACTATTCAAAACAGCCAAGAAGTGGAAACAACCAAATGTCCGTCAGCAGATGAATGGATAAACAAAATATGGGATATACGCACAATGGGCTATTGTTTAGCCTTAAAACGTAAGGAAATCCTGACAGATGCTGCAACATGGTTGAACCTTGATGACACTGTGCTAAATGAAGTAAGCTAGTTAGGAAAAGATAAATGCTCTATGATTCCACTCATATGGAGTAACTAAAGTAATCAAATTCATAGAAACAGAAAGAAGAATAGCTGTTACCGGGGAGTGGTTATAAGGGGAAATGGGGAGTTTCTAAATGGGCACTGAGTTGCAGTTTTGCAAGATGAAAATATTTCTGGAGATCTGCTGTACAGAGTGAATGTGCTTAGCACTACTGATCTGCACACCTAAAAAGTATTAAGATGTGTTTTATGCTATATGCTTTTTACCACAATTAAAAATACTTCTTTAAAAACTAAACTACTATGTACAGGTACAAATAGCTTATGATGAATGTGAGCATTATGTATATCAAAAGTGTACCAATAAAATTGATTTTAAAAAATTAAACTACTGTTTTCGCCACAACATTTCCATAATATTATAATTCTATAATATAATATTATAATAAAGCTGATCAAGTCTCGGCCTTTTGACTAAGATCAAGTATAATAAAGCTGAAAAATCCCTGTCCCCCAGTGACATGGTACCTCTTGTGACACTGTAAGACAACGCATTACTCACACGTTGGTGGTGATACTGGTGTAAACACACCTATTGTACTGCCCGTTGTATAAAAGTATAGCATATACCACTATGTACAATATAAATACTTGATGATAATAAAAAGCTACAGTGCTGGTTAATACATTTATTATACTATATTTATTACTTTATGGTGTATTCTTTCCACTTAGAACAAAAAGTTTACTACAAAACATGCTGTATTGGGCCAGCAACAGCCTCCTACATCAAGATCACATCAAGAGCTCACAGTGTTTGGCCTACAGCATCTATGTCTGATAGAGTACCCTCTATCACAGCCACACAACACATCTCTCAGGGTGTCCCCGCCATTAAGCAACAACAGCTGTATGTGAATTTGTAATGGGAAGAATCTGAACAATGCAAGGAAACTGAGCCACGAGCTTATCGGAGTACTTCTCCAACTTTTCCAAGGAATTCCTTCCAGGGTAGATAAAAGTAAATTGAGCTGGTCTGGAGGCCATAGCTCAGAGCAGAAATTTCTCTGAAAACTTGTGCTTTGTCTCTAAATATATGCAAATTTTGCTTACCATTTCATACTCTACCAAGATTTGTTTTCATGTGGAAATAGTATCTTAATTATCATAGAAAGGCAAAGTTCACATTTCTTTGAGTGTGATTCTAGGCCAGGTTCATAAGGTTCCCTGGCTGTTATGTAAATGAGTGCAAAAAAAGAATAAAAAATAAGCCAAGAAAGAAAAAGAAGGCTTAACCTGATTCATAGGTGACAAAACTTTAATTGTTGTAAAAATTTAAAACTTACCCAAATTGCCTATGATAATAAGATCTAACTTATATGTCTATCATGCAGTTTTACATGTCCTCTGCTTACTCGGTATCAATACCTTAGTTGAGAAGAACATGCCAATAGTTAAAGCCACACTGTGTGACCAGAGCCACCAAGGTTCAGGATTCTAAACCTCCACAAAAGGGAAAGTTCTTCTTACCCAGTCCCCTCTCTCAAAACCAGGGGTCCTAAAGAGAAAATTTCTGTCATCATTACCTTGATAAAAGAACGTGGAAATTACAGTTTAGCTGCCAGTCACACTCAGGTCCAGAGTAAACACAGAGCCAGTGGACACCTTCTGCACTTTGACTTCCCAGCGGAACTCCCGCCTATGCTTCAAAACTCCTCTTGGGCCTCCACACCTCTTCACTCCCTGCTCCCCAACCACTTCAGTTAGACTCTTTCTGTGGCAGAGATCAGAGCCAGGCTCAGGTGACCTCAGGTGACGTGCGTGGTTGAAACTAGTGAGGCAATAAGGAAGCACAGGCATCAATCTATGCAGTTATTTTTCCCCCATTTCCATCCCCTTCCTTCAAAAAATGACTCAACATCTATTATGTCCAGGTACAAATTCCATATGATGAATGGGATTGTTATGTACATCTAAACTGTACCAATAAACTTAACTAAAGATTAAAAAAAAAATGTACGTGGTTACCCAGCCTGCTGCATGGAGCCCTGGAACATCATCAGGAAGTGACTGTAGCTTCCCCAAGAAGAAGGACCTTTGGCCCCTTACTCCTATGACAGTATCATGCTTACAATCAATTCCTCTCTTTCTCTCTGTTTGTGCTTCGCCCTTTCAGCAGCTACCTCCTTTTTCCTTTTTTTTTCTAATTCTACTCTGGTTCTGTAGCTTTCTGAGCTTCACACACTGGTAACTGCCTGTAAGACATCATTGGTTGGATCAGTGAGTCACCTCCCCTGCTGGGCGGAGTTCCTACGTTAGGCCTCTGCAGAGCCCGTGGGTAAGCCTAGAGATAATTGCCTTCAGCCAGGTTACAGATTCCTGATCAATTCAGCCATGGTCAATTCTCAGAGTCACATGACACAAAGCTTGGTTATTCGTGTATGGAGAACAGCCTGTGCTACTTTGCTTCAAAAGCAATCTGCACGTGCTTACATGAGTGCATCCAACATAACATAGTATAATTATTTCTCCATAACCCAGTGTCTTGCCAGACAGTAACCCTAAAGCCAGCAACAGCATTTTTTTCTGGGCACCTATAGCACATAGCACAGCTGGTAAATTCTCAACAAAGGTTGTCAAAGTTAATTGAAATAAAGGAGAAATCATAAAAGCTGAATTCAAATTCCAGTTTCGCCATTTCTTTGCTAACTGAACTGAAGATTATTTAATCTTTCTGTACTTCCCTTTCTTCTTATGTGAAAAGATATCATTGCAATAAATATCAGACAGGATGTGGACACACTAACATGGTTGCTCTGTGTGTAAACACATATATTTAAACTCCTCTTTGTGTACACTGCTGCCATGTATTGTAATTATGTCTAAATATATCCTCTCTCCCAATCTGAGGGTACATTTAAAGGACAGGATCTGTGTCTCACTAACTTAGCACTTTTAACCCACTCCACCCCAAACCTCTGCACATCAGAGGTATTTAATGTGAATAAATGGTGTGGAAGGCTAATGGATTTAGAATGTATGTGCTTCCAATCTTCCTATCTTAACATTCTTTAAGAAGTAAAAACAACAGAAAATATGAAGCATTACAAATAACTTAATGGTCAAGCCTATTTTCAGTAACTCCAGATGCCTAACAGTCTTCTAGGAGCCACATGAAAACTGAGCAGCCTGTGGTCCAGTTTTTCAGTGTGTGTCTCCACCTGCTGTATTTACTGGAAAGTGGCTCATGCATTCTTTCTAAGAGTGAGATTCCAAGCATCCCTCCTTGCACAATCGAAGCTGCACCCTGGGCTCTAGCGCACCAGTGCATGTCCTTGGGCACCACTAGAGGGCAGGCAAATGTCTACTTCAGGGCGCTTTCACTCGAGGACAAGCAAGTCTTGAAAAAAGACGTAAACACACCACTTGCTGCTAGGTCTGTTTCGAAGTGGAAAACTACATGTGGGCATGTCCAGATTTGTATTTTGTGTCCCCTTACTGAGTGAGACGATCTCCCAGCTCACCTTTCCTTTTGTTTTCTATTTCCTCCTTCCAGGTCTCTCTCCTTTGGACCATAACAAATAAGCCTTTTTTCCATCACAGGCTTAACCCACAAAAACAAATCAAGATGAGATAACACAAAGAAACACTGCATAATTTTGTTGGTGAAGGTGGACAGTTGACCATGCCGCCTCTCAGCACCTGTTTGTCCTTCCCCTCCCGGCCTTGCTAACACCCTCAGCTCTGTACACAGTCTCTGGTTTCTTTCTGCAAATCCCCCTTCCATCTTGGCAAGGTAGCAAAATATAAAAATTAAGAAAATACATCTTTGAAAAAACTTGATTATTTAAAAATAAATCCCAATGAAACCTCAACTGTCCAATGGGTACTATTGGGCCACCCGTAAATGGCTCTGAACTCTAGCTCACTGCTGCCCTTTTATGTATCCTGAGGACTGCCTTCTACGCACATCACAATTCCCTCATCTGGAATAAAGCAATGTAGCCTAAAGGATCTTCTAATTCAGATATGAGCTCCACTGAATAAGAGAAAACATGGAGGCTAATGGACGGTAGCACCGATGCTCACAGAGCATCTGAGAGCAGCACACAGAAACAAGCCAGCCAGCCACCTGCAAAGCTGAGAGGCTGTTCCAGCAAAGCTGGGTGTAGAAATGGTGCTTCCATGTTGACTCCACTTGGACTGTCAGGGCTCTCAAACATTGGGCTGCCCGCTGTCCTCCTCTCCGGAGAGTCCAGGGAGTAAGGTGTTAAAGCTGTTGAGCAAAGATAAAGGTG
Source organism: Erethizon dorsatum (assembly GCA_028451465.1). Classification (NCBI taxonomy): domain Eukaryota; kingdom Metazoa; phylum Chordata; class Mammalia; order Rodentia; family Erethizontidae; genus Erethizon; species Erethizon dorsatum. The sequence goes on from CM051833.1 coordinate 102,338,262, forward strand.
GTGGCGGTGTGGGAAAACTAGGCATTCCCAACCCCAAGTGAAAAACTAATAAAATTCTAACAAAGCTGGGCGTCGTAGCACATAAATTCCCAGGATCACAAATAAATAAATAAAAGTTTTTACACTTTTGAAAATCTAGTGAGAACTTCCTGTAGCCTCAGAGCAAAGGTTAACAGAATTTCATACCCCCGGAGACTGCGCTGCTGTTCCGCCACAGCTTCCGCGAGCTCTGTGCCTAAGTCAGCGTCTGCTGTTTACGACTTTCGGAAAAGGCCACTATATTTCAATTTCACCTGCACAGCTGCAATTGCTCCAATCTCATAGCATACTAATAATAAGCCAGGCTGTGAGTTCAAGGCCATTATTGCTCTCTAACATTGTAATAGCCAATTAATTACTACTTGTATTTTCAAGCATTTTTTAACCTTAGTACTTCTGAGAGTTTTCTCCAGATAATCACTGGAAGTTTCCACCCCATTTGGTTATTCTCTTAAAACTACTTCTACCTAATCCATTCTGTTATAGGTGAGAAAGATCATTACTTTGCATATAACAAATACATATGAAGAATTTAAAGTACAACACGTACCTGTACTTCAATTTTTTTACATCGGCAATTTCAAATAGCCACCTGAGAGGGTGCTGCTCAATATTTAAATGCTCCTTCTTGGTCTGAGTTTCAAAATGCAGGTTCCTAGGCCTTGGACTCTGAGTCTTCTAAGAAAGAGGGGGATCTGCCTTTTTAACAAATTTCCTGAGCAAATATGATACAAGCTAAGATAGATGACAGCAATTAAACTTTTTAAAAACTGCTCTGAGTTCCCTGAACTCCTTCCACAAGCAGCTTTTGAAAAATAAATCATCCTTGATTAGAAGGAGAGCATGAAGTGGCCACAAAAAGTGTATCCACGCCCAGCCACTCTTCAAAACCTCTATGACCACTGCAATCCCTCAGCCACTACGGCAACCTCCCAACCCATATCCTTGCTTCCATTTCCCTGGACTCAATTCTCCAGCAGCAGCTGGGTGAATTTTTTTTTTTTTAAGATTAATTCTGCTTCTTAGGCTCCTGCTCAGAATCTTTGAATTATCACCCATAACCATCAAAATAAAATCCATATATCATGCAGCAGCTCACATGGTCCTGAGAGAAAAGGCTTCAGTGAGCTTTCCTAGAGCCCTTGGCTGGTTCTTTTGCTCTTCTTCCAACAAACCCCAGGGCCTTTAAGCAAGCTGTTTTGCAGCTTTTCCTCAGATTTGAGGCTGCCCCCTGCTTACTGCTTTTGGATGTCTGTTCATATGTCACCTCTTCAGCGAGTCCTTCCCTCATCACTGCTCATCTGTCCTGTCGAGGTGGCTGGGGGAGTCAGAGCCTTGGGTTCCCAGGGAGAGAGAACTGTAGACCTTTTCATCATCACAAAGCAGAGGCACAGCTTTTGTCTATTGAATGAATTAATGAATAAACTTAAGCTAAATCTAGGAACAAATAGAAAATATTAAATCTAGGTACAAATAGAGACCCACTGTTTTAATTATTCAGTGGCATTTCAACTAAGTTTCCATTTAGAGTTGTATATGGAACCCGGCCAGTTTTACACCACCATGCATTGTGCCAATGACTAAAATGGTGAGTTTTACACAAGGAAAGAGTTTATTCAAGAGACAGCCAGGTGGAGATGGGAGAGTAAGTCTCAAAACCACCTCCCTGAGGATAAGGTTGAGAAATATTTATGGGATAAAGAAGCAGGGTAATTTAAGACACAGTGAAATACGATTGGAGTTGACTTTATCAGCGGTGTGCACACATATAATCTTCTTGGCTCTCCATAGGGTGCATGAGTTCAAAAAGCAGCAGTGTCAGCATGATCTGAGATGGAGCTTTGGGCTTTCCGATGTCTAAACTTCACCCATAGACATTTGTGCAGGGCCAAGTGAAGAGACAGTGGTTGCAACAAAAGTGACCTTCAAGTCCCTAGCAGTTACTTTAGCAACTGCTATCATCATGTCCTACATATCAGGGGTATTAGCTACAGCAAAACTAGTGGGAGGCTAAGAATGTATTGCTCAGCTCTGTGACCTCCAAAATTGTGATTTTAAGCTTAAAGTGAGTAGCAAATGAAGCTATAGAGTTTGGCCAGGTTTTTTTCTCAGTTTCACTGTCATGCACTGGCTAAAGATGTTTTACCCAGTGATGGACCAAATGTACAGCAGTGACCTCATAAAATTATATCACCTAATGAGATTGCAGCCATCTTAGTTTGTGTAAGTACACTTTTTTTTTTTTTTTTGGTGGGTACCGGGGGTCGACCTCAGGACCTCGCGCACCAGCTGGCGCCCGTGCCGCTGAGCAATATCACCGGCCCTTTTTTCATATGTGGGTTCCGGGAGTCAAACTCGGGCCCTTGCGCTTGCCAGGCAGGTGCTTACGCCACTGAGCCATCTCACCCGCCCTGTGTAAGTACACTTTATGATATTTGCACAATGATGAAATCATCCAAGAATGGATCCATGTCATTAAATTACAGGAGACTATACACTCAACTTTCAGTCTACCCTTGTCTTGCCTCTTAGCAATGAGTTCCAATAGGCCTCTGGGAAGAGGCGCACTTTTTTTTATCTACACTGGGGATTGAATCCAAAGCCTTCACACTGAGCTACAGTTTCAGCCTATCTTAGTTACTTCTTGTTCCTGGAACAAAATACCCAATGCCGAAAGTTAAGGGAGGAAAGATTTATTTAGCTCACAGTTTGTACAAGTCCATAATCAGCTAGCTCCAAGGCAAGGTGACATCACAGTGGAGAAACAGTTTATGTCAGGCAGAAAGTAGCAAAGCAACAAGGGAGAAGACAAGCCTCTTTCTGTCCCATATTGTATCCAGTCTACTGGGATTAGGGCGGTGCCAAACCCATCAGTGGATTATTTAGCAATCACCCACCCTTAGTCCTAGCATTGCACCACGAATCACACTCTAGATTCAGCCGCCTCTGAAAAAGCCCCACCTATGAGTGCACAAAGCTTTGGGGGGACACCTAGACACAGCTATAACACAGCCCTTTTTAGTTTTTATTTGAGACAAGTTCTCACTAAGTTGCTAAGTTGCCCAGGCTGGATTTGAATTTGTGATCCTCTTTCCTCAGCCTCCCCAAGTGCTGGGATTAGACATGCGCCACTACGTCCGGCTAGAGACACACTCTTGTGGAAAAACAATTCAAACTTTTCAGGTATGTACTCAATATATCTCATCTTAATTTTTGATTATTTAATAATAACCTTAATATTAATAAAAATTTAAGAAAACAGATTTCAACAAAAATTCCTGGCCCTGTCTAACCCTGGAGCATTAACAGTCTCCTCTTCCCCGTAGTGGACAATGCTTGGTATGTGGCCCTCGTGATCCATACTCCACCCTCGTCTGCCTGCTGACTCAGTGGCCCAGAACACGGACCTTCATGGATTGCATCATATGCGTTCCCTTGGTCTTTGTCTCCTTTGGGTTTTGGCCAATGGGAAGCATCAGCAGGATTGGCAGTGGGTGCCGTCCTCCATCTAAGGACTCAGTTGAGCCAGATGGCCTTCCGCTAAACTAGTCCTCTCTAGGTTTTAGTAGCTGCTCCTTCCCCTTGCCCCTGTGGGCTTGAGTGTGGTAATGGCTCCCTGCAGTTGCTAGCCCTAGGATCTTCCCCGATCCTACCCACAACTTTGTAAATAGCCCTTCATTAATCTTTCTTCAATCACTCCTTTTGGGTAATGCGTTTACTTCCTTGCACAGAGTAACATGGATTATGCGTGTGAGGTTGTCATCTCTTCCTAACGATTATCAGAACCTAAGTTGCTTAAGTGACATTTCAGCCCTTTCCCTTCATCCTCTCCCTCTTTTTCTCATTTCCTGAGCTGTTCTCAGCAATTTCAGCATCACTGGCCTGCGTCTCTGCCACAGCCAGAACTCCCAGAAAGCTTTAACATTCCAAAGCTCTCTACTAAAAGTCTTGGCTTTTATTTTCTTCCAGAATACCATACTTATATTTTAAGCATAGAGAGCTTTAAAAAAGAATCAGCTACTAAAAATTCTTTAAAATGACTCTCCCACAACACCTGTCACCCTATTTATTCTCAACACCCCATAAATGACATTGCTTTGGGCAAGACTGGTTGTGTGAGCATTTACCCAACAAATATCAGCAACTGGGAAGCCCATAAATAGCAGCACAGAGGACAAACAGGATGACTCAGTAAGCCCTCTGAGTCAGACTGGCAGGGGCTGGCCTTCCTTCTTAATTATGGGGCACTAAACCCATCATCTCTGAAGTCATCTCTGAGCCTCATCTAGCCAATGTCATGCATTAATTTCCTTTGAAGATGGGCAGTCCTCCTCCTTCTAGCTAACATTAGAAATTACAGTGCCTGGCTGACAGGGGTGCTGTAAGTTCATAGTATACGTCCTCAGCAATTAGCCCCACCTGCGATTGCCAGGTGTTCATGCTGTTAGCTGGTTCTAGACCTGGCTTAGGCACCTTCAACCTGTGGGACCAGACACATCGCTTCAGCTCACTGAATTTATCTCCTCTATCATGAGGGTAATAAAACATGCCTAGCTACAGGGTCGCCATGAAGATTAAAATCCATTTTGCCCACTACATGACATTCTGGAAAAGGAAAATTATAGAGACAGAAAAAAGGTCAGTTGTTGCCAGGGATTCCGGGATGAATAGATGAAGCACAGAGTATTTTTAAGGCTGTGCGACTAATCTGCATGCCACTGTCTGGGCATTTCTGTGTATAGTGCTATGGGCATTTATCTATGGACTTCACCAAGTGCCTGCAGAACTGTACGACACTGACCAAACCCTAATGTAGACAATAGATTTTATCGGATAATAATGCATCAATGTTGGCTCATCAATTGTAGCAACTATAACACATTTATGGGAACTACTACTAGGAGAGAGGAGGGAAGGAAGGAGATGGATATGTGGAAACTCTGTGTACTTTAGGGGCAATTTTTCTATAAACCAAAAACTGCTGTAGGGGTTGGATTCTTTTTTCAAGACTAGTTTGGATAACATCTATGAGGGTGCTTTTCAAACTCTAAAGAACTAAGTAATTATAAGGCATAACGCCTAAATGTGCTCTGTATCAGAGAAAAGCCCCAAGTAACATTTTAATTACCCGTCTTTATGCCTTCAAAGCTGGCCAAGACTTCCTACCTTCACTGGATAGATTACTGTGGCTGAAATAGATTTCTATAAAAATCTGCCTGAATAGATTTCTACAAAATCCAAGCCGCAGCACAAAGATTCTCCCTTCACACAACTACTGTCTCTTTAAAATTGTCTAGGGAGCGGGGCTTGGTGGCACACGCCTGTAAACCCAGCACTTGGGAGGCTGAGGCAGGAGGATCGCTGCGAGTTCTAGGCCAGCCTGGACTATAGTGAATTCAAGGCCAGCCTGAACTACAAAACGAGACCCTGTCTCAAAAATAAATAAATAAATAAATAAATAAATAAATAAATAAATAAATAAATAAAATTGTCCAGAGAATGTAAATATATAACCTTCCATAGCACCTTTTTTTTCATTCTCTGCCACTCTGTCCTTGCCATGCCCAATATTTAGCAATTATGTTTTATTAAGGTCACACTTTTCAGAGGTGAAAAACTATGAGAAGATTTGAGTCAGGATTAAGGTCAGCTAGGTCACAGAGGAAAATCTTTTCTCCTTTAAGCCAGAGAATCTCTGAAATAGACAGAGCTTCTTGCAGTGCTTTGCTGGGGAACTGGACAGTGGGAAGGTAGCACTTGATGCCAACCATAACCTTATAAGGATTTATAAGGCACAGGGGCAGAAAGAAGACCAGTGGGGTCAAAAATTAGCTATTGTCACACAGTGATGACAGAACAGGGATTCAAACTGAAGACAGAGGAGGGTGGCGAGTGAGATTAGCCAGCTAACTTCAGCCAACTTACGCTTGAATAATGGTGGTCAATTCCATTCCCTCTTGGATAATACATGTATTTCTGATGAGAACTTTCAAAGCTTTTGACAAAGACTTTCACTGTTCTTGCACTATGATTGTTAGAACTCCGTACTAGGAGCTATTCATAGACTTACTGTGACAAAAAAAAATTCTGTGGTGAAATAACTAGGAAATGCTGTACACAGCGGACCCCTCGTGAGCAATTCTGACACACATTCACACATTAGAGGCTCTGGGCTTCTGCTGCTAAGAAAGTGTTCAGCTTCATTGAACTCCGACTTTTCCTGAGTTTACTTGGTCATTGAACATTGCACAGCATGTTTGTTAACAGTTTTTAATACCAGCATAGGGAAAACTGACTTTTAAAAAGAAGTAACTAATAGTGGGAGTTACAGCCACCCTGACGTAATTCTGGAAGATCTATGTTGAGGAAAGGTGCTCATGTCAATAGCTTTCTTACCTAACCACAGGTGAGAATGACATGCTCTCCATGTGATGACATACACGTTGTGTCCACGGTCTATGTTCACAGTTCCCTACAGCTCGGTGTGAGGTCTTGTTATCACTGATTATGTATTGAAAAGACTCTCAGCCAAGAAGCATATAGAAGTTTGCTGTAATACTATCGCAAACTGGAAAACAGAGAAACGGGTGTCTGAAAAGAAAATCAGAACAGAAAACAGGATCTGATGAAATGAAACACAAGCTGTGAATTTGATGTCTCTTGCCTCCCTCCCACTCCCTATGTGAATATGTAGACAGAATCATCTATGTATTTAGAGGTCAATATCCTCAATGAATGGTACTTGAAATTTAAGGCAATTTGAATACCAATGGTACACAGCTATTGCACACAGAACTGGGGGGAAACAGACTATGAGAAAGATATGTTTGCTACACAAAACTGTAAATGAGCATGGAAGCTTGAGTCTTTGGAGTCTAATAGTTGAGTCACTTTTTAAAACCACTCCCAATATCGGACACAAAATATCTTAAGTCACACCCAAATGATCTATCTAAAGAATGTGACTAAAGCAGGAAAGCAGCCACTGGGCTTGCCACAAAGGATGAGAGCATATCCTGTCTGGGGACATGCGTGTCCCTGTGCAGAGAGGAGCCTGCAGCTGTCCGCTCTTGGTGCTGGCCTAGGGGGTGGCAGCACCAGGAAGGAGGCTGCTATGAGCAGAATGGGGCTGGGCTGCCACTCCCTCGGACTCTAAATGAGGATGAAGAATTTCTGAACTACTAGGGGCCTAAACTTAGCCAAGAATAGCAGTAGAAGGGACCAGGGCTTTTTAAGTTTCTTCCATAGCAATCCAGATCAGAACATTATTTCTAAGGAGGCTTTGGTTTCCCTGGAGAACTCTGGTTTCAAAGTGGACTTTCTTGCACAAAGAGGCATCTGATATAATTGATTGTGTGTTAAGTTGGAATACAGGGGAAAATATTAGGCTAGGTCTCAAGCATAAATTGTCACAGGAGAGACGCTTCAAAAGTCAGAGGTGCCTCAATGAACACTAAGGTATCTAGATAAGGAAAATGTCCAGATAGGAAGATCATTGTGCACAGTGGCTAGTAGCATGAGCTTTAAGTGGAATAGACTTGAATTAGAGTCTCAGCCTTACCACTTACTAGTGTATGCAATCTGGGGCAACTAATGAACCTTGCTGAGCCTTAGTTTTCTTAACAGGAAAGTGAAACTGAGAACCTTTTAATCATATGGGGATTAAAGGTAAGAGTACATAAGTACAGTTAGCATTATTCCATGTAAATACTTGACATGCTGTAGTCATTTTAAAGGTCAAATTTCTCTCCGGGATTGGGTTAGAAGATAAGAAAAGAATAGACAAACTAGTAGAGGAAATGGTGAGAGAAGAGAGAAAGTTAAAGACTTTTATGTCTTGATGCAATATCCACGGAGGGCTGAACATATATTTCAGTTGTAGACTGCTTGCCTAGCCTGTGTGAGGAGCTGGTCTCAATTCCCAGCACTGCAAAAAAAAAAAAAAAAAAAAAAGTCCACGGAATTTCAGCACTGTTGTAGGAGGAAAACTGGATTGATTGATCCACTGCCCAAAACGTGACCAGGCATTTACATCCTCAGCATGACACTGAACTGATACAACTAGAAGGTGGAAGGGGAAGCAGGAAGATGGGGTGGGGTTTAATTTGGGGTGAGTAGCTTGCCTTGCAGGAGTTGTTGGGTTTTTGGAAAAGAGTGACAATGTTTTCTGGTCATGAAACAAGCATTTTATGGTCACTCTTTAACGTCCATTGTAGTTCCCAGCAGTCTTCACTTTTATGTGTGCTTGGAAACAGGGTCAGATAAAAAAGGATGAATCCAAGCCCCTTTCCTCCATGCCAGCTGTGCTACTAGAGATGAAGACAGGTGGTCCTTCTCCAGGCAGGGGTGACCCTAATTTCCCAGTCCGCTTCGTTCCTGTGTGCCATTGACACACGCCACTGCAGCGCATTCAACCTGTAGGACTGAAAGGAAAAGCTCAAGGATATTTTTATAAAACACAGTTATGAGATCAACGAAATGGCTTTGAATGCACTAGCTTGCTAATGGGAATTTTTATGAGAGGGAAATAAAAGAGGAACTAGCTCAAATTTCCCTAGACAGATGTTTTAAAGAAATCTGAGCCTTCTAAAATACTACAAAAAGCTTCTCTAAATTCTGAAAAATAAGTAAAATTGTTGTTAGTTAAATGTTTAATGTTTATTATCACCCATGTACTAGTTTAAGAGCAAATTTATGCCACCGTGAAGTCACATTTTCATGTAGTACTATAAGTACATTTTATCAATCATTAGAGTCCCTGGTGTAATTAAAGTAACGTTATAGTATACCCATTTCATAGAAGCTAGAAAACAGTTTTACTATTTTTTATTAGTTTAGAACCTTATATTGTCATGTCTTTTTTAAAATTACATTGTTTGATATTTGACCAAATCATCTGACCAAAGAATATGATCTTTAATTTTTAGATTATTCTCAGGGAAATAAACCCTGCCACTGGGTGTTATGACTCGGTTTCTAAAAAAAATATGGTGAACCAGAAGACTCGTGGCCTTGGAAATGACATTTCTACACATTCAGAAAGTCAGAGCTGAGTTACATCAGCTATTTGTTGAAAGTGTCCCACCAAAATCTGGTAAGTGAAAACAAAAGTCAAATGTTTACTAATTTATATGTACAAAGTGTATCAGATTAATAGATTAGGTCAAAATAAAGAACTACCTATATTGTTCAGAAAAATAATGTTTGTAAAAATGCTATTCTTGGGCCAGTGAGGTGGCTCAGTGGCATAAGTGCCTGCCTGGCAAGCGCGAGGTCCTGAGTTCGACTCCCGGAACCCACATAAAGGAAAAAAAGGGCCTGTGATATCGTTCAGCAGCACAAGCGCTTGCTGGCAAGTGCGAGGTCCTGAGGTCGACTCCCGGTACCCACATAAAAAAAAAAATGCTATTCTTCATCATAACAGGCCACAAGCATTGTAAGACATAAGAGAATTTGGAATCCCAGAACTATAACAAATGGAAGATGGAGGGGGAGCCCAAAATAATGAAAATATTCATTTAGTTTCAGCTGATTCTTAAATGAAAATATGTGTCATAGTGTTTGCTGTCTTTGCTGTCCTCATACTCAATTTTCAGTTCAAAATCATAGCGTTTTTCCATTTGTTTTAGAGGCATCATGCATTTGCTCATATATTTGAGCATTTGCTCATATATCCCCAAACATTCATATTTAGTAGTTTAAAATCCATGTATACCACGTACATTTAGACAATAGCTACTGACTTCCCTCTATAAGAAAGCAAAGGTGCCACAAAGAATGAATTCTCAATCTCAGCACAGCAGTAATTAAAGGAATTTCAGTAGTCTCTGAGAAAAAGGATCACCTCACTTGCTGAGAAAGAACTTATTTTGTACAGCATGAACAATTCTCTGCTGAATTCTAATTCTATCCTCCTTAAAAATAAGTTTGAGCTCTGTCTTTAAAAGCAAACCCAGGAAATAAGTCTGAGGGGACCTGAAATTAGATAAGTTTCAGTCTGCTAGCAGGAATGTTAAATATTAATATTTGTTCCACAATTGATCTCATATTCTTTGAGCCCACAATTAGGTGTCTAAAGCTCTTCCACCACCTCAAATGTCAGTGGCCCCTCAGCAAATCTCAGCATGTGATTGCCTCAAGGGACACAGAAACTCCCAACTTTGGGCTGCAGCAGGAGCCGAAAGTGAGTCCTGGGTGCACTCCAGGAAGGACCCAGCATTTATTATGAGCTCTTTGGAGAATGCACTTGGGTATGAGGAAATGAACGGGATGGAGCCTGAGGGGAGTGGGGGAGAGCACTGAGGATTTTTTTCTCATTTGCAAATTTTCCATCATTGTTTATGTAATACATGCTTCAGTCACTAGGTGTGTGGCAATCCAGTAGATACGCCATCCTCCCTGGGGACCTGTGTCTACGTGTAGAGTTTCAGAGGCTAGGCTGTTTACCTAGGAAGCAACCAAGAATGGTCTTTTAAAAGCTGAAATTCTCCAGAGGGATATTTTTCTCATCCCTTGACTTTTTTACATAATACAGTCAGCCTTTCATATCCATGGGTTCCACATCCAGAGTCAACCAACTGTGGATGGAAAATATTTTCTAAAAATTGCATGTGTTCTGAACAGATACACTTTTTTCTTATCATTATTCCTTAAACAATGCAAGTAACAAACATTTACACTGTATTAGGTCTTATAAATACTCTAGAGATGATTTAAACTGTACAAAAGATGGCACAGGTTACATACAACACTTTATATAAAAGACTGAGCATCCACAGATTTTGGTATCCAAAGGGAGGAATATCAAGGGATGGCTGCATATTCTCCATGGTAATCTTATCCATCGCCCCCATCCACAGTTTCAGTTACTAATGATAATGTCAGCTCCCAGGTCCCTCCACTGAGCATCAATGCTTTATCTCTCACTATGTGATGGACATCTCCATCCTATACAGCTTGTCCTGCAGCCCCTTCACATCCACAATGACCTCACCCCCTTTTCTTTCCCAAACCACTGTTCTTTATCTGTGGCCTCACTGAATAGCACCTCCATCCCACAAAGCTCCTAAGTCAGACGCCAGAATACGAGCTTTGACTTTCTCTCCCTCAGAGCCATCCCTGAGAAAGCCTATCAGTGCCACCTCTTAACTTCTCTAGAATCAGTCTACTGTCATCTGTCTCTACTGTCACCACCTTGATGAAGGAGGCCACCACCATGTCACACCTACATGACATCACATGCTTCTGAACTAGAATTCTTAACATTTTCAAAGACGCTGGAGTTTTCAAACATTCACATCTGGTCTTTCTTACCCTCCTGCTTAAAACCTACTCCCACTGCCCTCAACCTAAAGCCAAACTGTCGTGTAGCATAAAACTTGTTTCTTTATCGATCCCCAGTTTATCACTATTACCTCATCCTTTAAAATTCCATAATCCGGTGGTTCTGGATTATTTGGCATCCCAGGTTCCCTCCTGCCTCTAGGTCTTTCGACACATTTTTGCCTCAGTCTAGAATGCCTGTCCCTTCCACTCCTGAAACACACATGCCTCATCTGGCCAAATATGTGTAGCTTCAGGTCTTAGTTAAAATGGCACCGCTTCCAGAGTAACTTCCTTTTCCCTCCACTCTGCTTAGGTGGTCCTCTCCAAACTTCAACTGCACTCCAATCACAGCACTTCAGCCTCGAATTTCAACACCCTGTTCACTTCTTTTTTTTCCTACACTAAATAATAAACTGTCTAAAAGACAGGGATTTATTCTTGCTCACAGTTGTAAGCCAACACTGAGCTTAATGCCTGGCAAACAATGGGTATTCAGTCATTGCACTAAAATTTATTTCTCCCGTTTTTTCCTCAGGTTTTTTGCTTGTTTTGGTTTGAATTTTTATTTTGGTTTTGGCACTGTTGTTGCTGTTGTTCTTTTCCAGTGCTGGAGGTTGGGGATCAGACCTAGGGTCTTGCATCTGCCAGACAAGTACTCTACCAGTTTTTTCTTAAGTTTCGTGAGCTATGATTGAAAGCAAGAAGAAAACATAAATGAACAAATAGCAAATGAATAAAAGGCTCGGATTGTGAGACCTGGCTACATCTATATTTTAGAATTATGTTTTCTCCAAAGGAATTTTTCCCTACTTTATGTGAGGGGATTAAATGTGTCAGTGTTTCATAGTGTTAGAAAAAGGAGAACTCAATTTTCAGGTAGTGCAGCACCTGAAGAAGTTTGATGTCATCTGTGTTAGAAAATGTCATGTTCCTGGACACTCAGTATTATTCATGAATTACTCTCTCACTGCCAGTGCCAGAAACCCAACTCAATTAACTTGGACTCCCCTCCACTTTCCTAAAAAAAAAAAAAAAAAAAGTGATTAGTTCACGAAACCCCTGAAGTTTGGAAAAACCAATACACCGAAAGGATAGCCATTGACTTAAGTTTCAGAAAAGACTCAAAACCAAGACTCAAAAGCTACAAAACTCTCCATGCCGTCCTGCAACTCTGCTCCCTGTGTGAGCCACACGCGCTCACTGTCTTCTCCACTAGACAGAGAGGACTCTGGATTGTCCGTCTGTGGATTATTTTGGAGGAAAGCTTTAACAATGTGCCAAAAAAAACCCAGTGGATTAAACAAAAAAAAATTTTTTTCTCACAGTTGGGGAGACCAAGTGTCTGAAATCAGGGTGTGAGCAAAGCTAACTTTTCTCTGATGCCTGTAAAGAGAATCCTCCTACCTCCTCTACCTTCGATGTTTGGTGGCAATGCCTGGTGTTCCTTGGCTTGTAGATGCATCACCCAGTCATAGTACCACCTTCTCCCTCTGTGTCTACACATTGTCTTCCTTCTAAACATGTCTGTCTCTGTGTCTAAATTGCCATTTTTTTAAGGATATCAGTCATATTAGATAGAGTCTATCTTAATGACCTCCTTTTAACTTGATTGCCTCTGTAAAGAACCTATTTCCAAATGAGGTCACATTCTGAGGTACTAGAGGTTAGGACTTCAACATATCTTGTGAGGAGAACACAATTCAACCTACAACAACCAAGAAATTTCTAATATTTGCATCTAAAGCTTCGTTTGTGAGAGGAAAAGCTTCAGACTGTGTTACCTAGTTTGTGTGAAGTCCTCACCCTCTGGACCAATCAGCGGAGGTGAAGGCAGCAGAGTTCTTTTTTAAGAACGTGGCTGTTTCAGTGGTATAAATACACACAGGAAAGGCCACTCACAGGAGCGAGGTATTATGCAGTGGTTATGTCCACATGTGGTTATCTTCTAGTGATATAAAGACACAGGTTAATGTAAGAGGATAAAGACACAGACGTCTCAGCAGAATAACTAGAAAACATTCACAAGAAGGAGGAGGAAGTGTTAGAGAAAAGGTCAGGCAAAGTGTATGTGTGGCCTAGGTGAAGAATATGTGTCATTATGTATCAAATGTCTTCTTTAGCATCATAACTGGAAAGCAAGCCAAAGCTTTTGTTCTACTTACCTCTTCTGGGAATGAAAGATGTGTTACTTTGCCTTTTCAGGGTATGTGACCAACCAATTTTCCTTCCTGCATACATTCCACGTTATATTTTGGCTTCTAACTTCTTTCATATTCCAGAGGTAAAAGAATAAATCAGTAAAAATTGTGACAATAATGTAGCACCAGAAATAAAGTGTTTTAGTTTTATTTGTTTGTTTCAGTTTCTTCTCCCATACTGGGCATGAACCCAAGGCCTTCACACTAAGCTACATCCCCAGCACCCCTTTTCTTTTTTTAAATAGGAGGTAACCCCACCCCTGAGGGCTTTAGATGCCATGACAGTTTCTCTAAGGGTCATAAAATGTCAAAAACTACACTCATTCCCTGGAGTCGTACTTCAGACCAACCCCTCAATTCCAGCCCAAAGCTTAAAGCTTAAAACCCTCAACCCTGAGGCCTCTTGGTGCCATGAGCTCTTCTCACTGACCCGCTCCCACACTGTGGAATGTATCTTGTCTTTTCTCTGTTAAATAAATCATTGATTCTACTGCTACTCTTTGGTGTCCAGTTCAGTTCTTTGTTTAGGACATCAAGAACCTGGACAAGACTTCCAACCCAGTAACACAGGGTCCTGCCTAGCCATTAAATTGCCTGAGCTGGGCTTAAATCTGATCCTCCTGTGTCAGCCTCTCAGAGTACTAGGATTACAGATGTGTACCACCATATCTGGCTAATGTTCTTTTTAAATATAAACTATGGGTAAATGGGGGACAAAGGCAACTCAAAATTTCCCTTACTCAAAAGTATGACTATTCAAACTGACAGTGGTATTATTCTAATTGCTAAATTTATTTGCTTCAAAATAAAATTTGGGTGATCTCACCATTAAAATTGTCTTTTAAAGAAATTTTAACTATAAACTATAATACTTGTAAAATATGTACATATATATATATACTTGTTCATTATAGACAATTTGAAAATTTTATTAAAAATTGTTTTAAAAAATCAAGCCAGGCAAAGTGGCACATGCCTATAATCCCAGTGCTCTGAGAGGCTGAGGCAGAAGGATTGTAAATTCAAGCCCAGGCTGGGCAATTTAATGAATTACCGAGATCCTGCCTTATAAAAGGAACTGGAAATATAGATTGGTATGAAGGCCCTCAGTTCAATCCCCAGTACCCCAGAAGGGGAAGGAGAAGGAGGAGAAGGAAAAGGAAGAGAAGAAAAGGGTGGGGGAGGAACAGGAGGGGAGAGAGGAAGAGGAGAAAGGGGAGGAGGAGAAGGAGAAAAAGAAAAAGAAGAAGAAGGGGAAGGAGAAAGAAAAGAGGAAGGGAAGAGGAAGGAGAAGGAGAGGAGGAGGAGGGAGGGGGAAGAAATTTATAAAATTACATAAAAATCACCTATAATCCCACCACTAATCACTGTTAACATCTTGATACCTTTGCTTATTTTCTCTACGCATGCAAATGCATTTTTAATATCACAAGGCTAGAGTCATATTACACAGTTTTATGATCCAGTTGTTTCATTTTCCATTTTCCATTTTATCATGAACATTTCCCCTAGCCACTGAAAATATTTTTAGGGACAACATAGTAGTCTATGGAATACCATAATATATATGATCATTCTTTTATTGTTAGACATGTAGGTTGCTTATTGTAAATCATTTCTTGCTCTAAGGATGTCCCAAATATATGCATGTACAGGACATTGTAAGCTAGCTAATCACCCCGGGAGAGACACAACATTTTCAGCCATTACTAAGCAAATTTCAATTTATTCTATGGAGTCAGCCTCTAAATGAGATGAAATCTAAATCTTCTTAAGGAATTTACCAAAATGTATACTGTTGATAAACATATCTAATTCCTAACTATAGAACTGCGCATGTCTTGAAAAGCATATAACTCAAATTCCTTGCCTCCCTCCAAATCTTTTGGGAATTCCATCCCTTGCTAATAAATATTTATAGAGTCAGAAATATGAGATGGAATTAATATTTGTGTTATTTGTGTTTGGTGGGGTTGGAGGGCTATACTTTCTGTCTCTGTTCCACAGCTGACAATCCAAGTTCTTCTAAGCAATTTAGGAATTATATCTCTAGAAAGAGCCCTGCCTCAGAATTAATTTGTGTAAATTTCATGAAAAGAATGCAGGTCTTACACTCACTGTACCTGGTTTCAAATCTGGACGTTGGTATTTTGGGGGATACATTTTTGGATAACTCAGTATTTGTGAGTCAATTTACTGACTCTAAAATAGAGAAAGACAAGATTTGTAGGCAATAGATATTTACATGTGCTATCTCATATAAAAGTGAGTTATCTCGCCGGTGAGACGGCTCAGCGGCTTAAGCGCCTGCCTTGCAAGCGCGAGGGCCCGAGTTCGACTCCCGGAACCCACATACGAAAAAGGGGCCGGTGATATCGCTCAGAGGCACGGGTGCCTGTTGGTGCGCGAGGTCCTGAGGTCGTCCCCCCGGTACCCACAAAAAAAAAAAAAAAAAAAAAAAAAAAAAAAAGTGAGTTATCTCTTTTATAAATAAGAAAACAGGCTTAGATTGTTTAAGTGCTTACACAGCTGAGAAGACAAACCAGGATTTCATTCCAAATCTCTAATGTCAAAACTCACCCCCCACACCCCCCGGCAGCATGTTGCTTTCTGGACTCACTTAGACTGTGGGGAAATTCCCGGATCTGAATGTCCCTCTAGCATAGTGAACAGAGCTTTCAGTCCCAAGGCAATTTCTACATTGTAGTTTGTTGGGATGGAAGTTGAGACTGGGGAGAGGACTAGGTTAAGATAAATGATACGAACTCAAGTGTAAAGTGTAAGAGGGCCCAAAACTCAGGAACCAAGATAAATAACATTTTAGTACAATATTTTTTTAAATATAAAGTAATGCAAAAATCCATGATGAACAAAATAATGTTTTAAATAAATGCAAAATCTGACAGTGCTATGCTAAACCATAATGGAGAACAAGGAAAAAGAAAAATTTCATTCCTGCATACATGTGTTTTATGTTTTTGTAATGTCTAATTATTATAAAGTCTATGTTTTTAAAAACCCTCATATACAAATGATTTTTGCACAACATTACTTTAAAAATATTGAAAAATTCCCAGCCTGGGCAATTTAGCAACTTAGCAAGATCCTATCTCAAAATAAAAATAAAATGGGCTGGGGAAGCAGCTCAGTACAAAGGCCCTGGATTCAATCTCCAGTACAGGAAAAAAAAAAAAAAATTAGAACTGAATGTACTGTGAGGTTCTGGACTGGATATTGGACTGGTTCTTGAGTTAGGGGAAAAAAGCACCACAACTATAAATGATGTTATTACAATAGTTGAGTAAATTTGAATATGAACTCTTTCAAAATATCGAAAAATTAAAAAATAGGTATAAAATACTCACATTATTTTATGTTTAACCATCTTATTTATAGCAAATCAGAATTTATCATAAAATTACCTTCCTGGCTTTAATGGAAGCAAACTTACCAATAACATTTTCATTACAGCCAATAGTCATTTTTTACATGATTATGCAAAGCAAGAATATATGAAATACATGACCAAACAAAGCGGAAGTGCATAAATGCATAAAACCATATAAGCATATTGCACACATCCTTCCTTTTGCCTCAGGCTCCGATATGCTCAGCAAAGCACTAGCTGGGGCTGTGACTTCTGACAACCAGTCTGATGCATTTTCATGTTTCTACCAATGAGAACGGAGCATCCGATAATACCTTACTCGTCAGGTCTCCTATTGCAGCTCCTTTGGGCCATAGCCTCTTTTCATAGGAAAACATCACTATTAGGCTGACTTTCAGGATAATGTTCTTCAAGGTCAATAAAAACAAACTGTGTTCTCATAACAGCAGCCATAAATCAACTTCACATGCCTGCTGATGCTCCTGAACTTCTGTGTGGACTTCCACACTTAGTGTAACGCTAAATATCTGCGTTACTATCTCCTAAATACCCCCAAACCCAGGATTGCATGACTTTTCTGCAGCACATACATTCATTTAACAAACATTTGCAGAGCACCAGATTCTTACTGCATAAAACAAACTATGTTTGTGTTTGTTGGTTGCTGTGTGTTTCGCTGGATGTGCTGTCATTAAAAAGCATTGTCTTTATTACAGTAAAGGCTCCATAGTAATACCTTATACTTTTATGATGTTCCTTTCCATTTGACACTTATAAAAGTTCTGTGAGGTAAGAAGATATTATTTTATTATTAATTAACTTACAAGTTCATATATTTAAAGCTGGAAACGATCTAGTGACCAGCCCTTGTCCTCGGTCGCCCGGGCAGTAAGGGGCAGGACTGGCATGACAGTTGCCATCCTCTAACTCCTGTTCTGAAGCTTTCCCAACCTGCCAAGTTGCTTCCTCTAACATGCAGCCTAACAAGGTGTGATTTCAGATAGACAGGTGCAGCCAAACAAAGCGAGGATGTAGGGCTGAACAAAAGAAGGTCTAAAAGGACCGAGGAATATGAAAAGGACCAGCCAGAGGAGAGTGAATTTCCTGGAACAGAGAATAACAAGGAGTTACTGAGCCCTGTACACAGCAACAAACCATGGAAGCCAAGCTGCTGAGTGACGGCGTGCTGTGGGGGAGGGAGGTGGCTGGAGTGGAGGAGTGATCAGCTCAGGCCCGGGCAGAGCACGCCAGCTTGACCATAGACAAGAAGCAGACCAATGCCCAAGATAGGTGCCACCTACAGAAAAAACAAAGTAGGAGGAGATGGAAATGTTCTGGAGCCGGATACTGGTATTGGTTGTACAACACTATGAGTGTTTAATGCTGCTAAACTGTA
The DNA here is from genome assembly GCA_028451465.1 of Erethizon dorsatum. Classification (NCBI taxonomy): domain Eukaryota; kingdom Metazoa; phylum Chordata; class Mammalia; order Rodentia; family Erethizontidae; genus Erethizon; species Erethizon dorsatum. The sequence continues at coordinate 102,356,608 of CM051833.1, forward strand.
CACTTAAAAATGGTTAAGCTGGTCACTTTTATTAAATCTATGTTGGGCACTTTTTATTATTCTTAAATCAAGAGATAACTTGGGGGCTAAAGATATAGCTCAGCAGCAGGGTGCCTGCCTGGCAAGCGTGAGATCCTGAGTTCAATTCCTGGTTCCAAAAAAAAGAGAGAGCTTGGGTTAACACAATTCTCTCCTCTATATCACTGGCTTCCTAAATCCCTTTTCTGCTTATATCAAAAGTCTAACCCTGTCCAGAGAAGTCAGAAATTCTCATCACCTCTTACAAGTAGTGTCCAGAGCCTCCATCATCGGGAAAGAAGAATTTCAGATGTTTGACCGTCAAAGACTGGACAAGAGCAGGGGTAGTAGACATCAGCACAGAGCACAGGCAGTAAGAGCCCCAAGGAAGAGGGCAAATTCAGTACTTAAAAAAAGGTAATCTCTCATATATTTTCTACCCCCGATGGTTGCTTCTAAATTAAGGAAAAAACTTTTTAAGATGTATGCAAAAGACTCATTGTGCACAATCAAAAGGAAGTTGAATTTAACTACATTTGCAATTATTTACGAGGCTGATCAATTCCTACATCATTTCGGAGAGCTAATAACATTTTTTATGCTCCTTGGGGAGATACTAAAAGAGTCATTAAAGCAAAGGGACCTCATTAAGAAACATGGTCTCTGTCCTTGCTGAAAATAGTGACAACTCACGGAGAGTTTCCATACTTTCTTTTTAATCACCATACCAATTTTCTTTATAATTATCTTCCCCCAATATACATATATATCAGTTTGTCCTCATAGTTGAGAATTAAAGAGAACATCATATATTTTTTTGAGAACACTTTAAAAAGAACTGTTCTTTGTGTAACCCTTTTATAAAAACAAAGCATGCCCAAACTTGGTTTTGTAATCTAAATTGCACTATGAAAAAAAAAACTCAAAGGTTAATTAGTAAATGTAAAATTTAATTATTTTATTGTCATGTTATTTATTATAGTTAAAAATTGGTAACAATCTAAATGTCTGTAACAGAAACACAATTCAACAGAATATCGTGCATTCATAAATAGAACACTATACAGTCTCAAAAATCATTCTTTATTTAGTAATACTGGAGACTGACCCTAGGGCTTCCCTCTGAGCTACAGCTTCAGTCCCTTTTTTGACTTTTTTTTTTTTTTTCTGAACCAGGATCTTGCTAAGCCACCACATTGCCCAGACTGGCCTCAAATATATGATCCATCAGCCTCAGCCTCCGGAAGTACTGGGATAACAGGTATGCATCACCACACCTGGCTCCAGAATGATATGGTAGAATTATTAATGTAAAGATGTACATGATACATTTAACTAGAATATTACCAAAGTTTTTAGAAAACATATACCTAGATGTGCTTAGGGAAAAAAGGTGAAAATTTATACAACGAAATGTTACAAGTCATAGTAAGTTGCATCTGAATAAAAACAATATTGGAGATGCAGGGCTTGTCTGTATTTTCTAAATTTTATGAATGTGTATTAGTTTTACAATAAAAACAGTAAAATAAAAATACATTTAACTAATACTGACAAACCAATATTTTTTCAGGGTTGCTATATTTTTTTCCTAAAACTACAATAAACCAAGGAAGTAGACAGAACCCCAACAGGCAGGTATAAAGGCCAAGCTGCTTTTCTTTCTTACCCAGGGCAACCACACTCCAAACTCATCACACCCAAACTGGTGGTGCCCCCGTGTCCCTGTCTCATGAGCAGCATCCTATAGCCAGCTGTCCACGTGTGTATCTGTCACCTTCACCCCCAGTCCATGTCTCCGTCTCTGTCTAACGCTGCTCCATAACTGCTCCCACATTTGAAGCCCCTCTTCGCCTTTGCTACCATCCCTTGCCCCGTGACTGCAGCAAGCCCTTAACTGGCCTCCCTGCCTCCAGCCCTTCCTGGCCCAGTCTTGTGCACACAAGCGAGCCTCTTAAAATTCTCAGCTGTTCATGTTGCTCACTGCTTAAAATCTGCCCTTAGCTCTCACTATCTTCAGATGGAAGAATACAGAAAGTCTCAGATTTGGCTCTCGCTTCCCTCTGCAACCCCATTTCTCACCACTCATCATAGCACTCCAAGTCCTAATGAGCTAACTCCCTTCCAACTTGCAATGGTGTCTCCCCACCCTATCCTGCTTCCTTTAAACTCGGATTCTCTTGCCTGGAATGTCCCCTTCCTGGACATTCCTCGGTCCTTCCAAATGCACCACTATCCTGTAAACCCTGGGGAGCGCATTCAGGCCACAGCTCCGCACAGGGCAGCAACCTCCAGCATGTCTCTTGCACCAAGACACACTGTTGAAAAATCACAGAGTCTGGGGTCAAACCAGCCTGGCACTGCCCTGCAGCCACTTGCCTTGCCTCCAGACAAGGTACTTTAACCATCAAGTCTCCGCTTCCTCATTTGTAAAATGAAAATAAAACTGCAACCGTCTAAGCTTCGCCAAGATCAAAAGCAGCAAGCTATAAGGGCAACAAATTCCCCCCATGTTTTATCTAACGTTCTGCTTGCTTTGTGTGTTTAAGTAAACCATCTTACTTCCTTTTTTAGAGAGCAGCAGGATAGACATAAATAAATGAAAACAGAGTTGTAAAGCTCTTGCTCACACTTTGGAACACAGGTGTGTCATTTCCTCCAAGACGTCTTCCTTAACTGTGCCTGGATCTCACCTGGATGAGCTCCTGTAAGTTTGTACATCCTGTGTGTGTACCTCAATAATCATGCAACAAAATAACTACTTCCTTCCTTTTCTGAAGGGAAAGAACCATATCTTATTTTACTTGGCATCAACAAATCTCAGAACAGTACTTGAAACATACCAAGCACTCAATAAATGTTTATTGAAGGAATAAATAAATGGCTCCTCACAACTCGTACCTGTTGCAACTCACTTAACTCCCTTTAGAGTCTTCTATAAATTTTTGAAAGTCTTAGCTGGGACCCAGCCCTCCTACTTGGGAGGATGTGTTTCAGACTGACACCCATGTTGTCGCTCGTGCCATTCCCCCAAAGAAGCCCTGCCGCTCCTTCCCGGCCATGTACATTGTTCTAGTTTCAGTGCCCCTGTAAAAGTCTCCCCTCTGTAAATCCTTCAAATGACCCCAGCCCACTGTGGTTTTTCATCCTTCGAATTTCTTTCACATCTATTGTCTGCACCATTAATCTGACAATCACTATATACGGCTAAGCAACTTTTTCACATTTGTACTCAACTATCATTTACCTTCAGTCTTTCTGTTTAACTTTCTTATGTTTACGTCTTGCTCCCCAGTAAAGAAAGTATATTCCTTGAATAGCTTTCGAGTCCTGCTTTATGCCATTCATATTCATGTGCCTACAACACACACACCCTTGATCCCCTTACTTCATTCTCTGCATTTCCCTGCTATTTCTTCCAAGTTAACTAACACCTTCCAGGGCTGCATTGTCTTCACCTTTGCATTTGTGTTCGGCCAATAAAAGGCACTTGGACAGTTCTGCAGTATTTGAGACGTTCCAAGACAATGACTTCCCAAGGGGGGCCCCCTCCAGGGCTCTTCCTCTGAATTGGGCTCCCCTAATATCATTTCTTCCCCTTGCCTTTTCCAGACCTGCTGCCTCAGTATTCTTTTCTGATACCCTTAACTCTGCCCACACTTTTGTAAACTGCCCCTTCATTACAATCTCTTCAGAATCCCTGTTAGAATGTGTGGTTTCTTGGTGGGATCTTGGCGGGCATAGAAGCTTTTAGTTTACTTAGTTGAGGTAAGACTGGAGCAACCCTATAACCTATCATCATCCAAACCAGGACACTTCTGAGAGTGAAAGGGGAAACCATAATAGTTAAACCACCACCACAGGCATAAATCAGAACCATGCTCAGCAACCTGGAATAAATGGACATCCTAGGTAAGACACAAGCATAAAAAGATAATTGTTATAGTGAAAAGACAAAAACATTTCTAAAAGAGATAACATTACAGGATTGGTTACAGTAAGGGCCAAAGAGTAGGACAGACTTTCAGTGCTACAGCGATTCCAAGAAAAGAGAGCTCGCTTCTCCTGGGGGAGAAGACATCTGAGACCAGTGGATCACTCAGCTCTCCCGCCCACGTGTGCCTGGCCTGCTCTGCAGATTTTCTACAAGAAATCTCAGCCCAAGTCCGACTCCCACCTCCACTCCCCACACCCCAGCATAATTCTCATCAGCTCTTTCTACTGTTCAGGTGGGGTTTTTAAAGTAAGCCAATTAATTTACACTTTAGGCAATGATTCTTTTTAAAAAAAAACAAGTGTACTCCTGATTTAACCATAAATCATTGTAGATATATACTATTTTTGATTCTTTAAATGTCTTCTCTTTATTTTACAAAGATGTCTGTGAGGTGATTTATAAGCTTTACTTGTAAACTTAAACATTCTTACTAATAATAACAGAAAGTCTAATAAGTAACCTAGAAACTGTTTTTGTTTTGTTTTGTTTTGTTTTGTTTGCAGTACTGAGGATTGAACCCAGGGCCATTCCATTGAGCTACATCCCCAACACATTTTGTTCTTATTTTTTATGTTAAGACAGGGACTTGCTAAGTTGCCCAGGCTGAGCCCAGAATTTGCAATCTTCCTGCCTCAGCCTCCCAGAGTGCTGGGATTGCAAACATGTGCCACCACACCAGGCTTAGTTTGCCTCTTAAATATAGGGTTTGAAAATTAAATACTCTAAAGACTTGCCATCCTTAGCAAAGTGATTCCAGACTGATTGCTCCCCACTTCTCTGACTCAAAGCTACTTAGTGAGGAAATGCCATGTTGCTAGTAGAAGCAATTCCCAGTGTGGGACTTCAGGACTGCCCATTCTCTGCTTCATTCAGGCATTTGATATTTATGAAAACAGTTCCAAAAACAAAAATACCCACCCGGTGCCCAGGGGCTCAATCCTGCCAACTGGGGCAGCCAGAGTTGGTTCTTTCCTGTTTCCTAGCCAGGCGGTGCTGGTTAGGGTTAGACCAGTAGGAGCTGGAGTTGAAAAGACCCCTCTTGAGAGATTCTAAAAGGCTCCTACAAGAACAAGACAAACAGGAGAGGAAAAAGGTAAGTGGAGAGAAAAAGGAGGCTCAGACACACAAATTATAAGCAGGAAATGGAACAAATTGAGGCAGACAGGTGGGAGTAAAAAGAGAAAAACACAGGGAAGAAATAAAAGATGACAGTCACATGGGCAGCCTCTTAGTCCATGCTGGCAAGCCATTAAAATCTGCAAGGAGCAGATTTTAGCAAGGAGAGAGTTTTTAGCAGGATGCAAGTTTCAGGCATGAGACAAGAAAAAGCTGCAACTTGCCTTAAATAGCAGAAAAATTAGAAATGACCTAAGAGATTTTACAAATCTATTCAAACTCTTATAAGGCACTTTTGGCCTCCTGCCTGCCTATCACCAGGGAAGAGCTCCAGCTGCTGTGCTGATGGGTGAAGGTTCTCTCCTGTACATGGAGCATGAAGTGTTCTGTAGAAGGGAAGAGAGTACTGGGAACTCCCTGATGAGAATACTCTGGGTCCATATGGGGTGTAACATTCTATCAGCCTGTGAATTTTAAAAACCACCCTAAGGCCCAAAACTAATCCTTCAATTATGGGCCACTGCCTGCTGTGCTTTGCATGTGTTATGTGAAATGGATTATAACTAATTTTTCAAAGTCAGCAGATTGTTATTTACCCATATGTTGACAATCAGTTTGAAGTGGCAGAAACTGTGTCAGCTATTCCATGAAAAACACTACACCTACTCAAAGTTCTCATTAGCAACATCTACACTGGCTTTTCCTTTTAAAACTTACATTAGGATAATTTTATATTACATGTGAAATGTTACATTATCTATAATTTATGCATAAATACTTTCATAGCACCTATAATTTGTATAGCTATAGAAATTTATATTAAGTATGTAAGTATACTTAAATTATATCAAATAATTTATATTATAGATGTATTTTACATAATTTACATAAAGGACTATATAACATATAATAGTAGTGCTATAAAATTATGTGAAATCAATTTTATATTACATGTGATTTATACATAATTTATGTTAATATAACTTTTAAAAGTAATAGTCAGTGTAGATGTTGATGTATGTGTAATATATAATATTGACAAAAAAATTTTTAAAAGGTTTTTGCAAAGGATCATAGCAAAATGGCAAAATGTGCATGTGAATTTTAGTAATCTATCATTACAATGGTTAACTAAAAAGAAATAACATTTTGTACTTCGTTTCCATTCTTTTCACAGACACATTATGAAGTAGGCACTGTGCAACATAGCCTGGATGTAAACTCCAGTTAAGAAGTTCTCAAGAGCTTTAGGGATCGCTTTGAGAAAACAAGTGCCTTTGCAATAGTATAAATGCTGATAGCTATGTGCTTAGGTACCAGGGAGAAGGAAAGGGCTTGGGGAAATCTTTCCAAAGGTGGTCTTATCGCGAGCTGAGTTTTGAAGGATGAGTGGGGCTGGTTGAAGAGAAAATAGGAAGGAAGAAAAGGGGTCTTCACATAGAAGACAGAGGGACCATCATCTTACAAAGGGATTAGAGCATGATTCTGTCTCATGCATCCATCACCAGGGCACAGAATAGATGCTGAAGAATGATTGACAGTAAAGCTAGATACACAAGGTTCTACCATTCATACCATTAATGGTTCATACCATTAAGGACCATGCATGCTAACCTGGCAACCATGACAGATTTTAAGCAGTGATTTAGCATGCTCGAATGGCAGAAAAGGGTGAGAAGCAGGAGGAGAGTGAGAAGATGATATTGGAGACTTTAAACTGGAAAGGATAAGGGACAGAAACAAAGAAAGGTGCGATAACTTGAGCTGTTTAGAAAAGAGAATCAAAGGTCTTGGGTTTGCTTGGATATGGAGTGTTAGTGAGAGAAAGAGGTCTGGGATGACTCCTAGATTTTAGGCTAAGACTACAGGATGAGTAGTATGCCATTCATGGATGCAGGACTGTTGGAGGATGGACTGGCAGCCATTGTTGGTTATTTTCCTTTTGGGGTGTTTGGGGAGAAAATGGGAAAACAAACATCCCATTTAGGGAGAATTTTTTCGAGAAACTATAGACTCTGGAGCTCAGCAGCCAGGTCAGAATTGTAAATTCAAAAGCTGAGTATACACAACACATAAACAGAAATTACTGTATTGGTCAGTTTTCCATCACTGTAATAAATACCTGAGATAAATCAACTTTCCAAGAGGACAGGTTTGTTTTGGCTCACAATTTCAGTCTCTGGTCACTTGGCCTTGTTGCTTTGGGCCTGTGGTAGCACAGTACATCATAGTGGGAGCATGTGGCACAGGAGAACTGTTTATCTTAATGGCTTTTTTTTTTTTTTTTTTTTTGGTACTGGGAATCAAACTCAGGACCTTGTGCTTGCCAGGCAGGTGCTGTGCCGCTGAGCTATATCCCAGGCCCAAGAACTGTTTATCTTATGGCAGCCAGGAAGCAAAAAGAGAGAGGAAGAGGAGGGTTCAGGGTCCCAATATCCCCTTCAAAGGCATACCCCCAATGACCTTCCTTCCTTTTATTAGGCCTCATTGCCTAAAGTTTCTTTACTTCCCAATAGCATCACAGGCTGGAGACCAATCCTTCAATACATGGGCCTTTGGGGAATATTCCAGACCCAAAGGGCACATGTGATGAGGCCATTTGTGGAAAGTGAGTGAAGGTCAAAGGCAGAATGTTGGGGCACCCAATCATAAGGCGGACACCATGCACAGATCATAAAGGAGCAACCAGAAAGGTAGAAGAAAGAAAAACAGACTATGCTTTTTTCTTTGAAAAGGAACATGGGGGGCCGGTGAGAAAGTTCAGCGGCATAAGCACCTGCCTGGCAAGCTCGAGGTCCTGAGTTCCCACATACGAAGAAAGGGCCGGTGATATTGCTCAGTGGCACAGGCATCTGCTGGCGTGCGAGGTCCTGAGGTCGACCCTCAGTACCCACAAAAAAAAAAAAAAAAAAAAAAAAAAAGAGAAGAAAAGGAACAGGGAACAGAGTTCAAAGAGAATGGGTTTACAATGGTAGATGCTGCATTGAAGCCAAGAAAAGTAAAGAAAGAAAACACAGCTTATTGTTTTAGTAATGCATTCCATTCAGTACCTTGAGAAATAAATTAATTGATACATTTTAATTGGAAATGTAGTATTGAAGTCATCACTGGATTTTTTTTCTTTTTAAATTTTTATTAGTTCGGGCCGGCGAGATAGCTCAGTGGCATAAGCGCCTGCCTGGCAAGCATGAGATCCTGAGTTCAACTCCCGGTACCCATATACAAAAAAAGGGCCAGTGATATTGCTCAGCAGCACAGTTGCCTGCTGGCGTGCGAGGTCCTGAGTTCGACCCCCAGTACCCACAAAAAAAAATTTATTAGTTCATATTTGCAGTACATAATGATTATTTTCATAATGGGGAATTGGAACATGTAATTCTTTTTACTTCTCCTCCCTCCCTCCCCCTATCCCTGGATTTTAACTCTTTCTCTCTCCAAATATACATATTAGAATATATATGTTCTACTTTATAGGTGGTTCTGTGTACATGGTTTGGTTTTCTAGAAGCATTTGTTAATAAAAAATACTGAGATGGAATGTGGGGTTAAGATGCTTGTGAGAGATCAACACTGAAAGGAAAGGGAAACAGAGAGTTCTGGAGTAAGAGCTTCCCCCACTCAGAAGGAGCCATACCAGGCTGAAAAGTGTGGGCTTTGTATCCCCATGTCACTCAGTCACTTGCTGTGCCTAGAAGGCAGGACATCAGGAGGTGGCTGTCTATAGTTGAGTCTGACCCTCAAGGAGTGAACAGCTGGAGTGCCCTCCCACAGCTGCATAACAACTTCTTCCTTAAAGGAGATCTGGGCAACATATCTGTTTCAGTCTCATGTGGTTTGCAACCATTGTCAAAAACACTGTAAGCCACATGAGGTTGAAATGGCAGTCTCATCTAGCTGTGATTACTGGTTGTTAAAGTAGACAACTATTAATTCGTTGCTCCACATCAGCATTCCAAGCATTTCTTTGTCATCCTAAATATGAAGCAATTTTCAATGGTAAAAATGTACTAAATTATGGTCTTGTCACATTGACTATGTGGGTGTAAAAACCTGGACTGGACAAGAATGTCATAATTACATTTGCTTTTGGAATTAAGTATTAGATATATTTTACATCAGAAGGTAAAGGGGGAACACATTGAGATATAAGGCAATAACATGGTTGAGCTGTTCCAATATTATCTAAAGCAAAGTTTTAGTTGCCTAGGTGGAGAAGACCACCATTTAATAACACTTTTCAAAAAGTGTTCTACAATTGAGCAGCCCTAAGAAAATAGAATAAGGCAATCATATTGGTTCTATATTGCATTTATGCCATTTAACATCTCCTCCTTTGCAAGACAAATGTCCCTGTGCCAGCTGTAATTAGACGCTGAGATAAAGCTGCCTTAATATTCTGCATATTTGATGAGGTCTGCAGCAGCTGTCAGATCACTGGCTCTGTTCTCATGTGCAATGAAAACATCAAAGACATCTGTGGTTTGCCCTAAAATTAGGCCAGAATTGGCCTTATCTCTTTTATTGTGTAGCCGGCTTTGCTGCTTGCATAACTAGCAGGGGACCCTTCACAGACTGTTGCTGGGCCATGGAGGGGAACCACCTAAGGGAGACTTAGGACAACAGCTGAAATGTCCTGTCCAGTACATGGCTCAAAGGCATGGAGTTTGCAGTCAACCAGACCTGGGGCTCAAAACTCAGTTTTTACTACTTACTCGGGACTTTGAGCAAGTTGTTTAAACTCTTAATCATACTAGGTTTTTTCTTTGTAAAGTAGGAAAGATAATAGGATTTACTTCATAGGTTTATTTTAAGGAACAATTAAGAAAATGTTATAAAGCACTTAGCATGTGCCCAGAGCCTGGGAAGCACTTGTAAACTGTTAGCAATCTTCATTCCTTCATCTAGCATCTTTTCCTGAGAAGTAGTAACTGCAGCAACTTTAAAACATTCATTCACTGAAAAAAAAAAATTGCAAAGAGCTCTTTGTGAGGTTTAAAATCACGACTATCACTCTCTCTCTCTCTCTCTCTCTCACACACACACACACACACACGGTTGTCTTCAGAATTCCCAAAAGTTACAGAAACTTCTAATGGTTTTCTTGAACAAACACGGGGGTCATTTTTACTACCTTTTAAAATTCTGTGACAGATTTTAAACCTTTATTTCCTTCTTGAAACCATTCACTCACTATCAAGTCATTGTTCTCAGTAATTTGTAGTGACTCTTCTGGAGGAAGTACCAGGTAGTTGGCCTTTAACTACAAGTAAGAGAAAGCTTGACTGGACTGCCTTAAACAACAGACATTTATTACCTCACACAGCCAGAACAGAATCACACAGCCAGAGCCATTATGAACTGATCAGTAGCAGCAGAAGCAGAATGACTATGACTGGCTTAGCAAAGCCCACAGGAGTGCAGAGGATGGATCACCTGCAGAAATTGCGGTTTCATAATAAAAGAGGACAGGATGCATGTTCATCTTCTACAGTTACATGCAACTATTTCAGGGTTGAAAATCTTTCCTCCATTCTCCCAGAAAACACTACCAGTATTTACAGAAAAATAAACATTTGTTTATTAAAAAAAATATAATTAATGAATTTAGCAGAGCCCAGAATTGATATTTAGTTGCACACATGAGTCTGACAACATAGCTGGTTTTGTTCTGTTAATGTCCATGCCATTCCAGCCACTAAATAGTTTGATGATTGTTCCTGGACTAATCTATCAAATTGTAAGTTCCCAGAGAGCAAGGACTCAATTTGCTTTGTTCACCATTATATCTTCCAGGGGGCTGGTGAGATGGCTCAGCGGTGTAAGCGCCTGCCTGCCAAGCGCGAGGGCCCGAGTTCGACTCCTGGAACCCACATACGGAAAAAGGGCCTGTGATATCGCTCAGCGGCACGGGCACCTGCTGGCGTGCGAGGTCCTGAGGTCAACCCCCGATACCCACACACACACATAAAAAAAATTATATCTTCCATTGCACGATAACCAGCACAAAGTAAGTATCTAGTAAATATTTGTTAAATAAATCAATGTGTGCAGTGATGCAGGAATAAATAAATAATAGGACACTGTATACTGCAACAGGACTTCTGCCCCTGCAGCCATCTAGCATTTACATTTGGGGCTAATGACCTCCTTCCACAGCCTCTAATTTCAATACTTTTAACCCGGGAGATTATGTGATACAAAGCAATGGCTTACCACCTAAAACACACATATGTCACTATTATGCCATTGTGGGTTTATGTGGTTGTTGTTTTGTTTTGCTTTTGTTTGCAAAAAGAAAGACTGTTGGTTGACTGGCAATGAGACATGCTCAAAACTGTCTCACGATCATCCAGTAGCCAAGGAATTTAGGTGGCCAGGTAAAGGGAAAAGATTCTTCCATTGGTATACATGGACACGGCACTTCCTGGGCACCACTGAGCTTACAGCATTTAACCACTTGGAATCACAACAAATCAGGCTAGTGGTTTCCAAATTTGGCATCACAATCATCTAGAGAGATTTAACAAAACGTGCAACTCATCCCCACCAATACTGGAAACCAACAATCTTTTACACAATATCAATTTTGATGTTTGCCATTTAAACATTTAGTGTTGCTATAATTCAAGAGTTTTTTAAAAATTCATTTTAATTCCTATTTTTATAATAATCTAATTATAGAATAAATGCAAGAGGTACGTTCATTCTCCTTGACTATTTTCATGTTCTATTGGAGGGAGTGCAAGCTAAAGTATACCTTTTAGAGAACGAATTGATAGGAAGTATCAAATTTAAAGGGTGTAGTCCATTTAGGTTCAGTGATTCTGATTTTCAGAATCCACAGTACAAAAATACTTTCAGAGGTGTATATGTGTATAGTATTTAGGATGGTTTAGCTGAAGTAAAATCTCAGTAGCTCAATATAGTAAATGTATGTCTTGTGCCATATATTGATGTATGTCATCAATGCTCACAAAGTCACTCAGAGATCTGTCTTGTCACTCTACCTTTTTCTAGGTCCCTGTGGTCCCTCTATTAGGTTGGAAGATGGGGAAAGAGAAAACATAGAGGATGGTATGGGAGACTTTTATGGGCCAGGCCTAGAAGTGGTAATTATCCTTTTGACCCATGTTCTTTTCCTGAAACTTGATCATAAAACCCTGTCTACCTGGAAGGCAGCCTGGAAAATGTACCTGGGCTGTTGTGTCCTGAAGAAAACAAAGCATGGTGAACACTGCCACTGGGGCTGGAAGCAGATGTTCATCACCGAATTGTTTTTGAAAGCAAAACCAAGAGAAAAATCGAATGTACACCATTCTTGTAGAATATGAAGGCTGTAATTAAAAATAAAATGGGCATTCTATTCATACCGATATGGAAGAATGCCTGTAATATACTGGTGGGTCAGAAAAGACATGTGTCACAGTGAGCCTGCAATAGTACAATTTTTATTACTTATAACTGGAATATAAGTAGTCTAGCCTCAAAGAAGTCTTGTTTAAAGGAAAGTAGCCCTGTCCACATAATAGAATGCTAAGCATTCATTAAAAAGAATAAATAGCTCTTCTAATATAGAAATATCTCCAATAGGTCATTAAAAGTGTAGGCTGGGGCTGGAGATGTAGCTCAGTGAGAGGCCCTGAGTTCGATTCCCGGTACCAAAAAAAAAAGTGTAGGCTGAAGGTGTAGCTCAGTGATAGAGCACTTGGCTGGCATGTGCAAGGTCCTGAGTTTAATCTCCTGCACTGCAAAAAAAAAAAGAAGAAGGAAAGAAAGAGACAGACAGAGAGAGAGAGAGAGGGAAAAAAAGAAAGAAAGAGAAAGAAAGAAGGAGAAAGAAAGAAAGAAAGAAAGAAAGAAAGAAAGAAAGAAAGAAAGAGAGAGAAAGGAGAGAAAAATTGAAAAATGCTGAGCAATGGACAAAGATGCCAATTTTCACTTGAAATGAAAAGGATGAATATTTACATATTTATTTGCACAAATAAAATAAGAAAAATAGGTATTGTTTTGAGGGAGAACTCAGTGGACAGGAAAACAAAATTTGGGGTGGAATAGACACACATTTTATAATAGTTAAGCTTCCGTACCTTTTAAATTTTGTTCATGTGACGTAACCCAGGCAAAATATGTTTTAAAACTATCCATCCTGAGAAAGAAATCAAGCAACTAGCAGGAGAACAAGTGACTCAAGCCCTTTGTCTTAAACATACTGGCATTCAGATGTCGTCAAACAGCAGAGGGGTGATTTTGGGGAGCAGTCAGTCATTTAAGTCTGGATGTCAGGAGAGAAATCTGGGCTGGAAATATAAATGCAGGAGTTTTCAGCATATGGATAATATTTAAACCAACAAGGCTAGATGAGATCACCTAGTGAGAGTGTAAATAAGTAAGGAAAAGTGCCTGCTCCAAACCCGAACTACTGCGAGATAATGCACGTTCCTGACAGGAAATATGAAAAAAATTAAAAAGCATTAAAAAATTAAAAATCGCTTATCATCCCACTTTCCAGAAATTTTCTTCCAGTCTCTTTTCTCTGCATTCAAGAATATGCTATTAAGCGATTCCTTATATAAAAATCTCTCTGCATAAAGACAGAGAAAAAACAGCATTCCAGCAACCCAGAATATTTTTAAATGAAATACAATCTTTATAGAAGTCATATAGAACATTTAATTTATAATCTGTAGCAAACGTCTATAAAATTCTCTCTCTCTCCCTTCCCCCACCCCAACACCACCACCACCAGGACACTGATACCTAACGCAAGGCTCCTCTGCTTTGTCTACATACCCAGCCCCTTTTTCTTTGTATCTGGGGTGCTGGTGTCTTTTCCATCCCTCCCCCTGCCTCCTAAAACAGGCTTTCAGGAAGACCATGCTCTGTAAATCCTCCACCTACCTAACAAGCCCCTTTTCTGTGGCCTGCAAGGTCAGCCTAGAAGGAGAGTCTCACCAAGCCCCCTTTGCCTTCTGGCCTCCAATTGGGTCAGCCAGTAGGGAGCTTGGCTGGAGGCAGCCAGAAGGGAGGAAAAGGCAAGATCCCCATTCTCCAATCCCTCGGTGCTGCACAGGCAGCCCAGTCCTGGTAGGAGCCCTGGCTGAGTGAGGTCCCGTAGCAGGTCCAGCCCTGCTCCATGAAACTTTGGGGTGTCAGAGGTGATCATGTCTGGGGTGCTTCAGCATTTAAATCCTGCTCACCTTTTTGTAAATAGTCCCTTAATGAAGCACTTCTCCATGGCCCAGCTCACTGTACCAGGGCCCTGATGATAAAAGTCACTCAAGCCCCTTCAGTTCTCCATCTCTTAGAACTCCTGTTCTTCATCACCACAAACAAATGCCCAAGTTCCAAGTAGGCAGAGACTTTTTGTGAGTATTAGTTCATAATTCTTTCCTTCATATGAGCTATCAATATAGATAACACACATACAGTTTTATGTGCACAAAGAAAATCTGTAAGGAGTGTTTGCTTAATCCTAAGGAGTCCAGGGTAAGGGGGAAAGGGGAAAGGAGAAAGGGGGCCTTTCATTGTTTTCTTTTATGTGCATCTTGGTTGTGGTTTCAATAAACAGGTGCTATTTTTGCAAAAAAAAACTATTTTAATTTTAAGGTATATAGTAATAGGACGTAACCCTAGAAATTAAATTTGCATCCACTCTTGCAGAACCACTATGTGCATCTGTGGGTATCGTGCCCTACATGTAGGTCCCTGTTATGGGGACAACATTAGACTTGCAACCCACTCATCAGCCCTTGAGCTCTGATGTGGAACCCTGCTGCACCCTAAGATAAGTAGTAGCTTCATTCCTAATTGTCAGGATCTGAATTTCTTCCACTTGGAGTTTTCAGCTGTGAATTGTCCTTGCTACTTCTACAAGGACAGAAAACTGCATTTGGGGCTTGAGTTGAAGATATGCTGGTGATACTTAGGTCTTGCCCTTTCTATTTTTATGTTTATTCGTACACGTTTGCTGTACATAATGATTATATTCATCATAGGGAGTTGATACACGGACACAGCACATCTTGCCTATCTTTGTTTACTCCAAATCTCTCTTGGTTGAATGTTGCTCAAATTCCCAATCTCTCCGTGTTTTTCTAGCTTTCTGTATTAATGCAGATTTCTGGCCCCAAATTTTCCTGGTTGGATTCACTTTCCCCAGTCCCAGCTTAGAATCTGCAATAATTCTCTTAGACCTTCTCTCCAGTGTTTAAGTAGCTATTTAACATTTCCTTGCCACTAACCAAATTACCAGGAGTCATCTAATCTAAATGTAACTTAAACTTCAATCTGTATTCATATCTTTTTTTCCCCTTGAGTAGCTTCCATCTAGAAACATATTGGCTTTTACTTGCCTTTAATAGTCACGACATATGATATCACTAGATTACCTCAACCATTTCTAAAACAGCCATTTCCCATCAGCCCCCAAACCTGACTCAGCA
The DNA here is from genome assembly GCA_028451465.1 of Erethizon dorsatum. NCBI lineage: Eukaryota > Metazoa > Chordata > Mammalia > Rodentia > Erethizontidae > Erethizon > Erethizon dorsatum. The sequence goes on from CM051833.1 coordinate 102,372,181, forward strand.
ACCTGACTTTAGTAAACCATTCTATTTTGAGCCATATAAATTTAAGGTGGTCATTAAAATTTAGCATTTATGAATATACAGTAAAGACATATATATGTATATCGCCAAACTGCTAAAGATTTCAGAAGCAAGCTGAGGTTTTACTCCGTTTTACAGTAGTACTCTGTCTCAGTTCCATTTCACTCTCCCTAAAACAAAGAGGATAGTCCTAGAACCAATCACATTTCCTTCTAGTGTGTGATTCACCTGCAGAAGTTGCCTCATCTCTTCTGGAAGCTCAGATGTCAAATAGTGAACTGAGGCTCCATTCACCTGTGTTTTGGCAGAGTCATATCCCATTATCTTTCCCTCCCACTCAGGAGCAGGATTAGTTACTCATTAATTTTGAGGGGGTTTCCTAAGAGACACAAGCAAAGATTTCCTGGTGATTCAGGCTGACAGCTACAGAAGCACTAACCAGGGAAATCATAAAATCTCTTCCTTGGGAGTCTTTATGAAAAGCAAAACCAAATGGGCCTTGTTAAGAAGTATTAGAAGTAGGTAGGGGACTTGAGTGGGGTGAAGTGTCACATCATTCAATGATTTGTAGCAACAGATGGACTATTAATTTAAAATAAGAAGCAACAGTTAATTAACAGTTACTGCATCCCAAATTCCATGGGTCTTTTAACCATGGACTAACGCTAGCTACGCGCTCATCTTCTTCAGTTTAATAAAAGTTCAGCTTGAGTTTTAGTATTCATCATTACACAAGCCGGAAATTGCATTTACTACTCGATACCTGTTAATGCACTGTCTTCCTCTCCCCAGCCCCCCAACGTGGTTCTATTGTCTGGTAGCACACAGAGGTTTTCTAATGTGGGCAGAACGTGGGATGTGATTCTTGGTTGCTCAAGTTTGCCTCTGTTCACCCTCTCTATTTCTTTTTTATAGAAAGAGGATAAGATGTTACCCAAGTCTCTTATTAAATCAAAACAGAATTTGACTTTGGCACTGACACAATCAGTTTCCATACTTTGCTTCTCCATATTGTGGCAAACCACTTGCTTTAACCAAACTTTGCATCCAGTAAACATAGCAGCAGTCCTTGTACTTGCCTGTGATTTCAAATACTTTTTCATTTCTATGTTTGCTGGCTTCTTACGGTAATCCTATTACCACCACGTGCAAATACCCACACAGAACCAGACATCTCTGCTTTACTTTTAGGCAGTGTGTTATTTAAAGTGCTAAGTTAATATAGTATAGCTAACATATGATTTTAGACAATCAGGTTAAATTTTTTTAAAAAAATAATATGTTGAGTTTCAAAAGCCAGGTAACTGCTGAGAAAAATCAAATGAAATCTTAGGTATTGTAACCCAGAATCATCTGTGACCCTCTTAACCAGAACCAGAACTTTCCAGAGATGTGTGCCTGTATTTATTTATTGTAAGCTAAAGTTTTTAATTTTATAATTCATAAAATATAATAATACTCATTTATTGAACACTAGTATCTGCCAAACATTGTTCAAACTTTGTGTTGTCTCATTTAAGTCTCATAAAACCCCATAAGATAGTACTGCTAATATCTCTATACTACCACTAGGAAAGAGGAATAAAGAGATTAACTTACTCAAGTCATAAAAGAGGAGGTGTGGAGCCAGATTTGCACCTCGGCAGTAAGAGTCTAACAACTTGATCAAATAAACTTTTACCATCTGCTGGGGCTTTTACATACAGAAAAGTATATATATCATTACTTATATTTTGAGTAATATGCAATGTATTTTAATGTAACTTTTAAAATCTCTTTTTAATAATTTTGTATCAAACAAGAACAATCTTTAATACTTAAATATCTCTTACATTTCACCAGTCAAAATCTTGAAAATGTTTAGCTATTTATACATTTAATTGATCAAATCTCTTAGACTCTTAAAGTGCAACGCAGGCATTTCAGTTACCCGAAAGGTCAATATAAGAAATCTTTGTCTCTAAAGTGGTTTTATAAATATAATAAGCTAGATCTTTAAATTTGGAAGCTGAAATCCTCTAAAGCCTAAAATACAAACAGAATCTAGAAAAGTAATATGATTACCTGCCATGATTATGCTTGTTCTTAAGTTTAACATACAAGTATTAAGCTATAGGTTTTTGGTTTATCAGTTCTTTGTCTTCCTGGGACTAAAAATTTTTTTCCCATGCACAGGGAAAAAAGTTATCCACTTAAAGTCGGTGTAGTGATGATCTGTAATCTCAGAACTCTGGGAAGCTGAGGCAGGAAGATCCCAAATTTAAGCCCAGCCTGGGCAATTTAGGGACTTAGACCCTGTCTCAAAAAATAAAAGGAGAGGGTACTGAGAATGTACCTCAGAGCAAAAACCTCGAGTTCAATCTCCAGTACCTCAGCAAAAAGGAGGAAAAAAGAGAAAACAGAAAGCATAGCCCCTTAGGACCATACCCAGAGCTTTTTGTTGCAGAGCTGCAGAGCTGAGGTGCTGTTTCTAAAACTAACCCAGTAGCTATTGGAGTGAGCCCCCAGCTAGGTCAGAGCTTTGTCTCCATGTCTCCTGAGCCTACAAAACCTATGCCCTTCTAACTTAAATAACCACATGCTTCCATTTCTAATGATCCTGTGATTTCCCCAAAATACCCCATCTCTTAAAATATTGGGGACTTTCTCGGCCCACAGGTTTTAATTTCCTTTTGGTTAACTACAGATTATTTCATTAAATCCTAGATAATAATGAAATTTTGAATGTATTACTGTATTTAGATTTCCATTTTCCCATTTATTGTTATCTATCTCCTCAAACGTCATTTTATGGTTATATTTTCTCTTTTCCTGACAGCCCCCAAACCTCCCTTTGCTTTCTGTAGCATCTCTACCTCTAAGAATGAGCTCCCTACCATACTATTTGCCACAGTAAAGTGTGTCATTGGAACAGTCTGTTCTGAGACACGTTCTGTGGTATGAGCTGTGCCTCCAGGCAGCACAGAACTCAGCTGTCCTGCTCAGAGTTCTGCATGCAGCCAGCATAAAGTATTTCCCCATGATCGTGTGGTCAGAGCACAAAAATGCCAAGAAACGTTCAAAAGACCATGAATGTGAACCAAAAGTACCCAGCCCCTGACCTGTGACTAATAAATAACATTAGGCCAATTTCCAGAGGCACAGGCCATTTAACACGGAGCATAACACATTTTTTGTCATAAAGGCAAATAACCATGGGTGTGTCAAAACTGCATTTATTCTTTAGAATATTGCTATTGACGAATTCTTAATTTTAATTTTATGAGTTTTATTATATTAAACAATGAGTGCTTAACAGAAAAAATATTACAAAAATAAAGTATTGCATTTTTAATGTTTATTGAGTGTTCATTAAAAAGCATCAAAATTTTTAACATCAACTGGTTTTTGGTGTACAAAGTCTAAAAAAGAACCACAGAAATAAATTCCTAAATACCAATAGCATGCCACCAAAAGAATAAGCTTTACTTCAGTCATCACTGCTAAGGCAGTCTGCACACATGACAACAGCACGTTGCACACACACGTATCACTTACACAGACAGCACATGTGCTTAGCTCTCCTGGCCTTTTCGCAGGACATACTTGACCTGTGGCTGGTCTTGCTGTTTTGTGAGGAGGTTCTTAGTATATTATGTAATGTGTAGTTAACAGGAACACAAAATATTAGTAAAATAAAGTATTATATTATTAATATGTATTGGGTGTTTAGAATAAACATCATTTTCACATCAGCTGTGTACTTGCTTACAAAATCTAAAAGATAACATCAGAAATAAATTTCTATATGAACTACAATGAAAGTATCAATAGCACTCTACAAAAAAAAAAATCTTTACTCCAATTATTGCACCTAAATAATAAGAAAATAAGATGTCAATAAAATAAAATATCAAATATGTAACAAGTGCTTAGAATAGACATCAACATTTTCACATCAGCTGTGTGCTTGCTTACAAAACCTAAGAGATAACATCAGAAATAAAAACCTATGTGAGGGCCAGTGAGATAGCTCAGCAGCATGAGCGCCTGCCTGGCAGGCGTGAGGTCCTGAGTTCGACTCCCAGTACCCACTTAAAAAGGAAAAAGGGCCGGTGATAACGCTCAGCGGCACAAGCGCCTGCTGGCAAGTGCGAGTTCCTGAGTTCGACCCCTGGTATCCACATTAAAAAAAAAAAAACTATGTGAGCTACAATGTAAACACAAACAAAAGTCTACCACAGAAAGAACTTTTGCTTCAATTGTCACACCCAAGGCAGTCTTCACACATGAAAATTGCATGTTCCATACACAAGTAATGCTCACACTGACAGCACTTATGTTTTGTTTTCCTGTACTTTCTTGTAGGGCACAGTTGACATCTTTTTGGTTTTCCTGTTGTTGTAGTAGGTCTTTGGGATGCTGCCCCTTCCTTTTCACCTGTCAGCTCATCAGTGTGGTCCACAATTTTTTTTAGTAGTTCCCTGGGCAGAAACATTTTGTTTTTCCTCCACTGTAAATAATCTCTTATGAGCTCCAGTCCCAATCCTCTAAGAAAAATTTTCTGTGGTATTTTGCACTTGTTATTTTCTTTGTAAACTATCAAACTGTTTATGCCACACATTTAGGATTGAGTAAAACACAGCCATTGACCAATGCTTTGTGTTTTGAGTGACATCATAGTTGCTGCATAACTCATAGCAACGTGTACTCTGCCTTTGGTTTTGTTGTAGAGATTTTCCGTTTCAGACTTGCATTTTGTCAAGGTTTCCTTATCGATATTTTCATCATGGTGCAATGTTGACATCAGCAGTACCAGTTTGTTTTACTTTGCCATATACAAGGCCAATGTAAATCTTTCTGAAGTCCAAAGATTGTACCATACAATACTCTGTTTTGAAATTGCAACACTTCATTTGGAATTTCTGCTTTGTTTCTGTGTACAGTTCCTGCACTGGTCAGCTTGTACTCTGTTAGCAAATGTAACATCAATTGGTAAAGCAATTGTCGAATGTCGCATTCCGATTAGTTTGGGAGGTGGGAGCAACAAGTCTATTCACAACATCATTCAGTGTATTACTATACGAATAAGGATCTGATGGCTGAGTTCCCAGATAAATTTCTAAATTGAAAGCATAATAAGTCTTCCCACCTACAGGGGCATAAATTTTTATGCCATATTTTGACCCATTGCTTTTCCATAAGTATTTTACCTCCCACAATTACCATGAGAAATCCTTGCTAGTTAAGCTAGTGAGGTGTCATAATAAATACATTTTTGAATATGGCCATTGGTGCATACAGAACACTTTACTTGTATTTCAGCCTTTGTGTATTTCACAGCATCTTGTAGCATTTAACTGTCACAATTTCCAACACTGAATGGCAGTGCTGGCCTTCTGTACAGTATGTTTCACCCCTGCCAAGACCCTCACTATATTTTCCAACATAGTTCTAACATTGGATTGTTCCATTTGGTTGCATGACCATTTCACAATATTTTGACTAGTCAAATATATACTCACATTGCTGTTTTCTTCATCATCTGAATCAAGGAGGTCTGCATTCCCTGTGTTTACATCAGTTGATTCTTGCTCCATTTCACTGTCACAAGAACTTTGGCTCACATGGCCAATATCATAGTCATCATCAATATCATCATCATCATCTACCCACACCACTCTTCTGTTATGAAAACATGTATTTTACCATAATGGATCATCTTCATCATCCTGGAATAAGTAATCTGATGATTCACTTTTGACCTCCTCCAAAACTTGCAAATCTGGTTTTTCATGTGCCACTGTACTGAACTGTACTACTTCTACCAGGAAAATCAAAAGAAAACTGTTTTTAAAACAAATCTTAAAGTGGTGTGGGTGTATTACACCCTCTGTGATGCTTAGGTAAACATATGCAAAACCTGTTACCTGGAGCATCACTTGGATATAAATCCTGGTTTGACAATTTTGCACATGCACACACATTTTGCATTTCATTTACCAAATGGGTAAACACAAAGATTGCTTCCTGTATCCCCCAGGTGTGGCTACTGAGATGCACAGCCAGCTACTATTACGTTAAAGTAAAAATTTACAGTAGAAAAGTAAGGGATGTGTTTGTGGAACCCAGTGTTATGCTCAACAGGTTTTAAAGTTAATTGTTAAAAACTGGGTCTCTTCAAAGTGTCCCTCAGGTACCAATAGGTTTCTCAAGAGTATTCTAATGTGCTGGAGAAAACACCATTGTATTTGGCTTCTTCCCCCCCCACCTTGGTGATAAGGGCCTCTTGTGATTGACACTTTCTTGAGACTCATAGGACATTCCCTACCACTGTTCCAACCTCCAGAAAAGACATCAGTCTCTTCCTTGCCACTACCTAATTGCCCATATTTATGTAGAATACAGGAGAAAATAACTCAACATTTTTTTTACATCTGCTTTTAGATGTGGCAGCTAGAAATCATAGGGGTCCAACCGCCAGAATACTGTCCACTTTCCTGATTGGGAAACAGTTCACTTCTGCCTCCAAGAATGATACAAATATTCTATAACTTATATTCCTGGACAAATAAACAAGTGCAAAGAAGAGAGCAAAGATTTCCCCTTTGCCCCTGCATAAGACGCTCTGAACCTGCAAGCCCTCATTTCATGCCATAGGACTGACCACGTTCACAGGCAATCTATTCCATTTAAGGGGTACTATTCTTATGCCATAGGCTCCAAAAGACATCAAAAGCATCACAGTCTACCATAGCTTATTTCCCATGTTCCATATATTCCTGTTTCAACACCACAACATCAGTGCTGCCTATACGAACCTTTGCTACAATATTCCCTGACAAAAAATCAAAATGTCAGCCATAAGTATATCACCTATACTTTTGTAAGGCTCCATTGCTGGTTTCCAGAGGATGAGAATACATATATGAATATGTACTACCTCTGTAACAGCAGGTAAATAAGCACTGGTCTTCTGTATTCAAATTGAAGAAAACAAAAACTTCAGAGGTATTTTCCAATGTGTAGTTCCTGAAGTACTTATTAAAATACTGGTTTTTGGCATAGTATGTCGGCCCCAGGGACTGTAGGAGAATCTTTTGTGGCAAGTCCCAGGCAATTCATATTTTAAACATGCCCCTTAGTAATTTTCCTATTCAGCGAGGTGAATGTTGGATGCCTCTGTTCCTGTGTTATTGCTCTGCATTAAGGAATTTTCCCCCAGAACAATGGAAAAAATTTAACTTGCTTTGTAGTGGGGCTTTTACCAAAGTAAAGGAGCTATCTGTTCTAGAATTTTTGTCTCAACCCTTAGAAAGTAAAAAAGTTCACAAATATAAAATACTGTACCAAGTTTTTGCAACTGTCACATCAGTCAAGGTTTCCAAAACAAAACTGACATTTGCATAGGAGCACTTTATTATCCTACATTACCCAATTCTTGAACTTAAAACTTTCTCCAGTCATATGAGGTCTAAGAGGGTGAAATGCATGATGGATAGTATCCATCTTTGATAACGTGAAATGTTGATACTGTTAATGCCCAGAACAGACATTGGTCTCTATACTGAAGGATGACAGACAGTCTTGAAATATGACACTAACTCAATCAGTAATATCCTCAAAATTTTCCCCACCAGTAGGATAAATATTTTCTGTGTAAAGGCCCTCATTCACTGCCCTGTTGATGACACCACTGCCTAGGAGTCTGGATTTCTTCTCAATGAATGGCATGATGGTGGCCATAGAGTTTTCTGCCTCTTCTGTGGGGATTGTTCCCTCACCTTGGAGAGTTTCCCAGAAGCCAGGTTTGTGTTATAGAACTCTGTCACACTGGCAACAGTTGGTTGGACTGTGGACAACTGGGTCTAACTGGGTCAGCTTGATCTCTGTAGTGGGAATTTGAAATTAGAAGAGAAAGAAAGAATGTCTCTCTAAGTAGTTGAACCCGAAATATGTAAATTTGGGAGCTATAAGTTAGCTATAAATTGCTTATTCCATATAGGCTGGAAGCCAAGGAAGCCTGTCTTCACATGGACAAGTAAAACAGATGCTCAGAGAAGAGAGAGAAAATATTTCTTGTGCTCCTACAGTAGCTGTATTCCTGACTGTGGGTTCTATGGGTCACCCCTGATCCTTATAATAAATTTGAAGGGGTTGGGGTATAAGACAACTCAGAAGAGTTTTTATTACTTGCAGCTAAACTATTCTACCTTGAAGGGCACAACTAGAGGCAAGCTTACTTGCCTTGTCTTCACCCTGCCTTAGGCCTCCACCCAAACAACTGGAAGTCCAATCCATGTTATCTGTTCACATCCCTTCATTCATCCTCTCCTTTCTATTTCCACTACCACATTTTAGTTCAGGTGCACAACTTGAAGTCATGTAGATCTGAGTTCAAGTCTCATCTTTGTCATTCACTAATTGTGTGACTCTCGGCAAGTTACTGAGCTTTCCTAAAATGAGAGTGATGGTACTTGCCTCATGAGATTGTTGTAAGGACTGGAAGAGATTGTACACATAATCAAACGTAAGGGCTGAGGTATTCAACCAATATGATCATTATCGTGCCATAACTGTTTTTATGTATATTATTATTAAAGAAAAAGTTTTGATTACTTTAAGAGAGTCCACATTAATTGCTAACACACCCAGCCATATTTCTTTTAGGAATCTATATTTTTTTTACTGTACATATAGATAACATACATAAAGGACTTTTGCTTTAGTAGAGTATATCTAAAGTTAGTTTAACTCAATTCTGGTCTTCAAAAAGTAGGAAATATTAATATTTATATTTATACCTGATATAATAGATGCTCTAATAAGCATTTTACATAAATTTTATTTTTTAATTTACAAAAGATGATAATTTATGTGTAGTAAAGATGGAGAAACAGAAGTTGACAAATATTAACTTGCCAAGATAATGGGAGTTGAAATCCAAGCCTTTCTCACTCCAAAATCTGCACACTTTCTACTATACAATGGTGTCTTCAGATTCCTAGATATATTTTATATCAGAGAGAAAACTGGGACAACAATTGTAGTATACAATTTTGTGAACATATAATTTTAACTGAGTGTGATAGCTGCCCAGAATTATTTTTGCAGTTAATGATCTGAGCATGTTGATTCCTCTGAAATTGTGCTATCTCTATCCCAAACCTCTTAATTTCGCCTTGTACATGAACTAGAAATGACAGTACTAATCCTGTAGTTGGCACTGGGGATAGCTTAACTATGAGCACAATTTGAATTGCTGTTATAATGGGTAAGAAAAGAACCTATCAGCATATCAAATGATAGATAGATAGAAGATAGATAGATGAATAGATAGATAGATAGACTTACAAGACATTTAGCATCACAGGGCTTTTGTAATGGCTAATTAATATGAATTTTCAAAATATAAAATTTTTTTCTTGGTAAGAAAATTTAGAATAATGTAATTCTTTCCATAAGTTTCTTTTATTTGGAACTGTAACTGTGGAGATATATATATCTTTAGTGATATATATATCACTATATTTATATAGATAGATAGATAGATAGATATACATATATATCTATATTTTCATATATCTTTATATATATCTATATCTTTATCTTTAGATATATATATATATATCTTTAGCTATTGAGTGTTTATACTACATTTAGATAAACTAAAGAAAAAGCAAATTCAAAGGAATTTAGATACTAGAATTTTTAACTAAAAGAACAAAAAAGTATTTTACTTTCATCATTTCAAAGATTTTTGATGTTCTGAGTTATAAAAAGTTGCACTATAAGGAAATATTCTTAAATACAAATTCAAGTGACAATAATGAAGCATTAGTGAGCATGGACTGGATGTTAAAGAGAATCAGCACGTGTAATAGCAAGTTTAATTTGCTTCACTTGGCTTCATGTAAAGAGAGTACAATTTCTTACAAGCAGTGTTTTATGTTGAACCTTAAAGAATGCCTGCACAGCACAGACTACCATTTATGTCTCTACTAACCTTCCCCAAAATTTGAGAATGCAATTTTATTCTAGTATTAAAATAAAGACCCAGGGATATTTTTAAATAGTAAAACATGTTTGGTCAAGCATATTGATTATCTTACTACTACTGGTATTTTCTAATCCTGTTTCCCCTTGTCCATATGCCTTTTTTCAGTGTATGCTTTTTTGCTAAAATTGAGGGTCAAGAAAGAATCACGCTTCTGGTTCCTGCTGATAGCGTGAAACCAAAATAGCAGCCAATGAAGGGAAATATCTGTGAAAGACTTTTACAGAGGAATGACTCACTAGCAATGCTTCCTAAAATGTCACTCCTTTTACTCTTAGAAAATATTTTACCTGCTTCCTCGGGGTCCTGACCAACATCCTCTAATAACCAAAGCAATCCTCCAGGAAAACAAAAATATATACAGAAACACCCCCGCCCCAAGTGGGAGATAATGCACACAAGGAAAGGATGTAAGAATTCAACAACATAGGCACTAATCGATGAAAATGGTATATAAAAATCAGATTTTCAAATTCAAAACATTTTAAAAGCAAAGTCATAACTCGTATTGAGTATTATTATATATACTGATCAACTGGTGATTTTCCTTTAGCTATATATCATGGGTAAGTCTGACGTGTTGGTATTCAAATTTATCAACGATCCCACTGAAAGGAAACGTCTATTTCTCAATTTTAAAGATATTGATGCAAGGCTTAAATCCAAAGGTAATGACATTTGATTCTCCCTTGCAGATTACTCTCTTAGGATAAAATGCCTTGGGAAATTAGATTTCCTAACAAAGATCCCTAGTGGAGTGAAGAAAGTTCCTTCTAAAATCACACTTGCCCTGCGATTCTGTAACAGCAAGGGGAAGTGCAGACTGCACCATCACAGCTTCCAGCAGTATCACACTGCCCTTGAAACTCACTTATTCACCCAGCAAATATTTACTAAACAAATTCTTTTTTTTTTTTTTTATGTGGGTACCGGGAGTGGACCTCAGGACCTCACGCTTGCCAGCAAGAGCTTGTGCCATTGAGCGATATCACCGGCCATTTTTTTCCTTTTAACTCATGGCCTCGTGCTTGCTGGGCAGGTGCTTATGCCACTGAGCTATCTCACCAGCCCACTAAACAAATTCTTGATTTTTGATTATTAGAATATTAAGAAAAAACTTTGTAAAAATTCTCTTTCCTAATTATTGATAAATCACAACTGGATCTGACTTCCTTCTTGTACTTCTAGCTAACATATTAATAGTGTTGCAAACATCTACTATACCAGAGTATCTATTTCATTTTGGACCCAAAATTACAATTTGGATTGTATTATCTTACGAATAACTACAGTCACCAGAAGTTGAATGATGGACACACTTTGCTTCTGGGCCTTGTCTTCATGCATTTTACATGGTTAGCTCTATAACTTCAGTTTCATACAGAATCTCTACTTTATATCATTAAGTCTGCAAGGAATTCTGCTAAGAATGTGGCTTTAATGCTCTCAGCTTGATATATTTCCCAACTCCCAGTCTGGAGAATGTGCATTTTCTACATCGTTATTGACCTATTATAAAGAATTCCAGTCTTCCAACAGAACTGTTATTAGAAACCATCATTGCAATTAAGGGAAGTCAAAAAGAGTTGGCTGTTACTAGAAGATACCGTGATAGTTTGAAAAATGGCCCCCTGAGATGTGTTCATGTCCTAATGTCCAGAATCGGTAAGTGTTACCTTGAGATAAGGAGGTTATCCTGTTTTAACCAGGTGGGCCCTAAATTCCATGAATCTGTTCTTTTAGAGAACTACACAGGGAGTTTTGGTATAGACTCATAGAAAAGAAAACAGTATAAAAATGAGGACAGAGTTTAGAGTGATGGGGCCATAAGCCAAGAAAGTCAAGGAATGCTAATAGCCTACAGAAGCTGGAAGAGTCAAGGAAGGATTCTGAGAGAGACAGAGGGGGAGAGAGAGAGAGAAAGACAGAGACAGAGACAGTTGATCTTTAAAGAATTGGCTCATATGATTGTGGAAGTTGTTAAGTCCAAAATCTGTGGGACATGTCAGCAGGCTGGTGACTGAGGAAAGATCCAGTCTTGTAGTCTTGAGTACAATGCAGATTGTTGGCAGAATTTCTTCTTCCTCAGGAGAACTCAGTCTTTTCTCTGATTAAGTGATTAAGTGAGGCCCACTCACTTTATGGAGACAATCTGCTTTAATCAAAGTCTGCTGAGGATATGACTTAGTGGTCAAGCATTTGCCTAACATATGCAAGGTGCTGGGCTTCATCCCCAGAACCAAAAAAAGAAGGAGTAGTGTTTGGTCAAAAACTGCATACCATGGCCCTGCCAAGTTGACACATAAAACTAGCCATTCATTCTCTATTCATGGTAAGACTCCAGTCAACAGAAATAGCACAGTAAGAGTAGGACGCAGTTCTCCAGAGAAGAAAGCAAGAGAGTAGAATGAAGGATACAGAGAAACCACATTGGGAAATGTCAAAGATTATGGAAACGGAGACTGCTCCTCATTAAATTCTGGTTAATATATATATAATATTTAAAGTAGAGTAAAGTCTCAGAGAAAAAGGTTTATCATGAGCTCCATCCTGTAGTTGTAACCTACTCACCCCTCCCTATATGACAGTAAATTGTAGGTATTCACCTGCTGAATATTCTAGGAGTAGCCGAAACCATCACTTCAACCAGCTGGTAACAGACAATGGACATATATCTGGCAGCACAGCTCCTGGGCTCTGATGTAAATAAGCATAAAGGAGACAAGATTGATACCAATTCCCAAACCAAAATAACTGGAAATGAACCCCAAATAAATAAGATGATGCCAAGGAATTGAAGCCACATGGGGTAAAAGACAACAGGATTATGTCTTTAAGATTTTGTTGCTTTGGAGGCAGGTGGAGGTGGTGAATAAATATTCCTTGACCTGTCAGAAGTTTCCCTTGTCTCTCTGGACAGGGTGGAAGTAGAGGCTCTTTTCAGATTTGCTGTCTTGAACAAAAAGCAAAGAGCAAAAGTCTGAAGGGGCAATTTTCACAAGAGACTTTGAGAAACTATGCACAAATACAGTTGTTTTACACCCCAGATAAGAAAGGACAGAGGCCGAGGGTCACAGAGCAGATATTGGCGATATTGAGATGACAACCTCAGGGTAGACATTGTCACCAATAAAAATTTCGGGTATTTTCATATCACATTACTGTTGTTGCAGATGTTTCAAAACATCATTACATTCATCACTGCTTCAAAGTTATGGTAGTCTGGATGTATGATAGTAGATCATTTCATTTAATGAGTTAATAAAGAAGTCTATGTATTACTACATCTTCATTTTCAAAAATATTTTGATAACTTTTTCTAATACATTTAATTTCCCTTTTAACCTTATATATAAAAATATTATCCTAAGAAACATCTGTAGGTTTCATTAGACTGCCAAAGTGGACCAAACACACAAAAACCTTAAGAATCCCTTGACAAAGGGCTCTACTATTCTGTCCTATTTATATTTGTTCATTTAAACAAACATTTATTAGAACTTACTTTATTCTACCCACAACCTCTTAGCTCAAAAAAATATTTTGGAGAAATTTAGAAGAAGAGATTTAAAAAGGAAATGTGGAATATATTAAAGTGTTAATTTAAACCACAACAGAAATGCTACAAAAATATTGACATAACAAAAGCTGTATATTTAGGGACAAATCCATTTGAAAGATTTCTTAACACTATGTAATTTCTTACTGTTAAGTTTCTGACTGCTATATAATCAAGCTGACAAGTGACTAATATTGGGCAGGTCCAAACAAGTGAATTCTGGTTTTGTCTGGGACTCTGTCTCTCCCTCTTCATGCAAAGTCTTATGGAATTTTAATGGTCCTGCTTCCCTTTGGGCCATCTGTCCCTCTGTATGACAGAAAGAAAAGATTTATAATTTTTCTTATCTAAACTGCAGACATTGGGGCCGGTGACGTAGCTCAGCGGCATAAGCGCCTGCCAGGGAAGCACGAGGTCCTGAGTTTGACTCCCAGTACCCACATAAAGGAAAAAAAGGGTCAGTGATATCTCTCAGCAGCACAAGCACTTGCTGGCAAGTGCGAGGTCCTGAGGTAGACTCCCGGAACCTACAAAAAAAATAAAAAATAAAAAAAATAAACTACAGCCATTGGATTGAGTAATTACCCAGAATCTTAGAGCACATTTACTTTATCTGTTACTCATTTTTAAAAAATTATATTCATAACCAGGGAAAACATGCAGATTTGATAAAAATGAGGCATTTTGGCAATAGAACATCTGAAATGAAAGAGTTAGAATCTGTCAAAATCCATAAAATTATCCTTTTATGAGTTGACATTGATTATTTATTTATTTATTTTGACCATTGATTATTTAAAGGAAATGGGATCATAATTACAATGGACAGTAAATTACATTGGTGAGATTGCTTGAAAAGATCAGTACATGAACATTAGAACTTCAAAGTTGAGACCAAATCAATGACCACAGGTGAAGGCTGGGCACTGGTGGAAAAAAACTAAAGGCATAAATCACAATCAGCAGAAATTGGAAAAGCCTAGAACCAGGAAACATGGTAGTCCAGGAAGAAAAATGAGCAAGCTGACCCAAAGGACAGCAGGCAAGGCTAATGCTTTCTCCTCCCACAACTCATGCAAAGACATAAATGGACAGAGAACACTGACGCTGGTGGGACCACATTTCCGTGGTTCTAACCCTGACTTCACTAGTCTATCTAAAAAGTAGAGTAGTATGTTAGGAACAATAAAACACAGTGTTTGAATCTGGGGGCATTGAAGAGAGGACTTAAGAACATTCTTCACTCTTCCTGAGCGCCCCCCATGCACACTGTTTCTGCTGATTAGAAGCTATGTGCTTGATAGTAACATTTACAGAGGTAATTTCACTCTTATCGTAATTTCTCTTCCTTTTAAAAACGATGTCAGGGACACATTTTTCCATGCTTTGACATTCAATAGTTTTTGTTTTCTACTTTATTATAAAAACAATATTTGTAATGGCACTCTAATGGGAGCCTTTACACCTCTTAGAGAGATTTTCTTTTCAGCAAAGTACATGAAACAAAAAACAGTAGGTAGCACCAAAAAACACTGTGTTAAACATAAGCATTAGATCCACGTGCTGAAGCCAGTTATTAGCAAATCTACTGCAGTTGTCACCAAGGTCTTAGAAGGAGGTAGGTGTTATAAAACCATCAGAATCCTCCTTCAGAGCTGCATAATGGCTGAAGCTATAATCCATTGTTTATCTCTTCTGAAACCTTCCCTAACATGTCAGCAAAGGAAATTAAAATCTTAATTAAACCCTTTTCATTAGATGTAGCAATGAAACCAGTGCTTCCACCGTAGGCAGGATAATGAAGGACTAGAACATGAGAAATGCCACCCTGGCTCAGATCAAGATTCCAACCATGCATTTCTTACGGGGACACCAAGAATATCTTGGGCTTTCCTATGGAAAATCCCAAAGACTGTTGTTGGAATTTAAACTACCTTCATGTTTTATTATGAATATGCCATCCCTTAATTTATCTAATCCCTTGTTGATCACACTCCTATTGTTTTGTCTACCCAGTAACTATTTTCCAGGAATTGCCTCACCCCATTGCCCAATACATAAGGCTGCAAGATTTGCAATATTCCTATCATGTCGCACTGCCCCCAGCCATAATTAATCTGTCTGAAGGTTTGCTTATCTGACCTTAAATGGCTCTACTGCTCCCTTCCTCAGGAATTTTCAAACTAAAACTGAGAGCCAGATCATCTTTATCTTGGTGGCTAGACCGTAAATGCTAACTTGGGAACTGTTGCTGGTGACAGGTGGACTGCAAACAGGAAAGCTGGTCTGCACTGAGAAAGTGAAGGCGATACAGAGAAAGGAGCAGAAATAAAGGTCGAAGGAGAATTTCTGGACTTGTTCTCCATTTGGTGATCCTATTCCTAGCGTCTCTTGGATTCCATTAATTACTCCAGTAATTTTCCAGTAAATCCACACTTTTTGTTTTTAGACTAGTTTGAATTGGGCTTCTATGCTACCCAAAAATAAAAGTTCTAATTAATATTCATCTAGTTAGTAAAATTTCATTTAATATTTAACTTATAAATTATTTGTATTTTAGCATGTTCTACTTCTTGAAGATACAAATTTTGTAAGCTTTTAACTCTTTTCATCTGAAGGGCATCTTTCAAGTGTCAAAAAATGCCTTCTAATCTGACATTTAATGTTAATTTTACATTCACCCCAGCCATGTCTTTGATTATTCACAGACTTTGCTCATACCCTCTAAGTTCTTAGTTTATTTAGTGTCATTCAGTTCACACATTTTTGACTGTCCACTTTGCTCCAGATAATGTACTTGGTGATGCAGTTTCAAAGATAAAAGACGAGATCTTAGAATCTAGGGGAAGAGAAGTATTTGTAAATGAGTAATTAAGATATACTGTGCCAAGAAGTATCACAGAGGTACAGTCAAGATATAAACAAGGGAGTTATTAATCCCCTGGCTAGCAATCGGCATCTATTTTCCTTCCAGAATTCTTCCCTCAATTTTTCCAAAAATTTCTCCTTCACTTTCTCTCCCATGTAGTATTTTCTCTTTTCTTCCCCTACGATGTTGAATGTTTTCACAAGATCTTATATTCAGCCTACATTCTGGCCACTAGGATGAGGAGCTTATGCAAGCTGTGCAAGCTACAGTGCCTTGGTATACAACCCCAAATTACCCTCCGTGTTCCTCAAGTCCTCTTATTTATGTGCTTGTATATAACATTTGTGTCCCCTCCCACCTTAAATAAGGCTGACTTATGTAACTTGTAGAATATTAAAGGAAAACAACATGAATTCCATTTCTTGGTCATAAAAGATATTACAGTCCCCACCTTGGTCCTTTGGCCCACTCACTTTAGGAGAAGTCAGATATGTCATGAAAGTATTGAAGTAGCACTGTGGAAATGTCCAAATGGCACTGAACTGAGGCCTCCTGCCAGCAATCATCGACTTAGCAGGACAGTGAGTGAGCACCCTTGGAAATCGATTCTCCATCCTAGTTAAGTCTTGTCTGATAAGACTCCCCCATTCACCCGATACAGAACCACCCAGCTAACTATTCCTAAATTTATTTTATAAAGAAATTATGTGAGACAATAGATGTTTATTATTACTTAAAGCTGCTAGGTCTGAGGTAGCTTGTTATATAGGAACAGATAGTACCGTATCCCATCCTTTGGCACTACATAATTGATCCAAGAATGAGCAACTAACCCAAGTGTGCCAATTAACCTTAATTCCAACTTGACTGAATTAAAGGACTCCTGGAAAGGTAACTGGCTTGTGGGCATGGTATACTCATTACTGGATTAAACCACTGATGTTCGTAGCTGAATGTGTTGTTAGAAGGTGGGGCCAGTTAGAGGAGACAAGTCACAGAGGGTATGCCATTGGAGAATCTATCTCTCACTGATGCTCTTTCCCTGTCCACTGCTTACCGGCCACCAAGAAGTGAGCAGCTTGACTCTACCATGCCCTTCCACCATGATGTCTCTGCCTGGAAGCCAGGCAACCATGGACTAAACTTCTGAAACCATGGACCAAATAAATGATTTCCTTCTTTAAATTGTATGTGTCAGATATTTTGGTTACAGCAACAAAAAGCTGACTAATATACCAAGTTAGGTCAATGCATAATTTCTCCTAAATGTTTTGATGAAATATCACAAGAAGATACAAAGACAATTTCTCTCTGATGTCTGAATGAATAAGATACAAAGCTTACATACTACAGTGACCATGTTGACACCAGGTGGAGAAAGCTATTTGGACATAAAAGAGGAAGTTGACATAGAAAGTAAAAGAATGGCAGAGAAATAGCCTTGTGGGTGTCATAGTCCTTAAATCCAACTATTCCTGAGACTCAGCTGGATTGTGCTCTTCTTTGGATTATGTATTTGACCCTTTTCCAGCATGCTCCATCCTGACACTACTGCTTCAAGACCTTCGTATATCCTATCATCTCTCATTTAGTTCCCTGGTCCTATCACTCACTTTAGTTACTAAACAAATGTCATCTCACCAATGAGATCTGAGGCTAAAATAAATTATACACTGTATGACAAGTTTTAATGTGTCAACATGGCTAGATAGAACAGTCTGTCCTGGAATTTGCTTTCTTGTATGCATCTGGAAAGAGTGAGCCACAAGGAAGATTCTTGAAAGATCTGGAGGGCAGTGGGGAAGCAGCAGCCATTTTGTAGTTCACACATACCTTGTTGCTGAACTGCTGACTTACCTAATCAGTTTGAAGCAGCAACTGGCTCTGCAACTGATTTGTTCCCTGGATCTCCTTTCAGCCCCTCCAACTCCGTGTGTGTGTGTGTGTGTGTGTGTGTGTGTGTGTGTGTGTGTGTGTTTATCTCTGTGCTGAAGAGCTTCTGCTCCTGCAGCACACCCTCATCACAAAGTCCAGAGGCAATAAGAATGAACAGAGGTTTCCACCTGTTCTTGCTTATGTTCTTTCATATATATATATACATATATATATATACATATATATACATACATATATATACATACATATATATGTATATATATACACACACACTTATGAACTCCAATAAAGTTTTGAAGGATAAATAAGTTTTGATATGAAGGAAGAAAACTGGGAAGAAAAGTCCTCTGAGCTAAGGAAATAGAACATTTTAAAAAACGGAGAAGTGTGAAATGGTTCATTAGGAAATCTGTTTTCCCTAGGATGCAAATTGCAGAGGTAGTGCTAGGATAAAAAAAATTAAAGTAGTAGTTAAGCCAAATACTGAGTGGGCTTGAATACTGCAAAAAGGAGTTTAGACTTTCTTACAAGTTAGCATTCACAAAAAGAAATTGTGCATAAAAATCCCTTCTAAAAATGCACTTTAAAAATGCAGTCGCCAGGGTCTCATCCCCAAATATTGATATTGGTTGTCTGCGATGGGTTGTAGGAATTGGTATTTTCAATATGCTATCTAAATTACTCTGGTCAAAGGTGATCTAAGAAGCACACTTTGATCAACATTACGGTATGATGGGGAGCCACTGGAAGGTTTTAAGCAGAAGCATCATAGGATGAGATCTGGATTTGCGAAAGACCACTCTAGATGCGGTATAGCAAAATGGATTTGAGGCAGGTAAACCTGGATGCAGACAAATTTATTAGGAGGTTATTATAATAACACAAATGAGAGGTAAGGGAAGCCTCAACTAAGGCAGTAGAAATAGCAACAAGAGGGGAGTAAAATTTAGGAGCTAAAATATACTGGTGATTGAGATATTGGGGATGTCAAGGAGTACACCAAGTGACTCTCCAAATTTTTCCCTGAGTAATTAGGTATGTGATAATATAGCAAATACAGATGTAAATATGTTTTGAATTTGGAATATATTAAAAAGTGATGAGTCCATCAATTTTAGATGAGTATAGTAGATTTTAGTTCAATGTGCCTGTATGACATATAAGCAGAGATGTTCCATGTAGAATATTAGGAACATTTTTCCCTAACAGCTGATGCTTCCAGGCATTGAGACCTCTATTAGAGTAACACTTCAGATCTCATTTTCCTCATTTACTGCTTTTCACTGAGTGAGGCACCTGTTATGTGAATTTGAAGGAAATAATTGAATTGAGGTATGTGTGACTTAAACCATTCTTCCCTCTTCCTTTGAGATCTGCTAGCCAATACAATGTAAATGTTATGAATGGGTACAATTATGTGCAAAAGATAGATTATTGAAAGAAGCTGATGGACAAAGAACAAAGCAGAAGTTATGAGGCTGTCCAGGCAGCCACCATCTAAAAGAGGTGATATCTTCTAAAGAAGGTGTTCGGAGTGAGCCAGAGGGGACCAACTGACTGTAAGAGGCCCAGAGAAAACTTCACTCACCATTTATGAGGTGGAGGCCATCACCCTGGCGGAATCAGCCTCAGAGGGCAGGACCAGACAAAGCCAGAGGAAGACCAGATATGAAAGGCACTCCCTGCCTTCCCTACCTGTGACCTTCAATCTATGAACTAGAAGAAGCAGGGAAGGGAAAGGAAAAGAGCCGACTTTGAATGTGCATGGACCTTCAGTCAAACCTCAGGTGATGAAAAAGTGTAGATAGAATTACAGTCTTAACTGAACTCTACTGGGTTGTTTTTTTTGTTTGTTTGTTTTTTGTTTTTTGTTTTTTTTGCCAGGTAATAGGGTCAAGCAAACTGTGGAATCTGCTTGACACAGAAAAGACCACATGGTAAGGAAAAGCTCACACAGCACAGCTGAGAACAGATGGGAGGGAAATAAAATCTTCAATGTTTATATCCCATCAAGTTCATTCTGTTCAATTATTGGTGATATTCAGGTGGGTGTTTTTCTGGGTTTGAAGGTCATAATATTTTCAGAGTTGTATGAGCCAATAAACATAAAGGAGGGATTCTGAGAAAAGGAATAAGGACAGAACCCAGAAACATACCAACATTAAAGGGTCAAGAATGGAAAGAAGAGCCATTAAAGAAGACTGACAAATCAGAAGGCAAGCCAAAGGAGGGGTTCAAAGAAGAAAGCAGTTCTAGAGAGATTTATGCTGCATAAATGCCACTTGGCTGATCCCAAGCCCCATCAGCCTGTGGACAGGCTACATTAATTTCCAAACTTCATAGCCTCAACCCCCTGCCATCTGTATACTGTAATTGCTCTTGCTTTTTTATTATCCTTTCAAGAAACTACTGTTTCTTTGCTGCCTTTTAAAGCCCTCTTAGCCTAAAGTACAAAATGATGTGAACCAATGATGAACCAAAAAGATTGCATTTTATTTGTTCTTCCATGCAGTGAATCCACACTCTCTTCTTTATTCAGATGAGGATTATGGTACTAACAGAAATTGCTAGTTGTCCTTCAGTACCATTTTTGTTTGTTTGCTGGTCCCAGGCCACCAAGAATAAAGATTACATAACCTCAATTTTGTTGAAGCTAGGTATAGCAATGCAACTAGACTCTAGCAATAGTCTATGAGCTGATGTATTGCATACAACTGCCAGGACACCCCTAATCCTTCTTTCCTTTCTTCCAGCTGGTTGGAATATGGATGCTGAAGTTGGTCTAGCCATCTTATACCACGGGTGAACTTGGCAATGGGGAGGCACAAGGATTGCTACTGAGATATCCTCCCACCTCTCTCTTCAATGCAGACTGCTGAGAATCATGTCAATAGACATCCCACAGCTGTCTTCCTCCTTTAGCTGCAGAGAACTACCTTGCTCAAGGTCACACCAACTTCAGGGTGGCCCTTATCTCATGACATATCAGTGTGGGAGTAAAAAGGCCTGGCCTAACTCAAAACAACTCAAAGGGGCCGTTTAGCTCCAGTTTCTTGTGGGGTTGGCCATGACTGTCATTAGGCCTGAGTCACAGCTGGACTTTCCCTCTGTTTCCTTCTGCTGCTCCTCAGACTAGCCAGTCAGGCCTCTGTGTGGCCACTTCCTCAGGCTGCAGTGTTCTGTGCTGAGAGTCAAAGAGGCAATCTGTTCCACATCATTCTGGTGTTTTTGTTCTAAGCTGTTTTCCAATGATCCTTGCCCTGACCACCTATTGAATACTGTAGAGATGACCTGCCCCACCAACACTCTTTCTTTCTCTTTCAAGACACAGTCTCATTAATTTCCCAGGCTGGCCTTGAACAATCCTCCTGCCTCAGCCTCCCAAGTAACTGGGATTACAACCATGTACAGCTCACACCAACATACTTGACCTTCTTCATCCTGTTCCATCTCCCTAACCCTGTCACTCCCTAATCTGCCCCATAACATTACTATTTACAGTGTTTTTATTTACATTCTCTCTCCTCCAGTAGGAGGTAAGAACCATGAACACAGGGCTCTTTGTTTTGTATGCTGATGCATCCTATACAATTTCAGTAATACACAGAACAGGCATTCAGTAAATATTTGTTGAATGAATGAAGAAATTAATACTTCTCTGAGAATTTTGCAGATATTCACTTTTCAAAGACTTCATTGTAAAAATAGCTTTAAAAATTATTTGGCGGAAGAGTCATTGAGTATTAAACATTCTATACTATCCAATAACAAAAGAGTAGTCATATATTTTTATAAATATTCTAAATCACTCCATTTTCATACACACACACACACACACACACACACACACCTCTAAGTTTCAAGAAGCATTATTTCACAGGGGAGCCCTGTCATTTCTCTTCTAATGAGATAGCTACCCATTGAAAACAGTGATTTTCCCTAGAATAAGAAATTTAGGAAAGCAAACCTGAAATTCTCTAGTGTGGTGATCCAAGACAGCTTGCTGGGTTGCATTATAGGGTATAATTACTTCTAAAAGGAACTGTTTGTTCTCAAGTACAATTCATTGCAACTGAGTTGTTGGAAACTTTGTTTTGCTTCATGTTACCAGCTTCTGAAAGAGGTCAGTATCTGTGAGGTGTCTGGAAGTTTCCTTTGAAATCAGCACTCTAATAAAAACATGAACTAGATCAAGTGAGCACCCATGAAGTTGGCTGGAGGATTTATTTTTGTAGTTTGGAATTATCAGGGGGCTTTCCTCTCTAGAGGAATTCTTTTTTCACCATTTGTTAGTAAAGCTCATATAAATTTCATTATGTGAATTAGAAAGGCAATTGTGATATTATAATTAAGCATAATTCAAGCCAATCATTTTTTATAAAAAACAAAGAAAATAATTCTAAAATATTTGTAAGTAAAAAAAATCATTGTACTAACTACAAATAAAATATGGATTATTATTTATTAAAATTATTAGTGATTAGCAAGGGGTGAGAAGAGTATAGATGTTAATGGCATTATTCTTTTTACTATTTTGATATGTTAATAACTTTGGGGGGAAAAGGGAGATAATCTTTGGCTAAAGATCTTTTGTTACCTTCCGGGCTATGTTGCCCTCAATTAATCTGTACTTTACTCATTCAGGCTCAGCAAAGCAAACAGATTTAGTAATGTAATTTGAAACATTAGACTTAAACTGCAAATGGAGTTTATCTTTAGCAACATTTTCATTCTTTCAAGATACTGCTCTGCAGCAAATAATAAAGATGTGTTAAGAGAAAGATTATCTTTTAAAAAATGCATTAATAAAAATCAAGCTGTAAAATCCTTAGTGAACCCATATGATCATGTAGATTTTATTGACCTTCAACTGATTTTCAATGAAATTTGATCATTAGCATCAAACAGATAATCAGAAAGTCATTGAAAGGTAAACTTTTGTAGGTGTATTTTATTTCACAAAGTTATCTTAACCAGGTTGTTCCTCAGAGTCTCAGAAAAGGCTCCCTTGTTTCTTCCATCTACCATCTTCTGGTGTCTTGGTATTAATTATTTTCTCAAACTCCATACATATAATATGGACTATATTTATCCCTTGGTCCCAGTAGACAATCTTCTTTCATGAACAATAAATAGCTCTTTGGCCTATTCACAAAATATATTACCACCCACAAACCAGCTTCTGGAGCATTCCTGAAATGGATATCTATTGCACTGCCAGATCCATTTTTAAGACCAAGACACTTATATCCTTAGTTTTAAGAGTCACAGTTACTCAGGGCTCACAGCTAAGTTCCCCCTCAGGAATTGCTCACCTTATCCACTATCCATTCCCCTCTCTAGGAGTGCCCATAACCAAAACCTGGCCCACATACATGAGTACAATTATCCCCCATCTGAACTTGAAATGACTTTGAAATAACATCCTAGCAGTGCAGCTATCCATGGAACTGGAGAAGGCCTTTAACCCTCACTGAGTCACAGTTCAACTTCTCCTTCTATCCAGTCCAGCTGCTTTTACTTTTCTGCAAATGTTGATCCCAAAGCCACTTCCCAACAAATTTCCTACATGCTAATCTCCATTTCAGAGTATTTTTCCTAGGAAACCTGACCTGTAAGAATTTTTTTGGTCAAAAATCAAACAACCACTTTTCAGTAATCACTTAAATATCTAAAATTTTCATGATAACTTTGATATTCATGGTGGTCATGATAGATCAACTTGTATAATAAATATCCCCAAGATTTTAGTGGCATATACCAATAAAATTCTGTTCTTATTCATACCATAGCGCATTGCAATCTAATGGAGAGAAAGGTAGTGTGATGGAGGCCTGGCTCCAGTATCGAGACTCCTTCCAGCTTTTGGATCCACCTTTTTCTAGGAGTCTTATCTTTCAGGTGACAGATGAGGAGAGAAAATGAGAAAAATGTCTGGGAGTTTTGATAGCCTGGAAGTTCATGCATCAATTCTACTAATACGCCATTGACCAGAACTTAGTCATATATCCCCACAAAACAAAGCCAATGAGTACTAGCAATCTCTGTTAGATATTTATAAAATACTTGAGATTTTCACGTCTTCCATTAACCATGACCTGTGACACTCTTCTACAATCTTTCAACTTGCAAGGACTAAAAATTCCATTTTTATTAAAGATGTAATAAGAGTCATGGTCTCTCTACTTCAGCAAAAGCTCTGCAAGGGTTGAGAGTTTCTTTGGGATTTTTGTTATTGTATCGGGTCTTTTTCTTTTTGGTATGGGGAATCAAATTCATGACCTTGCACTTGCCAGGCAGGCACTTGTGCTGCTGAGCTATATCCCTGGCCCTTGTATTGGGTCTTTTAAAACAATCTTTATAACAAGTTATTTTTAATAAATACTAGCTTTAAAAAAAACAGAACCGTAATATCACCACCATACCTAATAAAATTAATGGTAATTCCTTAATCTATCTAATACTCACCATGTGTACAAATTTCCCTGATTTTTCCTTAAAAGTCTTCTTTTTCATAGTTTAAAAATTCCAGAGGTAGCTATGTCATACATAGTCCCAGCATTGGCTATGCCACTATTCCCCATCTTCCCCAAACTTCTGCAGTGTCTTAGTCTATTTTCTGCTGCTGTAAGCAAATACTGGATACTGGTTAATTTATGGAGACTTATTTCTTACAGTTTTGGAATCTGAGAAGTCTAAGAGCATGAGGCCAGCATCAAGGGAGGGCCTTCTTGCTGCCTCATAACATGCCCCAGAGTATTGCAAGCAAGGAAGCATGTAGGAGTGTGGAAGTTCAGATTTGTCTTGCCCTTCTTTTTTTTTTTTTTTTTTTTGTGGGTACCGGGGGGTCGACCTCAGGACCTTGTGCGCCAACAGGCACACGTGCCGCTGAGCGATATCACCGGCCCCTTTTTCGTATGTGGGATCCGGGAGTCGAACTCGGGCCCTCGCGCTTGCAAGGCAGGCGCTTACGCCGCTGAGCCATCTCACCGGCCCTGTCTTGCCCTTCTTATAAAGCCACTGACCTTAGTATGGGCTCCTCACTCTCATGACCTCATCTAACCCTAGTTACTTTCCAAAGGCCCAACCTTCAAATGCCATCAACATATGCATTCGGAGATAGATTTCCAATACATGAACTTTGGCGGGACACATTAAAACCATAACGTGCAAGATCCATTTATTTCTTCTTTTTAAACTGATCTGACTGACTTCGTCACAATTACACCGTTTAATTTCAAGATCAGAGATGAAAACCTCCTAGGTCCTCTGATATCAGCTAGTGGTTTGTGTGTTCTTTTCTGCACATAGTCTTCATTTGTTTTCTTAATTACTACTCTTTTAGCAATTGCACTGGCTCATCCCACAAAGACAACCCCTTACAAATCCCTTAAGGCCCAGGGCCACTTCTGCTGCACTCTCTTCAGGTCTAGTATAATTTACAGGCAAAAGCTTTTATGCCCTTAGAAAAGTCACTTCTTCAAAAAGATTTTCCAAATCCTCAAGTTCAGGAATAAGGGTGCGTGTTTCCTTAATGATTTGTTTCAAAGAGCCTCTTAGATCTTCATTTTACAGTTGGGATAGTACAGAAAACTGAGTGAGCTGATTCAAAACGAAAACCTGAATACTACATTTTAAAATCTTTAAATGTACCACAAATACTTCTCATCAAGAGCTTAGAAAATGAAATGAAGTTTCTCACTCAAGCTGCCTTATATCTTCAGCACCACCTCACCAAGTATTCACTTAAATAGTAAAATGAAGCTTGATAGATCTCAGAAAATATTCCTAGAAACTGACTTGTTACATATCTACTAATGAGATAATCTTAAATTCCACTGAAGATTCCACATCCCTATGGAAATTTGTACCTCAGTATCAAGCTTCTGCCATACTCTACCAAAACACAGATAAATTCAAGTAACCTGATATCCACATGGTGTCAAAACACATGATATTGACAATGTCCTACAGACCCCAGGACAACATTAACATCTATAACTGTCTTAGCACTTGTAAGTTATGTTTTTGGTTGCAGGTAGCAGAAAATCCAATTCAAATTAGCTGAAACATTGAAAGGAACTTTCAGATTCTGTTGCAGAAAAATTGGAAGATATACCTGACTTTAAATATGCTTTCATTAAGTTCAGAAGCTCAAGAATTAGGGAAAGTACAGTTTCCTTCCTCCCAATTTTAGGCTCTGCTTTTTCAGTGTTGACTTCCTTTTACCAAGCTATCTTCCTGTGGTCACAAGATGGTTGCCAACAAATTCAGAGCTACTTTCTTGCAGGTCCATTTTCTAGGAGAAAAGAGAAAGTTTCTTGCCCCAGTATCTAAAACCAACCTAAGAATTGAGATTCTTTGTACCTTATTGGCCTGGAGAGGATTACATTTCTATCTATGAAGCAAACACTAGTAATTGGGATTGGGGATGAAATTCACTGATTGGCTTGACATTATGTAGGCCAGGCTGGCCTCAACCTTGTGGTACTCCTCCTGCCTCATCCTCCCAAGTGCTGGGATCACATGTGTGTGCCACACTACACCTAGTGATAATTTCTTTTCTTTAATTTTATATTTTTTATTAGTACATATTTGTCATACATATTGATCACGTTCATCATAGAGAATTTGTACATCTACATAATATATCTTTATTCTTCTTTTTTTTCCTATTCCCCTCTCCTCCCTTCAATCCTTCTTCCCCTTCCCATTTACAAAAGCTTTGTTTCCATTCAGTAATTTCTTTTAATAGGTATTAAATGTGGTTGTAAAATTCCATGTCACTATCAGCTGGTGTTTGTAAATGTAACTTTCCAACAAAATATTGTCATCTGAGGCTGTATCTTTCAACTTTCTCTACATTTTATTTTATATGCATTTTTTCCTTCCATCTTGCCTAGTTCTTGTTTGCCAAACTACATTTTGTTGTGATATTAATATAGACCACTTTTTGCTTTGTGTAATTGTATATAAGAAAAATTCCAACTGTTGATAATGACAAACTAACGCAAAGAAGACTAATCTAAGAGTACTTGGAATAAACAAAAAATCAGAAGACAGCACAAATGGCCTAAAAATAAACCCATTCACAGAAATAAAAGTAGAAAACTTCCCAAATACAGGGAGAGAAATAAATATACAGAGATGTGATGTATAAAGAACCCCAAATAGCCATAACCAAAAGAGAACTTCTCTGCACCACATTATACTCAAGGTACCAGAAGTCCAACACAGAAACAAAATCTTAAAAGCTGTTAGAGAGAGGCAAGGAATCACATAAAAAGGTAAACTCATTAGAATCACAGTAGACTTCTCAATACAAACTGTAAAGGCCAGGAGGGCTTAGAAAGAAGTGTTTCAAGCCTTAAAAGACAACAACTTCCAATTCCAACTTATGTATCTTGCAAAACTTTCCTTTAAAATTGTTGGAGAAAAAAGGTATTTCTGAGAAGGAGTACCTCAAGAAATTCATGGCCATCTAACCAAAATTACAAAAACTCCTCAAGTATATCCTGGAAAGACACAATGAAGACAACAATGCCGAAAGTCAAAAAGAATGAATACACATGGTGGGATGAACAGATACGCAAAAGGAAAAAATAAGGTAGCAGCAACAGGAAAATAATGCAATGACAGGAATAAGTCAGTACATTTCAGTAATAACTCTCAATGTGAATGGTCTCAATTCCCCAATCAAAAGACATAGATTGGCAGGATGGATCAAGAAACGAACCCAGTGATATGCAGTACACAAGAAACACATTTAATTAAAACAATGCATAAACATATTAAAAGTCAAAGGATGGAAAAATATTCTATTTAATGGGAACCGAGAAAAAAGCAGGAGTAGCTATCCTAATTTCAGACAAAGTGGATTTCGAGCAAAAACTGATCAGAAGAGACCAAGAAGTTCACTACATTTTGGTTAAGGAAATAATTCAACAGGAAGAGATAACAATTATAAACATATATGCACCAAATATTAGTGCACTCAACTTCATAAACCAAACACTAATGGACATGAAAAAAATCAGAAAAACACCAATACAATTATGATGGGGGACATCGAAAGCCCACTGTCATAAATGGAAAGATCAACAGACAAAAAATCAACAAAGAAATATCAGAGTTGAACCAAACCTTCAAATGAATACCCTTTACAGATATCTACAGAGCATTCTATCCAACAAAACAGAATACACATTATTATCAGTGGCACCTGGGATTTTCTCCAAAATAGGCCACATACTAGCCCATAAAGAATGCTCAAGTAAATGCAAAATAATTGAAATTATCTGATGCATATTATCAGATCATAGTGCAATGAAACTAGAAACCAATGGCAAAAGAAACCACAGTAACTATACAAACACATGGAAATTAAATAATACCTTCTTGAATAATAATGGATCACAGATAAAAGTAAGGAAGAAATTAAGCAGTTCTTACAATCAAACAATAATGCCAATATGACAAACTGGAACCTATGTGACACAATGAAAGCAGTCCTAAGAAAGAAATTTATAGCAGTGAATTGCCACATCAGAAAAACAGAGTGAACTCAAATATATAACATAATGATGCACCTTAAGGTGCTAAAAAAACAAGAACAATTCAAATTCAAAGCTAGTACAAGGAAGGAAATTATCAGAACAGAAGTTAGTGAAATTGAGACTAAAAAATACAAAGAATTAATGAATCAAAGAGTTAGTTTGAAAGAATAAACAAAATAGACAAACCCTTAACCAATCTTACCAAAATAAGGAAATGACCCAAATCCTTGCAATTAGAAATGAAAAAGGTGAAATCACAACAGATTTTGCTGAAATCCAGAAGATTATTGGTAATTACTTTGAGAACACATACTCTAATTGAATGCAAAATTCAGAAGAAATGGAAAGACTTGAGATACATACGAACTACCAAAACTAAACCAAAAAGATAAAAATCCTAAATAACTCAATATCACTAAATGAAATTGAAGAAGTAATAAAAATCAAACTGGCAGTTAAGAAAAGCACAGGTCCCAGTGGATTAGTTGTAGGAATTTTAGAGAAGATCTAGCTCCAATTCTCCTCGGAGAATAAAATCAAAAAAGGAAGAGTACTCCCAAAATCAATCCTGGAAATAAGCATTACCCTGTTTCCAAAACCAGAAAAGAACCCAACCACCAAAGAGAACTACAGGCCAATCTCCCTAATGAACAGAGTTGCCTAAATCCTCAATAAGATACTGGCAAACAGAATGCAGCAAGTCATCAAAAAGATCATACATCATGACCAAGCAGGATTCATTCCAGGGATGCAGGGATGGTTCAATATACATAAAACAATAAATGTAAAATACAACATAAACATAATCAAGGGCAAAAATCACATGATCATCTCAATAGGTACAGAAAAAGCAATTGACAAAATCCAACATCAATTCATATTTAAAAAACTCTGAAGAAAATAAGTATAGAGGTTTTTATCTCAACCTGATGAAAAGCCATCTGTGACAAACCAATGGCTAATATATTAAGTGGAGTGAAGCTGAAAACTTTCCTTCTAAAATCAGGAATAAGACAAGGGTATCCACCATCACCACTCCAGTTCAAGATAGTTCTTGAAATATTAGCTGGAGCAATTA
This sequence comes from Erethizon dorsatum, assembly GCA_028451465.1. Classification (NCBI taxonomy): domain Eukaryota; kingdom Metazoa; phylum Chordata; class Mammalia; order Rodentia; family Erethizontidae; genus Erethizon; species Erethizon dorsatum. The sequence continues at coordinate 102,402,193 of CM051833.1, forward strand.
GACAAGAGAAAGAAACAAAAAGGGAATTTGGGTAGGAAATGAAGATGTTAAATTATCACTATTTGCAGATGACATGATCCTTTACATAGAAGATCCATAAAAATTCTACCAAAAGATTTATAGAATTAAAAACCAAACTCGATAGAGTAGCATGATACAAAGTTAACACACTAAAATTAGTAATGTTCCTATACACCAATAATAAACTCATCAAGAGAGAAATTAGGAAAACAATACCTTTCACAACAGCATCAAGGAAAATGAAATACCTAGGAATTAACCTAACCAAGGAAGTGAAAGACCTGTAAAATAAAAACTACAGTACTTGGAAAAAGGAGATAAAAGAAAATGGAAAGATGTCCCCTGTTCCTGGAAAGGCAGCACAAATAATAGTCAAAATGGCCATACCTCCAAAACTGTCATACACATTTAGTGCAATCCCAATCAAAATACCAATAGCAAGCTGGGCCTGGTGGCACACACCTGTAATCCCAGCACTTGGGATGCTGAGGCCGGAGGATTGTCATGAGTTCAAGGCCTGCTTGAGGTACATAGTGAGTTCAAAGCTAGCCTGAACTACATAGGAAAACCCTGTCCCTCAAAAACAAAACAAAAAAACAAAACAAATAAAAAACACAACAGCATTCCTCACAGAACTAGAAAAATCAATCCTAAAATTCATATGGAACCAGTAGAGACCTAAGATAGCAAAAGGAATTCTGAGCAACAAGAGCAAGGCTTAGAGCATCACAATTCCGGCCTTCAAGTTATACTACAAAGCTACAGTAATAAAAACAACATAATATTGCTCCCAAAACAGATTTATGGATCAACAGAACATGCAGATACAACTCCAGGCACACTCAGCTACTTTATCTTTGATGAAGGGACCAAATACTTTTACTGGTGCTGGGAAAACTGGTTATCTACATGCTGAAGATTGAACCTAGGTCTATACCTCTCTCACTATACACTAAACTAAAATCAAAATGGATCAAAGATCTAAATCTTAAAACAGAAACATTTAATCTTCTAGAAGACAAAGTAGGTAAACTCTTGACATAGCCTTAGGCAAAGACTTTATGAACAGAACCCCAGTTGCACAAGAAATAATACTAAGAACCAAGAAATGGGATCACATCAAATTAAAAATCCTCTGCACAGTAAAAGAAACCATCAACAGAGTGAAAAGACAACCTACAGAACGGGAAAAAATCTTTCCAGTTACTCCCTAGACAAAGGACTAATAACTACAATATATAAAGAACTCAAAAAAATTAGACCCTCCAAATTTAAAGACCCAATTAAAACATGCACACCTGAAATGAATAGATGCTTCTCAGATGAAGAAGTATAAATGGCCAATAAACACATGAAAAAATGTTCAACATCAAAAAGAAATGTTCAACAAACAACATCAGAAAAAAATGTTCAACATCACTGGCCATTTGAGAAATGCAAATTCAAACAACACCAAGATTCTGTCCCACTCCAGAAGGAACGGCGATCTTCAAGAAACCAACCAGTAACAAATCCTGGAGAGGCTGCAGGGGAAAAGGAACGCTTCGTCATTGTTGGCAGGAGTATAAACTGGTACAATCTACATGGAAATCAGTATGAAATTTCCTCAAAAAACTAAAACTAGAAATTCCATTTGCCCCAGCTATTCCCTTTCTAAGTATCTTCCCAACAGAGTTAAAGACATCATATTACAGTGATGCGTGAAGGCCCATCTTTATAGCAGCATGATTCATAGTAGCTAAATCATGGAAGCAGCCTATGTGTCCATCAACAGATGAATGAATAAAGAAAATGTATTTGTACACAATGGATTAGTATGCAATCAAAAAGAATGATAAATTCAAGTCATTTATAGGAAATTATGTGCACCTTGAGACCATAATTTTAAGTGAAATAAGTCAGACATGCAAGCTTAAATATCACATGGTTTCTTTTATATGAGAAGCCCAATATATATACTGTATATAAATAACATGCAAAATAAAAGACAGACAATAGGAAAAAAGAGAGACAAAGTTATTGTAATCCAGCATGGCCAATGTATCTAAAAATGTACTTTGATTTAGTATGTTTTATATGTTCTTGGCCTATTAGTCTGGATGTTAATCTGTGTTTATGATAATTAACTTGATAAAGACTTATAAAATATGTAAATAAAATATATAAATCTGATGCTGGCAAAAAAGAGAAAAATAACAGTGGGTGGGGAGGGGAAAAAAAGAATTGAGATGTGTTATGTACATGTACCAATTCCCAGTGTTGAATGTAATCAGTATGTACTGCAAACATGTGCAAATAAAAAATTTTTTAAAAGAATATCAGAAAAAATATCTACTTGACAAACTACTGTACTTCTATACTCAAATAATTATGGCAACTATTTTTCAAGGACCTACATTGTGCCAAGTGCTTTATAGCTCTTGCCTCAGTTTTTTTTAATCATTATAAAAACTCTGACATGGGTACTATCCTCATTTTATAGGTGTGAAAATGGAGACTCAGAAAAGTCAGTAACCTGCCCAAGTCCACACACATAAAAAGAAGCAACCCGGTATTGACAGTCAGATCAGTCACACTTCCAAGCCCGTGTTCCTTCTGTCACATCACACTGCTGTTCCATGACTTCATGTCATGCTGGTTCCCCAAGAAGCTCCCCACTGATGTCCCTATCGAGTGCAAACATCTCTCCGGGGCTTTTAAGGCTTGCCATAATTATAGCCTATTTAAAGATTTTTCCAGCTAATTTCAGTGTGTACATTTATCATTCCTATCTCTCCAGTCGCCCTCCTGTAAACTGGCCCACATTCATTATCCTACCCTTGGGAAGAAAAATGCTCATGATATCAGAATACATACTAACTTAAAGGTCAAGTAATATAAAAGTAACTAAAGTAGAAAATGGAAATCTACCATAGTACTAGGAATGGAAGACAAGTCATGAATGTCTAGTTGCATGTATTTCTTTAGCTGAAAGTAAAGGAAATAGTGATTTTTACATTTTAACTGGGTGGTCCTACCTGGCATCGTAATGGTCACATCTAAGTGACTACGTAAAACTATTCTGCCTCTGGTTTTTCTTGCCTTATTTTTCTTTTCTGCTATCTGTTTATTTAGATTGCAAGTCATTTTTTTTCATGGCCCAGTTGAAGCCAAAAGAGTAGGGACTCCTTTTTTAATTGAACTATTTCACTACTCGTAAACAAAATATAAAAATGTAAAAAGCATTGAAAGAATTTAGCACCAGGAAACGATTCCTGGCTGCTTTAGTTCTCACTGATTTTCTTCCACTCTCTACTTAAAGCCTGTATCAGACAATTAGCATTTAATTATATACTGTTTGCATTATTTGTTCCACATGTGTTACAGTAGGTGAAAAGGATATGAGTGGAATCAGATTACGGGGATCTGAGATATGACGTGGATTTACAGAGTTGATGAGTACAAGGGTAGGAAGGAAACAGCTAGAAGTAGGAAACTACAGAAAGTGGTACAGTGAATATAGAGTCAGGGTCTGGGGGAAATCCTGAGGTAGAGTTTGTACATGAGCTTAAAGTCAAAACAAGGCAATGTGTCAAGGATAAGAATTTGGTTAGAGATTGTCTTAGTCTATTTTGTGTTGCTGTAGAAACCTGAGGCTGGGTGCTTCACAAAAAAAAAAAAAAAAAAAAAAAAAAAAAAGAGTGAGAGAGAGATTTATTTGGTGTATTAGACACCTTCCTTGTGCTGAGATAAAATAGCCAATGCCCACAACTCAAAGGAGGCAAGATTTATTTGGTTTATGGTTCCAGTGGGTTCAATCCAAAATTGGCTGGCTCCAAGGCAGAAAGACATGGTGGAAGGTCCTGGTGGAGCTAAGTTGCTCATCCCATGGCAGCCAGGAAACAGAGAGAGAAGGAGGAATTGGAGACAAGAACACACACTTCCCGGTCACGCCACCAGTGACCCACCTTCAACCAGCCCCATCTCCTAACAAGACATTTAACTACTGAATTTATCAATGGATGAATCCGCTGATGAGTAGAGTGCCCCCATGATCCAATTTACTAAAAATTGTGAATGTTCTTATCTTTTGGCTCTGAAAATCCACTTCTAGGAAGTTATCCTAAAGAGTTAGTCACAAAACTATAAAAATGTATACATTAAACATTGTTGTAAAGGCAAAAGATAAAGATGAAAGCAACCCAGTATCCATTCTCTAAACATCTGTTTGCTTATACATTCCCCTGTTCCCCACACATACAGCAGAATAATAATTTTACATACATCAAAACAGATATAGAAATATGAACACTGGCATGAAAAAGCACAAAATATATTTTTTGTTTGTTTTGTTTTTTTAGACAAGGTCTCACTATCTAGTTAGGCTGGCCTTGAACTCACTAGGTAGGCCAGGCTGGCCTCGAACTCCTGGCGATCCTCCTGCCTCAGCTTCCTGAGTGCTGGGATTATAGGTATGTGCTACCACACTCAGCTTCCAAAATATATTTTAAAGAAAAAGATTGATGACAGTATATATAGCATAATTTCTTTAAAATATAAATTACATAGGTAAATCTATATATATTAATGGAACTTAATAATTTTTTTCACAGTACCATTACCTGACAATTTATAGCTAAATCACGTGGAGTGCATATTAAACATACATATTCCTAGACTTCAAACTAGATCTACTGAATCACAGTTCCTACTAACAGGATCCGTGAGTCTGTGTAACAATCAACCCACACGAATCTTGGGCCAATAAAGTTTAAGAATTATTGGATTAATACAGTACTTAATAGTGGCTAATTCTAGGGAGCGGAACTTGGGCAAAAGGGCTTTTATCTTCTTCTTGATACTCCACTGTTTTTAAATTTTTATAAACACTTATTACATATGTAATAATCTATATGCACTAGAAATTTTTGAGGTTTAAATTTAAAGTTTGGAAATGTTAAATATTGATTGCCTGGGTCATGAAGCCGAGGAATACATTATGAATCTGGCTCATTCAGGAGAAGAAAAGAACATCAAATCAAAGGGTATAAGTTTGGCGATATATAACAAATTATCAAACTTTTCTTCATTTAAAAAATTGTTCAGCATTTATGCTTCAGGTACTGTTCCATGTGCCAAAGATAAAATAAAGAAGTCTGGCCAAGGTTCCTACCCTTACTAAGAGTTGGGAAGGAGACGGGCAATCAAAGCATAAATAACTGAGCAAGGTAAGGGCGGGTAGAGGTGTTAACAGGGCTGTGGTAGAGTGTGAAGTGGAGGAGGTGGGTAAGAGAAGGTGATTTCCAGGAAGTGGTTTTTCACTGAGACTTGCAAGATGAATAACCAAGAACACTAGTCCTGACTGTGGAAGGGCTGGCTATTTTGGGGGGCAGAAAGGTTCTGTGACTCTGGAGCAGAGAGCACAAAAGCAGTCCCAGGGGAAGCTGGGAGAAGCCTGAGCTAGATCATGTATAGTTCTGTAAAAAATTTTAGATTTTATTCTAGAAAGACAGTGATTGGTTTTATGAAGGAAATGATATTAGCTCTTTTGCATTTCTAAGATATCATTTTCATAGCTTTAGCATTCGACTTAGTTGAACATGTTCGCAAGAAAAAATTCTTTGCAAAGATATTCATAGTGAGGAATTTATTTCAGTATAAAATTGAAGACAACCCAGCAATGCAGTGAATGTCTAAGCAAAAAACTTTAAGGAATATATGGAATATTTGATGGGTAGTAAAAATAGTAAGTATATGGGTTATAAAAAACACGGAAATTATGAGAATCATTACTTACACATATACCAAATCATTATGTTGTACATCTTGAATATATGTATGTCAATTATATATTTTAAAAGAGTAAAAAGAAAATTCTACAAACCAAATATCCTGGATTCTTCAATGGAAGAAAAAAAATGTAAGGAAAAACTATGTAGAGGGAGAAAAATCTATGAATTGAAGTAGTTTTTTATAAAATGGGACAGAGTAGACTTAAATGCTTTGAGATGTTCATTTAGAAGACAAAATTATAAAGAAATGCTAATAAATTATTATTGTAAAAGTTAGGTAAATTGATAATTTGGAGGGAAGGGGAGAGTTGGGATGGGCTGAGGTACTGAGGTTCTTCTCATGTGGCTGGTAAAGGTCAATTTCTCAGTACGGGGTGATTACAGGAGAATTGCCTTACAACTCATTAATGTGTACATTTGTTTTAAAAGATTTTCTATTTTTTGTGTTTTATTTTGTACTACATAGATTTAAAGTAGGTATCAGATACAAATAAATGTAGTGAATATTATAACAAGTGTTCATGTGTGCAGACCTATATTTAATAGAAACTAACAATTTTCTTGTTTTAGATTTTTAAGAACAAAATATAGAAGACAAATGAGATAAAGCAACAAATACTTTTAACAGAACTAAATCTACAATGCATTAAATATATTTACACTGTAAAATGTATTTGCTCTATGTTTCATTAATGTCATAGAACATATATTTTCATTTTAAACAAGGAATTCAAACAGCCATAAAAAGTAATTTACAGGGCCGGTGAGATGGCTCAGTGGCGTAAGCGCCTGCCTTGCAAGCGCGAGGGCCCGAGTTCGACTCCCGGAACCCACATACGAAAAAGGGGCCGGTGATATCGCTCAGCGGCACGGGTGCCTGTTGGCGCGCGAGGTCCTGAGGTCGACCCCCCGGTACCAAAAAAAAAAAAAAAAAAAAAAAAAGTAATTTACAAAGATTAGGAAAATACTGTGTATTTTAGGTTTTAATATTTATTGGAAACTAGTTTCTATAAAATGGCTTAAATTTATAATTAAGAAGTGCTATTGTTTAACAACAAGGAATAATTTACTGAAACCCATTCTTTCTAGTTCAGCTTGACTTGGAATAAATACAATAACCTGAAAATAAATGCTGCTCATAGTTTTCAAAAATAATGAAGATGAATAGCGCACTATCAGCCATTTTGTATTATATCTCTAATGCTCTTTGACAACTCTCCCAGTTTATTAAGCTCCTGAACTAGTCATAACTATTGTAAGGATAAATAAATGGTTTTTAGTTTGGATACATACTACATCTTTCTGTTATTTTCGAATTCTTATTCATCAAGTTACTAAAAGTCTGGATAAGGAGAAATCTCCACATTTCCTATACTTGAAAGGAATTGGTCACAACTAAAGCAAACGTAACATTAGTAAATTTGAAGATTAGGAACATCTCAATGTAGACAATAAATAAATATGGCATAATATTGATATTTCTATATAGATATAAGCCCATCCAATATGGACCTTAAAAGATTTTGTAACTATCAAGAGGTATAAATGAAAGAGTAATCGTAACGCAGGTTGTGCTCTTAAATCTCAATCATCAATGTGCTTGGATTAAGAGACTCCTGGAGAGGTGACTGGATCATGTGGGTGCTATACTCTCAGTGGATTAATCCATTGATGACTTCATAGTTGAATATGTTGCGGGGGGCAGTTGGAAAAGGTGGGTCATGGAGGGGTGCTTTTGGGATCTCTCTCTCTCCCTTTCTCCTCCCTCCACCTGTCATGGGGTGAGCAGCTTTCCTCCACCATAGCTTTTCACCACACCATTTCCTCCTCAGAGCCAGCAGACTATGAACTAAACCTTCTAAATATATGAGCCAAAATAAACTGCTTCTATTTCAAGTTGTAGGTGTCAGGTATTTTGTCTCTGCAACAGGAAAGCTGACCAATACAAAGGTGAACTAGGAAAATAACCAATGTCTACTCTATGTCCAATCCCTGAGCAGCAAATGTACCTCAGAATTTTCAGGTAAGTTTTTAAAAATAAACCACCCTAAGCCCTGCTTCCCAAGATATTAAGCCAGTAAGCCTAGGGCAGAGTTTGTACTTCTGTACTTGTTTTTAAAACTTTCTTAGGTGATTCTGATGATCAGGACTGAGAGAGAATTTCCCAGATAAGACAGTTATTACAGATCAGATTTAATAGCGAAAATTCCATAAAGAAAGGAGACTTTAGCTGCGCTTTGGCAGGTGGAAAGCTTTTAAAAAGGCAGAGAAGAGAAGAGCATATCGTTCCAGTTGCTGGGGGATGATGCAAACACCCAGACACACAAATGGGCAAGGTATCACTGGGGAGAATGTGGGTAGGCCATTCTGGAAAGATTTCTACACAAATAAAGATGATAGAGGTTCTACTGCATGTGGCAGCTACAAGGTAATAGTTGACTTTTAAAACTACAATTAGTACAGGGCTGAATCCAGATTTAGGGATTAGGAAATGAATGGGTGGTGGGAAATCATGCTGTAGATCACTTGGTGTTCTTTGAATGATCCCCCAAAACTTATGTTGAACTTGAACTGCCGCTGTAACAGGATTAAGAGGTGGGAGCTTAAGGACATAATTCATGCCATTTTTGTGGGAATGGGTTAGTTATGGCAAGAGTGAGTTCCTGATAAATAGGATGAGTTCAGCCCAATTTCCTGTATCTCTGGCATGCTCGGTTCCCCTTATGCCGTATTATGGCATAGCACTGCGGCTCTTGCCAGATGCTAGCATCAAGTTCTTAGGTTTCTCAGCCTCTAGAACTATAAGAAAAACATTATTTTCTTTACATATTAATCAGAGGTATTAGAGTAACACAGATGGACTAAGACAGCACACATTTTTTAATTAGGCAGGGGAGAAAAAGTAAAACATAGAATGGAATTTAAATAAAAAGAGGAGGATCAGACAAGAAAATCTGAATATGTTTGCAGGTGGTGAGGAGGAATCTAGTGGGAATATCTAGGGGATATTTTAGAGAGAAGGTCAAATCAGGATTTGTGGCCAGGGGATGTAACGCAGTGGTAGAACAGCAAGTGTGAGGTCCTGGGTTCAACCTCAAGCACCAGCAAAAAACAATAACAAAATATATATGTATGTCTTTATATGTATATATATATATATATACATATATAATACAAATATACATATTTATAAATTTATATCTGTCAAGTGTTTTTTAAGGACTAAAATAAATTATAGTGAGATTATACCAGTTTAATTAGAATTAAAATCTGAGTAAATTGAATGGAAAGTGGAATCATTAATTCTCCAAAACATGTTCAAGGCAGAAAATGAACAATAAAAGCAAATGAAGCTCCTGCCAACCTTACCTACTGATTTTCTCCACTTGATTCCAGATCCACAAGCTTAATTACAGTAATTCAGAACAGATGCAAACACTGAACAGAAAAGCTTCAACTTACAAGATATGGACAATTATGTATAACCTGGGCTACAAGTAGAACTAAGCAGCATGTTTGCTTTTCCAAAAAGAAGTGGGAAAGCGGCTAGGCACTGTGGCGCATGCAGGCTGAAGCAAGAGGACTGAGAGTTTGAGACCAACCTGGGCTGCATATCAAAGGACAGACTGCATTACATAGCAAGATCCTATCCAAAAAAGAAAAACAAAGTGTCATCTTTGGCCTCAAAACTCACTAGTTTACTGTCCTTGGAGTAATTCTTAAAGTTTATGTACTAATAGCCCTAAAGCAAATCTAGGCCTAATAAGAAAATTGGCTTGGTTGTATTACAATAACTATGATTTTTTAGATGGTTTATCAATTCAGAACTGATAGGTCAACAACAGCCACTCTTCACAGGCCATGACCTGATGGAAATGATTCTTAAGCAAAATTTTTCTTGCAGTTAAGTGTAGGATGGACAGAATAAGTAGACAAAGAATACAGTTGTTGTTATCCTCATAATGTGAGGAGTTGATGGAAACGGTCAAATTGAAAGATGTGTTTAATTTAAATCATTACACATACAATTCTAATCAACTATTTGAAATTATAGTATAGTACAGGGTTTTTTGATGGTATTATGTTGTGTCTTTTAAATTGTATTATTCTTATAAATATCAAAGCATTATCATCACATTTTATTTGCCCTCACAAAATTTTCTGTGATTGGAGAATGAAAGTTACTATTCCAGGTTGATTAAAGAGGTAATTGAGATACCAAGCAGTTTAAGAAGTTAACTGGTTGAGCAAATGTCTGAATGTCTACTCTATAATCTTAAATAGGACAACAGTTCTTAGAAGGGTAATATATCTTAGTAGTCAGTTATTAGTTCAGGAGCTTAGCATCAGTAGTTCTAGTTAGGGTTTTACTTCTTGCTAATGCATAAGTTCGAATCAGAACACTTGATCAAAGATATTGATGGAAACACAGCTACATTAGATGTTTTATGGGTATTCATCAGAAAGTCACTTACATACAAAGCCTATAATAGAAATCTTGGTTAAATATATATGCTGGGGTGTACCAAAAACATATGCCTTTTGGGTATGACTTATACAAGAAAGGTTTTTTGTGTTTTGTTTGGTATATGTCTCATTTTTATAGAGCATGACGGTGTACATACTTTAAAAATACCTTTGTATGTATTAAAGGTTAAGACTTCCTAATTATATAACCCACAGGGTGCAAGGTATGTGTCAGCAACTGTAATAAAACGTAATGTTTTATGAAGCAATTCTAAATTTAATAGCTGTATAGCTTGATTTCTTTGCATTCTTTAAAGACTAGACAAGGAAATAAGTAGATGCTTTATATCACTCACAGAGATACAACCCTTAGTATAGTAAAAATAAAAACAAGAGGCCGGGCACAGTGGCACATGCAGTAATCCCAGCTACTATATTACAAGGCTGAGGCAGTAGGATCCTAAAGTTAGAGATCCCGTCTCAAAATAAAGGGCTCAGAATGTAGCTTCAGTGGTACAGTAGTTGCCCAGCACAGGTTCAATTCCCAGCACAGGTTCCCAATTCTCGTCAGAATGGGAAGGAAAAAGAAAGTGTGTGTAAGGGGAGAAAAACAGAACCCTCATTTAGCCAAATCTCATTTTGAAACAGAGGTCCTGAGTGCAATGGAATGGAAAACATAAATTATTTTCTACATTGTTTATTCAGTTTGTGTGTGTGTGTGTGTGTGGAAATTATGCCAATTTACTATGGATTTAAGAGGATTCATTCTTTTGACAAGTAGGCCTTCATTGTGTTCAAATTATAGATGGAGCTGGAGTCTTAACAATTTTTTTAGGATCTCCTTGGCTAGAGTACTTCTTAGATTGAAAACTCTAGGCACGCACATATATGCACATATGCACTCACACACCCATACATCTAGTTTCCAATGTTTGAATTTTAACACTGTATATTTTGAGTCATGATAGTGACAATGACTAGGGAAAGTAGGACATAAAAATGTGTTTTTTTCTATATCAAATCTCAATACTACAAGGCAGAGTTAAGCGTTTGTAGGTTTTTATCCGTAAAGTGTTTCCATGGACCGGTACTCGTGTCCTTCGTGCTCTCTGGAGTCTTGCTCTCCACATTGCTAATGCAGTTAGACTAGTCGAGTGACCTCAGAAAAGGCACATTCCTTAGTCAATCTTATGTCTCTGCTCTCTGTCCTTGAGTCATAGTTGCTGGAGTTACAGGCCAGGGCAAATAAGTCTCGAACCCTCCAATAAAGACACCACCACACCGGATGGATCAGAAACCCAACAGCTAAGGCTGCCCTGGCGCAAGGCTTCTCTTTGAGGGTCCGGGAGCCAGGAAGCGAGGCCACAGGGAAGAGGGTCTTCATTGTGACCCCTCCAAGGTGTTTCTTCCCTTCCTCCATCACTGGGCGGCAATCATGAACCAGGTGTGCCTTGGGAGGTGACCTGGGCCAGCCACCTCTAAGTGGCAAGAGAGCTGACACCCACAGACCAATACTGAACAGCAATGTCCGTGTCAGGTCCCTGAATTCACTCCCGCAGCCCTGCTCTCCACGCCGAAAGCCCGGAAACCAAGCGGCCCTCCACCCATTGCGGCAACAGCGCGGACGCAGAAGCCTGAGCACGAGAAAGCAGAGCGCGCCGCTTCCCGCGCGTTCCAGGCCGCGCGCTGAAATCAAACGCGACGCCGGCTCGCTGGGGGCCGGGCCGCGCGCGCTCCGCTCCCGGCCAGCGCAGCCCCGACCGCCGCCAGCCCGCCGCGGAGCTGGGCGGGGTCGCCTCGAGGCGGCCGGCGGAGGCGAACGGAGGACGGAGAGACGCCGGCGGCGCGGTCTGCGCAGGCGCGCGGCGCCCCGCCCCCCAGCGTCGGCTCCCGGGCGGGCGGCGCGGACCCTCCCACTCTCCCCCGCGCCGCCTCACGGCCGCGGCCCTCGCTTCACCCCGACGTCCCGGCGTGCGCCTCCTCCCGCCGGCCTGCAGGCCCGGGGCTTCCGACCGCTTCGCTGCCGCGGCCCCCCTCGCGTTCACGCTGTCGCCCGGGCCGGCGCGGCCGCGGGCAGCCGCTCCCCCTCCCCGCCTTTTCCGCCCTCCGGTCCCTCTCCCTCGGCCCGCCGCCGCTGCTCCAGATGAGGTGATGGCAACGGCCAACTTCGGCAAGATCCAGATCGGGATTTACGTGGAGATCAAGCGGAGCGATGGTGAGCCGCGCCGCCGGCCCAGGCGGCCGGACTCGCGTTGGGCTGTGCGCGGCGGAGACGCGGGCGCCGGCCGCCCCATTGATTGCTCCGCGGGGCTGTGGGGCAGGAAGGCGGCGGCCGCGGCGCTTTTGTGTGGCGTGTGTGCGAGCGAGGCCGGCGTGGGGTCCGCCCGGCGCCGCTGCAGTGCGGGGGGCCGGGCCGCGGGGAGGCCGGGCGGGGAAGGGGCCTGGGGCGGGGGCCCTCGCTGCTCCGGCGGCTCCGTCCTCCCTGGGGACCGCTGCCCGCCGCGCGCGGGCTCCGTTGGGGATGACCCCGCTCGCTCTCCCCGCTTGGCATTTTACCGGCCGCCTCCTCGCGGACGGCGTGGGGGTGGGGAGCGTGAAGGCCGGTGATTTCAGGGTGCAGAGGACCGACTACCGGTCGCAGGCCGAGGGGGCTTGCCATCCCCTGGCTTTTCACTGCTGTCTGCCTGTCAGGCCTGTTCCTCTTCGTTCGCGAGCAGGCTGCTTTTCCTTTTTGCTCGTCCCTTCCTTAGGAGGAGGATGTGGAGAATGCCGCGCTCTGCCATGAATAGGGGTGGGGAGCAATGGGAAGAGATAGACTATGAGCGTCTCAGAGATGTTACTGGAAGGGGAAGAGAGGGGTGAGCGTAGTGCAATCGAGGCGCGGAGAGAGGGAGGGGGTGGGCAACCGGATGTTGATATTTTCACACCCTCGGGAGAGGTAACTGAGAAAGTGTAAGGCGGGGTGAAGACAAGCTTTTTTTTTTTTTTTAAAGAGCCTTAGGCTTCCGTGTGTTTCTATAGGTTCCTCTTGGGGAAAATGCTTTAGATCGCTAGCTTTCTTGGGGGTGTGGAATGAGATACATTAGCTAGACTTGGAAATTATTTATATTGTAGAGGACAGAATAGGCAAATGGAAATGAATAAATATTTTTCAACCCGAATATTAAAAGAACTAGAGATGTGTAATATCCAGAGTTATGAGATGTTCTTGACTCCGCTTCTGTTATGCCCATTCCTTTTATATTTTACTGGTTATCCTTAGCCTAGTCTGATCTGGCTGTCAGATCCATCCCCTTTAGGTTTCTACCAGGTTTGAGCAAGTTATGTGGAGCTAATCTATATGGTACGTTGAAAGACCTCATGTAGCTAGTGACTTTTTCCTTCATTGTGTTTGAGGTAATTTGTGGTAGCAACAGAAAGTATCATTATTTTGTGTATGAAAAGATAAACTATACTACCACTTAGAGCTTTAGAAGTTATCAGTAACACTAGGGGGAAAGAGATGTCTTCTTGTTTTTTTTTTTTTTTTTGTGGGTACCGGGGGGTCGACCTCAGGACCTCGCGCGCCAGCAGGCGCCCGTGCCGCTGAGCGATATCACCGGCCCCTTTTTCGTATGTGGGTTCCGGGAGTCGAACTCGGGCCCTCGCGCTTGCAAGGCAGGCGCTTACGCCGCTGAGCCATCTCACCGGCCCCAAGAGATGTCTTCTTTACTTTCTCTTCAGATTACTTTCTTGGAAGAGTGCTATTAATGTCATTTTAAGATGAAGATGGGTTCACTGAATATCAACAAAAAGGATTTACATACTAGTTTTGAAACTTGGGGGTATAATAAATTGTAAGTTCTTTGTATTACTGGAAACCTTTAACTATGATTATAAGTGTTAACTGTGAAATCTTTTAAAAATAGTATTTGACACTGAAGAAGCTTCCGTATTTTAATTTTTCTCTGAGCTAACATCTTTTATTTAAACATACTTGAAGCAACTTTGATTCTTCAGGGGTTGTGGAATATAGACTTATAATACTCGTTCAGCCTTTACTTTCAGCTCATACCAGAAATTCCCAGACATACAAGAGCTTTGTTTTGTTACATAAGTGCTAGTAACCTAAACCATATTTCAGAAGCAGTTTTTTGTAAGAAGTAATGAAAATCATTACAGTGTGTTCAGGTGTCCACTTTTGAGCGCCTTGGATGCATGATGGAGAAGATAGGAACTTTTAAAGGAAATAATAATTTCTATCGGCTGGTAGTGTTGCACGGTGGAAGTTGATGTCTGGGAGACTCCCCTCAAGCTTTCCCTTTTTCACTTTAAAAAAGCTGTTTTGCTTCCTCCCTTCACTTCTATAACCAGTCTGTATTGGATAAAACACCAGTGGTTTACTGTCACAAAAATAAACTTAGTAGTTGAGTGAACACTAATGTAATATCCAAGACAGTGGAAGTTACAGGAGTGAAGAAGGGCTGTGTCAGACTGCTATTAACTAAATTTTTCTGTATCCATCCTAATGGTGATCCTTGGTCCTTGTTTCACACCATGCTTTTCCCATCAGTGATGCTCAAATATTAAAACTTACTTTTGGGAGCCGGTGAGATAGCTCAGCGGCATAAGCACCTGCCTGGCAAGCGCGAGGTCCTGAGTTTGACTCCCGGAACCCACATACAAAAAAAAGGGCCAGTGATATCGCTCAGCGGCACGGGCGCCTGCTGGCGCGCGAGGTCCTGAGGTCGACCCCCCATACCCACAAAAAAAAAAAAAAAAAAAAAAAAAAACAACTTATTTCAAAGACAAAAGGATGAACTAAAATGGGTATATTCCTATCTTTTGCCCTGTTAAAAAACTATTCCTAGTAAGTTCACTAATTATTAAAACCTAGTTGGCTTCTGAATTCCCAAATAACTGTGTATCATCCATGAGACAGCATGTTTTCTTAAGAATTAGTATTTGAGTACATGACTCTTCACAGTGCACTTGGAGAAGGTGTGAAAAAGAGAGTACAATAGAGGGATGTCAAGCTGTCCATACCCACTTCAGCCAGAGCCAGAATGTTGAGATTAGAATATTTGGCTCCTAAGTTTCCACAATTTGTCTATGTATCATCCCACTTCTCCAGTGTGCCCAGCAGAAGAATTGAATGAATTTTTCATTATTGGATTTTCATTTGTAACTTTAACCATTCTCCTGAATTCTCACCAGGAAGTGAAACCCTTCTATCTGTGCTCATTCTGTACTGCCACCTCCCTACTGTGGTTCTCCCACTCTTAGCTCAGGATTGCCAGAGTTGATTGAAATGGACTGATCTTCTAAAGCCAGTCTGCTTTATTTGTTGTACTGAGGTTAGGAGTGGCAGAAGTTTGGCTTGGATTTCCGAGATTGTTTCCAGTCACAGGTGGTATAAAATTAGACTCTATAAAATTGGATTAGTTTCTGTAAATGGACACTCTTACATCCATTTTCGTATATCCATCTTGCTGTTATCTTTCTGATTCAGGTGCTGTGTGGAACCCAATCTTACAGTCAGATAGCTAGAAAGTCTTTATTGGAAGATTTTTAAAAGTTGTACTGTTAAAAACATTTCTTATCAGTAGTAACTCTGACTATCTTTTAGGGACTAGGGAAGAAATGAAGTGTTGAGTATTTGGAAACTGCAGCTAAAGTGGCATTGTTCTCTTGGATCTTTGTCACAGTATCGATATATGTGATCTGAAGGGAATCTTATAGTTCATCCAGAAAGATCCTTAGAGATTATCTAGTTCTCATTTTTATAAATGTGGAAACTGAGTTCCCACTCCCCATAAGTGACGTTAGTCTAGAGTCATACAGCTTGTCAGTGGCAGCCAGGAACCTGTCTTGCATAGCACAGGAACCACACTACCAAGAACTCTGACAGTAAACAAGGAATTCTGTTATTTTGGAACCATATACAGCTTTCCACACCCTGTAAGAGATAGGAAGTTGCATCTCACTCACAGAGGCATCAGAGAGTAGCACTATAGAGCCAGATTGTAATGATCCCTGATACAGTATAATTAGTAGGAGTTCACAACACCCAAAATTCTGGGAGGAAAGTATCTTTGTTTCTTAATTAACATTGGTGAGGAAAGTACTTCAATTAAAGCATATGAAATCCAGAGGAAATTTAAATTTTCAAAGGGTCCATCAGGAATGTTGGTGTTTAGAGGAGGCAGTCTTTAGAAAACATTTTATTTATTTATTTATTTATTTATTTATTTTATGGGTACCGGGGGTTGACCTCAGGATCTCCCGCGCCAGCAGGCACCCGTGCCGCTGAGCAGTATCACCGGCCCTTTTTTCGTATGCGGGATCCGGGAGTCGAACTCGGGCCCTTGCGCTGCCAGGCAGGCGCTTATGCCGCTGAGCCATCTCACCGGTCCCTAGAAAACATTTTAAATTGGCGTAATTCTTTACATGCTTTGCCACATATATTATTCTGCTAGTTCATCTTTACATGTCATTATATAAGCTTCTGAAGAATAGACTCAATTTAGGAAATAAAAATGCACTACACAGCAATACGATTGTTCTTTAATTATAATTATGTAACTAATATAGGGTAAGACAGAATGGGGGAATTTGTAGATATATAATTTCCTTTTGCATGGTGTCTAGGACCATAACACTTCTATACTGTATATGTATTTGTTTCACATAGTTCTCTATATGCTTCCAAATATATTAGCTAATTGCCTCCTCATAGGAGCCTTAAGAAGGAAACAGGATAGGAAGGTAGCAAATTTGTCATTACATTGGTGAGAATTGGGATTTGGATTATTTGCCATGATCAAGTGGTTCATCAAGGGCATAGCTTGGGCCAAAGCCTAAATCCATTCACTCAGAGCTCTTTCTTAGAGTGCCAGTGTATGTTTGCTAATGGTGGTGTGAAGTTATATGCGTTGGGTATATTAATTTGCTTTTTGAGACATACAAGCTCATGTAATAAAATTCTTTCCACCACGAGAGGCTCAGAAAACTAACAATTGATAGCATACCTTAAATTTGCCAAATTGGTAAAATCAAATTAAATTCTGACATTTTATTAACTCTAAAGGTGAAGAACGGCAATATAAGGCTTTAAAGCCCTTTTCAGTCGTTATTCACTTATTGCTTCCAGAAATACCACAGAAAGCCAAGCCATTTGATTCTTATGAGAGATGGTATGTCAACTTGTTGTGTCATAATTAAAAAAAACAAAAAAAAAAAAAAGAAAAGAAAAAAACAGTGAAGAACCAGTTAAGCCTGTGTCTGCTTAAATGGAGAAGTGGGTGTTAGTGTGGAAAATCTAAAACAAGAAGGGGGATCCAGACCTATTCTTTAAGTTGTAAGTATACTTGCCTTTAATAACTACATTAATCTTTTACAAGGCTTAATTCTTGGATTCAGCCATCCATTTTGGTTTGCTTTATAGAACCTTTGTTCTGTAACCTAAAATAATCTTTTAAGGTAATTTCTTTTGAATTTTTTGTTTGTTTGTTAGTTTTTTTGAGACAGGGTTTCGCTATATAGTCAGGCTGGCCTTGAATTTACAGCAGTCCTCCTGCCTCAGCATCCCAAATGCTGGGATTATAGGTATAGGATTTGGGGGTGTCGTCTCATCCCATTGTTGGCTAGTCCTGTTAACTTTTTGTTGCTGTCTCCCAAGAGTAAAATGAGGGTGCAAGTATCTCTCTTAAAAGTCCTACTTCCCAAAGTGGTCTTGCTTAGACCTGTCTCATTTTGGATACTACCTATTTTTCTTGTTACACATTACAATGAAACTTATAGTTTAGATGGCTGTTTACCACAGTGTGAGGTATTTTGTAATACAGACCTTAAATGATTATGGCATATCAAAATAATGTGATTTCATATTTCTTTGTTTTCTTATTGTAGATTTTATTAAATCCACATTTACTAACAACCTGCTGTTTATCAGGAATTCTCATAGTAGTTGGAGATATTAAAAAAAAATAGTTCCCATTCTCACAAAGAAATAAATGATTCATATGTAATATGATTAGTATCCCATTCTGTATGTATATCATTACCACTTCCCTTTTTAGGTTTAGGCTCTTCAGACTTCAAGTTGTAAGTGTTCTGGATGGAAAATATGTATCATACATGCTGTCCCATAAAAAAATATCTATTATCCCTGAGAGTGTGGTTTCCTGGAGAACCCACATTCAGCCTCAGAATTAATTCACTTTCACATTTCTAGCAGACCAGCCCGACAGTAGGTTTCTCTCTAGTTACCTGGGTTGGGATGCTTGTAAACACAAAGACCTAGAAAGTGGACCATGAAAACAATGGTTGGATGTACTCTACCAGTTACTGATATTTATGGATAATTGGGGGATAACCTACCTAATCGATACGGCCAAGAGACTAAAAGAATCAGATACCTCCCTTGCGGTATTTACTTTTTTTTTTTTTTGTGGGTACCGGGGGGTCGACCTCAGGACCTCGCGCGCCAGCAGGCGCCCGTGCCACTGAGCGATATCACTGGCCCCTTTTTCGTATATGGGTTCCGGGAGTCGAACTCGGGCCCTCGCGCTTGCCAGGCAGGCACTTACGCCGCTGAGCCATCTCACCGGCCCTATTTACTTTTTTAAAAAGCTGGGTGTGGTGGCTCATGCCTGTAATCCCAGCACTTGAGAAGCTGAGGCAGGAGGATCTCCAGGAGTTGAGCCAGCCTGAACTGCATAGTGAGTCTCAAGCCCCACCCCCAAAAAACAAAGAACATTTAATCCATGTTTTATTGGTTTAGGCATACATTTTTAAAAAAATTCTGGGCTGGTGATGTAGCTCAGCGGCATAAGTGCCTGCCTGGCAGGCACAAGGTCCTGAGTTCGACTCCCGGTACTCGCATATAATAAATAAATAAATAAATAAAATTTGCCAACATAAATTTTTTTTTAAAGAAAGACAGCATCAGGAGTGGATGTAAGTATAATAAAATACGCTGAGTGTGATTTTTGTTTTTGCTGCTCTAAGGAATTGAACCCAGGGCCTTGTACAATGATAGGCAAGCACTCTACCACTGAGCTGTAGCCCCAGCTCTTAATCACAACTCTTGGCCAGCAGCTATCTACTCAGCCTCACCCAGATAGCCTGCATCCTGCACATTGCTAGTTTTCTTTCTTAAAAAGTCACTTCACTTTATTACGTTTGTTACTGGAAGAGATTCAGCATTTGTGCCCTTTATAAGCTAGTTCTTTGCTAAATATATAATGTATAGTATTTTGTTTGATTTTTATAACAGTCCTATAGGTAGGCAGAGTCTTCCCAATGTTACAGAAGAGGGTTGTAATTTCACACACAGTGATTCCAGTGTGCAGCCAGGATTGTGATCCATTATTTTAGAAAAAGTATCATCTTCTAACAAAATGACCTGACAAGACTTCATGGAGAGTAAAGTATAAATAGTGGGAGGATTGGTTGTCTTGGGGGAAAGGAGGCGTTACAGGATTGTGTGGCACAATATGGGAGCAATTCCTGGTCTAGAAACAAAGTTATCAGATAAAAGGCATTTAAAACAGGCACATAGAAGGGTGACAGATGAGAAAGATAAAGGAAGAGAGGTAATCTGGGTCTGGGGCACCTTATTAAAGACTGGGAAACAAAGGTAAGGTAAGGATCTTGGAATTAATTTCTAGGACACTTGAAAACTACTGTAAGACTTAATCTCCTAAAAGCAGTAATAGGAGTTAACCAGTGATTAGTGATAGTTTAGAGGGAGAGTAGTATTGAAAATGAGAGCTAGAGTGGATAAGATTGTATCAGTCTGGAAGGGTGAACGATGATTAAAGAACATATAAGATGCAGAATATGCCACTGAAAAATTATTATATGGTGACATATCACTGGTGCTGAAAAAAGGACTAGATAAGTTGGAAAGGACTGGACTTCTCATTTGGGAAGTCCGATTGTGGGTTATAAAATCTCTTCAGTTCTGTCCTATTCATGAATACAATGTGGAGGACCATAGAGCTTGTGTACAATATAAGATCGAAGAGACCATCGATCCAACTCAGGCTGCTTTTTGCTACTAATACTGTTGTCTTAAAAGGGAGTTTAAGGTATTGGTCGCTTCTAATAGGTAAATGTCTACATACAACAAGAATTTACTTAAGCTGTAACTAATTGTTCTTGCGTTAAGATTCAGCCAAGATAACTTCAGAAT
The DNA here is from genome assembly GCA_028451465.1 of Erethizon dorsatum. NCBI lineage: Eukaryota > Metazoa > Chordata > Mammalia > Rodentia > Erethizontidae > Erethizon > Erethizon dorsatum. The sequence continues at coordinate 102,422,632 of CM051833.1, forward strand.
TCCTTTGACAGAGTAGGAAGGAAAAACACTAAAGAACCTGGCTTCATGATCAGTGTGTTGCCTTACACTGGTAATCCTAGCATTCTGGGAGGCTGAGGCAGTAGGAGGATGATAAGTTTGAGTCTAACCTGGGCAATTTAGCACCTTATCAAGATGCTATTTAAAACTAAAAAATTAAAAAAGGGCTGGGAATGTAGCTCAGGCTGAAGACTCTGGGTTCAATTCCAAGTACCAAAAAAAAAAAAAAAAAAAAAAAAAATCTGGCTTCAGCTCTTTAAGGGATGAAGACTTCTGATTTTTGAAATGGAACTGGGGCTGGGTGCTGGTTGTGTAGCTCAGTGGTAGAGCACATGCTTAGTGTGCATGAGGCCCTTGGCTCAATCCCAGGCATCCCACCCCGCAAAAATGGAGCTCTCCTTTACCTTTTCTTTGCTCTTATTTTTGGCTTATTTTTTTTCTCTCCAGGCATTTAGATTCCCTTTTCCAGTCTCAAAATTCTGGATGCTGTTTTCAGTGTTTAGAATCTCTTACCTGCTGTTTACAATTTAGGGCTTAAAAAAAATTAGGCAAAAGATGAATAGGCAGAGCATAGACCAATTTTTAGATAGTGAAATTATTCTGTATAATGGTCTCTATAACAATAAATAACATAACATATATTTGCCAACCTATAGAAAGTAAAATACCAAAAATGAACTCCAATTTAAGTTAGGGACTGTGGATGATAATGCTTGTATCAGTGTGGGTTCACCAGTTCTAATAAGTGTATCTGGTATAGAACATTGACAGTGGAGAGGCTCAGTGAAGTAGATATATGGGAAATCTCTATATTGTGCTCAGTTTTGCTCCAAATTTGAAAGGGAGGCTCTATAAACTTTGGGTGTTAAAAGTCAAAGTCACTCTTGAAATATTGGACTGACTAATAATAAGAATTTATATTTTAAGAGTGAGGATCAATTCTTAACAAAAATCTGTAATATTTTAAGAATGAGGATCAACTATGCATTTAAAATGGTACATTTGTGTCTTTATTTTTGTCATGCATAGTCTCTTGGGCAGCATAAGAGATTTAGGGTATGTTGACAAGAATAATTTTTAGGCCAGTGAGATAGCTCAGCAGCATACGTGCCTGCCTGGCAAGCGCGAGGGCCCGAGTTCAACTCCCAGAACCCACATACGAAAAAAGGACCAGTGATATCGCTCAGCGGCACGGGTGCTTGCTGACGCGCGAGGTCCTGAGTTCGACCCCTGGTACGCACAAAAAAAAAGGAATAATTTTTAGATGAACTGTAATGCAGTGAGAAGGATTCAGATATGTTTGGCAACCTTTGCCCCGTTTATTTCAGTCCATAGACAATGAGTTAGTAGTTGAAATGCCATGACTAATGTCCAAGCGGTGTGTCTAGAGGTGTCATTCAACCCTAAGATCAGATCAGCTAAGACTAAATTCGAGCAGAGGTTTATCTGTTGTAGTTAAATGATAGGGAATTTCCACCATAAGATATGCACATAAAATCTAATTATGTTTCATGTCATGGAAGTGCGTTGGGGTGCAAACTACTACCTTTATTTATGTGGGGGTTTTTTCTTTCTTTTTTGGGGGGGTAATATTGTTAAGCCTGTCATTTACTATGGACCACTAAAGAGAAGTGAATATAATGATTTACTTAATCAGTAGTAGTTTTAGGATATGATAACAAATAAGAGATCCCAATTAGTGAGGTAAAGTCTTGGAATTTAGCTACTGGACAGCTCTTTGATGAAATACTATTACCTGTCAAAACTTGCTTGTACTGTTGCAGTAAGGAAATTGACTTGTCCAAGGTGAAACATAAATAACACATCTGACCCTAGAACATAGATCATCCACCTCCAAAGTCCTCTACACTCTTATTCCTTTTACAGTTCATTGTGTCCTAGGCTGTTCTAGGACTTGGATTCAGATCATTAGTTATGTAATGCTTAATTTTCTTTTCTTCAGGGTATATTTTGCCTTCAAGTGTTTTTATGACTCCAACTAATGTTTGCTGGATAACCATTGTGTGTCTCTTTATCTGATGTCTTTGAAGGTATAACAGGCTTTTCCCTCAAGAAAATTAGTTACAACAAAATATTAATAGCTATTATACTCAGTGTAACTGCTGTGTGGTGTTATAATTTCTTTGGAAAAAGAAATTCTAGGCTTCTTCAATCTCTGCCATCGCCTGAGTTTAGGCCCTCCCGCTCCCAAGTTTTTCAGAAGTATAGACAGGAAGATGCTTCTTACGAGATGAGCGGGGATACTGTCAGGAAAATCTGTTAGGTTATGGCAGTGTGTTAAGAGCTTGATAACATAAGAAGTTGATTTGGGGGCTTGTCCAGATTTAGGATCTTTATTTTTATGAACCTGTTTGAAATTGTTTGAGGATTATATATGTGTTGCGTTTGAACTTAATTCTTTCAATTATAGCTGATATCAAGAGTTGATCGTAACATGGCTCTAACTATGTAGGTATTTTCTTTGTATGTGCTTTGGGTTGAATTTTTATTAAAAGTGATACATTGCTTTTTAGCCTTTCAGGTTCCTGGGTTTCTGTTAACCATTCCTTAATTAAAAGTAAGTATGGTAGAATGTCTTATTTTCCTCCTATTCAACCCTTCCTTCCAAATTTTTATAGGTGCTTATTTCTCCATTTCCTAATTGTTAGTGTACCTTAGGGGTTGTTCCTAACCCAGAAGTTCTTCTCATATGAATTCATTCTCTTGGTAAAACAAGTGTTCTCTTCAACCTAGGGTGGCTGCACACATGTACTGTTTGTGTATCTAATGGATTGCCAAGTATCTCTGCTTGAATGTCTCATAATCATCTCAAGTCCAGTGTGTCCAAATGAACTCTTCCCCAAATCTACTTAAATGTCTCTCATCACTTCCATTTACCCTGATGCCCAACTCAGAAACCTAGGTGTTTTCTTGACTCTTGTTCTCCCTTCATCTCATACCCTGAGATATCCCTCCCTCCATCCCTCTCTTTCTCCTATCAATCTCTGTCTGTCTGTCTGTCTGTCTGTCTATCTATCTCTGTGTGTGTATATGTGTGTTGCAGTACTAAGGATAGAACCCAGGGCTTTGTACAAGCCACTGAGCTACAGGTTTGGTTTTGTTTTTTTGAGACAAAAACAAAATTGTCCAGGCTACCTCAAATTTGCAGTCCTCCTGCCTCAGCCTCCCAAGTAGCTGGGATTACAGGTGTGAGCCACTATGCCCTGCTTTTTTATTTGTTTGCTTTTTCTCTGTATTGGATATTGAGCCCAAGGCCTCGCATATACTAGGCAAGTGTGCTGATACTGAGTTATATCCCCAGCCCAGGTTCTCTTAATATTTTAACTGCTCAAGGACTTTTTCATATGCTTTTCCCATCCCTACCACTGTAACTTTGGTCAGCCTAGTTTTATGTCTTATCTGAGCTGTTGCAACAAATTCCTCACAGGTCTCTCTATTTTTAAGTTAGTTACTATTTCTGAGTAACCATGAACGATCTGACTAGCCTCTCCATTCTCATTCATGCCACTTATTTGAGGCACACTATACTCTAAAATCAGTGGTGGCAAACCTATGGCACACATACCATTTTTTAAGACAAAAGATGTAAATGTATAAGTTATTTTTTTTTCTAAACTATAACCTTAGTATTCAGATTTTATTGCAGTGTTGTACTGTGCGATAAATAAGTGGGTTTTGGGTTGCAGTTTGGGCACTCGTCTCTAAAAGGTTCGCCATCACTGGTCTAGATACAGCTTTTAAAGGAACACTCATATCTAACCTAGCTAACTGCTGTTTCTTCTTTTTGCCTAAAACATTCTGATCCTTCCATGATTCCTGGACTGGGATGAATTCCCTACTGCATTCTGCTTCGAGTCCCCTCAGTTTGTGCTGTCAAAGTGCTTATGAGTGTGTATTATCTATTTAATTATGTCTGGTCAGACACACTGTATCCATACTGCCTTGTGCATGGCCTTTACATACTCTAAAATTACCTTTTTGCCAAACCAGTGATTAAGTGGACTAAGGTGCTATTCTTTTTCACTATTCTATTCAAGTTTTAACATTTTTTAAAAAAAATTTGATTTGTGTTGTTCATCCTTCAGGCATCAAGAGCATGACATGGCAAGGTGCATGTCAGTATTCTTAATGTATACTTTAAATTTACCTTTTAAATTGAATTACATGTTTTGAGTAGCATTATAGCCCCATGCTTAGCACTTAAGTGTCAAAGGAGTATATATATGTATTGGAAAGCCTCTATCCTATGTCTGTGTGTATATATATGTATTGGAAAGCCTCTATCCTGTGTCTGTGTGCTGCTTCCCAGCTATCCATTTCTTCTTCTGAAAGACCAACAATATTGTTAACTTCTCGTTTATTAATGCAGAACTTTTTTTCCACTTCTAAGAAAGTGTATCTATATCTACATGTATTATAGGTAGGTATAAATATGCATCTTTTTCCTATAGATGGTATGTTGTATATGGTAGTTCTTAATTTTATTTTTAATAATATGTCAGAGAATTTCTAGGCACTTGAATAATAGTGTAATTCTTTCTCATAGCTGCATTTTATTAGTGACTGAATATACCAACATTAACCAGTCTTTTATTATATTTACATTTGTGCCAAATCTGTAGCTACTATACAGTCAAAACCACATTTAGTGATCTTGGACTACTGTTATTTCATACATATGTGAATATATCTGCAAGATAAATTCCTAGAAGTAGAATCACTGGGTCAGATAATTGTATATTTGTAATTTTGATAGAGCATTTTACCTTCATATCTGCAGAAATGCCTGTTTCTTCATACCTTTGTCCACTGAGTAAATCACATTTTTCAGATTTGCTGGCTTGTATTATGAAGTTCAGCATGTGTCTGTATAATTTTTTATCTAAAGTGGAAGTAGCTCATTAGAGATAGCATGCCTGATTTAAAAAAAAATTTGAGTTCTAAATATATAACGGAAACACCAGGCATGGTGGCGCATGCCTGTAATCCCAGCACTTGGGAGGCTGAGGCAGGAGGATCGCTATGAGTTCAAGGCCAGCGTTGGCTACATAGTGAGTTCAAGGCCAGCGTTGGCTACATAGTGAGTTCAAGGCCAGCCTGGGCTACACAGTGAATTCAAGAGCAGCCTGAAGTACTAGTTATTTGTCTTGCTGTTGTTAAATTTGATAAGTTCTTTATGTATCCTAAATACTACTCCATTATCTAATACAGCTTTGGAAAAGGTTTGTGGTTGTCTTTTCCCTTTCATGATAGAATCCTTTAAAGGATACAAGTTTTTAATTTTGACAAAGTTCATTTTATCTGTTTTTTTTTTTTTATTGCTTATGCTTTTTGTTACATCTTGAAACCACTGTCTAATTCAACATGAGATCTCACTTTAAGCTCTACTTCTGTAGACCCTCTTGATGGACTATATCACCTAAGATATTTACATGTATTCCTTTATCTTAACATTCATTCTCCATCTTTCCACATAGAAAACCAGTCAATGTAACATTTATCAACAATACACTGCAGTTCTTTGGTGCAGGATGAATAAGGCCTTGAAATATATTGAAATCCTGGTCTCAGAGTCACCTGTTTTTGTACCCAGAGTTGAAAGTAGGAGAAGATTGCTTCTCATCTGTGCAGGTCTGTGTCTGTGGCACAGTGTGGCAGGATTTACAGACTATAGTAAGCACAACACAAAACCAAGCATAAAAGATACATGGAAAACGGAATTTAAACTTAACTACCGTAAAATTGTTTGTTTATTTATTTATTTATTTATTTATTTATTTATTGGTACCATGAATCGAACTCAGGGCCTTGCACTTGCCAGGCAGGTGCAATTTATTGTTTTTTTTAAATGATCATATCTTTAATGTCATTTCAAAACATATCAGTGATGTGATTTAGTTCACTAAAAGATGTACTGCCTATGCTAAAACATATAGAAAAATGAATTAGAAAGAGTTTTTAAAAAAGAAAAACCTTAAAAACCCATAAAATTCTATCTCTGTGAATGCCGAAGTAAACACAGATGAACTGATGTGATATCTGGGCTTTGCTTCAAAATAAACAGTTTGGGGTGGTAGGAAGAGCAGCTTTAGGGTTAGCCATGTGTGGAAAATGAGTGAAACTGTGGGGTTTATATTATAAAATTTTTCATGATAGTGTAAAATTTTTTAGTAAAAATTCTTTAAATGCTTCTGTAGACCCTGTCTTTGTCTTCAGTTTCAGATCTGCCTTTTCGATATTATCACATGGATTTCCTGCCTGTATTCTAAGTTCTTTGAAAATTAATTTTTGAAGAATTTAAAATATTTTCTAAATATTCTTTGTCTTTATACCCACATTTCTGTAGTTCTTATGTTCTGTATATTGGTTAATGGACACACTGTTTACCTAGTTTCTCAAGACAGAAACTCTGTAGACCTTGTCAGCTTCCCTCATTCTTTGAAGACTTTTGCTGCTGACTCACCTACATTTTCAGTAGATGACCTTGCTTGCCATTTCACCACTGAAAAATAAAACCAACTAGAAAAGAACTACAAGCCTGCCACATCTACCCAACTACAAGAATCTGTGCCTATATCTCTGCATTTCTTACTTTGCTGTGGATACGTTCTTTCTGTTCCTATTTTAGGCCTATTTCCTCCGCTTCTGTATTAGAATGTATCCCCGCTTTCCTGCCCAAATAACTTCAGTGGGTCTTTCTGTGCTGTGCCATCAGTTCTTTTCCTTCCCTACTGAACCTCTGTGTGTGTGTGTGTGTGCGTGTGTGTGCGTGTGTGTGTGTGTGTGAGAGAGAGAGGGGGAGAGAGAGAGAGAGAGAGAGAGAGAGAGACTGGGTATTGAACTTAAGACCGTCACACTGAGCTAAATTCCCTGGGCAGGACTTAAATTTGCCATCCTCCTGCCTCAGTCTCCCAGACTGTTTGGGATTACAGGCCTGTGCCACCAGACCTGGCTTCTACTGAATCATTTCAACATTGCATTGCTATTTTTTTGTTCCATCTAAAAATAAAACAAACTACCCTCTTGACCCCTCTTTCACTTTGGGGCATTGCTCTTGATTTGTTAACAGAACTTGACAGTTAATTCACTCCTCTTCCTTGAAATACATTCTTCATTTGACTTGAAAGACGACTCTGTTTTTTTTTTTTTTTTTTTTTTTTCTGACAACTTCTGGATCTCCTTGCCAATCCTCCCCCCCTCCAGTGTAATATTAATATTGTAGATATACTTTGCATCTGTTTATGTACTATGGCCCCTTAGAAGGCCATAAACCATATCTAAGATTTCCCTTCCAAAGAGTCAATTTTCACCCCTTTTGGGGCATTATCACTCCTCTTGTCATCTGTATTTGACAGTGCACAAGCTTTTATTTTAATCTTGGACCATCCCCAGAATATCAGACAAAACCAAACTGATAGTCTCACTTTAGCCTTTCTACATTGAGCTTCTATGACTGCACTCTTCTTTCTGTACCTTTTTCTGTAGACACACTGAATTTGTTATTTCATGTCTTAGTCTAGTGATTAAAAAGGTTTAAAGTAGTGCTAATGAATTCTTCTAATCTAGATTCAGATTGTCTGTGCATTGAAATTATAAATTGATCTGGCTCAGAGCCACTACTATCATAGGTTTCTATTAATATAGTATCGCATAGGTGGTGGTAACAAATTATTGGGGGAAGTAGACATTACACTGACTGTTGCAAAACATTCTACCAGATCTCTGTCTCGTGTTAGAATGTAGTCACGCATAGAAGATGATGATATCTTCATGTAGCTATGAAAACTTCGTAGAATAGCAGGGCTACTGGTATGGAATTCCCTTTTGAATTTGGTACTTCCAAATTCAAAAACCAGGGAATAATTAGGTAACATTGCTCATATATCCAGCAGAACATCTGCGAAAGATAATTCTTCGAAACTGAGGACTATCCGCAATATGTTGTTTTAACACCACTATAAAATTCTGTGGTATTTTAGAGAGTACTCTTTTAATTCTTAACAGATGAATAGATACATTTTGGATATTCTGTTACCCAAGGAAATGAAGATATGAAGAATAACCTTCTCCTTAGAGTTCTTAGGTGTTGAAATTTATTTACTCAACTTTACTTGTCAGTAAACCTCATGCAGTTTGTCTGTCAGTGCTGTGTGAGTTTTAACCTTTTCATATTTCATGTAGAATCATAATCTTATGATTTAAGAATTTATGTTTTTATATTCTCTTCGCAACTGGCTTTGGACAGTTTAATTTTCCCTTACCCCAACACTATATATGCAAAATAATACCAGGAAACTACAGTGATTTAATATTTATAATGGTATTATAGCCCTTTAATATTTTTTGTAGGGCCGGTGAGATGGCTCAGCGGCGTAAGCGCCTGCCTTGCAAGCGCGAGGGCCCGAGTTCGACTCCCGGATCCCACATACGAAAAAGGGGCCGGTGATATCGCTCAGCGGCACGGGTGCCTGTTGGCGCGCGAGGTCCTGAGGTCGACCCCCCGGTACCCACAAAAAAATATATATATATATTTTTTGTATTATTTTCTAGAAATTCAGATTCCAACTTTTCTAAAAAGCTATGCAATGGGCTTTTCCAAATTATAATTCTACCCAAACTGTTAGCAAAGTTTGTTACATTCTTCAGTCATATTTTCTTCTTTAAAATCTAAGATTTGTCATTCCCCTTTTTCTCTGCTAGTGTCAGAATTCCAGCTTTGTGTTTAAGGTCTAAGAAAGGAAATGCTAGGGCTTTTAAATTTAACTATAAACAATAACTTTTTAAAGTGTGATACACCAAAACAGGAACATCTATATGTTGGGCAAAGTCACCTTCTCCAGGGATTTGCTAAACAGTGACAACACTGTTACCAGTGTCATTTGAAGTATTGTTTGTGCCCTTCTCTGATGGCTCCTTGTTCAACCAAAGCTGTTGAAGAAGGTGTAGTGCTCACATAGTCCTGAGTAAGGATTGTTTTCATCACTGCTTAAATTAGCTAAAAAAAACCTGGGCATCAGTTTGAGGATTTGACTTCTGGATCTCTCACTCATCTCCGCTGTGTGATCACTAGATTCTTTCCGTTCTCTTTTACTGGTTAGTGGCATCTAAGCACAGTGATATATAGAGAGAATATAAATAAATTATAAATTATTTTGAGGTAGTTAGAAAATACAAGATGTATTTATGAATATTACTGTGTAATTGAGTGCCTTCCATTTTTTAAGTAATGTTTTTTGTAGAATCTTTGTCATATTTAGTCATTGTTTTAAAGCAGTATTTAGCAATCTCTACTTCCCCAACTTTTCCTCATATTACCATTATGATATTAGCTCATTATATTGTAAATTTATTAAAGAGATACATTATTTTCATGTTCCTGAAGGAGCAGCCTTTTAGAATCCTTTTAATAATTTGAAGAAAAGAATTATATCTGTTTTAACACACACAAAAAGCTAATTAACGTAGCGTTTTGCTATGACTGTTTGGAAAGATGCACTCAAATCTTTGGATTTGCATTCTGCATTGGCACTTGGTTCTCATAACTAAATATACAGTTGCTTGGAATCAGTATTTTATGGGACATTAAGAAAATGAGAAGCCTATTGAATTAAGAGGTTTTAATCAGTCATATAAAGTGACCAAAGTTTTGAGGTCAGTGTGTTCTAAGACAGTTTGTCAGGATTCTCTTCTAGTAGGAACTAACTTGGAAGAAAGTACATCTTTCAGATACCTGTTTCCCAACTACTTTGAGTAAGCATGTTCATTTTTACTCATGCTCTAGAAATCACATTGTTATGCCAGGCACTTGATCCGAATGTGGAAAAATAATAAAACTTGCTTCTTTGTTCTGAGAATGGATATTTATGCATGTTTTCCCTCAGCTCTTGCCTGAGAAATAAGATAACTAGATTTTATTAGTGTAGTTTTGAAAGTGTATATATCCTTTCAAATTATACCGTGTTATTCTGATTGATTATTGGGTGGGGGTTACTAAAGGATTTAGCAAAATAGATACGCAGGCTAGATGTGATGACACACGCAGCTGTAACCAGCACTCAGGAGGCTGAGGCAAGAAGAGACAAGTTTGAAGCCAGTCTGGATTACATTGTGAGACCCTGTCTCAAAAAACAAAGGGGGCCGGTGAGATAGCTCAGCGGCATAAGCGCTTGCCTGGCAAGCACGAGGTCCTGAGTTCAACTCCCGGTACCCACATACGAAAAAAGGGCCGGTGATATCGCTCAGCGGCACAGGCATCTGCTGGCGTGCAAGATCCTGAGTTTGACCCCCGGTATCCACCAAAAAAAATGAACAAAAGGAATAGATATACTAAAGACCCTTGTATTTAAATTTATTGGCATATAAGCTAGATTATGTGTGTGTGTTTTATATAGATAGATAGATAGATAGATAGATAGATAGATAGATAGATAGATAGATATAGATATATAGATATACATATATATACAAAATGTATATATATGTATATATGAATGAATCACTAGTGGCTAGTTTTTTCAAAGTATGTAAATTTTGAAAGTTACACTTCAGACAGAACCAGTACATCTTAACAGTTTCAAAAGATTTGGAAATCACCCTTAAACAATTTTATAATTCAGGTTTTATTTTTACTCATTCAGTTGTATTATTTTTACATATTTAGGTTTTGAAATTTTTATTAAGGTTTTAAGATGATAAAAGAAAAAAATTTTAAAACATCTTAAGAGGAACTGATAAAAATAATGAGCACTTTTTAGGAAGACTTGTTACATGTATGCTCATGTATACACTGAAACCTATGATTAGGATAATTAGAAATAGGAAAAAAGCATTGAGTTTGTAATCCTAGGTATGTCAGGAACAGCTGCAATCTTTTTAAAAACTGCCTAGATCTGAAAAGAGTTGTTTTATTTTTTATATTTGTTCCAGTGTTCCAACACTATGTATCCTTCTCATAAAAGTGCATGTTTTCTAGATATAAGTATTCTGATTCTTAAATACTTATAATGAAATTTTATTCGTATTCTTGATTGGTTTATTTTGGCTCTTGTCTCCTACATTTGCAACCAAATTATACTTTATATGCTAGACAAGGTTTATGCCAGCCTAATTGGTTGCTGGCATTTCTTAGCCTCACAGCTGCTATGAATTCAGCTGTGAACTAGGAAACATATAATAGGATTCTGTTTTCAGAGACCAAAAGGCAATTGTCAATGTGTAAAGCTTGTTTTTGACAGTTCAATAAATATATGTGCTCTTAGGGCAAATTAAGTAGCATCAATACCAATCTTAAGTAACCATCTTAATTTTAAAGATTAGAAGATCCTAAAAATATGAAATCCAGGTATTTGTTATTTTTGTTCACTGGTGCAAAGATAGCCTCAATTTGGACAGTCTTCTAATCAGTTATTTGTGGTTTTCTTCATTTAAAAAATCTTTTGTCCTAGTGTTTACTAACATTTGTTTAAAAGGTGAAATCTGAACTATTTTTATAACTTCATAATAATAAAACATTGAGCCTTAAATAATACAAAGATTTTTAAAATGAACTAAACATAAAATGACTTTGAAATAAAGGGTATGATTTAAAAAATACTTTTATATTCTTTTAGCAGTGTATATTTTTATAAATTATCTTGACATCTAAATTTGAGGTGACATAATTTTCTATTAGAATGAACTAATGAAATTGCCATTTTTTGGCCATACTTCCAAAACTGTTATACAGATTTAATGCAATTCCGATCAAAATTCCAACAACATATCTCATAGAATTAGAGAAAACAATCCTAAAATTCATCTGGAACCAGAAGAGACCTAGAATAGCAAAGGCAATTCTGGGCAACAAAAGCAAGGCAGGGGGCATCACAATCCCTGATTTGAAATTATACTATAAAGCTACTGTGATAAAAACAGCGTGGTATTGGCAAAAAAACAGACCCGAAGATCAATGGAATAGATTAGAAGATGCAGAAACAGCTCCAGACATACTAAGCCACCTTATCTTTGACAAAGGTGCCAAACACATTCACTGGAAGAAAGATAGCCTCTTTAATAAATGGTGCTGGAAAAATTGGCTCTACACATGCCGTAGATTAAAATTAGACCCATACCTTTCACCGTGCACTGAACTAAACTCAAAATGGATCAAAGAACTAAATATTAAAACAGAAACATTAAATCTCCTGGAAAATAGAATAGGTAAAACTCTTGAAGACATTGGTGTAGGCAAAGACTTTATGAATAAAACCCCCATCGCACAGGAAGTATCACAAAGAATCAACAACTGGGATCTCATCTGATTAAAAAGCTTTTGCACAGCAAGAGAAACCACCAACAGAGTGAAGAGACAACCCACAACGTGGGAAAAAATGTTTGCCAGCTGTTCCTCAGACAAAGGATTACTATTGAGAACATACGGAGAACTCAAAAAAATCAGACCTCCCAAATTTAAAGACCCAATCCAAAAATGGCATCTGAGATGAACAAAAACTTCTCAGATGAAGAAATACAAATGGCAAATAAATATATGAAAAAATGTGCAACATCACTAGTCATTCGAGAGATGCAAATGAAAACAACACTGAGATTCCATCTCACCCCAGAAAGAATGGCTGTTATCAAGAAGTCAACTAATAACAAATGCTGGAGGGGCTGTGGGGAAAAAGGAACCCTTCTCCACTGTTGGTGGGAGTGTCGACTGGTGCAACCACTGTGGAAATCAGTGTGGAGACTCCTCAAAAAACTAGGATTGGAGGTCCCATTTGACCCAGCTACTCCCCTTCTGGGTATCTTCCCAGAAGAATTAAAAACATCGTACCACAGCGATATATGTGCACCCATGTTTATAGCAACACAATTTGTAATAGCTAGATCGTGGAAACAACCCAAATGCCCATTAACCGAGGAATGGATAAAAAAGATGTGGTATTTCTATACAATGGAGTACTACTCAGCCATAAAGAAAGATAAACTGGAAACTTTTATAGGTAAATGGATGCAACTCGAGATAATACTCACAAGCAAAATAAACCGGATGCACATTTGTAAACATCGTATTGTCTCCCTAGTATGAAAATGCAATTTCACTGTGACTATTCCATTCTTTAGTCTTCTATTTTTACCTAGCTTTTACATGGCTTAATCTTATACTGAGTAATATTTTTCTCCAAAAGGTATTTGTACATTCTCTAATGCTTGAGTTTGTTAATACATGAGAATGTTTACTTGTTGTCTTAAAAAAAATAAATAAAAATTAAATAAATAAATAAAAAAGAAATTGCCATTTTTAAGATCAAATCATTAATTTAAACTTTGTTGTGTTTCTTCTAAGAACTATTGTGGCATAATGTATTTGAAAATCTTACTGGTTTTTGCAGAACATCTGAGGGTACTGTTTTTAACAATCCACAGACATGACCATTTGAGGTCAATAAGCTAGCTGTTTCTAAAAATTAGATGTTGTGTGTGAAAATGGTGCCTGGGAGCCTATTTGCATTATTTTAAATGTGAAAAAATTGTAGTGTGTCATCAGCCCACTCTCCCAGCCTATTTTAGAAGTGTAGTTGATACTGTGAATTACTTATATGTAAGTAAAATGCTGTCATGTTTGTTGAACTAGTAATAAATAGATCAAATTTGATTTATATGCAATAAAATCTTTTCTTAAGTGTAATCACCTTTTGCCCATTCCTAGTATTTTCTTCTACATTTTCTTAAATTATTTGGGATTCACTCAACACTACACAAAATAAAGGGCTAAATAAATATAAAACACTGTGAAAATACATTTGGGACAAATACATGTCAAAAACTAGCTCCTCATACTATGATTAAACCATTGCCTTAATCCATTGTCAGTTGCTACAGTGTAATACCTGAGACAGGGTAGTTTATAAACACAGGAAGTTTATTTAGCTCATGTTTCTGGAGGCTAGAAGTCCAAGATTGGGTGGTTACATCTGCATACCTTCTGGTGAAAAGCTCATGCAGCTGCATGCATGATGGAAAAAAAGGAGAGCAAGTGGATGTGAGAAAACCAAGGAAACTGAACTTCATAACAATCTCTTCCACTCCCTAAAAAGATGCCGTTAATCCATTCATGAACCCCTGCCTCCCTCAGGTCCTACTTCTCTTCAGAATGTATTGAGGATCTCTTTGGAGAAGCTAAGCCTCATAATGAATTTTGAATTGGGACAAACCCTATTAAAAATTATAGCATTCTACCTCTCCTCCCTCAAAACTAAAGTTCTTCTAAATATACAAAATACGATCCCAACCTTATAGTCTCAAAGTTTTAACTCCTTCCAGCTCTGAACCTGTTAGGAAAAAAAATCTACTTCCAAAATAGAATAGTAGAACAATCACAGGGTAAGCATTCTAATTCCAAAAAAGGAGAGAGGTAAGAACAAAGGAGTAATTTTCCCAAAGCAAGTTCTAAATCCAGCAGGGTAGGCCTTAAATCTTAAAGTTCCACAGTAATCTTTTACTCCATATCCTGCTTCCTGGACACTGAGCCCCAAGGCCAGCCTCAGGCAGCCCTGCTTCCACAGCTTTGCTGGATTTAGCATATATGGCTGCTCTCTCACTTTGGTTTTGCACTCTGATCCCTGCAGCTTTCCCAGGAGTTACACTACTACTATACTATTCTTTCAGGATACTTGCAACAGTCTCACACTCACAGCTTCAATAGGCATTGCCCTAGTGGGGGCCTTCCTCAGTAGCTCCTTCCCAGGTCTCTGCATGGCCTCTTGGGTACTTTGAATATCCTTTGAAGCCTATGTAGAGGCTGTTATCACAGCTCCTGCATTTTGTACGCTTGCCTAATTAGCGCCATGTGGATACCAGCAAGGCTTTTGAACTACACCCTCCAGAGCAGTGGCCTGAGCTGTACCTGGGACCACTTGAGCATCTAGGACATGCAAGATCAAGTCAGCTCTCAGAACCCTTTTCTTACTGTAGAAGGAGGGCAGCGGCCTGGTCCATCCCTGAAGTACCTTCTGGCTCCTTCCCTATTGTCCTGGTTCCCTTCTAGTTCTGCTATCTTTTTAGTAATTGGTAGTTTGGCCACATCCTTGCGCACTTGTTCTTTACGTGAGCAAGTTTCAAATTCTCTAAATTTTTTACTCTCTACTTTTAATTATAAATTTTACTGTAATTTCCTTCCTTTATTCTTGAATCTTAGTGTAAGCATGTAAGCAAAGTAATCACTCAGTTCTATATTAGAAATTTCTTCTGCTAGCTATACTAGTTCATCAAAGATGGGCTTAGAACTAGGGAAGTAGCTCAGTGGTAGAGCACTTGCCTAGCATGCCTTAGGCCCTGGGTTTGACCACCCCAACCCTCCCAAAAAGGATGGGCTCTACGGTAGTTCCCAAGAAGATATTCCTCACTTCCATCTGAGACCTCATCAGAATGGCCTTTATTGTTTATAGTTCTGTCGTTCTGGTCATGACCACTTAAGAGAAGTTCCAGACTTTTCAGTCTTGTCTTCTGAGCCTTTAATAGAATTGCCCTTAATGCTCTGTTATAACATTCTAGGCTTTGTCTAGCCTGCTTCTCCAAAAACTTTGTATCATTGTACATTACTCAATTCCAAAGCAACATTTACATTTTTAGATACTGTAATAGCAACAGCCCCACTTCTTGAAGTCCAAAAATACAATACCAGCATCTTCTTGGCTACTGGTAGGGGCCTTGTGGAAGATAAAGTGGGTACATGTGGAACAGAGGTCACATGATGGAGGGGAGAGAAAGCTGAAGAAGCTGAACTTTATAACAATCCACTTTGAACAGTAACTAGTCCTGTGAGAGAAAGAGATCACTTACATGATGGCATGAATCCATTCGTATGGGCTCCCATCTTTGTTACCCAAACACCTCCTGATAAGCTGCAACTTTAAACAGTCTGCATTAAGGAAGTAAGCCTCAACTTGAATTTGGTGGAGACAAACATATCTAAACTAGAGCAAGCATCATCCCTACATTTTATATCACTTTGGTACTTGGAATATTTTTTTTTAATGAGTTATGTATGATTCTGACAGTCTGTAAATTATATTGATACAACTTTTCTTCCACACCCTTTTGTTTAAAGTGCTTATTGAGTTTTGGCATACACAAATATAAATCTTTTTTTTTTTTTTTTTAATGGGGGATCTTGCTGTGTTGCCCAGGCTGGCCTCAAACTCACATTTTCCAAGTAGCTGGGATTAAAGACATGTACCTCGCTGGAATTTTTTCATATATAAACATTGGCTAAAAATCTTGCATTGAGAGATAAGTACATTTTATGAAGTTTAGATATAAAAAGCAAGAGGCATTCTGTTAGGGAATAATGATTGGGCACATATTCTAGAGGGCTTTCTTGTACTTCCCAAAACTTTGAGTTTTTTTTTTTTTCCACTTCATTCTCAATAGGTTACATTTTCTGCACTGATTTTCTTTACAAGTAGGTTGAAAAAATTTATTATGATTATAAGGGACCAATGGATAGTTGTAGTGGTTTAAATATGAATTGTGTACCAAAGACTCATGTATTGAAGATTTCATCCCCAATGCAGCAGGTTGTTGAGGGAGGGCCTGGAAGTGATTGGTCATATAGCTAAGTGGGCTATTAGGAGGTGGATTTATCTTGTCCTCAGCCCCTCCTCTCTGGCTCTTTCCTCTGTGCTTTCTGGTTTGCCAGTGAGATAAATAGCTTTATTCCACCATGCCCTTCCACCATGGTGTAACCAGCCAACCATCAACTGAAATCTCTGTGAGCCTAAATAAACTTTTCCACCTTTTGTTATGTGAAGTATTTTTGTCATGGCATTGAAAAATCTGATAATGCACTCTTTTCATCTTTCACAGTAAGTCTCCTGTATTCTTGCCTCAACATTTGCTTCGGAGATGACCCAACTGACAATCACTTCTGGTTATTTACCTGAGTTCTCTTCAGAGCAAATTGCATAGGATTATCTAATTTCTCTTTTTAATAAACTTCTCCCTTCTCATTCCTCCTAATAGTTTATAGTTCATCATTTCCCTCCACCCCCAAATACCCGATTCTCCTTCAGTGTCCACTTATCTCAGTAAATGACAGCATTTATTCAGTTGCTTTCCCATTTAAGTCTTTCATCTATCTTTTTTTTGTGTGGAAGTTGAAGCAATATTGTGTGAGATAGGGAACAATCAGTTAAAAGAGGGTTACTGTAGTAAGGGATGAATGAGCTCACAGGTACAAGGGGTTGGATCATATAGAACTTTTTAATAGGTCATTAAAAGGCCATTGGGAAGGGGGTATGATGGTGCACACCTGTAATCCCAGTACTTTGAAGGGCTGAGGAAAAGCCATTACAAGTTTGAGGCCAGCCTGGACAACTTAGTGACTTACTGAGAGTGTCTCAAAATTTAAAAAATTTTGGGCTGGGGAGGTAACTCAGTGTGAAGGCCCTGGGTTTAACCCACCCAGTGCCACACACACACACACACACCATTGGACAGAATTTGGTTTTTACTTTGCCAAATGGGGAGCTACTGCAAGGTTTTGAGCAAAGCCATAATATAATCTCATTTAGTTTTTAACCAAGAATGTTTTAGTTTGTGTCTGAAGGACAGAATAGTTGGAGACAGGGAGTATCGCAGTAATACAAGTACAAAACACAGGTATCTTACACCAAGCAGTGGAATTGTCAGCTTAAGGAAAGATCTGGTATATCAGTTGGTTAAATTTTAAGATTAATGATAGTGTTGAGAATATGGAGAAATAGGTCTCACTGTTGGGAATGTAAAAAGAATGGAGAGCAATTTGGAAATTTAATTACTCCTAGTAAAGTAATAGTTGAATTCTGATACATTCCTTTCATGGAATGTTATATAGTTGTTAAACTTAATAGGTAAGTCTATATATAATGTCATGGGAAGATCAAAAAAAAGAAAGTAGTAGCAGTGTACCAGTTTTGAGCACATGCATCCTCAGTATTTACATCTTTTACAAGATTGTATTCATTTATTACCTCTGCAGATTTTTATATGAGCCAATATAGAAGACATAGTGATTGGGCCGATGAGATGGCTCAGCGGCTTAAGCGCCTGCCCGGCAAGCACGAGGGCCCGAGTTCGACTCCTGGAACCCGCATATGAAAAAAGGGCCGGTGATATCGCTCAGCAGCATGGGCGCTCGAGGTCCTGAGGTCGACCCCCCAGTACCCACAAAAAAAAAAAAAAAAAGACATAGTGATTGACAGTAATTTCATGCATAAAAAATACCAAAGTTTTATAATGCTTACATTTTCTTTAAAGGTACTATATTCCATAGTACAATAACATTGTTTGTCACAAGTATGTATCTATTTTTTAAGCTGTTAGTTATCCTAAGGTAAATTATAAATGTCCCAAAGGTTTCATTTAGGAAATACGTATAGAATTTCATATTGTCAGCCATTTATTAGGTAATATTGATGATACAGATAGATAACAAATAGTTTCTGTCCTTACTTGAGTAGTCAGATGCATAGGTAAGATAAAATAAGTGGTAACTGTGCATATGCGTGTGTGTGTGTCTGTTATCCTGATTCTAGGAATTTGTTTTAAGGATATGAAAAGTACATATGATACATAAAAAATTGTACATAATCTGACTATGAATACATATTAAATTATATGAATGTAATTTAAAATAATTCTTTAGCTCTACGGTTGCTAATAAATAAGATCCACAGTCTGTTAAGAGGGGGCAAACAATGAATGCATTATGTATTTTGGATCAGGGAAAACAGATTGGGTAGGTAAAATGTAGAAGATGTTTTAGATTAGCAGCCTTCTTTTTTGGGACTCAGATTCCATTTCTCAACTTAAAAATAATTTCATCAAATTGCACAGTCAGTATATGATTAAAAATGAGGTTTAAGGGCTGGTGAGATAGCTCAATGGCATAAGTGCCTGCCTGGCAAGCGCGAGGTCCTGAGTTTGACTCCCAGTACCTGCATATTTAAAAAAAAAAAAATGAGGTTTAAATAAAAAATGTTTTGTGTTAGTATAGTAATGAAAATTGCCTTACAGAATTTTGTTGTGGTCCCACAGTTACTTTTGACCCCATCATGAGGAAACTCTCTAGTGACCAGGAATGTTAACAGAGGGCGCATAGCTTGGCTTGTCTGGGCCACATTCAGTGAAAAGGAATTGTTTGGGCAGCGTACAAAATGTATAATGTTACTATATGTAAGCAATAAAACTTCCTTTATTTTTAAATATTTTTTTATTTAACATTAAAAAAAGGCAAGATGTCCATAGGCCACAGATTAGACACCTCTAGTAGTTGTATCCTATGTCACAATGTGACATTTTTCAGATATACTGAAAATAAACTTTTGTTCTCATCCAGTATCTTGAATTCCTGGACTTGATGAGTAACAAATTAATTTTATGTGCCTGTGGACAAGGTTCATTTCCTAATCTATGAAAATTCCTTTTAAGAAAGGTAGCATCATAAATATATATAAAAATAACAAGTAATATATGAATATATTTATTTATAAATAGATAAGTATATATAATTACAAGTTATAAAATTATATGTGATAGTATTTAGAAATTCCATAATTTGCTACTTCGAAAATGTATGTTGCCAGGCGTGGTGGCACATGCCTGTAATCCCAGTACTTGGGAGGCTGAGGCAAGAGGATCGCCACAAGTTCAAGGGCAGCCTGTGCTACATAACGAGATCATGTCTCAAAAAATCCAAAAAAAAGAAAAAAAAGTATGTTTTATTCTCACTCAGGTCGAATACACCAAGCGATGGTAACATCTTTAAATGAAGACAATGAAAGTGTAACTGTTGAATGGATAGAAAATGGAGATACGAAAGGCAAAGAGGTATGATCATTGGGTTAACTGTTATGACTATAGTCCTGCAGTCAAGATTCTGAACAAAACAAAAATGTGTAATTCTTACATACTGCGTACATTCTTTTATCATTTCTTGAAAAGCTTTCAGATAAAAAAATTTCTTTAAACATCTTTATGTGATTGTACATTAGTCTTCTTCATTACTAGATAAAAATGTACTATTCTTGGGGAGGGTGAGATAGCTCAGCGGCATAAGCGCTTGCCTGGCAAGCGCGAGGTCCTGAGTTCAACTCCCAGTACCCACACATGAAAAAAGGGCCGGTGATATCGCTCAGTGGCACAGGCGCCTGCTGGTGCATGAGGTCCTGAGGTCGACCCCCCGGTACCCACAAAAAAAAAAAAAAAGTATTATTCTTTTAACTCAGCCCACAAAATTTAAAAGTTACCATAATAATGAATGATTTTGTTGGTCATTTTGTTACTAGCAATTTATATATTAAGAGTATAAAACACTATTTTAAGAGAGATTCTCTCTATATATATGGACTTTGTTGCTAGTAACTCATAAAGAATATAAAATGTGATTTTTCAGGGAGATTCTTTAGATACATGTGAATTATTATTCCACACAATCTAGTTTGCATGGCAGTGCCATTCATTAGGTTGTAATTATAAGTTATTTACTCTGTAAATTTATTTGAAAAAAGAAAAGTTAAATGCCAGAATACCCTCTCAAAATATGTGTGTGTTTTGAAAACAGATTGACCTGGAGAGCATTTTTTCACTTAACCCTGACCTTGTACCTGATGAAGAAATTGAACCCAGTCCAGAAATACCTCCACCTCCAACATCCTCAGCCAAAGTAAACAAAATTGTAAAGGTTAGTGATGATAGTTTAAAGCAAAGTGTGGGTTTGGGTGTATGGGTGGGTGGGTGTTCTGCTTTTAAGAGTATGTTTGTAAGTATTGAGTAGTTTTTTCCACCATCCACATCCATGTATGTATCTACATACTTTCATGGGTTGGGGCTGTCTAATACACAATTACAACAATTATTAGAAGGCCTGGAGATATGGCTCAGTGGCAGAGCACTTGCCTAGCATATTCAAGGCCCTGGGTTCAGTCCCCAGTGCTGCAAAATAAAAAACATAGAAGTTTTTTGCTTTCTTAGGATTTTTCCTGAAACTATTTCTCAGGAGATAGTAGTCAAAACCATTTGGTTGTTAGTATTTGTTGAATGAATAAATATGATTTTGACAGGATAGCTGTTTGTCGTGAATATATACCTATTCTAATAGTCTTTTGAAATTATAATTCTGCTGTTTATGTTTATTAAAGAAAAAAATGAGAAATCGAGTGTAGTTTAACTACTTGTATACTGTGAAGATAAACTTATCAACCATGCTATTTCCTCCCTACCAGTTTTATCTTTATAAAATTAAAAGCAGCCAGGCACAGTGGCACATATTTTCAATCTCAACACTCTAGGAGGCTCAAACAAGAATCACAAGTTTGAGCCCAATCTTGGGCAACTTAGCAAAATCCTATTTAAAAATAAAAAGGCTTGGGCGTATAGTTCATTGCAAAGGCCCTAGGTTTAAACCCCAGTACTGCTAAATAAACAAAGTTAAAAGCACATTATTTTTATTGTTCTTAAAGATAGTTCCTTTTCCATTCTCTGAAAATCCTTTACTATTTATTAAAAGTTTGTATAAAAATATAATTCTTTTTACACCAGGTAGTCATTGGAAGTTGTTGAATCTGTGTTTCATAGTATTCAATTCAGCAAGCATTTATTGAGTTTTGTTTTTTTTTACATTTTGCAGGTACTGTGCTAGATAGAATATAAAGATGACTATGGCATGGCTTCAGCCTGTAGGAACGGATGTTTTTCTGGGGGGAATACATAAACATCCAAATGTATGGTGATAGAGACTGTTTATCTGCTGGATAAACATGTCAGATTTTTCAATTCATGCACTTGAAGCATATTTAGAGTCACTTCTTTAAAGGTCATTAGCTGGGCATGGTGGTGCACGCCTGTAATCCTAGCACTTGGGAGGCTGAGGCAGGAGGATCGCCATGAGTTCGAGGCCAGCCTAGGCTACATGAGCAAGTTCAAGGCCAGCCTGAACTTCATAGCAAGACCCTGTCTCAAAAAAAAAACCAAAAAAACAATAAAGGTCATTAGTTTGCGGTTGTAAATGGTCCATTTTTTATATTCAGCTTCAGAACCTTAGAGGATCTTCATAGTTTTTCTGTCCTTATACATAATTAGCAACCTTTGCTTTGCCTTACAGTCACCTGGAGAATTTTTTAAAACACTGATTTCTGGGCTCCACTCCCAGAGATTGTTTTATTTTATTTAATGGGAGGTCCTAGCATTGCTATCCTTTAAATAGTACCTGTCTGATTTGAATGTGCAGCCAGGATTGAGTGTAACTGCATTGTTTTTTGAAGTAAATTAAATGAAATCTTAGTAAATAAATAGTAGAACTAAAAGTTAGCTGCCTTAATCTGTACAGTATCCAAGTTTTTTTTTTTTTTTTTTGTGGGTACCGGGGGGTCGACCTCAGGACCTCGCGCGCCAGCAGGCACCCGTGCCGCTGAGCGATATCACCGGCCCTTTTTTCGTATGTGGGTTCCGGGAGTCGAACTCGGGCCCTCGCGCTTGCCAGGCAGGCGCTTACGCCGCTGAGCCATCTCACCAGCCCCAGTATCCAAGTTTTTGAAAGGCTTCATGAAACCTTTTTAGGGTAATTCATAGTGAGTATTTAATGGTTTTTCAGTAATTCAGTTTGAATTACTAATTACTAATTTCTAAGCTGTCTAGAGCTAATGTTCTATTAACTACTCTCTGATATCCAAAGATGGAAATATTACCTAATCCTCAAATCCAAAATCTGAAACTTCTTGAACACCAACATGACACTTACTACAAGTAGAAAATCCATAGCTGACCTCACATGACGAATTGCAGACAGACTGCAGGTACACCAAAGATACTGTATAAAATAACTTTTAGGGTGTATATAAAGTGTATATGAAACATAAATGAATTTTGTGATTAGAATGGGGTCCCATCCCCAAGATATTGTATTACTGTACGTGCAAATATTCCAGAATCTGAAGAAATCCGAAACACTATCGTCTCTGGCATTTTGAATGAGAGATACTCAGCCTGCACATTGCAGGATAGAACATAGTAAATTTATTTAACCTCTCTTTACCTCAGTTTCCTAATCTGCGAAATGGGAGTAGCAGTAATAATGACTTTGAACGGTTATGTAAAGATTAAGTGAATTTAATACAAAGTCCTTAGAGCAATGCCTTGTTCATACTCATTTCTGAATATTTAGTAAAAGAAACTAAGTTTGTGATACATATATTTAGGAGTGAAGGGAGAAAATACATTGAATATTTTTTCTTCTATAGAATCGACGGACTGTGGCATCTATTAAGAATGACCCTCCTCCAAGAGATAATAGAGGTAAACTAAAACTTTTAGTTCATTATTTTGCCTGTTGACTCTTTAATATAGCCTTGATCAGGTAAATCAAAAGTAAATATTATTCTTGATGTTATTTGGGGTTTGTTTGTTTGTTTTTTATTTTGCAGCACTGGGGACTGAACCCAGGGCCTTGAATATGCTAGGCAAGTGCTCTGCCACTGAGCCGTATCTCCAGGCCTTCTTGATGTTATTTGTTTAAACTTATATAGCTTATTTTAAGATTGGTA
Organism: Erethizon dorsatum; assembly: GCA_028451465.1. Classification (NCBI taxonomy): domain Eukaryota; kingdom Metazoa; phylum Chordata; class Mammalia; order Rodentia; family Erethizontidae; genus Erethizon; species Erethizon dorsatum. The sequence goes on from CM051833.1 coordinate 102,446,235, forward strand.
TTTTCCTGATTTCCTAATATAGTAATATTAGTGATACTTAAAATGATTTTTAATTATATGTAATTGATATAAACTCCATGAAATATGTAATTTTTAAATTCATCTCAATTTTGCAAATTTGAAGAAAGTATTACTAAAAAATGGATTGGGGAAGGAATCAACTGCTTGATTTCACAAGGCTAACTTTAATCATCACATTTACCATAATTTTCTGGCCAAGGGATTTCCAAAAATTGTAGTGTTTAGCTTTGCAGTCAGCAAAAGAAAAGTTGAACAGGCATAAATTGTAGTTAGCGCCAAGTCTTTCATATTCTTCCAGCCAGAGAATATAAAGCATAATTAATTTTATTTGTACTGTTCAGCAGTTCAGAACTACTATTTTTGATAGTCACATTTTTTTGTGTATTGCATGGTGGAATAGGATGGACTAGAAGTATTACAGAGCAGATGTAGAGGTAGAGGAGAAAGTCCATTGTTCTTTGAGTTCACTATCCTTTGAGTCTTGTGAAAATTTATATTTCAGGCCAGGTGTGGTGGCACACACCTGTAATCCCAGCTTTCAGGAGGCTGAGGCAGGAGGATCTGCAAGTTGAGGACAGCCTGGGTTGCGTAGTGAGTTCAAGGCCAGCCTGAAATATCTAGAGACTCTGCCTCAAAAACAAACAAAAATTGTATTTCTTTGTAAAATTTGCTACTTCTATTTAATTTTATGTGCCTTTCTCCACTAATGCCTACATTGGAAAAATCCTCATTGAAGTTTGCATAATTGAGGAGCAAAGAATGGGATTTGAAACACAGAGGGTTGGAAGGACTTTCAAGTTTTTACTTTCTGTATATCTATATAGTGCAAATTTTTCAAAATGAGAATGTTCTTAAAGTTTATGTTTTATACATATTTGGGGGAAATACCTTTGTAGTATGAAATTTTAAGACATGGAGGAGTTCATATGTATTAAAATGGTTATTAAAATAATTTGGCTTTGTTTTTTAAGTAAATTATTCAGTTTGAGTTTTGTAGCTAAAATACATTGGTGGAAAGTTAAGTCTGCACATGACTTTGAAAACTTCTTTTAGCTGTGTCAGCTTACTAAACAATTTATGATTTCATATCCTATTTTATACACATATAGTAGAAAACTGGCACTTTTCTGTCTCTTCCTTTTACGAAGTTTAGCTTTTTTTTTTTTTTTTTTTTTTTTTTTTGGTGCTGGGAATTGAACTCACAACCTCGCTCTTGCCAGGCAGGCACCGTGCCGCTGAGCTATATCCCTGGCCAAGGTTAGCTTTTAGTAATTTTATGTTCTGAATTTTAAAATCTTTTCCCTTACAGTGGTTGGTTCTGCACGTGCACGGCCTAGTCAACTTCCTGAACAGTCTTCCTCTGCACAACAGAATGGTAGTGTTTCAGATATATCTCCAGTTCAAGCTGCAAAAAAGGAATTTGGACCCCCTTGTATGTAACACACGTATCAAGGATTCAGTCATTTTAGGCATACATGTATTCTCTCTTGGTCATTATAAGTCCCTGAATGGTAAACAGTCTGATTACAAACTCAGTTGCAGATTTCATTTTACCACTGTGGAAAATTTATTACTTTCATCTCTTAATGTATATTTTGGAGGAAAAATATTTATGCATGTGAGATTATGACACTGTTTCATTTACTTTGAATTTAAAATTTTGTCCCGATGATAATTTGTGAGAGGTTGCAGAAGAAAGTCTTATCTCTCTGATCCTTTCAATTCACAGAGATCTGTGCTTCTAAACCAAGAGATGACATGTATCAATATGTTTGAGTCATTTTTCTTGACTCTCATTTGTATACTGTCCTGTTCCTCATTCTGTTAAAACAGTTCATAAGTAAAACTCACATAGGTATTAGGCATGCTTTGTCACTGTGTACTTTTTTTGTGTATGTGGCACAGTTATCCATAAATTTTTTGCTTTAGTAGTCTAGAAAGAAAACTGTACTTCTACAGCTTGTCTTTTTTTTTTCAGCACGTAGAAAATCTAATTGTGTGAAAGAAGTGGAAAAATTACAAGAAAAGCGAGAAAAAAGGAGACTGCAACAGCAAGAACTTAGAGAAAAAAGAGCCCAGGTTTGTAACATAGACATGTATTTGTTTCCAGCCAGTGATTAGACTACATAAGAGAGAGTGATGGACTTGTGAAAAAATAGTAGAGGTATCCAATTAAGGAATTTAAAGAATTATTAAAATTGATACTGTGGAGTAATACAGACTTTTTTGAAAATAAATTAACGTAAGAGATTTTTATTGCACATACTTTTCATGTTTTTGTGGCTATGTTAGCCCTAAAATTTGTTCCATTTTGAATAAGACATTGTGTTACAAATTCTAATATGTATATTATAACATTTAAGGGTAATAGGCTTTTGATTTTAAAAGATCTTAAAATACATTCGGAAAAATACCTGAAAAAGCTACATGATTATAGTGTACCATAAATTTTATTATTTTCTCATAGTTGAGTTAAAACCATCGTGGAAGAAGGGAAATTCTTGTGTTTCAGTTTATACTAGATATTGAGAGGGAGTGTCTTGTGCCCCTCTCTTATTCTCTTCACATGGTAGCAAAATTTTTCAAGAGGAATGGAAAAGCTGGTTTTAAACCAGGTGTGGTGGCACCTGTGTGTAATCCCAGTACTCAGGAGACTGAGGCAGGATAATCACTCTTAAGTTTGAGGCCAGCCTGAACTACATAGTAAGACCCGTCTCAAAAAAAAAAAAAGCTGATCTTTTTGTCGCTTTCCTAGTCATGAACTCTGTTATAGTCTCAGAACTTATTTCTGTAATAAAACATCTGGTTATTTAGTCATAGTAATATGTTCATATGCCCCTAATCATGTTAGACTGTCAGTTCAGATGATGCTTTGTAGAATTGCAGACCCAACAGAATGTTCTACTTGAACGAATCAACTTATATTTGAAAGTTACTTGAGAATATCTAATTGAGTTTTGTAATAAGTAATACACAAAACAGGAACTTACTGATACTTAGCATAGTGCCACCTGGTGTTTCCCATGGGTACTTCAATATATTGCTGACATTGGGCCGGTGAGATGGCTCAGCAGCTTAAGTGCCTGCCAGGCAAGCTCGAGGGCCCGAGTTTGACTCCCGGAACCCACATACGAAAAAGGGGCCGGTGATATCGCTCAGCGGCACGGGCGCCTGCTGGCGCTCGAGGTCCTGAGGTTGACCCCCCGGTACCCCCAAAAAAAAAAAAAAAAAAAAAAAAAAAAAAAAAAAATATATATATATATATATATATATATATATATATATATATATATTGCTGACATCTTAATTATTCACATTCTGTACCTCTGTTGATATAACTGGAATTATTTTTTAGATTAGTTGAAAGAAAGCTTCAGTACTAGTTTTGAAATCTGAAATCAAATCTGAAGAAGTTATATGAAAAAAATGACTTCTTAGAATGCTCAATAATTATTCATGGCTAGGAAAGGCTGTTCACTATTGCTATTTTGAACTTTCTTAATTTTGAAGCAAAAATTAGAATCAGCATTCATTAATATGAATTTTTTAAAATTTTAAATTATCTTGGCTTTTGATTCTTTTAAGTTGTTTGTTCTGTGATTTTGAGGCTGTTTTACCATGCCTTTTTTGGGGGGGATGTCTCTTTTTTTTTCTTGATAGCATCAACAATAATAGGAAATAAACATAATTCAATCTATATTCTGTTTGGCTAGAACACTTAGATAAGCAATTGGAAGAAAATTTTGAATATAGAATGAATTTTTCTAGCATTTCAACTTTTCTAGAATTTACTGCCAATGTTTTAGATGAGTGCTATTTTTCTTTTAAGCTGTATTTTTTACTTTGAGACCATAATGTTAAGTGAAATAAATCAGATGCACAAGCTTAAAAATCTCATGGTTTCTCTTGTATAAAAGAAAACCTAAAATATAAATAAAAAGCAAAATAAAAGATAGATAATAGCAAATAGGGAGATAGATCTTTTGTAAAAGGGAAGGGAAGTAAAAGATGGAGGCAGGGGCGAGTGAGAGGGGTGGAAGGAAATAAAAAAATTAAGATGTGTTAGGTACATGTACCAACTCCCCGTGAGGAATGTAGTTATGTACTCATAACGTGTACTAATAATAAATGAAAATTTTAAGCTGGCCATAGTGTTATATACCTGTAATCCCAGCACTCAGGAAGCTGAGGTAGGAGGATTGGCATGAGTTTGAGGCCAGCCTGAACTACATAGCAAAACCCTGTCTCAAAAAATACCAAAAAAAAAAAAAAAGTTTTTGAAAGTTTCATTTTCTAGAATAACTAAAGTATATGTATAACAGATGATTTTTTTAAATAGGTAAAGGGTGGTTTTAATGAGTAATCTTTGGAGTTAACAGGATACAGACTGACAGAGATGTATTTTTAATGTGAAAGTGATTCTGAACATACCAAATTTGAACTGCAACTATTATCACATTTTCAGTTTGAGTTAGGGCTTGGTGGTAACAAGTGAAACTATCTCAATTACAGTTCTCAAATCATAAGATAAATGTAAGAAATACAACATTATTATAATAAATGGTGAATTCTCTCTGTCTTCTAATAGGATGTTGATGCTACAAACCCAAATTATGAAATTATGTGTATGATCAGAGACTTTCGAGGAAGTTTGGATTATAGACCGTTAACAACAGCAGATCCTGTAAGATTCTCTGTTTGTAAATTATTGTTCTAGGACTGTGTATTCTGTAAATAAAAATGTGTTGATACTCACTAAATTTGTTATATTTAGTTCTAAGGTTTTTCCTTTATGAGGACTCATCACCCATATTTTAAGAAGAAAACCAAGAAATCATCTACTTTATACTCACCTCCCATAATTTTAAATGTTAGAAGTGCTGCTGCCCTCAGACATAACCTTTTCAAGGAAAATCCTTCCCATCATCGGAAAGGCAGAATGACATGAGAAAACCCAATTTCCTCTCTGACCATCACTTATACTTTGATCTCAGTTCCAAATTTCTTTCTCTTTGGGCTTAGACTGTAGATCCCACCACCATTCCAATTTGTTTCTAATTTGTTATTTTTAAATAAATGGTATTATGATTTGTAACAGTAGCTGATAGTTGTTGAGGCTGCAATGGACCAGAAATCCAGTACTGAAAAATGTTCTGTAGTCTTACTACTTGTTTCTTTTATTTTTTTTTTTACTACTCATTTCTCAATTCATTACTCAGTTCTCTTTGAAGAATGCAAATTTGTTGCACAGATAATTTTATGAATAATAGTGCTTATGAAAAATAATGTTTGACCTAGCATATACAGAATATATTAGTTATATAAAATACATTTCTATTAGGCAGATGTATTATTAGGATTAAATAGAATTGTTCTTCAGTTGTATCCCATATATTTTAGGTCTTGCTATGCCTTTGTGTGTTTTACATTCTGCATCTGAGCTCATGTTTAGGACAGGCAAATTGGCAGACTTTTTCTGAAAGGGGTTTGATGATAATAAATGGTTTGGGCTTTCATTTATTTAGTTATTATTTAGAGAAGGTGTATATTGAAAATGTTTTACAAAAATACTTATGTGTAAAATGGTCATTTTTTAAATTGTTTAAATTATTTTACTCAATAATCTGAGTATCTTCTTTTTTGCCTACAGTGATCGACAACAACTTTCCCTATAACAAAGCTGAAAATATGCCACTTGGTAGAATAGAAATTTTTACTTTCGTTGTATAAAATACATCTTGGATAAGGTACCTTCTTAATGTAAATGTAATGTTAGGAACAGTATTACTCTCTACCAAATTATTTCCTGAGGTAGTGGTTTACCAAAAACAAAAAAGCAGGTTTCCATTACACTCAGAATTTTTGAAATAGTTGTGTCTGGCAGTCATTAAAATTTGTGCAAAGCTAATTTGTTTTTTAAGCTTGCCTATCATATTGATGCTGTCTTTAAATTTCTAAAACCTTTGGAGCAAATATTACATGGTTTATTTTTCATTGTTTCACATTCTACTGGTAATCCCTAAAATAAAATATTTTTTATTCCTAGATTGATGAACATAGGATATGTGTTTGTGTAAGAAAACGACCGCTCAATAAGAAAGGTATGATACTTAATGAGCTTGAGAAAGAGTTGGTTTCTTATTTGTAATGTATTTTGATAGTAGCACAAATCAAACTGACTTCGAAAAGTTAAATGTAAATCATTTCCTTTCATTTTATATTAACTATTATACAGATTTCTGTGCTAGACCTGTTTCTTTGTTATGCTCTATAAAGCGTTGCCATTCCTGGTTCTTGCTTCACAGAAATCTTGATTCTTTTACCTTGTTGTTGAAATAGTCTTATTGAATGGCATATTTATGGAGTATTGGGCCAGTGAGATAGCTCAGCGGCATAAGCGCCTGCCTGGCAAGCGCGAGGGCCCGAGTTCGACTTCCGGTACCCACATATGAAAAAAGGGCCGGTGATATTGCTCAGCAGCACGGGCGCCTGCTGGCACGCGAGGTCCTGAGTTCGACCCCCGATACCCACCAAAAAAAAAAAAAAAAAAATTTATGGAGTGTTACACTATTTTTAAATCTTAGCACTTTTATCTAAATTATTACTAGTTTAATAATTTTTGTACATTAATTCAAATGCTATGAAAATTACTGGGCATTGATTTTCATTTGTTTTTCTAGAAACTCAAATGAAAGATCTTGATGTGATCACAATCCCTAGTAAAGATGTTGTGATGGTGCATGAACCCAAACAGAAAGTAGATTTAACAAGGTACCTAGAAAACCAAACATTTCGTTTCGATTACGCCTTTGATGACTCCGCTCCTAATGAGATGGTTTACAGGTGGGTGAATTTGTTTTCAGTCAGAATTTTATCCTTATTCCATGTGTTGATCACTACCCTGAAACTTACATTGTTCTTGGCATAGCTCTCCAGAGGTGTTCTATACTTTTTCATTCTGCATTTAAAATAAATGTGATTAACTCCATAAGGAGTATTAACACTTGTTCTCATTAATGCTTCCCAAAATCATAATTTTCATTGCTACCTGTTAAGTTACTATATTCCTATCACAGACCCATATTCATATGGGTAAGAATTTTCTGGAAAATATTAACATTGCCTGTAGAAATGGGTGCGATGTGAAGAAGACTTCTAATTTATACTTGATCTCTGCACTAATAAAAATTTGAAATACCTATTTTTATACATTAGTCATTAATTTGCCTAAGTCTTTATTTAGCATATACCACCACTTAAAGTAAAAAGTTCTGTAGATCTACTTGGATTTGTTTGTAATTTTGATCATCTCTAAGCTTGGTGGTAATTTTAACGTATGAGATTCTTTCGTTTATGTATTCAGGTTAAAAACAACCTGACATCAACCTTACATATATATTTTCGTTTAGATTTTCATATATTAGTTTGTAAACATTAATTTCTAATAATAAATCAATTTTAGAAGAATTGTTCTTTTATTCTCTATAGAACTGTCTTTGCAGTTCCTTAATATTTTTTGTTGCCCTTTTATTTTACAAAAATGCCTAGAAACAAATCAGAGCTAATAAGAATCCTGAGAATTGAAGATATTGTAAGTGGAATATGGTTAAGACCAACTTAATTGATCCTAGGCCAATAAACCAGGAGTTCAGTTGTAAAGAAAAAAGACAAAATTGAAGAATATATGAATGTTAAATACTGTGAGGAATGTATTTAAAAAGTGAATTAAAACCATAGCTTGTATATTATTATTTAGCTTTCTGTAACAAAATTGTCTCCTCCACCTCACTTCTTTTTTTACCCCTCTCATAATATATAGATATGTTTGACTTTTATAATGGTTTTCAAGTAATCATTATAAAGGTATATTTCTGTGTATATGATAGATTTAGTAACTCCTGTTTTACCCTGTATTTTTGCTTCCTAAATTTACCAAAACTTACCCATATCCTCTCTTCTACTTTACTTTTATGGATTAAGGAATTACACTTTGGGGGGGTGTCTTATCACTCTGCAGACTCATTTCTAGTTCTTATGGACCATAACTTTCCTCCTGTTACTGCTCTGTGCCTTCTTGATTTTTGACTTTATAATTTTTTTAGCAGCTATGTAAAGTATTCCACTGGTGGATTTATTTTCTAATGTACTTTTTATTTTTAGTGTTCCGTTCAATAAAGAAATATTTATCCCTCATCACCTTTCAACTCTAACAATAAATTTTACCAATATGTTTGAAAAATAATCCCAGCCAGAATAGTGTGTCATTCTTTTCCTGAATTAAGGCTATGAACTCAGAACTCAGTGTCTTATAGTTTAATTTATATTGTTTTCATGAAGTATAAATTGTTCACATTAAAAGTAATCATGGTTTTTCTACATATTTAGAAACTTTAAAGATGTTTTTGCAGCAAAATGAAAAATAAATGTTTTTGCAGTGTTTTTCCCTATTATTCTTGTGTTGAGGTTATCGCTCTTGATTCTGTTTCTTTTGAAATTGTAGTTGATACTTGTTTATTTTTATTATATGTGTATTATTATTGTGACCACCCTTTATTGTGAAATTATTTCTTGAAATTATGCTTTAAATAACTTCAAGCAGTTCTAAGATGTGTTTATTTTAAATGTTTGAAATATTTATTTAAAATGTTGCCATCTGGTTTATTTTATTTATTTATTCATTTATTTATTTAATGTGGGTACCGGGGGTCGAAATCAGGACCTTGCACTTGCCAGCAGGCGCTTGTGCCACTGAGCGATGTCACGGGCCCTTTTTTCCTTTTTATGTGGGTAGCAGGGTTCGAACTCAGGACTTCGTGCTTGCCAGGCAGGCGCTTATGCCGCTGAGCCATCTCACTGGCCCATGCATTTTTATTTTTAAGGTTTACTGCTAGGCCACTTGTGGAAACTATATTTGAAAGGGGAATGGCTACATGCTTTGCCTATGGACAGACTGGAAGTGGAAAAACTCATGTGAGTAATTCATGTGGTATGATACCACAGTTTTATTTATTCATAGCTTAATTCTAAGACCTAATTTATTAAGATTTATTCCTAGATTATGTCTGTAATTCTTATTTCTTTTGAAAATATAGACTATGGGTGGTGACTTTTCAGGAAAGAACCAAGATTGTTCTAAAGGAATTTATGCGTTAGCAGGTAAGTGTCCTTTTGGCATTAATTTGTATTATTCTTGGGCATTAGCCAGATGGCTTTGAAATAAAGCTTTAAAATGTTATCTAGTAACTCTAGTGCTCTATTAAATGCATATCAATTGTAGGTTATCAGATTTCTTGAAAAGAACTGTAAGATTAAGCTTTCAGGTAACAGAAATCTTGATTTTATTGTGTCTTTGTAATTTGGTACATTGTTTGAAATTAATGCAAATTGTTGAATAGGTGAATTATAAAAAGATTCTATTTGGTATGGCTCATAACCTTATCTAATCATCTGTAATTTTAAGTTATGTATAAGGGTAAGTATGAACGTTCTTTTATGAAGAATGAAGGGAGACTAGCTCCTTTTATAGCTATTTTTTGCTATATTAATATTCACTTTAATTTTCATTTTTATTGATGATATCATAGGTAAAGATTAACACTCTAAAAATAAAAAGGTTAAATAGTATGTAAAATATGTATTTCTTACATCTTAACAATTTTCTGTATATGAAATTCTTAACAGCTCGAGATGTCTTTTTAATGTTAAAGAAGCCAAACTATAAAAAGCTAGAACTTCAAGTATATGCAACCTTTTTTGAAATTTATAGTGGTAAGGTATGTGGAAACTTTTTTTTTAATTTTGTTATTTTAATCATTGTAAAACATATATAATATAACCTTTTAATCATTTTTAAGTGTATGATTCTTGGCATTTGAGTACATTTACATTTTTTTTTACAGTTCTACCACTACAAACTATATGTACTTGGACTGTTATGTTAGAATTTATTTAAATGTCACTTAAAGCTCTCAGTGTTAAACATTGTTCTAATAATAATTATTCTCATCTCTGAAATAATTTCCAGATTAATTTTTATAGAACTGATTCTTTTTTTAAAACTCATTTTCCATTTGAATATGACTTTTCATAGGTGTTTGACTTGCTAAATAGGAAAACAAAATTAAGAGTTCTAGAAGATGGAAAACAGCAAGTTCAAGTGGTTGGATTACAGGAACGGGAGGTCAAATGTGTTGAAGATGTACTGAAACTCATTGACATAGGCAACAGTTGCAGGTAAATCTCATTTTAATTAAGAAAAGAAAACTCAGATACTGTGGATATGATGTAAAAACTAGGCAGAGATGTTCTCCACTACATCTCAGAAGCAAAAATCACTGTTACAAAAACTTCTCATGCAGAGATTTGAGTGACATCTGTTATATTGATACCATACTAATATTTACAACAATGTCCGATTACATTGTATGAATCTAGTTATATTTAACTGTTAAATCAGAGAGTCTATTTTGTATTTAAATTATGAAAACTGACTATGTAGATTTTTTTGCTGTTTTTAATGCAAATATCATGGTTAAACGAAGTTTTTGTGTACCAAGATATTCTTAATCACATTGTAGAACATCCGGTCAAACATCTGCAAATGCACATTCATCTCGGAGCCATGCAGTGTTTCAAATTATTCTTAGACGGAAAGGAAAGCTACATGGTAAATTTTCTCTCATCGATTTGGCTGGAAATGAACGAGGAGCTGATACTTCCAGTGCAGACAGGCAAACTAGGCTTGAAGGTGCTGAAATTAATAAAAGCCTTTTAGCACTCAAGGTAAATAAAATGTATTTAATTGTGAAAGGTCTTTATATTTTGGCTTTTTGTTTATTTAGTTACAAAATAATAGTACCTGTTTTACCTAACAGAGGTTTGCAGACTTTAGTTGTTACCCTTCAGTTAACAGATTTTATTGTACCTAGAATTTTTCCTCGCACACATTATTGATTCCTTTTAGGAGGGATAAAGAATATGTCAGTTGGCAGGCCAAACCTGAGGCTGAAGATTCTAAAGGTCTTAAGGCCCTTAGTTATATTTTCTTGGGGAAAGCAAGCAAAACACAGAATTGAGTTAAGATATAGTTTCTCAGAAAACAATGTGGAATGGCTTTTACAACATTTAGCCAGGTTATTCTTTTCCTTTTCTAGAAAAACAAAGGTTGAAAGGATTACAACAAAACATTCTGTATTTTGAAATGCCACTGTAACATTTTAACTTTTATAGTTTTCCTATTACCCATCACTTTTGTACACTAGTGATAAGTGTCCAGAAGTATTTTTTAATAATAAAGTTTTGTTTTTATTTTTTAATTAACATTATTGGAACATTTTTACAATGCTATAAAACTGTTTATAGAATTTTCAGAGCTCATTAGACCTTAAATATTAAGTCGTCGTAAGAGACTTTTAAAGTATGTTACTTAAGATCACTCTTCATAAGAAAGCCTCATCTGTGACACTTGCTTCCTTAATTTTCAGGAGTGCATCAGAGCCTTAGGTAGAAATAAACCTCACACTCCTTTCCGAGCAAGTAAACTCACTCAGGTGTTAAGAGATTCATTCATAGGTGAAAACTCTCGTACCTGCATGGTAAGTTTGTTTTTGTTTATTTTAATCATGAAGGAATAACTGTGAGTTTCTTAGAGATTTTTAACATATATTAATTACAGTCATTTGTGAGAGATACAGTGGTACTCAAGATCTCCTGGCCTGATATGGTGGCCCACACCTGTAACCCCTGCTACTGGGGAGGGTGAGGCCAGAGGGATGCAAGTTTGAGGCCAGCATGGGCAATTTAGCAAGACCCTGCCTCAAAAAGTAAAAAGGGCTGGGGTAGCTCATGGGAAGACCCTGGGTGACAGTGCATGGGGGAAATGCGGTTGTTGACATTCTGATAGCAGAGATTGTGCTCCATCTGTAGTGCACTCTACTTATTCCAGCATCTGAGTTATTTCATGTATATTATCAACTAATGGTTCGCAGAGATCTGTGAATTCTGCTATATTCTTCAAAAGATTATTATTAGTTTTTGGTAATTTTAGCAAAAGTTAACTTGACTGAACTTATTCCAGATTCTTATTTCCACTGGCGTAGGCAGCAACTAAAATTTTAATCTCTATTTAGACTTAATTATGTTACCTATAATTTGTCTTGTATATGCCTAGCTCAGGAGTCAGAGACTTGGGCAATTGATAAGTAAAATTTGGGTTTTGCCTTCAGTTGTTCTCTCCCTTCTGGGACAACTTAACTTTTCCAGCTGCTATGATCCCTGCTCCCAAACTATGTACTTTAGTTTTTAAGCAGTACTTCTGCAAGTTTCTAATCAAATTTTAGTTGTCCTGTGTGACGGCAGCAGGGCTTGCCCTCTGGCAAAATACCATTAAAAGAAAAAAGTAGGTGGAAGGAGGTACTCAGTGCTCTTCCCTTCCCCACAATGTTTACCTTTATTTTCTGCTGAATTTTGATCATTTTCAGGTGCCTTCAGAAAGTTCTTTATATTTTAACTGGAATTATATGATTATGGGTATTAGCAAATTATCTTAACAGTTCAGATATTGTTAATAAGTATTTTTAAATAACCTTTGTAAAATTAGACCTAGATGAGCTATCTGTAAGGATTATTGTCTGAATTATTTGTGACATTTTACCTTTCATTTTTTCCTCCATAGATTGCCACAATCTCTCCAGGAATGGCATCCTGTGAAAATACTCTTAATACATTAAGATATGCAAATAGGTATGAGAGATGAAATCTATTTTGAAGTTTGAAATCTAATACTCTATTAGAACAGTATATAGTATGAATAAAGTATCAGGGCCAATTTTACTACATTGTTCTTTGAATTTTCAAGAAAAATTTTTTAATGTTATTCTTTAAGATGATAAATGAAATGTCCCTGGAACTTTGGGCTATGGTGAGCATATTTATTCCATAGATCCCCCACCCCCTACCCCCACTGTCACCTCTCTTTCGATTGACTGTGTACATAGTTTACAATTTCTATTATAACATTACATTTATGATTCTAATCTATACAGATTTCCTCTTTGTATCCTTCTTCTGGTGTGGAAATTGTCTTAATTTTGCTTGACAAAAATATTTGTCCTATTTTGTGGTTTTAATCATAATGGAAATTTTATTTTCAGTGTTTTCTGAAAACATGAAATATATGCACATAAAAAGTACCTAAAACATAAGTCAATAATTTAATAAATACTTGTAAAGTGAAAACTCCTGTCATCAGATCATTGAAATAGAACATTACCAACTCTTCAAAAAGTCCTCCATGTGTTCCTTTATGATAACAAATTCTAAGTAATTTGCCCAAATCCACTAATCTGTGCCATGAGGTAGCCATTGTCCTGACTTCCCATGAATGAATTCAGTCATTTTCTTTTAGTTTTTGAGCTGGGTACTCACTATGTTGTCCAGGCTGGCCTTGAACTCACGATCTACAAGTATAATGTTTTATTATCACATAATGTAGCTCATTTGCTACACAACTAACCATCTGAGACAAATTATTCATTTTTATTTCCAAATCTCTAGGAGTAGATTTTCACCCATCATTGCATGCCAAATATTTCATGACCTTTGAGAGTCAGTAACTTTTTTTTTTTACAGTCAAGGAGAATTCATTTCTCTTTAATATTAAATCTGCCTCACATTTAGGCAAATATTTGGAGATGGTAGTACTATTATATTAAAATTTACATATTTTAAAAATACTGTTTATTAAATGTTTACACTTTGTTTTCAAGACTCAGTATACTGATCGAAGAGTGTGTGTTCTCAAGACAGAGTGGGCTTAATAACTGATTTATTCCTTACGGGCAACAAAGCCTCTGTGTCCTGATATATTTAATATGCAGAGATAAATGATTGTATCTTTCTTAAAAGATTATTTTGAGAACTAAGACAGATAGTCTGTGTAAAATATTTACCACAGTACCTGGAAAATATTCCATGCATTAATTATCCTGGTTGCTACTTCAGTGAGGTGTTCTGTCTTAAAAATTCATTTAGGGACTAGTGATGTTGCTTGGTGGTAAAGTGCTTGCCAACGTGCTTGTTTCCCCAAGTTTAATCCCCAGCACTGCAGAGAGACACCGAGGGAGAGAGAAGAGAAGAAAAGAAAGAATCCTTATTTTGGGTTGAAAATCCAACCCATCTACTTTTGAAGTATTTTATGGGAGTTGACATTGATATTAAGTGATTAAGATGAAAAATCCAGTTGTAATCACTTGACAAAATTGAGATATTTTAGCGAGTAGAAGAGAAAATCTTCAGAGTGAAAGGAGTGATTGTCCCAAAGAGAAAAGAGGTACAGGAGTATGAAAGACAGTAGCCTCTGTTCTGACCCAAAGGATACAGTCTTTGGGTAATGTCAGACATTAGTGATTGGGTCTTGGATAGACGAGTGATTAAGAATGTTTTTGTACCATATTTGAGTTAATGTGATTCCTATATATAGTATAGTTTGGCTTGGGCAAGAGGGTATATTAGAGGAAAAACTTGTGAATGAGGTTGTAGGAAATATTTGAGGATGATGCAAAGAGATGTTTTAGATTCTGAAGCACATGAGAAACGAGGTTGGAAGTAAAAAGAGTTAAATTAGTGTTAGAAATTTATATTTGTCTGTGTATGTGGTTGATAAACTTTCCAAAGTGACTGTCTTAATGAATAAGGACAAAAATGAATCTAGGGTTGAAATTTTGATATAGATATTACCAGTAGATCAAAGTAAGAGTCTAGATAGAAAACATACATTAATTTGATTGTGTGGAGTTACTGATATTTGACTGGATTTTGACCTATAATGAAAGGCATTTCATTTAGTTTAACCTGAGAGAAGTCATAGGAAAAACACAGACTTCCGTTAGTATCGATGACTATTACAGGGCTTTTCCTCAGAGCTAGGTTTTAATCTCAGTTACACAATATACTTGTTAAATGACTATGGGTAAGATACTTTATTTCTCTTAGTTTTCTCATGTATGAAATGGAGATAATGTCAGAGTTTGTCATAGAAACTATATAATGTAGTACCTGAAAGTGACTATTCCTATTACCTTACATATAGGAAGTGTTTAATAATTATTGCTTACTGCTATGAGATGAGGTTAGCCCAAAAGGGACAAGAAGGGGGGCTGGTGAGATGGCTCAGCAGCCTAAGCGCCTGCCTGGCAAGCACGAGGTCCTGAGTTCAACTCCTGGTACCCACATACGAAAAAAGGGGCTGTGATATTGCTCAGCAGCACAGGCGCCTGCTGGCGCGCGAGGTCCTGAGTTCAACCCCCAGTACCCACAAAAAAAGAAAAAGGGGACAAGAAGATCACATAGATAGGATGAGAAGTTATAATTTGATTAAATGTAACTAGTATAGACATTGGCAAAAGCAATTTAAATTCCATTTGAGATTTTAATCACTAAGCACAGAAAAATTGAGTGACTTTTCTCAATTGTACTTAGAATATTTCATAGCTAATACTATTCTAGATGCATAAGCAGGAGTTAATTCATTACAAACTAGGGTTAGTACCTTGATATTAGTACCTAATTTTCTTGAGTCCTGTTAGAGAAGGTCTGCAATAATGTTATAAAATTATTAATGCCAGCAAACAAAATATTCCTGCTGCTGACCACATGAGAAAATCAGATTCAGCAGTCTTGTGGTTAAAATAAGGACCATTTGAGATTTAGGTAATGGCCTAGTTAAATTTCTGGGAAAGTTATGAGAAAAGAAGAAAACACACCAGAAAGGAATGATTAGGTCTTCCCAGTAGGGGATCAGTTAGCCTAAGAGGTTCAAAAATCTCTGAAAATTGATTGTAAAGTAATATTCTAATACATTGTTAGAAAAATGGTGATAGCCTTTTCTAAACAAAACTGAATATTAAATGAAAACTTGAAATGTGCATTGCTGTCTTTACAACAGCGTTTTCTTTTAATTTGTTGCTGTTTTGGTGCTGCAGAGTAAAGGAGTTTGGAATTAGTCCATCAGACATTCCCTTCTCACAGGGTGGTGGCAGTCGCCCTGATCTTTCTCCTTCTTATGAGTATGACGACTTTTCTCCTTCGATTACCAGGTCTACCTCTTTCTACACATAAGATGCCTATTTTGATAGTTTCTTTTGAATTGTGCTGTATATAAACATTTCATTTACTTTTGTCCTGAGCCATTTTATTTTTCATTTCATTTCATTTGGCAGGTGGTGGTTGTACTGCATGATCTGCATTTTTATGTCTTTATTATTTGCTTTTACAATGTTGATTTAGAATTCAGGCTTCCTATTTCTCATACTTTCTAAAGGATGATGTCACTTTTGCATATTTACCATTAAAAGTTACATTGTCTTGCTTCAAATGAAGAGTTTACTTTTATTCTGTATGATCTTATAAATTTCCCTGCTGGCAGGAAAATGACAAAGATATTCTTGACTTAAAATGTCCCAAATATGTAAATTTAAGTATGAGTAAACATTTTTAAAATGATGAAAGCTTATAATCTTTATATACTAGAAATAAAATTTAGCTGTTTTGAGCATTAAAACTGCCAGAAGCATGCAAAGTATTATCTATTTTCCTGATTTTGGCCATGACCCATTTGTGGATCTAAATGCCATTTTTAATTGTTTTCTGTTCATACAGTGTAATCGCAACAACAGTTTTTTCTTTGAAACTCTGAATCTACATACTTTGCTACTTCTTACATACACTAATTATACTTGAAGTAATTATAAAATTGCTTAAATCAACTCCTAGAATTAAACAACCAAACATCCCCTTAGTATTTCCACAGATTTTGCCTATAAAGGTGACATCAATCTTAGCGTGTTAATTGAATTGCCTTATATTGAATAGGTCAGTATTTTCTTGTTCCTGTTTATGAGTCATTGTTAATTTTAGATTCCTGTTTATGTGTTTATAGGGTGAAAGAATTGACTGTAGATCCAACTGCCGCTGGTGATGTCCGCCCAATAATGCACCATCAACCAAACCAGATTGATGATTTAGAGACACAGTGGGGTGTGGGGAGTTCCCCCCAGAGAGATGACCTAAAACTTCTTTGTGAACAAAATGTGAGTGACATAGTTGTAATCGATCTGATTTTCGTTTGTTTTATCAATAGCAAAACTTAATTGAAAACTCATCTGAATCAGAGATTAGCAAACTACCCTGTTGCCAACCATCTATTTTTACAAATAAATTTTTATAGGAATGTAGCCATGCTTATTCATTTAAATATTGTGTGGCTACTTTCTTACCATAGCAGGAGTGACAGTGTCTGTATGACTCATGAATCCAAAACATCTACTATCTGGTTTTCCAACCTCTTGATCTAAACTTTTTTTCAGATTTTATAACTATTAAGGTTTTAATAAGCAATAAAAAAGCAAATTTAAGAATTATACATATATTTTACATAAAGTTTAAAAAGCAATGAACAGGGCTGGCGTGGTGGCGCATGCCTGTAATCCCAGCACTCAAGAGGCTGAAGTAGGAGGATCACCACCAGTTCAAGGCCGGCCTGAACCACAAAGTGAGAACCTGTCTCAAAAAAAAAAGAACTATGGACATAGGCATACTGGTTTGTTGTTGTTTTGTTTTGTTTTGTTTGTTTTGCGATGGGGTCTCACTATATCATTCAGGGTGATCTTGAACTCACTGTGACCCAGGCTGGCCTAGAACTAAGGGCGATCCTCCTGCCTTGGCCTCTGGAGGGCTGGGGTGTGTGACATGGGCCATCACACCTGGTAACCATGCATATAAAAAGGGTATGTGAACTGTTTAGAAATTGAACATAGCAAAATGCCAATATCTATTAAATCAAGTTATTTTCTATATGTCTGAAATATTTAAGTATATTTTATAATTTAAATTTTTATTTTCTCAAATATATACCCACTCTGTAAGCACAGAAAAATATAAAGGAATAGGAGCACAAATAATGCATACTCGTACACAATTGCTTTTGATACATCAAGAGGTCTCCTTTCTATGTGTGAGAGGTAATTATTTAGGTGGGTATTTAACTTCATTTAAAAAATGTAGCCAGGCATGGTGGCACACGCCTGTAATCCCAGCGCTTGGGAGGCTGATGCAGGAGGAGTGCCACAAGTTTGAGGCCAGCTTTGGCTACATAGTGAGTTCAAGGCCAGCTTGAACTACATTGTGAGACCCTGTCTCAAAAAAAGCAATAATTAGGCTGGGCATGGTGGCCCATGCCTGAAATCCCAGGCAGGAGGATTGCTGCGAGTTTGAGGCCAGCTGGGGCTACAAAGTGATTTGAAGGCCAGCCTGAACTGCATAGTGAAATCTTGTCTCAAAAAGACAAAAAAAAAAGCAGTAATGACAAAAATCAAAAAATGTGTTCTGATAAATTTAAAAGGTAGCTTTTATTAACTGCTTACTACATGATATACATTAGTATATCATTTACTTATCTGATTTAATCCTTAAAGTTTATAATCATTTTACTTATCTGATTTAATATAGTTATAACCATTTTACTTACCTGATTTAATCCTTATAGTTTAATGTGGTAGGCGCTATAATGCTTATTTTATAATTGATATTCTCAGAGGTTTAAGCAACTTGACTAAGATTATACAGATAGTAAGTGCCAAAGCCAGATTGAAACCTAGATATTTTTATGCCAAATTTTTATATTATATATTTATATTGTATTTATATTTTTATGCAAATTTTATTTCAGTTAAACTTACTTGCCACCTGCAAAGTCCAAAATATTCTAGAATAACAAACATGCCACTTTTTGTTACCATGTTCCATATCACTCTGTACTACTAAAGCTGGGCTGAAAGCAGCTGTTCTCACCCAGAGGTGATTTGGCCTGCCCAGAGCAAAATGTGTGGAGACATTTTTTTTTTTTTTTTTTTGTGGGTACCGGGGGGTCGACCTCAGGACCTCGCGTGCCAACAGGCACCCGTGCTGCTGAGCGATATCACTGGCCCCTTTTTCGTATGTGGGATCTGGGAGTCGAACTCGGGCCCTCGCGCTTGCAAGGCAGGCACTTACGCCGCTGAGCCATCTCACCGGCCCGACATTTTTGATTGTCAGATCTGAGGCGATTCTATATCTGGTAGATAAGAGCCCAAGGATGCTGCTGAACATTTAATACAGTGCACAGGACAGTATCCCCCACCCTATCCGCACAAAATGTCCATGATTGCAGGATTAAGAAAACCTGAAAAGTAAAAGTTCTAAATTTTGAACCATGGAGATAAAGAACTATTCCATCTCCTGTCTCCAAAAGTTTTGAAGGAGACAAGTAGTTCTTAGAATCCTCAAAGTAATCCCTGCATTGTACCTAGATATGGTACTTCACAAAGATACAGAGAACCAGAGTAAGACAGGGACTCCCTACAGCATATCTTTACATTTTGTTCTTGCATTTGTTGAGCATTTGCAGAGACTTAATTTGAAGAGATTGGCTAGATGATTAGGAATAATCTGGGGACTTTAAGTATGACATCATCATATTTGTTTCCTGTCATTGACAAAACAGAAGTGTGCATTTTCAGTTCAAATTTCTGAGCTGGGCATGGTGGTAACATTTGTAATGCCAACAGTTCTGGAGGCTGAAGCAGGAGGATCACAAATTCAAGCCCAGCCTAGGCAATTTAAATAGGAGAGACCCTATCTCAAAATAAAAACAAAGAGAAGAAAAATTCAAATTTCTGTAAGAATTGTTGGAAATAGTGGCACACACCTGTAGTTTCATCTACAGTATCCAAGAGGCTGAGGCAGGAGGATTACTTGAGTACAGGAGTCCAGGAGCTCTAGGATAGCCTGAACAACGTAGTGAGACACCCTGTCTCTTTCAAAAAAAAAAAAAATCTGTAAAAAGCTGGTAAGAAAATAGAAAATAAGGTTTAATGAGAGTTGATTCCTTCACAGTACTAATTTGATAGTCGCTGTCATGAACAACTTACCTTTACATCTCTTGAAGATGTTGTCTTTACATTCCTTTTAAGAAATGTAAGAGACTTGTCAGGCACAGTGGTGCATGTCTGTAACCCCAGCTACAGGTGAAGCAGGAGGTGAGGCAGGATTGCAAGTTTTAGCCCAGCCTGTAAAACTTAGCAAGACTGTGCCTCAAAATTTAAAAGATTTTTTGAAAAGGACTGGGAATATAGTTCAAAGTGAAGGTCCTAGGTTCAAGCCACAATACTGCAGCAAAAGTAAAAAATGTAGAAAAGGAAACATTATTAAGCATCTACATGTGCTTCTCAACTTAACCATGGGTTTACATCCTGATAAACCCATCATACTTTGAAAATATCATAAGTCAGAAATACATTTACTGCACCTAACTGCGCAGCATCACAGATTATTAGCAACACAACACACTGTATAGTATCAGTTGTTTTCCCTGGAGCTGTGGCGTACTGGTGCTGTCCAGCATCATGAGGGAGTACCACATATCGCTAGTCCAAGAAAAGATCAAAATTCAAAAGTATGTTTTCTGAATGCATTTTGCTTTGATGATATTGTAAAGTCATAAAATTGTAAGTCAAACCATCATTATAAGGAAATGCTGTATTTCACTTTACTTACAACTTGCAGTGAATGTATATTTGAAAAATCAAACTATTCCAAAAAGAGACTGCTTTTTATGATAATTATGCAGTAAAGCCTAGACTTAGTGAAAATTACTCTTTACTCATATGTTAAAGTTTGGGTTGAACTATTGAGAGTTATTTTAACTCTTAAAACATTCTATTTTCAGGAAGAAGAGGTTTCTCCACAATTGTTTACTTTCCATGAAGCTGTGTCACAAATGGTAGAAATGGAAGAGCAGGTTGTAGAAGATCACAGGGCAGTATTCCAGGTAAAGTAAGAAAGGACCTTTCATCAGGATATTTCTTGAGATATATTAATCAAAAACTTGTAATTGTTTGAATGTAGCACTGTTTTCTCTTTAAAAAATTTATTTGTACATATGAGCATGTGTATTTTAGCACACATGACATGGCAATTATTTTTCCTCATAGTACTTTTTTAAAGAGTGATAACTCCAAACATTTCCCTGCAGCATGGTAAAGGATTTACTGTATTTACCACCTTTCTGTCCCTTTGCTTGATTTTGGCAGTTGTTCATTTTTGGAAATGAGTTGAACTTCTGCCCACCACTACTACTTTCTTTGTTAGGCCAATTTATTTGACAGCAGTAAGAAAAAACTTTTTAAAGGGTTATGGAGCAGTTGAGGAAGTATCAGTCTTTGCAGAAGAGAAAGAGTACCTTAGGAGATGGAGAAATACTTCTTGGACTGATCTGTCAGCAGCAGGTTGAGTGAAGAGTGTTATGTCCCTTCTGTAGCAGTAACTCCTTAGATGTTCATTGCTAACAAAGTATTTGTACAAGCTGGGTGTAGTGACATACAACTATAATCCCAGCTATTTGGGAGGCTGAAGCAGGAAGGTTGCAAGTTAGAGGCCAGCCAGGCAACTTAGGGAGACCCTGTCTCAAAAAATATTTTGAGGAGGGCTGAGAACGTAGCTCAATGATAGAGCATTGTATGTGTGAGAGGCTCTGGGTTCATTCCTCAATAAGGCAAAGAATAAAAAGTACTTTTACTGTTCGGTCCTTCTCTCCCCCCCTTTTTTTTTGGTTTGGTTTGAGTTTTATGTATTTATTTTTTAAGTCTTGCATATTACCCAGGCTGGCTTCCAGACTTAAGTAATCCTTCTGCCTAGCCTCCTGCGTATCTGGGACCATAGGTCACTGTGCTCAGTTGCCACGTGTTTTTAACAGAATATCCTGGATGTTGATATTCATGAGAAAGTAAAGATATCATTTGGACATCTTTGTAAAGACTGTACTGTTAGCTTGACCTTATTACCACCACTGTCATTTCTCTCATTGATATGAGGGAAAAAAGTGAGCAATAACTCTGTCTTCCTTATTGGCCTATCTTCCTTTTCTGATGTTGAAGGAGTCTTTAATTATAAACCAAAGTAAAGCACCTCAGCTGTAGTTATTCAAGCACCTGGATAAAGGACTCCAATATGAAAGAAAACATGTTATTTCAAATTAGGATGTATTTGTTACTTCAAATTAGGATGTATGTTCATTAAAACAGTTTAGGGCTTTAGTCAGGCTCTTACCATGAGAATCTCTTTAGAGGCCTACATGTTTAGATTCAGTTGAGAATAGACACTTGTAATTTAAGAAAATTGTTGTTTGTGCCCTTTTAGAACAAGGTATTGTGTAAAGACCACAATTGCTCTACCATGTTTATAGATAAAGTTTTCATGTTTGTTTACTGGCATAACTGAATGTTCTGATTTACAATCCAGTGACTGGTTTTTCTGCTATTGCATGTATTGTTACTCTCTCTCTGATCTGCCATTTCTCAAAATATGGTTTTATTATATAACTTAAGTGTATAGTTGAAAAAAACAGTATTGGGGTATGCTTATGTTTTCTGATTGATACATATAAATTTTCTAATAGATACCTATGTAGGTTAACCAATTTTGTCTGGTGATATAGTCTAGTTGTAATTAGCCATTAAAATGAATCGATGTTTGGAATTGAGGTTATGTGCACCCTAAAAACCTAAAGACTACTTATTTTCATGTCCAAAAACTTCAATTCAGAACCATGTAGTCTTGTTGATAAACTGTATGATTTATGACATGGCCAGAAAATGAAATTTGTAGGTTCCACATATCTAAAATCAGTCAACACTGAAGGAATTCCTTGACGTACTTTTGAAAGTGAATAGCTACTATTTATTGGCTCAGTTTACTTTTTCTAAAGTTGGCTATTGTGTTAGGTTTCCAGTGCTGGGACCAAACACCTTACATACATAGTTTAAAGGAGGAAAAGTTTATTTTGCTCACATTTTCCAAGGTTTCAGTTCATAGATGGCCAGCTCCATTGCTTTATGCCTGTGATGAGGCAGAAACATGACAAAAGGGTGAGGTAAAGGAAAGCTGCTCACGTACTTAGTAGCAGTCAGGAACCAGAGTGAGGTGGAAAGAGCCAGAGAGGAAGGGATCAAGGACCAGATACAGTCCCAAGGTCACACCTCCACAATCATTCCCTTCAACTAGGCCCACCTCTTTTTTTCTATCACTTAGCCATAATACCACCAGATTATGATCCCATCAGTGGATTTTTCTAGAAGGTAAAGCCCTCCTGATCCAATCACTTCTTTAGGCTCTGCCTGTGAACATCACTGCATTGGGGATTGAGCTGTCAATGCCTGAGTCTTTGGGAGACACTTACATATGTAAACTATAACAGCTATCCTTTGGTCCCTTACAGTCACAATAATTTTGAAGAATGTTTAGTATTTAGGCCTTGCTCGGTGACTGTGACACCCTGTTTTAGTCCATTTTCTGTTGCTAACAACACAGTACCACAAACTGGGTAAGTTATAAAGAGGTTTATTTCGACTCACAGTGCTGGTCCAAGGTTGAAGGGCCCCATCTGTGGTAGCCTTCTTGATGGCAGAGTCCCAAAGCAGCACAGGACATCGTAAGAGGAAGGACAGAATAAATGTTTTCATGTGTACATATTCTGCTCTTTCTCTCTTCATGTAAAGCTACCAGAATTCAACTACGACGTATTCTACCTTGAGGACATTAATTCTAATTACCTCCCAAAGGCCCCACCCCTAAACCCTATAGTTGTATTACATTTCCACCCCCACAGTGGGGATTAAACTCCAAATGAGTTTCTCATAGTACAGACCATATTTGTACCATGGTAGACCCCAACTAGATGTTAGTTCCAGATGTCCTGTAAGTTCTAGGCTATCATAGCTCCCATCACATTCGTCAGTGGCTTTATTATGTTCAGTCTTCCCTTGTTTTAGGGGCAGCTGTTGAGGTTTTGAGACTTACTCTGCTCATCCATGTTTATCTGCTTGATTCATTCCTTCCCCCAAGGTCCTCACCCAGAGCCCCTTAAAGGTTGACATAAAGTCATCTTTCTTCGCCCATCATATTCATGTATGTTTTTGTGTTTGAGTTTAAGGAAATGATGAATTTTACTGTCTGAATAAAAATGTGTAATATCTATTAATATTAGAGAATATCATCTCAAGTATGTTTGAATATATTTAACAGAATTTATAAATTGGTATCTTTTACCAAGAGGCTTATTGAATTATTGAATGTTCTTTTTTAGGAATCGATCAGATGGTTAGAAGATGAAAAGGCTCTCCTGGAGATGACTGAAGAAGTAGACTATGATGTTGATTCATATGCTACACAACTTGAAGCTATTCTTGAACAAAAAATAGACATTTTAACTGAGCTGCGGGGTAATTCTTTTTTAATCTTAGTGTTGGGTATGAAATCTGCTTGGTATTGGGATGTATAGAGTGAGAGGATTTCATATTGCAAGAGGATATTTGCAGTGAAATTACCAGCACTATTTAGCACCTTCTTTCCAGAGGTATGAAGGCAGACCAACCATTTTGTTTTCGTTTTTTAACATAAAGTACCATTTCGAGTTCTCTCTAGCCTTTTTTTAGTCTTTTGAGAAGATAAATATACCTTAAGGTTAAAGGGGGGGGCAATCCAAAAAAGAAGGAAAAACATATTTAAACAAACTTGCAGTTTTATATACCCATTCAGAACCTTCCTTTCATAGGCCAGTGCTTGTCAGAGTTATTTTTTTAGATTAGGTCTCTTCGGGGTCATCTTTCTGTAACCTTCTATCTTTATCTGTTTTTTGGTGCCATTTTGTGTCTTTTTTCTCTTTAACTTTTTTTTTCTTTTTTTTTAAATGAGGGGAAGGTATCGGGATGACTACTCTTCATCTTACCCAGGAAGGGACGCATGTGGCTTACTCTGCATCCTTTTGGCTTTTTAACTGGCTTACCTTTGTGGCTTCAAATATGTACTGACATGTGTTAATGTGGCTTCCATTGATGTGTGTGTCTGTTGTGTGTACATGCAATTCATCACGAAACCAGATTGAAACTCCTAGTTTTGAGCAGCAGGTTGGCCCTCCACAAAGTTAGTTATTTGAAGTCATATACTCTAAGTCATTAGTATTTTCTCAAGTCTACATAACATTGAAAAAATTAGTCTAGATATTGCATTATTCAGTCTTGTTAGTTTTTTTTTTAGCCATCCAGAGATAATTTTAGATTAATATAAGAGGTTTGAGAGCTAGTATCAATCACCAGATCCAGAAGTCCTTAAATTTTTCTAAATTTTAGAAAAGTTAACTTTTTAAAACATCGTTATACTTCTGAAGAGAAGAAGAAAATTGAGCTTTCAAATTGCTGTCTTCTTTTTCTTCTGGAGGTTATGTTCTTTTTCTTTTGTCCTTTGTGTGGGGTGTGTGTGTGTGTTGTGATGAGGACCTGCATCACACGTTCTAGACAAGTCTTGTGTCACTGAACTCCACCTCCAGCTTAGAGTAGGATTGTGTAACATTGGCACTGTGAACATTTTGGTCCAGACAGTCTTTGTTGAGGGGTACTACCCTAGGCATTGTGACGTGTTTACCAACACCCGTGGCCTCTGTGCACCAGAGGACAGTAGCACATCACCTGTAACAACTAAAACCATCTCCAGACATTACTGAATTTTCCTCTGAGGGCAGAACTTACCCCATTTGAAAGCCACTGCTATAGAAAGATGTCTCATCTTCTCATCTTTGCCGCTGACAATTTACTGACCTATTTCTAACTCTCCTGTGATTCTAATTCACATTAGATAGACAGTAGGACAGAATGTATTAAGAGCAAGGAAGTATTGTCCTGTCACCCCCTTTCATAGTCCCTGATGAGGATAATCTGCCATTTCTTTTTAAAAAATAAACTTTCTCAGCTTAAAAAAGGTAAAACAGGAATGGGGAATAGAAATACTTATTTTATAGTTAGACTCATAATTTTCCTTTTAGACATTAATATATATATTTTATAGAGTCTGCCTCTACTCCCAGAAGAATTCAAATAAATTGAAACTCAACGTTGTAAAATGTCCCCGACAGAAGGGAAATTGATTGAAAGATACAGAAAGATAGGTATTTGTTGGTATGGTGGAACATGTTTGCAATCCCAGCTATTCTAGAAGCTGAGGCAGGAGGGTTGCACAACCCACACTAGCCTGGCCAATTTGGTGAGACCCTGTCAAAATAAAAAATTTAAACTACACCGGAGATGCAGCTTAGCAATGGAGTGCTTGCCTGGCATGCAGGGCCCTCAGCACCAAAGAAAGAGAAGGGCAAAGAGAGAACCAGAGAGGAGGCGGGCAGGGATCTATATCAGACCAGTTGCTATAGTTGAGCACTGTATTTATTTCTGAGGCTCTAGACCAGTGATGGTGAACCTACAGCACGCGTGCTGCAGCAGGCTGTTCGTATCATTAAAAGCTCTAAAAGGTTCGCCATCACTGCTCTAGACAATGTAGAATGAAAGGGAAAATACCAAATTACTGTGAAATAGAGCCAACTTGATAAGGACCCATAAAGTTGTATGTTATATAGCATATAATACAATATTTACACCCTTGTTCTTTTCTTTTTCCAAGATAAAGTGAAATCTTTTCGTGCAGCTCTACAAGAAGAAGAACAAGCCAGCAAGCAAATTAATCCGAAGAGACCCCGTGCCCTTTAAATCAGTATTTGCTGCTAAAGGATCCCCAGAACGCTCACTGCTGTAACAGTGTTCCAGCTGTTAGGGCCATTTCAAAGTTTGAAATTCTAAGTGTCTGTGGAAAATGTCTTGTCCTTCACCTGAATGACATTTCAATTTTGTGAAACACTCCTTTGTCTACAAAATGCTTCTAGTCCAGGAGGGACAACGACGATTTGGGATCAGTGAAGCATTTTGTTTCACTATTCTCCAAATGGTGATTTACTTTTGGAGATCTTTGCCAGTTTTATTTTCTATATGATGAAGTAAGATTGTGGACTTGATCCAGAGGTGGATAGTAGGGAGAAGCCACAGCATTTCCTTCTAACTCAGTTCAATTTTCGTAGCAAGACTGAGCAGTTTTAAACCCTTTGAGTGCATGCGTACCTCATCAGTGATTGTACATACCTTGCTCACTCCTGAACACAGCTGTGCTCACCTCTTCCTGTTCTGTGCCTTGATGAAGGCTATTGACCCTAAATTTCTGAAGCACAGCCAAGATAAATTACATTCCTTGTCATTGTAAATTACCTTTACTGTGTGTAATTTTTATTGTATTGGAGACGTTTGTGTGTGTGACTAGTTAATTGTACAGGATGTGCCATCTCATCGAACGGAACTGAGTCTGTGACAGTGGCATAGCTGCTGGGCCATTCCACCTTACTTGTAAAGAAATCTGGAATCGTGATTTTAAAACCATATAACATGTGATTATAATTTTCTTAGCATTTTCTTTGTAAAAAACTAAAATATAAACTAGTTGGTGTATAATAAAAAGTAATGAAATTCTGAGAAGAGTTTTATCTTAGGATAATGCATATATATGCAGTGTGTGTGCCAGTGTGGTATTAACAAGACTAATAGTGCAATTTGATCCTTACAGATACCATTACTTAAGTTGAAGTGTTCATTAGCACCCCAAAATACACCTTTTTGATGTACTGTTAAAAGAAATTGGCTTCTGATGCATGAACATTTACATGTACATTGAAAGTAGTCCATAGTAGAAGTTAGTTTAAGCCAAGTGTAGACAATACGTAACTCCCTTGAAAAAGAATTAAGCTGAGTTTACCTTGCCTTAATAGGCAGGTCAAACCCAAGCTCCATCCAGTACCTAATATGTGATGTTTCAGCGTGATTCGGTGAGAATCACTGAATTCTCACCAGTAGATTGGTGGGAAGGTATGCTATTCCTTAAATGGCAGCACTTATTTTTACAGTTTGCTACTCCAAGGAAGAAAAACTGGCCATTTTGCATGTAAATACTTAAGAGATGTATATCTCTCTCTAGGAGTTTTCCCTCAGTTCCCAGGATAGAGTCCAGGAGTAGATTAACAGAAGATCTTCCAAGGATATCTTTTTCGATTTACTCTGGGGAACTACTAGCTCATTCATGAGCCACAGGGAAAGCAATGAGCAGAGAGTCACGTGAGCCAGATTCTTGAATTCACTGTTCATAAAACTTAGAGGGTAGCTGTGGGGAATCTTATTACCATTACCATGGTGAAAAGCTCTGTAAACATAAAATCTAAAACAAATGTAGATTTTTCACAGTATGCTTATTAATAAATGAAATCTATGGAATAAATTTAGAGATAATTTCCTTCAATACAATCGCCTTTGTTTTGGAAGGGACTCAGGTTTTCTTGCAGTTGTAAGATATATTCTATTTGTGTTTATTTCAAAGACAAGAGGAAGAATAGAGGACTAGTACTATTGACCTTGCAGAGGCTGTTTAAAAATGTAGTTTTCCACACCAACAATCTTTGAAGGGCAATAAAACATGTGAAGTTGCTTATTTTAAGCACAACAGATTAGCTTTATTATTACTCACATTGGATGGGTACTATCTCTGGAAGGTCTTTTTATAGCAAATATGCTGCCTTATACTATGATGGCTTCATCCTGATCAGTAGTCAAAGTATTTCAGAAATTAATACCAGAAAAGATCTTGGCAGTTTATAATAGAGTCTTTCAGCTTTTCAGATCAGGAAAACTGAAGATCAAAAGGACTAAAAACTCCATGGGGTAAAAGGAAGCAACCTAAGAAAGCTAAGTTGAATCTTACTGTTTTTTTCTGTAGAGTTGATACAAGTGAACTCCTTTTAAAAAATCAACTCTGAAGTAGACTTAATATTCATATAACAAAATGGTTTACTTCAGCTAAATAACCTCAGCTTTTTATTCTTTCTCAGACTTGAAAGCTGTTATCCCTAATTAATAAGTAATGAAAATTCACATTATTTTAATGATGTAGTAACATTTACTATATGACTTTGAAGCCAAAATTCTAAAAATAATCTGTTTAAGCAAACACTTATCTTCCCCATTCTAGGTTTTCTCAGTGCACTTTTGCTTTGCTAATTGGAACCATTCCTTCTATTAAGTTTTAGGTGTAAAGAAATCCAAATATCAATGAAAGTATTTTCATTAATTTTCTTATGTAAATGAAATAGCTACTATAACTCTTCGTTAAAATGTACTAACAGCATTCAGTATTGATTTAAACATAGTAGCTAATAAAACCTGTATGACCTCTATTGAAATGTTCAGTCTGACAGTTTTTAAATAGCTTAAAAGTAAGCATGAAGTATATGAAAAAGTACTGAAGTTATATGACCCCAGGAACTTGTACTGGTGGGGACATCTTTTTTTGAAGTTGAAAGGAAAGAGGTTAATGTGCAAAACCCTTTGAAATTTTGCTAAATCTATGATTATCTCACCAAGAAAGATGATATAATTTTATAGTTGATTTCATTCTAGTTGAGCTTCTTCATTTTGTAAGTAAGGAGTCACATCCAGAACATGGCTGGCACAGCATTATGGCAGCTGACTGGGGCTTACCCATCTATATATAGTCTATGCGGCAATAGAACAGCCGAAGAGGCAGGCAATAGAAGAAATTGTGTAGGATAAACAGGGAAAAGAATTAAGACAAGCAAAATAAAACTTTAAGAAACATTTGTTTTATTGTACATGTGAGTAAGAATAAAAGGTATGGTGAACAAGTGACTAGTTGAACATATTTTAACTTTACTGAAGGGATAAAGGTGAAGACCTAAATAGCCCCATGAACTATATAACATAGTAAATGGAAGAGTAATATCTTAATACAATAAACTGTTAGAAATGGTAAGTTTGAGTGCAAGGTTGTGCGTATCTGCGGCTATTAAGCTTGAAGATTATTATGTATAGATTGGACCCTGTGCTATTCAAAACACGCCAACACCAAAACAAGCTGGGTACTTAGAACTGACCACCTTTAAAAATACAGAGTAATACACAGTACAAGAGTAGTATTAAATCAGAAATAGTCAAGTAAATAATGTCTCAGTGGAGTAAAAGCATAGTTCATTTTTTCAGTTAGAAATATGTAATTTTTTTTCTTGATTTTCAAAATTTTTTTTCCAAATACTATAACTAGGCAAAATGGAAACCTTCTGCATTGAATCCATGTAGCAATCTGGAAAACAAGCAAAAACAAAATGAGATGGCACCGAAAAAAATTGTGGATATTGTGAAAAAATTGTGTATGGATGGGTTTGTTCCATTAATTTTTATACACAAACACATCAGCATACTTATGCACCCACCTACCCCTACAATAGTCATTAAAGAAATCTTATTTTGAAACTAAATGTATAAGATATACCTTGGTTGAAACCATGTCATGCTGGTGCCTTTTTGTTAAAGCCTACATGTCTTAATATTGAATTTGACTGAAATTAAGACTTTTTTGCTATACCAGGTATAAAGCTCACTGGCACCTGTTCCATTTCAGCATGGTAACTGAACAAGAAGCCATCTGGAATTTGATGCAGAAGTCAGACAAATGACCACTCATCAGGTGCTCGTTCTTCTCTTGAGTTCTTACTGAGGTTCAAATTATATATTTACACACTGTTTCTCTGTGGATACCTATGTACTTACCAGACTTTGTCAGCAAACTACACCTTCAAGAAATTTAGTAAGAATGAATGAAAGTAAAATAAAAAAAAAAAAAATTGCTTAGACCTGAGATGATTTTCAGTCTGGCTCATAGGATCAAGTCCAATGAATTAAAGTATCTGAAAAACGGCGAAGTATAGGTACTTACAAATAGTGTTCAACTTGTAGGATAACACCTAATAAAGACTCAGTAGTTCTGCTAGAGCCAGCCAATGAAATACAAGCTCCATTTGGCTTAGCTCTATAGAACTGTGTTTCCAGCTTGGAAAAAGTCAAGCTAATGACTTTTACAACAATCTACCCTTATTTCTTATTCAGCCTTTAGAACATGGATGCTTGAAAAGTAAATAGCCAAGAACTTTTGAAAGATAGTGTTAATGAGTAAAAACAATGAGTATATGTTAATTTAGCTGAGCAATTAACAAGCCTTACTCTTTCATAAGACTTACTTGCTTAGTTCAAGGAAAAAAATTTTTGGCCTAAATTGTCCAGATAATTATGACACCCTTTTACTTCATATGTGTGTAGTTTGCCTTAGGCTAAAAAACTATTACTAAGTGGATAACCAGGTATGATTATAACTGACAGTTCAAGTTTAACATCTTTTTAACAATAGTCCCAATAAGGAAATACATCAGATCCAGTTACACATACTATGACTTTTCTTCCTTATGTGTTACTCTGAAGAGACGAACTATTAAGAGTAAGACCATGAATGAGAGCAGGGGGCTGGGGAAGGAGGGCAGGAGCATGCACACCACAACATACATTAACAGAGGGGCAATCTTCTGGCTCGGACTGTTCTTTACTGCTGTTCTTAAAGAAAATGTTCGTTCTGCTGCAGCTAACTAGCCTCCGTCTTCTACACCAAATACTATTCCATGCCATGGAAGTGCTATGCAATAATTCTCCCAGGTAGCACCTTATACCGCTTAAAAGCCTTTAAATCTCTAATCTGAAGGTATCTCAGTAAAGAAATGTAAACACTACGGAAAACAAAACTGTAATTACCTGATAAAGTCATCTATGTCCATGGAACGGGCCCGTTTGTCACTAAAACCTGTGCTGGTTAGGATTTGCTGTATTTTATCTGCTATGCTGAAATCTTCTGGTATTATCTATCAATACAAGACTCAGAATAAATGAACGACGTATCTTTAATGAAATTACTTTGGCTCTTTTTTTTAAGTCCAGTAAGTCTAAACAGCCATCTTTAATACATTTGTTAATGACAGCTTTAAAAATAATTTTGGTAAGGCCTCGATGTCTAATAAGCTAAGTGGCTGATTGTTAGCAAATATTCAACACCTTGAACAAAAAAATCATGCATATTGCCCTTCTTTCTGATTTGGCAATACTGGGGGCTGAACCCAGGGCCTTTTCACTGAGCTGGATCTCCAGGCGTTTTATTTGGAGACAGGTCTCACTGAGTTACGCAGGCTTGGCTCAAACTGGAGATCCTCATGCTGCTTTGGCCTCCCAGTGCTGGGATTACAGGTGTACCCCACCATACCCAGCTCTCTTTTTTAATCTTTAAAATTCTGAAACAGTTACCAATTTCAGACTTCACAAATAAAATTAAAACTATAAATTTTAAAGCAGTTGTTACTCCTTTAAAAGTAACATTTTCTTGCCACAAATTTCACCTAACCAGATAATTTTTCTGAGGTGGTCTCTCTGATCCTTAAGAATATTGTGTCGTACTTGATTCACATCTTTTACCCAAAGATTTTTCTTGATCCAATATAGTAATTTTTTACTTAGGCCAATATTTCATGACCTTTGCCCATGTAAAATAGACACTACTGTGGTACATTGAACCATAAAAAGTACAAAGGCTCTAAGCCATAAAAAATACAAAGGAAATCTGTTTTGTTTAATCGCACTAAAAGCTTTTAAAAAGTTAGCAGTCATCTCATCATAGGTGAATGTGTGTAGTGCAAGAGCACGTACTTGTTTAAAGGAAGTCACACAGATGACCAAAGGCATGAGGCTCACAACCAGAAATCTATTCAGTCTATAATTATTTTAATTTCTGGGTATTTAAAAAAATTAACAAAACAGTAACTTCAGATTTGTAACTGTTAATAGAAGCAACAGACCAGGGATGATCATAATTCAGGAGACAGCAAATTGTATGCAGTTGTTTTAAACTGAACAAGCTAACACACTTGTAGCTTTGAGGAAATTATAACTTGGCTGAATCTGGTTCTTGTTACATTAAAAGCAAATGTCAGTAGTTAAAAAGAGGACAGTGTGAAGGAGGCCAGGTGGCTCAGGTCCATTCCAGAGACTGCACAGCAGCTTTACCCTCAGAATTGAGGTCAGAATTGTGCCAGTCACACACTATCTCCTCAGGAGCCTCTGGAGCATGCAAAATAGTCTCAATGATCGATCAAAAAGTAAAAACAGATGGACATTTTAGAACAAATCACTAAGAACAAGAGTTGCTACTTACAATATTATGGACAGAACAGTGAATTCTGTAGTTTTTTTCCAGTAGCTGTTGTACTGCACTTGATCTATGGCATAAATGATACCACTATTATTCTAAAATCAGCTATTATACATACTTCCTTTCAGTTTAGACAAAACTAAATCTCTGTGTTCCATTAGGTGAAATTAAGGAATTTTACACGATGTTCAATATTTAAACTCATGAAACAAACATTATTTAAAAAGTAGAGTCCTGACAAGCATCTCTTTAAAAAAAAAAAAAATAATAAGATTCAGTCGAATTCCACACATTGCATTTGGTTTTTTGTTTTAAGAAACAAGAGTCTCAGGCCAGGCATGGTGGCACACGCCTATAATCCCAGCACACAGGAGGCTGAGGCAGCTGTGAGTTTGAGGCCAGCCTGGGCTACATAGTGAGTTCAAGGCCAGCCTGAACTGCACAGTGAGACCCTGTCTCAAAAAACAAACAAACAAACAAACAAAAAAGGAGACAAGAGTCTTGCTATAATGCCCAGGCTGGCCTCTAACTCCTGTGCTAAAGTGATACTCCTGCCTCAGCTTCCAAGTAGCTGGTATGTGCCACCACCCTAGCTTCTTCAATTCTTCACAGATGTTCTCCTATCAGTGGTGGCAAACCTAAGGCATATGTGCTGCAGTGGGTATGAAGAGCACTCTTGTCAGCATGCAAGCCAAATCACCCCAACAGCCAGGCATCAAATAACAGTTTTTTTCTAAACTAAAACCTGAGTATTCAGGTTTAATTGCAGTGTTGGCACTTTGTGATAAATAAGTGGGCTTTGGGTTGCAATTTGAACACTTGGTCTCTCAAAAGTTCCCCATCACTGTGACCTAGACCCTCCACAAAACCCTAAAACTAGTATCTCAGCTGGGTGCAGTGGCATACACCTGTAATCCCAGCTACTCCAGAGGCTAACGCCAAAGGATCCCATGTTCAAAGCCAGCCTGGCAACTTAACAACACCCTCTCTCAAAAAGAAAAAAGGGGGCGGAGTGGTTCAGTGGTAGATTGCACTGGTCCTTTATAAACAAGAAATTAGTAAAATACTTACTTAAATGCTGCAGACAATGTCTTGTTTTTCCTAACAAAAGTAATCCTTACTAGGCCATCCCATTCCTGAAACAGAAAATGGTTATTTTCTTCTAAATACTGAACTTCATGTCTGTGCCTGCTAAGTATTGTCTTCTAATATATAAAACTTCTAGAGTGATAAAAATAGTCTACATCTTGATCTGGCTGGCATACATCCAAAAGTAAGATGTATTCTTGATTTCTACATTTTTGTGTATCTCAATGAATATATTTTATCTTTTTTTTTTTTTTTTTTTTTTTTAATGTGGATACTGGGAGTCAACCTCAGGACCTCACACTTGCCAGGCAGGCGCTTATGCCACTGAGCTATCTCACCGGCCCTTTATCATCTTTTTTAACTGGAAAAAATGTACAGTTGTCCCATGTGTGAACAAAGAACATGGCATGGCATTTAGTTAAGCCTAAGAATCACTTTCAAAAATAAGATTCAAAACAGACATGAATACAAGATGTGGCAGAGTATGCCTGTAATCCCAGCACTTGGGAGGCTGAGGCAGGCAGGAAGACTGAGTTTAAACCCAATTTGGGCTACAAAGCAAGTTGAAGGCCAGCCTGGATTATACAGTAAGACCCTGCCTCAAAAAAAACAAAACCAAAAAGAACAGACACAAAGTCACACACAGTGGTGCACGCTATAATCCCACCTACTCTGGACTCTGCTGAGGTAAGCCTAGGCAACTTAGCAAGACCAGGGCTCAAAGTGAAGAAGAAAGGCTAGGGATGTAGCTTTGTGGTAAAGCTCCAGTTGGTTCAATCTTAGTACCATCAAGCCCCGCACCACCAAGACACTTAAACCTTCCAGGAATTATTGTCAAATCACCCCATTTACCACCAGCTTATCACAATCATGTTCTTCTCTTAACATGACTGTTTACATCTAGTGATCTGGATTGTTTTAAACCACCAAAATAATTTTTTTAAATGTTAATAGCATTAGCCAGGCATGGTGGTGCATACCTACAATCCCAGCAACTTGGTGACTTAGCAAGATCCTGTCTCAGAAAGTGCTGGAGATGTGGCTCAGTGGGGAAGGCTTGGGTACCAAAAAAAATGGTTTAAAACTTCATTTTACCTTTCATTGTGTTTTCTAAGTTTTATTCGAACAGGTAAGTTTTCACAGCTATCATCTTAAGTGAAATGCAACTGCATTCTAATTGTTTTGCCATTTACAACTTTTCCATGTTTTCTGTGGTCTTCAAAACTATCTTAAAAATTATTCCATCTACTCTGTCACAAGGGTATATCATAATTCACATTCTCCTATATTTACACATTTAGGTGGATTCAATATTTTTCTGCTGTTATAGATACACATCATCTTCCACTCTAGATGCTTTCCTTTACTGAATGACCTAGTATTTAAGGCTCACCTGAAAATTGATGGGTGGTGGTGGATTCCTAGGTTCTATTCTTACAACACTGGATTCTACTTTAGGTGGTGGTCTGAAGTTATTCTTTCCTACCTGTTAATCAGAAAATGTTTAGTCCTCTCAAAGGCAACTTTTAGTAATCCAAGTTACTCTCTTGACAGAAGGCAGAGGTAGGTGCTCAAGGATGAGTTAAGCTAGATTATTTTAATAATAAAAAATCACTTACTTTCATTAGATGGTCCACACGAGCTAACAGCTGTGTATTAATTGACAGTCTGCAGTATAACTTATCCCCAGGCTTTGCAACTAGTCTGAGAGCGAATTCTCTTTGAAACATAAGTATAGCACATCTGAAAAGAAACCAGAAAGGAATAAGGAAATGGTCATTTTCAACTAAGCTGTATTTTAATTAAAAAGTTTTCTTGACAGGAAAAACAGCAACTCAGTATCTGTGTTTAATAACAATTAGTTCAGCTGACCAGAAGGTACAACACCACTTTCTGCCTTAGCCTTATTACCGAAAAATGAGAGGTGGGAGAACTGCTGTGAGTTCAAGGCCAGCCTGAACTGTATACAGCGAGACTCAAAAAAAAAAACAGACAAAAAATGAGATCACTGGCTTTGCTTTATAACAGCTGTACCCTAACCCCTAGAAAGACAGCTTGCCCTCAATGATCTCATGAACAAGTATTTCAGATTTCACGAGGCCATCACCAGTTCTCTGAAAACAAAATCAACTCAGTAGCAGAATTACATTGTGCTATGCAGCACTCTTAAGGAAGAGGTGAGGCTGGAGAAGAAAGCTGTGGACTACAGAGTCCCTTTGGTTGAGCATTTCAAAGAATATGAACTTTGTCTTCAATAAACCATGGGGAGGGTTTTGGAAGCTAACAAAAAGAAATATCTTTCAAGTTGCACCTTCTCTTTTTTTTTTTTTTGAAGATAGGGCCTCCCTATGCAGCCCAGGCTGGCCTTAACTCCCTGGTGATCCTCCTGCCTCCCAAGTGCTGGGATTACAGGCCTGTGCCGCCATTTTTTTTTTTTTAACAATGAGAGTCACACTAAAAAATTCATTTGTGAAGACTGAGACAAGAGGATTCCAAGTTCAAGCCCAATCTGGGTAACTTAATAACTTAAGTGTTAACATATCTCAAAAAATTTAAAAAACACTGGGGATGTATAATGAAGGCTATAGGTTCAACATGCAGTACTAAAAAAAATCTGCATTGCAAAAATATCCATATGTCTATATATTTATATACCTCCAACAAGTTTCAAGAAGCCATAATCACCTAGACCACATGCAGTGCCTTCTGATATATTCTACTATGTCATTAAAAAAAAAAAGACGGTCATAACTAAATTTATTTTATAACCACTAAATGGTGTCTGATTTGCAGTTTGAAAGCTACTGGTATAGACTGCACCAAAGGCCAGTAATGGGTGCCACTGCAGTTATCCAGACATGGTAATAAAACGTCTGATCTAGGCTAATAGCAGAGGATTAGAAAATAGGAAAAGACACACAACCCCAACTTTTGCCAACTCAGAGGAAGAGACCTCTATACAAATCAATATTTTCTACAAAACTTCCCAGTAGTTTTTCAATTGGCTTGATTTTTATTTTCAGCTATATTCCTGACCTAAACTGTCCATCTTTCTTAAAATTTGGCAGTAATTCTGGTCTTTTATCACAAACCTGAAGAAAGGTCGGTGCAGCAACAGCTTGAAGACAAAAGGAGATGATATCTGTAAAAGAATTACTAGTTACTTTCATGAAAGACACTCCAAAACCAAAGAAGCACTTGGAATGTTTCTGACTGTTCAAGGACATACCTGATAAGGCAAATTTGCCACACAAGCATCAAAAAATGGCAAATCTGTTTTCAGCACATCACCCACCATCACCTGAAGTTTGCTGGCTAGGGGCCTGATGATAAGAAAAGAAATTTTAAAAGAATATTGTTTCATAAACTTGAAATGTACTTTAATTCTATCATGTATACTCACGTGCCCTGAACTCTTTTGTGAAGTTCGGCTACTAGTCTTGGGTCAAGTTCACAGGCAACTACCTGAATTAACAACAGAAACTTTTTTTAGGTACTGGTAGTGACTGGGTGGTACCCTAATCTCAGAGGCCTCAACTTTAACTCTGCGGTTCCAGTAATTCCAACTTCTTTGATTTGTTCTTCCTGGACTTGAGATGGTTAACTGCTCTTGACAAATATTTTTGAGTTATCTCGGTGTTCCCATTTTGTTCTTTTAATCCTCTAACAAACACATAAGCAATTCCCTAGGCTAAATTCTTTGTTGATACACCAAATGTGGTTTCTGCTTTCCTAATATATCACATATTTTCTAAGATAAAATTTCTAGTAAGAGATCAAAAATCACTATAAAAATAACAGCAATTAAAACAGGTTTATATTTGCAATCCAGCTGAGCTTACTCAGTCATTTCTGATAGCAAAACCTTAAATCTCCTTTTTACCTTTTTTGCCTTTTCTAATAACTTCACAGTCATGTTACCAGTTCCAGGTCCAACTTCTAGCACCACATCAGTTGGTCTTAAGGCAGCCTAAAAGCAAGCATAACTATTTAGTTCTCCTGGCACACCTGAAAGTTTACACCTGAACATCTTTGTTCATTTAGTGTTGAGATTTTATTCTTTAAAATTTTAGATTTCTTCATCATCTTATATGGTTTACAAAATTACCTTAATATTATTATGTGCTAATGAAAATTTAAGTTCTCCCCTAACCTGGGAGAATACTTGACTTCAGGAGTCAGAAAACCAAGAACAGCAGTTCTTTGCGTGATTGGCTTTCTGCTTTTTTTTTTTGTGGGTACCGGGGGGTCGACCTCAGGACCTCGCGCGCCAACAGGCACCTGTGCCGCTGAGCGATATCACCGGCCCCTTTTTCGTATGTGGGTTCCGGGAGTCGAACTCGGGCCCTCACGCTTGCAAGGCAGGCGCTTACGCCACTGAGCCATCTCACCGGCCCATGGCTTTCTGCTTTCTACCTCGCAAATGATTTCAGCAGCCTGTTCACCAACTCTTCATATCAACCAACAAGTTCAAAGGAGAGAGGACTGTATATGATGAACTTGCCTGAATCATAGCATGTTGGACTGACACTTTCCAGTTCTTAATCCATGCATGATTGCAGGTACATAGGAATACGAGAGAGCTGCAATATCCTGTAAGATCCAATTACTGTGTAAGACAAGATCCTTTTAATCTTTCTGCAGCTCCATGATGCTTCCCATGTAATCATAAAAGTAATTTGCACCATCTCTATTTCATTTCTTACCAGTCATCCAT
The DNA here is from genome assembly GCA_028451465.1 of Erethizon dorsatum. Taxonomy (NCBI): domain Eukaryota; kingdom Metazoa; phylum Chordata; class Mammalia; order Rodentia; family Erethizontidae; genus Erethizon; species Erethizon dorsatum. The sequence continues at coordinate 102,485,104 of CM051833.1, forward strand.
AAAAATAAGAGAATTATCAATTTATATAGGAAGAATATTCCAAATAATTCGTGTGGCACTGAAATACACAAAATAATTTATATGTAGTACCATGTTATCTGGGAAACAGACTTTCTAATGTGTAGTTTTGACAGCAATAAATAAAAATTAACAGTGATATGGTGCTTAGGAAGTGATTAGAAGAATATAATCTGGAATTGAACCAGTACAAAAGGCTAGCTAGAAAGTAGATAATCCACTGACGCAGAATTTGGGGTCAGAAGAAAGAGAGACCTACAGAATGAAGCATCCTAGATAATTCTTTAATTCAACAAATATTTACAGAATATCTGTTTTACGCTAGGCACTCTGCCTGCGCTTAAGCATTCTCAAGAGTAAAATTAACCCAACAACTTTCCTCTTCACACCCACCTTATCGATAATACTGTTAACAATGAGAGGATTTTTCAAAATGTGCTGCCCAATCCCCGTGTTGAAAGTGAGCCCTGGAAGAAGACATGAAACAGCCTTAATTTCCTGCCACCTCCGAGTCCCTCCCTCCTGCTGCCACGGACGCCCGAGCAGACGCGGCGCGCCGGACCCCGAGCTCGGCGCTCCCGGGGCTCCTGCGGCTCCGGGCTCGCTCCGGCCAGGCCCAGCTTCCTCCTCCCGGCAGTGCGCACCTCCGGTGCTCTTGAGCTCCCGCTTCTGTTCCTGCCGCTGGCGGCGACGGACGCTGGCCCCCGACTTGACCTTCGGCATCTCAGGAGGAAACCTGCCCGGCGTCAGCAAAGTCAGGGGTCGCCAACTGGGTTGCCCAATCTCCCGACCCCGAGGGCTCCACGCTGTCCCGCGCCGCGTGGGGGAGGGGCGGCCCGCTTCCCCGCCTCCGCCCGCCCGGGCTCCTCCCCCCGGAGGTGGGCGGAGCTTGGAGCCCAGTAGCCGCCGGGAATTGTAGTCGCCGACTGCAGGAACGCCTCGGCCGAGGAACCACCCTTCCCAGAAGACCCCGCGCCACCAACTCTGGCCGTGTTCGGGTTGGCTGGTGTAGAGTGGAGGCGGGGCCTCCCGCCCCCATCTGCATACGGAGGTTAAAGGTGTGTGGCGCGGTCTGCCTGCTGTTTAATGTAAGCACGTGAACGCTTTAGTATGCTGTGTTTTGAGAACGCAGACAATCTGAAGAGGGTTCTTTGACGTGTCGCTTGCCAGTTTCCCTTCATAATGTGGGGTAGGAAGCCCAAAATTTGGGAATAAATTTCTTGTTCCTTTGGGGGCATTTGTTCTTCTGCCTGCCTTGTGGAAGACTCAGTTGGAATCATCTCCAGTTCCACTAGGGCTTCTGGCTGCTCACTGTCCCTTGTGCCCGTCATTCATTCCCTAAGCATTTATTGAGCTTCAGCCGTGGAGCTGACCTCAAAGTTTATTGTATTGAAGGACGAAAATGTTTAAATGGGAAGGGGAACGAGGGAGGGGGGAGAGGGAAAGGAAGGAAGGGGGGAAAAATGAGAAAAGGAAGAAATGGAAACAAAGCTTTTGTAAATAAGGAGGGGAAGAGGGATTGAAGGGAACTTAGGGAAATGGGGGGAAAAAAGCATCAAGTTATATCATGTACAGGTACAAATTCCCAATGATGAATGTGATTATGTTTACCTAAAATGTACAATAAACTTAATTAATTTAAAAAAGTTTATTCTAGGGCCGGTGAGATGGCTCAGCGGCTTAAGCGCCTGCCCGGCAAGCGTGAGGGCCCGAGTTCGACTCCCGGAACCCACATACGAAAAAGGGGCCAGTGATATCGCTCAGCGGCACGGGCGCCTGCTGGCACGTGAGGTCCTGAGGTCGACCCCCTGGTACCCACAAAAAAAAAAAAAAAAAAAAAAGTTTATTCTAGTGAAAGATATCGACCAAAATGTCCAAAATATTTATGTCCAATAAAAATGTCCAATAAATATTTTTGATATTGTGATAAGGCAATGTATCCAAATCCAAGCTCCCCAAATGCATGATCCACGACTATCTGGCCAGCCAGTGTAATGGCTTTCCGTCTTTTATTTTTCTGTGTCTTTGAAAAAAAGTGTCTTCCCGCAACTAAAGCTGACTCATTGCTGAGAAATTGTAGCATTTCAGACCTTGGTTTTAGTCCCTCCTTTCTTTGCAGTAATTCTAATTTAGGGGGGATATTTTCAGATACCCTAGTGACAGTTTCAGCTTTCTATTTCAGTCTGCTAGTCATTAATTTATTCCACGATTCTGGAATATTCTGTAGTAACTAGGTATTATCAAATGTTAGGAATAAAGACATGGATGTGACACCATCCTGTTTTTAAAGAACTTGAGAAAACAAAAGAAGAAGTGAGGAAGCAAGATTGAGCAGAAGAGCGATAATAATGATTGCTGAGCAATTATGTACCAGGTACTTTATAGGTACATTATTTCTTTTAACCCTTCCAAACAGTTCTTTGAGGGAGATATTATATCCATTTTGTAGATGAGGAAACTGAATGACAAAAACAGGTAATACCTTCCTCAACATTACACGTAAAATGACATCTGTATGCAAAGATTGTGCGCATTAGAAGCAGTATGATCATAACGCAATGGCCGGTCTTTGATTTGATTTGATTTGAAACTATTTTCGAAATATATTTGGCCTATCTTAAAAGGACAAAAAATAGTTATTCAAGAGAAGGTTGAGAATGCACAGGGAACAACACTCACAAAACTAAATTATAAACATCTTTGAGGAAGAAAAAGAATTGCGGTGTAGTCAGGAAGTAGATTGGTAAAGTAAATATATCTATTAGTGACTTCTGTACATTTTACTACCCCCAACCCAAACCCCTTTGACATGTCATTTCTTCGTGAATTTATCATTTCTTTGCCTAAACAATACAGAATGTTTTCTATTTTGGCCATTTCTTCTGGCTTTCACTCCCTTGTGAGGGTCCTCATATAAATTGAAAAATTAATAAAACTTGTATGCTTTTCTTCTATTAATCTGTCCTATGTCAGTTTAATTTGACCAGCCAAAGATTTCAAAAGAGTAGAAGAGAACATGTATTTCTGCTCATCACTGCTGTCTGTACCAAAATAATAGAGGTGGTTGAGTAATTTGTAGAAAGGATTGGGAGGGCCACTATTTTCAGTACAAACTGTTCTTTCAACTGAGATCTCTTATTCTGGCTAATTTTCATCCATTTTTTTTGTGATAGTATCAAGGGAACATCCCAGGAATAAAATAGCATTGAGTATAGCATGCATCCAGGAACCCAAAGGAATTGTCTGATGTTGAAATATGTGCTGCAGGAAAGAAATCAGCATTGGAAATTTATGTTAGGTTATACTTGAGTTGTCTTTACCACCTTGATTAACTTTATAGTTATTAAAAAAAATTTATGATCCTCAGGAAGATTTATATTCTTTGTTATAATTATGTTTCAATTTGAGTGTGTAACTTAACTCATTGAATTGAAGCAGTAATAAAAAATAATAATAATAAAAACCTACTGCTAAGAAAATTCTAGGTTTGGATGGATTCACTATGGAATTCCACAAGAACTTTAAGGAGGATCTAGCAGCAATACTCCTCAAGCTCTTTAATGAAATTGAAAGGGAAGGAATATTCCCAAAGTCATTCCTGGAAGCTACCATTACTCTGATTCCAAAACCAGACAAGGGATAAAACAAAAAAAGAGACCTATTGAGCAATGTCTTTAATAAATATAGATGCAAATATCCTCAACAGGATATTGGCAAACAGAATGAAATCAATCATCAAAAAAATCATACATCATGACCAAGTAGGCTTCAGCCCTGGGACGCAAGGATGGTTTAACATACGTAAATCAATAAATGTAATATATCACATAAACAGGTGCAAGTACAAAAGTCACATGATCATCTCAATAGATGTATAAAAAGCCATCAACAATATCCAACATCCTTTCATGAAGAAAATAGGTATAGAAGAACCTTATCCCAATTTGATAAAAGCCATTTGTGACAAACTTGCCAATGTCATATGAAGTGGGGAAAAACTGGAAGCTTTCCCTCAAAAGTGAGGAAAACACAAAGATGCCCACTATTACCACTTCTGTTCAACAGAGTACTTGAAGCATTAGCAAGAGCATTTAGGCAGGAAAAAGATATAAGGGAAATGTATGAAAAAAGAATAAGTCAAATTATTATTACTGTATTTGCAGATGACCTGGTCCTCTGCATAGAAGACCCAAAAAATCCACAAAAGACTCCTAGAATTAATAACCAAATTCAGCAATGTATCAGGATATACAATCGACACAAAAATCAGTAGAGTTTCTATACACCAATAATGAACTCACTACGAAAAAAATCAGGAAAAAAACACCATTCACAATAACATCAAGAAAAAATAAATTCTATACTTTGGAATTAAACTAAGGAAGTGGAAGACCTCTACAATGAAAAATACAGTTCTCTGAAGAAGGAAATCCAAAAGGACATCAGAAAATGGAAAGATAGCCCCTATTCCTGGATATGTAGAACCAATGAGGTCAAAATGGCCATACTTCCAAAATTGATATATAGGTTTAATGCAATCACAATCACAATACCAACAGCATTCCTCAGAAACTAGAATTTGCTAATGTTTCAAGTACTCAGATTTATATGGAACCAGAAGAGATCCAAAACAGCAAAGCCAATCCCTAGCAAAGTGAGACACATCCCAATCCCAGACTTAAAGTTATATTACAAAACTACAGTGAGGACAACAGCATGGTATTCGCACAAAAACAGACACGAGGCTCAGTGGAACAAAATAGAGAATGCAGAAACAATCCCAACTACATTCAACTACATAATATTTGATAAAGAGGCCAAAAACACACCTGAGGAAGATAGCCACTTTAACACATAGTGCTGGGAAAACTGACTACCCACACATTCAGAAGATTAAGTCTAGACGCATACCTCTCACCATGTACTAAGCTAAAACCAAAATGGATCAAAAAAACTAAATGTTAAAACATTAACACTTTAAAAAAAACAAGAAAAACATAAACACTTAACCTGCTGGAAGATAAAATAGATAAAACTCTTGAGGTCATAGGCGTAGGCAAGGACTTTCTGAGCAAGGACCCCAGTTGCATAGGAAATAGTACCAAGAATCAACAAATGGGATCATATGAAATTTAAAAATCTTCTGTATAGTGAAGGAAACAACCAACTATTCCTCATACAGAGGACTCATATCTAGAATATATAAAGAACTCAAAAAAATTAGACCTCTCCAAATAAAGGACCAATCAACAAAGGGGCAAATGATATTAATAAACACTTCCCAGAAGTACAAAAGGCCAATAAATACATGAAGAAATATTCAACATCGCTGGCCATTAGAGAAATGCAAATTAATACAACACTGAGCTGGGTGTGGTGGCACATGCCTGTAATCCCACCACTGGGGAAGCTGAGGCAGGAGGATCTTTGTGAGTTCGAGGCTACTGGCCTGGGCTATATAGGGAGTTCAAGACCAGCCTAAACTGCATAGCAAGACCCTGTCTCAAGCAAAGAAACAAGCAAACAAATGACAAAAAAGAACCAAACAACACTGAGATTTCATCTTAGCCCAGAAATAATGGCATCATCAAGAAATTTAATAATCACAAAAGCTGGTGAGGCTGTGGGAGAAATGGAACCCTTCTACATTGTTGGTGGGGGTGTAAATTAGTATGACCACTATAGAAATCAGTATAGAAATTCCTCAAAAAACTAAAAGTAGAAATTCCATTTGACCCAGCTATTCCCCTTTTAGGTATCTTCCCAAAAGGGTTAAACACATCAGAGCACAGTAATGTACACATATCCATGTTTATAGAAGCACAGATCATAATAGCTAAATCTTGGAAACAACTTGTATGTCCATCAACAGATGAGTGGATAAAAAAATATGGTATTTAAACACAGTTCAGTACTACTCTGCCATAAAACGGGTAAACTTGAATCATTGATAGGAAGATGGATGCTCCTTGAGACCATAATGTTAAGTGAAGTACCTCAAGAAACAAGCTGAAATATCACATGGTTTCTCTTACATGAAAAACTTAGTATATATATATTGTATATATCAAAATAAAGGACAGATAATAGGAAAAAAGAGAAAGAAATAAAGTATTGTAATGCAGTGCAGACAATGTCTCTAAAATTGTACCTTGATCTAGTACAATTGTCTTACATGTTTTATATGTTTTTTGGCTTATTAGTCTGGTTTTCAATCTGTGTATATGATACTTAACTTTATAAGGTCCTATAAGATATATAAACAAATCTGACGCTGGAAAAGTAAAGTAGAGGATAGAGGGAGGGGGTAAAGGGGGATTGAAATGTGTTGTGTACATGTACCAATCCCCTAGAGTGAATGTAATCATTATGTACTGCAAACATGTACTAGTAAAAGTGAAAAACATAAAATAGATAGGAAAGTAACATATATATCGTCAATAGTATTCAATCATGGGGTGTTCCATTTTGACAGTGTTCATCCTAGTCATCTCCCAAAGGCTCACCTTCAAATGCCAGAGTTGGATTAAGTTTCTACCCTCTGCCCTACACTGACAACATGAGCTCTTGGACACACTCAAGCCATATCAATCTAAGCATTGTCAGAAAATACTTAATGATAATCGATACCTCTCAGAAGCACTTGTTGGATAAATGTGTTCAATCATTACCATCCTTAAGAGACAAACCTCAGTTTGTCTTTAAAATTTTAAAGGGTTTATTTGAACGGACATTGATTCATGAATCAGCTCTAGATGGCAGGCAGTTTGGGGCTCCTCTAAAGGGATTCTGGGGGAAGGGTTCTTTTTACTTTTTGTTTTTTCGATACAGTTCTCATGGTGTAGTTCAGGCTGGCTTTGAACTCACTATGTAGCTCAGTGTGGCTTCAATCTTCTGTTCTCCTGCCTCAGCCTCCCTAGTGCTGATATTACAGGCATGTGCCACCAATCCCAGCCAGGGGAAGCTTTAACTGAATGAATGTGGAGCTATGGCAAAGAAAATCCCCAGTCAATAGTCAGTTGGTAATTTCTAATTAAGTTTCCTTTTTTTTTTTTATCACCAAATTGAATTTTGGTTTCCTTATGTAGGAATCCAGGGTGCTCAAAGAGCCTCCCAATTAATTATTTAACCTCATAAAATAGTACATATCATGTCTCTAAGTGACGCTTTCCAAATATAACAAAAAACATTATTAGCCAGGCACAATGACACATTCCTGTAATCCCAGCACTCAAGAGGCCAAGGCAGAAAGATTGTGAGTTTGAGGTTAACTTCGGCTACATAGCAAGTTCAAGGCCAGCCTTAGCTACATAACAAGACCTGGTTTCAAAAGCAACAACCAAAAACACAAACAAAAAGGAAACAAAATATTATAGTAGTTAGAATTCTACTTGTGAGCTGTAATACAGTCCATTTTGTATTGTATGTTTATAATCTATATTTTATTTTTTTATTGCACTTTATGGTTTTCGAAGTGTTTGTCATATCATTTTCAATGAAACCCTATGAAGTCACTAGGGCAAGTATTATTACCATCTTTTCAATTTGAGGAAACTTAGTCTGACAGATGGAGGCGGAGCCCAGTTCCCTTGTTACAACCCAGCAGCAGCCTGCCTCTTTGGGCACTACAGTTTCTACCTCTAGCTAGACGTGGGCGCCACAGTCAATTGCCCTCATCATTGGTCAATAGACAGGAAGCAAGAAGATACTGAATCATTCGAACTACAGTTTACACCAGTTTCACTTTTTAATGACAACCTACCTTTCAGAGGATCCAAAAGTATAAAGCTAAAAGATGAAATCTTTGATTACCATGACTTTAAGACTAAGCTATGTCTGGGTAAGGCTGGGAATGTGGCTCAGTGGTAGAGCACTTGGCTAGCATTTTTAAAGACCTGGGCTTGATCCCAGCACAATCAGTCAGTCAGTCAATCAATCAATCAATCAATCAATCCCCTAGTATGAGGTTAGGACAGTTACAATGAAATCAAAATACAGCCAAACCAAAAACTTGATTTGTAAAAAGCCTGGAAAAAACAGAAAGTATCCATATGTTCCCTGTAATTTCCTTATGCTGGGAAAACTTCTATGAACATTTTGATAAACATTATTTTCTTTTGTTGTTTTAACAACATATGTTTTTTTTTTTTTTTTGTGGGTACTGGGGGTCGACCTCAGGACCTCACGCACCAGCAGGCGCCCGTGCCACTGAGCGATATCACCGGCCCCTTTTTCGTATGTGGGTACCGGAAGTCGAACTCAGGACCTCGCGCTTGCCAGGCAGGCGCTTATGCCACTGAGCTGTCTCACCGGCCCTAACAACATATGTTTTAACATAGCTGGAGTCATACTGGATGTGTAAGTTACTGTTCCTGTTCCATAAAATACAGTAACATTAAATGTACTTGGGGCTGGAATGTAGCTCAGTGCATACATGTGAAATATTTCTTATACTTTGAATTGTTTCCTTAGTATGGATTTGCAAGAATGGAATTAGTCAAACTATATGAATATTTAATTTTGGATTACGTATTGACAGATTGTTTTCTAAAATAGTTCAATCACTTTTCATTCTCACCAGCAGAATATGAAAAAAAAAACCATTTCACTTTATACTTGCTATTATTTTTCTTTTTCCAAGTTTGAAATAATTGAATTTTAATTTTTGTTTAATTATTCAAGTAATACACATAAAAAATTAGATAATACAGTAGTAAAAGATTTTAGAAAGAAAAAATTACCCTCCAGAATTCACATCTATTGGCAAATTGGTGTGTATTTTTCCAGACTTTTTGGATGTACTAAACTCTTCTAACCTTCTATCCTTACCTAATATTATGGATATCTTTTAATATTAATGAATGAAATCTATCTTTCTTTGTAGTACTAGAGGTTGAACTCAGGGCTTTTATGCTGAACTATATACCTAGTACTTTCTATTTTTTGAGACATGTTCTTGCTAAACGGTTAAGTTGCTGGGGTGATCCTCCTGCTCCAGCCTCTCAGAGAGATACATCACCATTTTTAACAAGCAGATAGTATCCCACTGCATGAATGCATTATAATTTATATAGTCAATCCTTACAATCAATTTATATTGTTCCAAGTTTTGTTTCTGTGATAGTTAACTGATTGTGTCAACTTGAGTATGAAACACCCAAATAAATTGGATCAGCATAGTTCTGGGTGTGGCTGAGGGGATTTACTGAAAACAGAAGACCCAATCTATTAGGATTGTGGCCTGAATGGTATAAAAGGGAAACAAAGAAGGACGGCTTGCTTATTTCTTTGGAGGAGCTCCAGTCTTCACCTTCACCTTGGACGTCCTCTCCTGGATTCCAGAGCAGACCCTTCGGCCTCCTGATACGGACTCACAAGGGACACCGCAGTGAGCTCCAGGCCTTCAGCTGGAACCTTCCGATCCCCAGCTTGCAGACAGAACTTTTGCATCTGACTCTGTGGGTGGCCACTGTAAGCCAATCTTGTAAATTCTTATATATCTGTATATCTCTCATTAAATATATTTCTCTCATAAGCACTGGCAGATACAGTTTTGAACCAAAAAGAATCTGTTATGAATTATATTTTCAAGGACAGATGAAATCATTTTTCAAAGACTTAGTTTCCTAATCTGGTATGATATAAACATCTTGTGAGCTAATTTATAAATGTGTAAGAGATATATTATAGAGCTGCCAAAGAAAAAATTTTACACAAGTTGCAATAATAAAATACAGTAAGGTAGATAGCTTATGATTTTGGAGCATATTTTAATTTTGTCTTGCTGGGTTTAAAAAAATCTTGTTTTATCTTGTTTTAATAAACCTAGTGGCTTAGAAAAACATAGACTTATTTTCTTAGGGTTCTGAAAATCAAGTCTAAAGTTGTCTGTGGGGCATAGTTTCTTCAGGAGGCTGTAGAAGAAAAGCCATTTCTGTGACTTTCCCAGTTTGAAGGCCACTGTATTCCTTGGCTTATGACCCCTACTCCTTGGCTTATGAACCCTACATCGCTTTTCCACCTCCGCAGTCATATTTTCTTGTCTTTGATAATCCTGATAAAAACCCTCTCATAAAACCCTAGTGATTACATTGGACCCACGGGATAATTTGCTGGTTTGGGGGATGAAGAAATGGACATGTTTTATTCTACCTGTCACAAAACATGTACTGTATTTAAATTTGAGTTTGTGTTCTTCCACTGACAATCCTGACTGCAAAAATGACAATTCCATTGAGTATCACTTTCTAATCTGTAAAATGAGGAATACTCTCCCTACAAGGGTGATGAGGACTTATGGGATAAATTATGTAAACTGTCTGAAGTTCAATGCCCAGAACTTTAAAAAGCACTTAGAACAGTAGCTATGCCAGGTGTGGTGGTACAGACCTGTAATCACAGTACTTAGAAGGCAGAGGCAGGAGGATTGAAAGTTCCAGGGCAATTTAGACAGTTTCTCAAGATAAAACATAAAAAAAGACCTAGGGTGTAGTTTGATGCTCTATGCGTTTAATCCGATTACCTCAACAATGACAACAACAACAACAACAACAGCAATGACACCACAGTAGTTGATACGTAGGAGGTATTTATTAGAAATTAGTTATAATAATATATTGAGGCACAATGAGTTGCATTGTTATTGAGTTGATTTCTTTTCATGGAACTTATTTGAGATTCACAAGGAAGCAAATGTTTCTTTAGTTTAGCATTTGCTTCATCACCTTCATGCTTTCCCTTTGCAATTCTTAACTATATGCAGGAGAAAGCATTGGATTTACATTAGGATTTCAGATGTATCCTAAACAGACACAATAAAGATTTAATTTAAATGATTGCCTGTTTCTGTAAAAAGCCTGGGAATATAGTAAAGAAATGCAGCATATATTATTTAGTCAGCTCTGTATATTTGCTTAGTGCATAATAATAGATTTTACACTCATAGCAGCGAGAGCTAGGACCTTCAAATGCATCCTAATTTGGGATCCTAGTATTTTAGACAAAATTTTTCTAAGTTTGAAATTTCCTTAGATTTTCAAAGCATCTATTACCCCCAGTAGAAGAAATCTATTCTTGTAAGCCAATTACTCTACTGTATTTTGAGTTATACAATTTTTCTACATTAAGTATTCGTCATAGTGGTTTTAAAATAAAAAAATAAGAAAATAAGAAAAATTGGAACATAGCAGTTTTACTCAATGTATCATCTATGGACCAGCAGCATTGACATCCCCTGGAAACACATTAGAAATGAAGATTCTCAGGCCACATTGTCACAAGGAAGTTAGACATCAGATGTTAAAATGTGTTAGGTGTCAAATGTTTTGAGTTTGTGTCTCTCAATGCCTGAAGAATAGATATGAGGACAAAGGAGGTTAAGAGGAGGAAAAGTTTATTAAGAGAAAGCTGAGAGGCAGGAGGGGGCCTGAAAGTGGGTTAGTGTTAAGGTTCTTTGGGTGTTTTCATACATGAAAATGACCACATGTCAGAGCACTGTGGGTCAAGTTGATGCCAACCTGTGGGGTTACAATAGCTTAGCTGATACTGATCCAATAGAGAAGTGAGACACATAGTGAGGGTGTACGGTGGGCATCACTAATTCCAGCTTATCTTTAGCTTCTAACATAGAAAGATCAAAGGCATTTTGGGGAAAGGGTAGGAATAAGGGTCAGGGTGCTCTGGTCACCCACCTATGCATCTGATGGCTTACGTAGGCTCACTGAACCAGGCGGTGCTGATTATAGTACAATTTCAAGCCACTCCTCTGATCTAGGGAGGCCTGCAGGCCTGGCTGTCTTCCAATTCCTCTCCTGCCACAATTTTGATGTGTCTCATCTTCTGCACTGACTCCTTGGAGGGCCCAGTTCCCCTCTCACTGCTTGTTCATTTCTAACTTAGCCATCTATAATAACATCTCAGACCCAACTTACCAGGACCTGTTTTAAACAAGAACTCTCTGATTCTTTGCATACCTGACATTTGAGATGTATTATCTCTCAAAAATCAAAAGAGAGTTTAGTAAAAAATACAGCGCACATTCTCATCTAAATAATGATATGTGGCATTTATTTATTTCTGAAGATGGAAGCATACTGAACATACTGTTTTGTAACCTACTCTGCTCACAATGCGTTGCAAATGTATCATTGTGTCAACAAATACCTTTCAACATAATTGTAAAATGGCCACGTTGTATTTTATATATTGATGTATTATGATTTTATCATTCCCCTCTAGTGGTCATTTAGGTAATTTTTATATCTTTATTTTAAAAAAAAAACAGCCTTGTGTGATAAACATCCTTGTAATACAGAGCTTGCCATTGTTTGGTTCAAGTCTGTCTCTGTCTCTCTGTCTCTCTGTCTCTCTGTCTCTGTCTCTTTCAAATCTTAACACTGCCATTCACTAGCTGCTTAACCTTAGGTAGGTTACTTGACTTCTCTGTGCTTCAGTTTCATCTGTGAATGGGCCAACTAAAGCACCTACTTGATAGCGTTTTGAGGATTAAAATAGATAATTCGTGTAAAGATCTTAAAACTATTTTTCGGCATCAGTAGGTGGGACATTGTCTAACAAACGATAAGTGTTTATTAATATTTATGAATATCGCTATTTTCTTACAATCTTTTTTCTTTTTTTCCGTGCTTTCTCATTCATATTCTTTCTCTTCACAACTCGGTTTTTTTTGAGATGGGGGCTTCCTATGTAATTCAGGATGGCCTTGAACTCACTACGTAGCCCAGGCTGGCCTCAAACTTGTGGCGATGCTCCTGCCTCAGCCTCCCGAGTACTGAGATTACAGGTGTGTGCCACCACGTCCGACTCAATTTCTCTTTGAAGACAAGAAAATTTAGGTCATTAAGCTGGCTAGTAGCAGAAGCAGGCAGAACTGGTCTTTTTAAATCTTTCCATTCTTGCTATTGCTCTTAAGTAGAGCGCCCGGATAGTTCAAGAACTTGAAAAAAATAAATACTCGTAGTAGAGAGGCTTGACTTCGCTGCTGTGACAGACCCGTAGAAACAGCAGTTGATATCTAGAAAAGAGAGGGTAAAACCTCACCGATTTAACCTTCAATCAATCCGCGAAAAGGGCAAAGCAGACCTATGGTTGCCATGGTTACAGATCCCGCTAGTACAGGCTCTTGGGAACATACACTGCGCAGGCGCACATAGTTGATTGGAACACCCGGCGCCTTTGAGTTCGAACAGGAAGCCCCTCCCTCCGCTTCCTGTCGTTCGCCTATCGTCTTTCCCTAGCGCGTTGCGAGTCTGTGACGCAATATTAGCGCGCCGGTGTCGTTTAGAGTTGCGACGCAGAATATGGCGCGTTCCTAGAAGCCGCTTTTTCGGCATCAGTAGGCTGCAGCGTGTGGACTGGCAGTGTGGGACGCGGGACCACCTGACGCCGCTTCGTGTTGAGAAGTGGGAGCGGGAGGGCCGGGCCATTCCGGATAAAATCAAGCGGTGAGGCCCCGGCCCGAGAGCCGCAGAGCGCGTGCGAGCGGAGGAAAGGGCTGGGCTGGGCTGGGCTGGGCTGGGCTGGGCAGAGCAGGGCAGCCGAGACCCGTGAAGCGAGGAAGGAACGTGGGACTACCGGGAGAGGAGGGATACAGCAGCAAGGCGAGGGCGGCCTGCAGGGTTGGCTCGCTGTGTAACCCTAGCAACCCCTGTTTGTAGGGGGCTCCCCGGGTCAGCCCGTCAGCTGGAAGCCTGGTTGTGTAGGAATCCGGGTGCGGGTTGGCAGGCACTGTGCCAGGCTGAGCAGAGCCGATGGTGCCCATTGTGGCTGTGGCTGCGGCTGCGGGCCAGGGTGGTATATTTGGTCTTGGGGTATATGTGGTGCAAATTTTGGGAGGATGTAGTGTAGTATAAACCATTGTTTATGATTATTGCATACACAGTTTGGCTGCTAATACTGTAGCAGTACAGTGAAAGCTTTAAACAGTGAATCCCTTTCTTGGCTTTAATAAAAAAGCGAAGGGAGTTATACATTTTCCGAGAGGAGCTTCATGCTGAGGTGTGGCTGCCAACGCTCAAGCTCAGCGACTTCCACAACTTTATGTTTGGGGATAATTTGTGATTCAGCAAAACTGTTTTGAAGTGTATTGCATTTGTCATTTTCTTTTATTCTTTTGTGACATGGTGGTGAATGAAAGAAATAATCTTATGCTAGAGTGATTTGACATAGATAAAACTAGTAAACCGCCTACTGGTGCCAACGTTGCAATTGACATACCCCCTCCCCACCACCGTTTAAACGAGCTCAGTTAACAGTGCGTTAGAGCCCTTGAGATTTGGTTGTTCTTCAGAAGGGAGTAAGGAAGAGCAGTTTGCATAATGTTTTTTCCTCCGTGGATAGGGGTTTCCCTCCTTAATTTTCACCTTATTTCAGACTTCTCAGCACAGAGGCCTCAGGATAAGGGCAGTGACTGTAGTATATGATGCATCTATCACATGACATTTTTTCTTACGTCTTTCTTTACTGAGGAAGATTTCAGTGAGATTAGGATATTCGTTTCTATTAGTTGCAGTGAGATTGTGGAACTTTTTGTGATGGCATCTAGCACAGGGTATACTAGAAACAGTATACTTATGGTATTGGGTTGTGGCTATATATTATAGCCCTAGGGTAAAGAGAATTCTCATACGAATTTCAGTTCAGTAATGTTATTGAGAGATCCAAACAAATAGGTAAAGATTTGGTAATTTATAGAAAAATCTTTAGGTTTTGTGATACTATGTTTACTTTCAGAATCAAACCACAGTGCACACTAATCCTAGCATGTTGCATTTAAAATACACTGAAAATTTTGCCTAAAAATAAATATATATATGCTTTTCTGGAACTGAAAATATTCCTTTTTTTAGGAAAGGCAGTATGTTTGATTAGTTACCATTGTGTTACATTTATGTGAATATGTGTGTATTTGTATTTAATCTCACTTCTCCTAATTTACTGTTGTTGATGGTAGTAGTATTCCTTTCTTTATCTGCATCAGATGGATACTATCATTTTATTTCAGAGTTTCTTAGGGAATGGTCGTGCATTCAGTGCAGGTGAGAGTCTGGAGTGTCCTTGTTTGATTTTCTGAGTATCAGGCTGATTACAGATAGTGCACAATTACAAGCTTTTTAGAGTTTAAGCCGAATCTGTTCCACATCCTTCGTACTCAAATGTGATACATAGCATCACCTGAGATGTAGAAATGCTCAATCTCAGATTTAATTTGACAGCTACTGAATCAGAATCTGCATTTTAATGAGGTATCCAGATGACTGGAATGTTTATTAAAGCTTGATTTGCACTATTTAGGTTGGTAAAAATTGAAGATCGAGGTCATGCACAAGCCCGCATGAACATTATAGCATCATTTATTTTAATCTGAAGTAACCTTATGCTGGTTAATGAAGTCTGATTTACTGGTTAAACACCGAGACCCAGAAATGGTAAATGACTTTCAAGAGGTCACACATCTAGGTTTGACTCATTGCAATGCTTGGGTTTTCCTAGTCACTGCCAGAATTCATTGTATTTAAACTGAACCAAAATTCATGAATGACAGCTAGGTATTTATTCACTAACATTTATTGACTACTGGTCAAGCAGCACAACAGTTCTTTGTCCCTACTAACTGCTATTTCCTATAGTGGCTATTAACCTGTGACTTTCCCTTTTACTTTTTAGTAGGTAATATTTCCTTGTACTTCTCAGAGGAAATGAAATACATTGTGCAGGGACTCCATTGCTTTCTGTTCTCTTTCTTCTGCAAATAGCCTACCTCTGTCCATCTTTAATTTTGCTCAGAATTTTTTTTTCCTTAGGAGTAGTGTTTCATCCATGTATTAGTTTGCAAATGCTGCTATAATAAAGTACCACAGACTGGGTAGCTTAGAGGACAGAAATTTATTTTCTTGCAGTTCAGAGTTAGGAAGCCCAAGGTCAAAGTGCAGATAGGGCTGGTTTCCTGTTCCTGTTCTGTCCAGGGCTTGCAGGTAGCTGCTGCCATTTCACATAGTTGTACATGTACTTCATTATCTCTTATAAGCACAGTGCATCAGTTGTACTGGAGTAGAGCTTCATCATCTTAATTAACTCTTTAAAAACCTGTCTCCAGATACTGAGGGTACTAGGGTTAGGACTTCAACATGAATTTTGTAGGAACTCAATTCAGTCTGTAATACTCAGTTATCACTCTTTCATTCTTAACTGGCACTAACTTGTCAGTGTTTAAGTACAGTACACTCAAGTCTTTCATCTTCTTTTTTTTTGGTGGGTACCAGGGGTCGACCTCAGGACCTCGCACGCCAGCAGGCGCCCGTGCCACTGAGCGATATCACCGGCCCTTTTTTCGTATGTGGGTTCCGGGAGTCGAACTCGGGCCCTCGTGCTTGCCAGGCAGGCGCTTACACCGCTGAGCCATCTCACCAGCCCTCAAGTCTTTCATCTTAAGCGTACTCTCACCTTAGATTCCTCTTCAGCTTTGCCTGTAATTATTTCTCATAAGTTTCATTAAGAAGTTATCTGTATTCATTTTTTATATCTCTTTATTTTTCAATATTTTGTAGTTTGGCACTATAGTAATCACTGAACTTGATGGGATGATGGTTACCATTGATCTCTTTGTTCCTAAATCTAATGGAATCTTTTTACTCATTTGCCATTTTAACTGTTTGTCCCTTCAGTTTTTCTTCTTACATTTCTGGGACACTGTACTCTATCTCCCTCCTTTGTCTTAGCCCATCTTTCTTTGGTTTATTTTTCTCTTTTCTTTCACCACTTCAGATATTTATTTTACTCTGGAATACTATCTTTTGCTCTCTTCTCCCTTTGTTTATACTGTTTGATTGGGTTTATCTCTGGTGACTTCGACTATCTTTATTTTGATAATTCTTGAATCTATGTTTGTAGCACAGATCGCTCTTCAATCCTGATGCATTGTGATAATCTTAAAATACCTTAAGTTTGTGTCAAAAATTATATATTTCATCTTTCTTAACATTCTCTTCTTCCTATGATCCTTATGTGCACCATTTAGAGAAGCCTAAAATCTTAACTCTTCCCCCTTATTATCTTATGTGCTACTCTTCTCCCCTCTACCCTCAAACTATATAAATATTTATATATCTTTTTTTTTGTGGGGGCAACACTAGGGATTAAACCCAGGGCCTTGGGCTCTGCCACTGAGCTACATTCCTCACCTTTATTTAGGCTTTTGTGTACACCTGAATGGTTTCTTTGTTTCTAAGCATGTATACCATTCCTCCTTACTCTGCCTTTTTCTGTAGGTAGGTTGTGGTAGTGTCCTGCAGTCCTTCCATAGAAGCCTTCAGATTAAAATCCCAAATACCTGGTTTAGAAAATAAGGGCCTTAGTGATTTGGTCCTTGCTTGCTTGCTTTTGGCTCACCTTCTGCTCATGTTTTGTACCATTTACCTCATGTTCTTTAGTTGTGCTGAAATATTTACAATCTTCAAAAGTTAGGATTTTTTTTTTTTTTAATTAAGACCTTTATATGCCTAGAAGTACCCTTCACCTGTCTGACAAACACTCGTAACGTGCACTTATCTGGGTAATTACTACTCAACTTTTAGGACTCAGCTGAAGTGCTGCTTTCTTCTCTGGGAAGCCTTCTCCACCCTCCTTAGAGTAAGTTAGATCCTCCTATTACTGTTTTCCATAGAAACTTATCCAGCCTTTATTTTATATTGTAATCGTTTGTCCTTTTTCCTCTGTAGACTTGAATGTAAAGACTCCCTTATTTCTTCTCTTTCAGAGTAGTGCCTGACAAATAGAGGCTGCTTTATTGTTGAATACTGCAAATGTAAATTGAGTTAAGGAGAGTTGAAAGGAGGAGGAATGTTACATTTTCTGGAGGATAGACTGAGTAATTTGAAGAGTGAGAGGCTTGTGTACTTTTTGTGGCAGAGATTGGTATTTATTCATACGATTTATTTAACAACTATTCATCACTTTCATATGTTCCAGGTACTATTCTAGATTCTAGAATATTGCTTTGAACAAATGGAAGTCCCTGGATCTTAAATTTTAACCAAGAGCCTGAACTATAAACATGTTATACATATTAGAATGTCAGGTAATAGTGTTGTGCAGAAAAATTTTGCAGGTTCTCCAGATCAGGGATTCTGGGTTTAGGGGTGAGTTTTATTTATTTATTTTTTCCTCTTGTGGTACTGGGAATCAAACCTTAGGATGCTCCATTGATGAGCTACATCCCTAACCCTATGTTTTTTTAGACATGGTCATGCTAAGTTGCCCATGATAGCCTTGAAGTTATGATCCTACTGCCTCAGGCTCTGAAATATCTGGGATTACGGGTGTGGGTCACCATGAATGGCAGCCAAAAGGTTTTGACTGTGCTTAAGTTACTGATTATAAAGCCCAACATGGTCGTGCATACCTGTAGTCCCAACAGCATGCTTATAGTTCCAACCCCCAGGAGAATGAGGCAGGATTATTGAAGGTTGTGGGCCAGCTTGGGCCACATATCAAGTTCAAGGCCAGCCAGACTACAAAGTGAGACTGTCTCAAAAAAACTGAAACAACAATAGCAAAATGTAGGGATTATAGTCTACTAAATTGAATTTAGACTGTGTTGTTATTCTAACTTATTATCTTGCTCAAAATTAGGCTTATAGCTTTTTCTTCCTATTTATTTTATATCAGAGAAGAAACTTTAAAAGAAGCACAAAAATAAAAGAAAAAGTAAAGCAATAAGCATAATTAGTAGTTTTTTTTACAGATGTATATTTTTATGTTTTGCTGCAACTAAAGAGGTGTCAGAAGGTGGTGGTGATGATACCATTTGGGGTCATAAAGTGTGTATTATATGTAACAGTACCATGGAGGAAGGAACACTATAATCTAGTGCAGGTAAAAATGTCTAGAGAAGGTGATATTTGCCACGAGCATCAACTCTAATGATCTTTGTATTAGCTGGTACTAAAAAAAAAAAATACACATCAAAATAGCAGAATTGTATTATGAAGCCTCATTCATCTATCACTCAATGTTAACAATTGTCCAATTATCAATCTTATTTCATCTCACCTCCTACCTATTTCTCTGGTTACCTAGGTAAGAATTTAGAAGGTTGGGTCAGTTCAGGTGTAACTTGTTGTGTGTGTGCGTGGTGCTGGGGGTTGGGGGTCTTGTGCATACCAGCGCAAGTGCCGTACCCACGAACTGTCCCCCCTGACCAGCAGTCTTTCTCTTAATTTAGGATTTTTGGTTTCTTACAATAGTGTTCTTTTCTTTAAGCTTTCTAATGTGGTAATTTTTCTGTTTTCATCTTTGAACTCTTCCCCAATCTTCACAGAAATTCATTTCTTTCTGTCCTTAACACATTGCCTTTCCGTAGTTTGCTTTTGACTTCGGAGCAGTTTTGCAGTATCTCCTGTCCGTAATTCTCCAAGAATAGGTCTTTTAGCCGGGGATAGTGGCACACGCCTGACATCCCAGACCGTCACAAAAAACAGACAAAAAAAAGAATAGGTCTTCTGCTTTCTGGTATTCTTTTTGTAGACTTGGGCTATAGATCATGATTTAACTTACAGGAATTTAACAATATTAAAACAATGCTCATCTTCCCCTCATCCCTTTGTGGGAAGGCTCCTGTAATATATGCTAAATACTAGGTGTGCCTATGTTTTGTGAAGAGGCTAATCTCTGGGTTTTTATTCACTCAATGTCTGTTCTTCCGGGAAAAATTAGAACTTTAAAGTTCTCAGTGTCACTTTTTTTTTTCATGTGGGTACCAGGAGTTGAACTCAGGACCTTGCGCTTGCCAGCAGGTACTTGTGCCACTGAGCAATATCACCAGCCCTTTTTTTCCTTTATGTGGGTACCAGGAGTCGAACTCAGGACCTCGCGCTTGCCAGGCAGGTGCTTGTGCCGCTGAGCTATCTCACCGGCCCCTCACTTTTCTAATAGCTTGCATTTCACTATTCTTTTTTCTCTTTCTGAATATTCATCCTTCTTTTAAGTATAGAATACTATGATGGGTCACTAGGTGGTTTCATCCTTCATGTCACTGCCCCATTCCTCATCATTTTCTCGCTCTTTCTTTTATGCTAAAATATCGCTTACCTTATTACCTTTTATTAAATTTCATCATATTTACTCTGACTAAAGCTCTTCATAGCTTTTCACATTTTTATAGAGAGTACTTTTGTTGATGCAGTTATTTATAGAAGGGGAGACAGTTCTGTAAGGAAGTTCTTTGGTTGTCATGCTTTGCCTCAAGGTGGTGTTTTTATTTTCATGTTTCAACCTTTCTTGTATTAAATATTACTCTTTAAACTCCAAGTCATTTCTTCTCAAGAGCTCAGTATTCTTTGTGCTATCCTCTTGAACCCAGAAGACTCTACTACATTTCCAGATGATTGTTCTGGCTAACTGACCGGTGAGAGATTTCTGCACTTCTTCAACCCTCCTGGAGGGGGAAAGATGCCTGGAGCGTACTCTTTAGGGTGTGGTGCTTATTTCTTACCATGAGGTGGCGCTGCAGTTACTCCGTTTTTTTGTTTTTTTTTGTTTTTTTTTTAAGTATCTTTAGAAATAGTGAAAATAGTACAGTATCTGGTAAAGAAACGAGTTGATGTGGGAAATGTCATGGAGAAGACTCAGAAATGAAAGTAAAGACACTTGCCAACAAATACAAAATTACTTTTATTTTATGCTGTGGAAGTAGAGTGTATAATAAGTAGATAATGAGTTAGAATATTTTTTGATTATTTCGATCTTTTCCAGATTATTAAATATTTGAAACTGTTGTCTTTATATGTACCGAATAGTAAGAATATTAAGTGCTTTGTAAAGACAACTCTTTGATGCTAAAACTGCAGTTTGATTACAAGACTCAGGTCTCTAGATGAGGAAAATTGTCTCTTAGCATTCTGACAATGTGATGGAACTGTTACCTACTTTTGCTCCTGAGGACAAGTTCATAAGCTTTCCTGAGCTGTTAATAAGAGTGCAATTATTGATCATATTACCTATTTAAATATGATATTTTTAATGTATTGCCGTGATTTCTTGATACGTGTTTAACAAGAGAAATATGATTTGTAGCTATTGAGAAGTTAGAGATATTTTAGGAAAAGAGAAAACAAGGAAATACCTCTGGTCCTTCTTGATATTAAATATGTCTTGTTTTGTACATATATACGTATATATATATATATGTTCTCTAAAGTGTACTTTTTAAATGGAACTGTAATTCACAGTGCATAAAATTTACCTATTGATAGTATATGTTTTTTAGTGTATTCAGAATTATGCAATTATAATTACAATCAATTTTGGAACATTTTCATCATTTCAGATAGAAACCATATTCCATCAGCAGTCACTCTACATTTTTCCCCTGGCTCCCTAGGCCTAGGGAACCACTTACCTACTTTTTGTTTTTATAAATAGACCAATCTTTCATAATCTGCATGAAGTGCCATAGGGAACACATCAGTAGCCCTTGTTTATTAACCTGAGGATATTTAGAATTAAAGTATATGGAAGTATCTTTACCCAATATGTAGAAAGTGTTATTAAATACAAAACATACAAGGGATAATCAACAAATATGGTGATGTTTAAATTTAAAAAAATTATTATAATAAAAGACATTGCCAGTAATGTCCCTCAAAATATTCCCTCTTGCTTTGAACATACTTATTCCATCATTTCTGTCACTTTCTGAAGCAATTTTGGAAGTTCTCCTTTGTGAATGTCTTTATAAAGTATGATAAAAATATGAATGATGCTGCTAAGAACCAGCCAATAGAAATGTAGGTGCTATAAAAAACATTATGGTGTGTTCTTACCCACCTCACTCAGTGGATTTGATGCCATGTGACTTCTGCCTTTTCCTCAAGGTCAAAATGATCATGAAAGGTAAATATTTTGAATCAGTTCAGGACATGGAGGCAACCATGACAGGGCAATTGTATTGGTTAGCTTTCCTGTCTCTGGGATAACATACATATCCAACAGCTCCTTTCCTTAAAGGAGGAAAGTTTTATTTTGGCTCACCATTTCAGTGGGTTCAGTACATTGTTGGTAGGCTTGAAGGCAGAAGTGGCATGGTGAAAGGGCATGTCAGAGAAATGCCACTCACCCCAGGGTAGTTAGGCAGAAAGAGGGAGTGGAGCAGCTGGGGACAAGAATACACCCTTCCAGGTTATATCCCCTCAGTGACTCATCTCCAACCAGGCCCTACCTACTAACAGCACGTTTAGCCGTGAACTCATCAATGGATGAATCCACTGTTAAGTATAGAGCCCCCATGGTCCAGTCACCTTCCAGAAATTCCACTTCTGAATACATGAGACTTTTCAGGAACATTTTAGATCTAAACCATAACTGCAGCTAAAGAAATACACAGAAGAGGGCTTCTGGAATTACTTCAGAAAGTGGCAAGAACAATGGCATAAGTGTGTTTAAAGTGAGGGGGAGTCTTTTGAGGGAAATTAATGGCAGTGTATCTTTTACTATAAAATTAAAAAATTAAATGTTCATTGCATTTTTGATTACATTTGCTATCTAGATGTGGAACTGCTGTCTTATGGTATCTTCTTTAACATTTTGAGTAACTGCCAGACTTTTCCTAAGAGACTTGTCATTTTTACCTTTGTACCAACAATACGTAGGTTCCAATTCCTCTTATTAGTTTTGTTTCTTTTTCCAGTGTTGGGGGTTGAGCCACTTGTGGGTGTTGTGCAAGTACTCTCTCATGGAACCAACCTTCAGCCCATTCTCTGTCTTTGATTATAACCATGGTAGTATATATGAAGTCATTGTAGCTTTGATTTATTTGCATTTCCTTAATGGCTAATGATGCTAATAAGCATTTTTTCATAGGCTTATTGGCCATTTCTGTATCTTTGTATAGCTTTTGTTCAAATTCTTTGCCTATTTTTAAAATTGGGTTATCTTGTCTTTTTTTTTTTTTTTTTTTTTCCCTGGGTACCGGGGGTCAAACTCAGGACCTCGTGTGCCAGCAGGTGCCTGTGCCGCTGGTGATATCACCGGCCCTTTTTTCGTATGTGGGTTCTGGGAGTCGAACTCAGGACCTCATGCTTGACAGGCAGGCGCTTATGCTGCTGAGCTATCTTACCAGTCCATGGGTTATCTTTTCATTATTGGGTGGTAAATGTTTTTTAAAAATATATTCTGCATACAAATCCCTTAGATATTTGATTTGAATTTTCTCTTACTCTCTGGGTTGTCTTTACTTTCTTGGTGGTATCATTTGGTGAGATTTTGAATTTTGATGAACTCACCTACTCCCACCTACCCTTTGTTTTCTTGCGTTTTGGGTATTGTATTTGAAAATATTTGTCTAACTCCAGGTTTTGGTATGGTTCGGATGTGGTATGGCCCTAAGGGTTCATGTGTTGAAAGTTTGGTTCCCAGGTGGCAATGCTGGGAGATGGTGTGGAACATTTAAGAGATAGAACCTAGCATCAGGTCCTTAGGTCATTGAGGGAGCTGCTCTCAGAAGGGAGTAAGGTAGCTCTTGTGAGATTTATGCGCTCTTGAGATATTTATGAACTCTTGTGAGAGCAGATTGTTACAATGGCAAATCTGAACCCTGACTTGCTCTCTGGTGCCTATTTGTGATGTGACCTTTTACTCCTACATGTGCTCCCACCCTGATGCCATCTGCCATTAGGTTTTTACCAAAAGTCAAACCAATGGGGCCTCCTGATCTTAGACTTGTAGCCTTAAAAACTGTGAACTAAATAAACCTCTTTATAAAGTTACCCAGCCTCAGGTATTTCATTATAGCATTGAAAAAATAATAGTCATGAAGATTTATTCATAGATTTTCTTCTAAGAATTTTACAGTGTTTTTTGTTTGTTTGTTTGTTTTTGAGACAGGGTCTTGCTGTGTAGTTCAGACTGGCCTTGAACTCATTACAGAGCCGAGGCTGGCCCCAAACTCGCGATCCTCCTGCCTCAGCCTCCCGAGTACTGGGATTATAGGCATGTGCCACCACGCCCGGCTTACGGTGTTAACTCTTATATTTAGCTCTGTGCTCTATTAGGGTTAATATTTGTGTATTGTCTGGGAAGGGGTCCATGTATTTTTTGCACGTGGGTGTTTGGTTGCTCGAGCACCGTTTGTTGGAAAGAGTAGTTCTCTACTGAATTGTCTCGGCACTCTTGCTGAAAGTCAGTAGGCTGTAATGTGAGAGTTTATATCTGGACTTCTAATTGTTTCATTGACACATATGTCTGTCCTTACACCAGCACCACCGTCTCGATTACTGTAGCTCTGCAGTAAGTTTTGAAATTGAGAAGTGTGACTCCTCTGACTTTATGTATCTTTTTCAAGATTGTTCTGTCTGGGATCCTTACATTTCCATGTATGTTTTAATACCAATTTTTTATTCCCCCCAAAAAAAGAAAAGCCAGAAGGGACTTGCTTTCTTAACAATATTAAGTCTTCCAATTATACACGTGGGATGCCTTTTCATTTACTTAGGTCTTTAATTTCCTTCAACAATGTTTTATACCTTTTAAATAAGTACAAAGTTGTACTTACTTTAAGGTTTTTTCCTAAGTATTCTTTGTGTAAATTATAAATAGTATTGTTTTCTTGGTTTAATTTTTAGATTATTGCTGGCATATTAGAAATACAACTGATATTTATATACTGCTCTTGTATACTACAACCATAATTTATTCTAACAGTTTAATGGATTCCTTAGGATTTTCTGTGTACAAGATTATGTCATCTGCGAATAGAGATAGTTTTATTTCTTCCTTTCTAATTTGAATACTTCTTCTAATTTACTTGGCTAGAACCTCCAGCACACTGTTGAATATGTAAAGAGAGTAGACAGTTTCGTCTTGTTTCTGATCTAGGGGAGAAAGCACACTGTATTTATTATGATGTTAACTGTGAGTTTTTCATAGATACACTTTATCTAAGGAAGTTTCTTTTATTCCTAGTTTATTCAGTGTGGCTTTTGGGAGGACAAGGTTTTGGGCCGGCCTTGATCTCACTGTGTAGCCCAGTCTGACCATGAACTCCTGGCAATCTTCCTGCATCAGCCAGAGTGCTGGAATTACAGGCCTGTGCTGCCAAACCCAACTCAGTGGCCTTTTCTTCCTCAGTCTTCCAACTGCTGGGATTATAGGCATGTGCTGCACCACTGTACCTAGCTCTTTCTTCTTCTTCTTTTTTTTTTTTTCTTTTACTATAGGCATTTATAGCTATAAATTTTTCCTTAAACACTGCTTTAGTTAAATTCCATAAATTGTGGTATATTGGCTCCATTTTCAGTCACTTCAAAGTATGATTTCCCTGACCTGAAGTGTGTTGTTTCATTTTCACACATTTGTGAATTTCTTTTTCTTTTTCTTGTTTTCTTTTCTTTCCTTCTTTTTTTTTTTTTTGAGACAGAGTCTTGTTATGTAGTTCAGGCTGGCCTTGAACTTGTGGTAATACTTCTGCTTCAGCCTCCGAATGAATGCTGGGATTACAGGTGTGCGCCACCATGGCTGGCACATTTGTGAATTTCTCACATACCTTTCTGTTATTGATTGTGATTGAAACGTATTTGTATGATTCAGTTTTTTTAAATTTATTGAGTCTTGTTCTGTGGCTTAGCATGTGGTCTATCCCAGATAATGTTCCATGTGTACTTGAGAAGAATGTGTGCTTTCTGTGCTGTTGTCTTCTGTAAATGTCTGTTAGAATTAGTATCAGCATAATGTTGTTCAGGACTTATTTTTCTTCCCAGTTGTTCCATCTATTTTAAAATGGAGTATCAGAGTCATTAGCAGTTATTATTCCTGGTTCGGGACCTCTGCCCTTTGAACGTGCTGGCCTGCTGCCCGTTGGCAGAGCTTTGACCCAGGTGTGGTGCCTTGGTAGAGTCTCAGATCTCTGACTGTGCTTGCCTAGAACAGGACTGCTGCAGCCGCACTGTAGCTGGAGTGAATGAGAAATGCTGCCTGACAGCTGCTTCCAGGGAGAGATTGTAGGCTTGGAGCTGGGTGAGAGAGAACCTTGTGTTCTTAGCTCTCCTAGCTAGGGTAAAGCTTCTGTCTCACTGGAGCAAGGGGGAGGTGGGTGTTCCTGGCTCATATGCCACAGCTTCTTGCTGTTTTACCAAGGCTTAGTGTTTCTTGCATATGTGTTTCTCCATTTGCTCTATGCTTATATGACAGTTTCTAGAGACTTTGGGTGCTTTTTGAAATTTTCACCAGCGAGTTTGTTTTGCTGTGGATAGGATCTGTACGCTCCTCGTGCTATCATTCCAGAAGCATTCTTTCTTTTCTGTTTTGTTTAGAAGTTTGGTCTTGGTCAGATTAAGGTTGAACATTTTTGGTATTATAGAGGTAAGGTTGTATAGTTTTACTGCATCACGTCAGGAGGCACTTACGGTCAAGCTGTGGTGCTGTTGTTGGTAACAAGTTTGCTCTTTATATTATGCTGGTGACTGGCAGACTCCTTCATTTTAGGTTATTTCTTTCTTCACTGCATTTAGCAAGTGATCTATGGGATGATACTTGGACACACCATGAACATTCTATTACCCAACAGCTGTTCTTTCACTTAATGGTTTTAACATCCATTTTACTTCACTGTGGCAAGTTTTATGATTTTGAAATTGTCCTTCAGTTTTTACCCGTAATCATGCCTCTTTTCTGAGTCAGTAGACTTTTTACTTGAGCATTTAATAGACTCAGTGGGGTTTATTTTGCCCAATGACTAAGGATATACACAGACAATTCAGTAGTCTGAAGAAAATTGTTATGGCTGAACTTAAAGTCATTGTGGCTCGAGAGGTCTATCTGTTGGGGGCAAGAAGAGGTGCAGAGTTTTTTTTTTTATGAAAAATTTTATATTTCCAAATATAGACCACATTTGGGTTTTGCATTTTTACCCATTAAGTGAGCCACTCATATTTTTGTGGGGGAATTATACTCTGGATTCCAACTGGTATGCTGAAATTATTATTCACAGCTTGTTTTCATAATAAGAGTAGTTTCCTCTACCTCCCATCCTGCAGAATTTAGACAGCAGAGACTTCTGATTCTCAGTGTCCAAAAACCATTGCAGAATCTGACACAAGGTTGGTGCTTCAAAGTTGGTGCAGTACCTGATAACAGTTGGTGGGCTGAGCGCCTCCTTCAAGACTTCTTGGGAGCAAGGATTAAAGGAAGGGGAGGAGAGAACAGGGTATATCAGTACTTATAGGCAGGACCTAAATAGGCTAAGATGCTAGACAGAGTTAGAGATGGGAAAGTCTAGCAGCTTCCATTAGAGTAGGTAAATGGTAAGGGTAAGTGGGGCATAGCATAAAGAATACTTAGACTTAAGGTTTGCTTTGCTGTAAAGGTTTAGAGAAATAAGTGTGTATTTATCTGAGTTCTCTAGTCTTTGAACTCAGGGGAAATTGCTTTCAGGGGTTGGCATTAGTCTGTGATTTTATAAATACTGTAGTAACCCCCCAAAGGAGCATGTCCCCCCAACCCCCCAGTGGTGGCGGGAAGGACGGGAATGAGTTCTGGTAGAACTTTTTTCTTTTTCATATGTTCGTATCAGTATGGTCATACATTCTTCCATATTCTGTGGCTTGTGTTTGACACCTATATGAAAAAATCCAGATTCTTACTTTGCCCTGTAAAGTCCTATATGAGGTCCTTTTGCCTACTTCTCCAACTTTATCTTGTACCACTTTTCTCTCTCCTAAGTGTTGGTCATACTGGAGTCCTTAAGGTTGTTTCTGAATCTTGAGGCATTTTTCCCTGTATCCTTGCATGGCTGGATCTCTCTTGTCATTCATGTCTCTCAGAAAATTCACTTCAGAGAAGCCTTGTCTGAATATCCAATCTGAAGCAACACATTTAATCTCAGTCAGTCTTTAATGTTATTTTATTTTCTTTATATCCCTACTTTTGTTTTTTCTTTATTTTTAAAAGATCTACCACTAGAATGTAAACTGCATGAAACAGGGACACAATTTTGTTCAGTGCTAGGTTTTGTGCACCTAGAGTGGTGCCTGGCACACAGCAGGCTTTCAGTAGTCTTACTGAATCTGTTCATAGCTACCATGTGCTTCATTGTGAAGTACTTTATTGTTCAAAATTGTTCACTTTTATTTATTCAGCAAATATTTTAAAACATGTTTTGTGAGGTTTGTGGTACCAAAGAGATGCCTGACATGTTGGTTTTATCAGTTCAGAAGGGCAATGTGAAGTACTGATTAAGATTAGCGGCTTTGATGTTCAGAAGCCAAGCACTTCTATACTAGCTAGGTTGTGATCTTGGCAAGGTAAATTTTCTGATCCTTTATTTTTTCTACCTCAAAAATGAGGATAAGGGGGCCGGTGAGATGGCTCAGCGGCATAAGCACCTGCCTGGCAAGCGCGAGGGCCTGAGTTCGACTCCTGAAACCCACATACGAAAAAAGGGCCGGTGATATCGCTCAGTGGCACGGGCGCCTGCTGGTGCGCAAGGTCCTGAGGTTGACCCCCAGTACCCACCAAAAAAAAAAAAAAAAAAAAAAAAATGAGGATAAGTGCATCTACCACATAGGATTCTTACTAGGAATAGGTGAATGAAGCACTCAGCATGATGCTGACATATAACATATACTCAGATGTTAGTTTTTTTTTTGTTTGTTTTAAGCTTTATTTTATCTGGCTGTTTGTTCTTGTATTGCTTGGGAAAGAATCAGTAAATTCCTGACAACAGTTCAACTGTGAACCACTGGCTCACCCTCCTTTTATAATTGATGCTACTGTATGTTTTTCATCCACTGCATTAGTAGTTAAGCTGGACTTTCAGGTGTACCTCAGTTTTAGATCTTCTGAAGTTGTGCTTTTTAGCTGGATGTCGTGGTGTGTGCCTGTAGCATTGGGGAGGCTGAGGCAGGAGGATTGCCATTAGTTTGAGGCCAGCCTGGGCTACATAGCAAGACCCTGTCTCAAAAAACAAAAAACAAATTTGTGCTTCTTAAACTTGGTCAGTTAAAAGATTTAACTAGCAAACTTGTTAAAACACATTTTTGCCCCACTCCCTTGCCCCCTGCTACCATTCTCATGTGGTAGATTTGAAGCACAGATTGAGGTTTTGTGTTAAAAATGAGGATCTCAGTTGATGCTAGGGGTGGGGCAGGCTGTGGGCCATGCTTTGAGTAGGGCTTTTCTAGAGTTGAGCCCATTTGGTAGCCACTAACCACATGTAGCTATTGAGCATTTAAATATATTAGATTGAAACAAGGTGTGCTTTAAGGGTTAAATATATACAGGATTTTTGTCACTTAGTATAAATATTTTAAAAATATTGATTACATGTTAAAGTAAACATTTTAGATGTATTGAGTTTAATGTACTATTAAAATTAATAGCATGTGTTTCTTTTTCTACTTAACGTGGCTTACCCAAGGTGTAAACTAAATGGCATGCTTTCATGTCTTGCGTTACGTTTCTTCTAGACAGGATAACATACTGCCTTTCTCTTTAAAGTATATTTTAGGGCTTCCACAAAATGAATTTCTCTTATGTAGCCTATTTTTGAGATCACACATTACCAGTTAGCTTTCTAACATCAATGACAATCTATTCACTTGTTTTCAAGTGCTGACAAACACAGAAGTTTAATATTGTTAAAGAAACTCCCAATTAGAGAGGGAGATAATAAGGCATTGTGGTTAGTTTTTAAAAATAGGCAAGAGCAGAGTATTAATTTAAAATCTTAATCCAGATTTATTGATCCCAGTATGGCCTTAAGATGGTAAAAACAAATTGTTATATGTATTTTGGATTAGCCTTGCTTTACTTTCAGAGACTTTTAAAAGTTGATTTTTCCTTAAGAATTTTAATATTTTGGTTCAAGCTTCTTGTTTAATCAATGGGATTATCCTCTTTCATTGCAATTTAATTATAACTTCTAGCAAAAGAAGTTGTTTTGGCAGTATTTTTTATGGGTTAATGACTGTCCAACTTTTGTCTGTAATGTTCTTCAGATTTATTTATTTATTTATTTATTTATTTAGTGGGTACCGGGGGGTCGACCTCAGGACCTCGCCTGCCAACAGGCACCCGTGCCGCTGAGCGATATCACCGGCCCCTTTTTCGTATGTGGGATCCGGGAGTCGAACTCGGGCCCTCGCGCTTGCCGGGCAGGCGCTTATGCCGCTGAACCATCTCACTGGCCCTGTTCTTCAGTTTTAGATGCATCTACTATATAAAGAGAATTCCCAGTAACTTCCATTGGGAGCTTAGGTTTCTTTTTCTTTTTCTTTTTTTTTTTTTCTTTTCGGTTTTTATTTTTTATCAGTACTTGTTTGCATAGTGTTTACATTCCTTGTGGGGAGTTGATACATGTGTATAACGCATCTTAATTCTTTTTTCATCCGCCTTCCTCCCCTTTTTCCCCTCCCTCCATGTCTTGGTGTCCTTCCCATTTGAACCAAATCTATCTCCCTACTTCCTTTATTTATATTTTGGGTTTTTCATATAAGAAACAATGTGATGTTTAAGCTTTTGGGTCATTTCATTTAACATTGTGGTCTCCACATGCATCTGTTTTCCTACAAAGGACTCAAGTTGATCCTTCTTTATGGCAGAGTAGTACTCTTATGTATAAATACCCATATTCTTTATCCAGTCATCTGTTACTGGACATGTAGGCTGCTTCCAAGATTTAGCTATCGTAAATTGTGCTGCTATAAACATGGGTATGTATGTACTGTTGTTGTATGATGTCTTTAACTCTTTTGGGAAGACACTGAGGAGCGGAATAGCTGGGTCAAATAGAATTTATAGTAGTTTTTGAGGAATCTTCATACTGATTTCCATGGTGGTTGAACCAATTTACATTCCCACCAACAACATAGAAGTTTCGTTTTTCCTCTTGGCCGTGCCAGCTTTTATTATTATTTGATTTCTTGATGATAGCCATTCTTTCTGGAGTAAGATGGAATCTTGGTGTTGTTTTAATTTGCATCTCTCTGATGACCAGTGATGTTGAACATTTGAGAAATGTCTATTGATTTCAGTTACTCGGTTTTTTGATTGGGTCTTTTATTTTGTGGGGGTCTACATTTTTTGAGTTCTTTGTGTATTCTAGATATTAGCTCTCTGTCTGAGGAATAGCTAAGGAAAATTTTTCCTATTCTGTAGGTTGTACAGAACCTGTAGGTTGTCTGTTTCCCTACTTCTTTTATCTTTTATTTTGCTTTTTATTTATATTTTGGGTTTTTCATATAAGAAACCTTTACTTTGTTGGTTGTTTCTTTTGATGTGCAGAAGATTTTGATTTGATATTCCATTTGTTGATTCTTGGTATGATTTCTTACGCCATTTGGTTTCTGTTCAGAATGTTTTCAGGAGTTTTACCTGTTTTATCTTCCAGCAGATTGTTTCTGTTTTAACATTTATTTATTTATTTATTTTATTTTTTTTTTTTTTTTGTGGGTACCGGGGGGTCGACCTCAGGACCTCGCGCGCCAACAGGCGCCCGTGCCCCTGAGCGATATCACCGGCCCCTTTTCCGTATGTGGGATCCGGGAGTCGAACTCGGGCCCTCGCGCTTGCAAGGCAGGCGCTTATGCCACTGAGCCATCTCACCGGCCCTGTTTTAACATTTAGATCTTTGATCCATTTTGATTTTAGTTTAGTACATGTTGAGAGATATGGGTCTAGATTCAGTCTTCCATATTTAGGTAACCACTTTTCCCACCACGAGTTATTAAAGAGGCTATCTTTCCTCCAGCATATGTTTTTGGCCCCTTTTTTCAGAGATCAAATAGCTGAATGTGCCTGGGGTGGTTTCCCCATCCTCTCTTCTTCCACTGATCATGGTATCTGTTTTTGTCCCAGTATTATGCTGTTTTTATTACTGTAACTTTTTAATACAACTTCAAGCCTGGATTATGATGCTTCCCACCTTGCTTTTGTTACACAGGATTTGCTTTTGCTGTTCTGGGTCTCTTCTGGTTCCATATATTTTTTCCAGTTCTGTGAGGAATGCTGTTGGTATTTTGATTGGGATTGCATTTAATCTGTATAGCAGGGCCGGTGAGATAGCTCAGTGGCATAAGCGCCTGCCTGGTAAGCGCGAGGTCCTGAGTTCGACTTCCGGTACCCATATACAAAAAAAGGGCCAGTGATATCGCTCAGCGGCACGGGCGCCTACTGGCGCATGAGGTCCTGAGTTCGACCCCCGGTACCCACAAAAAAAAAAAAAAAATCTGTATAGCAGCCTTGGAAGTATGTTGTTTCTGCCTACCCAGAAATAGGGGATAGCTTTCCATTTCCTGATGTCTTTTTTCAGAGTACTGTAGTTTTCGTTGTAGAATCTGCAGTCTTGGAATCCAGCAAGTCTAGATAGGTAATGGTATTTAACCAGAATTTAGAAACTTTGTTTTTTACCTTGTGAATCCCCCCACCCTCAAATTTACTAGTATCTTTTGTTTATGGCACAGTATAAGACAGTTTCTTTCAGAAATAAATAGATTTTGTGTAAAAAATATTGTAAGTATAGGAGTTTTAAGAGTGCGGTGGACAAGAAGAGGTAGAAGTCACGAGAAACGCAAAAGAGTAGCTAAATTATTGAATTAAGGAGTATTTCAGAACGTAAAAGCTTTTATCGCCACTCTTTTTACTGTTAACTTTTATTATGTATAATGTACAGTGATGTATGTTAACTCATCTTTGTTAGGTTTCCATGGATCTTAGTAGCGCCAGCACTGTGGTTCTTCACGTCTTAACACAGGCCACCAGTCAAGACACTGCTGTTTTAAAACCAGCCGAGGAGCAGTTGAAGCAGTGGGAGACACAGCCAGGGTTCTATTCAGTGTTGCTGGTAAGTAGTTCTAAAATAGCTTACTTTAATTTCTGATAAAATGAGACACCATTGTTTTAATTGTTCTAAAAATCTAGGCTTGGGCTAGGGATATAGCTTGGTGGTAGAGCATTTGCCTAGCATGCATGAGACTCTGGGTTTGATCCCCAGCGGCAGTACAAAAATATAACTCAAGGGGGCTGGGGATAGAGCTCAGTGGCATCGCGCCTGTCTGGCAAGTGTGAGGTCCTGAGTTTGATGCCCGGTACCCCCCCCCAAAAAAAGATATATATATATGATTCAAAAGTTATGTTTATTGGTAGTTTAGGGAAACTGATCCAAATGTTTGGCTGCTATTGCCAATACTATTATCTTATTAATTTAAGGTATTACTTATTGAGTGTTTAAGAAATACTTGATGAATCAACATTTGAGATCTTCCTTTTTCCCTATAATTTAATTATAACATTTAGCAGAGAAGTCATTTGCTTTGGCTGTATTACTTATGGAATAAAGATTTAGTTTCCAAAACATTCCTTCTGTGTAGATAATGGAACAGGATAGTTCAGTATCTGCTCAGAAGGCAGTCCACTGTGATGATTTTCAATTTTAGTACATTAATACTGACATCAGAACTATTGGTAGTACACTTTCATATTTTGTCTTCACCCTACCCTAATTAATTTATGTTGGCATAGTTGTTTAGGTCTACGTGCTGCAGCAGCATGCTGTGGTGTACTTTGCTCAGTGTATTTCCCTTTAGAATACTTTATTTTCCCATGCAAAATTTTCATTTTCTTAGTATATATGCTGCTGAAGCGAGCACTAAAAATTTCATTTTCTTGACACATCTGATCTTTTCTTGGGTGTTATGGAAAATAGTTTAATAATTCAATTAACAACATGTGTTTTAACTAAACCTTTCTTGGAGTTTAAAAATTTTGGATAATTAAAATTACTTTCTCAATGCCAGAATAAAAGTAATCTTTTTGTGTTGAAAGCCTTCCTTCCCCATGCATTTCTTCTGAAAGATTGACAATGCTTGTATTAGTGTTTGGGATTTAGTTTTTGGTTAAGGCAGTACAGCTACCAGCTGGGTCAAAAACCGAACCACTATTTATGACCGGGTCACAAATTTGGATCAAAATTGTTTATTGTATCTTGCAAAATCAAATAAATTATAGCAATTAACATAATATATTTTAACTTCTTGCCTAGAAAGGTTGAATTGTTATATTTAAGAAGATACTGATCATGACTATGAGGGAAATTGTTTAGGGTCGTACTTATTATTCTGAATATAACATACCAAAAAAGGTAAAAAAAAAAATGGATTGATTTTTAAAAGACTAAAGAATATACTGTTCGCTTATTTATTTAATCCTAGCATCATGTTGTAAGTTTTTGGCATGGTATAAGAAAATCTCCAGTATCTTTATTTTCCATCTGCTTATTTAAATGAATATGTTCTATAATTAGCCTTGTGGTGTTTCAGGCCAAAATATAACATTTTGGAATATCTTATTTTAGTTACTGCTGGAACTTTAAAACCAATAGTCATGAGCTGGGAGTGGTGGCACATGCCTGTAACCCCAGCACTTAGGAGGCTGAGGCAGGAGGATCACCACAAATTCAAGGCCAGGCTGAACTACATTGCGAGACCCTGTCTCAAAAAAACAAAATGAAACAAAACCAATAGTCATTGCTTAACTGTTGATTTTTGTGTGTGTGATGTATGAATTATTAATAACTATTTGTCCCATATTTTTATTTACATATTTTGTTTTTGGTATTTACATATTTATTAATAACTTGATATATTTTTATAATGTATGCTTATTTATGAAAAATGTATTTGTGCTTGTGTTTGTGCATGTAGATATTTGTATAAGATACTGTATATGTGGCTTATCTTATGCGGACTATGGTGAGGAGCCCCAGACTGACAGATACAGCTCTGTCTGAGTGTAGATAGATTTGTTTTATGCACAAATATATGTATATGGTTATATACATATGCATAGAATGTTTTATCTATCTATCTCTCTCGTATTTGTATATATATGTAAATATTTAACAAACGTGGCTAATTTTGCTAAGGAGGCCACACAGGTCTCAGCCTACTGTGAAAGAACTGAGACATCTGTAAAACTCATCACAGGGCTGAAAAGCTAATGTCTTTTGTCTTATTTTTATTACCTATAATTTTTTTTTTAATATGCGGGTACCGGGAGTCGAACTCAGGACCTCGCACTTGCCAGGCAGGTGCTTATGCCGCTGAGCTATATCACCGGCCCTATTACCTATAATTATTAGAAGGTTAGCAAAATTTATTTTAGGAGAAATAGATTGTATTCATCATATATTAAAAAGTTGCTGTGTTTAAGTTATCTTCTTTTTTCCCTGTACTCACTATCTTGACACATTCGACCTGTTTTAGCCCTGTTATCCATTCTAGTCTGGAGATTTCCCAGTTGCGATACCCTACCTGGGGCTTATGTTCCAATTCTTTTATTCAGAGTACATATGGAGTATTTCTACTTGAATTGACACCTGCGGGATAGGCAAGATGCAGCTAGACTTCCTTCTTTCCCTTTTTATTCCATTCAGGCTACAAGCCTATTGGTTGGTCCCACCCACACCCAGAAGCATGCTAAACCAATCTGGACTAATCTAGTATCACGCAGCCGTAATCCAGTCACTCCTAAAAGCCCTACTTACGAGCACATGAGGCTTTGGGGGTACATCGAGATACAAGCCATAGCATCACTTAAAAATGTTCAACTACCAAACTTATTTGTGAACATGATCGCTTTGATAAGGAGCATCCATACTATCAAATAGGGTATTTCATAGTGTGTGTGAAGAACCCAGAGCCTTTACTCCTTAGGATTTTTGGATCTGTGGTATCCTAGATCCACTTTGTTCTTTTTAATTTAGGAAGTACTTATTTTAGGGTGTGTCTATGTTGTTGTGATAGTCATTTGAAGTATAGGTTTGCTTGTTTCCAACTTTTTCTTTTTTTGAGACAGGGTCTCACTATGTAGTTCAGGCTGGCCTTGAACTCACTTTGTAGCCCAGGCTGGCTTTGAACTCACGGTGATCCTTTGCCTCGGCTTTCTGAGTGCTGGGATTA
Organism: Erethizon dorsatum; assembly: GCA_028451465.1. Lineage (NCBI taxonomy): Eukaryota > Metazoa > Chordata > Mammalia > Rodentia > Erethizontidae > Erethizon > Erethizon dorsatum. The sequence goes on from CM051833.1 coordinate 102,521,085, forward strand.
CAGGTGTGCACCAACATGCCTGGTTTCAAGTTTAACATTTTACGAGGGAAATTTTCAAACATACTGCAAAGTAGAATAATATAATGAATGTCCCGGTATCTGTTAGTTAAAAAGTGAACATGCCACTGAGCAGGTTAGTTTTCTTACATGCGTTGTAAAACTGTATATTTAGAAAATATCAATATGATATAGGTAGTGATAAAATTTGAACATTTAATTTAAAAAATCTACCCATACTTTATTGTGGATTTATTAATTATACTTTTAATGCAGTACACATTAATTCTAATACTTTTTTATTTACAGAATATTTTTACCAACCACAGTTTGGATATAAATGTAAGGTGGCTTGCTGTGCTGTATTTTAAACATGGAATTGACCGTTACTGGAGACGTGTGGCACCTCAGTAAGTTCCATCAATTCGCCAGTGTAAAAATTTCCTAATTGAAGGAGGTACAGTACTGGTCTATGTAAAAGAATGGATTAGTGCTTACTTCAGCTGTACATATATACCCTAAGATTAGAACAGTACAGAGGTTAGCATGGTCTCTACACAAGGATAACATGGAAATTTGCAAAGTAAATGATAGTTAAAAGAAGAATCCTCCCCCATAAAAGTGTGTTAAGTACTGACGAGAAGTACTGTACATAGTTAATTCCAAATCAACAACCAGAGCTGTTTTTTCCCTGGGTTTTATTCCATGTGTGTGTTTTTGCCCCTCTGCTTGTGAAGATCATGCTGAATGAGTAAGTCATATTGAACAAAAGCTTTTTCCTCCTTCTAAAGAAGTATGATGTTAGGATTTTGAAAAGTGCTATTGAAAAGGAAGTCCCAACTTATTTCTGAATCAGCTGAATGTTAAGTCCTGAGTCTTTTTTGCATTCTTGCTTCTGTGGTAGGAATGGGTTAGTATACACTTGGGATCTCTTAGATCCAGTTATAATTGTTATAGATGGCTAAGTGAGCAGTTTTCTTTTAATAGTTAATTACATGTTGTATAATTGATGCGAAGGCCATGAAGACAAGACCTTGGAATCTGGTAGGAAATAATAATAAAGAAGTAGTATAATCATTGCTTTCCAGTAGATGGCACTATAGCTCTGTACATTCTTTAAGCCTTAAAAAACCCTTTTTAAAAAAACTTGTCTGAGAACTTTAAAGTGCGTATCAAACATTTATCTTCTGCTTGAAGAACTGGACTTTGTGTTTTTTAAGTGCACATTTGCTGTCAGTAGACTCTCAAAAGCAGAAGTTCTTTTTTGCCCCCTCATTCTTCAATCTGGGTATTTTCCACTGACCTGTTTTACTGTTTATTACATTTATTACACTTACTATGTCTATCGGTTGTAGGATTTATCTTTTTTTTTTTTTTTTTTGAGACAGGGTCTCACTATGTAGTTCAGGCTGGTCTTGAACTCACTATGTAGCCCACCCTGGCCTGGAACTCATGGTGATTTCCTGCCTCAGCCTCCTGAGTGCTGGGATTACAGGTGTGTGCTACCACATCCAGCAGGATTTATCTTTGATATTTAGAAAAAAGTAGAAGCTTATTGTCTATTTCCGTCTTTCCACCTTTTACCTCTTTTTTTGAACATACTCAAATATTTTAAGAGTGATTTTGAAAACTACAGTGTCTGTACAGTACTCCTTCTATTTGTGTTTTGGTTTCGGTCTTTTTTTTGTTGATGTATCTGGTAAATTTTGTTTGAATGCTGAACATGGTATAGTTAAAATTGGAGAGGCTTTAAATTCTGTTACCTTTCTCTACAGAGAATTTGGATAAACAAATAGAAAGCAGCCTTGATGTAGTTATGGTTGGTCTTTTTTTTTGGTTAACCTTGCAGGGTTACATATATAAAGGACTTTTTATTGTTAAAATTTGTAGTAGTTCTCATCTGCATTCATTATTAGGTGGCATTATTTTGAGTAATAAATTTATCTTTTTATAGTGCTCTCTCAGAAGAGGAAAAATCTACATTGCGTGCAGGGCTTATCACCAACTTTAATGAACCAATAAACCAGGTTAGTGAGAGAATGAATGCTAATTATTCTTTCTCTTCTTTTAATTTTTGCTTTTTCTCCCAAGCTAATCTGTTTTTTGGCATTAAAAATCTTCATTATTTCCTTTTGTGATTTTTTTATATTCACCTTGTCCTCTGGTTTTTAAAATTTTGAGATCCAGTTATAGCTGTTAGCAGTTTTGGTTAAATTTGGCTATTAATGACTTGAAATACAGAAATCATTTAAAAATATACTTGTATATTTTTCAGCTTCTTCTGTTTGTGAGCCACTATTTAAGCACATCTGTAATTGTCATCTTACTACATAGAAATTATTTTTTTTTAAAACAGGAAGAAACAATTTATTGCATGCTGAAGGCCTGGAGGTATGAGACTGTAGAAATTAATTTGAGTGATTTAAAGATGATCTACTATTTTCCAACTTTTTTTTTAAAGTACAGGATGGCTTCAGGTTTTTATCTTTTTCCTACATCCGTGTCATTTCCAATTCCTACTACCTTGTGGCAGGTAGATAGTAGATCTACCTTACAGTGAAGCTTGATTTCTTGTGGGTAGATGCCAAAAGAGGAAATGTATTGGTTCATCATAATTCATTCCTTTCTCTCTGAAACCTTGATCGGTGTTCTGGCTCCCTAGATTTTTAGTTATATTGGTTTCCTAAAGCGGCCATAATAAATTACTGGGTGGCTGAAGACAATAGAACAGCTTCCCCCTTATAGTGAAGCTTTCTTCTAAGAATAAGTTCGGTTTTACTCATAGGTATAAAAATTCTTAATTTTTCCAGGATAATAAGTATTTATTGTATGTGATTATTTAATTTTAAAGCAGATTATACTTGGCAGTAGTTCTGACATGGTTTTATTTTGACCTGTTTAAATGATCTCAGTTCTTTGTTTTGACAAAGAAGATGTGAAATAATAGAGAATTAGGTGCAAGACAGTTGGGTTGGGGTTTGGGTGATTGAGAGGTAAACTATTGCCTATGTATTGAAACACTGTAGAAATATCATTATATAAATATTTAATATTTGATATCAATTTCTACTTTTAAGTCAGTGATTCTTAAACTTTATAGCTGCAGATCTTTTTTTATTACTGCTAAAATTGAAGACCTAAAGGGATTATATCTGTTCATATTTACCTTATTAGAAATGAAAACTAAGAAATTTAAAGTTATTAATTTTAAAAATAATGAACTATACATAGTTTGTTAGCATAAAGATCATTTTTTGAAATGAGCAGTTGTAGCTGTTTTCCAAAACAAGACAAGTTTTACTAGACAAATGACTTTGTTTTGCATTTTTGCTTATCTCTTTAGTGTCTGACTATAAAGAAGACATCTAGATTTTATTTCTGCTTCTTCATGTGCTCTGTTGTGATATATTATTTTGGTAGATGCATATGAAGAAAAGTAGCTTTACACTGAAAGGCTGTTGGGAAAGGCAAGACCTTAGGCTTGTGAAAGGCACTAGGGGTGCACGGTGAGAACCACTGTCTTAAATATTTGTTCTGTGAAAGTTTAATCATTTTTGTCAAATGTGTAATTAACCAGAAAGGTAATTTTTAACTGAATGCATTCCTTATCCATTGCTTTGATTTCATACATTTATTTCTGATGATTAAATTTTTTCCCTCTAGATTGCAACTCAGATTGCAGTGCTAATTGCAAAAGTTGCTAGACTGGATTGCCCTAGACAATGGCCTGAACTCATTCCCACTCTTATAGAGTCTGTGAAAGTTCAAGATGATCTTCGACAGCACAGAGCGTTACTTACCTTCTATCATGTTACCAAGACACTGGCATCTAAACGTCTAGCTGCTGATAGAAAACTGTTTTATGATGTAAGTTATTTAACACAGTTAATTTGATTATGGACGTGCTACTTGTGTGAAAATGTGTGTTTTCTCTGTTAATATGATTGAAATATTAGGAATATGTTGTCATTTTAACCAGTATAGTGATGTGAATGGAAAGATCACTTAGTTGCCAATGAGGAGGATTGGTTGGTGGGCAACATTCTTAAAGCAGAGAGGCTTGGGTGGATGAAGTAGTTCAGATGAGATACTAGTTCTGAATAGGGTGGTAAAGGGAACAGTTAGGAGAGCATAGAGTTGAAATTAAGGAAGTAGAAATGACGTGACGTGTCTTGGGTAATTTATGCATATAGCATTGGTGTACCATTGGGAGGTGGTTTGTTGGAAAGACTTTTCTCCATTCACTTGCTTTGGTGCTTTTTTATTTGACTTTTGCCTTTTTGCCTGTCTATGTACGTATGTTTGTTTTTTCTTCCTTCCTTCCTTCCTTCCTTCCTTCCTTCCTTCTCCCCCACTCCATTTTTTCTCCCCCTTTCACAGTGTGGAGGATCGATCCCAGGGCCTCTTGCATGCTAGGCAAGCACTGTACCACTAAGCTACATCCCCATGACTGTTTTTGATATTTCAAAATAGTGATTTTAATGTTGCATATTCTTAACATTTTGGACTATGCCATGCATTCCTAGTGGATCAAAGTGTTTGTTACCATGTTGTGTTCTTGCTTACCATTGGTAATTGTAGAGAAATTAAAGTTACATAATTTGAAATCTTATGTGATTATATGAAACTAGGGCTGTTGAAACAATTTCAGGTGTGTTCTTAACTATGAATGCTGTCCAGGAAAAGATAGGGTAACAGTGTTTTGTAAAAAGTTTTTTCCAACTGGGCCTAGTGGTGTAATCCCAGTACTTGGGAGGCTGAGGCAGGACAATTGCTGTGAGTTCAAGGCCAGCTCAGGCTTCCTAGTGAGTTCAAAGCCATTCTGAACTACTTAGGGAGACCCTGTCTCAAAAAAACAAAAGTTTTTTCCCACTCCCTCCCTCTTTCCTTCCTTCCTTCCCTCTTTCCCTCGCTTACTCCTTGTCTTCCTTCCCCCGTTCCTTCTCCAGTGGCTACATTTATTGCTCATGCTTTTCCCCAAGGAAGAGGCTTTCCCCTGGGAGCTTCCAAGGCTCCTTTTGCTCCTGAATTTAGCATGTGGTCTTAATTAGCCTTTTCCAGGTTTCCTTTCTTCTGACTTCTACTCTAGTCTCTACTTCTCCTCTCATATTTAGAGGAGCTTTATTCTTTAAGAAGGAGATAGCTTAGTTCTGTGTGAAAAGGAATCACATAGTGAAGAGTATACAGCACATGTGTGCGAAGCAGTCTAATGAAAGGAGCTAAGTAAAGGGAGAGTTCTAGGAGGAGAGATTTCTAGAAGACAATACCTGTTCTAGTTTGGTTCTTTTATTATAATGCTTTTATTCTTGAACAAGTAGCTGGCCAACTGTCTGTCTCTGAGGACTGTTTTGTTGGGGTGCACAGTGTAGTGCCTTGGTATAGTGGAGGGGAAAGGGAAATTTTCCATCAGTGTGCCATCTTGAACTGTATTCCATGTTAAAAATATTAGTTTTCAATCTGTTAAGCATAGATTGAGAGGTTTCTGGGCTTTGGAACCTTCACTTGGAGTATATGGCTTGGGAATCTCTGTTTTTTTGTTTATTTTTTGAGACAAGGTCTCGTTATGTAGTTCAGGCTGGCCTTGAACTCAGCACTTGGGAGGCAATAGGATTGTAAGTTTGAGAACAGCTTGGGGTACATAGTGTGTTTAAAGTCAGCCTGGAACATAGCAAGACCCTTTCTCAAAAAAAAAAAAAAAAAAAAATCAGATGATGTATAGTTTCGGCTGGGTGTAGTGGCATAATTTTAATCCCAGCACACCAGTGGCTGAGGCAGGAGAATTGTTGTGAGTTCCAGGCCAGCCTGAGCTACACATCGAGACTCTGTTTCCAAAAAAAAAAAAAAAAAAAAATAAATAAATAAAAATAAAAATTATATATATATATATATATATATATATATATATATATATGTAGTTTAATTGAAGATACATATGTGGGAAGATTTCATTATACAGAACAATTTTGCTAGTTAAAGCTGCTCCTATCATTTTGGTATCTGAAAGTGTAGGAAATCATCCTCTTAATATGTTTACCATAGTGCCACAATGGTCTTCCAGTACCAAATTAGTTTCCCACATAAAAAATATAAACTCATGGTTGAGGTAGTTTCAATGACAAAGTAATACAGGGTACACTTAAAACTGCTACCAGCTGCTCAATGTGTCCCAACAATTTTTATATCCATTCTTCCTTCCATATTAGAATAGATTAAATTTTTTAAATTAAGTTTATTGGTATATTTTCAATATACACAGTGATCACATTCATCATAGGGAATTTGTACCTGTACATGATATAACTTGGTTTGTTTTTTTTTCCCCATTCCCCTACCTTCCCTTCAACTCGTCCTTATTTACAAAAGCTTTGTAGAATAGATTAAATTTTTCACAGATGACAAATTACAAAATCAGCAGTTGAGAGCAAATTGTTTTGGGGTAGCAAAATTGAGCTTGATTTGACTCCAAAAGGAATTCATTTTCTATAAAATAGTGTGCCTTTTCATACAAATCTGGATATTAAAAAATTGACGTGGGCTGGTGAGATGGCTCAGCGGCGTAAGTGCCTGCCTGGCAAGCGTGAGGGCCCGAGTTCAACTCCCGGTACCCATATACAAAAAAAGGGCCGGTGATATCGCTCAGCGGCACAGGCGCCTGCTGGCGGGCGAGGTCCTGAGGTCCACCCCCGGTACCCACCAAAAAAAAAAAAAAAATTGATGTTAACTTCAGTTAAAATCAAAATCTAAAGTCTCTGAAGGCAAGAAAATTTAAGGTACAAATAGTACTAATGTAATTACATGTATTAACTAAATAATATTTCACATTTGTGATGTTCCCACAAACACTTATGCTGTGGTAAATGAAGTAATCTAAACCTAAAAAAAGTTGAAAAGATCTTTTGAAAATAATACTTAGTTTTAGAAGTAAGATTTAACAATTATGAAAAGACCTGTTTTTCAGGGAAGAATGTTTCTTTGTATGAGTAATTAGGGGTTTTCAGCAAAAGACTTAAGATTCTTTAAAATTTCCTTTCAGTTCTTAGGTACAGTAGATTGATTCTATGGGTATATAATCTTATACTAGGTTAATCTATATATGCATCATTAAAATTTTGAGATAGCCAAGGTCAGTGGCATGAGCCTATAGTCAGGCTACTCAGAATGCCTAGGTAGAGGATTACTTGAGTCTAAGAGTTCAAGAGAACCCTAGCAACATAGAGACTCTGTCTCCCAAAAACAACAAAAATGTTTGAGATGGAAATCTTAGTTATAACATAATTTAAATGCAGATGGTTGCATTTATTATTTATTTTTTTGAAGTGGCAGGGATTACCCAGGCCTTGAGCATGCTGGACAAGTGCTCTACCACTAAACTACACCCCTAGCCCAAGTGTCCATCATTATACTGTCTTACAGAGCATGTTCACCAATGCAAAAATCTTCTGTGGTGCATTTATTCATCCCTTTCTCCCCTCAGCCTCTTGAAAACACTGATCATTTCACTGGTTACATAGTTTTGCCTTTTTCAAAATGCCATTTAGTTGGTATCAAACAATTTTGTATCTTTTCAGGTTAGCTTCTTTTACTTCCTTTTAAAAGTTTGTTTCCTCCATGTCTTTTACTGGCTTGATAGCTCCCTTCTTTTTAGCTCTGAATAACATTCTATTATCTGGATGTACCAGTTTCTCCATTCATCTACTGAAGGACATCTTGGTTACTTCAAGTTTTGGCAATTATGAATAAGGCTTCCATAAACATCCATGTAGAGTTTTTGTGTGATGTTTTCAGCCCTTTTGGGTAAATACTAGGGAGCATGATTGTTGGATTGTATGGTAAGAGTATTATTATTATTATTTTTTAAGAAGCCACGAAACTGTCTTTCAAAGTGGCTGTACCATTTCACATTTCCACTAGCAAAAAATAAGAGATCCTGTTGCTCTTTCCCAGCATTTGGTATCATTAGTGTTCTGGATTTTGGCCATTTTAGCAGGTGTCTAGATAGGATAGCTCATTGGTATTTTAATTTGCATTTGACATACGATGTAGAACACTTTTTAATATGCTATATGTTTTTTTTTGGCAAGGTATCTGTTAAGGTCTTTGGGCTATTTTTAAAATCAGGTTGTTTGTGTTATTGAGTTTTAAAAATTTTTTGTATATCTTTGATAACAATCCTTTATGTGAAATGCCTTTTGCAAATATTTTTTTCCTCTCTCTGCAGCTTCTCTTTCATTCTCTTTACAGTTTTGTAGAGGGGAATTTTTTAATTCTAAGGAAGTCCAGCTTGCCAGTTCTTTACTTCATGGATTGTGCCTATAGTGCAGCAGCGAAAAAGTCATTGCCAGACCCAAGGTCATCTAGATTTCCTCTTTTGTTCTGTTGTAGGAGTTTTTATATGTTTATGTTTTATAGGATGTTTGCATTTTTATCACCTTTTTTTTCCCCAGAAACAAGTCTTTTATATGTTTGATTTTATTTCTTTTTCTTTTGTGTCTTCTTGGCATGTTGTTAGGATTTTGCACTAATGAACTCATTCAATTTTTGCAATATAACCAGTCTGCAATTTAGCTGCATATCCAGTTAAGCTAATATCCAGTTAAGGTTTTTAAATTAGAAGACATACTCTTATTGAGAGAATACAACCAACTTCTATTACCTTTCAACTGTATTATTTGCAAGGTGATTTTTTTCACCTTTATCCCCTCCTCAAACCCTTCGTCTAACCTTCATCTGAATTAAACAGTTTCTAAGGTGTTGCCACATTAACTTTTCCTGTTGGCTGAATGCCACGTCATCCAAAAATTTTAGTGTGAATCTACAAAAACAATTTTAGAAAGAACACTTCTCCTAACCAGTTTTTATTAGGAAATTTTTAAGGCTGGATATTAAGAATTAATCTTAAGTTCTTCTGCCTAGGAGTCAACAGACACCGAATGCTTACTGTGAACAAGAGATATGTACAGTATTGAGGGAGACAAAAGACATTAGCAGTAGTTCATGGGGAAGTTCATGATCATACGAACTTGACAAAAGTCAGGAAGCTACTAAAACATGCATGAAGAAAACCGAATTATATTGTGTAGGTGTTATGATCAAAGATAAAACTTTGCAGAATTTTAAGAGCTAAAGGGCTCATGAGGACTAATGGTCCCTCTAAACAGCATATGCATTATTTGGATGATACTAAAAGAATACTGTGTGGGAAGGTAAGTCAAGTTATATTCTTCAGAAGGGCTTTCTTGATGAGTCATTATGTTCTCTAAATAAACAACTGAAGTATATTCATCAGCTTTCTGTTGCTGGGACAAAAAACCAGACACCCACAGCTTAAGAGAGGAGAGGTTCATTCTGGCATAATTTCAGAGGTTTATTGGTTGGCTGGCTCCAAAGCCATCATGGTAAAAGGGTGTGGTGGAAGAAAGCTGCTCAACTCATGGGAGAAAGGGGGAAAGAAGCAGTGTGGGTTGGAAAGAGCCAGAGAGAAAGGGGCCAGGGACCAAACATAGTCCCCAAGTTCATGCCTCCAGTGACCCACTCTTGGTTGTTTCTTTTGTTATGCAAAACTTTTAAAATTTGATATGATCCCATTTGTTGGTTCTTGGTACTATTTCCTGTGCAACTGGGTTTCTGTTCAGAAAGTCCTTGCCTACACCTGTGACTTCAAGAGTTTTACCTATTCTGTATTCCAACAGGTTGTGTTTCTGTTTTAACATTTAGTTCTTTGATCCATTTTGCTTTTAGTTTAGTACATGGTGAGATGTGTGGATCTAGACTCAGTCTTCTCCAGCACCATTTATTAAAGAGCTGTCTTTCTTCTAGTGTATGTTTTTGGCCCTTATGTCAAAGGTCAGATAGTAGAGTGTGTGTGGGGTTGTTTCTGTGTCCTCTATTCTGTTCCCATTGATCCTCCTGTCTGTTTTTGTGTCAGTACCATGCAGTTTTTATCACTGCAGCTTTGTAATATAACTTCAAATCCGGTATTGTGATGGCTCCTGCTTTACTCTTATTACCCAAGATTGCTTTTGCTATTCTGAGTCTCTTCTGGTTCCATGTGAATTCGAGAGCTGTTTTCTCTAGTTCTGTGAGGGATGTTGTTGGTAGTTTGATTGGAATTGCATTAAATCTGTATATCAGTTTTGGAAGTGTGGCCATTTTGACTGTTGGTTCTGCCTGTCTGGGAACTGGGGACATCTTTCCATTTTCTGATGTCCTTTTCTATGTCCTTTTTTAGAGTACCGTACTGGTTTTCATTGTAGAGGTCTTTTACTTTCTTGCTTAGGTTAATTCCTAAGTATTTAATTTTTCTTGGTGCTATTGTGAATGGTATATATATTTTTTTTTACTTAATTTCTTTCTCAGTGGAGAAACATTGTTGCTTTCTTATCCTGCTACATTTCTGAATTTGGTTATAATTCTAGGAGTCTTGTGGAATTTTTTTTGTGTCTTCTATGTAGAGGATCATGCCATCTGCAAATGATAATTTGACTTCTTCTGTTCATATATGTACATCTGTTTTATTTTCTTGCCTAATTGTTTTTATTAATGTTTGGAGCACCGTGTTAAACAGGAGTGGTGACAGTGGGCATCCTTGTCTTGTTCTTGATTTTAGAGAGAAAACTTTCAGTTTAGGAAATAACTTTTTGATACGAAGTTAACTTTAAGGAAAGAGAGACTAAAGGTGATTAACTTGATCTTTAGAAAAGTAGAAGAGGAACTGTTGCTAGGGTGTAGCTTGGTGGTATAGCACTTGGTTAGTGTGCACGAAGCCCTGGATTCAATCCTTAACACCACAGACAACAACAAAAGGGATCTGGGCACTGAACAGAAGGGACATTGAGTATATCCTTTCAGGACTCTTAGTTATTTGAGTCATAGGAAAAAGGCCTTGAATAAGAATTTTAAAACTTTATAACCAAAATCTGTATAGTTGCTTTTGAAGCAGTGCTGATTTATACTTTTACACACACATTCATCTATTCCTGTAACAAATATTTGGGTTCCTACTCTGTGCCAGTCACTTTATTGGATGCCTGAGATAACACCTGTGAACAAAGATGGGGTTCCAGATGGGGAGGACAGTAGTTTTATCTCCTAATTTTATATGAAGTAGATAGGTTATATACATGAAAGCATTATTTAGGTGCTTGAAAACAGTTTTATGATGTAGGGACCTAAAAGATGGTCTATGCTGACCTTCCTGGGGCTGAACTGTATTTTTACTTTATAAAAAAATAGATGTAACGTGTCTGAGAATGTCCTGCATTGATAGCGGATAAATAGCTGAGAAACATTGGCAATTTGGAAATTGCTTTTGAGGTAATTATTTTACTAGTAAAGCTTTTGCCTAACACTTTTTGATAGTTTGACATATAGTATATGTCGTAGTTAAGTGGAAAGCAAATTTGTATTTAAGCTTTGTATTAAAGAAAAAAATGATTATTATTAAGGTAACTGCCTTTTTGGCTTCTGTGAAAGTCAGATATTATTGAAAATTTTTTTAATGAAAAATTTAAAATTTACAGAAAAGTAAAGTTAAAAGAGGAAGTGCCCTAAAACTGTCATCTAGGTGTAACTACCAACACTTAAATATGTAACTGCCAACACTTTACTATTTGGCTTTATCACTTTTCTTGTCAGGTACTTTAAAGTAATTTAAGATTCATATATATTGTGGTTCTTCCACATTACTCTGTAAAAAGATGAACTTTTTTTTTTTAAGATAAACTTTTGAATAGTACTTAATAACCAAATTTTAGTCATGTTATTTGCTGTTTTACTTTTGTTTTTTCAATTTAAGCAGTCACTTACTGTACCTAAGAAAGGTAAAGATAACAAATAGACATGTTTTAATATTTTGTCCAATTTTCCACATTGTTCTTAAATACATTTTTACAAGTAGTTTGAGCTAGGAAAGTGAATATGGTGGTTATATTGCATTTGATTGTGTTTCTTTAGACACTTTTAATTTAGAGTAGTATTCATTTCCTTTATGCTGTTGACTTGCAGAAACAAAGTCATTTGTCTCGTAGAGTGTCCCATCTTCTCCTTGCTCTTCAGCTTTAGGCTAGAGCAGATTTTAGGGCCAGGCGTGGTGGTACACGCCTGTAATTCCAGCACTCAGGGAGGCTGAGGCAGAAGGATTGCCATGAATTTGAGGCCAGCCTAGGCAGTATAAGTGAGTTTGAGGCCAGCCTGCACTACATAGCAAGACCCTGTCTGCAAAAAAAAAAAAAAAAAAAAAAAAAAGCACGTTTTAGTCTTTATTCATTGCGTTGGTGTTAGGAATGGTTTACATGACTGATTTAAAATTGTTTTGGCGATAACTAATTTCTTAAGGGAAAATTGTGAGGGCAGTGGTTCCTAGGCTAATGATGCTTAAGAATGCTTGAAGTGCTAGGAGAAATAAATGTTACCTTAATGGCTTGCTTTTTATACTTTAGAGTCAAGTCTGTGTTTCTCAGTAAATGTTACTGTGCAATCAGTGGGTGGCACTGTTTCATCTGGTTTAGAAATAGAAAATGCAAGTATTTGAGGTTTTCATTAACCAGTGCCTGAATAAAACACTATTTTATTAAATAGTATTTGTATATTGTCTCACTGAATATTCCCCCCTCCACATTCTTTAGAAGAAAATGTAGAAAACATATTTTTGTTCTTCCTACTTGCTTGCTTCATTACTTTGTCTTTCCGATTGACTTTTTTTTCCTTTGTTTTGGGGGTGAGTGGGAAGGGTTTTATGTTTAGTATGTGTTATGGCTCGTATCTAGGTGACCCCTCCAAAGCCTCATGTGGGCATAGGTGGGGCTTTTTGGAGGTGACCGGACCTAGGGTGTGTGATGCTGAGATTAGTGGTTCGATGCTAGGATTTAGGGTGCCCCATCCTGGGTGTAAGTGCCCTTAGGGAGAGTAGCATAGTTAGAATATAAGGGACAGAAAGAGGGCTGCTGTGGTCACTTGCTGCTTTTTCTGCCTTCTGCCTGCCACGAACTATTTCTCCTCTGCAGTGCCCCTCTGCCGTGCCACCCTGCCTTGGAGCCAGCTGATTATGGACTGAAACCGCTGTAAACTATGAGCCAAAATACCCTTTTCCTCCTTTAACTTTGAGTCTTGGGTATTTTGTCTCACCAATGAGAAAAGTAACTGAGACAGTATGTATACTATAATTCGCGTTATGTGTAAAAGGTGGTAGAATTCTGTAAAGTGGTGGTCTTCTGATACCAGAAGTAGTGCCTAGAAAAGTTACAGTGATTAGAATAATTTTGTCCTTTTGCTCCATTATAAAATACTTTTTTTTTTTTTTTTTAATGTGTGTACCGGGGGTCGAACTCAGGACCTCACGCTTGCCAGGCAGGCGCTTATGCCGCTGAGCTATCTTACTGGCCCTCCATTATAAAATACTTTTGAAGTAAATCTTACATGATTCACAATGTTATGCTAGTGATATAGTGTGGCAGATTCTCCCTAAAATTTTCTAGGTCCCATTTGTTTTTCAGCTTGACTTTAATCTTAGTTTTGATTGAGGAGCTAGGAAATGGTTACCATCACCATCTTTTTTTTTTTTTTTTTTTTTTTTCCCTCATTGAGTTTGGCATGGAAGGTATTAAGAATTGTATAAAAGGTTCTAGGGTTTTTATGATTAGTGAATGTGATTAGTTCCAAATTACATATATATGTGATTTACATGTACAGTAGTATATATGTACACATACATATTTGTGTACACATTTCTCCTATATATCGGAGAAAAATATTTAATTTCTATTGGCTATACCTTGTATAGGTACTGTATGCAGACAGTAGAACAAAAGGACATATTTTTCTGTCAAATGAACTTTTTAGAGGAGTCTAATTAAGGTAACTCATTAAATTAATAATTATTGCAGCATTGACCTGGATAAACGTGTGATATATTTCTGTCTTAGTTACTTTCTTGTCTTAGACACAATAAGTGACACCCACAACTTAAAGGAGAAGAAGTTTATTTAGCTCACAGTTTGTGGAGGTTTCAGTCCATAGTCAGCTGGCTCCAAGGCAGGGGGCATGGCAGAGGGCCGTGGCACGGGAGGATTGCTCGTGGCATGGCAGATAGGAAGCAGAGAGAGAGAGAGATCAAGGGAGGAGGGAGGGAGATAGACCTTTCCAGGCCACGCCCCCGGTGACCTACTTGCTCCCACCATTCTTCGCCTCCCAAATCACATTTAGCTATAACACATCAGTGGACTAATCTACTAATAAGTATCATGCCCAGAGAGTTGAATCACCTCAAAGCACCACCTACAAGCGCATGAGGCCTTTGGGGGACATCTAGATATAAACAGTAGCAATTTCCCTTTTTTTTGTAGTCATGAAAATTTTATCACAATTCAATTATTATATAACCAGATTTATTATGTTAATATTGAGCTATGGAATAATATTTTCTTTTTTCTTCTTTTTTTTTTTTTTTTTGTGGGTACCAGGGGTCGACCTCAGGACCTCGTGCGCCAGTAGGCACCCGTGCCGCTGAGCAATATCACCTGCCCTTTTTTCCTATGTGGGTACTGGGAGTCGAACTCAGGACCTCGCGCTTGCTAGGCAGGCGCTTATGCTGCTGAGCCATCTCACTGGCCCAATATTTTCTTACTGATAGTTTGTATTTTGATATCAGATTTCAACAGTTAATTATGCAAATAATGATTATTTTTTATTTATACTATGTAATTGCTATTTAATATAGTAAGAGTATTATTAGGGTAGTAATGCAAGTTCTGAATCTGAGCCCCTTTCCTGTGTTAAAGTGGTAATTATACAGTTATGCTCTTTGCTCTTAGGGAAGTTACTCAACCTTTTTTTGACCTCAGTTTTCTGTTTTCTTTTTTTTTTAGTATGTGTTTGTGATACATAGTGATTACTTTCATCGTGGAGTTTGGTACATATCACATCTTAATCATTTTTATTCCCCTCCACTTGCTACGTGTGCTCTTTTGTCTCCCTCCATCCCCAGATCCTCTTCCCTTTCTACATTCTACTTCCCTATTTTTTAACATGACTAATTATTTTGGTCTTTAGATTATTTACATTTTGCATCTCATATTAGAGACACTGTGTGATATTTAACCTTTTGTGACTGACTTATTTCACTTAGCTTTTTGGTTTCAAGATCCATCCATTTTCCTACCAATGACTCAAATTTATTTTCTTTGTATGTGTGCATACATTTTCTTTATCCATTCATCTGTTGATGGGCATATAGCCTGTTTCCATGTTTTAGTTATTGTGAGTTGTACTGCTATAAACAGGGAAATGCATGTATCACTGTAAGATGATTTTAGCTCTTTGGGACAGTACCCAGGAGAGGTATAGCTGGGTCAAATAGAATTTCTATTTTTAGTTCTTTGAGAAATCTCCTTTCTGATTTTCAGAGTGGTTGTACTAGTTTATATTCCCATCAACAATGTGTAAAGGTTGCTTTTTCCCCAGAACCTTGCCAGCATTCATTGTTTTTGAGTCCTTGATAATGGCCATTCTTAGTAGAGTAAGGTGAAATTTTAGTGTTGGTTTGATTTGCTTTCTTGATGCCTTGGTTTTCTTAATTTAAAAGGGGAATAATAATATCTATTTTTTTAGATTATAATGATTAAATTAATTGTTACAGGTAAAGCACTAAGTGTCTAGTATAGAGTAGGATTCAGTAAATGTCTGCTATTATTCTGTTGTTAATATTATTATGCATGGCATTACTTAAATACTTAAATACATTACTTAAATACTGTTTATATGCAGTATTGGGGATCAAATACTTTTATTTTGTTTTAATTTAATTTAATTTAATTTTTGTTTGGTGCTGGGAGTCAACCTCAGTCCTTAAGCATGCTGAGAAATCACTCTACCACTTAGCTGTACTCTCAACATGACAGTGCTTTTTAAAAGAATTCAAATGATTTCTTATAACACTCTCCCCAAAATTTCTATATAAATGCCATTCTTTTGAAAAGTTTAATAAAATGTATATGTAGAAGTTAATATTAAATAGGTGGTTTTAAGGAGCAGATACAAAGAGGGGCTATAAATAATTCAATTTGTCATTTTGTTGTAAGCAGGAGACTAGTTCAGGGTATATATTTTTGCCCTTGAAATTTGCTTATGAAATCCTTTGGATTTATTTATTATATAAAGACAAGTATAAATTTTATACTTATGTATAAAATTGATCTAAAAATTATACACAGCACTATACATTTCATTGTTTTTGGTTGAAATATTTGCAACAGTAATAAACTTTAGTTTGAAATGTAACTTTTTATAGAATTCACACCCTGTTTTTACCTCTAAATCTGTTTCTTTCTTTTTTTTTTTTTTTTTTTTGTGGGTACCGGGGGGTTGACCTCAGGACCTCGTGCGCCAGCAGGCGCCTGTGCTGCAGAGCGATATCACCGGCCCTTTTCTCGTGTGTGGGTTCCGGGAGTCGAACTTGGGCCCTCGCACTTGCCAGGCAGGCGCTTATGACGCTGAGCCATCTCACCGGCCCTCTAAATCTGTTTCTAGTCTTTCACTTTCTTTGGCTGACAATATTTTTGGGAAATAAGAAGCTACAGATGTGAATGAAAAATATGGTGAATGTTTAAATTAAAAAAATATTTACTACAGTAAAAGGCACATTGCCATTAATCCTCCTCACAGTGCTCTCCTTTGCTTAGAACACACTTAACCTATAAGTTTTGTACTTTCTGAAGGGGTTCTGGAAGTCTTCTTTCATATGTCTCTAGTTGCGCTGTAGTGGCTGCCTCAATGTGCTATATTGATCCAAGAAATTAACTTTTCATTTTGACTTTAGGGAAGTGCCAGAAGTTAAATGAAACTATATCCAATGAATAAAGTGGAGGAGGACACGTCATAATGCTTTTACAAGCCTACCTTTCCACTGGGTCGCACTCATCAGCAGCATTCATCATACTTTTGATCACACTTCATAAGTGTGATCTCATAAGTGAAGACCACTTCCAGAACTGCTTTAGAAAGTGGCAAGAATATTATGAAAAGTGTGTTTGTAGCAAGGGGTAGTATTTTGAGTAGGATTAATGGTAATGTATCTTTCATTGTAATAAAATTTTTAAAATTTAAATATTCACCATGTGTTTAATCACCCCTTATATTAGACAGTGTTATGGCTTGTGTTTAGATGTCCCCCTAAAGCCTCATGTAGTCACAGGTGGGGCTTTTTCAAAGGTGGCTGGATGTAGAGTGGGTGACACTGGGATTGGTTCATGGTACAATGCTAGGCTCAAAGGCACTAGGATTAAGGGTGTGAGTGCCACCTGCCCTAAGTAGTCTGGATAAGATATAAGGGATAGAAAGAGCTGTGGTTGGAGCTCCAGTGGCACAATTGGTTACCACATGGTACTTATATAGAAAGAGCTGTAGTTGCCCTTGTTACTTTTCCTGTCTTCTGCTGTCACAAACTGTTTCTCCTCTGCAATGTCCCTCTGCCAAGCCAAACATGCCTTGGAGCCAGCCAGTTATGGATTGAAACTCCTACAAACTGTGAGCTAAATAAACCTTTCCTCCTTTAACTTTAGGTGTTGGGTATTTTGTCTCAGCAATGAGAGAAAAGTATCTAAGACAGAATTTGGTACCAGAAAAGTGGGGTCATTGCTATGACTATGCCTGACCATGTGGCTCAAGAGTGTTTGGAATTGGCTTGTGGGAAGGGGAAGAGTTAGGAAGGGTTTGGAGATGTTGCCTGAAAAAGTATATTTGGAACACCTTAGGCTGTACCTGATGGTACAGTGTCTGGTCAGAGCTCAGAAGACCAGAAGGCTGATAGAAACACTGGTGGTAAAGACCAGGCTCAGGAGGTCTCTGCTGGGAAGGGGACTCTATTGGCCATTAGACTCCAGATGATGTGTGTTATGCCTTGGCAGAAAGTTTGTCTGCATTTTGCTTATGTCCAAAGACTTTGCCTGAGACTGAGATTAAGGGCAGCAGACTAATCTGACAGAAGAAATTTCAAGGCAGTCTAATGTTGAGGTGATGGTATGGCTACTGTTGGGGGGCTTTTAGCTAGATTTATGTTGAGAATCAAGAGTAAAGAGCCTAGCAGAATGATTTAAAATGTTGTGAGTTTGGCTAGGAAGGAAGCTCTGTAAAGCTGTGGACTGCAAAGATAGAGCAGAGGAGATCTTGATTGGTGAGAAGGAACAGAAGAATAGAAAAGATGGCCTGAGGGCATCATGAGAAGCAGCAGGGCTCTACCCTTTACATCCTCAAAATTGCAAAAGTGACTTTGTTTTGAGAAGAAAGCCACAGAGCACCATGTTCCAGGATGGTGGCGGCCTAGGGAATTTGTTCCTCGGAATTGGATTCAGCGTGCCTAGTGATCCAGGTACTCAACTCCTACACCCAAGAGAGGGGGAAGCCTGGCTACTGCTCCAGCTGGCAGCAGACCTTGGCATCATCCATGTGGTGCTGGTTTTATAGGTGCATGCAGAATGGAAGAGTTGTGGGATCAGGAAAGCTTCCACCCAGATTTCAGAAGAAGGGCTTGGGAGGCCTGAGGGGGCAGTGTGTGAAGCTGTGAGTATGAAGCCAGAGGTGCAGTGGAGACCCCAGTGGAGAAGCCTGGAATGTAGATTGTCTGAGGAAAACTTTAAGGAGGGAGCAGAGCCAGCTCCAGAGAGAAGCTACGAGATCTACAACCACTGTAAGTGCCGTAGGGGCAGAGCTGCCCAAGCCCTTTGGAGCTCACATCTTGCCACAGATTGCCTTGGATGCTGCATATGGAACTATAGGACTTAATGTTTGCCCTGCTGGATTTTGGACTTGCTTTGGTCCCATTCCTTTGTATCCCCATTTGAAGCTTTTGGAATGGAAATGTCTATTTTGTGCCATTGAATGTTGGATGTGTTTAACTTTTTTTTCATTTGTACAGGGGCTCACAGCTAAGAGTTTGCCCTAAATCTCAGAGGAGACTTTGGACTTGAACTTTTCAGCAGTGCTGCAACTGTTAGAACTTTGACAATGCTTAGAGATGGACTGAATGCCTTTTGCATAAAGGGACGTGCATGAGTCTTTGGGGGGCCAAGCGCAGAATGTTATGATTTGTGTCTAGGTGTACCCCCAAAACCTCATGCAATTTTAGATGGGACTTTTTCAGAGGTAGCTGAATCTAGAGTTTGGGATTGATTCATGGTTCAATGCTAGGATTAAGGGTGCTGGGATTAAGGGTAGGTGATTGCTGGATCAGTCCACTGATTGGATTGGTACTGCCTTAATCCCGGTAGACTGGATACAGTATAAGGGACAGAAAGAGGCTTGTCTTTCTTTTCCCTTGCTTGCTTTTGCTATCTTCTGCTGCCATGAACTTTTGCCCTCTGCAATGTGCCACCCTGCCTTGGAGCCAGCTGATTATGGACTCAAATCTCTACAAACTGTGAGCTAAATAAAACCTTTCCTCCTTTAACTTTGGATGTCAGATGTTTTGTTTCAGCAAGGAGAAAAGTAAGACAGAGGGAGAATAAAAGTAGAAAAATATCAGACTGAAATGCAGACATTAGGATAAGTATTGTTTCAAGAAACTAGTACTTAAAGAGTGCGTGTGTGCGTGTGTTCAGAGCAACAGAAGGTGTAGAGCAGTGATGGTGAACCTTGTAGAAACTAAGTGCCATGGGAAAGCTGGGATGAGTTTCGGCTTGGGAAGTTATCACCTGGCACTGCTACTCCTTTCTCCTTATGTGCACTGTTATCCAATGCTGTACTGGTTGGGGTGATGGTGAGGCAACTTGACTCGCGTGCCTACAATAGAGGGCTCTGTGTTCCTGCTGCGGCCTGCATGCCATAGGTTCGCCACCACTGGTGTATAGAGTATGCTTATTACTCTGCTCTGTGGCTAAAAATATATGAAGCATTGCCATAAATACTATGATTTATTTTAAATCTCACTCAAAATGTACGCTAAATTGTAAAATAAAAATGTATTACTTTGTAGTTCTAGCTTATTACTTAAATCTGTAACATGTTTTGAATAATTTTGTTGTTATGTCTTTGCAGCTAGCTTCTGGAATTTATACTTTTGCCTGTTCTCTGTGGAATCACCACACAGACACATTCCTGCAACAGGTTTCTTCTGGCAATGAAGTTGCCATTCTTAGTTCACTAGAACGAACTCTATTGTCATTAAAAGGTACTGTTAAACTTGATGTATTTATTTTTGAAATGGTGTGTCTCGGAATAGTTATCTTCTGTATGGATTTTGTGTTCCTGATTGCACTAGGAAAATAAAGGATTAATTTCTCCCTGAGGGTTTTGGGCTTACCGGTTGCTTTTCTTTCATGAGAATTGCTCTTCCTCTACTCTAACTTAGGAAAGCACAAATAGTCAGTTGAAGTGGAGATGTTGTGTTCATATTACTATGGCCTTCTTTCTCTCAATATATTCCTTTTGCATACCTCCATTGACTAGGCAATGAAGGGAGAAAGAAATGATCTTCCTGGTAGTGTGGACCAAGGTCTTATTGTGAGGAAGAGCATATCCAGAACAAAGAACTCAAGTTGAACCTTATTTTCTTTTATTATGAAATAGTAACTTCTGAGTTATATGTAATTGGTGATTTCATACTAAAAGATGGTCACATTATAAACCTAATTTTAGTACATTGTTTTTAGACTTAATGCATGTATACTATCTAAAGGGTGATTCTTTAGTAATGTAGATATTATTATTTATTTAATAAAGTTACTTTAAATTTTGTCTTATGCTGTCATCATATATATATGTTATACTATTGAGTCCTTTTTTTTTTTTTTTTTTTTTTGAGACAGGGTCTCGCTATGCAGTTCAGGCTGGCCTTGAACTCACTATGTAGCCCAGGCTGGCCTCGAACTCATGGCAATCCTCCTGCCTCAGCTTCCTGAGTGCTGGGATTACAAGCGTGGACCACTATGCCCAGCTTGAGTTCTTTAATAATTCTGTAAAGTAGGATTTACTAACCGCATTTTTGGTAGAGGAAGTGAGATCTGGAAAAGTTGCTCAAAGTAATACAGCTACAGACAATGGAATAAGGATTTGCTTATATTTGTGTGTGGTGCTAGGGGTCAAACCCAGGGCCTTATGCACACTGGATAAGCACTGTGTTGCCTCAGCCCTGGAGCAAAGGTTGAACCTAGCTTTGACTTCAAATCTTTTATCCTACTTATGAATGTATACTAGTTTGTCAGAATTATTCTTAAGATGGGATGCCTACAATTGAGCACTATAGTCTATTCCAAGTTTGGCAGTAGAATTTAATTTTTATATTCTTTTTGGGAGATATTGTATGTATTTCCATTAATGTAGTCTAAAACTGAATGAAGTATTTTAGTCATATCTTAAAATTTATAGAATAGAGATATAATTTTTTAATTCAGTTATTATAGGTAGAAAGCAGTAACAATTATGTAAATTAAACTGAATTTTGCCATGTAGTATGATAAATGATAACAGCACTGCTTTTGTGGGTCAGAAGAACTAGGCTCTTGTTCCGTCTTTCCCACTACCTAACAATCAAATGCCCAGGGGTTACCTTTATTTATCTATTTAAATGAGAGGATTAAGATAGATTAATCTTCAACTTGACTACATTTTGTGATTCAGAATTCTTATTATAATTGTAATTTTTGTAGCTTAAAATTCGAAGTAATAAGATTCAAGTAAACCTTGCCTTTACTTTTCAGTGCTGCGTAAACTAACTGTTAATGGATTTGTGGAACCTCATAAGAATATGGAGGTGATGGTAAGTAATAGAAGTAATTTATTCTTTGTGACTTTGGGACAGTGTTTAGTATTTTCTTGAATGTTTACTCTTTTTTATCTGGCATTCATTTAAAACAGTTTTTACTAAGTAACCATCCAGCTTTTTACCATTCTGTTTATGTTATAGTGAAATTTAGAATTCTGGTTTGTTTTCACTACATCAAAGTGGGTGTTGTATAAAGGAGAGAAAATAGGCCCAGTATATTTTTCAAGCTACCGTACAACACTGACAGTGTTAATTTAAATTAAAACAACTCCTATTAGTTTGTAATAGTTGCTTATATCCTTGGTATTTTCATTTACTTATTTTTAAGTATTTAAAAATGAATTTTTCTTCTAATCATAACATTAATACATACACTTTGTGCAGTTTGAAAAATAAATGTAAGGGCTGGAAGAAAAATATAAGGCCTGGGGATATAGCTCAGTGGTAGGGTGCTTACCTATCCTGTCTGATCCCCAACACTGCAATAAAGAAAAAAATATATATAGGGAAAAAAACCCTATTTTTAAGTCCAAAAGAAATTGTGATGTTTAATTGTTGTTGGTATATAACCATATACATTCTTCAACCATAGACATTCTCCGAATTACATAGCTGCATTTTTTTCCTGCCTAAGTGAAATGGGACTTATATGAAGATGCATATGGTTTTTGCAGTGAGCTTTGCTCAGCTAAAATGTTGCTTTCTGTGGATTTCCTTAGGGGCTACATAGGAATCGAGGTAAAAATGCATGTAGTTTGGTTTTTGGGCTTTTTCAAAGGGAAAGTGTCTTGCTGTGTTGCTCAGGCTGGGCAAGAACTTGTGATCCTCCTGCCTCAGCTTCCTTGAGGGCTGGGATTATTAGGCGTGTATAACCACTGGGTCGCCTCCAAAAAAAAATTTTTTTTTAAATATATTTTATATATTGGTAAGACATTCACTTAAGCAGTGGTTTTACTGTTAAAAGTTTAAAACTCAGTAAATATGTATTAGCATAGTGTGATAGGCATTTTGTTTTTTTAAAAGTTCACATGCTTATTATTTATTTATTTTTGGTGGGTACCGGGGGTCGAACTCAGGACCTTGCACGCCAGGAGGCACCTGTGCCGCTGAGTGATGTCTCCTGCCCTTTTTTCATATGTGGGTTCTGGGAGTCGAACTCAGGCCCTCGCGCTTCCCATGCAGGCGCTTATGCCACTGAGCTATCTCACCAGCCCCACATGCTTATTTTTTAAAAAGGAAGAAAAAAGAAACAAGTCATTTATAGTTTCACTATCCAGAGACACTTCTAAATTTATAGGTATTCTTTAAAACATCTTGCATGTATTCTTCTAGGTACTTTCTTACTCAACTTTATATTAATGGGACTATATTAATATTCACATGCTGCTGCTTTACCTACTTTAAAATTTTTTTTAAGAAGCTCAATATATTATGAATAGATCACCAATGTCATTCATATTGTTATTTTTCATATTTTTTAATACCTGTAGGATTACTGTCAGTGTATGAATGAATGTTTCTAGAAAAGTATGTTTCTAAAAATGTTTCTGAAAAGTTAATGTAAGATTCTAATCCTTTACTAGCCTAATCATCTATAGATGGACTTTCAGGTTGTTTTCAGTTTTTAACTCAAAGATACTAGAATGAACATTTGCATACCTGTGTCATGTACTGTTAAAATTATAACTGAATACTTTGGTAAAAATGGAAATGTTGGGTTGAAGTATATGTATATGTATAATATTAAGCCATAATATCCAAATTGCTGGAAGATGCATCAACCTCAGTTTTAAACACTGATACATTTTTGTTTCTGTATTGCCAAAAAAGCTTTTCTAGAAATCAGCTTGACAGTTTCCTTAGTAGTAATGTAAATTCTTTTGAAGACAGGATTTATTCTACTTGCTGTTCATTCCAGAGCTTGGAACGATCTTTTCATTATAATCAATGCTCAGTAGTTACTTGTTGAATGGATGCATGTGTGGTGAGTGAAAGCAGTGTGTCAGGAGTTTCAGGAATTGTATGTGGTATTATTGAACATCATAAACTAGTATTATTTGAAGCAGTGATTATGTTTGTCTTTTTTTTTCTTCAGAGAAAACCAATTGATTTATATTTCTCTGAAGTAGAATAGTGGTTTTTGGTGGATATTATCAATCAACATTTGGTTTGTTTATTTTTATTTTTTGAGACAGGGTCCCACTATGCAGTTCAGGCTGGCCTGATGTAGCCCAGGTTGGCCTTGAACTCAGCAGTCCTATGCCTCAGCCTCCTGAGTGCTGGGATTGCAGACATATGCTCAATCAGAATTTTGTGAACTTTTGGCTTTCTCTTGACTTTGCTGTCTCAAATTTTGTATCAAACTTTACTCAGCTATATATAAAGCCTTACTGTAACATTGAAGACACATTGACTATTTGGAAAAAGAGTAAGACTTTAACAAATTAAGGATAGTTTTTCAAATATAAAAAATTTTAAAATAACATAGAACTTACGCTACAGAGAAAATATTGTAAAATTCTGGGCTCAGGAGGCAGGCTTATTTGAAATTGAGTCTTAAATTGGCCTTTTTTTAATAGTGTAGTTTTGGGTTATTTACTTATTCTCCTTGATACTCAGTTTCCTTTTTGGTAATTTGGAGATGAAATAATCATACCTACCTCACTGGATGTTGTGATGATGAAGGGAGATAATGATTTTCGTAATGAGCTTGGCAAATAAAGTGCTCTGTAAATTACAATTTAATGGTTACTTTAATTTGAGTTTTTGTTCCACTGTGTAACATTAGTTAAATTACTTAGGATCAGTCAGCTCTCTGTAATTCTGTACAGCTGATTCTTTTCACGAGCTTGCTAAAATTGGTGGCCTTTGTGATTTTCTAATTTTTTGAGAGCACTGGCTGATAGAGTGATTTTATTTAAAAAAATAGAATAAAATTTCATCTGTCTGGTAGTTACTGTATGGGACTGTTGTACCCTTTTATAAATTTCGGAATATATATGGGATCTTAGTGATCTCAGTGTTTTCCTATATTACAAGTTTTTGCTCTTTCATCGTTCTATAAATTATTATATTGTTAATCTTCATTATTTGTCAGTTATTCTCAACTGTATCTGTAAAGACAATATGAAAATGGGAGAGTGATGAAATTGCCAAAAGCATGATGTAGTAGTGAAATTAATTGTCCTGCACTTTTCTTCTTATGTTGCCCATTGTATTTTATTAGGTTTCAAGAAGGTATAGCAGAAGACTAGAAACACTGTCCTTTTCTCTACTTGAATTTAACACAGTTGAGAATGCGGGATTTTTCATTTCTAGTCTGAAATGGCCAAGAATAGAAAGAAAATTGACAGAGGAAGACGATTCCTAACTTTTAGGTGAATCAGAGGATACATGCTCTTGAGACTGAGTAGCACTTCAGACTCTAATGATGGTGGTGACTTTGATTGTCTAAGTAGAACCTTAGACTTTTAAGTCTTCAGATGATGATATTCTACTTCAGTTCCTCAAACTGAAGAATTGATGAATTAACTATATTTCTCAGGGCAAAGAGGAAATATGACATTCTAGAGTTAATCATTCCTTGGGAAAGTCTTCATCATCTAGGACTTTGTGATAAACCTACATGATCCCATTTGCTAACAGGGCATGTGACATTTTTAAATTTATGGATACAAAGATGTCTGCTTTGTTTAAATTATTATTAATTTTCTTCACTATCATTTTGTATTTACTTCTGTAAATTATTCATAACATGTCTTTTAAAATATATAATAAAAAATAATGGTCCATTAGACTAGCTGGTACTTGGCATTGCTTGTCTTTTCTCTTAGGACTAATCTCTGTTAACCACTTAACAGTTTACCCCTGAGTGCTTTTGTTTACATACTGCTATCCCGAGCTTCACTCAGGCAGGTGTCGTTTCAACCAGTTGATTCATGTTTGCAGAAGATACAGTCATATGTCTGTTCATTTGTTTTATTTGTTTATTGTTGACTATTTTTGCATACTTTTTTATTTAGAGTGTTGTATTCACCTTTGATGTTCGTTTCTAGTGAAATCTAATAAGTTATGGTTATTTTCTTTTACTGATTTGTGTTTGTTTGTGAAAAATAACCTATAATTTTGTGCTGTAGTCTGTAAAACTCTTATAAAGTACATTAGAATAATTTTTATACTTCTCCAGAACTCGGTGATATTCTTTTACAATACAAAACAGACACATTTGAGACACTGAGATGGAGTAGGAAGGAAGTGCCAAAAGATCTGCAAAAGAAAAACTGAAAAAGGGAGAAATGTTAGTATATCAGAGAGGAAACGTGTGTTTTATGAAATGGAATGACAAAAAAGACGTCACCTTATTGTCAACTATTCATAATACAGATATGATAGAACTTGAAAGAAATGAAACTAAAAAAATTACAATAGTGGTCAATGATTATAATAATTCTAAAGGTGGTGTTGACAGGGTTGACTAACATCTAACAAGGTATCTTGTAATCAAAAAGTGAGGGGAAGATATTATTATAAAATATTTATGCACCTTCTGGACCAAACAATATGGAACTCATTTGTGATTTATTCAAAACAAGTGATTAAGTTAATTAATAATTTAGATTACATCTAATAGACCAAATACTTGAAAAATATGGGCTAGGAAAACACCAACCAGGACATCCATCGTTGATGTCTTCATCATGTTTAGTGGCAGTTTCATCACCCACAGGAAGAAAGGAAAGACTTAACATAACAGTGCGAAGTGTGTTTTTCAAAGAAAGACAAATGTAAAAAGAATTCAGAAAGAGACCAGATAGTACTGTCCAGATTATAACATTGCATTGTGTGTTGAATGTTTTAAGATGTACCATACACAGAAAAATTATTGAATAAATTTCATAAAATTCTTTTTTTATATTTTCGGTTATATTATCTTATAAAAATTAACAAAAAATATGCCAAGTTTTGGTCGTCCTGTATTTTAATAATTGGACTGGTAAGTGGTTAACAGTTGAAGTTAAAAACCTTTGGTTTACATGATTGGTACCATTTATTCATTTATTGAGTACTTATTGTGAAATGCTATTCATGTATTCTGGGATAGAGCAATAAACAAAAATTTTTGACTCTGAAGGAGCCAAGTAATAGACAAAATAGGTCAATGGATACTATAAGGTCTGTGAAGAAAAATTTAGCATATCAAGGCATGTAGAGCATTTACTGAAACAAAATGCTTAATGAAAAATTATAACTTTTGAAAAGTGATTTGGGTAACTGAAATATATTGCAGACATAAATTACTACAGTTATTTTCTTGTAGACTTGTTTATAATAATGAATTTCTTATACTACCTAATTTTAGCTTATTATTCTTCAGCTTTTTGTTAAAATGATGGGCTAGTTTTTAGTTTTCCTAAAAAAAAAAAAAATAAGGTACATACTTAGAGTAAATTGAGACACTTTAAAATGTATTCTTTTCTAGGGTTTTTTGCATGGAATATTTGAACGTCTAAAACAGTTTCTGGAATGTAGTAAGTACTTCTAATGCAGTAGTTTTTAATTGTAGAATTCTTATTCATTATAACTTACTCTTTTTTCATTAATAGCTAAGATTAATGAAGGATTAGTAAGTGTTCATACATTAATCTTTACTCATTAATAGCTTCCACATACAAATCTGGAGAAAGCGTTTTGTCTGAGTGACCTGTTTATTGAAACAATCTGAATGAGCTCTTAGATCTTGTTAACCTGTGTCTGACTAGAATTAGTATCTTGTATCTTTGAAATTAACTGGGAACACTTTGAAATTAAACTGGAAGCTTAGGTTTGAATTTATGTACATATCTTATGTTAAGTATAGAGAAAACCTTTTATAAAAATCCTATTTTGTGTCCATTCCTTCTTTTAATTTCTCCTGTTACCTTTTCCAGATGGATATCCATGGTAGTCATATATTTAGCAAATATTAAGTGTATACTATATGCCAGATGCTGTTTAGACTTCATGTAGAGCCTATTTCTTTTAATACATTTTTTGTATCACTTTGATATACATTTTTTTGAACGATACCTTTATTTTATAAATCTCTTATTCATTAATTCCTACTGTCTTAGGTTTAGGAATCTTTGTAATCCTTTGCCCTACACAGAATTTACCATTTATGTTTTTATTTTCCTGGTGGTCTGTTTATGAGTCTCTTCCCTTCCATGTGATTGTAAACACCTTTGCTCAGGATGCACACATGCACTCATACACTGTGGGGGGGGTGTGTGTGTTTCTGTGTGTCTTTCAGTCTGTCTATCTGTGTATTTGGCGACCGTCTACCCTGAGAAAGTATCTCAGTCTACTTACTTTTAGGGGTGTTGATTGTTTTTTGTCAATCATTTTTAATTTAGTAGAAACATTGTTGATACTGTTGCCAGTCACTCCTTTGGGTACTGTGCATGCAAAGATGAATAAGATAGCTTGTATAATATAGACAGTTGGGAAAAAAGTAATTTTTTTCTGGATATTGCCATGATGGGTAGCAGAAGGAGGAAGTCAGAGTACAATGAGATAAATGACAAAATAATGTGAAGGAGTTGATGCACTGATGGACATTTATCTGAATGTACAAAATTACACAGGAGGAATTACCATTAGAAACTTGTCAGAAGATATAGGAAAAATGGTAATGAGTATGATACCTTGAGTGATTTATGTTGCTTGAGAAATACTTCACTATGATTGATTTAGTCTTTGAAAATATACTTCTTGATTTATTCTAAAATTGTTATCCTTTTATTTTAAGTGGGTTCAGTTCATATTTTAGGATTAATTTTGTACAGTGTGACACTCATGATTACTGTGTCTTTTATGAAATGCAAAGATAACTGGCAATATTGTTTTTGTAAAAATTTTGGTGAATTTTTAGACTACTGTACATTTGTACTAATGTTTGTAATGTATTTTTAACAGGTAGAAATATAGGTACAGATAATGTTTGTAGAGACAGACTGGAAAAAACCATCATTCTTTTTACGAAAGTGGTAAGTTTTCTTTTTATCTTAAGTACGTTTTCTTAAATATAACACACAAAGAAAAAACTTTTTTGGAAAGGAAAATATTTTGGTTGTCATGGATTTTCATTTTTAGTATAAGGAAACTTGTATTTGGACTATAGGAAAGCTAATAAGAATCATTTTTGTATCTTGAAACCTTAAAATGCATGTAATAATTAAATTTATAGACCATATATCATAGTGTGTAAGTCATCTTGAGGTAAAAGATCAGTTCTAAAAAAACATTAGAGAAGTTTATTCCTCTAAAGCTCATTATTCTTAGATCCATTGGAGAAAGCAGAGGTAAGAAAGATAACAGTTCAGTTGAATAGGTCAAATATAACAGGCACTATGATATGAGAAAGTCAGCATATTCAAAATGTGTATCAGATTAGCATTATCAGTATCACATATGTTCTTAGTAGAGTCATATGGGCCCCTGTGCTAGGCAATGCGAATACATTTTGGATAAAATTTTTTTTTTTTATAACTTACTACATTTTAGGTTTGGAGAATTGAGAGACGTGCAAAGAATTGAGTTATAAGAATTAGGAAGACTTGGCTGGTTTAGGAAGTACTTGAAGTAAAATAGTTGTTTAAAGACAGATGGGAATATCTAAGTCTGTAATGTACTTTCCTTTTTTTATTGAAGGTTCAATAGTAGGGTTGCAATATTTTGTTCCCTAGAGAGGAGAAAAGGAGCAGAAAGAAATGAGATGATTTTATTTTGGTGTTTAGGTGGCATTTACCTTAATTTCAGTTGTCTTCATTTCTTATGTTCCAAATAGTCTCTATAGCAAAAGCGCACTTAATTTTCCAAGACCCAATATAAAGTTGACTTAGATCCTGTAAGTTAACATAAAGCCAATTAGAGTGGGAAGACGAAGTTACTCAGTGAGGTTGGACAGTGTGTACCAGTGACACTTGGCTGCATCTTTGCTACCAGCAATTCCTGCTTAGTATGTCAATTATAGACATAAGATTTAGGAAGTGTTAGGTGGTCTGTTTTAGAAAATGCATCGATTGACAACCAGCTGGATTTTCAAGTTCTGTTAGTTTTTAAGGTAGTAATATGGATAGATGATATCTATAATTTATTCTTTTTAGGACAGGTTGACAATATCACTTATAAAATTTATATTTGTGATCTCTTAAGTCTTACTAAAACTTATAAATTGGAATACTTCAAACATGCCTCCAAGTAAAATTGATTCGCGTTGAGCTCCCGCTAGGTTATTACTCAGCTTCAGCAAATACCACTTTACGGTCATGGCCAATTAATGCAGTTTGATCTGTGCTCCCTCGACTCCCCGTTGGTTATTTTAAAGCAGGTCCCATATATTACATACTATTATCTGTAAATAAGTATCTCTAAGTGATAGTTCTTAAAAATGATCTTAATCATGGTTATCACATTTGAATGTAGTAATGACTTTTTGATGTCATTTAAATATCTAGTTAATTTTGAGGTTTTTCTGGTTGTCTTATAAATTTTTTATGGTTGACCGATTTGAATTGGGACTCAACTGGGGTCAGTTACCTTTCCATGTGGGTTTTTTTTTTTTTCCTGTCCTTACTGTTTAATTTTTGAGATAGCAGGTCATTTCATTTGTGTAGTGTTTTTCATGTTGTGAACTTGGCTGCTTATATCCCCATGGATATATTCCTTTGTCTGTATCCTGCCCCCCCATATTTCTTATAAATTTTAGTTAGATCTACACAGTGGTGGCGAACCTGCGGCACGTGTGCTGCAGCCAGCTGTTTGTTATCATTGAAAACTCCAAGAGGTTCACTGCCATGTATGTAGAATTTTGTACACATTTGGGCTTTTTATTTTGTTGTTTTTTGGGTAGAGATGACAAGAATACTTTATGTGGTGCTGTCTATTTATTTTGCGTCACATTGGGAGGCACACAGTATCTGGTAATCTCTATTTTCGTGGCTAAGATTGATGAGTGAGCTATCATAGTTCTTCAGCAGCCTTTTCCTCTAGATCCATTATTTGATTTGGGTTACAAAATGGTGGTATTGTGTTATCCCTTTTGCGTTTATTAGCAGGACTTCCTCTGTAAAGAAATCTCCCTCATCAGAAGTATTTGCTACTTCGAAATACAGCTCATACAGGGAAAGCAGGATTGTTATTTTTTTAATTCTTTCCCTTTATTATTTTTTAAAAGCCTGTCTTTAAATACTTACTGCTTTTCATATAATATTTATCAATTTTTATCAAATTAAGTATGAAGTGGGTCTGTTTCGGCCACTGTACTAGAAATAATAGAAAATTCTTGCTATGAGATATAATGTGAAAAAATCCACATTATAAGCTATGCTCTAAGAAGGGTTATCATACATATAAAACAAACTGCGTATCAGTATGCGTAATCTCCCCACCAGTGTTCAAAACTTGCTAAAGATTTATTAGTAGGGTTATAAGTGGAGTATGATTATATTCCAGTATGAATTTGGAGAAAATACATTTTAGTTTTTTTTCTTTACAGCTTTTGGATTTCTTGGATCAGCATCCCTTTTCATTTATTCCTCTAATTCAGAGATCGCTGGAATTTTCTGTAAGCTATGTTTTTACTGAAGTTGGAGAAGGCGTTACATTTGAACGATTCATTGTCCAATGCATGAATCTTATTAAGATGATTGTCAAAAATTATGCTTATAAGCCATCCAAAAATTTTGAAGGTAATACTCTGCTGTTAGATTTTTTTGTGTTCATTTATTTTAATGAAATATGAAGTAATTACTATTTTGATACAAAATTTTCTTGAAATTATTTTAGTATGAAACGTAAACTGCTGAGACATGAAATACAGGAGTATAGTCTTTAATATGTGAATATCAGCTTTTTAAAAAACCACACAGTACATGTAATAAACTCTTTTATAGCACAATAGAAGATCCATTGAAGTTAGGAGTAGGAATTATATGCACTAATAATCACTGCAGTTCATGTTTAGGCTATATTCATTTGAACAATTGAAAGTTTTCTCTAACTTATAGAAAGTGAGGTTGCTTGAAGACAGGTTAGATTGTTATGTTAATTTGAATTCATTCATGTTCATATGTACTAAGACCAGTGAGGAAGTTTGTAGGTGAGAGAGTCACACTGTGATATGCGGTGATAATACAGCACAGTAATGTACCAGCTGGAGTGGTAAGACAGGGCTATACTGATGTAGATGTATTATAAATAGTGTCTTTGAAATTTGTTCATAATAAAAATGAAAATTTACACATGAATAAGTGTTTCTTTTCCTCTGATAGTTTATTTATTTATTTATTTATTTATTTATTTATTTATTTATTTATTTTGATGCTGGTAATCGAACTAAGGACCTTGCACTTGCCAAGCAGGCACTTCTGCCGCTGAGCTATATCCCTGGTTCCTGAGAGTTTATTTTTAAATTTAAGTTATATAATCCAACTTAGGTGGAATCTTCAGCTGTGCAATTAACTTGGAATTTTATTTTTCTAGACAGCAGCCCTGAAACTCTTGAAGCCCATAAGATTAAGATGGCATTCTTTACATATCCCACTTTGACGGAGATATGTAGAAGATTAGTTTCTCATTATTTCTTATTAACTGAAGAAGAGCTGACGATGTGGGAAGAAGATCCAGAAGGGTTTAGTAAGAATTAATTTTTCTGTTTTAGTGTGGCTTGTCTCTTTCTATAAATACTTATCAATTTGAATGATAGGTATAATAATAATGTATTTTAATGTAGTACTTTTGATCTGGGAATTTTGGTTTTCAAAATTAACTTACTCTCATTTTGTACCCATCAGAACAAAGTGAGAAGCAGAGAATAAATGATTTGTTCAAATGTGATGCCAAAATTTTGTCCAGAAAACAGACCTTGTAGTTTCTTTGGTCATCATGTAAATGAGTTGTATTAAGAAAAATAGTGAATGTTTAAAAGTCCTAAAAAATAAAAAAGTAAAAAATAAACTTTAAATACATAGAAGAAATTTATGGGAAGTATGACTAATTAATTTAACTTGAGAAATATGATTACTGTTGAAATGATTCTAAGGATTGTAGTAATATTGTATCAGGTGATGTTAGATATTCTGGAAATGACATGTATTTTGAACTTTCCTCCATGAAGAACTTTTAAAGGAAGCAAGAATGCTTATGGGTTTAATAAGCACTTGATAGGTGATTATATGATGCACAGATATAATCTGTAGCTTATAGTAAGGAAATCTGTGTAGGCTTGTATTCTCAGGAATTTGCATTTATTTTTATGTTTAAAACCATTTATAGAACTGTTACAGAAATGTTGTTCAAATCTTTTTTTACAAAGTGAGATATTAGAAATATTATCATTGTGTATTTGGAGAGCATCATTTGTCATATTTTTTATTGTAGCAGTGGAAGAAACAGGAGGAGATTCTTGGAAATATAGTTTGAGAGTAAGTATTAATTGAAAGAAAAATTGATATAGGAAAGCTAGGCTTTTCTAAAATTCTTAATGACACTTACTAAAGATTCCAAAGATTAAGTCAAATAGGCAATTGTTTATAATTTCAGGGAACTAAACTTGAAAATACTTCATTAAATTTCGAATTTTTAAATTTTTTTTTTTTTTTTTTTGAGATAGGGTCTTGTTATGCAGTCCAGGCTGGCCTTGAACTCACAGTGATCCTCCTGCCTCAGCCTCCCAAGTGCTGGGATTACAGGCATGCATCACCATGCCTGATTTAAATTTTGAATTTTAGTCTGAATTTTTTTCTTAACATGTTTGCAAACTGATTTTTTCTTCATTTTTTAGTCAGGTTGCTTGGGAAATAATTGCCATTGCACAAATGGAAAATGTTTGGAAGTGAATACTGCTATTTTTTTGGTTAGAATGATTTTTCCTCCTCCTATTTCTTTATTTTATTTATTTATTTTTTTTGTGGGTACCGGGGGGTTGACCTCAGGCCCTCGCGCGCCAGCAGGCGCCTGTGCCGCTGAGCGATATCACCGGCCCCTTTTTCGTATGTGGGTTCCGGGAGTCGAACTCGGGCCCTTGCGCTTGCTGGGCAGGCGCTTACGCCGCTGAGCCATCTCACTGGCCCTCTCCTATTTCTTTAATAAAGCTTCTTTTTGATACGTTATTTCTCTTACCACCCAATGTGATTCTCAGACCAGCCCATTACTTTTAGTTATGGGATGCTTTAGGGACACATTTACTGATATGGTAAATGTTTTGCCTTTAGGAAGATTTGTCAGATGTATTCATCAAATGATTCTTTTTGTTAATTCCTGTTTTTACATAATTTACGTAACTTAATAGTTTTCTAAAATGTACATTAATGTTTTTAGATTCATAAACCTATAGTTTTAAAGCAGAGAAATGGAGCTTTTTTTTTTTTTTTTTTTTTTGTGGGTACTGGGGGTCGAACTCAGGACCTCGTGCACCAGCAGGCGCCCTTGCCGCTGAGCAATATCACCAGTCCTTTTTTCGTATGTGGGTTCCGGGAGTCGAACTCAGGACCTCGCGCTTGCCAGGCAGGTGCTTATGCCGCTGAGCTATCTCACTGGCCCCGAGAAATGGAGCTTTAACACTTTAAAAAAGCTTACTACTTTAATTTTTTAAAACTTTCTTTTAAGGTCAAACATAGTAGAAAGTAGATGAGCCCTTCATGAACACTTAGTTTATCAGTAGTCAATGCATAGTCTAGTTTCAAATCTCCCCTCCAACTTTTTTGAATGAAATATCTGATGTATCATTTCAGTGTACATATAAAAGATTTCTTTTTAAACATAATATTCAATTATAAATCCTTTATTTTATGGATCATCTAGTGATTCAGTACAGTACTTTTAAGAATCAAAATCAATCTTTTTTTTTTTCTGTAGCCTGTCATTGATTTCTGTTGTGGTTTATGTTTGCTGAAAGTAATACCACTTGATATGGTGAACTGAATTTATGAATTGCTATGGTTCCTTATTGTATCATTGCTAAAAATACATAATTTTTACTATTAAATCCTGGAAGTCATTTATAGTACAGAACTATAAATGAATGTGGCTAAATACTTATTTTAAAAGTGTGATTAAAAATTATTTTTGAATGCATAATGCCAAGCATTTGAAATAATGAAATGAGTTGTTTGTTATGAATTAAATTATAACTTGATTTGCGTTTTCCATTATGTTAGTTACAAAAATAGTAGTCTTTCTTTAAATTAAAAGTTAGAAATATTTATAGAATTTTAGGATTTTATGAATGAGAATTCTTTGCTTTACTATAAAATTAATCAGTAAACTATGTTTTTATTAGAAGTTTATCCTTTTTCCCCTCTCCAGCCTTGCACTGAAGTACTATTTATAGATATATTCCATGAATATAATCAGACTCTTACTCCTGTACTTCTAGAAATGATGCAAACTCTTCAAGGTAAGGTATATTTTGAGATACTTTTATTGAGCCATTTAATTAATATTCAAATAGTGTGAGTGCCTAGTATGTACAGTGCTTCATAGGTCATGTACTATGTGTGAATTTGAGAAAGACTGAGTGCTTTCTTTCCTGAAAGGGTGACATTTGAAATAGGCCCTGAGTTACCATTTGGATGTGATAGTTAGATTTGTTTCCATGCTAAGTACAATAACAATATGAGAAAAATGGATGTTGTGTTTGTTGCTTGGGAAAATCACCTCTCTGGAGCATGTTGTGGAGAGTGATGAATAAAAGTTAAAATGTTATGTTAGCTTCAGTTAGAATGGTGGCAGTGGGAATGAAAAGAAGATGATGGATTTAAAAGAGAATGATGGCCAGTGAGATGGTTCAGCAGCATAAGCACCTGCCTGGCAAGCTCAAGGGTCCAAGTTCGACTCCCGGAACCCACATATGAGAAAAAGGGCTGGTGATATCGTTCAGCGGCACGGGCGCCTGCTGGCACGCAAGGTCCTCAGGTCGACCCCCAGTACCCACAAAAAAAAAAAAAAGAATGATGAGGTAAATTTTAGATAATTGATCTTTGCATTTTGTATACAAGTAATTAGCTATTAATTAACATTGGTCATATGTTTTCTGCCTTTTTTGCTGGACTGTAAGTATCAGGGGTATTGGTCACATCTGTTTTGTTCATTCTTTTTCCAGTGCTTGGTATTATCAGTAACTGTTGATTGATTCACTTTTGTCTGGGTAAGGGAAAGTGACCAAATTTTCCCTGAACCTTTCAGTTTTAATGACAAGGAAACTGATTACCTCATTAATAGTGGATGGATATGGGGATATACTTTTTTTTTTTTTTTGGTGGGTACTGGGGGTCGACCTCAGGACCTTGTGTGCCAGCAGGCACCTGTGCCGCTGAGCGATATCACCGGCCCCTTTTTTCGTATGTGGGATCCGGGAGTCGAACTCGGGCCCTCGCGCTTGCCAGGCAGGCGCTTACGCCTCTGAGCCATCTCACCGGCCCATGGGGATATACTTTTGGATTGTGTGTATATAGAAACTTTGGGAGAGATAAGAAGTTCAAAGACAGAACCTGAGATTCTATGTATAAGGATAAGAGGAGGTAAAAGGCCTTACCAAAACAGTCAGGGAAGAAAGTATTTCAGAAGTATAAAGCGAAGTTACAGGATGTATTCAGCAGAAGAGTCTTTTGTTAAAAATGTCACATGCTTATAAGAGGCAGAAGGCAGTGGAATCTTCTGAGAGAATAGATTATTAGTTGAAGCGAGAATCACATTGCAAAGAGTTAAGCATTGAGTAGGTAGAGATGTAAGGAAACAACAGTAACAGACTGTCTTGCAGAGAAAGAGTCCTGATTTTGTTGGTAGTAAGAGTTTAGTTCATCTTTTAGGTTTTTGTTCTCTCGAAAGCTTAGTAATATTTCTGCCTAATTTTAAGACAAGGGAAAAATGAGCTATCAATCAAATTTCATAATGTTAATTTTTAAAGATAATTTAAGCAGTATTGCATTTTCATATGGATTAATTTGTAGTGTAGAGTTACTACTTTCTTAATGCAGGATTACAGAATTACTATTAATTATGTATGTTTTCTGTACAATCTATCATCAGTTTATTTTTTGTTTAAGCCACTATAGGAGAAGATAGACTATTTAGATTACGTTCTGATAGGTTGCTGTCTGCTGAAATGGCTTTCAGTGCTGAGTTCAGTTTTCTTTCTGTCCCAGGAACAGTTTGTTTAGCAGTATACTCATTCTAGCTTTTTGGAACAGAGGGCTTACGAATTCATAATTAGCAGCAGAAAATCTTTCTGGAAGCTTTTCTCTTAAATAGAAATATATTTACTAGGTACATTGTGTTTTTCTGTGTCAACTGTGGTGTCCTCCTTCCTGATAGTATTGTAGAGACTGGCAGCTTTTTATTCTAAAAAGTTTTCACATTTCATAGTAGTAGTCACTGTCTTTTCTTTCATTTTGTTGTCATTCTTTCTTTACTGTTGTAAATTGTGTTTTTTTTTCTTTAACACATGTCTATGAATTACATCCTCCCCCCCACCGTGGAATGGTTCTTTTTTTATTAAGAATTTTCTTTTATAACAAGGATACTATACAGTAGCCAGCAATTTGTAGTATGTGTTTTTCTGGAATATTGCTTTTAATAACATTTCTCAATTATGATGTAATGATTTTTAATCATTTATGGCTTTACATGTTGTATCTGTGATCTCTAATGGTGATGATAAATAGATTGTAGTTTACTGAATTGAGAAGCTAAGTTGTGATTATATGGAAATCTAAGTGTCCATCAATTGAGCGGATAAAGAAATGTGATATATATACACAGTGAAATACTAAGCCTTAAAAAGGAAAGAAACTTTCATTTCTGACAGCATGGATGGAATTGGAGAATATTTTACTAAATTAAGTCAGGCATGAAAAGACAGATACCACCTGTTTTCACTTACATGTGAAATCTAAAACAAACTCATTAGAAGCGGAAAGTGGACTGATGGTTATAGAAGCTGGAGGATGGGGAGATAACGGTTAAAAGGTGCAGATTGTGGGAGGAATTTTTAAAAATTTTATTGAACACTCTGACAGTACAGTTAATAGGGTGTTACACATCAGAATTGTTGAAAAAGTTAATTTCAGGTGTTCTTATTACAAAAATATTAAGCATTTGAAGTGATGGACACATTAGCTTGATTTAATTATTTCATATTCATAAATCAAAATCACTTTGTACTCCATAAATATATTTAATTACTTTCAGTTTATAAAGAAAAACTTAAAAAATTAAGTTAGTTTTACACAGAAAGACAAGTACTACATGATCTTATTCATATGTAGAATATAAAACTGTTTATCTTGCAGAAGTTAATAGAGCAGTGGTCGCAAGGGGGAGATGGATGGGGAAAGGTTGGTCATTGGGTAGTAAGTGACAGTTAACTAGAAGTAAGTTCTCGTGCTATTGCACAGTGTATTATAGTAATATAGTATAAATTTCAAAAAGCTAGAAGGGTTTTGAATATTTTTACGTAAAGAAACGATAAATGTTTGAGATAGATATTTTTAACCTGATTTAAACATTACATATATACATCAAAACGTTACCTTACCCCCTTAACAGGTACAATTTTTATGTTTTTATGTATCTGTTAAAAGTAAATTAAAATTTTTTTATATTAGTTTTATTGACTTTTACTGATACTTGGTTTTCTTTTTGTTTTTTTTTAAGGACCCACCAATGTGGAAGATATGAATGCACTGTTAATCAAAGATGCTGGTATGTTAAACTTCATTGATTTAGAAATGTTTTGTGTGTGTGTGGGAGAGTTGAAATATAAGAGTAGATAAATATAATATAGGAACTCTGATGAGGCAGTTAACCAAGTTAGCAGACAATCAGTTGTAACTCTGTATGGGGTAGTTAATGCTAAAGTAGGTGGTAAAAACAAGGTAGTTTGGTGTACCTAGTGAAATACTCCTAAAGAAGTATAGTGTAATGGGAGAATAGAAGGAGAAGCAGGAGTTAGCTCGACAAGAGGTAGGTGTGGGAAGAGTTTTCTGAAAAGTGAACAGTATGTAGGAAGATTTGAATGTAAAAGAAATAAGCACAAAGTAGTGTCTAAACTGTTAGTTTTTTGGCTTAACGTAGAAGTTAAGGGATTGCAAGAGATGAGGTTGGAAAAACGTAACCAGGGACCAGATCATTAAATACTGTCTCCATTTAGAAGCAGATGCCATTTTTATAATTTGAATATCAAAGTGAATTTAATTTCGTTTGAAAGTACAAAGGAATATTTTGGAGAAATATAAAGTGAAATAACTTAAAGTTTCTACAGTGTCTATTTCAATAATCTCACTGGTTGGTTAACTATATTGCATATTTTCCTTAATTAACATATTACATTGTTCAAAATAATTTTAGTATCTTTTTTATCCTCGCCCCCCCCTTCCCGCCCCTCCCCTTCCTCTCCCCCTCCCCTTGCCTCTGTCCTTGCCTCTGTCCCTCCCTCCCTCTGTTCCTTTCTTTTCTTTCAGTGTGATACTGGGGATTGAACTCAGGGCCTCTTGCATGCTAGCTCTACCGCTGAGCTATATCCCCAGCCTCTAGATTTAGTTTCTTATTTGAAATCTTTTTCTCCTTAAATTTCCTTCTCAGTGTATAATGCCGTTGGATTAGCTGCTTATGAACTGTTTGATAGTGTTGATTTTGATCAGTGGTTTAAAAACCAACTTCTTCCAGAATTACAAGTCATTCACAATAGGCAAGTATAAAATTTTGTGTTTATTGTATACTTGTTTAACGTTATTAATTTTGTAATGAAAGCATTAAATTTGCGTACAGTTTTTAAAGAATCATAGTATGACTTAGCAGGTAATGTCTAGTCTAGAAAAGAATGTAAGATTTGTGAATTTTATAACTGAAATAAAAGAGTTCATTTTTTTGTTACTTCAGACAAGAGCTATGACTTCTAGGAAGTTTTTTGATGGTTATGTAAGATAGTTTGCCGAAGAAAAAAGGAAAGATTTTATGCAAAGGTAAGGAAAGATAGAGGTCTGTGTGTTCCAGAAAGAAACAGCACGAAAGAAAGACAGTTGGCAGGTGCAAGCCTAATGCCAGGAGTGGCTTAACCAGAGTAATGTCCATGGAAGTCGGCTGTCTTGGGGTCACAGAGTGTACGATAGCAGGTTTCTGGGGAGAAGATAGAGTAGGATGTAGAGAATTTTGGCAAGAATATTTGAATACCCGTTAGATTCTTACTGAAGTGCCTAACTTAATAGTACAGATTCATGCGATATTTAGTAGGATTTTTACCCGATTCTTATGTTTTATATATATTTCAACACTTGCTTATTTTAGTTTTAATATTGAATGAGTATAATGGAATGGAAGGGAACAGGTCTTTCATAGTTTTTATAAATTATTTCATAGTTTAAAATTAAAGATCATTTTATATTTCAAGAGGACTTTTTTTCCCTTGGTGTGAAAGTTGTAGTTCTGTCGAGTTACTTCTGAGTACCTGGTGCCTATTAGAATGCTTAGCATATAGTCATAGATTAGTAATATTTATTGACTGAATTATTAAATGAGTAGAAATCCACTCATATTTAGATCATTTTATAAACATTCAGAGCTGTACAGAATTATAGCCCTGGAGATGCTTTAAAAGTAATTTTGAAGTCTGGGCTTTGTGGCAGGCACCTGTAATCTCACCTACTCTGTACGCTGAGGTAGAAGGACTGTGAGTTTGAGGCTAGCTGAGGCAACATAGCACATTCTTGTCCCAAAAGAAAAAGAATAAATGTTAACTCTTAAGTAGCTATCTCCGTAGATATTCAGTTATTTTTTCAGTACTTAGAATTTGCTACGTCCTATGGATCCAGTGATGAGTAAAATAAACTGATTCTGCCGTCAGGGGTGTGATTATTGAGCACTTGAAATGTGCAACTGAGGAAGTGACTTTTCAGTTTTAGTCAGTTTAAATTTAAAAACTTAAACTGTGAAAAATATGTATTGATGAAACATTGAAATGATATTTTAAGTATGTTAAAAAGTATTAAAACTTTCTTTTTACTTTCATTTAGACACTAAAAAATTTCTAAATTACAGATTTGACCCACCTTATATTTCTCTTAGATAAGTGTTCTAAACATTTAAAGTATTTATGAATCACATGGTAGGTAAGCTTGTTAAAATTAGGTTTCTGATTTAGTTGTTTTGAATCAGATTGTTCAGTTCTCTCACTCTCGGAATAATGATACTGCTGGTTCAGGCACCACAGTTTGAGGAATGAACTAATTCAAATGTAAGTCGGCTGTGACCTTAAAATTTGACCTTTCTATGTGCTTCATTCTCTTTTTTTTAAAAAGCGTCAAATATGATAATCTCCAAGGTCTCAGTCCTAAATTTCAGGGTTTCTTCATATCACTTTACGTAAGTCTTGGTATTTCTGCCTCCCAGACTTTGTTTAAACAGTTCCTAGTCCTTGGATTGGCATTTTTTCTACTTTTCTGCTGAAATCCTGTTTTAATTTAAAGGCCTGTTCCAATTCTGTCTCCATTAGCCCACTCTTCCTTTCTTCAAATCCTAGTGTACCATTTGTGCTTTTTAATTCCTTTAGGTATGCCATAAACTTTTGAGGGTAGGGAATATTTACAGTACTTTTTTTTTCCAGTTTTGATGAGCAATATTTTTTGATGTACTTGATCATCTTTAAGATTGTGGTTTTCTTAAGTGACAGTATATTTATTAGTTTGTTCCATTTACACCCAGAAATATTTATTTATTGTCTTGCCACTAAAATTTTATATTATACCAAGAAGATTGTGTATGGAATTATTCTTGGACACAAATATTTTGAGCTTTGTGATTTTTCTTATTGCTTTAGAAAAGACTTAGGAACATTCATTTTCTTTAGCCAAGAAAAAACAGAGACATAAATGTATATATATGTTACTGCAAATATTAGACAGCCTTTTAAATATGACATTATGAATCTGAATCATATTCTGTAATCAAACATCTCTTCAAAATCAATGTGTAGCTAAAATTATTTATGTGAATATATCGTACAAGCTGAGGAGTCTTTCACAGTATTGCGAAAATAATCTTTATGGGATTAATAGAACTGAAATAGGAAAACTGAATATGGGAGCTCCTTTACTATTACTTTTTGGGACCTCTCCTTCTTTAGGGTGTAGGACAGTAGCATTGTTTTAGTTACTTGACGAACAGAAATGGATTTGGTTTTTTGTGTACATATCTGTGTTACAGTTCTTCAATGCAGAAGAATCAGGTTTATAGTATATATGCCTAAGAATTTCATTTACTTAGATCAGGACTTTATTGTTAGTATTTTGTACTCTGGTTCATTAGAAATAGCTTTTAAATTTTTATGTAAGTGCAGATTGCATTTATTGCTACATTTTAGATCTAAATGAAGTCTCAAAAATATTTAACATTTTAATTTCATGATTTTTCCCTATGTAGGTATAAGCCATTGCGACGCAGGGTGATTTGGCTTATTGGTCAGTGGATTTCTGTAAAGTTCAAGTCTGACTTAAGACCCATGCTATATGAGGCAATCTGTAACTTACTTCAAGATCAAGATTTAGTGGTATGTGGCTTACATGTCTTAAAATAATTGTTTTCAGAAAGTTAACCTTTACTAAATTTAGAGTTCAGAAACTGTGTCTTTCTTTGCAATGTTATGGCTTATTTCCATAGTTGTTATTCCTTGTTGAACTGTTTGATTTGAGGGTAGAGCGTTTCTCTGTTATTGTTTGTTTTTCCCAGTACTAGTCATTGAGAAAATATTTAACCAAACTCTTCTGTTCTATAGTCATTTATAGTTTTTTAGTAAGAGAAAAGGCAGTTTTTAAGACCACTTGATAATGTACCTGTTCTTTTC
Source organism: Erethizon dorsatum (assembly GCA_028451465.1). Lineage (NCBI taxonomy): Eukaryota > Metazoa > Chordata > Mammalia > Rodentia > Erethizontidae > Erethizon > Erethizon dorsatum. The sequence goes on from CM051833.1 coordinate 102,563,702, forward strand.
TTATTCAGGACAAGCTTTGTCATTGATGTAGCATCATAATCTGTTTCATCCTGTGCTTGAATCTTTGTCCTGTATAGGAATTTTTAAAATTCTTTGGAAGTACTGTTTCTTTCAGGATTTTTTTTAATGATGTTCATATAATCTTGATTTTGTGTTACTGAAAATCGAGACTATCTTCTTCGTTGAATTTTTTTCCTTCAAAACTGTAGGTTTGTTATTTTATTATACAGTTCACTTACTTACCCAGGTCTGCGATTGTATGAAGTTTGAAAATTGTATGGAATATTTAACTGGAATGGTGGCACATGCCTGTAAATCCCAGTAGTCTGGGATTGAAAGTTCAAGGGGGATTGAAGGTTCAAGCCTAGCTTGAACAATTTAGTTAAACAGTGAGACTGTCTCAAAATAGAAATTAAAACAGGGCTGGGATGTAGCTCAGTGAAAAAGGCCAGGGTTCAATCCCTAGTACCACCAAAAAAGAAAAAAGAATAGATTTTTTTCCTCACTATTTCTACCTTATGTCTGAATGGAATATATTAGAGACTTAATATACACTTGGTCTTGGCCTTCAATTTGAGTGCCATGTAGTCTTTTTTTTTTTTTTTTTTTTTTTTGTGGATACCGGGCGTCGAACTCAGGACCTTGCGCTGGCCAGGCAGGAGCTTGTGCTGCTGAGCCATCTCACCGGCCCCCACGTAGTTTTTTTTTTTTTTTTTTTTGGTGGGCGCGGGGGGTCGACCTCAGGACCTCGCGTGCCAGCAGGCGCCCATGCCGCTGAGCGATATCACCGGCCCTTTTTTCGTATGTGGGTACTGGGAGTCGAACTCGGGACCTTGCGCTTGCCAGGCAGGCGGTTACGCCGCTGAGCCATCTCACCGGCTCCCCCACATAGTCTTAAAAAAAAAAAGAAAAGAAAAAACAAATCTAGTAGTTGTCTTTTCCTGACATTCAAATTGTTTTTAGATAAAAATCATTGGATTTTCCCCCTGTGATTTGTGCTAAGATCTTGTCTAATTATTTCTCAGGGTTTCATCCCCTTGTTCCCTTTTGACTTTCAACCTATTGGATTTTCTTGCCTTTCAGCAAAGGCTTGGTCCATACTTTTCTCATTTTTAGGTATGCCATGCTAAATAAACTATAGTACTTACAGTGTTCACTGAAAGAAAAAAAAATAATTAGAAAGATGAATTTGTTGTAGAAATATGGTACATTCTAAAGGCACATAGAACTGATCTTTGGATTTTCTGCTTAAGTGTTATCTCCTTTGTGTAAATAATTGAGATTTTATTCTAAATATTCTATAATTAATTCGTTTAAGCATGTTAATTACAGACACGAGAGAGGGACAGACAGACAGACAGAGACATAGAGACAGACAGAAAGGGAGACATTATTTTGATAAACATTTTAAAAGCCGCACATTAGTTCTACCCTGTATCAACAAATGTTAATAGTGAGAAAGGGTTTCATGGAAAGGTAAGTGTGGAAAACTCTGGGCTAAATATTCAACTAAGCCTCTCTACTACAGGATTAGTCAGAACCTTTAAAAATGCACATTTGCATGTGGCTATCCGAGATGGTCGTGCATTAATGTCAGTGGAATACACTTCGAGGAAATTTTGCTTTAGATTCAGTTCTTATCCTTCCCTTTAGCTCTTCTGGTGGCGACATTTCATTTTCACGTCTTTTGCAGTTTTATACTGTCAATACTGTTTTGTGATACATTTTTAGGAAGACAGTGTTTAGTAAGGCACAAAGTTAATGTTGCATAGTCTGGTCATTTTTTTAAAGGTACAGTTAAGATCAGGAATAGATAAATTATATAGCTTTAATAACAACCCATGAGATGTGCTAGCTAATGAAAGATGGGAAGATGCCTTATTCATTTATAAATACATATACACACATTATTCATGCATAACAATATAGGCGTATGTGTGTATATGTACATATATGCAAATGTGCAAACATGTATATACAAATACAAAATGTATCAATCATAATAAATCTTAATTATCGCTGGCTTTTAAAATCTGCATTGACTTGTGTGAGTGCTGTTGTGGAGCTGGAATAGATTTGATAGTGAGCAACTGCAGTTGTCCATTCTTGTGTTCATGTTACAAAGATACTAGCTATGACAGAGTAGAAAGAGTGTAGTAACTGCAAGGAGTGACTTCACCAGTTAGTATAGGCTTCCATAATTTTTTCGTATATATTTCAGACATTGTATTTATGAAATAACACAGTACAGATGCAGTTGGTCACCATTTCTTTCCAGTTTCTCCTATTGTCTTTTGTTAAGCAGAAATTTTTAATTTTAATACAGTCAGATTCATTGATTTGTTTCTTGTTTAAGAAATCTGTTTTCTTTTGGTTATTTTTGAACATGATATGAAGTAAGGTTTCATTTTTATTGTTTTTTAAAAATAATGCAACAATGATTTATGGAATACTTTATAATTTTCTTAGTTATTATAAAGCTACTTCTGTCATACACCAGATTTATATAAATGTATGGGTGTATTTCTGGACATTTTCTGTTCTGTTGGTCCAGTCTGCCTAGCAAACCTTACTTTGTAGGGGATACGTTTTCATGCCTTTGAAAACCAGAAAATTCTTGTAGTTTAAAAAAGGCCAAATGGTATTTATTATTAGTCGTGTTTTTTGTGTGTGGTGCAGTGTGTATACTTATTGTTGAGAGCCTCTTCACACTGTTAACTGTCTCTTAAAGCATAATGACCTTTCTTCATGTGTAATTTGAGAACTGCTGACTAGACTCTATACAATAGGCCAAAATACCTGTTTAAAAAACATCTCCGTTTTGTCCCTGTCCTTAAAACATATTATTTAGAATGTGCAGTGTTTATTGCAAGTTTCAGGTTTGAGAACACGTAATTTCCACAGGCTAGAATTACTAAATCTTATGTGAAAGTAACCTTCTTTCCCCAGGATTACAGATGATAATGGTGATGATTTGCAGGGATCAAACTCAGGGTCTTATGCTTGTTAGGCAAGCACTTTACCATAAGAGCTACACCCCTAGCCTTGCAGACAATTGTTTAACCATAATACTTGGTTAATAATGGGATTCTTTAGGTTTTAAGGTTTCTGAACCAGTTATATCTTTAACTTTTATAAATTTGTCTTTTTTTTACTTTCCTGTATGTAGTTATTTTTTTTTTTGAAGAGAAAAAATAAAAACAATGATACAGAATTTCAAAACAAAGTAATAGGAAATTAACAATGGTTGATATATTACATATTGTTATCTTCAAAGTAGTTGCTCAGATTACAAGATATAGGCATTCAAAATTGATCAAACAATATAAGCACAAACTGTACTTTTCAATGAACTAAAAGAAATCAGTAGCATAATTATCTTAGCTGTCTTGTGTTATATATATATAGTTTTGTTTTCTTTTCCCTTCCTTCTTTTCTCCTTTCCCTCATCCCAGTTGTTATTTCCTTTTGAGCAGTTTCTTTCCCTTTCACAATATCTATTGTACATTTTGGGTCTTATTTCCTCTGTCAGTTTCTTACACAAGGGAGGCAATACAATGTTTACACATACGAGTTTGATTTATTTCACTGAGTATGGTCTCTACTTTTATAAACTTGAAATTTTTAAAAAGTTTACTTAGGTTATCTGTGTAACCTTCAGTAAAACAACACTAAACCATTAAAAAATTAGTATTAGTACAATTAGTACAATTTCACTCATATGGGAAACTATATAAGATGTAAGCTGAGATAACTAAAAGGCCTGTAGTTTGAGATGCACTGTGATTGTCTGAGAAGCCCAGAAATGGCCATCTTTGTGGGCAGATTGACTGTTAGCATAGAGATAGTGAATATTTGAAAATGAGACATTGCATAGTAGAATTTAATAAGAAACCTTCAGTGGCATAGGCAAGACTTTAGCAAACCATGCTTGCACTATGGGAGTTACAACTAGGATCTGGGCAAAGTTACTGAACGATCTGTGGAGATGCTAATTTCCCACTCTTATGGTTTCTATGGGTCTCCTAGTTTTTCTGTTTTATAGCTTTGATTTTGTTTTTCTGTTTGCCCATCCTTTGTATGTGAAATAAACTTCTACAGGTTTTAAACTCTGGGCTAGTTTGTGTTTTGAAAGATCCTAGAATGCTGGACTCAATGATGTTAATTAAATGTAATTTCCAAATATAAAATAATCTTGAGATAGCAGAATATTAGGCCAGCCTAAAATCACAAGCAAGGAAACCTTAGTCTGTACGCTTCCTACATTCTGTCTTATGTTTATTATTGATGTGTCTGGTGCCTATAGTATATGAAAATCAGCTTAAAGTTGTTCCTTCTTTAAAGGACATGAATAAATTGAAGACACTTTTTATCTTTTTAGGAAACTTATTTGTAAGTGTATTTCAGAAGAAATATATCAAATTGTGAAATGAGTGATCTTGATTTTATAAAAAATAGTACCAACTAGTAGTGGTAGTAATAGTGCCAACTTACAGGAAAGTATAGAATATTTTTCACATTAGTATCTTTTATGGTTTGTATAGAATCAAGTCTTAGAAAAATATTTATTAAAAAAATTAGAAGGTAACGATAGGAAAGAATCCAAGAATGAGGATACATTTTTTTTTTTTTTTTTTGTGGGTACCGGGGGTCGACCTCAGGACCTCGCGCGCCAACAGGCACCCGTGCCGCTGAGCGATATCACCGGCCCCTTTTTCATATGTGGGTTCCGGGAGTCGAACTCGGGCCCTCGCGCTTGCAAGGCAGGCGCTTACGCTGCTGAGCCATCTCACCGGCCCAAGGATACCTTTTTTAAACTAATTATGAAGTTGTTGTATTTCTTTTTGGCAGATTACTTTATTCTTTCATGTCCACCTTTATATTTTCTTGGTTGTCTTATGTTCCTGAGATGCTGCCATTTCTTTCTAGTTCCAGAACTGTGCTCACTGCTTTAGTCTGTAGACTGTCTGTTTCTAAGGACAGAGTGCTGAAAGTGGTCAGGTATTAGGCTAGCTCAGGTTTAGGACTTGAACCAACCTTTCTGAGTGTCATTGGCAAGTTTGCAGAAAGCCAGATCAAATTTGTGAAAATTATCAGCAAATTTGTTAAGTCATTTAAACATAGAGCCTTGGAATCTGTGTATTTGGCAATATGGTACTTAACATTTGGTCATTGTGCCCAGTCAGCATCTCTAGACTCAGAAGCTCTTATAAAATGTTTAAAACTTTTTCTTTCTGAAAAATATATGCAAAGAGAATAATAGTTGCTATTATAGGTGTGGAAAATGTAGCAGATAAGAAAATAGTGGCTCTTAGCCTGGAAATAAAGCTTTAGATATATTACTTTACAGAGTAGAAGACAGAATTTAATCATGGCTCAAGTCCATGTTATTGTATGTGGAAACCTTTGAGTATGTTAGCCTGTGCCAAATTAGCTGATCACGTCAGATGTAAAGCTTGGCAGAATAAGGAGATTATATTGTAATGATATAATCTACCCAGGTACCATGCCGATCCATAAAGAAAATATAATTTAAGAGGTCAAGAGGTTGCATAAACATTTCTCTTATTTGTGAACTTCGGGATTTAGAAAGTCTCAGATGTATCTTTTGGGTATATAAAGGATTTACTGTAATTTGAGGTTGGGTGAGATTTTGTGCTCTTTCTCCTACCCATCTTCTTCCTCCTCTCTCCTCTTGTACCCTTCACTCACACATCTTCCAGCCCCAGCCTGTTTTCTTGCTTCTCAACCTTCCCTTTGCCCGCCGCATCACCCGCAGTCTTCTCCCCTGCAGTCGCCACATACTTCGTGACAAATCATTTTTCTGGCTTAAAGTTTCCTTAAGCAAGTTACATAAAACTGAGCTGGGCAGGAATAAACTATACTTTTTTCTTTTAATCTCTGGTTGCAAGTTAAAGGTTATATCCTTATTTCTGCTTGTTAATATACTTTGTGACTTTAGTATTAACAAAAAGTAAACAAAGTGATTTGGAATAAAAATTTTTGTTAGATATTAATAAAGTTTAGTAGTTCTAGCATGATTAAAAATTTAAGATGTGTACTTTCTTTTAGGTCCGAATTGAAACGGCTACAACTCTGAAGTTAAATATCCTTTTGAATACTTGAAAGTACTCCATTGCAAATAAGTTTATTAAGGCTTTTATGTTATTTTGTGAAATTATCAGGTAGTTAAACATGTAGTTTTTGATTGTTTTATTATTTGTTTTAGATATATTTTATCTTGATGGACTTCATAATATTCTCAGTATGCCTTAACTGCTTTTTTACCTGTTGATGATTTTGAATTTAGAACAGAACAATTTCTACCGGTAAGAATATTCATTTCCAGGCTTTATAACATTTTCTGCTTATTTCTTTTCAATATTGTGTTATTTTATGGCTGAATTTTATATGTATATATCCATAATTTATTAAAATTGAATTTAAGAGTACACTGGATTACTTTGGAGGACGAAACTTATATATGTAACTTTTTTTTTTGGTAAAAGTTCTTTTTTTTTTAATGTGGGTACCGGAAGTCGACCTCAGGACCTCACGCTTGCCAGCAGGCGCTTGTGCCCCTGAGCTATCTCACCGGTCCTTTTTTTCCTTTATGTGGGTTCCAGGAGTCGAACTCAGGACCTCACGTTTGCTGGGCAGGTGCTTATGCAGCTGAGCTATCTCACTGGCCTCTAAAAGTTCATTTTTATTCTGCATATTTAATCAGTAATTAAGTTACTGATTCAACTTAATTGTCAGTCAGTAAAACTGGTGTGGTAGTGTTCTTGAAAAGGACTAGGTGAGGAGAAAAATTTTATTATAAGATGTTTATATGTAATTCTTGTGGCTGTCCCAGGTGGAGGCACTTCTAGAGTAGGGATTTTTTTTTCATATAACAAAATAGTCACTACATATTTTTATTTTTGTTTTTTTGTGTGTGTGGTGCTGGGGATCGAACCCAGGGCCTCGTGCATGCAAGGCAAGAACTCTACCACCGAGCCACATCCCCAGCCCAACACTACGTATTTTTGGATGAAAGAAATGTGTTCTAGAAATTTGTGTAAAAAATCAAATTTAGAAAAAAAAATGACTCCAAAACCCATGAACACAAAAACAAAAGGATAACAAAAAATGAACCAGATATCTGAGTGAACAAATACTGTATTTGTTTTATTTAAGTCTCTCTGATTTTTCAGTTTGCAACAACATAGTATTCCTGTTCAAAGCCAGATATGGTATTTATTTATTTTCTAATAAATATTCTCTGATTTTTAGAATAACAAGTACATAGCTACAAAAATTCACACTTTCACGCAACGTACATTAAGGGCCACCTCAGATAGCTGCCTATGTGAATTCCATAATTTGTATTCCTTTTGCTTTAATATTTATACCCTACAAAATAAAACAATCTGTGAATAACAACTGACATGTAGAAGATTAGTGAGAAGGCACTGTTAACAACTTAGTTGACAGAATAAAGTGTAAATATAAGCAGTTTAGACAGTCTTCTAAACAGTCACTTTGTGCATGATTAAGATTCTGAAATGCACATATTTAACAGCAATAAAGAAATTTAATACAATAAAAATTAGCTTGAACAATTTAAAGTTACTTAAATGTTACTAAGGATTTGGATTTCTGTCTGTTATTGCTTTGGTATTGTGCTCTATTTCTTATATGTACATTTGTGCATATACAGAGGTTTTTATATTCTTTTCTGAATTTTTTTGTCCTTTACCTGCAGTATTTGGAGACCATGTTCACACTGCTTTTTCAGTTATTGCAGCAAGTTACAGAATGCGACACAAAGATGCACGTTTTGCATGTCCTTTCTTGTGTGATTGAAAGAGTCAACATGCAGGTAATTTTGTCGTAAAACATGAAATTAAATGTCAAAGAGGTAAGTAGGATATGTGTAGAATTCATTCATGGTTTGGTTTTAGTTAGTTAAAAAGCATTCATTATGGACCAGTGAGATAGCTAAGCGGAATAAGCACCTGCCTGGCAAGTGTGAGGTCCTGAGTTCGACTCCCGGTACCCACATAAAAAGGAAAAAAGGGCCGGTGATATCGCTCAGCGGCACAGGCGCCTGCTGGCAAAGCGTGAGGTCCTGAGTTCAACCCCCGGTACTCACATTAAAAAAAAAAAAAGCATTCAGTAAACACACAGGCTGTGATATCAGTTATGTATTATTCAAAACTGACATTTATATTTGAGCTTTTAAAAAAGTCTGAGAAAGTTAAAATATTTTTAAAAATTGCACCAGTAATGTAGAAGCATTTAGAAAGTAGAATTTTCTGGCCAGGCGAGGCAGCACACCTGAAGTTTGAGAGCTGCCTGGGGTACATAGTGAGTTCTAGACCAGCATAGACTACATAGTGAGAGCCTGTCTCAAAAAATAAACAAATAAAGAAAATAAAGAAAAGGAAAGTAGAATTTCCTTATCTTAGAAGATCTAGTTTATTCTCAATAATCTTAAAATTCAGTGTGTTTGAGGGTATAGGCACAAGTGCCCTTAGATTCTAAGCAGTGTGTTTTTTTTTAAACCTTAAAAATTTAGTGTTTGTAATCTAGTCTACATTATATCCACATTTGATTTAATATAAAAATGATGTGTAGCTGTTATTAACAATTAAATTTTTCAGCTTCCTTTGTCCCTCTTGACCTTGGTGACACATTGATAATTCAGGTAGTCACGTTAACAACTGTCCTGTGGCTTTTTATATCACAGTTAACCACGATATATCTTAGTTTGGGAAGTACTGCAGTAACTCTGTGTGATACTGGGGAAGGATAACTGATTTAACTTCACAGACTTAATGTCTTCTCTCGGATCTGCTATTTTTGAATTCTGACACCTTGAGGTTATTAATTCCAAAATGATTGATGAGAATAGCTATCAGTTATTGAGTAATAGCAGCATACTATTTATGTGCTTAGTGCTTTGCATATATTTCTCACTTCATCCTCACAAAAATCTTCGGGTGGGAGTTAGAATTTATTACTGCAAATAATTTTGAACTTTAAGGAACGCCGATGTTCATATGGCAATACCACTGTTCCATCTAAACTAAACATGTAACTCCAGGTTTGACTTTGAGTTGTTGTTAATCGTTTTGGGCAGATCTGGTTACTAGTGTCTAGAAGTAGTAATATCTTATAAATTTCTTGACACTGAGGACTCTTATTACATTAGTTGGACCCTTTCTTTCTTTTGGGGGGAGGGGGTCTTGCTATGCAGTTCAGGCTGGCCTTGAACTATGTAGCCCAGGCTGGCCTTGAACTCACTGAAGCGATCCTCCTGCCTTAGTCTCCCGAGTGCTGGAATTACAGACATGCATCACCATGCCTGGCTAGTTGGACTGTTTCATTTGCTGCTGGTTTTTGAACAACATTGAGAGAAGTTGGTCACATAGTTAATTGCAACTGTTTTTAAAATGTACTTCAAGCTGGGCCTGTAATCCCAGCACTTGGGAGGCTGAGGCAGGAGGATCACCAGGGAGTTCAAGGCCAGCGTTGGCTACATAGTGAGTTCAAAGCTAGCCTGAGCTACACAGTGAGACCCAGTCTCAAAAAAATGACCACCAAAATTTATTTCAACTGTTTTAAAAACTTATTTTAACTCCTCGACTCTGCCATTTAGCTTGGGCAGGTCTTTGAACCTTGTGTCTTCATGTAAAACATGGAAAAGATAATTCCGAGCTCTAACAGTGTTTTATGAGTATGAAAGTGTTACAAATGTGCAGTATGCTTTAGAGTACTGTATTTTTTTTTTTTTTTTGTGGGTAGCGGGGGTCGACCTCAGGACCTCGCACGCCAGCAGGCGCTTATGCCACTGAGCCATCTCACCGGCCCTAGAGTACTGTATTAATGCAGTAAACTTCTATTTGTTTAAAAAGGTGAATATAAATACTAGTTTTGTTATTTTCTGTAATCTTTATCTAAATATATGTGGGTAGTATTTTCTTAGAGTTTTTCCTTTTGTAGACATGCATTTTCTAGTGTCTTCCCACATGTGTATATAAAACTTTTTTCCTAAAAGTTTGAAATTCTTTCTCCTTGGTGAATTTAAAAATACTTTTCAGTTTATATTTACTGTCATCTTTCCGAGCATAAAAGTAGCTCAGATAACTATATTATCAGGAAGTAAGAAAACGTGGTTACCGAGCAGAAGTTTTTATTTTTAGAGATCAAACTAACATAAGAAATGGTTAAAAAAACCATTTTCAGTAACCTGGTAATTTTTTTTCTGTGTTAACCGTTGAACAACTCCATCATTTATATCCTTGTCACATGTATCTCTCAGCTATCTTTTGTATACTAAATTTGATTTTTGTCGAATTTTGGAATTCAGTGATGTCATTCTCTGTGTTAGATAGTGTACGGTTATTTGAATATTATATTGCCTGTACTTTTTATAGAAACATTTGAAAACCTACAGTCAAATTATTCTAGTGCAGAGATCCCAAAATATTTAGTCAAAATAAACATGCAGTCATCATGGTGTCAGGCAATTCTTTGAGCTTGTGCATTGCTGAAGAAAGAGAACAAAATTAAACTGCCTCTGTGAAATATAAATTGTTGAAAATTACACCTAAAAAATGAATATCATTAGGGACTTAAATTTTTTTAAGTCTCCTGAGGAAGAAGCCACTGTTAAAACATTTGTTAGTTTGTTAGCATATTTCATATGCACGTTTTCAGGAATGTGTTATAAATAAAAGTGGAGCTCTTCCTACCAATATGTATGAACTCAGTCATGAGACTATAATACTCATAGTATGCCCCTTTGCTTTCCAGAAATTCTGTGGTAAGAACACTTAACAGGAGATATAGCCTCTAACAAATCATTAAGTATACATTGTTGTTGACTTGGTACAGGGTTGTATGAATAGCCTTGCATTCACTAATTCTACTCTGATTCAATAAATTTGATTATTTTAAATATCTTATACAAGGGGAATCATTCAGTGTTTGTTTTTATGAGACTAGCTTACTTGATTTGGCATAATGAGTTTATCCATGTTGTTGTATATTGAGGGATCCCTCCCCCACTTTAAAGGTTAAATAGTATGTGTAATTATCCCTCAGTATCCTCAGAATTGATTCCAGGATAACAAAATCCATGGAGGCTTAAGTCCTTCATATAAAATGGTGTAGTATTTGCATAACCTCTCATATACTTTAAATCATACCTAGAATACTTACAATGCCTAATGCAAAACAATTCAAATGTAAGTTGTTAGTATACTATATTAAGTTAAAAAATAAGTTTGTTTATGTTTAATACAGATGCAACTTTTTTCTCCTAAATATTTTCACTCAATGTTGGTTAAATGTAAGGATATGGCATTTGTGCATGAGACCAGCTGTGTATACCTTCGTTTCTATATACCATATATTCTTTATCCTTTTAGCTGTTATGGACATTTAGGTTGTATTTCCACACATTGGCTATTGCAAATAGTACTACAGTGAACAGAGTCTTGATATATCTCTTCAGAATCCTGAGTTCAGTTCTTTTTTACAAACACCAGAAAAATGAGATTGCTGAATCATATAGTAATTCCAATTTTTGTTTGTTTGTTTGTTTGTTTGAGACAGGGTCTTGCTATGTAGTTAGTTCAGGCTGGCCTTGACCTCACTATGTCAAACTTGCAGTGATCCTGCGCCACCATGTCTGGCTTCCAATTATTTTTTGAGGAACCTTTATGCTACCTTTCCCATACTGTTTTTCATTAGGAGTATATTATTTTCATTAGGAGTAGATCACTAGGAGATACATACAAAGGTTTTCATGTCTTGTCCACCAACACTTTTTGTTTTTTCTTAAATAATAATCATCCTGACAGATGTAAGAAGGTATATCATTGTGGCTTTAATTTGCATGACCTTGATGACTATAAAACATTCTTAAATCTGTATTTTTTAAAAATGTTATGCAAATAATTGAAATTGGCCTGCCTTTAAAACCCATGTGTTATTTTTTAAAACCCATGGGCAGTTCCCTCCCCTTTCCTTCCCTTCCTTTCTCTTTTTGTGGTATAGAGGATTAAACTCAGCATCAAGCTACATCTCCCAGTTGTTTTTATTTTATTCTTTTTGAGGGAGGTGTTGAAAATGCATTTATTTTTCTTCAAAAGATCTTTCTCGGCAATAAATAAAAACAGACATACTAACTTTTCTAAAAAACACAAACATAACACTCACATGTCATGGCTAATTAGTTACTGACATTTGACCCCATTTGCTCTCTTTGTGTATGTACGTGGATTGTATTGTTATTTTTGTTAAACCATTTGAATTTTAGTTGTAGATGTCATGGTGCTTCACTCCAAAATTAGATCTTTCCTTGTTCTTGAGAGATATAGGCTTATTTTCCTACATTACCATAACCATGATTACACTTAGGAAACTTAACACTGATGCAATACTATATCCACTATGAAGTCAATATTCTGATGGCCAGTGTCTTTTCTCTCGTTGCTGAGACAAAATACCCGACACCCAAAGTTAAAGGAGGAAAGGTTTATTCAGCTCTCAGTTTGTGGAGGTTTCAGTCCATAATCAGCTGGCTCCAAGGCATGGCAGAGGGGCAACAGTTCATAGCAGCGGAAGACAACAAAAGCAGCAAGAGCAAAAGTGGGGGAAGAGCAGGCCTCTTTTCCTACCTTATGTTGTATGCAAGCTACCCGCCCTGGGGTGGATATAGCACTCACACCATGTCACTACCTTCCTCTTGCACAGGCTCAGGATGTCTACAAAGTGAGGCCCCTGGCCCCTTGCTGAGTTGCTTAAACTTCCAAACTTCTCAAGTTGAAACAGTGTATCAACCATTACATCCAGTAATGCACTTTTTGTTGCCCCCTCTTGGAATGTGTTTATTATTTATCCTACTTCTCTGTCATCTTTAATCTCTAGCCTTTTTTCCCCATAGCAGTGACTATGGATTTTTGAAATACTGTTGTTGAAGCATTAGCTTAGAAAACATATTCTAATGACTAGCTAAGATTGGAATATGAACAATTTCTGGCTTTCAAATGTAATTGAGTTCTTTTGTTTTATTACCCCATTTGTAACTCATAGTTTATGCTTCTCTCTGCCATTCTTTTGAAAGTATCTTCTCTATTCATTCAAAATCAAAATAGGCTTTCATTATTAGTAGACTGTGCTATTTTATATGCTGTTTTTAGTTGGATATGAGTTAGTTACTTTGAAACCTGTGTCTTTACATATTAATTGACCTGCTTTTGTAAGCTAATTGGAGTGATCTTGAGATAAAACACTTAACAAAATAGTGCTCAATAAATATTAACTATGTATTATAATAGTATGATTCAAACGTTGATAATACTGTATTACTTGGTAAGTAAATACAAGAAAATAAGGTAATAGATGAGTCCCTTAATACTTGTTCACTTACATCTCACTGAAATATTTGGATAAACTTCCCATCACGGCCACTACCCTGGCCGCTACAGTTGTTTGCTACCCTTTGAGTATGATGTTACATAAGCAGAATAAAGAAATCCTTTGTGGGAACAGTTTGTTTATTTTATTCCATGAGATTCAAATAGATAGTTCTGAAGCAATGAAACTCTAGTGGTTTTTCATCACCAAGGGCTCGCTTCTCAGAGCAGTTTCAAATACTGTGATCCTCGAAGAGGATATCAGAAAATGGAAAGATAACCCTTGCTCATGGATAGGAAAAACCAACATAGTGAAAGTGGCCATACTCCCAAAATGGTTACACAGATTTAATGTAGTCTCAATCAAAATACCATTAATATACCTTCTAGAACTAGAGAAAACATTCCTAAAATTCATTTGGAACCAGAAGAGACCTAGAATAGCAAAAGCAATTCTGGGTAACAAAGGCAAGGCAGAAGGCATTACAATCCCTGACTTGAAATTATACTACAAAGCTACTGTGATAAAATCAGCATGGTACTGGCAAATAAACAGACCTGAGGATCAGTGGAACAGATTGGAAGATGCAGACACAACTCCAAACACACTCAGCCATGTTATCTTTGACAAAGTGGCCAAACATGTTCACTGGAAGAAAGATAGCCTCCTTAATAAATGGTGCTGGAAAAACTGGCTCTCTACATACCAAAGACTAAAACTAGACCCATGTCTATCACCATGCACTAAAGTCAAAATGGATCAGAGATCTCAATATTAAAACAGAAACACTAAATCTACTAGAAGAGAAAGTAGGTAGAAATCTTGAACACGTAGGTATAGGTAGAGACTTCATGAGCAAAACCCAAACTGCCTGGGAAATACTTCAAAGAATCATCAACTGGGATCTCATCTTATTAAAAAGCTTTTATACATCAAAAGAAATCACTAACAGAGTGAAAAGACAACCCACAGATTGGGAAAAAAATTAGGCAATTGTCCCTTAGACAAAGGACTTCTATCTAGAACATATAAAGAATTGAAACAAATTAGACCCCTCAGATTCAAAGACCCAATCCAAAAATGGGCATCTGAGATGAATACACTCTTCTTAGATGAAGAAATACAAATGGCAAATAAATATATGAAAAAATGCTCAACATCATTGGTCATTCGAGAGATGCAAATTAAAACAACACTGAGATTCCATCTCACCCCAAAAAGAATGGTTATCATCAAGAAATCAACCAATAACAAATGCTGGAGAGGCTGTGATGAAAAAGGAACTCTCTTCCACTGTTGATATGAGTGCAGACTGGTGAAACCACTGTGGAAATCAGTATGGAGATTCCTCAAAAAGCTAGGATTAGAGGTCCCACTCGAGCCAGCTGTTCTCCCTTTGGGTATCTTCCCAGGAGAATTAAAAACATCATATCATAGTGATATATGTGCACCCATGTTTATAGCAGCACAATTTGTAATAGCTAGATCTTGGAAACAACCCAGATGTCCATCAGCCAAGGAATGGATAAAAAGGATGTGTTATTTTTATACAGTGGAGTACTACTCAGGCATAAAGAGGGATATACTTGAGACTTTTATAAGTAAATGGATGCAACTTGAGACCATACTGATTAGTGAAATAAATCAGACTCACATGTGTAAATATTGTATTGTCTCCTTGGTGTGAGAAACAGAAAAAGTAAAGTCTAAAATGTACAATACATATTGTGAAATGGGAAGAAAATGTTAAAAAGGAACCAGGAGCTAGAGGGGGGGAAAGGGGAAAGGAAGGAAGGGAAAAGAGAGAAAAATGCAAGTTAATTATACTATTAGTGTCTCTTAGTTCATAGAAAAGGAAGGTTTGCGCTAGTATTGATTGGAAAATTTTTTATGCCCATATCTTGTACCATGAGTAACTACTTTAAAGATAATAATATGCAGTGTATTAACTATTGTTATTCTCCTATCATCTTGTTATGACATTTTGTTTTACCTTTTTTCCATTAAAAAAAAAAATACTGTGTTCCTGAACTTGGAGCTGGAGCACTGTCCAGCTTCAGTGTAGATTCATTTTATTTATGAGAAACTGTGTGAAGCTGTGTTTCAGCTTATATTTTTAAAACAGATTAACTTACTTCATAATGAACATAACATTTTCATAGTGGACGTAACAGTTTCATCCTTTGAAAATGATTTTCTTTCCTTATGTTTCCCTTTGCCTCATAATACAGCATCTTGGTCATTGCACTTACTCTTTTTCACTGTGAGTGTTTGTATGGCTTCTTTACATCCTTCCCAATGCCTTGTCCTCAGAGCCTGAAACTAGGAAGATGCCATCAGATAATTGTTAAATGAGTAAATAAATGCTGACTCTTCAAAACACAGTGTGATTTCCACTTAGCTAAGCTATTTTATTAAAGAAGCAGGATATATCAGCATTATCTATTAATCTCTAAAGAATGTTTTATACTCTTACAGTTTATTTCAGTAAATTTGATACTTGTAAAAAATTAAAAATATTTAGCATAGACCCCTGGGTTTCTCTAATATTTGATTTTTTTTTTTTTTTTTTTTGAGACAGGGTTTCACTATGTAGTTCAGTCTGGCCTTGAACTTACTTTGTAGCCCAGGCTGGCCTTGAACTTGCAGCGATCCTCCTGCCTCAGCCTCTTGAGTGCTGGGATTACAGGCATGCGCCACCATTTATCTTGAAAAGGATATATGCTTAATGTATTTAGTGAATATGAAATATTTGTTCCCTAGAACTTATAAGTGCTCTGTCAGTGTTTCTCAGAGTAAATTGCCTTCTCTACTAATATAATTCTGTTGTGTCCCCTTCTTTTGTGGTAGATACGACCATATGTAGGATGTTTGGTGCAGTATTTGCCTCTTCTTTGGAAGCAGAGTGAAGAACACAATATGCTGAGATGTGCTATTCTGACAACACTTATTCATCTTGTTCAGGTAAGTTACTTTACAGAAATTTTTTAGTATGTTTTATTCATTTCAAAAACTTTTTATTGTATGTGATTTATGTTAACAGTTTTATTCCTTTTTTCATAATATGTGATCTTAAGTTTTAAAAACTTTTGTATACTTTGTACATTTTTTGAGAATATTTGAGAAATATTCTCTAGTTATTTTATTTATTTTTTTTTTTTGTGGGTACTGGGGGGTCGACCTCAGGACCTCACGTGCCAGCAGGCGCCCGTGCCGCTGAGCAATATCACTGGCCCCTTTTTCGTATGTGGGTTCCGGGAGTCGAACTCGGGCCCTTGCGCTTGCCGGGCAGGCGCTTAAGCCGCTGAGCCATCTCACCGGCCCTATTCTCTAGTTTTTAAAGAAGAGTTTTAAAATTAGATGTAGTTTCCAGCAGTGATAGACTCATTATTTGTACAGTTCTTTATACCCCACATGGAGATTTTCTGGGGTTCAAGGCTTTTCTGCAGAAACTTCCTTTACATTTTTACTTCTTCCGTGACTTAAAATTTTAGTGAGGTCCTGAGTTAGATTCCTGGCACTCCCCCCCCTTTTTTTTTTTTTTTTTTTTAAGTTTCTCTCTTTTATAACCTGGGAAGGCAGGAAAACAGATGAATTTCTTTTGAGGAAAGAGGAGTGAATTTTATTTCAGACATTTTGACTTTGAAGTATTGAGATATGTAGCAGGTGGTTCAGAGAGAGAAAGGAGGGAGAAAGGCAGAGAGAGAATTGCATTGTACTTCTCATTTCAAGTGTTAATGTGAATTAAATAGTCTTACAGTGTCATTATAGAGAACGATAAACTTAAGGTAAAGAATTAAAATATCTGGGTATAAAGATGTTAAAGTAATTTTACTGACCTTAAACACCCCCACCACCAAGTCTGAGAAACTTTTAATTGTGGAGAGCTCCAAGAATAACTAGGCTAAAACTTTTTAATATTAGCTTTTTAAAAACCTTTCTCAGGCACCTTGACTTTTTTTTGGTGGTGAACTTATTTATTTCATAAATATTTATGCAAGAGTTTTATAATTACAGACTTCTGAGACAGTTTCAATAGGTGAATAGTGACATAAAATGTTTATAAACTACTTTCCCCCTTTTTTATTGTGATAAAATTCATATAACATACAATTTGCCATCTTAACCAATTATAAGTGTACAGTTCAGTTTTGTTAAATTTTGTCATAATGTTGTGCAACCAGCACCATCATTCACCTCTGTAACTCTTTTCATCTTATAAAATATACTATACCATTAAGCAATAATGCTCTCCCCACTTCCCTGGTAGGGTGCTTTTTAAAAATAAGTCTGTTCCGGTCTACACTTTAATTCTTGTGATTTTCCTGTAAGGAGTATATCATTTTGTGCAAGAGAATATAAAAGTCTAACGTAGGCTAGTGATTAGCCTGCAATTGCATTTGTAAGTAAGAGAACAAAGAGTGGCCACTGATCCTTTGTATTATCTGTCTGCCAAGATGTATTTTTAGTCTTAGATGGGGTGTTTTCTGAGGGAGATGAGCAAAAAAGCTTTGATATCTTCTCAGGCAGTGTTACTTCAGGTAATCCTGGGAAGTCAGAGTAATGCTATGGAATGTGTGGGCTTTTTGCTTTTAATCATGACACTTAATTACCTATATTTTTATATAAGCCAAGGATATAAAGTTCCCAGTAATAATCTACTCTTCTTGGGATGAATATATAATATTTGATTCTAAAATTGAGATTATAGTGTAAAATATATTTTTCAATCACTTGGGATGATTTAAGTTTATTAGTTTTTTTTTTTTTTTTTTTGAGACAGGGTCTTACTATGTAGTTCAGGCTGGCTGTGGACTCACTATGTAGTCCATGCTGGCCTTAAACTCAGGGCAGTCCTCCTGCCTCAGCCTCCTGAGTACTGGGATTACAGCTATGCGCCACCACGCCTGGCAAAAGTTTATTAGTCTTTTCTTGGAAAATGCTGCTATCCTTTCTTTTAACACATAACAGATAAGATATTAGTGCATGTTACGGTTTTGCTTTCATTTTTTATAAATCTAGAAACCCAAACTGGTAGTCTTTGCCTGGGAAGGTTGATAACTGGGTAAAAATCTACTTCCTAGTATGTTGGTTTCAATGGAAGTAAGCCTTTCATCACACAATACACATTTTTTAAAACCTACTCTGTATAATACCTGTGGCCCTTTCAAACTGGAACCTCATGTTTTTCAAGATTTAGATGACTTTCTTGTATTTTATTATTTCTTCCCCTTTATGTTGTTCTTTTGTGTCTTTCTGAACTTTGTTACTTAGATGATGCGTATTCTTGAGCCAGTCCTCTAATTTTCTTATTATTTCTTTCCTGCTTTTTCTTACCTTTTGTTCTACTTTCTGGGAGATTTCCTCGATTTTATCTTTTAATAGCTTTTCTTTGCTGCTGTTTTAATGTCCGTGAGTTTCTTTCTGTTTTGTTGAATAATGTACATTTCATTTTATTTTTGTTTTGTGAATGGTGTGTTTTCTGAATGATAGAATTTTCAAGCTTTCATCTGTGCTTGGTTTCTGTTTCTTTTAAGATGTTGTTTTCTATTTGTTTTGTTTTCTCTTTTTCATATTAAATGTTTTAATCATATTGTTGTGTCTGGTTCCTGGTCAGGGAACCAAAGATGTCGCATCTGGGGTGACAGTCTCCGCTGCTGCATTGCTGGAGCATCCCACTGGGATTCTAAACTCAGCCCCAATAAAAAATTAGAGGGACAAAATTTAACAAAAGGAAGACACTTTATTTGTAAAGAGGAAAAGGAAGGGAGGGGAAGGAGAAGATAAAGAGCTACCTTGATAAGAAAGAAGCAGGGTAGGGGGCTCTGGAAAGATGGAGGACCCTTGAGCCTTTGTTGCCGGCTGTTTTTATTGTGGGGGCGACCCTTTCCACCCCCCTGGACTTGCTATAACTCAGTTGTCTTCCAGGCATCTCTGACTAATGTTACCTCTTCCAGTGGTCTATGTGCAGCTTCTTTCTGTCTGTTCATTTTCTTGCCCTTGACCTACTTTTCAAGTCCTTATCTTTGAGGTGGGTAGCAGGTTGGCAAGGAGGTACCTGATTCATGGTTACCTTAGAGTTAGTAAGGGAATGTGTGATTGTCTACTGTAGTCTATATTTATATGATGAATATAGTGTCATATAATATATGATGAATATATTATCTAGGGTAGATAATACAGTGACTGTACAGTGAATAATATATATATCATATGTATACATACAGTGAATATTATATATATAGTATATATAATATGTTATATATTATATACAATATAATTATATATTATATACATATATACATATATATATACCATATATTTTTATATGTACATATATATATGTGTGTGTGTGTGTGTGTGTGTGTGTGTGTGTATTAGTTCTTAGGTGTGAGTACATACTGCCTTAAAGTTAGTCAGCCACCCCCCCCACTTCCCCTACATTGTATTGGACGTGGGGACAGCTTATCATTTATGCACTTGGCTTTTTCTCTGTGTCCTGCCTGTCAGTTCTATCTCCCTTTGGTCTCAGGTACAAGTCCCAAGGCCATTTGGTGCCTTTCTTTATCTGGTTTTTCTCTCTTTCTCTACCCTTGTCCTTGACCTATTTTCTAGAGGAATCTCTCTGGTAAAGTTTTTTTTAACTCCTTCTAGTCAGGATTACCTAGATGGCTTAAGGAGGCCCCTGTTCTATTTTTTCTTGTCTACAGACCTCTGACCCTACAATGTTGATCCTTGGTTGCCTGCTTTTATTTATTCACTTACTATTATGAAAAATTTGAAATACACGAAAGAAGTGTTGCCAGCTTCTATGGTTCAGGGGTCTCTTTCCAGAGGTGGTTTCTGAGTTCCTCTTATCTTGAAGAATTGGAGAAAACAAGTGCAAATTGTAATAACTGCGTGTGAGGAACCACCTGGAGACTGAAGCTTTGGGGAGGGTCAGATTTTATTCCTCTACCTACAGGCAGGCTGACATCAGAGCTAATATCAGTGAATATCTAAAGGAGGGTACTGAGTATATATATAGGTTTTAAGATTGGGGGCACAATTTTAAAGAATCTCAAAGAATCTGGATGAAATATTTATTGTAAGGGCGGTCAGCGCAGGTTAGTACACAGAACTGGCATCAGGGGACTGCAGTGTGATCTTAGCCCCAAATTAAATTTTTTATTGCCCTTCTTGTTTACCAGGGGCAAGCTATAGACAGTAATGGAGAGTCCATTGTTTGTAGTGGGCAGCCCAAGTCTCTCTCAGGTCACTCTCAGGCCAGTCCTGACACAAATGGCATTAAAGTTTTACATTTACTAAAGGTAGGAAAAGAAACATGCTCTGCAAAGTGAGTTTGAACCCACTAAAAGTCAGAAAATAAGTACACTCCAAGAGTGGACCAGGGTGAGAGAGAACACAGTGGTCCTAAGCTCAGTGGCGGCTGTCCTGCTGTGTCCCCCACTCCTCAGCCTGCTTCGGCTCTCGGCCGTCCTGTCAGAAACGTGCTCTAGTTCCGCTAGAAGAATTGAAGACAGCACTCTCTGTCTGGTTCCACCGCAGGACTTTGGGAACTGTTCTACGCATGCGTCCTGGGATTTTGTAATTATCAGGTCACCCTTTCTTCCCCAGTCAGTCTGCCAAGCCCTAGTCTCGTGCCTCAGAAGAAAGAATGGTATATCTCCCGACTTCAAGTGCTGTCAATATTTTGTGTGTATAAATTAAGGAGTAGGCACTAAAAAGCTGAGCGGAGAGGGTAACTGTGTGTGGGAAATTTGCAGATTGTGGATTTGTTCCTTAGAATGATCTTTGGTTGCTAGTAGCACAGGCCTATAATCCCAACTACTTGGGAGGCTGAGGCAGGAGGATCCTGAGTTAAGGGCTAGCCTGGGTGAAATAGCAAGTGCCCCCCTCCACAACCCCCAACTAGTTTATGTTTTGTAGGAAAACATTTTATGTTAATATTTTCACATCTTTCCTCAATGAAAGATCCTTCAGTCTCCTGCCTCTTACTGGGTAATATGATCTTGTTTTATATCATACCCCTGTTTTGGATTGCTTCACATTTTCCTGTCTTGAGATACTGTGATTTTATCAAAAAGTAAACAGCCCGTCTTAAGCCAGCCTAAAGGGGAGGGCATTTCTGCTTGTGAATGTGGGTGAGATCTTGGTATCAAACTGCTTTTTAAAACACCTTTAGAAGCCCTTGTTAATAATACTTTTCCTTCACCATTGCTGTAGCTGGGGGTGGGATGGGGTGGGGGCAAAGGGGGTGGTCCACCTGGGGTGGCACATTTTTGGGGCAGTATTTAAATAGGTTAACCTATTCAGGTATGCTGGAGAGTGGCAAATTGAAGGAGTGCCCTGAACTCTAGATACGCTACTGCTCTTCACTCTTACCCTCCCAAACACAGGGATACTTCTCAAAATACCTAGTACCACCAGTTCCCTAGTCTTTTGGAGGTTTAGTAATGTAAATTAGGCTCCTTCCTGCCTTTTCTTTCTTCCATCCTTTTTTTTTTTCCTGTCTAATCTTTGGTTTCTTAGTTCTCTAAGTTACTTACCACTTGTCTTTTCTCAGGGTCCAGATCATCACGCTATATTGTTTTTTTGCACTTATGGTTTTAGGTCCTTAAAAAAAAAACTTGCTGTGTCTTTTTGGTGTATTTTGGGAGAAACAGTAGTAAATGAGCATGCTGGATTTGAATCTGTCAGCTTTCTACAGATGTTTGCGTCATATGTTCTAATACTGAGTTGTTTGGCGTAGCTGGGACATGGAGCACAAAGCTTGTGTATGGGAGTTTGGTCAGGAAGGCTTTAAACAACATCTTTTGATGTTCAGAGAAAGGAACGTTTTGATCATTTTATTTTAGAAAATCAGTCAGGGACCCACTGGAGACACTGGTTTGGAACAGGGGTAAAGCAAGATTGAAGATACTGTTAATGATGAAAAAGATGATGAGGACTTAAAGCTGTGGAAGGATGGGGGAAGTTTCGAAGAATATTGAAGAGGTAGAATGAAAGATTGTTAGATGTAGGATGAAGACAAAAGGAACCAGGAGGTGGCTGTGATATAATTTATCCCTAGATAAATAGTGGTTCATGTCACTTAAGTAAGAAAATGGGAGGAAGAGGAACAGTCTCCAGTGAATTGGTTTACTATTAAGAGTTTGAGGTGCTTTCTGAGGGTGATATTCTATAGTCATTTGAGTACTTCAGAAAATTGGCTGAGACATACTAGATTTGGACATAATCATGGGACATAAGAATAGAGCCAAGGCCAGTACAGTACTCTAAAAAAATGCACTATCTGGATGGTGCTATTTCTTTATTTTTTCCCCTTTTGTTGAAAGAAAAAGATTCACAGGAAGTTAAAAGATAGTTCAGTTTCCCCTTACATCTTACAGTAGAATATGATTTTCTCCCCTCTTTAATTACTTCTAATAGTATTTTTAATAAGTGATTTATTTTTTGAGCCTTCATAGTGTCGTAGACAATGTTTATAGTTACTGCGGGCCCAGAAAATGTTCATGTTTACTTAAACCTGCGTATCATTTATAAGATTGCAATGTAATGAATCTCTTGGGCTTTGAGAGACTCTGTGTGTCTAGTTGTGTTGCTTATTTTAGTTTCGCTAATGTTAGCATATTCTGCTTGCTTGGATAAGCAATTAAGGGTAGATAAATTCTTATTTTCCTAAGAAATTTTCAGTCTACTTGATAATCAAAATGAACTTGATGAGTTTTTCTTGAAGATTCAGCTGTGGAGAGCAGAATTTAAGTGAGTTTTAAGGGACAATATACCATTTTATTAAATAATGGTATCTTTGTAATTTTCTTCCTTTGAAAACTCTTTAATAAACTCTTCCAAATGATTTTTTGATTAGAAAGAGTGCCAAAATTACACTTAACTAGTTAAGAATGAACTTTATGTATTTCCACTGAAGTGTTTGTGGTCCCATATGTAAAAATGAACTGAAAGACAAATGCTGCATAATCTTACATGTTTATCTAAAAAAGTTGAACTCAAAGAAATTGGAGTGTTGGGCCAGTGAGGTAGCTCAGCGGCATAAGCGCCTGCCTGGCAAACGCGAGGTCCTGAGTTCGACTCCTGGAACCCACATACGAAAAAAGGGCCAGTGATATTGCTCAGCAGCATGGGTGCCTGCTGGCGTGCGAGGTCCTGAGGTCGACCCCATGTACCCACCCCCCCAAAAAAAAGAAAGAAATTGGAGTGTTGAGAAAAGGGGATCATGTTTTGGGCCAAAGTTGCAAAGTTTCAATTAGAATGAATACATTCTGGAGATTTATTGTGCAAGATAGTGACTAGTTAGTAATGTATAATGAAAGATTTTTAAAAAGGATTGAACTTAGTATATATGTCATCAAAAGGGGAATATGTATATATTTATAGCATTGTAATTTGTTATAAATTATATTGACATTTGAATTATTTCCTAAATGAAAAGGTGTTTGATAGTTTCTATCATTTTCTTTCTGTACTTATTAGATTAGGGAGATTACTGTAGTTTAGAATTGATTTTTAATCCTTTTTGTTTTCTTCTGAAGTACGTAAGAGTGTGATACTAACCTTCTTAAGATAGAGTAGACAAATTAAAATTGTCTTTTTCCTCAACCTTTTTTGGTTTTCGTTAAAAATATTAACAAATATTCATTTTAAAAAATTCACATTTTAAAAAATGCATACAAAAAAGTGAAAAGAAAATCTCCTTCTGCATTTCTCCCAGTTTCTTTTTCTCTTTCCCCTATTTAACTAGTGTTTTTCTTTTTGCTTCCAGAAACATTTTCATGCATATAGTGTATATCCAGATATAAAAATTTTGAAGTAATTCTTTGAGGTGTGAATTTGTTATATACACTTCTCCTTTTAAATTTGTAATTATTTTTGAGGTTTTTTTTCATTCCATTATAAATCCTTTCTCAAGGCTACTCAGAATCTTAAAATACAGATGTACCATTATTAATAAACATTTAGGGTGGGTTCATCTTAGATTACTTAGGTGAAAGTGTTCATAGAATTTTAAACACCCATTTGGAGTCACGGGGAGAGAAAAATATTTCTTACACAGGTTGAGCACCCATAATCTGAAAGTCTGAAATTGGAAATGCTCTAAAATCTGAAGCTTTTGGGTGCTGATATGATGCCCCAAGTAGAAAATTTTAAGTCCAACCTCACGTGTGACTGGTTGCAGTCAAAATGCAAGAACACTCACAATATTGTATAAAATTACTTTCAGGCTATTGCGTGAAGGTATATATGATGCATAAATAAATTTCATATTTAAACTTGGATTCCATCTCCAAGATACTTCATTACATGTATGAAGGTACTATTACAAAATCCAAAAGAATGCAAAATGTGAATCACTTTTGGTTCCAGGCATTTCATGTATGGGATTCTAAGGCTCTATATGGGATCTAAAACCACAGATGTGAGTAGCTGTCACATATACTTTATAGCGTTTACTGCCATTATTAGGCAGCTGAGTAGTATATATTTTTTTATTTCTGCTTTGCAGTTATAAACAGAACTTTGTCTTAGTAGTACTCATAAGTATGACCATCCTTTAAAAACCTGATTTATTTTTATAAATTGGTTTTAGGGCTTTTTTCTTAATCATAGATACTTTTTGGTGGTGGTGGTGGGGGGCTTAGCGTATCTTATCCTGAATTGCATTTATCCTTCCCGTAGGGATTAGGGGCGGACAGCAAGAACCTGTACTCTTTCCTGCTCCCGGTCATCCAGCTGAGCACCGACGTTTCCCAGCCGCCACATGTCTATCTTCTGGAAGACGGTTTAGAACTATGGTAAGAGGAAAACTTCATACCCTGGATCTTTTTTTTTTTTTTTTTTGTTAATTCCTGGCCTTCCCTACTCTTATGGCCAATAAGGTAAAGATCAGGTACCAGGGCTTTAAATACTCAGCATTTAAAAAGAAGGATGTGAGATGGATTTCCTTAAATGAGTTGCAGTGCCTCTTTGTTAGCCATCACTCAGTATAGCCTTAGAGTACACAAAGTTAAAGGGGAAATTGCAGCAGGAACTCAGTTGCATTTCATCCTTTGGAATTTGGCATGTAAAATAGGAATCTTCATAATTTTCCCAAACTAAAACTTGTGTTAAAATCTCCAGACTTAAAGAAGATGTTTTGTGCATATTGAGTTACTTCTCAACCTTTCATTACCTTACCCAGTAAGTGCTGAGATATATAACTCAGCCCCAAATATTAGTGGTATATATATTCTTTATTGTTTCACTGTTCATAGTAGGTACTGTTTGAAAAAAGAAAAACACAATGCTGTTTCTTTGGCAGTTTAGTACTACAAATGTTTATTGACTACCCATTATGTGGGTAAAGAACTATGCTAGAAAATCCTCCTGCTTTATTAGGCTTGTCTTACTTGTTGAGTTTTCCCCAGTTTAATTGTACATGAAAGGTTTAAAAATTTTAGTATAGAACAGTGATGGCGAAACTTTTAGAGCTTTCAGTGATGCAGACAGCCCGCTGTAGCCCGTGTGCCATGCGTTCACCACTACAGAAACTGACCACAGGAATTAAGAGCCAGTTACAGAAATCAGCCATAGAAGAAATGAATACTTGTTGATTGCCCTTCCTCCCTCTTCCTTCCTTTCATTCTTAATTTTGCTTAGATAGCTAGGAATTAACAGTTTTGGTTCTTAGAAGTTTTCTTTGGTGCAAATTAGAAACTAATGATCTATATCAGAATGCAAGATGAATGATTTTAAAACTTAACTAGGTAGATACTTATTAAAAATTTGCAATTTGGGTTTCTCACATTATTTTTAAGGTTATGTTATTTGAACTTAAATGACATGTAGATGGTTTAATTATAGATTAGTATGGTTTTGTGTTTATTTTTGTAAAAGGACATATTATTCTAGATCAGAGGTTGGCAAACTTTTTTTGTAAAGGCCAAACAGTATTTTAGTTTTTCCAAGTAGTACAGTCTCTGTAGCTACTTAACTCATGTTTTACTGTCAAAACAGTGCACGACACAAACAAATCAGAAACAAATGGATGTGGTCGTGGTGCATTTAAACAGGTTTACAGAAATACAAGCTATGGGTTGGATTTCACCGATGATTTGTAGGTTTCCAACCCTTGCTCCAGATCATAAATTAAAACATTAATTTCTGGCACAAAACTACTTTCTTATGAATGTGTAGAGATAGTATATTGAATATTAGAAAGTTTTAGAATATTATGAAAACCTAAACTCAGACTTAGCAATATTACAAACATAATGTACTATTGATGTGTTTATTAAAGGTATGCAAGTTTTCAAAGAATTATGTAAACAAAGTAATAATAAAATGTCTTCGTTTGCTAATGGTAATTTCGTTTTTCCAAGCCTTAAATTATATATAAATGAAAATAAATCGTTAGAACACATTTTAAAACAATATTTATTTAAATTATTAATAGTAGTGTCTCTAAAGAACTAGGATACAAATTTCTTCGCATATTTTTCTTCCTGAGTTAGAGCTCATTTTGGATCAGACAGATACAGGTGCTAATTCCAGTTATTGTGCTGTATTTGGTTTGTGACTTGATTGTTAATCATCTTCTGAGAGCCTCAGCTTACTTATCTGTAAACTAAGTAGAAATAATTGTGAAAGTAAGATAATTTCTACTAAAGTGGTTAGCACTTCGCATATGGCACTTAATGTCTGTGGATATACAGGCTTGCCTGGGAAGAGAAGAAGAGATCAAGAATTTTCTGCTGGGCAAAAATCCAGATGAACTTATAACATTTTGAGGACACAGAGGAGCCATCTAGGAGGACAGAAAGGATGTCTCCTGAAACACTGTAGTAGGAAAACCAAGCCAAGAGAGGAGAGTATTTCCTAACAGAGGGCTTTGGATATGGCAGCTATGCCAAATGTTGCTGATTGTCCTAGTAAGATAGTACAGAGAAGTGAATTCGTCCACATGGAAATGATAGGAGGGTTTTCAAGTAAAGTGTTAAAAATAGAAATTAAAGTAGTCTTAAGAATAAATTGGAGGGGCCGGTGAGATGGCTCAGCAGCATAAGCGCCTGCCTGGCGAGCGCAAGGGCCTGAGTTGGACTCCCGGAACCCACATACGAAAAAGGGGCCGGTGATATCGCTCAGCGGCACGGGCGCCTGCTGGCGCGCGAAGTCCTGAGTTCGACCCCCGGTACCCACACACACACACACACACACACAGACACACACAAAAGAATGAATTGGAGATAAGTAAGACCGAGCATTGACAGCTTGCTAACAGCTTTTACTGTTAAGAAGAGTCCATACAGAATGTAAGGTGGTATGGGGAATGCAAACTCTGGAAGAATAGGTTAGACTGGATTGAGAGAGCGGGATAGTAGGAGGAGGCAAGAAGGGATAGAATTCAGAGCTCAAGTGGAAGGGTTCAATGTTGGTAGCACTAGGGATACTTCACGTTAATTGGAGATATGAAGGTAGATCTCCAGAGTTGTTCTATGTAATATAGCTTGTGTTTTCTCACTAAAAGATGAAGCCTAATCAACAGGTGGTAGTTAATAGACCTGACTAGGAGTGTACACAAAATATGAGAAATCTTTGAGGGAGAGAAGTAATAAAGTAAAGAATAAAGCTGGGCATGATGACAGAAGCCTGCAATCTCAGCACTGTGGAAGGCTGAGGCAGGAGAGTTGCAAGTTGGAGTCCATTCTGAGCGGTTTAGTGAGTTAGCAATACCTGTGTCAAAAAACTGAAAGAAGGGCCGGTGAGATGGCTCAGCGGCTTAAGCGCCTGCCCGGCAAGCGCGAGGGCCCGAGTTCGACTCCCGGATCCCACATACGAAAAAGGGGCCGGTGATATCGCTCAGCGGCACGGGCGCCTGCTGGCGCGCGAGGTCCTGAGGTCGACCCCCCGGTACCCACAAAAAAAAAAAAAAAAAAAACTGAAAGAAAAGGTCTGGGGATATTTCAGTGCCAAGGCCCTAGGTTCAATTCCCAGTTCTGTTAAAAAAAAATTTTTTTTTAAGCTTAGTATGGATAACCAGTACCTGTTGTGGTCAGGAGTATAAAGTGAAACCTAAGCTGGGTGTGATGGCACATGCCTGTAATCCCAGCACTCTGGAGGCTGAGGCAGGAGGATCACTGAGAGTTCGAGGCTAGCTTAGGTTACAAGAGAATTCAAGGTCAGCCTGAACTGCATCGTGAAACCCTGTCTCAAAAAGACAAACAAACAAAAAACCATATATATGTGTGTGTGTATACTACTTTTAACTTACTTTAAAGCAGAATTTGAACGAAAACCTTGCACGAAGTGAGTATTGTTTGGAAATAGGATGGGGTAATGGATAATGGAAGCAATAAACAATGTCAGCTATGTATCATTAGTGTAATATGACATTCATCCTTTAAAAACAGAACGAGTCTGGTGTCCTGAATAACTAACTTAAAGATAGTAATACGTAATGTATTAACCATTGTTACCCTCCTATTATGTTTGTTTGAAAATTTGTTCTTCTTTTGATTTGTTTTGTTTTTTCTTCTCTTTAAAATAAAAAAAATAAATAAATAAAAAATAAAAACAGAACGAAACAAAATTTGATTGCTTTTGGCCATCTACTCAGGAGATTATTTTTTCTTTAAAAAAAAAAAAAAAACTTAAGAAAACCTTGACTTCCTGAGATAAGCTTTAGCTGCTAGGGTAAATTACACTTTTTTTTTTTTTTTTTTTTTTTTTTTGTGGGTACCGGGGGGTCGACCTCAGGACCTCGCGCGCCAGCAGGCACCCGTGCCGCTGAGCGATATCACCGGCCCCTTTTTCGTATGTGGGATCCGGGAGTCGAACTCGGGCCCTTGCGCTTGCAAGGCAGGCGCTTACGCCACTGAGCCATCTCACCGGCCCAATTACACTTTTAATATATTATAAAATTTTTTTTTCCAGTATTAAATCTAATTTAACTTTTTCCTCTCTTTATAAATGAATTGGATCTATGATCTGTACTTTGTGGTACTGTTTGATTTTTCCATCATGGTTATGTTTATTTTGCCAATTTACCAATTTAAAAAATAATTACACTAGAATAGTTTTTATAGTATGATGTTTGTTATTTGGATATTTGAAGAATTCAGTAATGAACTGGAAATGAACCAAGGCAAGGACTGGGGTTTATTTACAATTTTGATAACATCCTTAGTTTAAGTACATCTATTTTAGTGTTGATTTTTGATGTATCTTAGTTTGGCACGTAGTCCCTTAAATAGAAAATATCTGTATGTTTATCTCTGCCATTTATAGGTTTATTCTTTTTTCTCTTTTTGAAGTACATTTATTAGATACTTGTCTTTATTGTTATGAAGGAACCAACTCTTTAAATTCTGTGCTTCTGTTCTTTCCTCTATTTCTGCTACAGATTTCTTGCTTTCTGTGTTCACTTGTGGGTGTATTTTTCTAAACCTGTGAAACAAAAGATTAATTTATGACCTTCTTTTTTCTTATTGAACAGTAAAGCATTAAAGATGTGAACTTATCTTAAAGTATAACTACCTATATTCTTAAGTTCTGATGTATAGTGTCCTATTTTTTATTTTTGTGGTGGCAATACAGGTATGTTAGTAATTGTTTGATTCAACATTATTAATTTTTTGCTGTATTTTTAAAATACCTGATTCAAGTCTAGTTTTATTACATTACCATTATAAAATATGGCTTGTATATATACATCTATCTCATGATCTTTCTATCTTATGATCTATTCTTTTTTTGGGGAGAGTGCTGGGTATCAAGTCCTAGTCTCACATTTGTTAGGCAAGTGCTTCACCATATATGCCCAGCCCTACAAAGTTTTTTGTTTTAAAAAAATTTTTTTGGTACTAGGGATTGAACCCATGGCCTTTGCACCAAGTTACATACCCAGCCTTTTTTTATTTAGTGACAGGTTTTCACTAAGTCACTAAATTGCCTAGGCTGGGCTTGAAGTTGTGATTCTCCAACTTCAGCCTCCCAGAATACTGGGATATGTGAATTTTTACCACGAAACCCTCATTTTTATAAGATACTCATATTTCATTGCAATAATGAAATGATGTAGACTCTTACATGTTCTTTTTAAGTTGTCAGTTGTATAGCTCCCATTATTATTTTGCTTTTTCTTCTTGACACTGATCTATTAAAATATCTTTTTGAGTTTTTTATGTATCAGTGTTCTTTGTTATTTCTGTTTTGGTCTATATATATTTTGAAAAATACTGCTCACTATACATTTTGTTATTTTGATACTTTTGTATATTGTTAAAATATTTAATAAATTTGAAATCAGTGTTTTCATGAAGCGTATTATGTAATATATATGAAGTGATTTTCATTCCCATGTTTTAATTCTTTTGCATTTGAATTTTACCTGATTAATATTGTCTTATAGTTCATTTTGTTTAGGTTTGACATAACTATCTTTGTTCATCTTTATATTTTGGCTTTTTCTATCTGACCTTTAGTTGTCTTCTATAAAGCGAAAATGTTTATATTTTTTATTTCAATGTAACCAAGAATATTTCATTAGAATTTAATGTGTTACACTTATTTGGTGAGTTGATATTCTTCTCATTTTATGCTTACTCTTTTCTATTTTTGTGTATGTGTGTGAAATTGTAGCACTAACTTTGCATTTCTCTAGTCAAACATGTTGTTACATATAGCTTTTTCTAATTATTAATCAAAATAGTGACTCTTTTGTAATGGTAAAGAGTAGTACTATAAATTGGGCATGGTGGTGCCTGCCTATAATCCCAGTCGTTAATCCCAGTGATTCTGGAGTCTGAGGCAGGAGGATAGAAAGTTTGAGGCCAGTCTAGGCAATTTAGTGAGACCCTGTCTCAAAATAAAAAGGGCTGGGGATGTAGCTCAGTGATAGAACACTTGCCTAACATACATGAGATCCTGGGTTCAATCCCCATTGTAGCAAAAAAGGAAAAGAAAGAGCCATGCTTTTATTTTGTTTGCCTCATTTCTTTTCCCTTCCTTGTCTTTATTAATTTAACCAGAAGTTATGCATATTGTCATTTTATTTCTAAGTAGTTTAAATTCTGGAAGTTTTCCCATCTTTTTTTTTTTATGGGTACCGGGAGTCGAACTCAGGACCTCGCGCTTGCCAGGCAGGCGCTTATGCCGCTGAGCTATCTCACCGGCCCCCCATCTTTTGAATAACATGATTTATACTATGGAACCTACAAAAGGACGTGAAAGTGTCAGCATGGGTAACCATTTTAGTAATGATGAACAGGGAGAGAAGGCATAAGCTTCAGGGAGAATCTTAATTTGGACCCATTGACAGAACCTTTTTATTGTGATTTCTATTTTCTTTACTAAATTAATAACTATGGTTTTATAGTAAGTCATAATATCTGGTTAAAAAAGTATTCCTCTCTACCCTCCTACTTCCATATATATAACCTTTTTCTTTTCTTGAAAAACATTTTGTCTGTTCTTGGCCAATTGTCCTCCAAGGCAGCTTGTCTCATTTCCAAGGAAAACCCTGTAGGGATTTGAATTGAAATTGTTTTAACAATTTAGAGACCATTGATATCTGTATGGTGTTGAACGGTTGGTAACATCATCCATTTACATCTTTGTTGGCATATAGAAAGTCTGTTGGTTTTTGTATATTGATATATTCAGTAACCTTACTGAATACTTAGTAAGTCGAAAAATTTGTTTATGAATACTTTGTCTCTTTCTCTTTTTTGTGAATAAAGACTAACTTTCTTGTCAGATGTGGTGGTGCACACCTATAATCCAAGCATTGGGGAAGTTGAGGCAGGAGGATTGCAAGTTTAAGGCCAGGCTGATATACATAGTGAGACACTGTCTCAAAAAACAAAACAAAAGCCCTTTTTCTGTCTATATCCTTGTGTCTTTTATTAACTTAGTTGACATATTATATGAGGCCTTCTGTATATAAACTGAATGAATGTAGAGGTGCAAAGGTAACACCGTGTGTTCTTAGAGGCTTGTTCCTGCCTTGCCTAGAGGAGGGTTTTAACAGGTCATCACTGAGTGCATTTGCTGTGAGTGCTTGATTGATACTTTCTTATCAGATTAAAGAAGCTTCTTTCTATTTATAATCAGATAAGGTTTTTAACTAAATTATATATATATATATATATATATATATATATATATATTATTATTATTATTTTTAATGCTGGTACCGGGAGTCGAACTCAGGACCTCACGCTTGCCAGGCAGGTGCTTATGCTGCTGAGCTGTATCACCGGCCCTAAATACTATATTTTGATTAGTATTTTTTCCTCCTTTTTTGGCTGTTATGTAACAGCTGTGATTTTTCTCCTTTGAGTTCTTTGAGGGTGGGCAGAAGTTGAGTAGATAAACCAATCTCACACTACTGTGTTAAATCTCAACCCTTATATATTATGTAAATTTTTTTACTTTTATTGGTACATGTTTGCCATACATAATGTTTGCATTCACTGTAGGGGATTGGTACATGTATGTAACACATCTCAACCCTTACCCACACCCCCATTTTATTTTTCCAGCATCACATTTATTTATTTGTTTGTTCATTTATTTATCATTTATAAAGTTAACCCATGTACAGATTGAAAACCAGACTAATAGGCCAAAGAACATATAAAACATGTAAGACAATTGTACGAAGTCAAGGTACACTTTTTTTTTTTTATGTGGGTACTGGGAGTCAGTACCCGCTATCTCACCAGACCCAAGGTAAACTTTTAGATACACTGTCTGCATTGGATTATAGTACCTTTTTTTTCCCTTTCTCTCTTTTCTTATTATCTTCTTTTATTTGGTACTATATGTATATATGTTGAGTTTTTCATGTAAGAGAAACCATGTGGTGTTTCAGTGTGTGTGTGTGTGTGTGTGTGTGTGTGAGTTATTTCACTTAACATCGTGATCTCAAGATGCATCCATTTCCCTAGAGATGACTGAAGTTTATCCTTCGTTATGGCAGAATAGACCCTTGTGTATAAATACCGCATTTTAAAAATCCATTCATCTGTTGTTGGGCCTACAGGCTGTTTCCAAGATTTAGCTATTATGAATTGAACTACTATAAATATGGGTATGCATACATCACTGTAGTATGATGTCTTTAAGTCTTTTGGGAAGATACCTAGAAGGGGAATAGCTGGGTCAAATGGAATTTCTATTGTTACTTTTTTGAGAAATCTCCATACTGATTTCCACAGTGGTTGTATCAGTTTATAGTCCTACCAACAATGGAGAAGGGCTCCTTTCTCTCCACAGCTCACCAGCATTTGTTACTGGTTGATTTCTTGATGATAGCCATTCTTTCTGGAGTGAGATGGAGTCTCAGTGTTGTTCTAATTTGCATTTCTCAAATGGCCAGCGATTTTGAACATGTTTTCATGTATTTATTGGCTATTTGTATTTTTTCATCTGAGAAGTGTCTATTCATTTCAGATGCCCATTTTTTAATTGGGTCTTTAGATTTGGGAGGTCTAATTTTTTTTTTGAATGCTTTATATATTCTAGATATTAGTCCTTTGTCTGAGTAGTAGCTGGCAAAAATGTTTGCCCATACTTTAGGTTGTCTCTTCACTCTATTATTCAGTGCTACATTTTTAATGCACTGATTATTTCAAAGTACTAATGGTATAAGATCCCTGAAATTGAACCCATGGCCTTCTCACTGAGCTACATACCCACCCAGTTTTAAAATTTCATATGTTGAGACAGGGTCTCGCTAAGTCACAAAATTGCCCAGGCAATCCTCCTGCCTCAGACTCCCAGAATGGTGGGATAGTAGGGGTACGCTACCACACCTGACTTTGTAATTGGCCTTTATTGTACTAAATTTATATTTAGAAAGCATTCAGCATAAGTTGTTTTACTATTAACCCAGTTTCTCATCAAAGGGACACATGAGTTACATGTGGCAGAAGACTATTTCATGAAAATGAAAACAACAAAGTAATTTTTATACCTTCTTGACCAATTCTTACTAATCCTTTTGCTTTAAAATTATTATTCTATTATTAAACATACTTAAAGTTTAGACTATTTTTGGTATGTATATAGAAATGATACTACATAATATAGTATGTAGAAGGCTTTTATTTTGAGGCATTTGTAATCTTTTTTCTTAGTTGTTTTTTGTTTGTTTATTTATTTGTTTTTTGAGACAGGGCTTGCTAGATAGTTCAGGCTGGCCTTCAACTCACTATGTAGCCCAGGCTGGCCTGGAACTTAGCGATCCTCTTGCCTCAGTCTGCTGAGTGCAGGGATTATAGGTATGTGACTCCATGCTTGGCTTTAGATAATTTTTATAACTGTGTGTATTATCCTCTTTCCTCCCTTTAGATGAGACTTTTTTTTTTGTATTTATTTTGTTAATTGCTTTAATTGGCATGCAAAGTGATTTGATCATCTGTTTTTCCCTCCCTAGGTTAGTAACATTGGAAAACAGTCCATGTATTACACCAGAGTTGCTTCGTGTGTTTCAGAATATGTCACCACTACTTGGTATGTATTAGAGCATTATCTTACTAAACAACAAGCATGCTTTTGAGGAAGTATAACTGGCTTTAGAGTACACCTTCCATTTTTATTAGAGTCCCTGATGTTAACAAAATAAGCTGAATAGTGCTTTTATAGTTTCTAGGTTATTGTATATAATTTTTTAGAATAATTTAGGCTCATTTAAGAGTAAACACTAATTACATTGCCTTGTGGAAAATTTTGTAATAAAAAAAAGTATTCTTAGGAAATTAATTACAATTTAAGCTTGAATTTTGGTAAAATTTTTGTGTTTGATAGCAGTTCTATGTACTACTTACAGACTGTATTTATATTGGGGCTGTGGTATAACTCAGTGGTATAGCTCTTGCTTAGCATGCACCATGTCCTGGATTTGATCCCCAGCACCAAACAAAAAAAGCAGTATAAAATAAAATTTTAGGAAAATAATTTATTGTAAAATTGCTTTTGTATACTATGGTTTCATTTTCTTTTATAAAGACATTTTGTGCAATCAGTTGTTCGAATGGAGCTTTGTACGTATTCCTTTGTTTTAATTAAGAACCACTGAAATTAAACATTAGAAAATTATATATATTGTTCACTGAAGTGTTACTTATGAATGAGCTATGTAATTATGAAGCTTATTAGGTTAAAAAAAACACTAGGTAGACTTTTTGTCTGAGAACTTGTCCTTGGGTATTTTTTTCAGAAGCAAAAATATTACTGAGGTATAATGACAAGCTTAAAAACTAGTCACTCTTTGAAAGTATCAGCAAGTGTAGACTGAAACACAATTGGAACTGATTAAAAAAAAATTTGTCTCATTTGTTAGATGACTGTGGTGGCCGTTAGTTGACCATTAGTTGTTCATGTTCCTTCTGACTTCCTCTTTTCTTCTGTTTCATTGCTCAGAATAGAGTAAGATCTCAATAACCAAAGTAACCATTTGTTTTCCAGTAAAGAGCTATTTGCAGTTTTTCATCTAGCTTCCCCATAGAGGGAAAAATTTCCCAAAGATGAAGTCACTGGCAATAGGCCAGCCAGTGATCCCCAATCTCCCAGGAAAACTTTTGTCTTCCATGCATCATAACAAATAGGAAATGCCTCTTAACTTCCCTCTACTCTCTTCCCTCTTCTCTCTCTACTCTCTTCCCCCAGCAGCAATAAGAACTTTCATGTATTTTGAACAATGTCCAGTATTCGATAAGCACTTGATGTTTATTCTTGTTATGGCTGTTACTACTGTTCACATTGCCACTATTTTGAAAGAAAAAATACCCAACCATCAACTGTCTGTAGGATTTGTTACCCAGCTGAAACAAGAAGTAATGAAGGCTAGGGATGTAGCGCAGTGGTAGAGTGCCTGTGTAGCATGAATGAGGCCCTTGGTCTCAACTAAAACCTAATGCATCTCAGCCTTGAATATTGGCTTTAATTTTTTTAATTTTCAAAGATTTGAAAACTGTTCAGTGATATAGGTGATATGGATACTATTGAATTATTTCTACTTTTATTCTTGAAAAAGATGTTTTAATGCATTGTAATATGTATATTTGCAGCAATAATATGAAAAATTTTTATTTTAAGGAGAGGTTGAATTTGGCTGATGATGTTTGTTATATGTTAACATCAATATTACATTTATTTTTGTTTGAATTTTATACCATTAATTGATATAGTTTGACATGTAGCTTTCTGCATATATATATTCTTTCAGATAAATTTCTAAATATATTGGTAAATAGGACAAGAATATTTGTTTTAATCTTCTAATAGATTAAAATGAATACTCAGTTTTGGTATCAGTTAAAACATACTCTTTCTAGCCAGGTGTGGGGGCACATGCTTATAGTCCTAGAACTCCAGAGGCTGAGGCAGGAGGATGGCTGTGAGTTCAAGGCCAGTTTGAGCTGCATAGTGAGACCCTGTCTCAAAAAGATTTAAAAAAAAATTATTAGATCAGTGATTTTTAATAATTTATTTAATGTGTGATTGCTCTTTTTAAAATCAGATATAAAAATATTAGCAAGAAGTTTCCTTTCTAAAATGTATAAAACCAGTAGTACCAAACACTTCAAAATATTTAAGTTAACGATTGTTAGTATATGTTAATTAATTCTTTTTATGTCCTTTAAATGTAAGGAGAACCTGAAATTTTTTAAAACAGAAGCTATAACTAAAAGTAATTGTTTTAATTTAGTTCTAGTAACTCGGGGTTTTTTTGCCCTTTAAATCTACTGTGTAGATTTAATTTACTTACTACTATTATTACTTAAAAGATGAACTGACTGGCTTATGTTCATGGTCTCAATGCCAAACTAATGTTTCGTGAACAATACAGTTTTTCTGCTGGTAAATTCCTATCTAATTTGGAAGGAAGGAGATTATCTTACCTTACACATTTTATCAGAATTTGAAACAGAAGAAAAAACTTATAGTTGCAATTCTAAAAATAATGCATTAAATAGTTATAAGGGTAAATATTAAGTAGGTTCTGATTAAATTTCTATAATTCAAGAATTCATTCCTTACCCCCTACAGAAACTTAATGCATAAAATGTAAAATGAAATACAAATTAAAAATAGCAAAAAGAATAAAGAAAAACAAAATGGAGCAGATCATAAAATATAATCAGGGGCTGGTGAGATGGCTTAGCGGCGTAAGCGCCTGCCTGGCAAGTGCAAGGTCCTGAGCTGACTCCCAGAACCCACATAAAGGAAAAAAGGGGCCGGTGATATCGCTCAGCGGCACAAGTGCTTGCTGGCAAGCGCAAGGTCCTGAGTTTGACTCCTGGTACCCACATAAAAAAAAAAAATCTATCTATCTATATATATATGTAGATATATATGTATCTACATATATATATATATATAATCAGACTAATAGGTATAAATCATGTATGTACTGAGCACGATTAGATACGGTACTTTAGAGTAACAGATTTACTTGAGAGCTCTTAGCATTTTGTTGAAAGAAAAAACTAATCATTTGAATCAGAGATTTTCAATCTTGGCTCTATGTCAGTTTACCTGGGCCATGTAAACTTTTATTGTGAGGGACTTTCCTGTGCACTGTAGGATATTTAATAGTATCCCTGGCCTCTATATATTAGATGTTACTGGTGACGGTCAAAAATGTTTTCAGACAATGCCAGATGTCTTATAGGGAACAGACTTGCCCCTGATGCAAAATTATAGACATAAATTATTTACCATGTTTGAAAAAAAATACAACTCTCTTGCATGATTGAAAAAAAAAAAAGGAATTTTTTTCCGTGCTATTGCAAGTGAATAGGATTTCCAAAATATTTGCAGTAAAAAATGGCAGGTTTTAGCTGGCCATTTTTTTTGTGTGTCTGTGGGTACCGGGGGTCAACCTCAGGACCTCGCGCGCCAGCAGGCTCCCGTGCCGCTGAGCGATATCACCGGCCCTTTTTTCATATGTGGGTTCCGGGAGTTGAACTCGGGTCCTCGCGCTTGCCAGGCAGGCGCTTACGCCGCTGAGCCATCTCACCATAGCTGACCATTTTAGCTCACACCTGTAATCCCAGCATTTGGGAGGCTGAGGCATCAGGATTGGTGTAAATTGGACACCATCCTGGGCTACATAGTGAGTTGAAGCCCAGCCTGAATTACACATATTGAGACTGTGTCAAAAAAAAAAAAAAGGTTTTAGACATATTTTTGAGTTATATTTTGATCTGTATAATTATCTGTTTGACCTATATGTATACTGTTGTATTATTATTATATGTAGTGAATCATATAAAATTGCCTTGCATTAACATTGATCACATTCAGTTTTAAGAAAATAGTTTCTGCTTTGTCCTTGAAAAGAAATAGTTAAAAACAATATCTTTTTCCTTTGTTGTTTTGGTAGTTACATGTTTAAGAACATTTTTTATGTGCCAGTTTTTATTGAGGAACCAATTTGAAGAACAAAGCCCAAGAATTGTGGTAATATTGAAATGTAATATAATTTTTGCAGCATATAATGCAGAATTGTTTTTATTTATTTCTTTTTTTCTTTTTAAGGTCTTGCTATGTAGTTTAGGCTGGCCTTGAACTCACCAGGTAGCCTAGGCTGACCTCAAACTTGTGGTGATCCTCCTGCCTCAGCCTCCTGAGTGCTGGGATTATGGGCATGTGCCACCACGCCTGGCCTCAGAATTGTTTTTCTTAATATAACATATTCAGTGCCAGTGTAGTAAGACTCAGTAAAACACTCATTGAGTGAACTTATTTAAGCACGTGCCAAAATATGATAAAATGATTTGGTCACGTGTTGTTTGGCATGTTAGCACTAAAACTTTGGATTGAAATGAAGGATTGGATCAAATGGTTACCTACTTTTTTTTTTTTTTCTGAATGGAAAAGAGGGGCTTGATGTTTTTTCTAAATTGTTTTAGCTACTGAAAGGTAAATGAAATAACCTTAAATTATAGGTTGATGCCAGTTTTTAGATAAACATTTATAGATAATTATAGTCTGAATAGCACTTAGAAAAATTTGTAAAGGTATATAACTTAGTATTAAATTGAATCACTTCATTTAAATTGAACAGTAAATTAATTTGTCCTTTACTTAAAAAATTAAAATTTTTGTTTTGCAGAACTAAGTTCAGAAAATCTCAGAACCTGCTTTAAGATTATCAATGGTTATATATTTTTATCATCAACAGAATTTTTACAGGTATGTTGGAGTAGTTTTTGCATTGTAAAAAAATTATTTTGGTAATTGTTTGCAATCGGGAGATTCCTTCCAGAGTCTAAGATTGACCTGTTACTTTAAGGGGGAAAATTCTCAGCATTCTCCACTGCATGGCAAATATGAATTGTGCAGTTCCATTGTCATTTAATGCTGAAAATATACTGTTTAAATATAATCTTACATGTATTCCTATAAAATTAATGTATCAACTATATTTTTATGAGGCATAATCTGTTTTCTTAACTGAATTCTTACTGAAACTTTATTGCTTAGACCATTAGCATTTAATTCTCAAATGGATTATGAGTCTCAAATAGAAATTTATGCCTTTTTGGTATTACCAATATATTCTTATGTATATATTGACTTTTGATTGAATTTCAGACATATGCAGTAGGTCTTTGTCAGTCCTTTTGTGAACTATTAAAGGAAATTACTACAGAAGGTCAAGTCCAAGTGCTCAAGGTATTGTCATCTTCTTATCAATGGATGATTAAAAAGTTACTTGTGAAGTTGAACATCTTTGAATTTTTTGTGAAGTTAACCCTTCATTTGAGTGTGGATGGTTGACGCAAAGGAGAAGAGTTGGTATAATTCTGGACAGGGTGTTTTCTTTTATAGTACTCAGTTGGTTTCATAACCTCTTTACTGGAGGTCTCAAATTTGAATGTGTGTGCATATCTGCTGG
Organism: Erethizon dorsatum; assembly: GCA_028451465.1. NCBI lineage: Eukaryota > Metazoa > Chordata > Mammalia > Rodentia > Erethizontidae > Erethizon > Erethizon dorsatum. Next base: position 102,604,026 of record CM051833.1, read on the forward strand.
AAATCTTGTTAAAGTGTAATTCTGTATTTCTAAGTCTCAGCTGATTGAGATGTTGCCTGTCCTGAGACCTCACTTTGTGTAGCAAGAGTTTAAAAACTTTTTAATAAATTGTCCAAAGATCAGTGATCTCTGATACGTTTTACCCCTTCAGTTTGTCAGCCTGCTTTTGGGATTGATTTTTGTAGTGTTTTTTTTTTTCTTTTTCTTTCTTTTTTTTTTTTTTTTTTTTACCATATTTGGTAGTTTTAATTTGAGTTAGCTATTGAAGTTAGAGTACCAAGTTTATCAGAATGATGTATAATTAAGAACCAGTAGACTTTAAGTGGTGTATTGTCTTTATATATTAGTCTCTATATTAAAGATATAAATAATATTAAGTATATATATTTACACTTAAACACATATATATAACTCTATATTAAAATGTATCTTTACAGATATATACATGTATACATGTGTGCAGTTTATGTATGAACTTTGAGAGAAGGTGTATCTGTTTAATTTCCTACCTGTGTTCTAAGTCAAATTACAAAGCAAAATTCTAGTTAGGTAAGCGTTGCAGTCATAACAAAGTAGCATTTGTGGTACGAAAACCATGATATTGTTTTAGATCTTCAAAAGTGACTTCCTAGGAAAAAAGTGGTTGCCCAAAGGGGTTCTTTGTAAAAAAATTTATTTAAGTAAGCACAATAAGTATGCAGCAATTCTAAAGTATACTTGAGGAGTAAATAGGTAAAAGTTTGTGCAGATTGTCAAGTCATATTAACCAATATGATAGGTGTTATACATTTGATAATGGGCCAAATTTGAATAAAAAACTTCTTTTTATAGCTTTTCTGCAACATTATTAGTAAGGTGGTTTTGAAAGACAGCTTGTAAAATAATCTGGAATGGGCATTGTGAAACTTCTGTCCAAAATGAGGCAAGGCTTTAGGGCGTCCCAAGGAGCATATTTACTCCTTATTATGTGTTTTTTGCTGTTCTCTCACAAAATAGAGGGAGTACAGTATAGGAGGCAAGACTGCCGGGTTAGAATATTGGCTTGGCTGATTCACAGCTGTGTGATACAGCAGTTTACCCTCTCTCTTACTTTCTGTCTGTAGAACAGGGATGAGACTTTACCTGGTTCCTAGGGTTGATGCGAGGGTTACTTGAGTTCATGTATATAAAAGCACTTAAAACAGTACGTGCTAGCATGTTAGAACTAATAAGAGTTGTCTATTTTTATCTCATTATGTGACTGTGTCATAAAGTCTGTGAGGGAAAAAGGGCTGATACACTTGTGGACTAATTTATTTATTTGCTAGATCTTTGACTGTAGAAAACACCAAGATGTTCTGCCTCATTTTATGATCATTTCTTCTAAATAAATTCTCAATAAAAATAAAACGACATTGTTTACTTACAAAACTAAGGAGGTGATTTATTTAATGATTTATTTAATGATAGTACATTATTATGTACAGTTCAGCTGGCTGTTGGAAATTGTATTTTTTTCAGAATAACACAATCTTCAAAAACTTTGTTGTTGAAAATTCCAAACTTCCATACTATTCACTACCCACATTTTTTTTTTTTTTTGTGGGTACCGGGGGGTCGACCTCAGGACCTCGCGCACCAGCAGGCGCCCGTGCCACTGAGCGATATCACCAGCCCCTTTTTCGTATGTGGGTTCCGGGAGTCGAACTCGGGCCCTCGCGCTTGCCGGGCAGGCGCTTAAGCCGCTGAACCATCTCACCAGCCCCTACCCACATAATTTTTAGTGAGCAGAAATATTTTCCTTTTTTTGAAAGAACAGTGATGTTTTTATATTTTGGTTGATTTTAACCAAATATATAGTAAAATATTTGTAATATTTAATACAAGTTACAGATTAGGCCTACTTTCTCTGAAAGTAGACAATAGTGGGTCATTAATAGGATATAAAAACTTGAATTAAAAATTGAGAATCTGAATATATGTTTGATATTATTTTGTATAAACATTATATCTAAAACCATATGTTTGATTTGAAATCTCAGAAATTGGATTTTAGTATTTAATAAATTGATGGATGTTGACTACTAGAGATGTATTAATTACCACAAGTAAATTTCTTGTATTTTTATGTAAAGGGATATTTTAGGACAGTGGTGCTTTTATTTTATGCCATTATTGGAAGGTTGCAAGATCTTCCAACACTGTTGGCATTTTCCTGTTCTAAGACTTCCAGTATAGCTGTAATAAGAGTTTTTACTATTAGATCATTATTTTCATTTTTAATCTCCCAGATACCATTTCTTAATATAGAAAGCTATATAACATTCTTAATATATTTTTGATTGAATGTCATTTACCCTGATTTCTGACAATACCTGCAAGTTCTTTGTTCTTTGAAGCAGAAAATTACAATGTTAGGAAAATTGGATAGAGAAACCAGTAAGCCTGCTTTGGGAGCAAATGGTTTAGAGCAAAGATAGACTTTACTCTGTGACTCGGAACAAGTTATCTAGATGAATATAATCATATTCTAAAAATACTCAAATTTAAATTGTTAACAGTTCTTTAATTTGATATGTGTTGAGATGTATACATTCCACTTTGCCTGTTGAAATTCTTATTTCCCTCGTGGTCATATCAAACACGACTGAGCCAAGTTGCTTTCAATTACCATGATAAGACTAATGATGACACAAATATTTAAAAGGTATATTCTGTAATAATAACTAATAACATCATTTACTATGTGCTGCATGTTTCTAAGCACATAACATGTACAGTTCATTTAATCCTCACATAAACGTATGATGACAATACGTTCCTGTTTTTGTAGGAGAGAAATTAAATAACAAAGAGGTAGATGATTAATCTAAGATCACACAGCTAGTAAGTATAAATACTGGCATTCCTATTTCAGAATCCCTGCTCTTAGCCACTTTGTGTTTAGTGTAAGCATGAACCAAGAAAATTGAATCTTAAGCACAAATTGAAATTTTTCATTTTTCAGGTGGATTTAAAAAAACATAGTCTGTTGCAGGTATATTCAGAAAAGGGATGAATTAAAGTGAAGATGCAAACAGTTCTATTTGTAATAGCAAAATGCTGATAAAAAATAATTTGTAATAGATGATTGGATCATTGGAAGGATAATTATCTGTCCACTTGACTACTGTGCCACTTTTCAAAGGAATGAAGAAGATCTTTACAGCTTCATAGTGATTTTTATAATATAAGTAAAAAATAACGTCTAGAGTTTTCATCTGTTTAAAGAGTGGAACAAAGAAACGAAAGAACAAACCAAGTTAATAAAAATACATAATATACAGAATATACAGAATATACTGTATTTGTTATATACAGTTTAGAGTTGGAACCATATAGATGCTTTACATGATTTACAAAAATAAAAATTAGTTCCTAAAGGTAACCATCAGACTGAGACATTTGAATTTGACTATTATGGTATTATAGCAGTCATCTGAGAAGAGTACTTCATGCAGTGTTAATATATAATATTTCACTTGTACATCTTTGCTGGAATACAGTGTTAAAGCAAAAAGAAAAAAGGTCATGTGGCCCTTCCAGCGCTGTGGGATGTGGCAGGAACCATCCCCGAGTACCACCTGCCTAGCCTGCCTGTCTGCTATCACAGGGAGATCTCTGCCTCCTACAGCTGAGGCCCCAACCTTACCCTCAAGCCGAAGCTGCAGGATTTTGAGGTACCAGTCAGATGTTTTCCCTTAAAGGATCTGTGGTGGCACAGGGCAATGGGACTCCTGCCAGTAACAGGAAGACTGATGTGGTGGAACTGACTGAACTAGGTCCACTGCTAGAAGAGAAGGGCATGTAGATAATGCCCAACCCACCCAAAACCAAAGAGGAGGAGACATGCCCAGTGCTCCAGGAAGAAGAGGAGGACGTACGTGTTCTGGTGCCCCCATGCAGGCCCTCCACCCATGGGGCAGATAGAGGATTTGTGTGTAAGGTCTGGGAGGAATGTTGGCTGGTCATTCCGTATTCTGTGCTCCTGGACTGGCTGGAAGACAGTGACTGCCTGTCACCGACCACACATGCACTCCTCGTGGGCATTTTTCAAGAACATCTTCTTCATCCATACAGCAACTGGCAATATCTGGACCCATCTGCTTGATTCTGTGCTGTTTCTCTTTTGGGGAATCTTGACCATGCTCCGACTGAATATGTACTTCATGGGCCCTCTGCGGGAGAGGGTGGTTTTGGGGGTGTTCTTTTTGGTTGCAGTGCTCTGCATCAGCTTTTCTTGGTTCTTTCAGACCATTTATTGTCATTCGGAGAAAGTCTCTTGGACTTTTTTCAAATTTGACTCTTCAGGGATTGCTCTACTGATTATGAGGAGCCTCGTCCCCTAGCTCTGTTGCTCCTTCTACTGCTCCTCATATTTTTCTTCTCATTGTTTGTGTCCTGGGCACTTCTGCCATCGTTGTAGCGCAGTTGGACTGGTTTGCTACTCCCACGCAGTGGCAGACAAGAGCAGGAGTGTCGCTGGGATTCGGCAGTGCTCCTGGGATTTGGCTTGAATGATGTGCCTGCCATGAACTTTACTGTCACTGAGGCCTTTGTCAAGGACTTCAGTGGGCCAGATAGGCTGATTCTTCCTCATGGATGTGATCTGATTTTTTAAAAATAAACCTAATTGAGTCCAGATTTAATTCGGTTCTGAATGTTGTCTCCTCTTGTTTTTAATCAGGAACGAGTACCTTGTATGCCTGTGTCTCTCAGTAGATAGCTTAGTGCTTGGACCACTGAAAAAGTTTTATATTTTAATTTTTTTTTTTGACATTTCTTTAGCTTCTTGCACCAAATTAGAGAATGTTGCCAACTATGTGTGCTACTTGCTTACCTTGGAAATGCTCTGAAATGCAAGGCGGTGTTTTTGACTGTCATAGTGTTTGAGCACAGTCTGGTCACGTAATGAGCAGAGACTGGAGATGCGGAGAGCCCTTTCATTCATGGAGTAGTTGTGCACAGTACGCAGTTAATCTTGAGTGTACTGTTGGAGGTCATAAGGGAAACCTAACCTGGCTTTGATCCCAAGCTTTTACCTGACCACAACCTTCTCAGCTGGTGTCTTTTGTTTGCCATCTCCTAAGCCCTTGCACTGGAAGCATAGATGCTCTTGGTTATTATTGCTATTTCCTGACTGCTGTCTTCTTTACTCTGTAAATAAGTAAATAAATACATAGATACATACATACATACATGCATACATAACAGAAGAATCCCACTCTACTTTGAATTCCATGCTGACCTCCACCTTTGTTATAGAGGAGTAGTTCACTTACATAAAAAATAATTTGTATTTCAGGTTTTCATATGTAACAGTCAATACTCATGACTCAATCAAATAAAATATGATTTCTAATTTAATAACTATTTATAACATGCCCCTTTAATTTATTGATAAATTTTAACGTATTTATTTTGGGACCATGAGTATTGGCGCTAAAATTTTTCTTTTCACTATGTTAAAAACTAAGTATTTTTAGATGCCCTTTGCTGCCTTTGTTAGAGTAGCATTTTCTAAGGGTTACTTGTAAGAATTACATTAACAGCATGCTACAGCATGCTACCTTTGTCACTACAACCTTGTTAAATGTAATTCTAAGATGTATTGATGTGCCTAAATATTATGTACTATATATCAAATTGCAGTTTTTAATATTTTTTTGTTAAAATGTTTCTAGTGCTAGGATATTGTATACCTCATGTACTTGCATGTGTTCTCAAATTTGGTATGAGATATTTAATTTAGTGCATCATTTTCTTACCTGTGTTTTACATGAAGCAATGACTGGTAGTACTGAATATCACCAGTATATCTTTCTGGTTTTTAGGTTGTGGAAAATGCCCTTAAAGTGAACCCAGTATTAGGTCCACAAATGTTTCAGCCAATTTTACCCTGTGTTTTCAGGGGTATCATAGAAGGGGAGGTAAGACTTTTCTTAAGCTTCTAAGGATAGTATTGGACTCCAGGGTCCTAGTTTTAATTATTCTCCTTACTCGTTGGAAAATAATTTCTTTGTCATTGATTAGTATAAAGGAAAACTTTTCTTATCATTTGGATCTTATAAATCAAGTAAATTTTAAGGATAGTTAGGCACCTTTGTGTTTTCCTTTTCTACATTGAAAAGTATAGATGTCTTTTAACATCTCATCTCTTAAACTTATGTGCCTGTATATTTACACACAATGATTTGAAGTAGCGTAATGCTTAGTGACTTAATTCTAATTCCTGATTATTGAGGCTATGAGAGGGAAAAATGGTACTGATATTGTTACAGTCTGAATACATGAAATCATTGGTTATTTTCTAAGCCCCGTTCTTTTTTTTTTTTTTTTTTTGTGGGTACCGGGGGGTCGACCTCGGGACCTCGCGCGCCAGCAGGCGCCCGTGCCACTGAGCGATATCACCGGCCCTTTTTTCGTATGTGGGTTCTGGGAGTCGAACTCAGGCCCTCGCGCTTGCCAGGCAGGCGCTTATGCCGCTGAGCCATCTCACCGGCCCCTAAGCCCGGTTCTTAAATAGATACATGTAACTATGTATGTTAGGAGTAGAGTAATAAAAATAGCCCATTGATATATTCTTTCTGTCATATGTATATGTACATATACATATATAACCCATATAAAGATATAATACATAAAGCATATATTTAGTTAGAACTCATGCAATATTGGTAGTTCATTCTGAAGAGAAACAATATCAAGGAGAGTGTTATTTTATATTCCTGTTGTTACTATGGTGTTTGTGATTGTTTGTACTTGTACCTTAACACAATTTTATGTGTGTCCTATTTTAATTATACAGAGGTATCCTGTAGTCATGTCCACGTATCTTGGAGTTATGGGTCGAGTTCTACTACAAAATGCCAGTTTCTTTTCTTCGCTTCTTAATGAGATGGCACATAAATTTAATCAGGAGGTAAGAATCCACTTAAAGACATGTTTAACCAAATATAAATAGGAAATAGTTGATTAAATAATGAATTTTTACAAAAGAAGCATTTAAATCTTGATGTTATAGATCTTTAATAATTTATGTTGTACTATTACTTGGAGTAGAAGAATTCTGTAAAATGCAGTTGAAACGTTTACATTTTTGTACTGATATATAATCTGAAGCAGGGATATTTTGCCTATATTCATTTGTTTCCTTCCTGTAATGAGCTTGTTTTAATACCACAGGTTGAGAAATTTCTGTTCTAATGGTTGTGGAAAATGACCTTTTCAGCAAAGGTTTATTAAAAAAAAACTTTAGCTGATACCAACTATTATAGTTTGGAATAGGTTCTTACAGGAATTGGTTACTTGATCCTCGATATTGTACATGAGAGTCAAATAAGATTTTTATGTTTTCAGTCATTAAATGTTAAGATAGTATTTTTATGCCCATCTCACACATGGAAAGTATGGGGCTTAGATTTGACAACCTGCCCAAGTTTGCACAGCTAGTAAATGATAGAGCTGGTATACAAACCCCAGCAACCTGGTGTCCTTGTATCCACATTCACTGCCTCGCATCTACTCTAGAACAGGCACTTTGCTCCGAGATTCTGGAGACAGTGATTTGACAAGCTTGTAGCACTTTTTTAAGGGCAAAGTACTGAAACAGGCAATTTCATAGTGGTGTGGCACCATATTGGAGTTATACAGTATATCCAATGTAATATAGGAATAGAAAGAAAAATTGTCTGCATTAAATTATGAAAACTAGTGTCAACATTGGATCTGGTAAAATCTCCACTTCAGTGAAATATTAAATTATTTGAATGTAACTTAAACATGGATATTACTCTTTAGTTATTGCTGTTAACTAAAATATTATGTCATAATACATAAAAATAGTAGTTATTCTTGGACAGTTAGAATAGTTTAGCTTTGCTTGTCATATAATTAAAGCACTATGTCAGGGTACTCTGTTCACCTGTTGGTAACTTTGAAGGTAAACACATTTTAAAATTTCAGTGATTTTGATATCACCACTGAGATAACCTAGTGTTCTTTGCCTACAACTTCTGCCCATCCTCTTATTTTTCTTTTCTTGCTCCCCTAATCTTGATTCCCTCCTTCCCTTTCTCCTTCACTCCCTCTCTCTCTTTCCTGTTTTCCTCTCTCCTAATAGTTGTTGATTGTTTGCTTTGTAGTTTTTTGTGGCTTGTGGTTCTTTTATAAAGCTTGTACTTGGGAGGGCTCAGTATTCCCATGTTAGATTAGTTCAGATGTCTAGTCAGCTCTAAAATCCCTTGGTATATAAGGATTCTATCCCCTGAAGTATTTCAGTTCTCTCATCCTATTTCAACCCTTCCTCTTACTGGTGTGTGTTTCCCTCATTGTATTATCTAGACATCACCCTCATTATTTCTCCAACCATGATAATAACTCTGGGGTAGTCATCAGTTCTGTTATTTAGGAACATGAAATATGCCTTTGGCCTCTCCTTTCCTATTAATAAATCATTTGTTTTCGACAGGAAGCCAATAATAGAAACATAAGGTACATTTTATGCCTCCATCTTTAAGCTACTGGGGCAATCCAAAATCTTACCATATTTATTTTCCCTTTTCTTTACTTCCCAGTGTTTTATTGATCTTCTGTCCACTTTGCATTGTGCTGGTGCTCAAAATACATTAATTTTGAGTCTTCCCTGCTTTTATATTCTAGATTAGACTTCTGATCTCTGTTATATTACAGTGATGAGATAAGACCAGTTCCTACATTCCCTCCACCTGCCATACTCCCAGCTATCACTGAAAAGAACGCTCGGCTCTCACTTCTCTACCTTTCCCAGACTTTTACTTACTGATATGGCTGTACCACCTATTCTTTTCTTTATTTGCTAGATAAAGTTCATATTAAGTCAACTAGAACATTTGCTTGTTATATCCTGCTAATGTAGCTATTGAAAAATAATACACTGAAACCTAAAATAAAATTATATTTTTATTTCATTTTTAAGTTACCATAGTTATTGACTAATAGAATATGTGTATCTATTAGATGGGACTCCCATTCTCAAACCTTGAAATCAGATTGGACACCTTTACTTTAATTTTCTGTTATAACAATATGGGGGTAGCTCTTGGAAAGATAGGAAGTTATCAGTGTTAAAATTGGAAACCAGGGCCAGTGAGATGGCTCAGCGGCATAAGCGCCTGCCCAGCAAGCGCGAGGTACTGAGGTCGACTCCCGGTACCCACATAAAAAAATAAAAATAAAAATAAAAATAAATAAAAAATAAAAAATAAATAAAATTGGAAACCAGCTGGATGTGGTGGTGCAAGCCTGTAATCCCAGCACTCAGGAGGCTGAGGCAGGAGGATCGCTAAGAGTTCAAGGCCAGCCTGGGCTGCAAAATGAGTTCAAGACCAGCCTGAACTGCATAGTGAAAGCCTGTCTCAGAAAGGAAAAAAAAAAAAAAAAAAAAAAATTGGAAATCATCTAGAGCTGGTAGTTCTTGAAGTATCTATGATAGATGTTTCAATAATTATAAATGTTCTTTGAGTTCACTATGGCATTGCAGGATGCAGTACATAGTTTAGAGAACTGAAGTATAAATAATGGTCATGAGTTAGTAAGTGCTTTCTTGATTGTTCATTATTAATATATTGACGCATTTCTTGGAAAAAATGTAAGAACTCTAAAGTGGAAAAGAAATAGGATTATACAGTTGATTTTATATGACCAAACCCACAAGGTAGAGATTTGGTTATTAAACGTACTGTATTTTTAAAGAGGTGCTAGAAGTAGAAAAGAAACCTTAACAAGATCTGCCTTTAGTCTATGTGATTGGTATATTTAATCATGTGTTGCTTTGTAGATTCTAACTATATCAGTGAGGAAAGGAAGAAGAGAAGAAAGGAAGAGATAAGAGGGGAGTACAGAGGGGGGAAGAGAAGAGAGAGTTTTAAAGAATTGGCTCACATGATTGTTGCGACTGACAAATCTGAATTTTGTAGGGCAGGCTAGAAACTCAGAATTTTTATATTGCACTCGAGGTAAAATTTCTTTTATGCAAATGTTCTGTTTTTGTTTTTAAGGCCTTTACCTGATTAGCTGAACCCCCCCCCACCCCGCCAAGTGCTCTTGCAGCAAATAGTCTAGTCCTTGAACAGAGGAGCACCATAGCCTAGCTGAGTCAACATGTACAGTTAATCTTCCCATTAATTTTATTTAGTGTGTTACTTACTTTTCTCATTGCTGAGACAAAATAACAACACCCAAGGTTAAAGGTGGAAAAGTTTATTTAACTCACAGTTTGTAGAGGTTTCAGTCCATAGTTGGCTCCAAGGCAGGGAGGCACAAGGCAACCATACATGGCAGCAGAAGACAGCAAAAGCAGTAAGAGAGAGCGAGACAAGCCTCTTTCTGTCCCTTATATTGTATCCAGTCTACTGGGATTAGGGTGGTGCCAATCCAATCATTGGACTGATCCAGCAATCACCCACCCTTAATCCCAGCACCCTTAATCTCAGCATTGCACTATGAATTAGTCACACACTCTGGATTCAGCTACTTCCGAAGAAAAAACCCTATGACCACATGAGGCTTTGAGGGGACATCTAGACATAAACCGTAATATTTAGGTTGATTTATTTTGCCTAATATTATTGTTCATGTATCATGTAAGTCTCCTAGTAAATTATCCATTCATTTTTCTTTGAAATTGATCAGGTTGAGGTTGAGGTTGTGGTCTGCCCTTTCCTCTGAGAGTAGTAGAAAGTCAGGGCAGCAAATTACAGAATTTTGAATGGGAATCACTCAACAGAATAAACTATTAAGTCCAAGTGGACAATTTTGAGAAATACATGCACTTTTTCAATGCACCAGGATGGCCATATTCATTGGTAAATCGTGAAATGAAGTTACTAAAATCACTCAGAGACAATATACAGTTTTTTAACAAGTGTACTTGGCTCAGGGTTAATTAGAGGCTGGTTTTGCACAAATTATTTCTTTTCAGCTTAAGGATTGCTTCAAATTAAGGTATTCCAATTCTCTGGTTTACTATAATGGAATTTTAACCATGACTTAGGGGGCTTAAGCTTTTAATAGTACTTATCCAGGAGAAAATTGAATTTCAAACATTTTGAGATGCCTCCTCTTTTCTCAGATGGACCAGCTTTTGGGAAACATGATTGAGATGTGGGTTGATAGAATGGACAACATTACCCAGCCTGAAAGAAGAAAACTTTCAGCTTTGGCTTTGCTTTCACTTCTGCCATCTGATAATAGGTGAGGAAATATTTTCTTAAAATTTATTTCTTTAGGGCCAGGGATATAGCTTAGTGGCACAGTGCCTGCCTGGCAAAGTGCAAGATTGTGAGTTCAATTCCTGGTACTGAAAAAAAATTTTTTTTTTTTAATTTCTTTAAAGCATCAAAATGTAAGCACAATTTTGGGGCATCGATGTTGCTGGACAATGTAACTTTTATGTATATGGATTCTAATTTTGTTAGATAAGGCAAGTTGATCTTAATCTAGAAAGGAATAAATGGAACATTTACTCTTGAGTGGGCAGGGGATCCAGTATAATTTTGGTTTTATTCATTTTTTAATTTATTTTGTTGTCTGAATTTCCATTTTTTATAATTACCAGATTTATGAGTCTTACTGTTGGGCCACTTTTAAATAGATATATTAACATATAATATTTCAAAGTCAGTGGCACTCTATAAAGCATGTTATAAAGTATGGTAATTCTAGCGTGCTGTTAAGTAATTGTTACTTTTTAATTTAGATTATCTCTGAAGAAGCTTACAAGTTGTTTTTTTCCTCCTTATATAGATGAAGTTTGCTATACTTTATAAACTTGATAAAAATTCTCAATTCTGTAAAGCAAATTTATAAAGCTGTGATTTGGATATTTAAAGAAGAATATTTTTGTTTTTGGGCCGGTGAGACGGCTCAGCGGCTTAAGCGCCTGCCTTGCAAGCGCGAAGGCCCGAGTTCGACTCCCGGAACCCACATACGAAAAAGGGGCCGGTGATATCGCTCAGCGGCACGGGCGCCTGTTGGCGCGTGAGGTCCTGAGGTCGTCCCCCCGGTACCCACAAAAAAAAAAAAAAAAAAAAAAAAAAAAAAAAGAATATTTTTGTTTTTAATCCTCTCAGAATTATACAGTTAAGTTTTTGTACTTTTTGGGGGTGTTTTATAACTTTATTTGATAATTAAAAATTCTCATTTATTTTCGACTGTGGATTTTAAAAAGTGGTAAGAGCTTGTTTTATGTTTATCTTGCTTAGTGAATCTTCATCCTGGAAAAGTGTATGTGGATATGATACTGGACATTTCCTTTTCCTTTGGCCACTGAGCTTTGTTGGGTCTGGTACCAATGCATACATTTAGATTCCTTATTTCCTTCATGGCAGATTTCCAGACTTCCTTTTTTCTTAATTCTTTTTTTTTTTTTTACGTGGGTACCTGGAGTCGACCTCAGGTGCCACTGAGCGATATCACCAGCCCTATTTTTCCTTTATGTGGGTTCCAGGAGTTGAACTCAGGACCTCGTGCTTGCCAGGCAGGAGCTTGTGCCGCCGAGCCGTCTCACTGGCCCCTTAATTCATTTTTTAACCAATATGGAAAACTGATACCTATTAATGTTTCAATATTTAATGTTTCAATCAGGTTAAGCATATCTATTGTTTCAAAACGTTATAATTTCTTTATGGCGGAAATTTTATGGCATGTCCAATTTGTTTAGAAAATCCCGTGGTAGGGCCGGTGATACAGCTCAGTGGCATAAGCGCCTGCCTGGCAAGTGCGAAGTCCTGAGTTCGACTCCTGGAACCCGCATAAAGGAAAAAAAGGGCCAGTGATATTGCTCAGTGGCATAAGCACCTGCTGGCAAGTGCAAGGTCCTGAGTTCGACTGCCGGTACCCACATTAAAAAAAAAAAAATCATGCGGTATACAAATAATGATAATTTGACTTCTTCCTTTTCTGTACCTATCCCTTTTGATTTTTTCTCTTTACTAATTGCTCTGGCTACTGTTTCAAGTATTATATTGAATAAGAATGGTGATAGTGGACATCATTGTATTATTCCTGACTTTAGAGAGAAAGCTTTCAGTTATTCCCATTTAGTATGGTTTGTCATAAATGGTTTTTATCAGTTCGAGATAATGTCCTTGTATACCTATTTTCTTTAGCATTTTTGTCATGAATGGATGTTGCATTTTTGTCAAAAGCTTTTTCTGCATCTATTGAGATGATCGTGTAGTTCTTGTCCTTGCTTCTGTTTATGTGATATAGTCCATTTATTGATTTATGTATGTCGAACCATCCTTGCATCTCTGGGATGAAGCCTTCTTGGGCATGGTATATGATCTTTTTGATGATTTATTGCATTCTGTTTGCCAGTATCTTGTTGAGAATTGCATTTATGTTCATTAAAGAGATTGGCCTGTAGTTCTTTTTTGGTTGGATACTTGTCGGGTTTTGGAATCAAGGCCATGCTAGCTTCCAGGAATGATTTTGGGAGTACTCTTTCCCTTTTGACTTCATTAAAGAGTTTAACAAGTACTGGTGCTAGATCTTACCTGAAGTTTTTGTAGAATTCAGCAGCGAATCTATCATATCCCAGGCTTTTCTTAGTTGTTAGGGTTTTTTTTTTTTTATTACTGCTTCAGTTTTATTGCATATTATTGGATCATTTAGGGATTTTATGTCTTCTTGGTTCAGTTTTGGTAATTCATATATATTTAGGAATTTGCCATTTCTAAATTTTCCAATTTATTGGCATACAGATTTATAAAGTATTCACCTATAGTCTGGATTTCATCAGTGTCCATTGTAATTTCATCTTCTTCATTTATAATTGCAGTTGATTTAGGTCTTCCCTTTTCTTGTTAAGATTAACTAAAGGTTTGTCTATTTTGTTAATTCTTTTGAAGAACCAGCTCTTAGATGAGTTGATTCTTTGTGTTGTTTTTTTAGTCTCTATTTTAGTGATTTCTTCTCTGATCTTCTTTTTCTTCTTTAAACATGTTTGTTTGGCTTTTTGAGACACAGTTTTGCTGTACGGTTTAGACTGGCCTTGAACTAAGTGTGTAGCCCAGGCTGGCCTCAAACTCACAGTGATCCTTCTGCCTCAGTCTCCCGAGTGCTAGGATTACAGGTGTGTGCCACCATGCCTAGCTTCCTTTTATTTTATAGTTTATTAGTACAAGTGTGTAGTGTATAATATTTACATTCCTTGTGGGAAGTTGGTACATGTATGTAACACATCTTAATTCTTTTTTTAAAATACTCTTTTCCTTCCCTCTCTCCCCCTTCCCTACATCTCTTGATCACCTTACCCTTTAAGAATGATCTTTTTCTATTTTCTATTATTTATCTTTATAATTTCCTTCCTTGTACATACTACCTTTGGATTTGGATTGTTCTTTTTTTCCACAACCTTGAGGTACATCATTATGTTAATTTTATTTTGGCTCAGTCTGTTTTTCTGATGTGGGAATTCACAGCTTCCCTTTCAGGACTGCTTTCCATTGGGTCCCATAAGTTCTTTTTTTTTTTTTTTTTTTTTTTGTTAAGACAACAAGTAAACATTCTCATGTATTAACAAACTCAAGCATTAGAGAATGTACAAATACTTTTTGGAGAAAAATATTACTCAGTAAAAGATTAAGCCATGTAAAAACTAGGTAAAAATAAAAGACTAAGGAATGGAATAGTCACAGTGAAATTGCATTTTCATACTAGGGAGACAATACGATGTTTACAAATGTGCATCTGGTTTATTTCGCTTGTGAGTATTTTCTCCAGTTGCATCCATTTACCTATAAAAGTTTCCAGTTTATCTTTCTTTATGGCTGAGTAGTACTCCATTGTATAGAAATACCACATCTTTTTTATCCATTCCTCAGTTGATGGGCATTTGGGTTGTTTCCATGATCTAGCTATTACAAATTGTGTTGCTGTAAACATGGGTGCACATATATCGCTGTGGTACGATGTTTTTAATTCTTCTGGGAAGATACCCAGAAGGGGAATAGCTGGGTCAAATGGGACCTCCAATCCTAGTTTTTTGAGGAGTCTCCACACTGATTTCCACAGTGGCTGCACCAGTCGACACTCCCACCAACAGTGGAGAAGGGTTCCTTTTTCCCCACAGCCCCTCCAGCATATCAAGAAGTTGACTTCTTGATAATAGCCATTCTTTCTGGGATGAGATGGAATCTCAGTGTTGTTTTCATTTGCATCTCTTGGATGACTAGTGATGTTGAACATTTTTTCATATATTTATTTGCCATTTGTATTTCTTCATCTGAGAAGTGTGTATTCATCTCAGATGCCCATTTTTGGATTGGGTCTTTAAATTTGGGAGGTCTGATGAGTTCTTTGTATGTTCTCGATAGTAATCCTTTGTCTGAGGAACAGCTGGCAAACATTTTTTCCCACGTTGTGGGTTGTCTCTTCACTCTGTTGGTGGTTTCTCTTGCTGTGCAAAAGCTTTTTAATAAGATGAGATCCCAGTTGTTGACTCTTTGTGATACTTCCTGTGTGATGGGGGTTTTATTCATAAAGTCTTTGCCTACACCAATGTCTTCAAGAGTTTTACCTATTCTATTTTCCAGGAGATTTAATGTTTCTGTTTTAATATTTAGTTCTTTGATCCATTTTGAGTTTAGTTTAGTGCACGGTGAAAGATATGGGTCTAATTTTATTGTTTTATTGGCATGTGTAGAGCCAATTTTTCCAGCACCATTTATTACAGAGGCTATCTTTCTTCCAGTGAATGTGTTTGGCACCTTTGTCAATGATAAGGTGGCTTAGTATGTCTGGAGTTGTTTCTGCATCTTCTATTCTATTCCATTGATCTTCAGGTCTGTTTTTTTGCCAATACCACACTGTTTTTTTTTTTTTTTGCGGGGGGGGACCAGGGGGTCGACCTCAGGACCTCGCACGCCAGCAGGCGCCCATGCTGCTGAGCGATATCACCGGCCCTTTTTTTCGTATGTGGGCCAGGAGTCGAACTCGGGCCCTCACGCTTGACAGGCAGGCGCTTACACCTCTGAGCCATCTCACTGGCCCCAACCACACTGTTTTTATCACAGTAGCTTTATAGTATAATTTCAAATCAGGGATTGTGATGCCCCCTGCCTTGCTTTTGTTGCCCAGAATTGCCTTTGCTATTCTAGGTCTCTTCTGGTTCCAGATGAATTTTAGGATTATTTTCTCTAATTCTGTGAGATATGTTGTGGGAATTTTGATCAGAATTGCATTAAATCTGTATATCAGTTTTGGAAGTATGGCCATTTTCACTATATTGGTTCTTCTGACCCAAGAACAAGGGATATCTTTCCATTTTCTGATATCCTCTTCAATCTCCTTTTTCAGAGTACTGTAGTTTTCAGTGTAGAGGTCTTTTACTTCCTTTGTGAGATTGATTCCTAGGTATTTCATTTTTTCAGATGTGATTGTGAAAGGTGTTGTTTCCCTAATTTTTCTCTCAGTGAGTTTGTTATTGGTGTACAGGAAGGCTATTGATTTTTGAGTGTTGACTTTGTATCCAGCTACACTACTGAATTTGCTTATTAAATCTAGCAATTTTTTAGTGGAGTTTTTGGGGTCTTCTACGTAGAGTATCATGTCATCTGCAAATAATGATAATTTAACTTCTTCCTTTCCAATCATAATTCCTTTTATTTCTTTCTCTTGTCTAATTGCTCTAGCTAAAGTTTCCAGGACTATGTTGAATAAGAGTGGGGACAGTGGACATCCTTGTCTTGTTCCTGATTTTAGAGAGAAGGCTTTCAGTTTTTGTCCATTTAGTATGATATTGGCTGTTGGTTTGTCATAGATAGGTTTTATCAGATTGAGATAAAGGCCATCTATTCCAATTTTCTGTAGGGTTTTTATCATGAATGGGTGTTGGACTTTGTCAAAAGCTTTTTCTGCATCTATTGAGATGATCATATGATTTTTGTCCTTGGTTCTGTTAATATGGTGTATTACATTTATTGATTTACGTATGTTGAACCATCCCTGCATCCCTGGGATGAATCCAGCTTGGTCATGGTGTATAATCTTTTTGATGATTTGCTGCATTCTGTTTGCCAGTATCTTATTGAGGATTTTTGCATCTATGTTCATTAGGGAGATTGGTCTGTAGTTCTCTTTCTTAGTTGGGTCCTTCTCTGGTTTTGGTATCAGGATAATGCTTGCTTCCAGGAATGAATTTGGGAGTATTGCTTCCCTTTCAATTTCATTAAAGAGTTTGAGAAGTAGTGGTGTTAGGTCTTCTCTAAATTTCTTGTAGAACTCAGCAGTGAATCCATCAGGGCCTGGGCTCTTCTTTGTTGGAAAGTTTTTAATTACATCTTCGATTTCATTGATTGTTATTGGTTTATTTAGGATTTTTATATCTTCTTGGTTGAGCTTTGGTAATTCATATGTATCTAAGAATCTGTCCATTTCTTCTGCATTTTCCATCTTATTAGGATACAGGTTTTCAAAGTAGGTGTAGATGATCTGCTGGATTTCTGCAGGGTCTGTTGTGAGAGCACCCTTTTCATTCTTAATTGCGTGGATTTGAGTACTTTCTTTCCTTTTTTTAATAAGGTTGGATAAGGGTTTGTCAATTTTATTTAATCTTTCAAAGAACCAACTCTTTGATTCGTTGATTCTTTGTATTGTTTTTCAATCTCCAGTACGTTAATTACTGCTCTGATCTTTATAATTTCCTCCCTTGTACAAGCTTTTGGCTTAGCCTGCTCTTCTTTTTCTAGAAGTTTGAGGTTCACCATTAGGTTGTTTATTTGTGCTTGCTCTGTTTTCCTGATATAGGAATTTAATGCTATAAATTTCCCTCTTAGGACTGCTTTCATTGTATCCCATAAGTTCCGGTATGTTGTACTGTCGTTATCATTCAGTTGCAGAAACTGTCTAATTTCTTGTTTAATTTCATCTGTGACCCATTGGTTGTTCAGTAGGGTGCTATTTAATTTCCATGTGTTTAGCAAATTCTTGTGGGATCTTTTGCCATTTATTTCCAATTTCATTGCACTATGGTCTGATAATACACATGGGATAATTTCAATTCCTTTGCATTTACTTAAGCAGGTCCTATGAGCTAGTATGTGGTCTATTTTGGAGAACGTCCCTTGTGCAGCTGAGAAGTATGTGTATTCTGATGTTGTGGAGTGGAACACTCTGTAGACATCTACTAAGTCCATTTGTTCCAAAGTTTGGTTCCGTTGTAATATTTCATTGTTGATTTTTTGTCTAGTTGATCTGTCTTTTTGTGACAGTGGACTATTGAGATCCCCCAATACAATTGTATTAGTGGTTATTTGATTTTTCATGTCCATTAATATTTGTTTTATATAGTTGGGTGCACTGGTATTTGTTGCATATATATTTATGATTGTTATCTCTTCTTCTTGGATTGTTCCCTTTACAAGGATGTAGTGTGGGTCCCATAAGTTCTGATGTGTTGTCCTGGCGTTATTATTTAATTAAAAGAAGTATCTATTTTTTCCTTGATTTCTTCTAAGATCCATTGATTATTTAAAAGTGTATTGCTTAATTTCCACGCATTTGTATAATTTGTGTGGTTTCTTTTGCCATTGCTTTCTAGTTACATGCACTGTGATCTGATAATATGCATGGTATAATTTCAATTCTTTTGTATTTACTTAAACATGCTTTTTTGGCCAGTACATGGTCTTTTTTAAATTTTTTTTTATATTATTATTTTTTAATATGGTCTATTTTGGAGAAAGTTCCATTGCTGCTGAGAAGAATGTGTATTTTTTTTTGGGGGGTAGAACACTCTGTAGATACCCATTAAATCCATTTGTGTGCCGGTTTTGTTCAGCTCTGGTATTTCTTTGTTGATTTTTTTTTTTTTTTTTTTGTATAATTGATCTATTTGTGATAGAGGAGTATTGAGGTCCCCCACTATAATTGTACTTATATTTAGCTGATGTTTTATGTCCAGTAGTGTTTGTTTTATGAAGTTAGGTATGTCATTGCTTGGTGCATATATGTTTATAATTATTATCTCTTCCTGTTGAATTATTCCCTTAAAGAATATGTAGCGACCTTCTTTGTCTCTTCTGATGAGTTTTCCCTTGAAGTCCACTTTGTCTGAAAACA
Source organism: Erethizon dorsatum (assembly GCA_028451465.1). Lineage (NCBI taxonomy): Eukaryota > Metazoa > Chordata > Mammalia > Rodentia > Erethizontidae > Erethizon > Erethizon dorsatum. The sequence goes on from CM051833.1 coordinate 102,623,148, forward strand.
AGATAGCTGCTTTTTGTTTTCGGGGTCCTATTGCATGGGATATTGTTGTCCAGCCTTTGATTTTTAGTCTGTGAATTCTTTCTGAATGTGTTTCTTTTATACAACATATTGTTGGATTTTGTTTCTTGATCTATTCAACCAATCTGTGTCTTACGATTGGGGAATTGAGAACACTCATATTGAGTTATTACTGAAATGCATTCACTTCTTCTTTTGATCACATTATTTAAAAGAAAAGAGAAAAAAACTCAAATCCTCAAAAAAATCAATGAAGAAAAAACAAAGGAAAAAAAGAAAACTGAGTCAATTAAAAATAGAAAATAAATCACAGTTCCTCTGTGTTTTTGAATGAGTGGTTTCTTCCAGGATCTGTAGTCTTAAACTCCAACAAGTTTCAGTTTTTCTCTGGCTAGCTTTATGCCCTGTGGGTTTATGATGTGCCTTCCAGGGTCCCCTTTATCCATACACCCTGGACTGTGGCAACTGTTCAAGCCAGGTCATGTCCTTACTTCTATTGGTAAAAGGGAAAAGCAGTCAAGCCCTCTGGTTTCTGCTGGATGTAGGGCACGGGGCAGGGATTTAAACAGACTGTCGGACTTAATGCCAACACTTTCAGATGTAGCCTCCTCTGTAAGCCATACTGGCTGGGCCTGGTGTCCTTCCTGGCCTGAATTTAAACTTCTCAAGGAGTCTGTGCCTACCCTGCACCTTCTCTGCAGCTGTCTTCCTTGCCTGTCTCTCACCTAGTCATTGGGGGTGGGGTTGTTTAACACTGAAAATCCTGAAGTCAAGTTGCTCTATAGTTGTTCTGTGGCTTTGTCTTAATCCCGTCCCCAAAGGGAGACAGATTAAGCGATGTGTGGTAATATATAAACCTAGACACTGTATGGTTTTTTTTCTGACTGTAGGCTGGCGTGAAGGAGTCACTTTTGTAGTAAAACCCCACATTATTTTTGTAGTTTACAAAAGATGTAGACTTATCTTTGGACTTATGTTGCTGACCAGACTCGTTATTTCTCCCTGGAGCTATAGGTTCTGAGGGGTTACCTTCTCTCCTGGGGCGTTGGCCTCATCCACAATCAGGTTGGTTGGTTGGTTGGTTACATTTTCTGCTTCCTGCTACCAAAGGGAAACAAACAAAGACTCGGCTTGGAATTGGTGGATGGCCAGGGCATGGAATCCATGGGTGCCAAGTTGACCTTGGACAAATCCCACTTGAGACAGGTTCTTCCCAGTTTCCTCTATTTTAACTTACTTCTTTTGCTTTTAGTGGGAAAAAAAGTGATTTGAGAATTATCCAGTCTTTTAAAATTGAAATGTTAAAGAACTGAGTCCTTGACAGTAGTCTATGCTCTGTAAACTTGTTAGATAAATTAATGAATGGAAAAATATCAAGGTTAATAAAATACATTAAAGTGTTGAGATTAGTGAGAGAAAGCTAGAAATAGCACAGGGTAGGAAATACAGGAAGATAATCTAATCAATAGCACATTTATTTTGCATATTTCATGAGAATAGTAGCTGGGATGAAATACATGATTATGTTTATATCATTCTAACGTTCTTATATCTTTTTGGTCACTTTCTGAGCACAGTACAATCTTTTCTTCTTCGTCTTCTTCATCTTCGTCTTCTTTGTCTTTGTCTGCTTCTTCTGCTTCTTCTTCTTTTGGCTGTTTTGAGACAGGATCTTGTATGTAGTGGAGGCTGGCCTTGAACTCACTGTGTATCCCAGGGTGGCCTCGAACTCTTGGCAATCCTCCTGCCTCAGCCTCCCAAGTGCTGGGATTACAGGCATGCACCACCACACCTGGCTTGGGGTTTTTTTGTTCTGTTTTGTTTTATTTTTTAATTGTGCAGTGCAAGCTCCTGTGTCCTTTCTAAAACAGCAGTTAGAACTTTTTTTAGCTGGAATAATTTTCAGTTTGTCATTGTTCTAAATTTGGACCCCCCCCTTTTTAGGGTCTATATTATTTATAATTAGAAGGAGTAATATTTTCTTAAGCTAATTTTTGTATGAAAAAAATACTCAGACTTTTATTTACATATACCTTCTTTCAATATTTTCAAAGAATTTTCATCAAAAGGCATAGATGAAACAAAAACTATCACTCGTAGATGTAAATGAGAGTATTCAAAACTTTCCTTAGGCTTCTGATACCTAAATTGTCAGTTCATCTTCCAACTTCAAAAGCACATTTATAAGCACAGTTCTGAGAATTTCTGATGTGATTTTTCAGACTAAGTGCTTCAGGAATTTCGATTTCACCTTTTTTTTTTTGATTCAAGGAAGTCACCAGTGGGGACTGTTAACGTAAGCTAGTTGCGTAATTGAAAAAAGGATTGACAGTACCAGCTGGATGTTTACATGTAACGGCTTGCTTTCCAGGAAAACCTATCTGCTTTACAAAGCCTGCTTAGATTGGAATCCTATTTCCCCTATAATTCTCATTTAGCTCAAATATAAGTATATGTAATATCACCATTTGGAAATTTGTTCCAATTTCCTAAGTCACTTTGCATTTTATAATTTTTAACACACTGACTATCTCCTTCTCCCCAAATAAGGCCTAGCTAGAAAAATAATCAGCCTTGAAAAGTAGAGATCAAAAATGCCCCAATCAGCCTCTCCTTGCCTTACCTGCCATCACTATTCTCCTGCTCAGGGTTACTCTGTAAGATAGGTAAGGCAAGGGTAGGCGGATGGGGATCGGGGATTTTTAATCCCTAGTTTTCAAGGCTGTTTATTTTCCAGCCAGGTCTTATTTTCAGGGAAAATAGTAGTGGAATCAAGGTTAAAATAGGACTTAAAGAATAGCATTTAACTATGAAGACAACAATACGCAATGTATTAATCCTACTAACCTGTTTTGAAACTGTTTCATTGTTATTTTTATCTTTTTTCTCTTTAAAAAAAAAAGAATAGCATTTTATTATACTTGTAAATTAAGTTAGGTGAAAGACAGTTTACAGTTGCTGTGTTTAATCGTGGACTTCTTGTTCTACCTGAATTATGTTTGGTTTAATTTGCCATTTCAAAGTGAGTACTTAACATGGTAGAATTTCATCTTTCTCTTTTAAAATAGGATGAATCTTTTATAATATTTTATGTGTATATATTTAGTCTAAGATTTTAGTTCCTTTTCTGTAATAAAAATTAATTTTCAAAGTTTTGTATGTCTTTCACCAAAAAAGTCTTAGAAATATTTTTTTGGTAACGCTTTTATTGTGATATAATTCACAAGTCATACAATTCACGCACTTAAAGTTAGTTCAGTGGTTTTCAGTATATGTGCAGAGCTATACAACCATCACCACAATAAAGAACATTTCATCACCCTCATAAGAAACCAGTTACTCTTAATTTCCTCATTCTTTCTAGAGTCTGGCAACTTCTAATTTACTTTTGGTTCAGATTCGCCTATCCTTGACATTTTATTTAAGTGGAATCGCACAATATATGGTGTTTTTGACTGGCTTGATATTCTTAGCTTGTTTTCAGTTTCCATCCATGTTGTAGCATGTGTTAATATTTTCTTTTTATTTCTGAATATTATTCTCTTGGACAGATATACCAGATTTCACTTAACCATTCATCAAATGAGGTTCATTTGAGCTGTTTCCATTTTTGTCAGTTATTAGTGTTGCGTAAACATTTGTGTGTAGTTTTTTTGTACCGATATGTCTTTTCACTTCTGTTCGGTGTTGATGGGTCGGGAGTAATAGAGTGACTTTCCAGGCTTTCAGAAGTTATAAAGGTAGTAAATAATCTAATGGTGTGTGTGAATTGAATTTCTGGTATGTTACTGGTTTGTTTGTTGTTCTAACTGAATTTGTCAGTTAGGTCAGTTTGTGCATAGATAAAGATTGAATTATTTTCCTCCCTTTTTTTTTTTTTTTTTTTTTTTGTGATACTGGGGATTGAACCCAGGTCTTCGCGCATGGTTGGCAAGTACTCCACCACTGAGCTACATCTCCACCTCACCTCATTTTGTTTAATGTTTATTTAAGGTTTATATTTATAAGGAATGTTGCACATTGGTATTCTGAAAAAGGAGATTAAAGAGGATTCTGAAAATGGAAAGAGGGCCAGTGATATGGCTCAGCAGGATAAGTGCCTGCATGGCAAGCACGAAGTCGAGTTCAACTCCCAGTAACCACATAAAGGAAAAAAAGGGCCGGTGATATTGCTCAGCAGCACAAGCACCTGCTCGCAAGCGCGAGGTCCTGAGTTTGACTCCTGGTACCCACATTAAAAAAAAAAAAAAAAAAAAAAAAGGAAAGATATCTCTTGTTCTTGGGTAGGAAGAAGCAATGTAGTGAAAATGGCCATACTTCTAAAATTTCCATACAGACTTAATGCAATCCTGATCAAAATTCTAGCAGCATATCTCACAGAGTTAGAGAAAGCAATCCTAAAATTCATTTGGAACCAGAAGGGACCTAGAATAGCAAAGGCAGTTCTGGGCAACAAAGACAAGGCAGGGGGATCACAATCCCTGACTTGAAATTATACTACAAAGCTACTGTATTAAAAACAGCATGGTACTGGCCAAAAAACAGACCAGCGGATCAGTGGAACAGATTAGAAGTTGCAGAAACAACTCCAGATATACTCAGTCACCTTATCTTTTGACAAAGGAGCCAAACTCCTTCACTGGAAGAAAGGTAGCCTCTTTAATAAATGGTGCTGGAAAAACTGGCTTTCCACATGCTGAGATTAAAACTAGACCCATATCTTTCACCATGCACTAAACTAAAATCAAAATGGACCAAAGATCTAAATATTAAAACAGAATAACTATATCTGCTAGAAGATAGAATAGGTAGAACTCTTGAAGACTTTAGCGTAGGCAAAGACTTTATGAACAAAACCCTGATCACAAAGAATCAACAACTGGGATTTCATGGTATTTGGAAAATTTAAAAGAAATTCTGTTATACTATAAAAAGTTAACTTTATATATCTGGGTCCTAGGCATTCTAAGTCCAAGGGTTTCAGCCTTCCTTTGACCCATTTTCATGAGTAAAAATGAAGAAAAAGCACAGAGGTTTTGTGGCAGAGGCAGCAAAAGAAGTTTTACCTTGTTCTTCAGGAATGATTCAGAGATTTATGCCACTGCTACTAAAGGGAAAGTGCCTTCTTTCAGATCTCTGTGGACTTCCCTTTGACTGCTTTCACTGTCTCCTTAGGCTGATGTTAATGTAAGTACAATTCTTTTGCAGTCCATTTTGTTTTTCATTTCCAATGCAAATTCACTTTACCCATGACACAAACAGCAGAACTAAAATACTGTCCCACTCCTAATATCAACTCCAAGACATTACTAATACAACAAACATTCAGTAACATTTTTTAGTTGTTGTTTTGTGCTAGGACGCTATGCTGTGCATTTAGGACACATTCCACTTTACCTTTAGCGTAGCTTATTGTTTAGTGCATCCTGGCATCTTAAAGCAACAACTGTTTGTGTCTTCAGTCTCTTATTCTAACTACTTAGGAAAGTTTCTCAGTGCTTGTGAATTTGGGACATGTTTGTTTTTGTTTTTTAATTTTTTTATTAGTACATATTTGCAGTACGTAACATTTATATTCCTTGTGTGGAACTGGTAGATGTACATAACACATCTTTTTTTTTTTTGTGGGTACCGGGGGTCGACCTCAGGACCTCGCGCGCCAGCAGGCATCCGTGCTGCTGAGCGATATCACCGGCCCTTTTTTCGTATGTGGGTTCCGGGAGTCGAACTCGGGCCCTCGCACTTGCCAGGCAGGCACTTACACCGCTGAGGCATCTCACCGGCCATACATAACACATCTTAATTCCTTTTTTCATCCCCTTTTCCTCCCTTTCCCTCACCCTCCCTCCATCTCTTTATCCCTTTCCCGTTTGAGAAAGTTCTATCTCCCTCCTTCCTATTTCCTATCTTTTATTTTACTCTTTATTTATAACTTGGGTTTCTGTTATAAGAAAACCATTCGATATTTAAGCTTGTGTGTCTGGTTTATTTCACTTAATAATATGGTCTCAAGGTATATCCATTTTCTTACAGATGACTCAAGTTTTCCTTTGTGGCAGAGTAGTACTCTGTTGCGTGTAAATACCACATTTTCTTTATCAATTCATCTTTTTTTGTGTGTGGGTAACCAGGGTCGAACTCAGGACCTTGCGCTTGCCAGGCAGGCGCTTATGCCGCTGAGCTATCTCACCAGCCCCTATCAGTTCATCATTTGATGGTTATACGGCTGTTTCTAATATTTAGTATTATGAATTATTTTTTTTTAATGTGGGTATTGGGAGTCGACCTCAGGACCTCGCGCTTGCTGGCAAGCGCTTGTGCCGCTGAGCGATATCTCTGGCCCTTTTTTTCCTTTATATGGGTTCTGGGAGTCTAACTCAGGACCTTGCGCTTGCCAGGCAGGTGCTTTTGCCGCTGAGCTATCTCACCGGCCCAGTATTATAAATTGTGAAGGGGAATAGCAGGGTCAAAATAAATTTCTGGTTTTAGTTTTTTGAGGAACACATTCTTAATGCCTTTCTGACATATAGAGCCAGTGTCCTGGGATTGTCTCCTATGTCCTTTCAAAACAGCCCTACCGTTATAATAAGTTCCACTTGCTGAACTTTACATTACAAAACTATGCTGGTACACAAGAATTTTGTTATCATGTAGTACTTTAAATTGTATATGTAGAGGTTTAGTCTTGCTTCTCAAAATGACTGTAGCAGGAACTGAAGTTAAAAAATGTTCTTGTGCAATTAAAAATGTTCTTGTACAGTTATATTAGGGAGAATGATGAGTTTTGTACCTTTGGAGTGTTCAAGTTTTAGCACATTGTTAGAAAACATGACTTTGTTTTTAAAGCTCCGAAGTCATATGCATAGTTGAGAAATTTTATGCTTCTCGAGCATAAGGTTTATTTTTACATTCTCATCACTAGATTTGTAACTAAATATTTCTTAAATCTTCTTGCTAACAGTTGAGCAAATAGAGATTTTCATAGTTTTGCCATCCTATAGGAGCACAAGAGTTGTTTCTATTTTTATTTTAATTAAAGTATACCTTAAAACTTAGACAGTATGACATTCTGTGACAATAATACACACAAAATTTGTGTAGAAATCATAGCTGTTATGATATTTTTATTTACAAATGATTTCAGACTTAGAAAAACATCACAAGAACAGTGCAAGGAAGACCATACAACCTATACCCAAATCATCTATTGTTAACTTTTGCCCCACTTGTGTTATCATTTGCCTGCACAGGTGCTTTTTGTCTGATAGAGAAATAGTTTTATTTTCTTAAGCATCTGTGGGCCTTTACCCTTTAGTAGTTCAGGCCAGGATCAAAAATTGTATTTAGTTTTTATTTTTTTGTAGTCTCTTTTACTCCTTGATGTTAATTCCTCAGTCTTGTTTCTTCTCATGACTAACATTTTTAAACAATATAGTCCGTACCTCTCTTTCTCTCCCTTTTTCCCTTTGAGTCTCTCTTTCCCCCAGTGGAATAGAATGTTCCTCATTTGATGTGTTTGATGTTTCCTTATCAATTAGATTCAGGTTTTGAAAACCTAGGTGAAATATTGCATAATGGTTGTATTTTCTTGGAATGTCACATCCAGAGGTACCTGCTTCTCATTGATATTGGCTGATTCTGTTGTGTTATTCCTCCACCGTAAAATTACTGTTCTTTTCCTTGCAACTGTAAGCAGTTGGTATTAAGCTACTTCTCATTAAAATTTGCACTCTACATTGAGCAAAATGATCATTATTTGTTTAGTACATTATTCTTTAAATTGTAAATTTGGTTTCAAAGTTTGATTATTATTATTATTTTTTTTTTTTTTGTGGGTACCGGGGGGTCGACCTCAGGAACTCACGCGCCAGCAGGCGCCCGTGCCGCTGAGCGATATCACCGGCCCCTTTTTCATATGTGGGTTCCGGGAGTCGAACTCGGGCCCTCGCGCTTGCCAGGCAGGCGCTTAAGCTGCTGAGACGTCTCACCTGCCCAAAGTTTGATTATTTTGATTTCAGAGTTTACAAGTATCTTGATTTTAGGATTTATAAATAACTTATTCATAACTGCCATTGTAAACCAGTCTTTGTATGTAAACCAATCAGTATTGAGATATGTAGATATATCTCCTGTGTTCATCGGCATTCTGTTACTATAACAAAATACCTGAGATAATTAGACTAAAAACAGGAAAGGTTTATTTTGGCTCACAGATTTGGAAGTTTCGGTCTGTGCTCAGTGGGCCCCTTGCTTTTGGATCTGTGGTGAGATAGTGTAACACAGTGGGAACATGGTAAAGGAGCCCTCATCTCATGGCACAGTGCAGAAGAATAAGCACCAGCATTATAGAGTCTCCCTCAAGAGTGTGCCCCTGGTGACCTAAGACCTCCCACTAGGACCCACCTCTGATAGGCTTCTACCACCTCCCAGGAGCACCAACCTAGGTACTAATTATGTAACATATGGGCCTTTAGGGGACACTTACCCAAATAATTGCAGAGGCTATGTATCTACATACATATAAATAGTATATATTTCAAAGATGATAATAGACCATTGTTTATTTATCTAATCTTATTTTAAGGCAGAATGTGAATAGAAAAAGAATAGATGTGTATTGATACCCGAGGCGTGAGATTACTTGAAGATAGAGACAGCATAAAAGAAGGTGCAGTGACAAGAAAGAATGAGAGGAAAACTATTCAGTGGGTCAGCTTCCTGGAAATGAATAGGCGGGGAGCCCATTTAGATGGTGAATGTAGTGTTCAAAAATATTTGTAATGGGAATCAGAATACAGTTATGAAGATCCATTTTAATGTATTATTACAGAACAAAATCAACATGTCAGAATTTACATTGGATAGATTTGATGAGGATTGGCGATCATTTGAAGATTTAACAAAGGATGTTACAGAATTTAAAGCTCATGAAAATAGGGATTGTTTGTACCTTGCAGTAAGTACAGCAGGAAATTAATAAACTTAAAGTCTAATCTGAACTTGAGTGGCCATTTTTACCACTAACGAGTGATACAAGGGATCAGAATTCACTTCTGCATCTACTTCGTTTGACTTCTGTGGTCTCTCTTGTAGTGAACATCTGTCTTTAAGAACCGAAACTCAGGGCCAGTGAGATGGCTCAGTGGTGTAAGCGCCTGCCTTGCAAGCGCGAGGGCCCGAGTTTGACTCCCGGATCCCACATACGAAAAAGGGGCCGGTGATATCGCTCAGCGGCATGGGTGCCTGTTGGTGCGCGAGGTCCTGAGGTCGACCCCCAGTACCCACAAAAAAAAAAAAAAAAAAAAAAAAAAAAAAAAGAACCGAAACTCATAGATGGACAAATAAATTAAACTTTGTTTTGCTCAGTATTAGAATTTTTACCACATCAACTTGAGAGTTTCAGTGTGCTATTTAGATTAGTTGTCTTAACTGCAGTTAAGTTCCAATGTGAGAAATATAAGATTTATTTTATTGTCATTTTTCCTTAGAATAGTTTTCTTAAAACTTTACTTGTGAGAATCTAAGTGTTTTTGTCTGCTTTGGAAACTTCTGAAATGGAGAACAAAAGTAATTAATGCTCTAGTCTTAGTGCCTTGTAGTTTTCCCCCTTAGATTTTTATTTTTATTTTGACAGACCCTTTGACTTTTTCTAAGTTTTGAAGTTGTACAGTGCATTTGAAAATTCTGTGGGCCATGCATTACTCCACTTTGTATGTTTCTGAAAATACAGTACTAAACAAAATGGACTTGAGAAACCTGGCTCCCACCTCTAATGCATGTCCTTTCTGTGATTTGTTTTGTTGTTGTTTTCAAGTTTCTTTATCTATAAAATAACAGTAGCCAGCTACAAAGGATAGTTGTGAGAATTATAAAACATTTTGATAAAGATTTGGTATCTAATACGCATCTCTTTTTTGTAGTCATAGAGAGATAGTGCTAGGTATCAAACCAAGTATTTATTATGAAAGTATTTCACATTGCTATTCAAAGAATGTATCTTGATGTGAAATACAGACCCTTTAATATTAAGAGAGTTTATGGTTATATATGTTACTACTGATATTTTATGTATTTTATTTTTTGCTGCTGCTACTGCATTGAACACAGGGCCTCATGCATGCTAAGCAAGTACTCTACCATTGAGCATACCCTGGCCCCAAAAGGTATTAGTAATATTCATAAAAGTCAGAATTAGAAAACCTAAGCAATTGAACCCTTAAAAAAATGACTAAGCATTATGTAATATACTACAGTCAGTTTATATTCAGCTCTGTGACTCTGTACCTTAAAACAGAGTAGACTAAGATCCATTTTTGTTCTAAAAGGATCAAACTAATATATACATATTTTTCAGAGTCTTGTTTCACTTTCCCCAACTTTTCATGCATAGATAATCTGTGTTAGTAATTTGGCATTCAATTTTGTGTCATAACCCGTGGCATACACCTTCATATGATAAGGTACTAATTGACAGTATTCAGTATTTTTATGTCCAAATTTTTTGTTCATTTTAGTTGTTATTATTAAAGGAAAAAAGCATAAAGTTGAAGTCTGAAATATTTGCAAATACAAGAATAAATATTATATGCATGTAAAAATTCCTAAAGGTAATACTATTTTATATACTTATTTCAGCTTACTTTTTCCACTCAGTAGTTATCAGTTAATAGCTAGAGCCTGTTAGTATTTAGATTCTGGGAATCTAAAATTTTCTAATACCTTTATAAAGAAAATCTTATTTTTTAATCCTAGAGATATTTAGCTGCACATAGGAAAACTCTGAATGCATTCTGAAAAATAAGTTCCTGAGATTTCCTTTCAACAATACTTTTGAAACACAGATAAAATTACTTCCTGTCTCTCAGTTTCCTGTATCCATGGCAACCTGTTTTGCACACTGACTATAGAGGAACCAATGTGGAGAGTGGTGTTTCCTGAGCAAACTGTGGCTTAAAAAAAAAAGAGGTGGAGAGCTGGAGGTCAACAGAAATGGAGTTTAGCAATATCGCTCTTCAGTTTTAAAAAGAAAACTTGTACTTGAATCAGCTGAGTGTTAATAATATCAATTTCCTGTTCTTGGTAAGATTATTTATTTAAATATAAACTTTTAGCTAGAATGAAAAATATTTTAGTTTCATGAAATATTGTAGTTTGGAGTTTGATTGTTCTGTAATTATTTGTTTTTCATAAATTATGTTATTTGATATTAAACTTTAAATTGCTAAAGGGACATACATCCATATACTGTCATTCCTACATCATTTGTCACCTTTGTTATAATCGATTGTGATATTTTAAATTAACTTAGCAAACATTTTGCAGTTCATTAAACTTGAGTTATCTTTTTGTCAAATAGTCACTTAATGGCCAGCAGGTGTTAATAATTCTAGATCATATTCCAAATACTCATTGTTTTATACTATTGCACATAGTATGATTTATATTGTTGGCTGATCCTAATTAAAATAGAATACAGAAATTTTAGTATTATAAAACTTATATTTTTAAGAACTTTCTGATCATTTAAAGTTTTGCCTTCTTTTTTTATAGCCAATTCTGATATGAACAGAAAAACCAAGAACAGGGCTATGTGTGGATTACAGTTTTCTCTGCCTTGCCCACGACTCTTTCTACTTGTTACCTGTTTTCTTGTATTGTTATTCCATAAAGAGATATTTGGATGTTCGTCTGTTTGCCAGCTCTGCACTGGGAGACAAATTAACTGCCATAACTTAGGCCTTTCAAGTATTCGTAAGAATTTTCCTAAAAGTACAGTTTTCCTGTATCTAACTGGAAATAATATATCTCATATAAGTGAAAATGAGTTAACGGACTTTGGATAATTCTAGCATTGTGTATGTACATCCAAAAGCCTTTGTTCAATTGGGGCGTCTGTATTTTCTATATCTCAATAATAATTTTATAAAACGCTTAGATCCTGGGATTTTTAAAGGACTTCCAAATTTTCATAATTTATATTTACAATGTAATCAAGTATTCTTTGTTCCAAGAGGAGTGTTTAAATATGTAGTTTCAGTTCAGTATTTAAACCTACAAAGAAATTGCTTCACTGTCCTTGGGAGTGTTGCCTTTGTTGGTATGGCTGCTCTTCAGATACTTGATTTATCAAGCGATAAAATTTTAAGGATATCAGACTTAGGCTTTCAACAGCTCAAAAGCCTTGATTATGTGTATCTAGAAAGTAATAATTTAAAAAATGTACCATCAAATGCTCTTGAAGTACTTAAGAATCTTTAAAGACTTTCTTTGTCTCATAACTCCATTAAAACAAAACAACCATTTGCATTTAAAGGACTTGTCAACTTAGAGTATCTCTTCCTGAAAAATTCAAGAATTAAAAATGTTACTAGAGATGGGTTTAGTGGCATTAATAATCTTAAACATTTGATCTTAAGTCATAAGGATTTAGTAGGTTTAAATTCTGACATGTTTAGTTTATTACATAATTTAACTTACTTTAAGTTAGATAGAAACAGAATAATCAGCACTGATAGTCACACGTTTGAAAACATGGGAACATCTTTGAAGATCCTTAATCTGTCATTTAATAATCTTACAGACTTACATCCAAGGGTCCTTAAGCCATTGTCTTCACTGATTCATCTTCAGGCACATTCCAATCCTTGGGAATGTAACTGCAAACTCTTGGGCCTTCAAGACTGGCTAGTGTCTTCAGCTATTACTCTAAACGTCCGTTGTCAGAATCCCCCATTCATGCGTGGCAGAGCATTATGTTATGTTAAGTGGACTGACATTACAAATTGCTTTACATCTTCGACAAATGTGTCCAGGGCTTGGGCTGTAAAGTCTCTTCATACTTGTCACAAGACCACTGCGTCAGTGATGACCTGGCATGAAGTAACCACACATGGGAGACGTCTGGAGAGTCCTGAGACTGAGCGTGTTGCTCTCTGGGAGCGAATTCGTACTTCACCTGCTGATAGAGTTTTTCAAGAGAACACCATTGACAGTCCATTAGATACCACTGCGGTTTTACCTGTGCAAGTACAGCTTACTTCTTCTGTTAACTTGAACTTGGAAAAAAGTGCTCTACCGATCGATGCTTCAGTATCAGGGAAAATGTCACTAACTTGTACCCAAGAAGTTGAGAAGTTGAATGAGGCTTTTGACATTTTGCTAGTTTTTTTCATCTTAGCTTGTGTTTTGATCATTTTCTTGATCTATAAAGTTGTTCAATGTAAACAAAAACTAAAGGCACCAGAAAACTCAGGGGAAAATAGACTTGAATATTACAGCTTTTATCAGTCAGCAAGGTATAATGTAACTGCTTCAATTTGTAACACCAACCCAAATTCTCTAGAAAGCTCTGGTTTGGAGCAGATTCGTCTTCATAAACAAATTGTTCCTGAAAGTGAGGCGCAGGTCATTCTCTTTGAACATTCTGCTTTATAACTCAGCTAATTATTGGCTATACAAGAACAACAGCACCAACCATATGGACATAAAATGGAATGCTTCTCACAGATTTATACACTTTATTTGGGAATATAATGAATTATATGTACATAGAATTATTAAAATGTATGGTTTTAATAATTTGTGAATAGTGTGTTTATTAAGCGAATATTCTTTAATAGTTTCTATACTAAGAAGTATTAGTATCTAACATTTCTGTATTCCTATCACTATGTTAAGTACTTCACATATCATGTTTATAAACAGTCTTGTAAGGTAGTAGTGCCTACATTTTACAGGTGAGGAAACATATGCAGGGTTTAAGTAATTGTCCTGAATGCTCATACAGTTTGTGACACTTATGTCTGACTAGGGCTGATGCTTTTAATTTCATGCTCTATTGCTGCCAAGGTGATAGGATTATAATTGTGAAAAAATAGATATGATTTTTATATAGGTAGAGGTTAAAATCTAGAGGACACATGGTTACTTTACAAGTATGGTAAGTACTCTATTTGGAGATGCTACTGGGTGTAATATATGTGGAGGTGAGAAATGTTTTATGAAAAAAGTGACATCATGAAAGATACAGTGAAGAGAGTTGAGTAACAGCATGTCAGAAGTGTTAAAGAAAGAAAGAATGCTCCTTTTCAGGATCTAAAACTCAGTACAGCTAAAGTTCGTGTGAGTGGTGGTATGAGATTTGAACCTGGAAAGAGATACCAGATGATGAAGACTGTTGTATTGCGCTTTATCTTGAGGGCAACAGGGAACCTTTGAGGATTTTTAAACAGTAGAGGAACACCATCAAATTTAACGTTTAGAAAGTTCACCCTTTCTAGAAGGAACAGTAAGACAGGAGGTAGAGTTAACTGGATGGGAATCTGAGTCAGTAATCCAGGGGAGAGATACCTGTACTGGAGACTTGGGCTAGGGTTGTGGCCGAAAGGATGGATGGATCAAGAGCTACTTTGGGTCAAATGCACTGCCTTGGTTATTGTCTGAGGAGTGACAGGTGAAGAAGAATTAAAAGCTGTTACGTTTTTCGCTTAGGCAATCTTGTGCTGTGTTCACTGAGAAGAGGACAGAAGAGGAGCGGAAATATGGGTGGGGCAAGACAATGAGTTTGAATTTAGATAGATTGAATTTGAGGTCCATATCAAATGTCCAAGTGGAAATATCTAGCAAACAGAGGGTTAGGAGGGAGGTCTGTTTGGTAAAGGCCAGTACGTAATTCTTACATTATCCAGTGTAGTAGAGTAAATGATGTATTCTTTACAGTAAACATAAGTACTTAGGCCATGATTTTGAGGGACTAATAAGTGGGGAAGAATACAACTTTGTAGAAGATACAAGAACCTACAGGAGATATTAATAGCCTTGATTGAGAATCTTTAATATAGCTGGTAATTCAAGTCATGGAAGTAATGTAACACTCTTTCAGCGTAAATGTATGCATATGTACCACTCTGCAGAATATTCTGTATATAGTAAAGTCCATGATTGTTAATTGTGACCTGAGCAAGAGAAAGACATTTGCATTTTGAAGAGCACTGTCATCTCTATGGAGAATGGGTTGGAGGAACCACTGAGGATTTTTAAGCAGTGGAGAAACACCATCAAATTTACCAGTTAGAAAGTTCACCCTTTCTAGAAGGAACAGTGAGACAGGAGGTAGAGTTAACTGGATGGGAATCTGAGTCAGTAATCCAGGGGAGAGATACCTGTACTGGAGACTTCCCTCTTTGGGAAGTATGAAGTAGTTCAAACTGGAGGCAGAATTGGCTTATAGCACAGTGTTAATAAAAATTCAAAGAAGTGGGAACAAAAAATTTTCAGAGATACTAAAGAATTGGGATTTGGAATGGTGAATGCAAAGAAAGGTCAAAACTGGATCCAAGGTTTCTGGCTTTTGTTGAAAGAGAGCCTGGTTTTGATTTTCTGGGTTTTTTTTTTTTTTTTTTTTTTTTTTTTTGTTAGGGAGATACTCATATGTTTGGTATTGAGTATCTTTAAGTTTTAGTTGCTTGTGTGATTGCCAAGAGAGGATGAGAGAGGACGCAGATGTGTTGGGGTTCCGTGTAGCTCAGTGAAAGGTCATTCATTGAGTGTGCTGGCAGTACAAAGGAGGAATTTGGCATGGAGCTTGGTTGAGGCAGGCCTGAGTATAATGTGATCACCCATTTTTTTTCTGGAAGTAAACCACATAAGACTTCACATTATATTTTGAAAGCTGTAGCAAAGTGATCAAAATTTTATATGATGTTGTTAATTATACATATGTATTTTTAAAAACTATAAAATATTACTTAGATATATTTTCCTCTTATTTCATGTTATTTTATCCTAATATTTGTTACACATTTTTAAACTTTAAACTGCTTTCTTTTGCCTTGATCTTTAAATTTTTTTAAACATTAAAACCATCACAGGGTGTGATGGCACATGCCTGTAATCCTAGCACTTGGAGGCTGAGGCAGGAGGATCGCCATGAGTTTGAGGCCAGCCTGGGCTACATGGTGAGTTCAAGGCCAGCCTAAACTACAAAGTGAGAACCTGTCTCAAAAAGCCAACAAACACAAAACCCCACCCATCTTCTGCTTCATTGACAGGTACAGTAGTATCTTTACTAATGTTGACATCAATGTCATTATCATCAATCAGAGTCCCCTTTTAATTACATAGCACTGTTTTCTAGAGCACATTAGCTGTGTGACATGTAGACCTTCTGTAGGAATTTAATTACAAGCTACAACAACCTTTTCATATAACTTTAATAACAGTAGCACAGTTAGCTTTTTCTCAATTTTCCTGAAGATACATCTTTATGATTCTCTTGTATTTATTGTATAGCTTTGTTTTCAACAATTTCCAACATTTGCAATGGTGAGGTTATACAACCAACCCCATTATTACCAAACCTCTGTGAAATTCCTTTATATCTCTTAAAAAAAAAAAAAAAAAAAAAAGAACCAGTTGTGCCACAAGTGGCACAAAGTACCCTAAAGAAGTACCCTGATTTTGCTTTATTTTGTTTTCCAACCTAATGTTTTTTCCAAGTAGTTCTGTACCAATCATTGATTATCTCCTTTCCAGGGAACCTTAGTATTGTCTTCACTGGGCACTGTTTCTTACAATGTGCATAATCTTTCTCTTGAAAATCACATACAATGACGATTTCTACTCATCCTACTATATATAGATTGTTTTAGTTTTATCTTATAGTCTTGAAGACAATGCCTTTGTGTGCGCACGCATGTGCATGCTAAAAAGAACACCTCAGGTTAGTAAAAGAGTGGCTAATTATATAAAAGGCTTTCAAACGACCATTGTTGATTTAAAAATACCCACTTTCATTTTATGATACGAAATTTCCACTATGAAATTTTACCCTGTTTCATTGACAGTATTTGTTAATGTATTTTATTAATGTAGATTTATTAATGTGTTTTCCCATGAACATGCAGCAGATTACTGTGCAGGAAGGATGTGTGTTTCTGTTTAAATGACAAAAGTATTTGTAGATTAGGTCCTGGAAAATATCTAAAGGGGAAAAAAGTAATTGTGGTGTAAATGTCACTATTTTTTAGTCTCTGGTGCTGTGGAACTTCAAAATAAGATGGATAAATCAGTCTTTCTTTGATTCTTGATAAAGTGCTGTTCTTTGCTTAATTCTGTTAGTGATATAAGCGGAGTTAAGAGAGTTTTTTATTTGGTTGTAGCTTTTGGTACCTAAGTACTTTTTTATTTTCTTAAATTACCCTACTTAACTTCCTTTACTTCTTTTTTCATTAATACATATTTGCAGTACATAATGTTTGCATTTATCATAAGGAGCTCTTGTACATGTACATAACATATCTTAATTAGTCTTTTTGGGTTTCTTTCTGTTTTTTTGTGTTTTGGTTTTTTTGGTCCCCTTCCCCTAGTGTTCTGGCTTTCTCCAGTTCTTCTTTCTCTTCCCATTTGCAAAAGCTTTGTTTCCATTTCTCTCTTCAACTCTCTTTTAGAATGGCTTCAGATATTAATTTGATATGATTTGTAATTTATAACTTGATCTGCTTAGATCAGAGAAAATTCCAGTGTTTGAAGTTCTGATTCTTTTCTTTCTTGGGCCTGCTATTATGAAAAAGTATTACATCACCAGTTTTAGCTTATGAAAAGTTAATGAAAATGTCTCTGTATGTTTCTGCCTGCCCATTTTCCTCCCAGGATCATGCGATAAAGATGTGATGTAAATATGTGAAGCCATCACTTACAGAGACATAATTTAAGATATATGCTCTGTGATGATGGATTAGTAACCTAAAAAAAACCTAGTAGTATAAAATGCTTACTAGAAAAATACTAATAAAAATTGGATAGGTAGAAACTGGAGACTTACATTTAATCTAATGTTATTTAGGCTGACCAAATGAATATTAGATTATTTTATTTATGTGTGCCTTTGGGGATTGAAGATTTTATTTTCTAATGGCATTTATGTTTTTAAACAGCTGTGATTTGAGTTTACATGATCCAAGAGAAATAATTTTAAGCCAGTATAGATTTTTAAATCACCTGAATAAATACAAGAAAGATTGATTGGTTTCTTTATTACATAGTTTTCAGACACAAGGAAAAATGACTCTGCATGGTTTTAGCAGTTCATATGCTCTACAGCTGTAATCTTTATTATATACCCAGAAAATTCTTAAGGAAATGCTTAGACAATATTTAAGAATTACAGTTTTATTCATGTGCATTTGATTGAAAAAAGTTAACTGAAAACTATGTGGAATTGGTTTAAATGTTCGTGACTTTATGTTGAGTACAAGCATTCATGCTCTCATCCTATGCTTGTACCTGTGTATCATCACTTCTCAGGTAAAGTTGCTCCTTGCTGTCTGTAGAGGACTGCTTTCAGGACCCATGTGGATATTAAAATCTGCAGATGCTCAAGGGCCTTATATAAAATAATGTAGTATTTATGTATAACCTACACAGTCCTTCCATGTACTTTAAATCATTTTTAGATTACTTATAATACTTAATACCATGTAAATGCTATGTAAGTAGTTAAGCCCTAATAAAAACACTGAAAAAGCTCTACATGTTCATTATGGATGCAGTTTTTTTGCAAATATTTTTAAACTGTAGTTGATTGAATTCATGTATGTAGAATCCTCAGATAAATAGAGTTCTTTATTTGGAGAACAAAACATGCAAATGTTTAAAAAGGCCTGTGTTGGAGCTGGGAGTTTAGCTCAGTGGTAGCATACTTGCCTAGCATGTGCAAGACCTTGGGTTCAATTCCCATCATCATACATAAAAATAAATAGGTACATAAACACATAAATAAAGGGGCTTGTGCTATTTTCATGGCACATTTGTAACTTTGGTCTGTGGGAGTAACATAAAATATCAAACAAGTATGTAAAATAAGGAAAGCTAAAATTTGACACATAAAAGGGAAAGAAACGTTATTAATACTTCTTTTCCTTTGCCTTTTTCTTTTATTATCCTCTCTTTTCTCCTTTGTGTTAAACTTTGCTTGTATTTTTTTAAAATGAATGTTTCAGAAGTGAATTTATAACACTGCCAACTTCTCTATCTTCTGGCTCTTGTCTAATCATTTGTAATATCTGTTAACTACAACTCAGCTATCCATACTCATAATTTAAAAATAACAAATAAATAAAAATAAAATTGTAAAACAAAAACAAAGGAGAGCAGTTCTGAAGCTTTGGTGATCATTAATTTTCTAATTTATTGAGTGTTCACATTATGCCAGTGTTACCCTGTAGGATATAAAAATATTGAATATAGGGGGTGACACACACCTATAATCCCAGCTACTTGAGAGGCAGGAGGATCACAAATTTGCGGCCAGCCTGGAGAACTTAGTGACACTGCCTCAAAATAAAGATAAAAAGCGGTGGAGATGGAACTCAGTGGTAGACCACTAAACTAGCATGTGTAAGGCCCTGGGTCTGTTGCTAGTACTGCAAAAAATAAATGCAACACATGGGCTCTGCCTCAAGTTACTTGTAATCTTAGGGAGAGCAAGTCTAAAAAATTAAAAAACATTAGAAAAAAAATGTGAAAGATGCCATATGAGTTGTGTGTCAAATTAGTAGTGCAGAGATTTTATACTACTTGGAATTCGAAGGACAGAGAACTCAGTCACATAGAGTGGTAAGGACACTTCATAAAGAAGTGTGAATGAAGATGAATAGCAAAAGAAGGGAGACCATTGTGAGGAGCAGGAAGGAAGGAAGCACAGATTTTGGAGTCAGGAACTATTAAATTCAGGATATGGAGACTTCACTAATTGAAACCAGTAAAAGCAGAGTAATGTACTATAACTTTGGAAACGTGGTTTATTAGAGGCTACCGAGGTGCTTGATAGCCCTCGAAAGTTCCGAAGGAGAAAGAATGAAATTTAAGGTACTAGAATACAAGTACGCATTTGTCTCCTTCAGTCCCTCAATAATTAAAAAAAATGGATAGAATTAATAAGGTCCCATTTAGCATTATGTAATGAAAACATTATATAAATATTGGGATTGCTTTACTTAGTAGGAGCAGCACTCCTAATGAGATGAAAGATGAATGAACCTGAAAGTTCCAAGTTTGTAAGCGATAGGAGGAATTAAGTGTCTAGGAGTAGGGATGGGAATTAGAGAACAGTGATTTGCCTTTGCTTCTCTAGCAGTGTCCAGGGGACAGGCCGCTCTGACTTTGAGTGCCACTTAACAAATCAGAAATTCCTCTACAATTGAAAAAGAAACCTAGGATATTACAACTTGATTATGAACAAACAATGAGCACCTAAATTTGTTGCTTAATTTCTTTGTATTTCTTGCAGATTTCTAATCCATAGCAGGACCCTGAATTTAAAAGCGCAGCATTTAAAAAAAATTTTTTTTTTCATTTGAGTCAAAAACAAATAACACTGAATTTCAACACACTCACATTAGACTTTTTTAGTTTCGGAGTTCTCTGAGTTGATCATCTTTTTTATCCCTAGGCCCTGTCTGGTGATATAGGGGAAAGAAACTCCCAACCTGATAGATGTCCGGTACGAGTTCGTGTTCTCTAAAATCAAAGAATGAATTTTAGGAATGGTGCAGGTTAAGAGCAGAATATATTTATTGGGGGAAAGAAAGCTTCTGCGTGAGAGAGAGACAGAAGGGATCCCGAGTGGGTTGCCAAGGACCCTGCCTTTTCTAGGGATTTTTATAGAGCAAATCCACAAAGTGAGGCAGGTCCAAGGTAGGGAAAAATGGGCAATCACAAGGTGAGCATGAGGTGGGATGAAACTATGGTCAACCAGTAAGATTACGAGTATAATTGCTCAGGTAAAATTTATTAAATTGGGATCAAATTGGGAAGCAAGTCACGTAGCTAGCGGGCATGAATAGAGAACAGGGGCTTTTCCTGTAAGGGGTTGGGTTAGTGGCTCTTCCTGGCTTCCCCAAGGTGATTGATACCTACTTAGAATATCAATCCCTGATGTTTATCCTTAGGAAGTATGTGGGTGCATTTGTTTTATCTTTTGTCTTGAGGTCTGGCCTACAGCAGAGGTGCCTGTCTCCCCCACAGTTGCAAGGTATTCTGCACTGGCTCCTGGGAGGGCCCAGCCCTATCTGACTGCCTATAATATTTTTATCTAACTTAGCTGCCTATAACAGTGGTGTCTGCCACACATAATGTTGAGTAAATGGTGACATATTGACCAGAAAAGGTTAGTCTGGATAATGCATTTGGCCATTTATTCTGATCATTTTCCTTTGTAAATTGACTGATATCCTTGGGTAAGTCTACCTCCTATTTCTTGTTCCTCCTCTTTGTTGTTAGAGTGAAGTCGACCCATGGGACCAAACGTAGATTAGTTTTTCCTGGAGTAATCAGTTGATTTTTGTCTCCTTAAATCTTCTGAATGTTGACTTTTTGACTGGGCTGCTACATATGTAACTCACATACAGTTTGGCTAATTGTTTTAGGGACTCCAAATTGCTGTGTCTTTCTTGTTACTGTGAACTGTCATTTGGTGAGCAGTGGCTCGTTAAAAATGAGATTACATGGCTTCCTTTGGTGGCCTTTGGTTCTTCCATGTTGTACCCAACATCTGATTTGGTGTTTTTGTTTTTTGGCACACATTTGTAGTACATAATGATTACATTCATTGCCAACATCTGATTTGAATAGGTGAGTATGGCATACCAAGAAGAATTTTAGGAAAGTGCTTCTCAGGTCTCCAACATGCAGCATGTGTAAAAGAAAAAGCTGGGTGATTTTCATCAAGAAATACAGCAAGTACTACCTAGTTTCTGAGTTGTTTTTAAGAATAAAGCCTCTTTTCCCTCCCTGTTTCATTTCACTCTAGGTTTACAGCTGTCTTTTGGTTGTTTCAATTTTAAATTTCTAGTCACATTTTAAATCACTTAATTCAGGAAGATTGTGTATTATAGAAAACAAGAGTCTTAACTTATGAAACAAAAGGGTTAAGACAGTGTTATATGAATAAAAGAAAAAGTGAAGGCTTAATATTGTCTAAAACTTCATGTTACTGAAGGTTGTAGTAAGAGTATTGTGTATCAAATAAGTATTTGTTTAAAGGCTTCATTATAAAATGTTAAAAATTTGGGGGGAATGTATTATAATACCTGTAATAGGAGAAAAAAATTGATAACTTCTTAATATTTATTTAAATATTATATTTGCCAGAAAAGTATAAGCCTCTTGGGTTTTTTATTTTTTCTGTTATTTGGAGACACTTTCCCCAAGCTGTTTAATGAGTAGTAATTAAGATGCATTTTTTAACGAGTGATTTTTTTTTTTAGACTTGAGTGCTGTGAAGATAATTTTTCTATAATTTATGTTTTTACTGATTGCAGAATATGGCATGGATATTTTCCCTCCTCTCCTTTTCTTCAGTTCTTCCCCAGTGTCAACACTTCCCATTCAAAGCCAACTGGCATTCCTTTTTACCCTGAGCCATAGTCATTTTCCCTTTTTCTGAACTTCGAATCTGTGTCTCATCCTTTCTGGCACTTAATAGACACTCCAGGGTGAGTATAGTTTTCCCTCTTTAATGTAGCTTCATAATTGACATGCCACATAGTAGAACACAGTCACACTTTGGTTTCCAGATACCTGTTAGGAAAGTGAAAATTCATAATCAGTATTTTATGAAAATATACAGTGCTTAGCTTGTGAAATTTCTGGTTTTCCTAGGTGTGGAGTTGATGCTGGGAGTTGTTGCAAATAGAAAAGGCGATTACTTGAGTAGATTGTTCTCAAATAATATTGAAATAAAGGTCTGGCCAAAGATAGGAAGTGATGGTCTAGATGGTTTTTGTCTTTTTGATCTAATTGAGGTCAGTGTTGACAGCTACCAGAATGGCGTTATGTTAAGGAACTTTAGGTCTTGCTTGTGTTAGCGTACCATGATGGTTCATGGTGAATTGTTCTGCATTGGGAAGGAGAAATGGCTATGTCCTTCCTAAACATCTGCCATCTCAGAGTCCAGCCTTTACTTACAGTTGAGGAGAACTCACAGTGATCCTCCTTCCTTAGCCTCCCAAGTGCTGGGATTACAGGTGTGTGCCACCAGCCTGGCACTCTTAGTTCTTATATAAAGGGGCTATAATGACGTAAACGTATAGCCTCCTGAAATTAGGTATTATGTACAGATTAGGATTTATCAAAATGATGTCTACTAGTTATTATTTACCCCATCTGGTGATTGAGTTTCCCAAGCTTGGTCATATTTGAATGTACATGCATAGTCTTTGACTTCCCAAAGGGGTAAGTGACCAAACTGTGCTGACGTTAGGAACTACTTTACTGAACATTTAAAAATTAATTATGCATGTTAACGAAGTATAAGAAACATGGTTGTCCCTTGCTGTAAGGAATGATGCTGTAAGTTCTTGGGAGGCAGGACTTACTACTTATTCTGTTAGTTTTAAAATCACATAATTTATTGTGTCCACGGTTGATTGTATCCTTTTACTTTTTGAAAAGTCAGGTGTATTTTACATACAGAAAAACCCCTTTTTATTTATTTTTTATTATTATTATTTCTTTCTTTTTCTTTTTTTTTTTTTTTTTTGAGACAGGTTCTCACTATGCAGTTCAGGCTGGCCACGAACTCATGGCGATCCTCTTGCCTCAGCCTCCCAAGTGCTGGGATTACAGGCGCATGCCACCATACTTGGCTGGAAAAAACCCCGTTTTAGTGTGAAGTTTTATAAATGTACGCAGTTGTGTGACCACTGCCATGCTCAAGATACAGAACATTTCTGTTATCCCAAAATTTTCCATTTGTTTCTTTGCCAGGGAACCACAGACCAAATAATTCTATGTAAGAAGTGACATACGAGGAGTCATATGTAGGTTTTTGAATCTGTCTTCTTTCTCCTAGCATGTTTTTGAGATTTATCCTTACTGATTCAGGTACCTGTAGTTAGTTCCTTTTAATTGCTGAGTGTTACTCCACTGAATAAGTGTTCCACAATTTCTTCATCCGTTCATTAGTTGACAGACATTTGAGTCATTTGCAGTTTGGGACTAGTATGAATAAAATGATCATAAACGTTCATATACAGGTCTTAGAATAGTTCTTTTGGTCTTAAGTAAATACCTAGGTGTGGTATTGCTTAGTTGTGTGGCCTGTGTTTAACAACATATCGCTAGGTGAGTGGTGCAGACTTGGAATCTCAGAACTCTGAGAGGCTGAGGGAGTAGGATCCAAGCCTAGTGTGGGTGATTCAGCAACTTAATGACAGCCTGTCCCAAAATTTTTCAAAAAAGGACAGGAATGTAGGTCAGTACAGAAACCCTGAGTTCAATCCTTAGTACCACAGGAACAAAAACAAGACATTAAAAAATGTTTCAAAATGAAGGTTCCATTTTAAATTCTTATTGCAGCGTGTGACAGTTCCTGTTGTATCTCATCCTCGACAGCACTTGGTGTTGTCAGTGTTACTGCCTTACCCTACTGCCTAATGACGTTGAACATTCTTTCAGGTTCTCACATGCCATCTGAATATCTTCTTTGGTGAAATGTTTGTGCGGATTTTTGCCCATTTCAAAGTGAAGTTATTTTGCTGAGTTTCCAGACTTCTTTGTATATTCTAGATCTATGCCCTGTACCAGATACACATTTTACAGATGTTTTCTTCCAGACTAGATCATGTCTTTTCTTTTTCTTGACAGTGTCTTCAGAAGAGCAGATATTTTAGTCAGCACTTTTGTATATTTACCTTTTTAGTTACAAAATTAATACAAGGTGCTCATAAGAGAGTATTAAAATGTTTCTTTCCTATCTAATCTCACTGTATCTAAACATAGTAATAATCTTGTGAAAGAGAAATTTATAATGTGTGTATACAATTTTTGCCTTCAGAAATAATCCTGGAAGTTTCTTTTGTATTTTATTTTTTTTTATTTATTTTTTTTTTTTGTGGGTACCGGGGGGTCGACCTCAGGACCTCGCGCGCCAACAGGCACCCGTGCCGCTGAGCGATATCACCGGCCCCTTTTTCGTATGTGGGTTCCGGGAGTCGAACTCGGGCCCTCGCGCTTGCAAGGCAGGCGCTTACGCCGCTGAGCCATCTCACCGGCCCCTTCTTTTGTATTTTAAAACTAAAGTTTCTCTTCATGTTTAAGACAGTGTTTAGATTTTTAAAAAACAATCACCTGTTAAAATACTCCAATTAACATATTTGCTCTTCTTCTGTTCTAGTGTTATCCAGGATAAATTCTGTGGGATCATAAATGTCTCGGTGGAGGGCCTTCATGATGTCATGACGGAAGACCCCGAGACAGGGACGTATAAAGAGTAGGTGACTCATTCAGCTAATCCCGTTTGCATTTAGGGGTTACCTAAATACGTGCTGTGTGTTGCCATATAAACAACAGTATAGAAGGTTTGTAGTTTTGTCTTTTATACAGAAATCTTTTATTCATTATTATGTTTAAAGTATTTATTGTTTGGGGCCGGTGAGATGGCTCAGTGGCATAAGCGCCTACCTGGCAAGTGCGAGGGTCCGAGTTCGACTTTTGGAACCCACATACAGAAAAAGGGCTGGTGATAGCACTCAGCGGTACGGGCGCCTGCTGGCGCGCGAGGTCCTGAGGTCGACCCCTGGTACCCACACACACACAAAAAAGTTATTGTTTTATCTTGAAATCAGCTTCATTATAATGATATTCTGAATTGGACTTCTTTTTTTGTGATTTAATATTAGGTATTTTAAGAATTCCAAGTGTATTTTAGACTTGGAATATAAATTCCTTCTTAAAGATTTTTTGAGCATGTTCTTTTTTTTTCTGCTTACAAAGTTCACTTTCTCTTCAGGCAAGTTATGAGGGAAATGAAGTGAGTTGCTTTGTATTTGCCTAATTGAAGCATCTCTGGTGTCTTTCAGGTGTTGGGGGGCAGGTCTTGTAATAGTTAGCTAGTTCCAAAAAATAATAAATTTATGTTCTTTACGAGAATTGTTAAAGTACTGTCAGGAATACTGATAATCTCATATTTGTACAGTTATTAAAAGTTTTAAAAAACTTATTGTATTTTTTTGTGGTTAGTATAATTCTCATACTGTTTTTCTTATTGCTATCAGTAAAGGGCATGTTTCCTATATTAGGCCTAATGAGATTCTAGACTGCTTGACTTCTCATTAATAACACTGAGACTGTTTTCTTTGCTCATTTGAAGACTATAGCAAATGGGAAACATTGCCATTTGAATCCTATTTGGTTGAAAAACACAGAAAACTGATATATGTTGAATCTTATTAAACATGGATGGACAATGTGTCTAACATGTCACTTAGCTTTTGAGAACATAGGACTTCATATGCAGTGGAAATGTCAAACTTCTTATGACTACAAACTCAAAATAAATCATTCATGCAGGTAGATAATTTTTTAAGGTAGCATAAGAGTTTATGGCAAATGATTGTAAGCAGAGTGGTTTATTTTTTGTTTTTGTTTTTACATTATGTGAAAAATTTTACTACTGTTGAAATATTTAGGATATATTAAGATGTTTCTTGTCCTCTTTGGAATATGTAATTAGTTAGGAGGAGTGTGCATGGCTGATAGTCTAGTGACAGTAGAGTGACAGATATCTACTATCTAGAGACAGATAGTATGAGTGAAGGCAGTTATACATATTTTGTGCAAAGCGCACAACAGAGTAGAATTGTAGGTTGTGCTTTAATAGAAAGTAACAAAGAAAGGCTGAATGTATTAGAAACTCTAAGCAAGAAGAAGAAACATTAGGATCTAGGAAGTAGAACAAAATGATAACATGTTTTAACTGGAAGAGATGACTCTAGAAGTTGGAATAAAGTTTAGAAATTATCTACTGTGGTATCATAGTGCTAGAAGTCAGGATAACAGGGCTCAAAAAAGTACTGTGGTGTAGCAAAATATATGGAAAAATCAAAACAAGGAAGTCTTGTAAGTATGAGAAAAAGTTTTGATTTGGAAGGTGAAATATTAGAAAGAAAACAAACTGCCTAGGAGACCATTACAGGGACCCAAAGTAGAAAAGAGTAGACACAGGGTTAGTGTGCATGGGTGGCCAGAACGTATGAGCAACCACTGTCTCTCTTCTCCAGAGTTATTTGGCAGTTGCTTTTTGTCCTGGCATAGTAGAAAAACAAATTACTTTATTGATTCTCAGTTCCTAAGAATAGTTACACTAGATCTTTGATAAATCTTCCTATTCTGTAATTCTATGAATTATATAGAATTCTATAAAATATAGTCCATAGGACTATAGGATATAATTCAGAATTGAGAAAAATTGACAAGAAACATACAATATTGACTTATGTAACCAAGTTGGTTTCCAGTTTCCCCTTTTCTTTTTTAAACAGTTCAAAGAAAGTTAGTCTTTCTGGTTCTCTTGAATTGTTGTAGTCACAGTTGAGAATGAATTATTACAAAGGCTGAGGCACACCCACTTTGGGAAGGACAATTTGCCTTACCCAGTCTTCTGATTCAAATATTAGTTTCGTCTAGAAACAGCCTCAGTGACACACCCAGTATAATCATGCTTAACCAAATTTCTGGGCACCTGGTAGCTCAGTAAAGTTGACACATAAATTAACCATCACACTAAGGAAGGCTTGTTGACAGTTAGATCTCTCTATTCAGATGTGTTTATACCTGACACTGCTGCATAAGGAAGTAGGTGAGTCTGTTCTTAAAGCACTCACAGGGGAAATATAGAGAGGGATCAAAACTAGCTACAGGTAAAGAAGGGGTCCAGAAAACTGAGAATAATTTCTGAGGGTGTGTAGTGAATTGGCACCAGTTAATTAAATAACCTCTGTGAAATACAAAAATTTTGGACTATTTTCTGCTGATTTTAAAGAATGGAAGCAACATGATTAAATTCATAATTAGAAGCATCACTTTGGTGCATTATGAAAAATTACAAGAGGTGTAGATGCTTATGAGCAGTCCCAGAGCAGAAGAAGAACGTAGGATGCTTCTTAAAAATGCAGATTCCCCCTTCCATGCCAGACCCATTATATCACAATCTTTGGGTGCAGGACAGCAGGACCTGCACTGCACACAGGAACCCTGATGATTCATATGACTTGTAAAATTGAAAACTCATTGGCCTGGAGGTGGGGAAACCATGTAGGTAGTGTTAGATGAGAGAGAGAGAGAGAAAGGAAAGAAGGAAAGGGAAGGGGAGGGGAGGGGAGGGAAGGGAAGGGAAGGGGTGTGGAGAAGGAATGTGTGTCTCCAAAATATACTCCATTATTAATGTGATAAATCTTTTAACATAGGGAAGGCAGAAAAGTTTTTCTATAAAAGTAAGTTAATAGATTATGCACTGCAGTGGAATGATTTCATGCAAAAGAAAGTGTGCTCCTATTGAGATCTGTATTGCAGTTGGAATTCAAGTCCGCATGGCTACTATGAAGGAGCCTCATCTTATTAATGAGTTCTGAAATACAAACTGTAATTTAGACTTTTTAAGACATTTCACTTTGTGAAATAATTTTGGGGTCGATACAATCATGTTTTATTTTCCTCACTTTGTGCTCACGACCACTGGTGAAACTCTGTGCTATGTTTGTATTATATACCATGTTGGACAGAGCTTTGCAGCTCTGAGAGATCAAGGCCATGCAGTGAGTTAGGCAATGACCTCATAGACTTCTGATTTCCAGCCAAAGGTTCTTATGTTTGATTGTACCAGTTTGCACTGAGTTGGGCCAGAAACAGCCTCCCCTGCCAGCCTTCCACATTGTTTTTAATCTTGGGGAATAGGGATAAAAGACATCCATGTCCACTGTGAGAGTGAGTCTAATCAAGTTTCTTAGTCAGCACCTGTCCTTAACCCTGAATTCCAAGGTATTTACAGAGCTGAGTCAGGAATTGTCCTTTATCTGTACTTGCCACAAAACACAAGAGAAACCAAACTTTCTTGTTCACAGTTTATTGGTTAAGAATCTCTGACTCTGGTAAATTACTGAATTTTCTTGTTCTAAATGAGGAAACAGTTTGCTCCATCACTGCGATTTCACTAGACAATATTCATTTCTTGTCTCCTTGGAACCAGAGTTGACTGAATAGGAAACTATGTTTCTATTATCTCTATTAATGGTGGAGAGCAGTGGTGCAGATAAGCAAAATAAAATGATTTATAGCTATCCGGAAGGTACCAGTGCCATCAGGGACAAGTGCCTCATAGCAGCACAGTAATGTCATTTGGAGCACAAAGTAGATTATTACATAATTAATAGTATTTTAATGATGTTACTATTTAAATTACTGCATTTATATTTTGTGGGCATGTAAAGATTAAGGGAAAAAGTATTTTAAGTGTTCACATAATTTTTTGGAAAAGTGTGAAGTGTACACCTTCCATTCTCAAGCAATACTTAGTTAAAAAGTTGTCTGTAAATAAATTTCTTAGAAACTACCCAAGTAAAATTCCCAAGTAAAAAGGCATAGAACTTTTTTATTTAGTTCTTTTGAAAGTAAGATATCTTTCATTATTAAAAAAACTCTAAAAAACAAATAAATCTAATTAGTCTATTCCCCGTGTTAGTACGTAGAAGCTTTCATGTTCTCAGTGATTTTGAGAGCTTGTTTTTAGTATATTATAGACAATTTTTATTTATTTAAAACATGTTTTTTGAACATTGTAGCTGTATGTTGATGTCTCATCTTGTGGAACCAAAAGTAACAGAAGATGAAGAACCACCGACAGAACAAGATAAGAGGAAAAAGATGGTGAGTTACAAAGGTTGCTTCTGGAAATTAAGAATAACTATATTTCTACATTATTGTCTATATGTTTGAAGATATCTCTTGGTCTGTTCATCCATCCATTTGTCTATCCGTCTATCCCTTGTTGTAGAATTAATGTAAGTTGTCTATATGAGTCAGATTTCCTGTTGCTGGGACAAATTACCCAGCTCCTACAACATAAAGGAGGAGAGGTTTGTTTGTCTCATAGTTGCAGAGGACTCATGCCGCAGTTAGCGGGCTCCAAGGCAGGAACATCATGGTGGGAGAACGTGACATAACAAAGCTGCTTAGTCATGGAAGCCAGGAAGCAGAGCAGAGGAAGGGACCAGGGGTCACGTACAGTACCCGATGTCGTGCCTCCATGACCCACTCAGACACACTCAGAAGTGTGCTTTGCTAATCCCATACGTGGCTCCCAAGCCAATCAAGTTGACAGTTAATCTTCACACAGTATCTGAGTTTTGAAATTTGGAGTGTACTCTAAAATAGGTAAGTTAAGTTATGATATAATCCCATTTGTTGACTCTTGCTGTTATTTCTTGTACAGTTGGAGTTCTGTTCAGAAAGTCCTTGCCTACTCCATGACTTCAAGAGTTTTGCCTATTTTATCTTCCAGTAGTTTAAGTGTTTCTGTTTTAATGTTTAGATCTTTGATCCATTTTGATTTTAGTTTAGTACATGGTGAGAGATACTGGTTCAGCTTCTATCAGTCTTCTGCATATGAGTAGCCAGTCTTCCCAGCACCATTTTGTGGGGTTTTTTTTTTTCTTTTTTTTTTTTTTGGGTACCGGGGGTCGACATTAGGACCTTGCACGCCAGCAGGGACCCATGCCGCTGAGCGATATCACCGACCCTTTTTTCGTATGTGGGTTCCAGGAGTTGAACTCGGGCCCTCGCGCTTGCCAGGCAGGCGCTTACACCGCTGAGCCATCTCACTGGCCTGGTTTGGTTTGTTGAGACAGAGTCTTGTTATGTAGTGCAGCCTGGCCTTGAACTCGCAGAAATTCTCCTGCCTCAGCCTCTCAAATGCTGGGATTGGGTGTGCACCACCATACCCAGGAGTCCCAGCACCATTTTGTAAAGAGGCTGTCTTTCCACCAATGTAAGTTTTTGGCCTCTTTGTCAAAGATCAAATAACTGAATGGTTCTGGTGTTGTTTCTCTACCCTCTAGTCTCTCGCATTGATCCACATGTCTCTTTTTGTGCCATTACCACACTGTTTTTATCTTTAGCCTCCAAAGCATTTTTTGTATCAGATATAGATGACTAAACCAAGGCACTGATAAATTACCTCTTGCTGAGAGTCATAGATTTGGGTAAAGACATTAGACCTGAGCTTTTTTGACTCCTAATGCATTCTTTAATTTTAGTAAATATTTTAGATTAAAAACCTCTATAATTTTAATAATTTTTCAGTAATGTTTCTAAGTTAGTTGGAGGAACCCACTATACTGTTTTGTAGCGCCTGCAGCATGCATGAGAATTACGTCTTTGAGGGGAAATGACACGTTAGAACACAATTCAGCTACCACGAGTTAATAGGATTAGTGTTAGATCTGCTGAGGAAATGTAGTTTGTCATTTTATTTTGGAGACATGGCTGGAACGTGGCTTATTAATTTGTAGGTTTGCTTTACTTCCATAATTACATTTAGTTTGCAACTATTGAACAGGTATAACTGAGAGCCGATAAAATAACATTGAGGCATTTCCAATGACAGAATAGTTCAACTTCAGGGAAAATACAAATGGTAATTCATAGAAAAAAGCAACAAATAACATACAAAGGCAAACATATCAGAATTACAGCAGATTTCTCAACACAAACCTTAAAGGCCAAGAGAGCTTGGAGTAAAGTTTTTCAATCCCTAAAAGAAAACAGTATTCAACCCACATTAATTTATCCTGCAAAGCTATCTTTCAAAATTGAGGGAGAAATACATTTTACATGACTGAAAGAGCACCTGAAGAAATGGTCACCAAACTAGCAGTACAAAAAAATCCTAGGCAGAGACAATGAGGTCCAAAACACAAAAGAGCCTAAAGGAAGGAATACATCAAGTAGAATGAGTACTTAAAGCAAAAAGGAAAAATAAAGGAATCAACAACAGAAAAATAATGCAATGATAGGAATCAGTCCATACTTTCAGCAGTAAATCTCAATGTAAATGATCTTAATTTCCCAATCAAAAGGTACAAATTAACAGAGAGGATAAAAGAATGAAACCCAATTGTATGTTGCACACAGTTATAATCCATAAAGAGACACATAGACTGAAAATTAAAGAATGGAAAACAGTAGTCTGTGTAACAGAAGCCTAAAATCCAGCAGCAATAGTTCAGACAAAGTAGATTTCAAGACAAAAATTACCAAAAGAAACAAAGATGGTCACGGTACACTTGTAAAAGGAGCAGTTCAACAGGGAGAGATAACAATTGTAGATATGTATGCACTGAATGTTGTTGCACCCAATTTTATAAAACAAATAATACTAGACATAAAAGGTCATGAATATATCAATAAACGTCAATACAAATCATAGTTGGGAATTCAGTACTCCACTATCACGAATAGACAGGTCACCTAGACAGAAAAATCAACAAGGAAGTATCAGAATTGAACCATACTTTGAACAAATGGATTGAATAGATATCTACAGTGTTTCACCAAACAACCACACATTTTTTTCAGCAGCACATTGAACTTTCTCCAAAATAGATCACACACTAGTCCATAAAGTATGTTTTAATAAATATAAAAGATTCAAAATAGTCTTATGCATATTATCAGATCATAGTGCCCTGAAACTAGAAATCAGTAGAAAAGAAATCACAGAAATTACACAAACACATGGAGATGAACACATTCATGACAGGGTCGTAATTTGTATGTCTCATTGCTGGGTGGCTCTGAACCACCAGTGGTACATGCATGACTGTCCCATCAGGTAGCATGGGACAGTCCCATTGGGAAGAACAAGCAGCCCAATGGGACAGTCTTGCATATACCACTGGCAGTTCAAGCTGGTGGAAATGTGTTAAATAATACACTCCTGAATAATCAACGGGTGACAGAAGACATTAGGCGCTTCTTAGACTCAAACAGTAATGCCAAGACAACATACTAGAATGTAGGGGACACAATGAAAGCAGTTCTAGAGGGAAGTTTATAGCTGTGAATGCCCACATAAGGAAAATAGAGTGAACCCAAATAAATAATGATGTGCTTCAGGGTTCTATAAAAACAAGAGCAATCCATATTCAAAACTGGTACAGTAAGGAAATTAAAAGGAACAAAGTGAAAATTAATAAATTGATACTTTAAAAAAATTACAAGGAATCAAAATATCGAAGAGTCATATGTTTGACATGTGGCTCCACAGAACACATAGACCCGTATGCTGGTCCCCAACTGCTTCCACACCCATTGCTTCCATGCCCCGGCCGCAGCCACTGCCAACTCTGAGCTGCTTGTGCATTTTATTTCCCCTCTGCGTGGGGCCACAGAAGTGCCAACCAACTGATGGACCTGATGGATGAGGCTAAAGTCCAGAACAGAAAATCCTGATTGGATTCCATTTAATTTCCCTGGTGCCTTGAAGATACGTCATTGTTACAAATAGTTTTAAAAAATAAGAACCCACAGGGTACTAGCAAACAACCAACAGGCCAGTGACCCAGAAAAGAGGTAAGTCTGGAAGAGTCGGCCACTTCAGGGAGAAATAATAGATCGGCCAGCAGTGCTAGCCTCAAAAAAAGCACATGTTGGTGAAAACTGAAAAAAGAAGCATTTGGTTTGACTGCAAGGGTGACTTGACAGTGGGATAAAGTTGGAGGAAAAAACCCAGTGTAGTGCTTGCCGTATTGCCAGAGAGAGTTTAAACAGGTACCATTTTGGGAGGGGGTTGCATGTGTGGAACTGAGCCACAGAACACCTGTCTACTACAGCTTCACTCCAGGACTGAAGTGTTACCCTCCCACAGGGACTGAGTGGGTGATAGCAACGGGAGACAGCCTGGAGAGAGGGTAACGCTAGAGAGATCCCCTGAGATACCCTGAGAAGTTCAAACTCAAGCCAGGAAGGACATGGCACCTGCTTTCTGTGGTGAGAGGGCAGATTTGAGGGGGTCTGGCTTTCCAAGGTGGTTGGATCTGAAGGTGATGGCATCGAGTCCAGTGGTCTGATTATTTCCCCATGTGCCAATGCAGGTAACAGACTGAGTAAAAGTAAATTTAAAAGATTAATAAATTTCCACACCCATTGATTCCATACCCTGGCTGCAGCTATTGCCAAATCTGAAGGGGATCTCTAGAGTAGAGAGAGGGTTACCACACAAACCCACAGGCTACAAAGAAGGGCAGGGAGGAATGTGACTTGCTGGATTCCAAAGACTGCAGGTTCTGGAAGAAAACCACTCATTTGTAAATACGTAGGAATTCTTTTTTTCTCTTCTTTTAACCTAATGTTTCTTCCCCTTTACTGGCTTTGGAGCGGGGGCAGTGTTTGGAGTATTCCCCTTATTTGCCAAAGCAATCCTGGGCAACAAGAGCAAGGCAAAGAGGCGTTACAGTCCAAGACTTCAAGTTATACTACAAAGCCAAAGTAGTAAAAACATCTTAGTGCTGGCACCAAAACGAACTTATTAGCCAAAGGAATATAATAAAGAATGTAGAAACAACCTGAAGCATTTCCAGCCATCTGATGTTTAATAAATTGGCCAACAATATATGCTGCAGAAAAGATAGCCTCTTTAACAAATAGTGCTGGGAAAACTGGTCATCCACATACAAAATGAATCTTCCTCTGTATTTCTTAGTCTGCACTAAAATCAAATCAAAATGAAAGACCTATATATCAAAATAGAAACACAGAACCTCCTGGAAGAAACATTGTTAAAACTCTTGAAGGTATAGACATAGGCAGAGAATTTCTGCACCGAACCCCAACTGCACAAGAAGTAATACCAAGAATCAATAAATGGGATTGTATCAGATTAAAAAGTTCCTGCATGGCAAAGGAAAAACAATGAAAAGACAGCCTACACAATTGGGAAAGAAAACTTTACCAGCTACTCCTCAGAGGACTACTAATCTAGAATGTATAAGAATTCAAAAAATTAGACTTCTGAAAATAAAAGGCCCAAACCAAAAAAAAAAAAAAAAAAAAAAAAAAAAAAAGGGCAACGGAAATGAATAGACACTTCTCAGAAGTACAAATGGCCAATAAGTACATGAAAAAATGTTCAACATCTCTGGCCATCAGAAAAATGCTAATTAAAATAACACTGAGATTTCACCTTACTCTAATAAGAATGGCCATTAAGACTGAAATACAACAAATGCTAGCAAGGTTCTGGGGGAAAAGGAACCCTTATATGTTGTTGGTGAGAATGTAAACTAGTACCACCACTTCGGAAATGAGTACGGAGATCTCTCAAAAAACTAAAACTACAAATTCCATTTGACCCAGCTATCCCTGTCCTGGGTATCTTCCCGAAAGAGCTGAAGTCATTATACTACAGTAATGCATGTACACCCATGTGTATAGCACAGCTCACAATTGCTAAATCATGGAAGTGGCCTGTATGCCTGTCAACAGATGAGTGGGTAAAGAAAAAAAAAATGTGTGTGTATATATGACTCAGCCATAAAGAAGGATAAATTTGAGTCTTTTGTAGAAAAAGGAATGGATCTTGAGACCAAAATGCTAAGTGAAATAAATCAGTCCCAAAAGGTTACATATCACTTAGGCTTCCTAATATGAGAGACTCGGATATGAGTAATGTGTAGAGTGAGATAGCAGCCGTGTCGAGAGACGAGGAGGTGGTCTCGTAGAGACGGGACAGGATCTGGGGAAGGAGAGGGGAGGCCAGGACTGGGCACGGGAGTGAAAATGATCAAGATCCAAACCGTCTCCAGCCCCAAACTGAATGTAATCATTTATACTAATGCATAAATGATAATTCGTAGGTTCTGATTCTTTTGTAAACAACATAGTATTTCTAGTGTTTAAGTATTATTTTAAGTATTTTATATACTTAGTAAGTGCTCTTTTCATGCCAGACACTGCCTTTGGAATTGAGGATGTGAAAGTGAATAAAATAAAGTCCTTATTGTAATGGAGCTTAAAGTTTATTATTTTCTTACATAATAAGCAACTATATATATATTTTTTTGGCTACAACCATGACAAATAGTTGTAAGTTTATGAAGACTTGCATTAAGTAATAAATGCTACTAGAGTTTTCTAATTTTGTAGCATGTTCATAAAATTAGGAAGTTTTATGTATATTGTTTCTACCAATGTTTTTCTTGCATTTTAATAAACCAAAGTGGGTAGTTGGGTTTTTGTCCACTCTAAAGTTATCGACTGTGATTTACTTTTTATATTTTTATTTGCTTTTATAATTACAAAGGTAAGTCATCTATTTGGTTCCTTTTTTTTTTGTATCAGTTTTTCAACAGAAATATTATTTTAGGAACTTTTAACAAATAATTTTCAAAATCATTTTTGCTTACAGTAGATTTAATCTAGTTTTCATCTTTTATACATATATGTGGGAATGTATCTTAATGTATGTAAAAAGAAAAATATAGTCCTTAGGACATCTAGTCCATGAATTTAATTGCTCTTTTACCATTATCTGTCTCATGAGGTAGATTAGAACTGAAAACAGTTGTTATATTATAAACCACTGAAAATAAAATGTATGCATTATCATTTGAACATGTTATACTTAATTTTAAATTACTGTTTGCTAAGTGAACTCTGCAGGTAGATTTTCACTGGTTTGTAATAAATTCTTCAACTTTTGACAAGCTCAGATATGTATGTGGCTAGCCAGGTATAGTGGCACATGCCTGTGATCCCAGAACTCTGAGAAGCTGAGGCAGGAAGGTTGCAGTTCAAACTCAACCTGGGCAACTTGGTGACTTAGCAAGATTCTTTCTCAACATTTAAAAAAGGACTAGGTCTGTAGCTCAATGCCAAGGCCCTAGTTTGATCCCCAGTACCGCAAAGACAGAGCAAACCAAACAAATATTTCTGTGGCCATTAGTTTTAAATTTTAACTTAAACCTTATTTACGGTCAACTAAATCTGCAGCCTTATTGAACTTGCTTTTTAATGCAACCAGGTATGTATAGGGTGTGGCATGGGTGAACTCAGCATCATAGTCCCTCGTTGGTTGTTATGTATCTTAAGCAAACTAATCATGTGGAAGATTGAGTTGCATTTTATTAGATAACCTTATTACCAGATCATATGTATGCCAAATGTGACAAATCCAAGCGTGCCTGTATACTGCTTTTGAGTATTGTCTCCTATGCTGCTGTTGCCAAATATAGCACTGGATTAAGGATGGATGAAAGTGCTGCAGTTGTCCTGAAATCAGAATCTACAGGTAGCTAACATTTTTTGTGTATTCTGAAAGTAGATAGACATTCCCTCCCCTTCTGTTTCTTTCTCTCTGTTCTTTTCTCATCTAATCTCTCTGAAAATTTTTATTTTGCCCAACTTTTAAATTGAGCAGCTTTACTCTGTAGAATTTAGAATACATTGATGGAAAGAAAGTGACCCTATTATCCACTGAAAGAATTCTATGTTGTCTTGTAATTTTTTATTCCAAATATAATGCCAGCAGAGCACCTAATGGTAGTAGTTGGTGGGGAGGAGGGGTGTAAACTCCCCATATGGTTTCTTTTTTTTTGCTTGCTCCTATTTGCTTCTAGAAAACTCAAAGGAACTAGTAGAAAGTCGAATTGTATTGGTATTAATAAGGTACTATGTTGATTTTATTAAATATCAATTTTAAAATCCATGTATAAAATATATTTTGATTTTGCAAATAATGAGATTAATCGATCATCTTATTGGTGTTTCTGAACTACCCTTTTAAGAATCATTGCTTTATAACATTCAGGAGTCAAAGAAAATTATGGTATTGTTGAAAACACTCCTTAGCGTTCATCATAAATGCAGTCAGTCTGGTTATGAATTTAGAGAGCTTTACTTTTGTTCTTCTCAACTTGCCTCACTGTATGACTTTTATCGCCTCCATTCTCATGCCTCATCTTGCCCTTTGACTAAAACCCTGAACTCAAAGTATGCCTTTCTTGTCATGACATTTTCACCTTGCTTGCTGTCTTATTCTCCCTGTAAGTGGATGTTGTAATTTTTATCTCAAGCCCGCATTATTTCCTTATTTTCAAAGTCACTTTTGCATCCACTGCCCAGATTCTCTTATTCTTCTACTGTGTTTAACTTGGATAGACTATAGTCTTCACCTTCCCCACTTGTGACTTTCCAAACTTCTGAACCTGGAAGTCAGGCATAGATATTTTCTAAAAATGCCACATGTTCTTTCAGTGGATAACCAGGGTTGAAAACTAGTAGAAAAAGAATTAATCTCCTTATCCCTCTTTTAAAGACTTCTATAGTCTGACTCCAGCCAACCTTTTGAACTTTGTCTTTCTCTTTCCCATTCCATCTCCTATACTCTGGCTAAACCAAATGACTTATGTCTACCCATGTGATGTTTTCCACCTCTGTTACAGAGTTCATACCAGATCTTCCATCCGGAATAGCTCTTTTATCCTTTCTCTCCACTCAGCCTTCTCATTTGCCATTTTTATTCTTAGTAAACCTTGCTTCCAGACACATACAACCTCCCCCACTATCAACATCCTGCCCCACAGTGGTACTTTTGCTACAAATGATGATTCAACACATCCTTATCAACCAAAATTCATAATTTATGTGAGGGTTCACCTCTTGATGTTGCATTCAGTAGGTTTTGACAAAAGTATAATGACACACGTACTTTATTGTATCATACAGAAGAGTTTCACTGCACTGAAAACCCTCTGTGCTCTACTTATTCATCGCTCCTCTCTAACCCCTGACTTTTTGCTATCAGTAGTTTTACCTTTTCCAAAATGTCACAGTTGGATTCACAGTATGTAGCTTCATATGATCTTTACCACCGAAGTCAGAGCAGGTATGAGATGCTATTGCAGGCAGCACGTGTTGCCCCTTATCTGCTGGCTCACCGTGTTGGTGTAGAGAAGCACCTAGAGCTGCAGCAATTCCAAGTCCTACCAGATCCCCTCTCTTAGCCAGAAACATGGTAGTTCTTGGTGAAAAGCACTGTATTCCCTTGGAACACACACCCGTCATCAAGTTGAGACTTGGAGGTGATGAGAGGCTGAAGAGTTTCTGTAGGATCCACATATCCTTGCAGTTTCACTTTGCCTTGCAAATTGAGCCCTATCTCTTCAGACTGTAGCAGTAGCACAGAAACAAACAACTTCCTGTAGATTGTTTTATTGGCTCCCATAACCATGGACAATCAAATCCCTTACTTTATATATAGCTATCTTTTACTATTTCTGCTGCTCTGATCAAATTAATACAGCAGGCTCCCCAAGTGCCTAGAGCATGCATGGCATTAGAGGAGGTGCTCAACAAATATTGACTGAATGAGTGACTGAATGAACAAATAAATAAAAGACATAGTTCCTGACCTCAATCTCATAGACCATGGAGACAGACAGGACTTAGATGTTATGCAGACAGTAAAGCAGTTGTGGCATTTTGACATCTCTAGTGGGGCAGTCTAGACAAGTGCTGGGCACACCTTTTGGTCTCCTTCACCTAGGCTGGGAGGGTACTTTACTAGATGCTGTGTTAGTGTGCATCCTCATGGAGCAGTGGGTAGATAACTCAGTGCCCTGATGCCTAGCAGGGTGAGATGGTCTTCCTCCACGGCTTGCCCCTAAAAGTGAGATTCCAGTTATATATGGGTCCAGGTGCTGCTGCAGACATGTGGCCAAATTGTAGTCACACTTGCAGACCTGTTTCTGGTACTTGATACTGAAACCATTTCAGATGTTCCTGTTGGTGACATTGTAGTTGTAGCAGTCCCTTTTCCCTTTTGGAAGATCACTGTCAAGCTCTCAGAAGTGAGTAATAGCAGCCATGGGTGAGGCAGCACCAGTTGGTAGCATTTATGTCCTGCCCCTCATCTACCAAACCACAGTGGCAGCCATGGGAAAGTTAGCTGAGAAGGGGCCACTTTGTCCTAGCCTGTTTGATTATTCCATGGAGCTCTCACAAAGTGCCCTGATGAGGGTGAGCCTGCTTTAGAATGGGCCATCACAGAGCTAACACTAGTTGTGGCATCATCTCAGGGTTGGATCCTTAAGGGGAAGGGAACAGCTGAACTTTCTAGCACCCAGCCCAGCCTTGGCTTTGAAATAGGCTCTAGAAGAGCTAGAGAGACAATCTTAAAAGTAGTGGCATGTGGGGGATGGTGCATTACACAGTAGTCCCTTCTTATTCATGGGGGAGACATTCCAAGGCCAGCAGAGGATGCCTAAAACCATGGATACTGAGCCCTAAGTGTACTGTATTTTTAAACTATTTCAGTTAGAAATTAGGCATAGTAAAAAATTAACATTAATAGCTAATAATGAAATAGAACAATTCTAACAATATACTGTAATAACTTATGTGAATGTGGTCTCAATATCTTACTGTATTATACTTACCCTTCTTAAGATGAGATGGCAGTGCTTACATGGTCAGATGAAATGAAGGGAATCATATGGGCCTTGTGATGTAGTTTTGGGCTACTGTGTGAAGGTTATGGGAACACAAACACTATAAGGTGCTGGTGCCCTGACAGTACCTGATACTGAGATGGCTGCTGAGTAATGATGGGAGGGCAGTATACACAGTAAGGAAGTGCAAGACAAAGGGAAGATGCAAGTCCTAGGCAGACAGTGGGGCAGCCTGAGATTTCATCACATCACTCAGAATGGGAAATGATTTAAAACATAGGAATTGTTTCTTTCTGAAGTTTCCTATTTACTGTTTTTAAACTGTGCTTGACTATAGGTAACCAAAGCCATGGAAAGGAAGTAACACATAAGGGGAACAGAGAAACGATAGCAAACCTCTCATCAGACACAATGCAAAGAAACTGACAGCTGGCAACTTCTTTAAAGTATTAAAATAAATATTTTCTCTTGCTCTCACATTACTGTCTTGCTTTTCTTTAACGTACATGTTTACTATTGAAGATAAAAATTCTTGGGCCGGTGATATAGCTCAGTGGCATAAGCACCTGCCTGGCAAGTGCGAGGTCCTGAGTTTGACTCCTGGTACCCGCATATAAAAAAGATAAAAATTATTTAATTTCTACTCAACTTGTAAATTTTTCAGACTTCATTTTGATGATAGTAAAATATATCATTCTGTCTTGTTTTTTAATCAACAATGTGAATTACTTAGCATACTCACATAATCTATGACAGTGTCTTAGATGACCTCTGAAAGCCAGTGTCTCTTATACTATCAGATTTATCTTGCTTATATTATTGGATTTTTTTTTTTTTAATCTTACCACTTGAATGAAACTATGAAAGTACAGGCTTCAGTGCCTTATCATTAACACAGAAGTATTCATATGTGTTACTCTGGATTACCAGTGATTTTTTTCCCCCCTTCAAAATTGCCAAAATGATTTTATTTTTCTCTTCAGCCTTTGATGCATAGCAATTTTTATAAAATTTATATGCAGAAAATAGGAAAAAGACAGCTATATTCAGAAGTTGATAAGAAAATTGAATAGACCCAGTTTTCTCATTTTGAAGTTTTTATTGACATAAAAACATAAATACATAAGTTTTGTCTTTCTCTGATTTCTAGAAATCTTAGCAAACTCTTTAATATTAAACAACTGTTTGAAATATAGTGCATACAAATTATTGCTTCTCATTCTGCAAGGTAGTAATTTTACTGTTAATTTTCTAGGGTAGGGTGGGTATTATAGATTGAACCCAAGACCTTTCCACTGAGTGACATTGTCAGCTACCTTCCCCTCCACCCTTTTTTGAGACAAGGTCTCATTGAGTTGCCCAGGCTTGGCTTGAACTTTGAATCCTGCCTCAGCCTCCCAGAGTGCTGGGATTAAAGGCATATGCCACCATTCCCAGCTTTTACTGTTGATTTTATCTCTATACATACGTTTTGGCTGTTGTCAGTTACATATTCGTTGTCATTTACACGTGAGGTATATTTTCATTAAATCTGATTATCTTAAGGCTCAATTTATTTAAAAATATGTATAACTCTTCATACTCTAGCATTCTTTTATAAACAGTTCTCAGTGAGGCATGGTGGCATGCACCTGTCATTCTGGCACCCTGGGAGACTGGTGCAGGAGGACCAGAAGTTTGAGCCCAGCCTGGGCAAATTAGTGACTTAGCAAGACCCTGTCTCAAAATCCAAAAGGGCTGGGGCTGTAGT
Source organism: Erethizon dorsatum (assembly GCA_028451465.1). Classification (NCBI taxonomy): domain Eukaryota; kingdom Metazoa; phylum Chordata; class Mammalia; order Rodentia; family Erethizontidae; genus Erethizon; species Erethizon dorsatum. The sequence goes on from CM051833.1 coordinate 102,665,196, forward strand.
TTGGTGCAAAGGCCCTGAGTTCAGTCCTCCGTATTGAAAAAGAAAAAAAGTAGCTCTCTGTTTACTCTTAGTCAAGTACCAGATAATCCTACCTGTTGTAGTTGTATTACTACTTCTGACCTTCATCCAGTGGCAGCCACGAAATATCTTCAGAATGAATCATTTTTCTTTTGTATACATTCCACATACATTTTAAACACTCATCATGTGCAAAGCATTGATTTTTATAGTCAGTATTTCCTCTGCTCAGTGTGTAATTCTACCCACCAAATCTGTCTTCAGGTACATTTTGGTCAATATTGTTTTAAAAATACTTAATATCGTTAGCTTATCAGTAGGCTAATTCCTTAAAATGGCTTGATTTACTTGTTTTTAATCTAAGGTTTGCATCCTGTCTTTCCTCTTAAGTTTTACTGTTGAATTGTGGTCAACCCATCCTTACCTTCATTTTCAGGTGATACTGTAACATTCAAGAGGCCATTGTAGGATACATTTTACCTGTTTAAAAATAGTAAATACTTCAAAATGATGGGCTGAACATAGCTTTCTTTACAAGACCCTCAAAACCAGTGTTAAACTTACCCTGAATCTTAAGAAAACTCTTCTGTGATGAGCAATTCAGCTCTTAAAATCTGCAGGGCTGGGGATGTAGCTCAGAGGCACAGTGCCTGCCAGGCAAGCGTGAGGCCCTGAGTTCAATTCCCTGTACCAAAAACAAACAAACAAAAAACCACAGAGTTGCAAGTGACATTATAACAGTCCAAGAGATAGGAAATAATGAACTGAAATAATCCAGCAGAGATGCAATAAAGATACAAATTGATAATGAAGCATCCTCCTGAGACAGCAGTTCTTGTGATAGAGCTAAAATGTTAATGAAGGGCCGGTGAGATGGCTCAGTGGCGTACGCGCCTGCCTGGCAAGCACGAGGGCCCGAGTTCGACTCCCGGAACCCACATACGAAAAAAGGGCCGGTGATATCGCTCAGTGGCACGGGCGCCTGTTGGCGTGCGAGGTCCTGAGGTCGACCCCCGGTACCCACAAAAAAAAAAAAAAAATGTTAATGAAAAAATAGTTTGAGATCATGGAGGTTAACATCCTTCACGTAGGCTACATGATAGTAATCAAAAGACACTGAAAAAGAACGTTCTATTGAAAATGCCTTTGGAACTAAGTAAAGTAATGATTTCTGAAGTTTTTTTTTGTTTTATTTTGTTTTGTTTTTTTTTTAATGTGGGTACCGGGAGTCGACCTCAGGGCACTGCGCTTGCCAGCAAGTGCTTGTGCCGCTGAGCGATATCACTGGGCCTTTTTTTTTCTTTATGTGGGTTCCGGGAGTCGAACTCAGGACCTCGCACTTGCCAGGCAGGCGCTTATGCCACTGAGCTATCTCACTGGCCCTGAGTTTTTTTTTTTTTTTTCAGTTAAATCTTCAAATTAATTGCTTGCTGACATCAGTATTGGAAAGCAGGCGACTGCACTATTTCCCCTTGTTTAGTTGAATTGTTATTAAAGCCCTTAATCACAAAGAGTTCAGTGACACTGCTGCTGTTCACTTGGAAACTTTGACAGTATGGTATTTGCTGAATATAAATAAAATTTTCAGGTTTATTATAAAGGATCTGGCCCCATTTGGGAGAATTTACTTTAATAACTTTGATAACATGGCCATTAACATTAGATTACATTTATGGTAGTTCTTCCCATTTTCATTTCTACTTGCCCCTTCTGTCTCTTTTTCTTAAATTATCAGTAATGGTAATTATGTTTTTATAAGGGACCTATCTTTCAGTAAAGGAAGAAGTAAGATTCCTTTTCAAAGAGTTGTTGTACATAGGGAGGTTGGCATTTTGAAGAATTTTTAAAATTATATAAATTATTTTTACTAATTTAAAAACCACAAATAAATGGTTATATGAAACAAAATATCCTTTCCCCGAGGAAACCTTTCCCACATTTTATTTTCATGTATAAATATGTGATCTTTATTTCTTAAGCTGGAAATGTTCTACTTTCTGTTGTACTTGATTTTTCTTAAATATACCAAATACACTAGAATATTTCCATGAACATCAGTCTTTAGACTCACATCATTTCTTTTAATAGTTGCCTGTGATGGCATTCCATTGGAAGGGTTTTCATCTTGTGCCTCTCTTGAGGAGCAGCTCTTAAAGTGTCGTCCACACACAACTGAGGTTCTTACAACCCCTTCTAGAGTATTAAATCAGCCAGGTATGGTGGCACATGCTGTAATCCCAGATACTGAGGAGGCTGAGGCAGAAGGATGGCAAGTTTGAGACTACCTGGGCAGCTTGGTGAGACACCGACTCAATATAAAAAATTTAAAAAGACTGGGGATGTAGCTTAGGGGTAGAGAACCCCTGGATTCAATCCCCAGTACTGCCCCCAGCAAGTATTGTCATACTCTTCAAATATGAAATAATAATTCTAAGATATCATTTGTTTCATTGTGTGAACATTTGCACTCATGATGCAAAAGCAATATTGAATGCCCATTGCTGGATATAACTGCTGGCACTTTGACTTCATAAAGGCAGTGGCAGCTGGGCATGGTGACACACACCTGTAATCCCAGCACCTGGGAAGCTGAGGCAGGAAGATCGTCACGAATAAAGCCAGTCATTTCATAATATCTGTGATGAAACCATGCAAAGTATTAGTTTCGTCATCTCTACTTTTGAATACACATCTTTTAAATATTCTTGTCAGAATGAGAAGATTCTATGTGGTAGTTGTTGTCTTGCAGAAAAGTACTTTTGTAATTAGGTTGTTAGCTGAATTAACTGCCTTCTTCCTGCAGCATCATTTGAATATTAAAGAATGACAGATAAACATGGTTTTTCATATTTGGGCATTTGGCATACATTTTCTTGAAAAGCAAACCTGTCACTCCAAGGAAACCAACAAACAATATTTTTTTGCTAGTGCTAAAATTTGAGCCTTCCAGCAAAAATTAGACTTTTGGAAAAATTTTAACCCTATAAGTTTGAGAGCATCCCAGTATTTTTCATGCATAATCCACAGTGGTGTTAGGGTTGTGATGTTTTGATTGTGAAATGTTTCAACATTTGGAAGAACTGTGTAAGTTAGTGAAGCAATATTTTGAAGTGACCAGTATTGAATTTATGTTAAAAAAATCATTCAAGGGTAAAAGATTTATTCAAAGGGCAAGATAGGTGGACCAGTGGATTTTAACATAGCAGAGATTGGAAAGTTTCTGAAACCATTTCAGGTTTCTTCTTGTAAGTGACCTTTAAGAAAATATTATTTGTGAGTTTGAGTAGTTTCAAAGAAGAATATCCACAGTGAGCTACAAATGCATTTAAATACTCCTCCATTTGCCAACTACAAATCTGAGAAACTGGCTTCTCTTCATCTAGTTCAACTAAAACACGTAATGCAGCAAACTGAATGCAAAAATAAATGTGAAAATCCACCTGTCTCACATTATACCAAATATTACAGAGATTTGTAAAAAGGTAAAATGATGCTACTTTTCTAAGCTAGAGATATTTTTGTTTTGAAAATAATTTGTTTCATAAAAATGCATTATTTATGTTGAATTTGTTTTAAATTTTTTTCTAATTTCTAAAATAGTAAATATTAATAGAATCAACCCATATAATCAAATGTTTGTTGAAGTTACCAATAACTTTGAAGCGTAACATGTTTAAGTACCCCGTCTAAGAGTTTCTGCTCCTGGGAGACTTGGAGATTGTTCCCATTTGGGGGTTTTTGTAAGCAGTGCTTAAGTAAACATCATTGTGTACCTATCTTTGTGAACTTCTACAAGTTTGTCTGTAAGAAAGTTCTTAGAAGTTCATATGCTAGACCAAAAGTTTTATTTGTGTGTGCGTGGGGGGGTGGTTATTACTGAATTGCTAATATATGTGCCTAGGAGTGGTACATGTATATCATACATACTGGTCAAGAGGGTAAGCAGGAAGTAGTATCTTATTTAATGTGCTTTCTTTTAATTATGAGTAAGGCTAAGCATGTTTTATTTTTATTTATTTTTTAAATCCATGCACACAAAGGCTAAGCATTTTTTAGACATTGATAGCTCATGTATAGTCCTTTGTTTAATGAATGGCTGTCCACACGCCCCCATTTTCCACTAGATCATCTGTTGTTCGTTTTGCATTTATTTTTAATTTTTATTTTTATTAGTACATGTTTGCAGTACGTAATGATTATATTCATTGTGGGGAGTTGGTATATGTACATAGCACATTTTAATTCTTTTGTTTGGCATTTAAGTAAGAACTCTGTGACAGATTTTAATTCTAAGAACGGCCATAATAATACCCACTTCTCATGTTTTTCTTTCAGTGTTATTTTGAGATTCGTCCCCATTGACAAATTTAGTCTATATTCCTTTTCCGTGAAATTGGTCAGTCTTGCTGATACTTTATGACTTTCAAGTCTTGATCATAAGGTAACAGTTTCCACCTGGCTCTCTAGGAATACTTGTTCTTGGAACCCAGTCACCATACTGTAAGGAAGCCCAGGCATCTATAAGGACCAGCAGTAGGTCTTGTCTTCCTGATTGATATCTCAGATAACGGCCAGCACTATGTACTGGACACACAAATGGATGACCCTTCTGATGATTCCAGCCTTCAGAGGATTCGAGTCACTTCCAGTCTTCAAGTCTTCCCCAAATAAAGCCCCAGAGATCATGGAGCAAAGTTACTCTATTTTTCTGAATTCTTGATCCACAGAATCCATGCTTGTTTTAAAAAAGAAGAGGTTGTTATTTTATGCCATCTAGTTTGGAGTAATTGGTATAAAGCAACCAATAACTTGAACAAACTGCTTATAGATTAAAAGAAATCATAGCTCTTGTTCAGGCTTCCATTTGCCACCAACTTGTTTTACTTCTGTGGTGCCTGCATGCTTGAAATTAGGTACCTCATTCTCAAAAACTTTTATTTATTTATTGTTTATTTATATTGGGGATTGATCCCAAGGCTATCGTTGTATCACCAGCCTTTTCTTTCTTTATTTTTTTATTTTTTTTTTTTTTTTGGAGACAGGACTTCTGTATGTTGCCCAGGCTGAGTTCAATCTTTCATCCTCCTGCCTCCTTTAGAGGTAGAACATCAGAGGTAGAATGTTGGGATTATGGTATGTGCCACCACAGCTGGCTTAAAAATATCATTTGTTGTGTTTTTAAAGTTTGTTTAAATTTCTAATTCATCTGGACATTTTGATAGATTGAGGAAGAGTGCCAGCTACTTTTTTTTTTCTTTTCTTCTTTTTCTCTTTTATAGCTAGCCTTTTGTCACAGAACTAATCAATAGAATATCTTTCTTTAAGAAACTCCAGATTGTAATCTGTGATCTAACAGTGCACTTTAACACTCACTGGTGAGGTTTCTGAAGACATTTGATCAGGTCAGTGTTGTATAAGATAGACACAATAAAGGATTGTTAAATATTTTGTCTAAACATTTATGCTTATTGGAAAATAAAGCAAGAACAACATTGTTTGAAAGTCAGAGACACAAGATCTTAAGCTATTTAAATGCTAAGAATTTATGGTGTATTTTCCTTTTAGGTTATTTCTCATGTCAAATAATACAGCTCTTAAAAACAGTGCGTCAAAAGTAATTCTTTCTTTATGATATCTAAACTGTGAGGTATGAAGTAAGACATAATATACCAGAAGCTAAAATGCGCTATTATAGTTTAGAGTCAGATGGAAGAAAATACGAGAAATAATATGTCCACTGAGTTCAATAGTAATATGTTCACAAATAAATGATCACTTCTCTCAAAGAACAAAATTTCAACAAATTGGCTTTTATTAGCTATTTGTAAATCAGGTGACATTAAGTCTACAAAATAAACAGGAGCTCCTTTGAGAGTGGCAGAATAGTTGATTTTTGTAATGTGGCTTCAGCTAGAACAAGGAAACTACAAAGTAGAAAAGCACATTGGTTAATATCCTGTTATTTTCCTTGTATAGGTTAAAGGAGAGTTACTTCCTTATCATGCCATCTCAGATTTACTGGCCCCTTTTGATTAGTCACTGTAATTATCATGTTTTTTGGGAAAGTAGCCTGTTTTAATTTCGTGTAAATGGCACCAAGCATGAGTGATTCCATTCTTCTTTGGTCTGATCCGTTGGGGCCTAATTGAGGAACTTAGCCCAAAACTAGTTTCCCATAAATTTACTTAATAGTGATAAAGTGGATTTAAAGTTGTTTATTGTAAAGGACATTATCCTGGATTATCAGGTTAGGTACATTCATAATCACAAGAATCCTTAAAAATGGAAGAGGGAGGCAGAAGAGTTAGAATAACGCAGTGTCAGGACTCATCCTGTTCTTGCTGCCTTTGAAGATGGGGGAGGTGCCTGTAAGCCAAGGAATGCTGGTAGCCCTTAGGAGCTGGAAAAAGCAAGGAAGCAGATTCTACTGTAGAGCTTCCAGATTGGAAGCAGCCCTGCAACACCTTGATTTTTAACTTCATGAAATGCATTTTGGACTTCTAACCTATAGAACTGTAAGATAACAAATTTGTATTGCTTATGCCACTGAGTTTGTGGTAATGAATTACAGCAGCCATAGGAAACTGATATACTGAGGAATTTGGATTTTATTTGATAGGAATAGAGAGCTCTCAAAAAGTTATTAAGAAAATAGTTGTCATCAAGGGAGTGACATGGTCAAATTTGTATTATAGAAAACATTATTATAGTACTGTTTCACCATGAATTAACATAACTGCATAAATGACAGTGAGCCTGAATCTTCTGATACCATTTGAAATTTGACTTTATATGAACTCTAAATTCCAGAAATATCATGTGTACATTTTCATAGTGATATGCACATTTTGTAGGTAGGAAACATTGTTTACTCTTTCTTCTCTTTCCCTTCATACCTAAAGTTATAGGTAGCCAGACAGACATAGATGTTTGTCCTTTCTTTCGTTAAGAAAATGCTACTAGACAACCTGATCATTACTCTGTAGGCTCTTTTATTTCCTTTGTACATTTCCACAATCTCTACAGTTGTTAACCATGCACCCTTTCCACCAATCCTCAGTGTTCATCATCTCTAACGAGATGTCACACAGGGAGCCCACTGCACCAAACGTCCTTATAGAGGTTTTAATCAAATCGCTATAAATGGGTGTTATCAATGGCTTTGACTTTGGTAAACAAAATTGCGTTCTATTCAGAAAATCATAATTCATCTTGTCAGAATTTAAGTAAAAGGAAATCTTTTCACTTTGTCATTTTAAAAAATCATAGACCAGATGTGTATGTATTTAAAAATAAGTTTTATTTTTTAATTTATCGAGGATTTTTTTTTTTAAGCAGAATAGAAAACTTTGGGCAAGATTATACTAAGCCAGACTACACTAAGACTCTTTTAAGCCAGACTACATACTGTAGGGAAGAGGTCTTCATGGCATTTGCTTACTCCGAGATTGCAGCCTGCTCTCCCTGACTCTACTTCACCATTCACTTAACTGCAGATCCACTACTTCTGTCCATTGACTAATGATGTCCACATATCTGTGTAGCTTTCCTTGGACCTGAGTAAGAGACCTGTCTTTTCTTTTTCTCTCTCTTGGCCCCTTTCTCCCTCCTGTTATCCCCTCCTACCATCTGCTTTCTCATACATGTGGTATCTGCCTCAACTACAGTAAAAAGCAGCTGCTTTTTTTTTTACTATTTAATGTAAAAATTTTTATTGGATGACTTATTTTCCTGTTACCTTTCCTCTTTCCTTCCTTTTAAATATGCTTTATATGCATGAAGCACAATTAATTTTATCTTTGAATCCCTGCACATAGAATTATACAAAGTGAATCCTCAGTAACTTTTCATTGAATTAGGTGCTGCTAGTAGGAAGTTTCGTACATCTGTGTCTGCAGTAGAACTGCAGAAATTGATGACCTTTGTTGAGGAAACTGACCTTTGGTAGTCACATGAGACAGTTGACTAACAATTGCTTTGTAATTGGTTCTGAAATTCATCTTGTTGTCATTTCGCTACGAATTTTTCCTTGAACAAAAATCAACCTCAATTCTCAGAACTTGGTGCAAACTCATTTGTAGTGTTAAATTCCAAGAGCACTGTAAGTACTGGCTGTGGTTACTCCTTTTTTTTTTTTTTTTTTTTTTTTTTGTGGGTACCAGGGGTCGACCTCAGGACCTCACGTGCCAGCAGGCGCCCGTGCCGCTGAGCAATATCACCGGCCCCTTTTTCATATGTGGGTTCCAGGAGTCGAACTCAGGACCTTGCGCTTGCCAGGCAGGCACTTATGCCGCTGAGCTATCTCACTGGCCCCCCTCCATTTTTATGTGAATCAAATCTTGGTAAGTTTAGTTCTCTGGGACTTAAGTAAACTGCAATGATGAAAAGTAAATAGTGTGGCAGATATTTTGAAATGCTTAGTGTTTTCTAAGTAATTGTCGTAGCTTACATTTTTGTTAATCACAATGCCCTCCTTTCCCAATCTTTCATTTGTCTTATGTAGATTACTAAGTAGTGGAGGCACTGCAGTGGAGCTGTTCCTTTGTTTTGTGCCAAGCTTGCCTACTAAAATACACAACTTATTTTAAAATACACGTGTATGAGATCATTGCATGTTCTCCAGCAAAGTTAAGCCACAGAACTAACATTTCCCTTTCCAGAAGTAGTGAGTTAATTCAGGTCTTTAAATATGACAGTTTCTTTAACAATTTCGCTATATCAGAAGGTGGTCAAAGTGGAAAGTTTTCATTCTCCATCCCATCATGTTCTGTCATTTCATAATTGATTGATTTACAATTTGATGAAATGGTGGTCCCAGTTTTTGAAAGAGATTGAAGGCACTGAGTGACTCATTAAACTTTCTTGTCTTTATAGATTCTCATTCAACATTTCCTATTTATAGTACTTGCACTTTTCAGTTCTTCATCCTATTGCTTGACCTTGTGGTCAAGCAAGCATTTTATCAAGAGACTTGAATGTCTCGTAAGATTTGCTCAGTGACCTAGCTTTCTTGAATCACAGAGGCCATTGGAGCAATAAAGAGATAGAAGAGAGCAGGTGTTTCCTATGGATGGTTCACATTTGTAACGTTCAGTTTGCTCAACCTTGTTAATAAGCTTATGATCTGAAATAAATGATACTCAGAGAGCTCAGATAGCATGCCCAAAGATGACATTTAGATTGCAAATAGAAATTTCTTCTGATTATTCTCACTTTCTCTTTCTTCCTTCATTCTCTACATCACCTGTATCCATATATAATAGGATCATTGTATTGTGGCATATACTTAGTTTTTTATAGTATATTTTCACACCAAATGGACAAGAATGAATATTATTTATATTTTTGAGAAGGAGTAATAGAGTCAAAGGCATGGGAGAATACTTGTAAATATCTAGCTGACTGTTATTTTCTAATTTAATCACGAAGTTCATGGCACATCTAAATATCCTATAAAATAGTCATTTTACTTTAAAGATAAGATGAATGAAAGGAAAACATTTTTCTATTATTTGTTAATGTAGTTGTATGTTGAAGTTGGTTTTTATTTTAATGTAAAGAGATCGCTCTATTGTTAGAAATTGAAAGGAACTAGCCCTTAATTTATTGTTAAAATTGGTTCATAGTAAAGATAGTTTCACAAACTATGTAAAGGATCATCTCAAAAGGCAGCACATTCTTACAGGATTCTAAAAATGCATCTATGATTCTAACAATTTTTTTGGGCAATATTTATCCTACTTTTCTCCACATTTTGTATTTGTGGTGTCGCATCATCCCCACAACCTTCTGAATAAACTTGTAACTAAGATTAGCCAGTGATAGTCTTGTGATTCTGTGTGTTTAGTTGAATCTAAGATGATCAAATGAGTACTTGGTGACAGATCTGAATAATATAATAAGTATATTTAATTTTATTTATTATATGTCCTTTATTACTGGAATATGTATATATGTGTGAAACATTTAGAAAAACTGAGCATATTTATTCTCACAAAGGAAGCATCTTTTCCCAGAGTAGAAGTAGAACAGTTTGTACCATATTATCTGACCACAATGAAGTAAAACTAGAAATTAATTGTGGAGAAAAATATTGGTCGCTTAAAGTTTTTTAAACAGCATTTTGAAAGATAATCTTCAGTTTTTAACTAGGTGATGTATAACAATGAGATTTTTACACATAAAAAAATATGAGCACAACTCAATTATTCATAGCCTTAAGTCATTTTATTATCAAACAAGAAAAAATGAAAAGCAAATGAATTCAGAACTCATTTCAAGATGTGAGAGAAAGAAAAAAAGTCAACCTTAGGAAAATAAAAGTAAGGCATTAATTTTTTAGAATGTGTTGGCAGAAAATACTAAAACGGATGAGTAAAAGTTTTTTTCGTAAAATTATCAATAAAACAGACAAATTAGTTGATCTAAGCAAGTGATGAAGAAATTAATATAAAACTTTGAAGATTAAGGCACATGACCTGACTCCTGATGTATTATATTGCAGCTGTAAGCCAATAAATGGAAAATATTACCAGAATGAAGAATTTTCTAATAAAATATTAATTATCCCCTTCCTCTCCCAACTTAGGTCCAGGTAAAACAGATTTATAACTATAGAAGAAATATTTTATAGCACCCTCTCATCCCAAAATAAAGCCTCTCTTAATAATTTTGATATGTTCATTTCAAGTGGTTTTACTGAAATATACAACCACTTTTAAAATTTTAGTTGAAATGTATTTATGACATCCTTTAGGAGCAGTTTCTCCTTACCTCTTCCCTTCCTCCCTCCTTGTTTTTCTTCATACCTTCCTTCCTATCAAATTTTAATATGATAATCCCATAATTCAACTATTGTAGAACCTAAAAAAAAGAATAAAACAGAGAAAACTATAGTTTTTCTTTGTACAAATAGATGCAAAAAATAAAAATTCAGGTTTAGCATTCCTTATTCAAAGTGCTTGTGACCAAAAGTGTTTCTGATTTCAGTTTTTTTTTTTTTCTTTTTCTTTTTCTTTTTCTTTTAAATATTTGCATAATGTTCTCTGGTTAACTATCAAAGGGTGTAGCTAGTTATTCCAGCTTCCCCAGTACTCATTTTCTAAGAAGTCTTCATAATCACCAGGTGGCATTTCCAAGATGGGCAGACAGTGCAACTCAGTGACTTCTGGCTTCTGTGGGCTTTGACAAAACCCTGCTGGCTCATGGGATTTCTCACTGTGCTGTGTGTCTTGCCAGGCATGGAGCCAGATGCTTAGTTTATGACAAGTGGAAGGCTTCAGGATATTTTGCATGAATAAAGTCCCTGACAGCTAATGATACGGACATGTTTCTATCCATTCTGGGTAAACAAAAATTACACTGGCAAACTGACTCACCATTTACTAGCTTTGTGAAATATTACAAAGATAGAAGCAGAAACACTAGCATGTTGTGCTTGGCTTTATGGATGGCTTTCTCACCATGACATTAAATGGACAGTGTGTAGTGGATTATAAATGTACCTTCTGCAGATTTACAAGAAATATGCTCAGTTAACATTCTAAAGTATTAAAAGTACGAAGAAAACACTAAGCAAGCATTTATAGCAATACTGTAAAATCTGTAGTAATTGTTTTGACTGTTGCCTTTTGCTCATTAGTGCAAATTTTCTGCATTGTAATTACTGTATTGCTTTGTATTTCATGTTTTTACACATGACTTCAGAGTTAGGTACTTGTACACCAAGTATTGCAATCACCTTTCTCTTACTGTACGTGCAGTGTAATAACATACAGTTTTGGTACTTAACAATATTCCTTTTTTTCTTTAATAAAGGGTGTTTATTTGAAAAATAAATAAATATTTGTATAGATTTTACCATTTGAGCATCATACATGACATGCAAAAAATTTTCAGATTTCAGACTTCACATTTCCATATTAGGGATGCTCAACCTGTATTAGCAAAATTAATCCAATAGTAAATTCAACATTAATTCCTGGTAAAAAAAAATTTCACTAAAATAGGCATAAGGTAATATGTGTTCATCATGAGTAAATACCTTTTTGAAACCAAACACAGATGTACCACTGGATAGTGAATGATGTAAGTGTCAAGGAACGTCATCTTCTGTAACAGACCCCTGCAAGCCCAGTTTATTGTTTGCCTAGGAAAAACAAATAAAGGGAAGGGACTAGATATCTAAATCTATAGTCTTTAGAATGATCGAGACAGATTGAAATGGTTGGCTTCCCCACATGGCTTCTCTTTAGCTGCAAGAGGGGGAAAGAATGAGTGGAAGTGGCTTAAGTGTCAGACTTAGTAATAATGTATCATTTCCACTCACAGTGCGGTTGGTCTGAGTTCCGTGATTAGCAAATAGTCTGTCACATGGAGTTTCTAGTTAGTGTGATAAAAGGAGAGAGTATGCATGCAGGTGACCACAGGTTTAAGTTTTGGTGAAGAAGAAACAAAATTGAAATGATCATTTTAGCCAGAAGAGTTCAAGAAGATCAACTATGAAGAGAGTTTAGTATATTGGTCAACCAAATGATAAATGTATATTTATATAAATACCAACAGTAACCAGTTTGGAAAAGCGGATGACATAATGGTCTCTTACAGATTTGGATCTTATATACCTTGTATGTTGGGGAATCCTTTGGAATTCTGTAGACAAAAAAAAACACAGAAGGGTAGATTTTAGAAATTCAAGTATTTTATATATATTTCAGAAACTGACAGTTACAGTGAAACAGATCAAAAAGAATTTTTAAATCAAAATATTTTAATCAATTGAGGAAGTTTTGAAGACCACATGATCAAATACATTGTTATAGGTAAGTTTTCCTTCTTAAAGAGAAATTATAGTAACTTGGATGGTGGAGGAGTTGAATAGTGATTTACAAAACAGAGAAAAGGCACCAACATATTCTAGCATGCATGCAGTAAAGTAAAACTATTCAGAAATGCCTCAGTGGAACTAATGGGGGAAAAGCCCTGAAAATTTTCTAGCAAGTTAAGTGGTGGTAAATGGGACTTAAGTTTACAAAGCTTAAAATTACTGGCTTAGTAGCTTTGTTAAAAAGTGTAATGCGTGTTGTTTAGTCTATTGTCTGTATTTTTTATGTTAGTGAATATTAAAACATCTATGAAAATTTTGCAGGATCTTAGTTCTCAAGAGTGTTTTTGTTCCAGATTTTCTGTAACAGTGTTTCTTATTTTTATATGTACATCAGAATCAGTTGGAGAACTTTAAAAAATTTTGGTGGCTGAAGTCAGTTAAAATTAGAATATCTGCAGTTGGGTTGGGTTGGGTTTGGATTTGATTTGATTCGATTTCAGCATTTAATGCTGATTTCTTATCAGCATTTCAAAGAAATTTTCCCGTATCATCCCTTGTGCTGCCACGGGCGTGAACCGCTATTGTGTAAGAAATTTTTGTGATGTTGTTGGGAATTCCCTTTCTTCCTTTCTCCTCACTGATGACTTTTAAATGAAATAGTGCCATGTTGAGAGCCCAGCCTATACCTAGCTAGCACATGCCTTGCTTATGGTTGTAGTTAAATGTGGATATTATATTTTGATTCTTCTTTAATTGCTCTGATGATCATTGAATACAGAAACAAATGCAAAGACATTGAGCAAATGTTCTTTTACTCGGATCTGGGCTTGAAGTAATTACTTTACATAGTTGTTTAAATTGTATATTTTCATCAAGCTTACTGTACAAAGATTTGAAGCACCTTATAATAAAGGCATACTAAAATGAAATTTAAAGCAGAGCAAAAATATCCAAGTAAGGGCCGGTGAGACGGCTCAGCGGCTTAAGCGCCTGCCTTGCAAGCGCGAAGGCCCGAGTTCGACTCCCGGAACCCACATACGAAAAAGGGGCCGGTGATATCGCTCAGCGGCACGGGTGCCTGTTGGTGCGCGAGGTCCTGAGGTCGTCCCCCCGGTACCCACAAAAAAAAAAAAAAAAAAAAAAAAAAAAAAAAAAAATATCCAAGTAATAATGGTCTAGGGGCAATATAAAAATAGTTGTCAGAAACCTAAAATATAAGCTGTTTGCTAAATTGGAATTTTAATTTTTGTCACTGAGACATGTGTACACTGTCATTTCTATCACTTGAAGCTGGGGTGTTTCTAGACATAGTGTATAAAATGCAGTAGTTCCTTTATGTGTAAACTCATCACTGAGAAATTGTGGTCCACCCTCCTCAAAGGACAGCTTGGGTTTCACAGTGGGTGTGACTGGTGATTGAATTTATATTGCTGTGCCCTCTTGCTGAGCTGGATTCTCGTCAGTATCTGCTGGACTCATCATCTCCACTAAGGCACAGAATTAGGAGAATTTAAATATAACAAATTTTGGAAATTTAGATATTTTAGATGTATGTTAGAAACTGACAGTTACAATGAAACAGAGGTCAAAACAGAATTTTTTGTTTTTTGTTTTTTGTTTGTTTTTCGTTTTTTTCATCTTTTTGAGGTAGACTGTCACTATGCAGTTCAGGCTGGCCTTGAACTCACTTTGTAGCCCAGGTTGTCCTTGAACGCACAGTAGTCCTCCTGCCTCAGCCTCCCAAGTGCTGGGAGGGACTACAGGTGTGTACCCAGCAAAAAGAACTTTTAAACTAGAGATATTTTAATCACACTGAGGGATTTTCTAAGACCACATTGTTAATGCATTACTATAAGTAAATTTTTATTTAAGATTTTTAGTCTGGGGCCGGTGAGATGGCTCAGCGGCTTAAGCGCCTGCCCGGCAAGCGCAAGGGCCCGAGTTCAACTCCCGGAACCCACATACGAAAAAGGGGCCGGTGCTATCGCTCAGCGGCACGGGCGCCTGCTGGCGCGCGAGGTCCTGAGGTCAACCCCCTGGTACCCACAAAAAAAAAAAAAAAAAAAGATTTTTAGCCTGTTTTATACATAGTGTATTTGTATGTAATCTATTAAGTTTCATGGAAAGTATGTTACTATTCTTAAAAAAGTTCTGGGTTTTTTAGGGTATAAAATACTTTTTTCTCTTTATCAGAATACTTTCTGAAATAACTTTATGGTAAATAACTTCTGAAAAATTACTATAGGGTCCATGAAGGTTTAAAAAGTGACTTATGACATGATGTGCCACATAAGGAAAGTGAATTCCAGCTAGGTGAAATTGCTGATTATTTAATGCAGTAAAATGTATTGGAAAATGTGGTGAAATATGATGGAAAAGTTTGTTTCAAAAAATAAAATTCTCAAAGAACAAGAGATAAATATCTTAATAAGTAACACCACGGGAGCTAATACCTTGGACCTCCTTTATTTTATTTATTTATTTATTTATTTATTTATTTATTTATATTTTATGGGAAAATGGACCTCCTTTAAAGACAACACTGTATGGGTTGAAGCATATATGAAAAGGCTTCAGTTACTCCAAAACTATTTGTCTTAATCATTTAAAAACCAAGCAATCAGGTGTGGAGTCCGGCCATTCATTGAACTGGTATTGCTCAAGAGCCAGGAATTCTTGGTAATTATCAATTACTAATGAGTGAAGCCTACTAAGGTACCGAATTTTATCTTAACTGTTTTGACAGAAATATTTTTTAAATGATCATATGCCTCCTTAGAGGGCCAGAATGGAAGTTCGATGTGGAAGTAATGGAAAGAGAACAAAACCAGGAATTTGGATATCTGTTTTCTAGTTCTGCTGGTGTAATTAACTTGAAGAAAACCAATTTTAGATGGCACTCAAAGCTTGTAGACATGAGTTTTTCTCATTTCACAAATAAACTTGCCAGGCTAGCTGCTTAGAAATTGTATAATTGATCATATATATAAACTTTCAGTTTTAGAGCAGCTTCTCCCTGTTCCAAATAGCCATAGAGGGTAGAGGGATGTACTTTTGTAATTCCTCAGTCCATTTTGTAAAATAACCTTTTTATTTTGAAGTAAGTTTAGATTTACAGAAAAGTAGCACAGATAGGACAGAGCCTCCATATGCATGCACCACACCTAGTTTCCCCTAATGTTAATATTTTATGTTGCATTTAACACACATACATGGTACATTTACCAGGAGTAAGAAACCAGCACTGGTATGTATCTATTAACTAAACTCCAGAAAGATTTTGCTCTTTCCAGGATTCAATCCAGAATACCACTCACTCCATTTAGCCTGGGTCCTTTTTTCCTATTTTTTTTTCCTGGTTTATTATTTCATTGTTTGTTTTGGTGTTTGTTTGTTTTTGGTGGTACTGGCGATTGGGCCCAGAGAGCACTGAGCTATATCCCCAGCCATTTTAATTACTTTATTTTGAGACAGAACTCTCTTGAAATTGCCCAGACTGCCTTGAACTTGTGATCATCTGCATTGACCTCCCAAGTAGCTGGGATTACAGGTGTGCCCCCGGCACCCAACCTGGGTCCTTCTTAAATTGTTTTCTGTCTCTTCCCATTAGTTTCAGGAACTAAGTTGAGCCTCTATGCTGCTGCCCTTGTTTTTGCTTCTAACAGGTTTTTATCCCTTCAAATTTGTGCACCTAAGTAAAAATAATCATACTTGCTAGAAATACTGTATATAAAAAAGAATAAACTACACATGGTGGTACACATTTGTAATTCCAGCTGTTCTTGAGGCTGAGCAGGAAGATTGCAAGTTTGAGTCTGGTTTATGCAGTTCAGAAAAAAAAGCCTAGGGACTATAGCTCAGCGGTAGAGTGTTTACCTAGCATCTATGAGACCTGGAATTCAATGATTCAATCCTAGTATTCATTAGGAAACACACACACATACACACCCCAGTTTCTAGTTTCAAATCCTACTATGAATAATGTTTGAATTTGGGCATTTGGATGCCATACTATTTTGGTTATTCAGATACCTTTGGAAGTTAATTCCCTGTAAACTACCTTACCTACCCTCTGTATATTCTTGGTGGTTGAAGTTGCCAGATTAGTGAGCTCTCTGGATTATGATCTGTTCCTATCCATAAAGACTAGAAAGAATCTAAACTAAAGCAGATTAGAGATTGACTCTTGTCCTGTCCTGTTATGATTGGTATATCTGCAAGTGATGCACACGTGTGTTGTTTGATGATACACTCGTGGTAGAAGAGAAAACTTCTAGCAGAATGTTGGAGTTGATATACTAGATCATAGAGATAACATGGAGCCGTAGTTAGATGCTCAGTGAAAGGGAACACCATACCCCCCAAAAAGGTGAGGTGGTAATAAAGATAATAGAGGTGCAAAATCACTTATTTACTTATATAAGTCTATATATAAGTATATAAGTATATATAAGTATATATCTATATATAAGTATATATCTATATATAAGTATATATCTATATATAAGTATATATCTATAAGTCTGTTACTTATTTTTAGATAATGGAATTAATCTTTCTCTGCATCTTAAAAATGCTAGGAAGGAAAACTAAGGCAGTCTGTAATTATCATACAGTGGGTTGGAAGAGGGGATGCAACTGAGGTACCACTGTACTATGATTATTTCTACATAGCTATAACATAAAAAACTATTAATAGATTTAGAATTCTTAAAGCGTGTTAGAATTTTTATTATAAATGCAAAATGTAGAGCTAATAATGTGAGATATATATATATATATATATATGTATGTATATGCCATAGATAAAAGACTAGAACAAGCTGGGCATGGTGACACATACCTGTAATCCCAGCACTCTGAAAGCCCAGGAGGATTACAAGTTTGAGCCCAGGCAGGGCAACGCAGCAAGACCCTGTCTCAAAACAAAAAAAATTAAAAAATGAGTTGGAGGTGTAACTCAGAGGGAAGGCCCTGGGTTCAATCCCCAGTACCACAAACAAATAGTAACACAGAAATAAAATATTTTGTTGTTGTTATCTTTAGGGAGAATTAGTGTTTTTTTTTTTTTTAACTTAATTGTACTATTTTTGTTTTCCAAATATCCCCATGGGGGAGAAGAATAAATTTTAAGCTTTTGGGGGGGGGTTGCTTTTAGAGGCAGGGTATTGCTGTATAATTCAGGCTGGCCTTAGGGCAGGCCTCCTGCCTCAGCCTCCCAAGTGCTGGGATTGTAGGCATGAGCCACCATGCCCAGCTTTAAAATTTTTTTCCTCAACTGAGAACACAAACATGAAATTAAGTAGCATAGCAGTTTAGGGTAGGCCAGTTGAACCTCTGATTGTCCTTAGGAGATTTCAGGACCATTTTGTTGAAATGCCCTTGAGCATGGTCTGTACCTTCTCAAATGCTTACTACTAGCATTTGATGCGTCAATGAGTGAACCCTCAGTTCCTGGGCTAATCAGAACAACTTACATTCAGTAGGCTCTAAAAACTTTAGGTTGAACTAATGGAATAAAATTTTTTGCCATGAGACTTTGTTTTTCATAGTAGCAGGGAATGAAATGAGCTTTGCACTGAGCTACACTACCTACCCATCCTTTTTTTTGGCAATAGGGTCTGAGTTGCTAAAGTTGTCCAGGCTGAGCTAAAATTTGTCCTGTCTCTGCCTCCAGAGTAGCAGAGATTATAGTGTACACCACCATGCCTGAATACTTTAGAATCCCTTGTAAAAAGAGAGGCAGAAACAATTTAGTTATGGGGAGGAGATTACAAAGACCTGTAGCAAGTTGCGTGTAAGAGGAACTTACTTTGCTTCTCCGACTCAGCCTCACTCCTCTCTGTATCCCACAGCTGGCCCTGAAGGACCCTGTGCACACGGTGTCACTGCAGCAGTTCGTCTACGAGAAGCTCAAGGCCCAGCAGGAGGTCCTGGGAGAGCAAGGCTTCCAGTCTCTCATGGAGACAGTGGACACAGAGATTGTCACCCAGCTCCAGGAGTTTTTGCAAGGACTCTAAGAGCACATGCCGTGTGACTGCCACCCCTTTCCAAAACAAGCCGAATAACCCAATCTGCCAACTGTTTGTGCAAGCCTGCTGAAATGAGAGGTCACTTGTGTATAAAGATGAAAGAAAGACACACACGTTTTTTACTACAAAGTATAAAGATAAAATGTAAATTCCACTTAACTAAAATCACAAACCTATTCCTCAGAAGAGTTTAATTTTATATTTATGAAGGGCCCCTGTGTTTACGAGAGGTACATTTATTGACAATAGCTACTTAATTTCCTGTTAAGAAAAGACACTTCGATTATCTTTTAATCATGTACTCTTGAGAAGATGAAGGTTAATGTCTGAGATGTTTTTCTGCAACTGAAATTAGTTAAAATTGGCTGCCTTATCTTTATATCAGCTAATGAAACAAGTTTGAAAAATTGACAGAGCTGTTTAGATGATTCAATTAAAGAAATTTGTGCACCAGACAAAAATATATAAATAGTGACAAATATACATTGCCAATGTATATTATCGTGCAAGGGATTGTGTTCATCTGACATAGAAAACATGTTTTATTAGACAGACCGCTTTTATTTTCACTCTAGTAATCTGATTCAGAAATTAGTAAATGCATTGTTTTCTTGTTTTATTTTCAATAAAGACATTTAGTCTGTAAATGTACATTGTAAAGCCCAAACATAAACCGGTGGTACTGTAGTGCCAGGTGAGAGAGCTGTGGTCATGGTTTGGTCCTTGTTTGTCTTTATTCCTGAAGGCCAGCAGCCCTGTGAGCACTGGGCAGCTCCCAGTGCCCTGCGCTGGGACGGTCCTGCAGGCTGGAGCAGCTGTTCCGCACTCGCCCACCGCAGGCGCCTCGGTTAGGGGCCTCAGAGGACCGACAGCAGTCCCCAGGCTACCGACACTGGTGTGACTAGTCTTCCTTCCGTACTCCTCCGTCACGCAGTACATAAAAAGGGGAAAGGACAAAATAAAGCCTTACTTTGTTTTACTTGCCATTTATTGTGAGGAGGCTTTAAAGCATTTTTTAGGGAATACAAGCAAGGATGGAAAATGTCTAATCTCTCTGTAGAAAGTTGGGTACAGTATGTAACAGTGGGAAACCCACTGCACCTTTGTAAGCTATAGAACCCAAAATATCTGGGGATATTTGATGTTTTCAGCAAGGAAAGAAAGTATGGTCCAAATTAAATTCTCCAGAGATACCTCACCTTTGACTGATTTGTGTGATTATGTTTTTTGCCTCAACAACAAAGTGGGAGATTTTCTTCTGTACGCGGGTCCGATTCTACACTACTAGGCGGCAGTACTGTGGGTAACAGCTCTCAGTTACCATTGCAGTTTCTCTTCATTTAAAGACTAAATGCTCCTTTAAAGTGGTATTTCTGGACCATTATTACTCAGTCCACATGACTGATCTAAAAATTATGTTTCTTTTGACTTATTTTCATTTGAAGCGCTATCTCCACCAGTATTATCAGAAACTCTTAAACATATTCTAGTTCTCCCATTACAGCAAAATATCTTTCTAATTCCTGATAGATTTCTTTACAGTGTCATAGCAAATATTACTAAAACAGCTACTTTGGAAAAAATAAATAAAAAGTTTATCTCAGAGGAAGAATTTGATTCGTTTTTTAAATTCATAGGTTAAAATAGTCTTAAATAATTCATGTATCTTGAATTTTTATGTGCTCAAAATGTTATTGTTTATCGAATTCTGTTCACAAGTACAACTTTATAGCAAATATATTTTGTTTTGATCACACAATTCAGCCAGATTGTGGCTCATATTACAAGGTGTCTTAGTGACTTTTCCCTCATTGCTGAGACAAAATGCCCAACACCCACAGTTAAAGAGGGAAAGATTATTTAGCTCACGGTTTGTAGAGGTTTCAGTCCATAATCAGCTGGCTCCAAGGCAGGGTGGCACATGGCAGAGGGACAACAGTTCATGGCAGTTGAAAACAGCAAAAGCAACAAGAGAGAGCGAGAGACAAGCCTCTTTCTGTCCCTTATACTGTATCCAGTCTACTGGGATTAGGGCAGTGCCAGTCCAATCAGTGGACTGATCCAGCAATCACCCAGCCTTAATTCCAGCACCCTTAATCCCAGCATTGTACAATGAATCAATTACAAACTCTACCTCCAAAAAAGCCTGCCCACCATGACTGCATGAGGCTTTGGGGGGACATCTAGACACAAACCATAACACAAGGTAGTAATGGTTTCCATTGCATGAATATATTTCTATTTGATGTATTTTACAATTCTGAGTCTTTGCCCACCCTCTGACAAAAGCCCATGTGACCAAGAATAACATTTTGAAGTTTTATTGTAAATTGAACTCTCTTGAGTCATTAGAGAAAAAAATCATTACATGCTAAAATACTTTTACAGTTTCTCTTGAAAAATCTTCCTTTTTTAGTCTTTATTATACCTATTTCTTTATCCAACTAGTATTTGTTGAGTTCCTGGTTTTGCCATAGTGCTTTCTACTTGCCTTCTGAGGTAGGACAGGGTACCTACCTTCATGAAGTTGTACAATTCAGTAGGAACACAAACTTACCAATGTACCATAAGAAAGTAGGGCTTCTGATGGAAGTGCAGGGTGCTGGGGAGGGAGATTGTGTACAAAAGAAATTGATGCCGTCAGTGACTTAGCCATTTAAAACCTCTCAAACGGCATAGTTTGCTGAGGTTATTTAAAAGTAAATGGCACTGTACTCAAACTAGGAGCCGTCTGACTCCATGCTCAACAGTTGTTTGAAATCACTAACATACAAAATCATCAAGTGAGTTTTTGAAATAGTTGGCTCTCTCTAGCCTCACTAATTCCTGTTCTATGAATTAAAGCATAAAGTTCACTTAGGGTTCTGGTCCGGTATAAGTCTTCTAAACCCCAATGACTTGAAAATTAAGATCATTGGAGAGCTATAGAAAGACAAAAGATGTATGTTATATAAAACAAAAATATTTTTTCTTCCCTTTAGGAAACAATTTTAATCTACAGAAACATTGAAAAAATAGTACAGTGGCCCCCAGTCTACCCTTCATCTAGATTTACCAAACTTCAGATGTTTTGCCACATTTACCATATGTATGTGTGCATACATATACACGCCTGTATATATAGTATATATGCATTTACTTTTGCAGATCTCTTTGCAAGTAAATTGCAGACAGGATACAAATACTAGCACTCATCCCCTAGTACCTCAGCATACATTTATGAATGGCATTCCGCTATATATCCACCAATACCATTCATATATTCAAGAAAACCAACATTAATGCAATAACATCTGAAAAACATTTCATAGTTCCAAGTTTTCTCAACAGCCTGAAAGATGTCATTGTACATTGCCCATTTGTTATTTGATTAAGAATCCAGTATCTATACATTGTACAGTGATACCTCAGTTCATGAATTTAACTTGTTCTACGATTCTGGAAAAGATGGTTACATTCGTGCTCATGTGGGAAAGATGGCCGAGGTTGTGTTGGTCACCGGATCTAGAATTTGCAAACAAAAACGAAATTTTGCCAAACGTTTCTATTTGCAAACCAAATCGTTCACAAATAATAGCGCTAGTGAACTGAAGTACCGCTGTGATTGGCTGTTTGATTTTTAAATCGAGAGTTGTCCTTTATTCATCTCATTGGTTATTTTGAAGAATTCAAGGCAGGTATACAATTTTCCTTATTGCAGAACTTTCTAATTTTTTCCTCATAATTCTGTCATGTCAGGTGGTTTCTATTGATGCTACAATGGTTAAGATAGTGTTACAATATTAGAAATTTCCAGTGCTTTTTGTTTGTTTTAGTTACTTGAGTCAGAGCTCTGACCAGCACCAGCTTGCTTATATGTTCATTTGCAAAAGTTCTCCAATTTTATTTAATCCTAGAAAAATAGTATGAGTGAACTATGGAAAAGCTATATTAGACCTGATGCAAATTTTATCTGCATTGTTTCTGAAACTCCCACATCCACACCCCAACTTCTTTTTTAAAGTTATATGGATCTTTGTAAATGTATATCCTGAACTCACACAGCACTGAAGGCAAAACACTGCCTTTCTCATTACCAAAACACTTGTTAGATTTGGAAACTATTGGCGAGGCAAAGAGGCAAATATGCAGCAATGCTTATCTTTTTAGTGAGATTCGTATTTGGGTTGGGTTCAAAATGCAGGAACATGTCAGAATTTTTAGAGTGTTTTCTTTTTCATGTGGTTTAGCATGAGAAGTGTACATCGGCTGGCAAAGTGAGGAGAGTAATCATTTCCTTAAATGTGAAGCTTTGATCTTGGTAACTCAGGACTGTGACATCTGAAAAAGCAGTTTAAGGTCACTTTTCATCCCTTCAGAAGAAACTTCATTCTGTCGCAGCCCATCCAAATTACGTGGAATTGGTGTCTCACACAGTGGTGAGAAACAGTCCATCTGCTGTCGAGCCTGAGCTTTTCCACAGCTTTGAGCTGCCTGTCTGAGGTGAGCTTCAGAGCCTTGGGGTGATTACCCTGATAGCCTCGAAAGGTCTGCAGCCATTGGTCTGAGTTTCTGGTTTCACTTCTCTTAGCCTGAGGAATTCCTTATGGTCTGAGGCACTTGGATAAAATTTAAAATGGAATCGTTCCTCACATTTTCTCTTGAACTCTTTCTTAAACCATAACAGGAAGAGAGTCCTTGATTAGCCAGAGATCTTTAATAAGCAAAATTTTTCTCTTTGCTCCCGCTCATGCCTGTATCCAACTCATTTGGACCTGTCCGTTGGACTTTATTTAGTTAGGTGTGCTTTGAAGAACTGTCTAATCCAGGGAGAAATGTATTGATGTCTGGTCATCTAGCCTTTTTTCTTCAAAGTGAAACATTGATTTTTATGCCATATTAATTTCCCAATACGTCATAAATAGCTGCTATGTAGGAACTGCTTGACCAGGTATGAGTCCCGGGAGGCTTACAGCATTTCTGTCTGCCACTAGGCAAATAGTTTTAAAGTGGAAAATAGGCCTTTGGCTAGAATAATTTGGGGGGATTCTTTATTACCAGGGTTAGGGCAGGAAAGGCTGGAGATAAGACTGAGCAGACCTGCAGGGGAGCTTTTAGTTTTTCTCAATAGCTCTCATGTGAAGTGAGACTGGCTTCTTGTTTCCAAATGGGCAGGTCATTTCCACAGTGCCCTCAGCCCCAAAGTGGCTTATTTCTCTTAAGACATTTAAGCAATAATTTACACAAGCAAAACTTTTTGATTGACAGAGAAATTGTATTTCATAAAAAGTGATCACTGAGCTCAAGAATGTATTGACAGCCAGCCGGGGAAGGAATGTCTATTGACAGAGCTCGAGGTAATCTCAAACTAATTATGAGCTCTATTTAGTCGAGGAAGGCAGCTTGGTTTATTTTTTGGATTGAAATGCACATGTCCTGTGCTGCCTCTGGCAGTGAAATCCATACCATGAAATGGCCTTTCAGCCTGTGTTCTTTACTTAACAGCACAGTGCACTGAGCAGTGCTGAACCAGGTGAGCAAATCCAGTATTTTATTACATCTAGATGTAGTGCAACTCATGGTTTGAATATGAAAACCTAAACTTATTGAAGTAATAGATTAGGCAATTGATTATTTAAAAAGTTTCATTGTACCTTTTAAAAGGCTATTCCTTGTACATAATCACCTTGACTAAAGGAAAGGTAGACTATTTTATTATCATTACTGTTGTTTTTAGTAATAGAATTGCAGAACTGGAAGGAGATTAGAGAAAGATGATTTATTCTAACCATATAATTTCACAGACAGACAAACTGAGGCCCAAAGAAGTGAGGCCTACAGCTGTGAGTCCCTGAAAACTGCTCTAATATGCTTTCACTTATACTTCTTTTTTTTTTTTTTAATGTGGGTACCGGAAGTCGAACTCAGGACCTCACGCTTGCCAGCAGGCACTTGTACTGCTGAGCAATATCACCGGCCCTTTTTTTCCTTTATGTGGGTACTGGGAGTCGAACTCAGGACCTTGCGCTTGCCAGGCAGGCGCTTATGCTGCTGAGCCATATCACCGGCCCTATACTTCTTTTTTTAGAAGTTAATGGTTACCTAAATATATAATATGCTTTTTAATTAATGTAAATCTGCCTTACAATAATAGTATTTGAGGCTGATAAGGTAGACTAAGTAAATTTAAATAAACCATGTTTTGCCAGGCCTTCCTACTTGATTAGTGTTCCCAAAGGGCAGAGCTGTACTAAGAGAGATAAAAGATTGAGTTTCCTTGGCTCCTTTCTACCTATCTTTATTTCTTTTACCTCACATCCAAGTTCCTGACTTACATCATTTTCTTTTTTTTTCTTAGTACATGTTTATGGTACATAATGATCACACTCGTTGTGGAGAGTCGGTAACTGTACATAACACATCTTAATTCTTTTTTCATCCCTTTCCTCCCCACTCCCTCCATCTGTTGGTCCCCTTTCCATTTCCAAAAGCGCTATCTCCTTTCCCTATTATCTGTCTTTTATTTTGCTTTTTATGCTTTGGATTTCTCATATAAGAGAAAACATGCAATATGTAAGCTTTTTTGTGTTATTTCGCTTAACATTATTGTCTCAAGGTATATTCATTTTCTTACGAATGACTCAAGCAAGAGTAGTACTGCATTGTATATAAATACCACATTGTCCTTATCCATTCATCTCTCGAAGGACATATAGGCTGCTTCAAAGATTTAGCTATTATGAGTTGTGCTGCTATAGACATGGATATGCATGTATCATTGTAATATGTTGATGTTTGTAACTCTTTTTGGAAAGGTACCTAGAAGGGGGATTGCTGGGTCACACAAAGATTCTATTTTTAGTTTAGTTTTTTTTGTGTGGATACCGAGGGTGGACCTCAGGACCTCGTGCGCCAGCAGGCTCCCGTGCGGCTGAGCAATATCACCGGCCCTTTTTACGTATGTGGGTTCTGGGAGTCGAACTCGGGTCCTGGCGCTTGCCAGGCAGGCGGTTAGACGCTGAGCCATCTCACCAGCCCCTATTTTTAGTTTTTTAAAGGAATCTTCATACTGATTTCCATAATGATTGTTCTAGCTTACAATCCAATGCTATCAACAATGTAGAAATGTTCCTTTTCTTCCATCACCTCACCAACATTCATTATTATATGATTTCTTGATAGTAGCCATAATTTCTGGAGTAAGATGGAAACTTAGTGTTATTTTAATTTGAATTTTGCTAATGGCCAGAGATATTGAACATTTTTTTCTTGTATTTATTGGCCATTTGTACTTCTTCTGAGAAATAAAAAATTCATTTCAGTTGCCCATTTTTTGATTGGATCTTTTATTTTGGGGAATTCTAATTTTTTTTTTTTTTTTTTTTTTTTTAGTTCTTTATGTATTCTGTCAGAGGAGTAGCTGGCAAAATTGGTTTTCTCTTCATTCTGTTGGTTCCTTTGCTGTGCAGAAGATTTTAATTTGATATAATCTCATTTGTTGATTCTTGATGTTATTTCTTGTGCAATTGGGATTCTGTTCAGAAAGTCCTTGCCTATGCCTATGTCTTTAAGAATTTTACCTATTTTATCTTCCAGCAGATCAGGTGTTTCTGTTTTAATATTTAGGTCTTTGATCCATTTTTATTTTGGTTTAGTACATGGTGAGAGATATGGGTCTAGATTCAGTCTTCTGTATGTTGGTGGCTAGTTTTGCCGGTACCACTTGATGAAGAGGTATCTCCTCCAGCATGTTTTTGGCCCCTTTGTCAAAGATCAGATGGCCTAATGTGCCTGGGTTTGTTTCTGTGTCCTCTATTCTGTTTCATTGACCCACGTGTCTGTTTTTGTGCCAGTACCATGCTGCTTTCATCACTGTAGCTTTGTAATGTAGATTAAAGTCTGGGATTATGGTATATCTTAATCACTTTCCTCATCACTGAAACTCAATACTCAACACCCATAATTTAAAGGATTAGGGGTTTGTTTTGTCTCACAGTTTGTAGAAGTTTCAACCCATAGTCAGCTGGTTCAAGGCAGGATAGCATGATAGAGGCATCAAGCAGAGAGAGCATCAAGGAAGGAACTGGGAAGGGAGATATAATCTTCTGGGTCACACCCACAGTGACTCACATGCTCTGATCAGCTATAATGACTTTATAATCCAGTTACCTTCTGGAGGTCTCATCTGATCAAATGAAGCTTTAGGGAGGCATCTAGATATAAACCATTGCATTCTGCCTCTAGTCCCCCCAAAACTCTTGTACATCTTTTTATGCCAAATGTCTTTAGTCCATCTCTAAATATTGCTAAGTCCTATTATTATAGACAGCGAAGTTAGATAGAAATATTATAGGCAGTCAGACAGGGGTAGATCCTTGAAGGAGTCAGTGCAAAAGATGAGAACACATTACAACCATGGCCAAAGGCACATCTGTCAAAGGCTAGGCCTCAAGATAAAGATGAAATGACTAGGCCTACATGCCTCCCTGAGGGATAAGCAATAAATTAAAGATTACACTATAACCAATGACAACTGGTCCAATGAAGTCTAGGTAGATATCAGTCACCTAGGTGGGGTGACCAGGACCTCCTGATCCATCCCTTCCTAAAAAAAAGTCTTTGTTCTTTCCATATAGACTTGCTATGTGACCTGCTTTCCCATTGGATCAATATTACCTAAGCAGCTATACTTGTAATCTTATTGGTCGATCATAGTCTTTGACCCACATTGTACCCACCTTGTGATTTTGTACCCACCTCATGATTTTGCTCTGAAAAGTGGGCTTATCAGCAACTGACTTTCAGGTCCCCTCCCGTCTCTCAGGAGCGCTCTCTCTCAATAAATTTTTCCTACTCTTAACCTCCATTGTTCCTTAGAATTCATTCTTTGATTTTGGGGAACACAAACTTGGCATATATGACATCTAACAGGTTGAGAGTTACTTTTATTTCCCTTATATCACTATCAGTTTCAGCATTGCTGGAGAGTCCAAGTCTAAAGACTCCTCTGAGACTTAAGGCAAATTCTTAGCTGTGAGACCATATAAAAATCGAAAAGAATGTTAAACATTGCCAATATACAAAAGGCAAAGGGTAAACATTCCCATTCAAAAAGGGAGAAATAGGGAGCTAGAAACCAATGGGACGAAAGTAATACTGAAACCCAGTAGGACAAACATTAAATCCTGTAGTTCCATGTCTAGCACCTGGGGCATGTTGTGGTCACAATATGTGAACTCCAAAGGGCTTGGGTTGCCCTCCCCTATGACATTGCCTGTCGTAACTTTCATGGCTTCTCTCTTGGGCTGGCATTCCATATTCCTGTTTCTCCATCTTTCTGGGGTCTACAGCTTCTCTCTCACAGCTTCATACACTTCCCTCTAGGGACACACTGGCCTCCAGGACCTTCTTCTGAAACGTGGGTGGGAGGACTCACTGCTCTTGATTTCTAATTAGACCTAGCTAAAAGCCCCCAACAGTACCTATACTGCAGCCTGAATACTGGGCTGCCTTGAAATTTCTCCTGCCAGATTAGTTCGCCACCCTTAATCTTCACAAAGTCTCAGGACATGAGCAAAATATAGACAGATTTTCTGCTAGAGCGTAACACACATAGTCTAGAGTCCAACTGCCAGTAAAGTCCTTGTTCCAAACTGATAACTCCTGAGCCTGGTCTTTACCCCCTGCTTTTTAAATCAGGATTTGGTCTTCTGGGATCTGACCAGACTCTCCTGCCAAGCTCAACTCACAGCATTCTAGGGCTGTTTCTCCAGCGAGTACCTCCAACCATCACCTTTCCAAATACTTCCTGTGGCCAGTTACAAAGGCTTCTCAACCGAATGGACAGGTAACATAACAGCAATGGCCCCACTTCTCTGGTACCAAAGTCTGTCTTGGTCACTTTCCTTGTTTCTGAGGCACAATACCTGATGCCAACAATTTAAAGGAGAGGTTTATTTTGACTCACACTTTGTAGAGATTTCAGTCCATACTCCTCTGGCTCCAAGGCAGGACAGCATGACGGAGGCATAGCAGTGAAAAAAGTGCTTATGCCATCGCACCTGGGAAACGGAGAGACAGGAGGAGACTGGATGGGAGATAGATCATTCCAGTCCATGCCCACAGTGATTCAGGTTTTTCGACCAGATCCTGCCTCCAAAATGCAAGTCAGCTAAACTACCCATAATCTAACCACCTTTCAAAAACCCCACCTTTGCACACATCAGGTTCATTGGGGGAAATCTAGACATAAAACATAACATAATGCCTCCAGCTTTGCTCTTGTTGCTATTTCTGGATCTCTTCTAGTTCCATATGGATTTCTCTAGTTCTGTGGGAAATGCTATTGATATTTTGATTAGGATGGATTACATCTATATATCAGTTTTGGAACTATGGCCATTTTGACAAAATTTGTTCTGCCTATCCAGGAACAGGCAATCTCTTTCCATTTCCTGAAGTCCTCTTCAATCTCCTTTTTAAGAATACTATACTTATATCATAAAAGTATTTCACTTCCTTGGCTAGGATAGTTCCTAAATATTTTTTGAAGTTATTATGAGTGGTATTGCTTTCCTAATTTCTTGCTCAATGGGCTCATTATTGGTATACAGGAACACTATTGATTTTTGTGTGTTGATTTTGTGTCCTGCTACCTTGCCGAATTTGTTAGGGTATTTTTTTGTGTTTTTTTGTTTTGTTTTGCTTTGTTTTTTTTAGACAAGATCTCACTGTGTAGTTCAGGCTGGCCTTAAATTCATAAGTGGTCCTCCTGCCTCAGCCTCTCAAGTGCTGGGATTACAGGACTGCCACCACACCCAGTTTAGTTCTTTTTAAAATAACAGATTTTTTATTTTTATTTTTTGCTTTGCAGTTTCTTTTTTAAACTTTATTTTTCTATTAGTACATATTTGTTACACATATTGACCACATTCATCATAGGAAATTTGTACCTGTAACAATATATCTTAATTCTTCTTTTTTTCCCCTTTCCTCTCCTCTCCCTTCAACCATGCTTCCCCTCCTCATTAACAAGAGGTTTATTTCATTTTTTCTCTTCCACCCTTTTTTCATTTTCTCTTTCTTCCTTTCCCCTTCTCCCCTCCCTTCCCATTTGAATATGGTCTTCCTACTTCCCAATATCTATCCTCCATTATTCATCTTATTTACCCTTAGGGTTCTTCACATAAGAGAAACAATGTAATATTTAAACTTGTGTGTCCGTTTTATTTCACTTAAGATTATGGCCTTGAGGTGCACCCATTTTCCTACAAATGACTCAAGTTTATCTTCTTTATGGCAGAGTAATACTCCATTGTCGATAAAAGCCACATTTTCTTTATCCATTCATCTGTTGATGAGACATGGGCTATTTCCAAGACTTAGCTATTATAAATTGTGCTGCTATAAATGTGAGCATGGATATATCACTGTGGTATGATGCTTTTAACAATTTTGGAGAGATACCAAGAAGGGAAACAGCTAGGTCAAATGGAACCTCTAGTTTTAGTATTTTGAGGAATCTCCATACTGTCTTCCATAGTGGTTGTAACAGTTTACACTCCCACCAGCAATGGAGAAGGGTTCCTTTTGCCTCACAGCCTTGCCAGCATTCTTCATTGATTTCTTGATGATAGCCACTCTTTCTGGAGTGAGATGGAATTTCAGTGTTGTTTTAATTTACATTTCTCAAATGACCAGTAATATTGAGCATTTTCTCATATATTTCTTCGCTATTTGTACTTCTTCATCTGAGATATGTCTATTCATTTCAAATGCCCATTTTTGGACTGGGTCTTTAAATTTGGGGGTGTCTGATTTTTTTGAGTTTTTTTTTTTTCCAAATTAGCAAACTTTTGTTAACTTCTGGGATGATTTTAATAACTTCTGGTAGATTTAGATTTGAGGTTTTTTTTTTTTTAAATATATTCTAGAAGTTAGTCCTTTGTCTGAGGAGTAGCTAGTAAAAACTTTCCCATTCTGTGAGTTGTCTCTTTACCTTATTGGTGGTTTCTTTTGCTATACAAAAGCTTTTTAATATGATGTGATCCCCATTGTTGATTCTTTGTAATATTTACTGTGCAATTGGAGTTTTGTTTATAAACTTTTTGCCTACACCTGTGTGTTCTAGAATTTTACCTATCTTTCTGCAGATTTCTATTTTAATATTTAGATCTTCAATCTATTTTCAGAGATATGGAGGTAGGTTCAATTTTTGGCATGTGGAAAGCCAGTCTCTCCAGAAAGAGGCTATCTTTCTTCCAGTGAACATGTTTGGCCCCTTTGTCAAAGATAAGGTAGCTGAGAGCGCTTGGAGTTGTTTCTGTATCTTCTATCATCTTCTATTCCATTCCATTGATCTTTGTTTTTTGTTTGTTTATTTGTTTTTTGTTTTGTTTTGTTTTGTTTTTGCTAGTGCCATGCTGTTTTCATCCCAGTAGCTTTGTAGTTTAATTTCAAATCAGTGATTATGATCCCCCCCCGCCTTGTCCTTGCTGCCCAGAACTGTTTTTGCTTTTCTTGTTCTCTTCTGGTTCCAAATGAATTTTAAAATTCTAGTTCTAAGACACATGCTATGGGTATTTTGATTGGGAATTGCATTAAACCTGTATATCAGTTTTGGAAGTATGGCCATTTTCACTATATTATTTCTGCCTATCCAATAACACGGAATATTTCTCCATTTTCTCTTTTTTTAATTAAGTTTACTGGTACATTTTAGGTATATATAATGATCACATTCATTATAGGGAATTTGTCCTGTACATGATATAACTTGATTACTTTTCTCCATTCCCCTACCCTCCCTTCAACCCTGTTCCTCTTCTTTTTTACAAAAGCTTTGTTTCTATTTTTTCCTTCTTTTCTCATCATTTTTTTCTTCTCCTTTCCTTCCTTTCCCCTCCCCCCTCCCTAGTTCACCATCCTATTTGAACATTTACTCCCTATTTCATAATATCTATTATACATTTTGGTCCTTATTTACATTTTTGGTTTCTCACACCAGAGAAACAATGCAATATTTACACATGTGTGTCTGATTTATTTCACTTAAGAGTATGGCCTCAAGTTCCATCCATTTAGCTAGAAATGTCTCAAGCTTATCCATCTTTATTGCAGAATGGTACTTCATCGTATTAAAAAAAATCACATCTTCATTCATCAGTTGATGGGCATTTGGGCTCCCACCAACAGTGTCTCCATTTTCTGATATCCTCTCTGATCTCCTTTTTCAGAATACTGCAGTTTTCAATGTATAGGTGTTTCACTTCCTCTGTTAGATTGATTCCTAAGTATTTCATTTTTCTTCATGCTATTGTGAAATGTGTTATTTCCATAATATCTCTCTCAGTACAGGAAAGCTATTGATTTTTGAATGTTCACTTTGTATGCTATGCTACTGAATTTGGTTATTAATTCTAGGAGTCTTTTGACTCCTAGAGTTTTTGAGATCTTCTATGTAGAGTATCCTGTTGTCCACAAATAATGATAATTTAACTTCTTGCTCTCCTATCTTTATTCCTTTTATTTCTTTTCTCTGTCTAATTGCTCTGGCTAATGTTTCCAGAACTATATTGAACAGGAGTGATGATACTGGGCATCCTTGTCTTGTTCTTGATTTTAGAGTGAAAGCTTTTAGTTTTTAACAATTTAGTATGATGTTGGTTGCTGGTTTGCCATAGGTGGCTTTTATCAGATTGAGATAAAGACCTTCTATTCCAATTTTCTGTAGGGTTTTTCTCATGAATAGGTGTTGGGCTTTGTCAAATGCTTTTTCTGCATCTATTGAGATGATCACATGGTTTTTGTCCTTGGTTCTGTTAATGTGTGATTTACATTTATTGACTTGTGTATGTTGAACCATCCCTGTATTCCTGGGATGAATCCTACTTGGCCATGGTGTATAATCTTGTTGATTTGCTGCTTTCTGTTTGTCAGTATCTTACTGAGGATTTTTGCATCTCTATTCATTAGGGAGACTGGCCTGAAGTTCTCTTTTTTGTTTGGATCCTTCTCTGGTTGTGGTATCAGGGTAATGCTTCCTTCCAGGAATGAATTTAGGAGTATTGCTTCCCTTTCATTAAAGAGCTTGAGGAGTAGTGGCATTGCATGTTCTCTAGGGTTCTTATGGAATTAAACAGTGAATGCATCAGGACCTGGACTTTTCTTTGTTGGTTTTAAAATTACTTCTTCAATTTCATTAACTGATATTAGGTTATTTAGAACTTTTTTATCTTCTTGATTCAGTTTTGGAAATTCATATGAATCTAGGAATCTTTCCATTTCTTCTGAATTTTCCATCTTGTTAGAGCACAAGTTCTCAAAGTAGATATTGATGATCTTCTGGATTTCTGCAGGATCTGTTGTGATTTCACGCTTTTCATTCCTAACTGCATGGATTTGAGTCTTTCCATTTTTTTTTCATAAGATTGGCTGAGGGTTTGTCAATTTTATTTAATCTTTCAAAGAACCAACTCTTTGATTCTTTGATACTTTGTATCATTTTGTTAGCCTCAATTGCATTAATTTGTGCTCTGATATTTATAATTTTCTCCCTCCTACATGCTTTGGGCTCAACTTGCTCTTCTTTTTCTAAAAGCTTTAATTCAACATTATGTTGTTTATTTGAGCTCAGTCTGTTTTTCTGATGTAGAAATTCACCATTATAAATTTTCCTTGTAGGATTGCTTCCATTGCATCCCATAAGTTCCAGTGTGTTGTATTGGAATTATAATTTAATTGTAGAACTATCTAATTTCTTCTTTAATTTCATCTCTGACCCATTGGTTGCTCAGGAGAATGTTATTTAATTTCCATGTGTTTCTGTAATTTTTGTGGGGTTTTTTGCCATTGATTTCTAATTTCATTGCAGTGTGATCTGATAATATGTATGGGATAATTTCAGTTTCTTTGTATTTATTTAAACATGTTCTATGACCTACTATGTGATGTATTTTG
Source organism: Erethizon dorsatum (assembly GCA_028451465.1). NCBI lineage: Eukaryota > Metazoa > Chordata > Mammalia > Rodentia > Erethizontidae > Erethizon > Erethizon dorsatum. Next base: position 102,699,009 of record CM051833.1, read on the forward strand.
GAAAAAATCCTGTGCCCCGCTAAGAATGTGTATTCTGTTGTTGGGTAGAACACTCTGTAGATATCTACTATGTCTATGTGTTCAAAGGTTTGGTTCTGCTCTAATATTTCTTTTTTGATTTTTTTGTCTAGTTGATCTATCTGTAAGAGTGGGGTATTGAAATCCTACATTATAATCATGTTGATGTTCATGTGATTTTTTTATGTCAGTAGTGTTTGTTTTATGAAATTGGGTGTGCCATTGTTCACACATATATATTTATAATTTTTATCTCTCCCAGTTGTATTATTTCATCTATCAACATATAGTGACCTTCTGTTATAGTTTATATCCAGATGTCCCTCCAAAACCTCATGCACTCATAGATGGGTCTTTTGGGAGGTGATTGGATCATGGAGGTGTGGTATTCATCAGTGGGTTTTCCACTGATGAGTTTATACTAAATGTAATGATACATAAAGCCTGGTTGGAGTTGGTAAGCCACTGGGGGTGTGGCCTGGAAGGGTGTAGGTACTTGCCTCCTCTTTGATCTCTCTTTGCATCCTGTCCTCCCTGCTATGAGCAATTCTTTTCTGCCATTCTCATTTGCTATGTCATCCTGCCTTGAAGCCATTTGACATTGGACTAAAATCTGTATAAACTAGAGCCAAAATAAGTCTCCTTTAATTTGCAAGTACTGGATATTGAGTTTCAGTGGTGAGAAAGTAACTAAAACATATTTTGGTACCAGAGATGGTGTCATTGCTCTGTCTGCCTAATCATGTGAATGAGAATACTTTGGAACAGTTTAACCAAAGGAGTTTGGAAAGGTTTGAAGACGCCAGCTGGAGAAGCAGCTCTCAAATTCTCTAAGCTGAAGCTGATGGGAGATTCTGGTCAGGGCCCAGGAGACTAGAATACTTACTTAAAAAAAAAAAAAAAAAACAGATGGCAGAGACAAGGCTCAGAAGATTTGAGTAAGGAACATGGACTCAATTGGCAGTTGGACTCCAAGCCATGTGTGTTGTGCTCTGGTAGAAAATTTGTCTGTATTTTGCTACTGTCCTGAAACATTGAGGGAGACTCAGATTAAGAAGTGTGGAGTCCAACTGCCAACAGAATTAATTAATCTGATGGAGGAAATTTAAATGCTATCGAATGTTGAGGCTGTAGCATGCATACTGTTGGGGGCTTTTAGTTGGCTCTACTTTGAGAATCAAGAACAAAATGCATAGATGAATAGTTTAGTTCAAAGGAGTAGTTGCTAATAAATTAGCATTAAAAAAAAAAAGCCAAGAACTTTACTACAAGATAATAGGGAAAATTGCTTAAGGACATGTGAGGAACCAGCAGGACCCCACCCTTCCCAGGATCAAAATTACAAAAATGAAAGACTTTGCCTTCAAAAGAGAGCCACAGGGCACCATGTTGGAGAAGGGTTGCCTAGAGAATTTGTTCCCCAGGATTCAGCTCACTGTCCTTAGCTATCCAGGTACGTGGAGGCCTCTATAACCATTAGCAAGATGTAAAAGGGCACCCAACTACTGTCCCAGCTGGTGGCAGACCTTGGTGTCATTCTTGTGGCGCAGTATTTATAGGTATGCAGAATAAAAGAGTTGTGGGTTCATGGAGGCTTCCTTTTAGATTTCAGAAGAAGGTCTTGGAAACCAGGCAGTTTGCCCCTGTGAGGGCAATGTATGAAGCTATGAGAGTTATGCCAAAAGAGAAATGGAGACTCACCAAATTTGTAAATGCTGGGAATGTGGATTGTCTGAGGAAAGTGGCAAGGAGTGAGCAAAGTTGGCCCAAGACAAAAGCCACAAGAGCTGCAGACATGAGCAATGCTGTAGGGGCAGGGCTGCCCAACTAGTTTGGAATTCACATCTTGCCGCAGATTGCCCCAGGTGCTGGACATGAAACTACGGGATTTAATGTTTGCCCTGCTAGCTTTCACTCTTAGTTTGGTTTCATTCCTTTCTAACCCTCTTCTTAACTCAAACTTTCTTTTAGAGTGGAAATGCTTACTCTGTACTATGGTATGTTGGCAGTGTTTAACTTTTATCTCTATGGGATCTCACAGCTAAGAGTTTGCCTTAAAACTCAGAGGAGACTTTGGACTTGGACTTTTCAGCAATACTGAAACTGTTAGGATTTTGGCAACTCTTAGAGATGGACTAAATGCATTTTGCATAAAGGGATGCACACGAGTCTTCTGGGGCCAGGGCAGGAGTGTTATAGTCTATATCTAGATGTCCAACCAATACCTCATGTACTCATAGGTGGGAATTTGGGGAGGTGACTAAATCATGGGAGAATGATACTCAGCAGTGAATTAGTCCACTGATGAGTTTATAACTAACTGTAATGTTGAGAGGTGAATCCTGATTGGAGGAGGTGGGTCACTAGGGCATGTCCTAGAAGGGTGTATCTCCTATGTCCTCCTTGATTCTGCATGCTGTCCACCATGCTTTGAGCAACTCTTCTCTGCCATTCCTCTTTGTCTTGGAGCCAGCTGGTGATGAGCTGAAACATCTATGGTGAGTCAAAATAAATCTGTCCTCTTTTTAAATCGTGGCTGTCAGGTATTGTGTCTTAGTGATGAGAAAGTAACTAAGACACCTTTTTTGCATCTTCTGATCAGTTTGGCTTGAAGTCCACTTAGTCTGAAAATATGATAGACACTCCTGTTTATTTTCAGGCCCCTGTTGCATGGAATATTGTCTTCTATCCTCTGATTTTTAGTCTATGGATTTCTTATGTGTTTCTTATGTACAGCATACCAGTAGGTTTTTTTTTTTTTTTTTTTTGTGGGTACCAGGGGTCAACCTCAGGACCTCGCACGCCAGCAGGCGCCCGTGCCGCTGAGCGATATCACCGGCCCCTTTTTCGTATGTGGGTTCCGGGAGTCGAACTCAGGCCCTCATGCTTGCCGGGCAGGCGCTTAAGCCGCTGAGCCATCTCACCGGCCCAGGATTTGGTTTTTTTGATCCAATCTGCCAACCTATTTCTTTTGATTAGGGAGTTGAGTCCACTCACAATGAGAGTTATTACTGAAAAGTATTGACATTCCTGTCATTGCGTTATTTTCTGTTGCTGATTTTTTTTTTTTCTTTCCTTCTCACTCTACCTTTTGTATTCATTTCATTAGACTTTTGGCATCATTGGATTTACTGTCTTCTTTTAGAATATACTTAAGAATTTTTTGAAGTTCTATTTTAGTGGGCATGAATTTCTTAATGTGTTCTTTGTCATGGAAAGACCATTTTTTCCCATTGATTTTGGAAGTTCTGCATGATATATCAATCTAGGCTGGAATTTTTTCTTTTTCTTTTACAGCTTGATACACTTCTCTCCAAGCTCTCCTGGCATTTAAAGTTTGTTTTGAGACATCTGCTGTAGTTCCAATGTGTTTACTTTTAAGGAATTGTTGCTTTTTTCTAACAGATTTTAAGATTCTTTCCCCATGTGCTTTTTTTCTTTTTGTACTGGTCCCATGTGCTAACTTTTAATTAGTATCTTCTGTAAGGTCACTGTTCATTTCGTTTTTTAAATCCATTATCTGTTTAGTTATAACATTTTTGAGCTCACTGACCACCTTTTTAATCTTTTTTTTTTTTTTTTTTTTGCAGGGGGGTGTGTCTTTTCTTTTCTCATTTTGTAAAATTCAGCTGTTTGGCTTTTAATTTCCTCCCCATTGTTGCCCCACAGATAAGCTTTGGGGAGTTGGGGGTTTTGGAGGCATTTTTTTCTATGTTCTATGTCTGTGTTTGTGTGTGTTTGTCTGTGCTGAGGGTCGTGGGTCAATTATACTAGAAAGACTTCGTTACCAGTATGAAGATCCTTTAGATAGTGTCTGCTTTCTAGTCATGTGCTCTAGGTGTTGCTAGCTATAAGCTTTTACCTCTCTCCCAACATCTGACCACCTCCATCAATTTGGGAAGGCGAGGATACAGTATAATTGGCTTGGCACCCAGTTCTCTGGAAATGAAGCACAGTATTGTGGATAGCACAAAGACAAAGCAGGTATTGGCATACAGTTAAAACCAATTAATAGCAACAACTATGCCACACTAGTAATAGCAGTGAAATCAGCAATAACAATAGAGTCAAAGACAAACTGGATATTGATACAGCATAAGAACCAATAAAAGCTACAACTCTACTAGCCTTGACAATAGAAAAGAGATCTATAATTATAACATAGACACAAAGACAAACCAAATATTGACATTCAGTCAGTATGCACTGAGTGCACCGATTATCTCACCATTAACAATAAAAAGAATTTAACAGCGGAATGTAGTGGCTCATGCCTGTAATCCCAGCACTCCAGAGCTGAGGCAGGAGGATCGCTGTGAGTTTGAGGCCAGCCTGGCCTGCAAAGTTTGTTCAAGGCCAGCCTGCACTGCATAGTGAAATCCTGTCTCAAAAAGACAAAAAAATAAAAAAATAAAGAATATAACGATAGTAGCATAGATTCAACTAAAGACAGATTAATAAAGCTTAATACTAGTAAAGAAGAGGATGGGGAAGGGGAAATGAAAGAAATAAAATTTGAAATGTAAAGAGAAGTAAGATAAGGAGAAGAGAAAAGTGAGATAAGGGGTCCTCTTAAGGATTAAAAGGAAAATTAATAGAATTAAATAAAAGTAACAGAATAGAACAAGAAAAACAAAAAAACAAGCTGGGTGTGGCAGCACATACCTGTAATTCCAGCACCGGAGAGGCTGAGGCAGGAGGATCATTGTGAATTTGAGGCCAGCCTGAACTACATAATGAGTTCAAGGCCAGCCTGAATTACACAGTGAGACCCTATTTTAAAAAAATGAGAGAGAGAGCAAAGGAAAGAAAAACAGAAAAAAAGAAGAAATGCCTCAATACTCCCGAGAACCAATGAAGAAAAAGAGAAATGAATTAAAAAAAAAAATTCTGTGTTTTTGAATGAGTGGTTTCTTTCAAGGTTCTACAGTATTGGAATCCACCAAATAGGGGAGAGGGATAATGAGTCACCACTAAGACCTGTGTTGTTTCCACATTCATGTTTTTCTGTGTGAAGGCTGGACCCTGAATCCAACTTTCCTGCGAGGCAGGGTTTGCCAATAGTCTCCCTGAGGCCATACACTCCAGTCACTCCCAACTTCCATGTCTTTCTGTGTGTCCCAGCGCATGGCCTATAGGTCTGTGAGGCGCCCCCACTCCAGAGGGCCACCTGTCTGTACACCCCTGGCTCTGTCAGTCGTGCAACATGAGGGATATCTCGGCTCATGTTGGAAGATGGGGAAAGCAAACAGAATGCTGAATTCTGTGCTGGGTGTAGGATGTTCAAACAGTCTGTTGAACTTTATGCCAGCGCTTTCAGATCCAGCCCCCTCTGCAAACCACAGAAGACAGGCCTGGCTTCTTATCATGGAGGGCAGGGCCCACATGTCCTTTCTGCCCTGAGGGGTCTATGTCTAGCCTGCTCCTTCTCTGTGACTCTCTAATGGCCATCTCCCTCTCAGTCAATGTAGTATAGTGACTCCAGAAACCCTGAAGTGTAGTTGTTCTTAAACGACTCTTAAACAATTAACCCCTTCTCTAAATGGCTCCTGATTAAACCCTCAAATATGGTGGGCACTGCACCAGAGTTCTCTAGCTATAGTCTGACAGGTGGAAGGAGTCACTTTCAGAATAAAACCCCACACTGGTTTTGCAGTTTACAATAACCATGGGCTTTTTTGGGGGCGAACACAGCTAGCATGTTCTGTTCTTTCTTTCTTGAGCTGCCAAACCTCTCTAGATTTATCTTCTGTCAGGTTTATCTTCTCCCAGGAGCTGGGGTGAGCTTTCCAGATTGTTTCTTTCTTTTCTACATTGTGCTCCATTTCTCAAGTTTCTCTGCAGTTTCTAGTTTTCCTTTCAGCTTCTTCTTGATTCTTGGAGATCTACTTATTTTCTTTACCAAGTTGTTTTTCAGGTGTTTTGATTCCAAATCCTGGAGAGGCTATATTTTGCTGCCAGTCATTACTCCACCATTTTAAATCCTTTCATTATTTTCATTTTTATATTTCTTGAAGGGCAGGTAGTTTTCTTCTTTCAACGCTTTAAGTATTTCCCTTCACAGTTTTGCTTATTTGGTTTCTGATGAGAAGTAGACTATAATTCTTTTTTTTTTTTTTTTTTTTTTTTGTGGGTACCGGGGGTCGACCTCAGGACCTCGCGCGCCAGCAGGCGCCCGTGCCGCTGAGCGATATCACCGGCCCTTTTTTCGTATGTGGGTTCCGGGAGTCGAACTCGGGCCTTTGCGCTTGCCAGGCAGGCGCTTACACCGCTGAGCCATCTCACTGGCCCTAGACTATAATTGTTAATGTTATTCTTCCAAAGGTAAATCTTCCCCTCCCCTCCATCTTTAATATATTTATCTTTGGTTTTTTGCAGTTTAAATATGATATGTGTAGATGTATTTTTAATTTATTTCTGTTACACTTTTTGTTTTCTAGCACTTACATTGGGTTATTTTCTAGAATTTTCATCTCTTCTGCATTGCACATGTCTACTTTTTCCATGTGAGCCCTTGACTACTAATGTTAGCTATTTTGTATTCTATCTGATAAATCTAACACACCATGTCGAAGTCTGATTCTTATGTTTGCTTGATCTCTTCTGGCTGTGCTTATCTCTCACCTTTCAGTGTGCCTCATAGGTTCTATTGAAAGCTGGACATATTGTATCGGGCAGTAGGAACTGAGGGCAGTAGGTAGGCATCCTGTGTAAACTTTAATGTTGATCTGGCCAGCAGTTGGACTTTGTGGAATGTGTGTTGTAGCCAGTGCCCAAGGCTTCAGGTTTCTCCAGAATCACAGCTTTTGTTTCCTTTCTTGCCTTTGGGCTCCCAAGGTATTCCTCCTCAGACAGAGCCCTCTTGCATTTCCCAGCCCTTTAGCAACTGCCCACTGTGACTTTGGTGGTGGTGTGCTGAGGCCTGGAGAGGACAGTGTTCTCAATGTTTTAAATTTTTTTTATTAATAGATACATTCAATACATAATTAATACATTCAATGTGGGGAGTTGGTACATATATGTATTACATCTTGGACCTTTTTATTTCCCCTTTCCATCCCCTCCCTCCCTAGAAGCCATTTCCATCTGCAAAATGTCTATCTTTCTGTTTCTTATCATATATCTTTTATTTTGCTCTTTAAGTTATTTCTACTTTGAGTTTCTTATATGAAAGAAACTATATGATATTTAAGCTTGTATGTCTAATCTATTTCACTTAGCATATGGTCTGAAGGTGCATACATTTTCTTACAAATGACTCAAATTTATCTTTTATGGCTGCGTAGTACTCCATTGTGTATACATATGACATTTTCTTTCAATTTTATTATTAAATCTTTCACCTTTCAGTGAGCCTGAGTCTCTCTGGTCTGTGTCCTTCCTATATGTTTCTTGGAAAACTTTCCTGTCCCCCTTGGTGACACAGGAAGAGGAGAAGAGACTGGAGTGAATGTCTTTCTTCCTTGGGTTTGGGACTGCCTAAAGCCCCGCCAATTCTCCCTGGGAAGTAAGCCTTTGTTATGGAGAAAGCTCTGGGCAGATTTCACAAGGATTACTCTTCCCCACCCCTATGCCAGAGTCTTTTTTTTTTTTTTTTTTTTTATTTTAAAGAGAAGAAAAAACAAAACAAATCAAAAGAATAACAAATTTTCAAAACAACATAATAGGAGGGTAACAATGGTTAATACATTGCGTATTACTATCTTTAAGTTAGTTATTCAGGACACCAGACATTAGCATTTAATTATCCAAACATTATTGGCACAAACCTTACTCTTCAATGAACTAAGTAAAAATCGTAGTGTATCTATCTTAACCATCTTATATATATATATACAATTTTTTTTCCCTTTCCCTTCTTTCTTTTCCCTATTCCAGTCTCTCTTTCCTTTTGACCAGTTTCTTTTTGATTCACCATGTCTATTGTACCTTTTGGATCTTATTTACTCTTTCAGTTTCTCATACTAGAGAGACAATACGATGCTTACACATGTGCTTCTGGTTTATTTCACTTATGAGTATTTTCTCAAGTTGCATCCATTTACCTATAAAAGTCTCCAGTTTATCCTTCTTAATGGCTGAATAGTACTCCATTGTATAAAAATACCACATCTTTCTTATCCATTCCTCAGTTGATGGGCATTTGGGTTGTTTCCAAGATCTGTATGCCAGAGTCTTGAAGGGATCTTTCTCTCATCTTCACCATCAGAAACTGTTGGGGTTCCTGGAGGGAAGAAAACAAAAGGAAGGGGCCTACCCTAAGACTGGTCCTCAGAAGTGACCTACTAGACTAAGTAAGCTGATCTCCTTGTAAACCGATCATGGCTGTGACTCTAGATTTGCTTCTCTCTCTACATTTCAGGTAGACAGTATACCTTGGAAACTCAGTTCTCTGATAAGACCAAGAAAAGTTACTGTTTTTCAGTTTGTTCAACTTTTTCTGGTAAGGATGAGAGTGACAAGTTCCAAGTCTATCTTGGAGCTAAAAACAAGAAGTCCAGTGTCTATGTCCTTCTGTTATATAAATAACCTAACATGAGTATTAGTAAAGGAAAATTCCTCAAAATTATCTCTTGTCAAAGTATTTAGAAATAGCAATTTAAAAACATAAGGAAGATATTTTTATATATGGTCAAGCTTCTTAATGTATTTTTTTCTCATTACAAAAGAATACATGCCTAAGGTAAACAGTTGAAAATACAGTAAGCTATGTAGAAGGAAATATAAACTGCCTACATCTTAGTAGTCAAAGATAACCAGTTAACATTTTGCTGTATTTTATTTTTCTTCATTGTATACAGGTAGAAACGTGCCACTAAAATTGGTATAACACTAGGCCAGGTGTGGTGGCAAACACGTGTAATCTCAGCTGTGCAGGAGACTAAGACAGGAGGATTGCAAGTTTGAGTCAAAGCAAGATTGTCTCAAAATTGGGATCACACACTGTCCTTTTATTCACATAATGTTACATTTAAACATTTCCTATGTCATTTAAATATTATTTTAAAATATGAATTTAGTATTGGCATAAAATTTATTATAAGGATGTGTCATAATTCAACTATTATCTGTTTGAACGTATTACTGTGATGAACATCCTTGTGCATAAATTCTTGTGTACATCTCTTAAAGTGTCTTTAAATTTACTAAAAACAGGATTGTTAGGCAAAAATTATCAATATTAATTTATTATTATTATTATTATTATTATTTTGCATTATTGGGGATTGAACCCAGGGAGTGCTTTTATTTTTTAATTTATTTATTTTTTTTGGTGGGTACCAGGGGTCAACCTCAGGACCTCGCGCGCCAGCAGGCGCCCATGCTGCTGAGCGCTATCACCGGCCCTTTTTTTGTATGTGGGTTCTGGGAGTCGAACTCAGGACCTCGCACTTGCCAGGCAGGCGCTTACGCCACTGAGCCATCTCACCGGCCTGATTTTTTAATTTTGAGACAGCGTCTGACTAAGTTGCTAAGTGGCCCAGACTGGGCTTGAACTTGCAATCCTCCTGCCTCAGCCTCCTGAATAGCTAGGATTAAAGGCTTGTGCCATCATACTTGGCAAGAGTTAATTAATGTTCTTATGCTTTTAATGCCAGCCAGCACCTTTTGGGGTAGTAAAGACTTCTTGAAAGAGGTGCTCTACATATTGTGTTGAGAGCCAGGTATCCCATAGACATTATCTTCCTCTCATTTGGGTTAAGCACTGGGGGGTCCCCCTGCCCTTGCCTTTTGTTTGACACAGAATATTTTGTGATATTTGAATATTTGTGTGGAAATTTTCATCCCAAAGGAGATGATATTAGACGTTGGGCCTTTGGGAGGTGGTTAAGGTTATAGGGTTGTAGCTGTCATAAATGGGGCGAGTGCCCCTGAGAGCTATGTTGTCCCAAACACTGTGTGAGGACACAGCAAGAAGGTCCCATCTATAAGGAAGAGGGTCTGCACCAGGCACTGAATCTGATATTGCCTTACTGTTGAACTTGTCAGCCTCCAGAACTGTGAGGGATAAATTTCTGTTGCTCACAAACCACCAAGTTTATGGCATTTTATAATAGTTGCCTGAAAGGACAAAATAGTGATTGAGTCTGATTATCTACAACTTCATTTAACTTCCCTGAGTTGCTTCAATTTTCTCATTGGTAAAACAGAAAGATGATACCTTCCTTTCCAGTTGGTTGTGAAAATTAAAAGTTATTTTTTCAACTTTTATTGACCCAATGTTATTTAGTGTCTATGTAAGAGAGGCCCTAGGCTGGATGCTAGAATACAGTGATAAACAAAAATTAACAAGAGCATTTTACCTTAAGATTTCTGTGTACTGGGAAAGATGCCATCAAATCAGTCAGTAAACAAATGTAAAATTGGAATAATGACCTGGAGCTCTGAGAGTAGCTGCTGGGTAGATCTGACCTCTGGGAGGAAGAGACAGATGGGCTATTCTGTGGAGATGGTAGTGCAGGGAAGAAGTGAAGGATGAGGAGGTAGTGACATAGATTAGGCCATGGGAAAGCTGGCTGGGGAAGTAGGAGTGACCTGCTAATTACAAGATCCCAGACACATGCACGGAACAGTTCCCAAAGCCCTGCATGTGGACTTCTTGTGAGAACTCAGTGGGTTTGCAGTAGGATGGCCTACACCTAATGTCAGGCTGAGGCATAGGACCCCAGCACCATCTCCCAGGGCCCGTATGTACAAGTTCTCAGTTTTCCTTGAGATTTGGACAACATATAAGGATACAAACCCTAAGAAGAGTTTGCAATTGTTGCTTTCCTCACAGTAGCCCACTCTGCTCTCCCCAGGGTCTACTTTTATCTTGCTTTTTCCTCTTTTACTGAGGCCAAGCCTGTTCTGCAGAGCCAGTTTCTTTTTCATTCTTCACTTTTACCTTTCAAATAAACTTTGACACTGCTTTTTGCTCATTTCATTCAATTCTTTGTTTGAGATGAGAAGAACTGAGAATCTAACTCCACCAGAACAGATGAGTAACCCAAAATCCAGTAACATTTAATTGGTGAGCCACTTCTAGAAGGAGCTACTCAATAACATGTTGGCAAGACTGGAGATTCTGATAACAGTAACATGGGGTGAGACACTGTGGGGCTAGCTAGAGGGAAACATGCATAGAGTTTCCACAGCAGGACAAAGGAGGGAGCATGTAAGGGACTTAGAGTATCACCAGAGAGGGTTCCACAAAGTTCATAAATGGGTGATGAGGGGCTTAAACCTGCCCTACACATAGAATGCAGGCTCGCTGATTCCTGTCATGGCAAAAGAATTTTCAGGATGCATCAATAAGAGACCAAAGGAATACATCAGGCAGAAATTTTAAAAAATACCCAGATAAATAGAGTGCAGGAGAGAGAGGGGTGTAGGAGGAGACGCAGAGAGGGAGAAAGACATTTATGTTTCTCTTGAGAGGGTGGAAACTATAGGAATTTCTATCTTGGGTCTTGGTTTATGGGAAAAGGATGGCCCATCCACAGAAAGAAAATTGCCTGTTCATAGGTAAAAGCCCACTTTAAAGGTGAAAAATGTTCAATTTGCAGATGAAAGAAAGAAAAGAAATTTAAACTTGGCTTTTGTCCAAAATCTGCAGTTTTTATTTTTAAAGTTATAATTTTCCTTTACTCCATTCTGCCTATCTTTATTTCTTCCATCCTTCCTTAAGCAAGTCCATGTGGGGGACTTCTGGGAAGATGGTGGAGTGGTGAGCAGCAGAGAAATCCTGAGATTTGGTGTCCAGACAGTGGAATATAGCAATGCAAGGAAGAGAAGGAGGGAAGTGGGTCTCCCGAACCCAGGAAGGATCTGAAGTGAAAATTGAAGCCAATGGAGAAAGCAAAGAGAGAGACTTCAATGAAGAAGAAGGACGTGGCATGTGGTGCTTTCTCCCTGAGCCTGGATTCACTGTGTGGGAGGGGTGGCTCAAACCTGCAGATGCATAATGACTACTGGTGACCTCAGAGGCCTCTACAGAGAAATGCAGTAGTGAAATGGAGCAGGTTATTCAGGTTATTCAGGTTATTCAGATTAGACATCCCCCAGAGGAGGGTGATTGGCTGGGAGCCATTTTGGAGAAGGGCAAACTGAGCTTAGAACTCAGAACAGTTGCAGGCCAGCATCATCTAGCAGCTGCCAGTGTCAGGGTGAGGCCACTGAGTTCAAGTCAGCAGGAAGTGCAAGGAGTGTTACAGGCTGAACAAATCAGGTTCCAGCCTCACAGCCAGAAGCCAGCCTGAACCACAGTGGAACCAAAGGTGCAAGGCTTGCTGGGATTATTCACTACCCAGTGTAAAGCTACTGTTGGCCTGCTGGGATTAATTAACTTGGATCCGGACTTTGCTCACATTGTCTACCAGTGAAAATGGAGACACACCTTTTTAAACTTATTTTGTTCTTTTTTCCCCTTATTTCTTTTTGTCTTGTTTTGTTGTTTTATTATTGATTGTTCTTGTTTTTATATGAGTGTGAACATGTTTTCTAGTTTTCTTGTTATTGTTCTGTTTTGCTCTTGTTTTTATTTCTTCCTTTTCTTTCCCTCCTGTCTTCTTCACCAGTTTCCCAAAGTTTGCATAATCTTCCTTTGTCCTCCAGCCTTGCTTTTAATCTCTTCCTCTTTTTCTATTTCTCTATTTTTCCTTTCTAACCCCTTTTAAATCTTGTCCCCTGAGGGTAAAATCACCATATTGAGGGCTATTTACTGTATATATTTTTCTGGTTCATTTTAAAATTTTGTTATATAACCACACATCTAGTTCATATGGTTAAAGGTGGCAAATTAATAGTTACCACAGGTTGTCACTTTCTAGGCTGTGTTTGATGCTGTTGTTATTGCTGATTGTACTGCTTTACCCAAGGTGACATAATTGTTCTAATCAGTTTTGCTTCCTGGTGTACCAAGACAGAGATTGGCTAAGGTTCATAAACAATACTGTAGGTCAGTGCTAAAGAACCAGGGACTGAGCCAAATAGGCAGCAACTTTTCATCCCCGATAAATAGAAGAGATAAGATCTTGCAACAGACTCAAAACCCAAAAGCCAGCTACACGTAGAAGACAGCTCTGAGAGGCAGTCATTTTCTAAGAGTTCTAAATACTAACAATAAAGCTATTCACACTAAGCATTTTACAAACATCACCTAGAAATTGAACAAAAAAGAAAAACAGGAAATGAGAAGACACTTAAGATTCAACCTGAGACTTTCAGCTCACCAAAGGCAAACCAAGGGGGCAATGAGGTGGAACAATCTGAAAGCCACCTACCTGGGACTCTCTGAAGTGGCATGAGTGGTAAGTGGTAAAAGCACATGAGAGAGGCTCCAGAAAAAATCAAATCAGAAATGATTTCTCAGATAACTACAGAGATGGTGACCACAATTGAAAACATGCTTACTTACTCTAGAGCAGATACAGATGAAAAATAGAGGAGCTTAGGAAAATGATGGAAATCATGAATACCCAACATAGAAAAGAAATGGAATCCAAGAAACAGATTCAAACAGATATCCAGGAGATTAAAATTTTCATTGAAAGTATATGCAGCAGAATGAGACAATGTGAAGACAGAATATCAGATATAGAAAACAGGATTGTGTTTAGCAATAATGGAAAAAAAAGATTTCTTAAAAATAGCAAGGAAGTATGAGAAATCAATCCAGCAGCTGCTAGATGATACAAAGAAGAATAACGTAAGATTGATCAGAGTCAATTAAAAAGCAGGAGATAGTGCAAGTGATATAAAAAACCCATTCATAGAAGTCATGGTAGAAAACTTCCCTGGCAAGGAAAAAGAATTTGACATATAGATAAGTGAGGTATACAGAACTCCAATTAGCCATGATCCAAAAAAAAAAAAAAAAAAAAATCAAGGCATATAATAGCCAAGATTCCAGAAATTCAGCACAAGAACAGAATATTAAAAGCTGTTAGAGAGAAGAAACAAATCACCTATAAAGGAAAGCCCATCAGAATCACAGTGGACTTCTCAATACAAACCCTCAAGGGAAGGAGAGCTTGGAGTGAAATGTTTCAATTCCTAAAAGAAAACAACCTCCAGATTGATGTAACCTGTAAAACTATCTTTCAAAATTGATGGAAGAATAAGATACATCCATGACAAAAAACACTTGAAGAAATTCATGAACACCAAACCAGCACTTGAAAATGTTCTGAAGGGCATTCTAGAAAGAGATAACAAGGACTACAACTCCATGAACTCCAACAGAATGAATCCACCAGGCAAGATAAACAATTAAACAGAGGGGGAAAAAGGGAGCCAGCAACAGAAAAATAGCGTGACAAGGACAAATCAATACATATCAGTTATAACCATCAATGTTAATGGTCTTGATTCACCAATCAAAAGAAACAGACTGGCAGAATGGATCAAGAAGCAAGATTTAATGATATGCTGCATACAAGAAACACATTTACTTAAAAAAAAATTCATAGAATGAAAGTCAAAGGATGGAAAACAATACTCCATGCAACAGAAACCTGGGAAATAGCTATTCTATCTGCAGACAAAGTGTATTTCAAGCCAAGACTGATGAAGAGAGACAAAGAAGGTCACAACAGCCTTGTAGAGGGAAGCATCCAAAAGGAAGAGATAACAATCATAAATATATATGTGCCAAATACCAATGCACCCAATATATAAAACAAATATTAAAGGACATAAAAAATAAAATAAGCCAGGGATATAGCTCAGTGGCACAGCACCTGCCTTGTAAGCTTAAGGTTCTGAGTTCAATTCCCGGTACCAAAAAATAAATAAAAATAAAATAAACTCTAATACATTTGTAATGGGGACCTTAATACCCTACTGTCACAAATAGACAGATCAACTTGACAAAAAATCAACAATGAAATATTAGAACTGAACCAAATTTTGAATAAATGGACTTGGTAGATATCTACAGAGTGTTCCACCCCACAACATCAGAATACATATTCTTCTCAGCTGCACACAGGATGTTCTCCACAATAGACCACATACCAGCTCATAGAACATGGTTAAGTAAATGCAAAGGAATTGAAATTATCTCATGCATATTATCAGACCATAGAGCAATGAAATTGGAAATCAATGGCAAAAGGAACCACAAAAAATTCATAAACACATGGAAATTAAAGAACACCCTTCCAAGCAATCAATGGGTCACAGCTGAAATTAAAGAAGAAATTAGACAGTTTCTACAATTAAATGGTAATGCCAGTACTACATACTGGAACTTATGGGACACAATGCAAGCGGTCCTATGGGGGAATTTTATGGCAGCGAGTATCTATATCAGGAAAACAGAGTGAGGTCAAATAAACAACTTAATGTTGAACCTCAGACTTCTAGAAAAAGAAGAGCATGTCAAGCCCAAAGCTCATAAGAGGGATGAAATTATTAAGATCAGAGCAGAAATCACTGCAATGGAGACTAAGAAAACAATACAAAGAATCAATGAATCCAAGAGTTGGTTCTTTGAACGATTAAATAAAATTGACGGACTCTTAGCCAACCTTATCACAAAGGAAAGAAAAGTCTCAAATCCATACATTTAGGGATGAAAAAGTGAAATCACAACAGATCCTACAGAAATCCAGAAGATCATCAATATCTACTTGGAGAACTTGTACTCTAACAAGATGGAAACCTCAGAAGAAATGGAAAGATTCCTAGATTCATATGAATTTCCAAAACTGAGTCAAGAAGATAAAAATTCTAAATAACCTAATAACAGTTAATGAAATTGAAGAAGTAATTTTAAAACTACCAACAAAGAAAAGCCTAGGTCCTGATGCATTTGCTGCTGAATTCGATAAGAACCTTTGAGAACATGTAATGCCACTACTCCTCAAGCTCTTTAATAAAGTTGAAAGGGAAGCAATACTCCCAAATTCATTCCTGGAAGCAAGCATTACCCTGATACCAAAACCAGAGAAGGATCCAAAAAAAAAAAAAAAAAAAGAGAACTACAGGACAATCTCCCTAATGAATAGAAATGCAAAAATCCTGTAAGATACTGGCAAACAGAAAGCAGCAAATCATCAACATGATTATACACCATGGCCAAGTATGAGTCATCAGAGATGCAGGGATGGTTCAACATACACAAAGCAATAAATATAATACACCATATCAACAGAACCAAAGACAAAAATCAACATGATCATCTCGATAGACACAGAAAATGTGTTTGACGAAGTCCAACACACATTCATGAGAAAAACCCTATAGAAAGTTGGAATAGAAGGTCTTTATCTAAATCTGATAAATTCCATCTATGACAAACCAACAACCAACATCTTGCTAAATGGACAAAAACTGAAAGCTTTCACTCTAAAATCAAGAGCAAGGTAAGGATGCCCAGTATCATCACTCTTGTTCAATATAGTTCTGGAAACATTGGCCAGAGCAATTAGCCAAGAGAAAGAAATAAAAGGAATAAAGATAGGAAAGGAAGAAGTTAAATTATCACTATTTGTGGATGACATGATACTCTACATAGAAGACCCCAAAAATCCCACCAAAAGACTTCTAGATTTAATAACCAAATTCAACGGTATAGCTGGATACAAAGTCAACACTCAAAAATCAATAGCCTTTCTGTACATGAATGACAAACTCACCGAGAGAAATTAGAGAAATACCGCCTTTCACAATAGCATCCCAAAAAATGAAATACCTAGGGATCAAAGGAAGTAAAAGACCTCTACACTGAAAATTTTAGTACTCTGAAAAGGGAGATTGAAGATGGAAAGATATCCCTTGCTCTTGAGTAGGAAGAACCAGTATAGTGAAAATGGCCATACTTCCAAAATTGTTATACAGATTTAATGCAAAATTCCAACAGCGTGTCTCACAGAACTACAGAAAATAATCCTAAAATTCATTTGGAACCAAAAGAGACCTAGAGTAGCAAAGGTAATTCTGGATAACAAAGGCAAGGCAGGGAGCATCACAAGCACTGACTTGAAACTACAAAGCTACTGTGATTAAAAACAGCATGGTACTGGCAAAAGAACAGACCCAAAGATCAATGGAACAGATTAGAAGATGCAGAAATAACTCCAGACATACTCAGCCACCTTAGCTTTGACAAAGGTGCCAAACACCTTTACCAGAAGAAAGATAGCCTCTTTGATAAATGGTGCTGGAAAAACTGGCTTTCCACATGCTGAGGATTAAAACTAGACCCATATCTTTTATCATGCAGTAAACTCAATCAAAATGGATCAAAGATCTAAATATTAAAACAGACAAACTAAATCTGCTGGAAGATAGAATAGGTAGAACTCTTGAAGACATTGGTGTAGGCAAAGACTTTATGAACAAAACCTCAATTGCACAGGAACTATCACAAAGAATCAACAACTGGGATCTCATCTTATTAAAAAGATGTTCTTTTTGCACAGCAAGAGAAACCACCAACAGAGTGAAGAGACAATCCAGTGTGGGAAAAAATTTTTTGCCAGCTGTTCCTCAGACAAAGGACTAATATCAAGAATATAAAAAGAACTCAAAAACTCAGACCTTGGGGCCGGTGAGATGGCTCAGCGGCGTAAGCGCCTGCCTTGCAAGCGCGAGGGCCCGAGTTCGACTCCCGGAACCCACATACGAAAAAGGGGCCGGTGATATCGCTCAGAGGCACGGGTGCCTGTTGGCACGCGAGGTCCTGAGGTCGACCCCTCGGTACCCACAAAAAAAAAAAAAAAAAAACTCAGACCTCTCAAATTTAAAGACAGTCCAATAATGGGAATCTGAAATGAATAGGCACTTCTTAGATGAAGAAGTACAAATGGCAAATAAATATATGAAAAAATGTTCAATATCACTGGTCATTTGAGAGATGTAAATTAAAATAATGCTTAGATTTCATCTCACTCCAGAAAGAATGGCTATTATCAAGAAATCAACCAAGAACAAATGGTGGTGGGGATATGGGGAAAAAGGAACTCTTCCCCAATGTTACTAGAATGTAGACTGATGCAACCACTCTAGAAATCAGTGTGGAGATTCCTGAAAAAACTAAAACTAGAGGTTCCATTCCTTTACTTTATTTACTTTCTTGGTATCTTCCCAAAAGAATTAAAAGCATCATACTGCAGTGATATATGCACACCCATGTTTATAGCAGCACAGTTTGTAATAGTCAAATCTTGGCCAAATAGCCAAATGCTCATCAACCAAAGAATGGATAAAGAAGATTTTTAAAAATAAAATGCAATACTACTCTGCCATAAACAAGGATAAGCTTGAGACATTTCTAGCAAAATGGATGTACCTAGAGACCATACTCTTAAGAGAAATAAATCAGACACACATGTTCAAATATCACATTGTTTCTCTGGTATGAGAAATCAAAAGTGTAAATAAGGACCAAAATGTACAATAGATATTGGGAAATGGGAAGAAAATATTCAAATGAGAAAGGGAACAAGGGAGGAGCGAGGAAGAAAGGAAAGAAATGACAAGAAAACTATAGAATAGAAGGAAAAAATGGAAATAAAGTTTTTCTAAATAAAGAGGGCAAGGGGGGTTGAAGGGAGCAATTGGAAATGGGAAAAAAAAGAAGAAGCAAGATATATCATGTACAGGTGCAAACTCCCTATGATGAATGTTATCATTATGTGTATCTAAAATGTACCAGTAAATAAAAAATAAAAAAAAGAAAAAAGGAAAAGAAATTTTATGTGGCTGGAGCAGAAGGGAGAAGGGAAATGTGGTGCCAGACTTCCTGCTGTACAGTCTCGCTGGCACAGTGAAATCTGTGTTTTTACCTAGAAGCCATGGGAAGCAGAGAGTGACTGCAGGTAACGCAAACAGATCCAGTCTGTAAAGAATCCCGACTGCAGCATGTGGGAATGAGGGGTGGGAGTGAGACGGGAGGCTGATGGCGGCTACCAGGGTGGAAGGCGTTATAAGCCCAAGGCATGGCGGTCGGCATGAAGAGAATGGAGTAACTGGAAAATATGGAGCCAGTGCTGTCAGCAGGAATTGACAAGAGCAAAGCGGGACACATGTCTTTGGTGTGTGACTTTGTCCAGCAGCATTCTTCTGCTTAGCTGTAGCCACAAAATTAGTCTTGGGCAGATGATGGTGTTAAAAGTCAGAGTATGATAGAAATTAATATGCAGTCAGAGAGCGACTGGGCCCTCGAGGAAGTCAGCACAAAAGATGAATATGTCAAAATTGTGGCTGGAAGCAAATCTGAAGAGAGCCGGGCCTCCAGATGGAGATGCAATTGCCAGGTATGCATGGCTCCCTAGAGATAAACAGCAACTTGAGATTGTACTATGATAGCACCATGTGGCCCAGTTATTATATGCAGCTAAATTAGGTAAAAATTAATAGACAGTCCAGCAGGGACAGGCCCTCGAGGACATCAATGCAGAAGATGAGAGCACACCGCAACTGTGGCTGGAGATGCATCTGAAGAAGGCAAGGCCTCAAGATAAAGTCACAATGGCCAGACTCGCATACTTCCCTAAGGGAAAAGCATAACTTGAGTCTATATTGTAATTAGTACCACCCAGTCCCTTCAGTCCAGATAATGCAGCAGACACCTGGCTGGATGACCAGAACACTTGTAACCATCCCTTCCCCAAAATGTTCCTGTTTTAGAAGTCATAGATAAGCTAAGGTTAATGATGCCAGCCATATACCCTTGCTACATGCCCACTTCCCTACTGAATCAATATTAGCTAAGCAGCTATACTTGTAATCTTATTGGTTGATCATAGTTTGATCCTTGTTGTACCTACATTGTGACTTGTTGTGTAAATTACCCTTAGCAAAGGGCCTCAGTGGCAACCCACTTGGGACCTCTCCTTTCCCTCAGGAGCTATTCCTATTCCCCAATAAACATTTTCTACTCTTAACTTCCTTTGTCCTTTGTAATTCATTCTTTGATTTCAGGGGATACAAACTTGACACATCTGACATCTAGCAGGTTGGGAGTTATATTTCTCCTATATTACAGTGAGCCCAGATAGCCATCAGACATATAGGACCCATCCCTTTCCAAGAATTCCTTTGTTCTTGCCATGTACCCTTTATACATGACACATTTCCGTACTGGATCAATATTAGCTAAGTGACTCTGTTTGTAATCCCATAGGTTGATTTCATGTTGTACCCACATTGTGATTTTGCTGTATAAATTACTCTTGACAAGGAGCTTAAGTGGCCTAGCACTTTGGGGACCACTCCTGTTTCTGAGGCACATTCTCTCAATAAACCTTTCCTACTCTTAACTTTTGTGTTCCTTGAAATTCATTCTTTGATATCCGAGGGACATGAACTCAGCACATCTGATATCTGACAGGTTGGGAGTTATTTCCCCATCAGAGATTGAGGGCAAGATAATTGTAAATGGATTCTAAGCTAAAAAGTAAAGATGTGGGAATGAAAGGAAAGGGGATAAGTGAATGGATGTTTCAAATGTCCCCTTGTAATGGGGTTCAGGATCGTACCAACCTAAGTTCTTGTCTCATGACATTGAAGAATGGACTCAAGGACAAAGGAAGTGAAGAGTAGGGAAGTTTTATTAAGAGTAAGCTCCTGAGAGGCAGGAGAGGTCCCAAAAGAGGATTGCCATTGATGCTTTTTGTCTAGGAGCTTTTTAAACAGAAAAATCTCATTGCAGGTTACCTTTGTTCAAGCTAAAATCAACCTATAGGGTTACAAGTACAGTCATTTAGCTAATATTGATCTAACAGAAAAACAAGGCACAAAGCAAGGGTACTTCTGCAGGTATCATTAATGTTAATTATCTATAACTCAGCGTGGAGAAGAGCAAAGGTATTTCTGAGGGGGTAGGAGTAAGGGTCCGGGTGTTCTGTCATCCATCTATGTGTGTGTTACATTATTTGGGCTTACTGAACCAGATGGTGCTAGGTACAGTGCAACTTCGAACTGTTGTTTATTTCTGGGGAGGCTTGCAGGCCCTGCCATCCTGTCTCCATCTCGAGGCCTGTTTTCTATCAACTCAGCCCTTGACCGAAGGCCTAGTTTGCCTCATCTCTATTCTGACTCTATCTTGGGCCCTGTCCCTTTCTAAGTGCCTATCAGTCTCTACCTAGTTTAGCTATCTGCAGTACACTTTGGGTTGGAGCAATAGGGGCAGGCTTGGTTGATGGGCTGCCGGCAGGCAGAGCAGTAGAGATGGCGATGTGGAGATGAGTGCTTCTCAAGGTGGATGGGTTTTAGTGAGGACAAAGGTCAGAGTGTGATATTGATCACTCCTCTTCTTCAATCCTCTGCAGAAGGTCACTGCCCAAAGAGCTTTTGTTGGTTGTTGGTGGCTTTGTTTTACAAAAAAGAGAAAGAATAGTCTGGAAAATAGTTATGTAAATTATGTACACCAGGGAGAAGTTCCTAAAGATACTGTTGGATATTGCTGCCAGCACTTAGTTTTCTCCAGGGTCCTGTGCCATACTTTGACAACTTCTTTCTGAAACAGAATTTTTTAATAATTAGGAAGTTCTCCATATACTGAACTCAAATTTACAAATTGTCTGCGACGTGGTTTAAGTAACATCTTGTAGTCAAAATCATTCACTCTCTGAGGCTATATGTCCAATGGGTAAGCTACGTTCTGGTCATCATTTATCTGTATTTATCCAGCTTCCTAGAAAGACATTTGTAAAGTAAAACATGTTACGTTTTAACAAGTTCTTGAAAGATGGTGTATTTGTTTACTAGGTTTGGGTAAAAAGCACCATGAACTGGGTGGCTTAAAACCATAGAAATTTATTCTCTCACAGTTCAGGAGGCGGGGTGTTGGCAGGGCTGCTTTCGTCAGAAACCTGTAGAGGAGGATTCTTCCTGCCTCCTCTGCCTTTCAGTGTTTGCACCACTGCTTGGCGTTCCTTGGCTTGTACATGCACCACTCCAGTCTCTGCCTTTGTTGTCACAGGGGCATCTTCCCCCTCTCTGCTGCTCTCCTCTTTGTATGACAACAGTCATGTAGGATTTGGGGCTCACCCTACTGCAGTATGACCTTATCTTAACCAATCATATCTGCAAGGACCCTACTTTCAAATGAAGTCTCACTCCAAAGGAGTGAGGAATTCAACAAATTCTCTCTCCCTCCTTCCCTGCCTCTTTCTCTCTGTCTGCGTTTCTGTCTGTGTCTCTGCCTCTGTCTGTCTCTGTCTCTCTCTTTCTCTCTCTCTGACAACTCAACACATAGCAGATAGATTTAAAAGAACTCAACTAAATATTTTTCTGTTCACGTTTTCCTGATGACACGTCTAATGACTAGGCTCCCCAGTGCTGTGGATTGGAAATGCTGATCTAAAAAGAAAACCTAGCTCAGCATGCACTCAGGAAGTGTGGGGTGAGTTTTGCTTTGGCTTAGGGGCTAAGACTCTGCAGACAGGTGACCTGGCTGTGCAGTGGCAGGAGTCTGAGTGAGGTGGTAAACAGCACCTCAGTGGTCAGTGAGCTTCCAGGAGTTCTGTGTTCAAGGCTCATTTACTAATCTTGCTTCAGTGCAGTTGCTCGAAAATATAATTCATTGCCAAATTGTAAAAATGCTTCTTGGTGTCCATCTTATTTTTAGTTTCATTAAATAATGACAGGAACCACAATTAGATGGTCAAGCATTATCAGAAGGCACTGCACTTCCGCAGAAGGACGGGGTTTTGCTGAGTCTAAGGAGAATGCAAAATGAATTGCAATAAGCAAAATCTACTTCGCCATTTAGTTCAATTTAAAATGATAATAGAGTTCAGACTGCCTACAGCTGCACTAAACTTTTATTCCGTTCATCATTTGGCCTCTAGAAAACAGCATTCAATTTAGTTGCTGTTTTGATTTGTGTACTGGAAAGAGCATGGACTCCAGAATCAGCAAACTTGAGTTTGATTTTTGGCTCTAAATCCTGGTTTCCCCACTGTGGTAGGCAGAGTTACGGCCCCTGAAAGACTTCTGTGCCCTACCCCAGAAACTAAATATGTGTTCATTTAAATGTCAAAAAGGACTTTGCAGAGTTGACCATGGTACCAACTGAGATGGAGTGTCTTATATTACTCAGATGTGCTGTATCTAATTACATGAATCCTTAAAAGCAGAGAAGCTGTCGCAGCTTTGGTTAGGAAAAAAGGTGATGGAGGAAATTGTCAGAGGTATGTGAAGTTGCTGGCTTTGAAGAAGTATGAAGGGACCACAAACCAAGGAATGTAGGTGGCTTCTAGAAGCTGCAAAGGCCCCAGAAAGAATGTGGCCTTGCCAATGCCTTGCTTTTAGAACTTCTTACCTGAAAACCAGTAAGATAATGTTTTCTTGTTTTGAGCCACTAAATTTGTAGTCATTTGTTAAAGCAGCAATAGGGAACTGATATATCCAGCTGCATGATTTTCTGAGTCTTGGTTTTCTCACCCATGAAAAATAATTAATTAATATTGATCTCATAGAGCATGTGTGTGAATTAACTGAGATGATGCACATGAAGCCCATTGTTGACCACGTCGTTAGCAGCATTAGAAGTCCCGAGGAATCCAGTTTCTCTCTGGCGCCTGGCCTCCATGTGAGTCCTCAGGCAAGTGCTGCAGCTGGCTGTGTGGTCCATGCGCTGCTATTCAGTGCTGTGTGAGCACCAGGAGCATCGGCCTCGCCTGGGAGGCCGTTAGAATCACCAAGATTCAGGTCTCCCCTCACACTGCCCGACTCAGAATCTATCTTTTAAACAAGATCCCCAGGTGATTCACATGCACTTTAAAGTGTGAGAGATTCCGAGCCAGGCGTTCTCTAGCATCTGAGATCTAACAGAGCAAATGCCCAGGCCTGGGATCTATGGGGGTGGCCCTTCAACATCTGTATCTTTATTATGGTTCCAGTTATTTCTAACGCACAGAGACTGATAATCCCTGGAACAAATGCTTAGAAATGCACTTTAATATGGGGTTGAGGTCAGAATTGTGAAATTTTCCATTAATACCTTTTTCCCGAAAGAAAACAGTTATGTTATTATAAGTATTGTATTTTTAAAAGTACACAAAGGTATACATCAAAGAATACCAGAAACATATCCTCATAGATTCATAACTGTCACATCCTCATTCAGGATTTCCGGTGTGCATTTGAAGCCTTTTCTTTCATAGGATTTACCCTGCTTGCTTCCTTTAGAAGCAAAACTCACACAACTCTATGGCAGTGGCATCTTGCCATTAAAGCTCTTAGCTGTTTTCTCTTCACCAAGAGAGATCTAACTGCTTATTATAATTACCAGAAGACAGAGAAGAGTTTCTGAAAAGCCCTCTCTGTTTTGGGACTACTGCATCCCTTCTGTCATAGACAAAAGCATAAAAAGAAAGCTCAGCAGTTTTAACTGGGGCAGCTGGCCATGCTTGCTGATGCCATGACTCAGAGCACAGTTACATTCCAAGCACTGAAACTAGAACACTTCCAATCCAGGATGTCTGGGCAGGAGCCACAGAAATGTGAGCTCCAAGCAGTCTCAAGTGTCCTGATTAGGGACAGGAGCCAAAATTCAGAATGGTGAGCTGAATGCCCCCATTGGTGGAAGGGTAGCAGTGGGTAAAGGCAGTGGTGACATTCCTGGACAGCTGCCAAAAACAGCTTTGAGATAACTTGTGGCCCTTGTTGATTTGGCAGCAAGGATGTTGTCCAGCTGCACTGGGCTGCCTTCTAGGTGCTGTACCCTCAGTACTTCAATAGGAAATGCAGAAGGAGCTGAGGCTTGGGCCCAACCAAGAGAACACCTAGAGAAAACTCACCATGGCAACCTTGGGAGCCCGGCACTTTCATTGCAGGGGCTAGTGTGTAGGAGACTGGGTCCTCTGATGGTCTTGGCTCACCCAGCTCTTACCCCTCCTTCTTAAAGTTCTTAGGCTGTATGGAGAATGAAACATCCTTAGATAATGAGAAAGTCCAGCTGTGGCCTTGTGCCCCCTAGATGAGGATGTTCTCCACCCTTGTGCCAAGTGGGCCAAGTGGTACCAGAGAGGGGTGCCCTTGGAGTTCCTCTTCTGTATGTGGTGCAGGACACACACAGATGAAAATCTGCTCTGGTTTGCGTTTAGAATGTCCTTCAAAGGCCCATGTGTTAAAGGCTTGTTTGCCAACCTGTGATGCTATTGGGAGGTGGTAGAACCTTTGAGAAGATGGGGGCTAGTGGAAAGAAGTGAGGTCATTTGGGGGATGACCTTGAAGGGGATATTGGGATGTTGGTCTCTTCCCCTCTCTTTGCTTCTTAGCTGCCTTGAGGTGAACAGGCCTCCTCTGCCATTCACTCCTACTGCGATGTTCAAGTGTTTCACAAACTTAATTTGTTTCACAATTTTGAGGAAGATGGCTGCATTTGTGTTTGTGCGGGGAAGATGGTCATGGTCATGTTTGTCACACAATGTGAAGTTTGGGAATGGAAGCAAAATTTTGCTGAATGCTTTCCTTTGTGAACCAAATTGTTTGCAAATACAAGTAAGTGTTCATGAACTGAGGCATTACTGTACTATGATGCCACGTAGCAACAATGCCAAGCACCCATGAACTACAACCTCTAAAACCATGAGCCAAAATAAACCTTTCCTCCTTGTAAGCTGTTTACCACTGGTATTTTGCGACAGTGACAGAAAGCTGGCAGCTCAGACTCCATCTGCCCTAGATAGCTTTCCTGAACGGTGAAGCATGGATCCCATGCTTCTGTTTGTCCTTGCTGCCTATCTGTGAGTAACAAAGCCAATTTGCCTGACCTGTGGTAGTGTTCCGACTCACTAGACTCATGTGAGTAATAGAGAGCTTTTTTTTTTTTTTTTGTGGGTACCGGGGGTCAACCTCAGGACCTTGCATGCCAGCAGGTGCCTGTGCCACTGAGCGATATCACTGGCCCTTTTTTCGTATATGGGTACCGGGAGTCGAACTCAGGACCTCACGCTTGTCAGGCAGGTGCTTATGCTGCTGAGCTATCTCAACGGCCCCCAATAGAGAGCTTTTGCACTGGTGAGGCCCACACTCTTTTCAGGTGGTCAGAACTCTGGAAACAGCCTCATGAGTTCCCCCTAGACCTAACTCATTGGCCCAGGGCCTCACAGGTTGTATTCTCAGGAAAGCAGCATAAGGAAAGCAGGGAGAAACTTATGTGCCATTCTGGTGGCTCCACTTTAGTGATCATAATACCCTATAACAGCCTTTTTATTATCAGAAATTACAATTTCCTATTGTGGTTAGAAGAAGTAAAGAAAAGCTAAACTTTCTTCGTGCCTTTGAAGGTCCTGAAATATGTATGTGATACCTACTCTTTCGTTAAAAATACACTGTCCCCAAGAACCAGTTGGGTGACACTTAGGTAACATGTATGTCACTTCATTTGGGTTTGCAGGGACAGCCTACAAAGAGGTGCAACAGAAGATGAAGAACTCAGCAATAGCCTGACCTCCAGAGAGTAGCCTTGTTCAGCCAGCAGCTGTGGGCTGGCAGTTACAGATGCCAGGAGCAGTTCTAAGGACTTTACATGCATTAACTTTCTTTTCATGAGATTACCCCCTCTGAGAGAAGAAATTGAGGTACAAGAAGTTAAGTGATTTGCTTGAGGTTACTCAGCAAGCAAGTGGCCAAACTGAGCTCTGCAGCCAAGCAGAGCTTCCAGTGCCTGTGATCTTTGCCTCAGAACCGTACAGAGAAGGATTAATCAGGATTCCTATGCTCCCTGCAGAGAGCAGACACCAGGATAAAATGCTATCAGAGCAAGGCAGGAGGAAATCAAGAATGACTGGAGCCAGGCACCAACTCCCCCTCATGGGTGTGTGGAAATTTGCACTTTGTGGAGCACTTACGTGTGGGGATAGAGGGTATAGAAAGCCCTTTTCGTGTGCCAGTACTGGAAACAGAGTATGGAGACAACACTTAAGGGAACATCTGACCACCCTGCTCACCCAGAACAAAGACCCTCCAGATCAGGAGGTGAGGCACGTACACCCTAGCCGGGAGTGGGGGAAACCACAGAGCAGCCCAGAGCTGCTGGCCTGGTGGGTTCACTGGCCCCCTCCCCACTGCTTCCTCTGTGGCCTGTGGGCAGGAAGGAGAACTGAGGGCTTCCTGGAGAGAGCAGAGGGCCAGTGCCTGGGAGGGGTGCCTGACCTGTCCCTAACCCCCTCCCTACTGCCCCAGTGTCAGCCTGAAGAGGGGGTCTCTTGTGAGGCTCAGTACTTCTGGAAGCTAGGCTAATAACTGACTCTAATCTGAGGTTGGGTGAGGCTAAGAGCTGAACCTGCTGGTCATGTAAATGGGCTCTAAATGGGCTCTCACCTTCTTCCAGAAGACTTCGCTGCACAGTGACTGGCAAGGATGGGGCTTCCTGGAGATTTAGTGTTAGGCCAGAGGAAGTGGAAGGTCATGTAGAGTTTAGCCACAGGGAGGACTTAGACTGGGCAGTCAATCGTACCAAAAGTACCTGAGTCTGAGTATTACCCAAGAGGGACTATGCTTCCAAACAGAAGCAACTTGTAGTTTGAATATACTAGATTGGGATAAATTTCATTCTCCTAGTGCCGAGTGGGAACAGGGACTTTCTTGGTAAAAGAAACAACACATGGTTATAGAACTCAAACGGTCTTCCTCTCAGTCAACAAGTGATTTGGGAACATCAGTTTATACGGATCGTGGGGCATTACCGCGTCTGTCTTCACGAGGCTCACTGAAGAAGGGCTTCGAGGTAGAAAGGAGAAGCCCAGTTAGCTTGCCCAAAACTTCAGGTGGAGTTTCTACTTCAGACCGCTCTGTGGAACTCACGTTTTCATGAGGGGAGACAATAAATTAAAATTTTACACACAAACAAACATATTTGCACTGACACACCATACCTACAAACACTCCACACACACACACACACACACACACACACACACACGAAGTCTTGCTAAGAAGAAAACAAGCTGTGAATGGGATTGAAAATCTGAAGCTGGGGATGTGGTTTTGGAAGTTCGGTGAAGGAAAGATAAAAATGTCTTAAGGTGATATTTAAGCACAGACCTGATTGGATACACAGCTAAATTCTATTTGAGATGGGTACTGGACCGGGGGTGAGTTTTTGTTTGAGTTATGGACTGAACGCATCTCCTCAAAATTGATACGTCGAAGTCCTAACTCCTTGTGTGATGACATTTGGAGGTGGCAGGTGATCAGGTTTAGAGGTGGCTGTGAGGGTGGAGCCCTGCGATGACGGACCTTAGAAGAAGAGACAGCAGAGCTGACTTGCTCTTCCCCGCCCTGTGACAGTGCAGGCAGCATCTGCAGCCGAGGAGGAGGCCCCGCCCACCGGTACCTCGCCTTTGGACTTTCCAATCTCCAGCACTGTGACAAATCAGTTGAAGCCACCCAGTCTGTAGTACTTTTTTTTTTTTTTTTTTTTTTGTAATAGCAGCCAATGTTCTTATTGTCAGTCTTTGTTTTATCTGTCATGTAGGATGGCCATGGGGTTAACTCTGCACTTACCTTTTCCTAAACTTTTGTAATTAACTTCAAGGGGTGTCCCTGCAGGGTTGAAACGTCATTCCCCTAGTTTCTGGAAGGTACACAGTGGCAGTGATCTGAATCATAGATTCATCATAGAAGGAAAGGGAAGGATGTTCCAGTGGTGCTCTTCCTCTCCAGATCAGCCTACAGTCCTTTTTCATCCAAACTGAGCTCCTGACATTTTTCATACCCAGGGAAACGTAATAAACTAAGATTATTGAGGCAAAGCAAAAGGCTGGTCCTCACAGCTTAGTTCCTGGTTTGAATGAGAAGTTATGCTACTCTAGCCACTCTGGATTTTCTCCTGGGTGCCCCTGGGGCCCAGTTATCAATGCCTTGGCCTTGGGTAGCAGGCTGGTGATGAGACCTGAGAGGGCCCTTCTTACGCCTCCTACCTGGGACAAGTAATAAGATAGTAATTTGAAAGGTATTTTGCTGTTGTCACTTGTAAAGATCCTTCTCTGAGGGAAATTAGTGTTTGGGATGGAAGTGGTTTGGGCCGGATTCTGATGTTCCCTCACCCCTGCTCTTATGTCACCTTAACGCCTCCTTGGACAGTTGGAGTGGAGCTGTTAGGAGTGAAAGCTTCAGATGCAACTTGAAATACAACTCTGTCCCTTCCAGCTGTGTGACTTTGGGCAAGTTACTTAACTTCCCTGTGCTTCTATTGCCTATATGTACATAATAATAATGCCTTTCTTCCAGGAGTGCATAAAGATTAAATGGGTTAATACAGCCAGGCATGGCGGCACAGTCACACATCTGTAATCCCAGCACTGTGGGAGGCTGATGCAGGAGGATCACAAATTCAAGCCCAACCTGGACAATTTAGCAATTTAATGAGACCCTGTTTCAAAAGGAAAAAAAGTAAAAAGGGCTGGGGATGTAGCTGAGTGTGATGGCCCTGGGTTCAATCCCAAGTACCACAGAAGAGGAGGGGGGGATTGATACCTGTAAAGGCCCTAGGGTAATAACTGATGTATTAAAGTGCTCCATAGATGTTGCTATTATGATTGCTATCATTATGTTAGCTAAATTCCTATCAGATATTGTCCTACTTTAATGGATAAGGAAACTGAATTCAAATATGGGTCGTTGTAACCAGAGAAAATTACAAATATTTGAGCCAGCCTTGGAAATGAGCAAGGTTGATGGTGAAGAGGGGAAGAGGAAGGTGGAGGGATCCAGGTGGGGAGGAGACAACTTGTAGAGTCATGAAGGTGCTCACTGTGGTCAGGGGACAGCACTGAGACCAACTCCACTGGAGAGGATGTTGGAGTCGGGGACAGTGGGCAAGAGGGGCTGGCGCTGGCGAAGATGATGAGATAGGAGCTCCTGCAGCTGGCTTTTCCTCCAGGCTACCCGAAATGTCTCTGCACCCATGAGAAGATGGATAATTTCTCAGCAAGTCTGGGCTAAAGCTGCTTGGGTCTCTGTGAGTCAATACCCGCTCACTCTCCAGGGAGTCACAGCCTCTGTGCTGAGGTGCGCTGGGCAAGTGCTGTTGGGGCAGGGTGTGTCTCCTGTTCCGTAGGCTGTCCTGCCCCTCTGGGAGAGGTAAGTCTATTTCACTAGCAGTTTCTGTTTTGGTGCTAGCTATAATTTTTTCAGTTGTGAGGATAGAACTTAGTTCATTCTGGTTTAAAAAAAACGTTTATTGACTCACTTAATTGACCTAGTTCTGTTATATTGACTTCAGGTACAGTCTGATCCAGGGGCTTAAACAGTATTGGAGGACCCAATTTTCTCTTGTGTCTTGGGTCTGTTTTCTGTAGTTGGCTTCTTGGGCAGCTCCAGACCCTATCATCTTTAATACTGAAATTCTAACAGAGCAAAGCAAATGTCTTATTACCTGCTGCCCCAACAAAGGTCTTACTACATCTTGCTGGTTCTTACTGGGCCACAGGCTCAACTCTCGTGCTATCACTGTGGCCAAAACACTGGTGTTCTGAAGGAGCAGGCAAGCCCGAGTCATGTGCCTGCCTGTGGAACTAGCAATGGCATCGTAACCATGTGGAATCTGAGCACAGGGGAGGAAATTGCCAGGGAAGGGCCAATTATTGCAGCATGACAAAAACGGAAATAAGGGAAATAAATCAACCTCTTTTATTTATATAAGAATACAGGTCAAAGGCACTCTTAGTTATACCAGAGAACAACATCTATAGAGGTTTTCTTGGCAGATTCCTGTGCTTTTGCCAGGTGGGCCCTGCATGCACTGATGTTCGCTTGTTTTTAAGCCTGATTACTTGTGACCATCTATGTTAAAACATCACATTCCTGCTTCTTCTTCTAATTGGAAGTGTGTGACCTTGGCTCCTCTTTCTTGTTTTTTGATGTTGGATTTGTCAGTGTCGCTTCCTATTCTGTCTTCCCATCAGAAGCTCTTGCCAGCACTGTCATCCCATTCAAATTTGTCCACTGTTTCAGGAGACAACTTAGGGTGTCTCCTCTCTTCTCCCACCTGAACCTGTGTTTATCTACCTTAGGTGGTGGAGCAACTGTGACTCATGGCTAAGCTCTGTGATGAAGGATACTCATGTCCTTTAATTTTTTAAATCATCATACACAGGCTCTTGGCATTTCTGAGTAGGATTAAAGCTGCCAAGACACAGATTTAATGAGTCGCTTCTGTGATTAAGGTCGTTGAGGCTACACAAGTAAAGGCGTCAGTGGAGGGCTTTAAGTGCTAGGCCAGTGTCTGGACTTGTGTTCTGTTGACAATGGGGAGCCACTGAATATTTCTGAGCGTGAGGGATGCCTTCCTTCTCATGGCATCGTTCATGGGGCACATGTGGAGTGCTGAGTGCTATGCATATGTCCTTCATGTTAGTGATCTTACTTCATGGCTACAATGATCCTGCAAGGGAAGAATCCTTCTTTTACATGGAGGCTACGTACCTTAAATCATACTTTGTTCTTGGCAGCAATCCTGAGAAACACAGATGACATGCAGGGAACCAAGCACCCAACCTAACTCAAACACCAGGGGACAGCGGCAGCCGCTATGCTTCCAGTCTTTCTACATGACGTCAAACCCTGGAGAAAAAGTTCATTTTTTCATTCTGTTTGGTAGAGTGGCTGAGGAAGTCATGAGATTCCCTATCAGTGAGAGGGAAATGATGTGAATCTCTGTCAGAAGAGCTATTTCCCCCATCTTTGCTGCTTGCTTTCCCAGAGCAGACCTATCTGGACTGCTGCATGCCCCTCCTCCCTCTTGGCTGACAGTTCTACTGCCCTGTCATTGATTTTCTGTTGGTCTCACATCCTTTGCTTCCGCTCTCCTACTGCTGCCTCCCTTCCTCTCTGACCCTGTTTCCCCAGAATGGCTCCTGGGACTCATTTGTTTACCCTGTCTCCATCCACTTCCTGCCTGCCTGCCTGCATCACTTTACTTCTTTGTCTTCCAGGCTCTGCTTAGTGGCCTCTGCTTGCCTTCCTTCCTTGTTTTTTCAAGTCCTTATCCTCTTGTCTGTTTTGACTGATTTTCTCTACAGTGGAATCTCACCCCTCCTTCTGCTTATCTAACTTCATCCAACTTTCTTTTCCGTCAAGGACTGCTGGCCATGTACCTGAGCTATGTACTTGCTTTTTGCTCTCTGATTTCTCCCTTGTAACTTCCTGTGTTCAAAACTGAGCCACACCATGCCCTGGCTGTGTGGAACTAGTAAAGTTTCTTTAATCTATAACTGTAATATGAGGGTGGTGTTGGTACTTCTTATACAATTCTTACGAACATTCAACGAGCTGTTCATTACATGGGAAGTGTTTAGGACACTGCACGTAGTAGTTATGGCACGTAGTAGTTACCATCCAGTAATTATTTTTTTTACTCCTGCATTGATAGAAGCTTTATATTGTTCTGACGTTTCCATTCACAAGAGCTCCTTAAAAACGGCAAAGACAGAGACAGCTTCAGGTGGAGGGACAAAATGTATGCGCCGTGCCAGTTTAGTTTCTCCTGACTCATCCCTTTTACAGACTTGCGGGGAAGGCTGCCTGTCCTCCAGAAGGGAGAAGACTTACTAGAGAAGCAATATAATGAAGAAAGTAGTTTGGGTAAACAGTGATTTGGTACAGACTTCTTTTAAAACAATCAAACAAGAACAAGCAATGCTCAGTAGGACTGGCACTCCATCTGTTTTGTTCTCTTCTAATGTTTCATCAAGATTTGCAATGTGGTTTGGATTTTGAGAACACCTGAAATCAACCAAACACTCATTTCAAGTATGATTTTCAAGTATGTTTCTTGCTGATTAGTTGTGCCTGTCAGCTTCCCATTGAACTCTAAAGATGAGGTCAGCCTGTATGGCCATTCAGACAATGTCCATACCTCAGAGTAACTTGAGGATCCCACGGATACTCTGAGAGTCACTTCACCTTTGTTTCTGATTATAAAGGTAATAATGTTCATTACTGAAGCACTAGAAAATAAAAAAAGGGCAAAGAGTCAGCAACACTCATCACCCAATCACTCAGAAATAACCACTCAGTGTTATGATGTGCATGTATAAAGAATTTTATATATACATATGTGTATGCACACACATATTATATATATTATGTGTATATTATATATCTTTATATAAACGTGTATGTATATATATGCACACACATATATATGTTACTTTATCTTTAAAATACACAACTGGGACTGTGTTGAATAAATATTTAAGAATACTAGAACTAAAAAAAAAAAAAAAAGAATACTAGAGCTAGGCATGGTGTTGCTTGCCTGTAATCCCAGCACTCTGGAAGGCTGAGGCAGGAGGATTGCAAGTTTGAGCCCAGACTAGGCAATTTAGTAACTTACTGAGACTTCATCTCAAAATAAAAAATTAAAGAAAGATGAAAGATATAACTCAATGCAAAGGCACTGGGTTTAGTCACCAGCCAGTACTGGGGGAAAAAAAAAAAAAAAAAAAGAATATTGGTATTTTTTGGTAGCATTGTATCCTGACTTTAACTATTCTTATGAACAAAATAATATTTGGAAAATTGCCTTAATATTTGGTGGATGGATATTCTGTCATTTCAGGTCCTCCAAGGAGTAGATGCCAAATTCTCTTCTTATAATTTCTTCATCTTTTCCCCTTCATTTTTTTCCTAGGTCCTTTGTAGTTTTTACTGATGTGATTGGAAACTTTGATTCCAGTTTATTTTCAAATTAATAAACACTGATATTTAAAAGGGCTTCACGTTTTTATAGCTGGCCACCTAATAAATGTTACTAAATATTTTGTATTTCTAATAGGTTTTCAGTAGATTTTCCTGAGGCTTTGAAGTGCAGATCTATTTGAAACTGGCACTGTGAGGTGGAAACACAATGATCAGTATATCTTGCTTCCCCATGGAGTTGTATCCTCCAGGGGACGAGGAGAGAAATGGCCATCTAGGGTTACCTGGAAGGCCATGGCAATAGCTTATATCTCACATAAATTGTTAATGACCCATACATACAGAAGAACTTAGCTAACTGGAGCCTAGAATATTTTTTAAAGTAATGCTTGGATAACAAATTTTTTTCTTCAATAGTAACTAAACTATTTAGATTTTAAATAGCTTGTGTTAATTTTTTGCTACTTATATTTTTAAGTTTTTAAATTATACATTAGATAAATTATAGTGTTATATATGTTGAGGTAATTATATATGTTATAATGTGGTGCAATTTTTTAATACAATGTTCAAAATCTTTTCTTTAAGGGCATATGGCTTATTAACACGAGATAATTATTATATTCCTGTATAATTAAAAATATCTTCCAAAAATATTTTACAAATTCTCATTGTATTTTAAATTTAATGCTCCAATTTTTATAGTTATTTATTGTCTATTATGTTTTTTAGCCCAAATCAATTATTTTCTGCCTTAATGTTTGTAATATCTGTATTTTTATGGTCCTGAGGTAGATTTCATATTTTTTTAATATCTTGGATTAGTGCTCATTGCTATATTTAATACAGTAACCACATAAATTATGCAAGTTCCCCAATTGACCACTTGGGATGAGTCTTTTAAATGCTCCTGTTTAGGACTTGTAGTTTTTGCAACAGGATGAACTGACAATCTGAAAACCTTTCCCACTACAAAGATCTATAGATGTTATTTATCCTATGACATAATTTAAATAGTTAGCTGAAACTTCCAAAATAATAATAATAAAGGAAGTTTCCAGGGGCCAGCAAAAAGTCATAGTATTGTAAGTACAGTAATTAACATGGCAATTGCCTGGGGTAGATTGGGAGTTGTAGGGAAGGAATTGTCAGTTTCATTAATTGAGAAAGTTGTGATTTATACCCAAAGAAGAAAAGAAATAGTGTCTTGGACTCAAAATAGGTAGTGTTGAAAATAAAAAACTGTATCTAGAATGGTTAAGGGAATATTGATAATTAAAGGATAGGTTAAACACACACCAAAATCCACTCTTCAGCAAAATCAAGGCCTGTAGACTCAAGTGGCAACTGAACCCATGAACTACGGTTAGTACAAGTTTAGATATGCTCCAAGCTTAAAATACTTTATTATTAAATTTTAAAAAATACAAAAAGATAAGATGCTTCATTAATAATTTTTATGTTGATTACATAGCAAAATCCTTTTGATATATTAGTGGTAAAATGTTATTACTAAGTTGATTTCAACAGTTTCTTTTTACTTTTGAAATATAGCTACTAGAAATTTTTTTTTTTTGTGTGTGGGTCCCGGGGGTGGACCTCAGGACCTCGCGCGCCAGCAGGCGCCCCTGCCGCTGAGCGATATCACCGGCCCTTTTCTCGTATGTGGGTTCTGGGAGTCGAACTCGGGCCCTCGCGCTTGCCAGGCAGGCGCTTACACTGCTGAGCCATCTCACTGGCCCATAGAAATTTGAAGTTATATATGTGGCTCACTTTTGTAGCTCACATTTTATTTCTTTTGGGTAGCATGATCTAGCAGACAAGTCTTAGCCTCTGATCTAGATGGGGGCAAACATCTCCCTTAAAAATTTATAAAAGGATCTGCTTTCATATAAAGACTTGTCCTAGACCAATAACACTTGATGTAGGTATAGTACATCAAATCAAGTGATAATGAATTCCCATAGTAAAGTCAACTGAATAAAGTCTCACAATTTAAAATTACAGAACTAATGATGAATAGTCTTCCTTGAGTAAGTAAGGGTGAGCAGACCCTGCAAACAGTGAGATTAGCCAGTTTGGCAGATGATACGATACACTATTTAGATATGATTGAAAACTAATCGGAAGCATCTGAGCTTCCCTCTCTCGTGAAATCTAAGGGAAATTGGCTTAAGCTCTGTGTTAGTTACTCTTCTAGTTGCTGAGACAAAACACCCAACAACTAAAGTTAAAGGAGGAAAGGTTTATTTAGCTCATGGTTTGTAGAGGTTTCAGTCCATAATCAGCTGGCTCCAAGGCAGGGTGGCTTAGCAGAAAGGCATTGCAGAGGAGAAACAGTTCACGGTGGCAGAAGGTAGCAAAGCAACAAAGGCCAACCACAGTTCTTTGTATCCCTTACATTTTATACAGGCTACTTAGGGCAAGTAGCACTCACACCCTTAGTCCTAGTGCCCTTGAACCTAGCACTGCACCTTGAAAAAATCCCAGCATCACCCATTGTAGATCCAGCCACCTCTGAAAAAGCCCCACCTGTGAGTGCATGAGGCTTTGGAGTGACATATAGACACAAGACATAACATTCCACCCCTGGCCCCCCCCAAAGAATCATGCACATCCCTTTATGTAAAAGGCATTTAGTCCATCTCCAAGAGTTGTCTAAGTCCTAAAATTTCAGCATTGCTGAAAAGTCCAAGTCCAAAATCTCCTCTGAGATTTAAGGCAAACACTTAGCTGTGAGCCCCTGTACAAATGAAAGGAAAGTTAAACACTTCCAACATTCAATGGCACAAGACAGATATTTCCATTCCAAAAATTACAAACAGGGGGATACAAAGGAATGGGAACCAAGCAAGTCCAAAATCCAGCAGGGCAGACATTAAGTCCCATAAATCCATGTCCAGCATCCCTGGCAATCTGTGGCAAGATGTGAACTCTAAAGGGCTTGAGTGGCACTGCCAGTGGTTGTAGTTCCCACAACTTCTCTCTAGGGCTGGGTCTACTCCCACTTCACTGTTTTCCTTGGACAATCCATATTCCTGTCTTCTCCAAACTTCTGGGTTCTCCACTGCCCTTTGTAGAGTTTTTTAGTCTGTAATCAGCTTGGTCTAAGGCAGGGTAGCTTGGCAGAGGGGCATCACAGAGGAGAAATAATTCATGGTGGCAGAAGGTAGCAAAACAACAAAGGATGACCACAGATCTTTCTATGCCTTATATCTTATGCAGGCTACTTAGGGTGGGTAGCACTCACACCCTTAATCTTAGTGCCCTTGAGCCTAGCATTGCACCATGAAAATATCCCAGCATCACCCACTCTAAATCCAGCCACTTCTGAAAAAGCCCCACCTATGAGTGCATGAGGCTTTGGGGAGACATCTAGACAAAAGCCATAACAGGCTCTGTGTCTGACATTCTTTTTTAAAAATTAACTTTATTAGTGCTCTTTTGATATACATAATGATCACATTCATCATAGAGAATTTGTACATAGTATATCTTGTTTCTTTTCTTCCCCATTCCCCTCCCTTCCCTTCAATCCTTCTTTCCCTCCTTATTTACAAAAGCCTTGTTTCCATAATTTTCTTTCTATTCTCTTTTTTCTTTTCCCTTTCTTCCCTTCCCTCTCCCTCCTCCCTTGTTCCACTTCCCATTTGAATATGTTCTTCTTACTTTCCAGTATCTCTTATTCATTTTGGTCCTTATTTACATTTTGTGTTTCTCTCACAAGAGAAACAATGTGATATTTAAACGTGTGTGTCTGAATCATTTCACTTAAAATTATGGTCTCAAGGTGCATCCATTTACCTAAAATTGTCTAAAGTTTACCCTTCTTTGTGGCAGTGTAGTATTCCATTGCATATAAAGACCACATTTTCTTTACCCATTCATCCATTGATGGACATCTGGGCTATTACAAATTTTGCTGCTATAAACATGTATGTGCATATATTGCTGTGGTATGATGCTTTTAAGTCTTTCAGGAAGATACCAAAAAGGAAAATAGCTGGGTCAAATAGAACCACTAATTTTATTGTTTGAGAAATCTCTATACTGATTTCCATATTAGTTGTAACAATTTACATTCATCCCAACAGTGGAGGAGGGTTTCTTTTTCCCCACAGCCTTGCCAGTATTTGTTATTGGTTGATTTCTTGATGGTAGCCATTCTTTCTGGAGTAAGGTAGAATCTCAGTGTTGTTTTAATTTGCATTTCTAAGATGGCTAGTGATGTTGAACATTTTTTCATATATTTATGTGCTGTTTGTACTTCTTCATTTGAGAAATGTCTACTCATTTCAGATGGCCTTTTTTGGATTGGGTCTTTAAATTTGGGAGGGTTGACTTTTTGAGTTCTTTTTGTATTTAGATATTAGTCCTTTGTCTGAGAAATAGCTAGTAAAATTTTTCCCATTCTGTGGGTTGTCTCTTTACTCTGTTGGTGGCTTCTTTTTTTGTGCAAAATCTTTTTAATCTGATGAGATCACAGTTGTTGATTCTTTGTAATATTTACTGTGTGATCAGGATTTTGTTCATAAAGTCATTGCCTACACTGGCAAGAGTTTTACCTATTTTATCTTCTAGCGGATTG
The DNA here is from genome assembly GCA_028451465.1 of Erethizon dorsatum. Taxonomy (NCBI): domain Eukaryota; kingdom Metazoa; phylum Chordata; class Mammalia; order Rodentia; family Erethizontidae; genus Erethizon; species Erethizon dorsatum. The sequence continues at coordinate 102,737,206 of CM051833.1, forward strand.
AATGTTTCTGTTTTAATATTTAGATCTTTGATCCATTTCAATTTTAGTTTAGTGCATGGTAGGAGATATGGGTCTAGGTTTAATATTCAGCGTGTGGAAAGCCAGTCTTCCCAGCACCATTTATAAAGAGGCCATCTTTCTTGCAGTGAAGGTGTTTGGCCCCTTTGGCAAAGATAAGGTGGCTAAGTGTGTTTGCAGTTGTTTCTGCATCTTCTATTCTGTTCTATTGATCCTCACATCTGGTTACTTATTTATTTATTTATTGGCCAGTACCATGTTGTTTTTATCATGGCAGTTTTGTGTTATAATTTCAAGTCAGGGATTGTGATGTCCCCTACCTTGCCTGTGTTGCCTAAATTTGCTTTTGCTATTCTGTATCTCTTCTGGTTTCAAATGAATTTGAGGATCATTTTCTCTAGTTCTATGAGGTATGCTGTTGGTATTTTGATCAGGATTGCATTAAATCTGTAAAACAGTTTTGGAACTATGGCCATTTTCACTATATTGGTTCTGCCTATCAAAGAACAAGGGATATCTTTCCATTTTCTGACATTGTTTTGATCTCATTTTTCAGAGTACTGTAGTTTTCAATGTAGAGGTCTTTCATTTCCTTCATTAGGAATCTGTTTTATGGCACCCAGTTCTTTCCTATGTTGGGCATTCATGGTTTCCCAGTCTTTCTTAGACTCATCTATTTTTAAAAAATCTGTATCTACTCTAGTTTCACTAGCCATTTCCTTTATTATGGTCATCATCTCTTTAATTATCTGTGTATTTATTTCTCTTTTGGTTTTGTCAAGAGAGTTATTTATGTGTTTTGTTATTCCTGCTACTAGTATTTCAGAAAGTTCAGTTTGGTGGCTTTTGGTTTCTTTCATCTCAGTGCTCCCTGGATTTGCCTTGGGTGAGTTGGGGGTGTTGGGTTGCGCCTTACTTCTGCATTTTCTCGTTTTCTATTTTTTTATTTGTTTTCTGCATTGAGGCTTGTAAATTGTTTATGGTAGGTAGCTTTATTACTAGTATGGAGACCTCTTGTGAGAATGACTACTTTTCAGAGATGTCTTTTAGGTGTAGCTAGATTTTGGATTTTGAGTCTGTCCCAAGATCCTGCCTCTTCTGTTTGTAGGGATGAAAGACTGAAGCTTACTTTGCCTGGCACCCAGTTCTTTGGTACTAGACTGTAGAGATGTTTATGACCCACAGATGATCTAGGCACTGGCATACAAGGAAGATCAATTGATCACAACAATCCTGTCACCTTGGCTAAAGTAGTGCACTTAACAATAATAATAGCTTCAAATACATACTGGAAAATGACAAACTGTGATGACAAACAATTTGCCACATTTAACCCTAGGTACAAGATTTGTAGTTATATGACATAATCTAAGACAAATCAGAAAATTATATGAAGTAAATATTCACTCTGTGGAGCAATTTTACCCTAAGGGGAGAAAATTTTAAAAGGAAAAGAGGAAAAAATAGAGAAATGAAAGAAGATAAAAAAAGATTAGAAGCAAGGGTGAAGGACAAAGGAAGAGTACCTCAGGAAACTGTTGAAGAAGACAGGAGGGAAAGAAAGAAGGAGAAAACAAAAACAAGAACAAAACAAAACAAAAAACTAAAAAGAATGTTCACATTCACACACACACACACAAAACAAGCCATGAAAAAATAAACAAAAATTTTAAAAAGACCAATAGCAAAAAATAAACAAACAAAACAAAACAAGCAAACAAAAAAACTCTGTGATTTCAAGCCTGTGGTTATTTTCTGGAGTCTACAGTTTTGTGGAAATGTCCAATTCAAGGCATGACTCTACTGTCATTGGTAGACAAGGTAAACAGTCCGATACCAGATCCATGCTGGATAATGCCAGCAAGCTGACAGTAGGACTAGGGCGACGTGCTGATTTGCAACTTCCAAATCCACAGAAGTTCAGGCTTGACTTGGCCTCTAGTCATGGGAGTGGGGCTGAGTCATTTAGCTTACAATGCTCTAGGGTCTCTTGCTGGCCTGAGCACAGCTCCCTAACCATGGATGTCTCCTACGGATGTCCTTCACTCAGTTACTGTGGGAGTTTAACACCGGCAGCACTGAGATGAAGCCACACATGGCTACTCTGAATGCTAGGTTCAGTTGGCCCCTCCCTAATGTGGTGAGATGCCACTTTAGCACCTTCTCTAGGGAATATTACAAATGCTTGGACTGGAGTTATCCATCAGCTGTTGTAGTGAATGACATCTGTTCTGTTCCACAGGTGCATTTCTCCCTGAAGTTTTCTGGAGTTGCCTCCTTTCACTGTCTCTGTAGGTTCAGTCTTCCTTTCTCTTGCCATGAGCCCAGAACTGGGGAGAAAGTGCAGATTGCCCCCTCCTTTTTCGGTGTTGTGGTCTGGCCCTTCAATTTCTTTGCTGACTTCAATTTTCCTTTCAGATCCTTTTCTCAGGGATCCATCTCCTTTCTTCTTTTATCACCCAGGTTATTTTCCAGTGTCTGGATTCCAAATATTGAAGAGGCTGATTTATTGTTGTTTACCACTCTGCCATCTTCCTAGAAGTCCTTACTATATACAATCCCACAACTCTTGCATTCTGCATGCCTGTAACTCTAGTACCATGTAGATGATGCCAAGGTCTACTACTAGCTTTAGCAGTAGTGAGGCCCTCTTGCATCATGGATGCAGAGGACACTGAGTGCCAGGATGGCTGAGGACTGTTAAATGAATACTAGGAAACCAATTTCTAGGCAGCATTCTTGAACAGGCTGCCCTAGGACTCTTTTCTCATAACAAAATCTTATAAAAGAATTTACCTTTACCCTTTTACACCCTTGAGCCAGTGAAGGGCGGGGTCTTGCTGATTCCTGAATTACTCTCAAGGCATCCTTCCTATTGTTCTGATATAAAGTAGTTGGCTTCCTTTTAATACCAATCTTTTTAGTAACCAAACTCTCCTCTGTTGTAGGCACTTCCTTGCTGGGGAAGCTGAAATCTTTTTAAATGGACCTTTTACTCTTGTTTCTCAGTGTAAATCTTGCTAAAAGCAGTGAGCAATGTGGCAGAAGTTATATTGTACCAGATGGAATACTGGCTTCAAGGAGTCTTGCACACTGTGGCTCCCTGAACAGCCTAGGCCCCTGTTGGGTGATGGCTCAGTTACCCTTTTTGCCTTGACCAATACTGAGCCAACTCTAAAATGCCAAGCCACCTTGATCACCCTGAAGAAGGTCAGTGGAGCCTGGAAAAATCCCTGAATGTGGAATCATGAATTTGCAAAATGGTATTGTTTTAAATCAGTCCTAAGGGTGGTTTATAATGAAGCAATGGCTGACCAATAAACCAAATGTCAGTGTGTTCCCAATATATTTATGCCAGCTGTATTGTTCTGCATCACATAATTTCATTGTTACTTTTAAAAGGATGACATATGACTGTGAAAATGAAGAAAAACATTCTATGCAAGTGAAATTGAATGTATTTTAAAGACTTGATAAAAACATGTACCTTAAAATGTCAAATAAAATGGGTGAGGAATCTGTAAAAAGTGGAGGGAAAGTCATAAAAATAGAAGGATTAAGTTTTTAGTTCATATTAACAAATTGAAATGGACATCATAATTGACTGGTTTCTGAGAGAAAGTAAAGACTCTGAACAAAGAGACGTAACAACAATTAAACAGTTTAAAGTAGCTCAAATGCTATTTATTTATTTTTCTATGCAGCAGTCTAAGGTGAGAGTTCAGTACTCTGAATCACAGGAAAGTCTATTTTATGTAATCATTCAGGAATCCAGAGTTTTTGTTTGTTTTTTTTTTAAACTCATTTTTATCAACAGACCCATAGGGGTTTTCTTGTTATCTAAACATTGTGAATATGTTTTTTTGCAATAAAGACTTGAGAAGCTTGAATTACCCAGGAGAAAGGACTTGATGAAAATGTGTGCCTTTCTGTTTTAAAGTAGCATGTTTATGGTAAAGCTGTACCTGTTTTTATGACTTGTTACTGTGATTTAAAAGTGACCAGTAGTAATAATGATTCTACTTAAGATAGACATGAGTACTTTTTATTCTTTCTCTTGATTATTCAATATCTCTCTATAATATTTTCCCTTTCATTTTTATTTCTGGGGGATGAAGTCTATGACAGACATTTGTGTGCCTACCTGTTATTGAAAAAGGACATACATTTCTGAAATAGCCACTTGTGTTTACAAGAAAATACAGAGTTAGCTCAGTACCTGAAATATGGCCAACTAAGTCGGGAAGAAAAGCAATGTCAAATTTATCCATGAAAAGGTTAAAATCCAAGATGAAGACAGGGTGCTTTCCAAGTCTGATTTTTGTATCCACATCACATCTGGTGATAATAACTTCATTATCCTAGGTTCTGAGGACAGGAGAGCTTGGTTTCTGCAACACAGTGACCTATTGGGAGTCCCCCAGCTACTCTAAGTAATGGTCTGAATTCATCTTTCAGCACCAAGAAGAGCCACTCAAAAGATCTGAAGAATTGATCTTTGAAGACAGTGGGAAGTTTGAATTACCCAAGGGGAAAGGCCTAGGTAAATAAAAGTGTGCCTATGTTTTAAATTAAAGCGACTTGTCTATGATAGGCTGTATCTGTTTTTATCACTTGTCTTGATTTCTTAAAAAATGACTAGTTATAATGGCTCTGCTTAAGAAAAACACAAGGACTTTGTATTCTTTCTTCCTCTTGGTTCTTGAATATTTCTTAATAATATTTTCCCATGCTGGTCCTTGACTTGAGCAAGTGTCATTTAAAGTCCTATGGTCTGAGGCCAGCTCTCCTCCCATATTCCTGGGCCTAGAAGATTCCAGTCTCCGTTGAACCCTCATCCAGGATGCAAATATCTTATCATGGATGCTTCTTTAAGAACCATCAGCCTTCTCATCTCACCTCCCCCAGACCCCTACCCTGCATCTCCCCCTCAATTTATACTGATGCCTCTGACTCAAAGGATTTTGAAATAAAAGAATATTGTTGAACATGACAGAAAGTCATATTTTCCTCTATTTGTCTACCTGAATTTTCTGAAAATTTGGCTTAAATTTGATAATGTTGAGGAGGTTAAACAGATATGCAGCAACAGGATATTACAGATATTTTACAATCTGGTGATGGGTGACAGGGATGGGTTCTGGTGTGTCAGCTTCCTGATACTGGCCTCTGTCTGTTCTGTACTGATTTGGGAGATACTCTTTATTAAATGTAGGAATTTTTCTTTTTTGATTTATTAACTAAAGAGAAACAGGCTGTGCTCTAGAAAGTTAGAAGTAGGAAATTGCCACATTCTAGGTGTAGGATTGGGTGGTGGGGATCCTGAAGGCTCCTCTTTTTAAATGCTTACTGTGTGCCAGGCACTGAACTAATAGCTTTACATGCATTATTCAGTGTCTGTGACAATCCTATCCAGTTTTCTTGTCTTTTTCACAGCAGAGGATGAAAGGTACAGTGCTTATTGCAAAAAAAATCAAAGAAAGTGCACTTTAGCATTCTAAGAAAAGAGATCTGTGAGCACTGCTTGCTTTGTGGAGGACGACTGATAATACATTTAAAAAAGGGGTGGGGCAAATATACTGCCTAATAGTGTGCTTGAGAGAGCTGTCCTTGTACTACCGTTCCCTGTTTTGTAGTGTCAGGTACTTTTCCATAGAAGGTTCTGCTATGGCACTCCTTTCATGTGTGTTACTCCACTGGCTCATTTTGACAGCCTATTCTCAAGCCTGAAACACACTTAGAATGTGTCACTTCCGTATTCCCATGCAACCTTAGGGTTCAGGAATGTCAGTTGTTTTTTCCTGTTCTTTCTGAAAATATCTGTTTTAAATTGAAGAGAAAAAAGCTATTCATGTGCTTGTAAGATTTAATGATAGATAGTAGCTGGGTATGATGGCACATGCCTATAATCCTAGCACTTGGAAGGCTGAGGCAGGAGGCTCATGAGTTCAAGGTCAGCCTGGGGTACATAGTGAGTTCAAAACCAGCCTGGATGACACAGCGAGACCCTAAAAAAAAAGATGTATTAAAAAGTACCATCTTTCTTTGGTAAATGGTTATGAATGATGAAGCTCCTAGTAGAACCCAGTCCTCGTAGTCCTCAGTTAATAGTAACTGGAGGCACAGCGGGGAGAGGGAGGAGGCTAGGGACAGAGGCAGCTAGGAGAAGGAAGCACATGCTCCCCAAATGAGAAAGGGGCCCATTCACACGCTCTTGTAGTATTCGGCACCTCCTCGTCTGTGGCACTAAAATTGCAAATTCTCTTCTCTCTTTTCCCTTCTAGACTGTGACCCTTTGGGAAAGGGCCTGACACTTACCAGGGGATTAACAAATATATATCTGAGTGGATCAACCAATAAACAAAGGCTTTGATTTCCAATCAGGCAAAAATACAACCTTTTTTTTAGATGAGTTTTGGGAGAAAGTCATTTGATTTGATATTTATAAGTCTAGAACTGTTTCTTTTTGGAGGGATTCTCAGCACTTTTTAGAAAAACCTTTTTATTTTAGTCAGAGTTTCAAACTGCTTTTCTTCTTCTTCTTCTTCTTCTTCTTCTTCTCCTTCTCCTTCTTCTTCTTCTTCTTCTTCTTCTTCTTTTTTTTTTTTTTTGTGGGTACCGGGGGTTGAACTCAGGACCTCGCGCTTGTGAGCAGGCACTTGTGCCGCTGAGCGATATCACTGGCCCTTTCTTTTCCTTTGTATGTGGGTACCGGGAGTCGAACTCAGGACCTCGTGCTTGCCAGGCAGGCGCTTATGCCGCTGAGCTATCTCACCGTCCCCTTATTTTTTTCTTACACGTTTAAAAATTTTTATTAATGCACGTATGCAATACATAATGCTTACACTCATCATGGGGAGTTAGTACATGTACATAACACATCTTAATTCTTTTTATGTCCCTTTCCACCCTTCCTCTTGTAAGAGAAATTTTCCCTTCTGGGAATGCACGGTCCATGCTGTCCCCCTCCTCCCAATGTTCTGGGAATTGAGCTGTTACAATTTAAAGTTGCCTAAGTTAGATAAAAACAGAACAGAGCTGGGCCGGTGAGATGGCTCAGCGGTGTAAGCGCCTGCCTTGCAAGCGCGAGGGCCCGAGTTCAACTCCCGGAACCCACATACGAAAAAGGGGCCGGTGATATCGCTCAGCGGCACGGGCGCCTGTTGGTGCGCGAGGTCCTGAGGTCGACCCCCCGGTACCCACAAAAAAAAAAAAAAAAAAAAAAAAAAAAACAGAACAGAGCTGACCAGGGATCTGAGCCATGAGATAAAAACAACCCCATGGCTAAAGAATTTACAAAGTATCCCTTTCCTGAACACCTGCTGCCCATATTAGGAAACGTCCTCCAGCGCTCTGTCGGCCAGCCTAAAAACTCCCGTATGATTGTCTTCTCCCAATGAGTATAAAAAGCTGTTTAAACTAGCCAATGCCATCTGCTTCTGTAACCGCGCTTGCAAAGGCCCCTCCTCCCTCTGTTCTATAGACATATAAGCGCTGCTCAGGCTTGGCTCGGGGCCCACTGTTCCTGCGTGTTCAGTGAGCCCCACGCATGCTTGGATAATAAAACCCCTTGCCCTTTGCATGAGAGAACGCTTCTTGGAGTCTTCCTTCACGCGGCGTGCGTCTCGACCCTAACACTCTGTCTCTTGGTCTCCTTTCTACAGGCAAAAGACTTATCTCCCTGTTTCCTATTATCTGTCTTATTTTGCTCTTTAATTTATTTATACTTTGGGTTTCTCATAAGAGAAACCGTGCAATATTTAAGCTTGTGTGTTTGACATTTCATTCAACATTATTATCTCAAGGTGCATCCATTTTCCTGCAAATGACTCAAATTCATTCCTCCTTATAGGAGAGTAATTTTTATTGTGTATGAATACCACATTTTCTTTATCCATCTGTTGGTGGATATATGGCCCACTTCCAAGATCAGCTATTATAAATTGTGCTGCTATAAACATAGATATGCGTGTATCCCTGTAACATGCTGTCTTTAACTCTTTTGGGAAGATACCTAGAAGGGGAATAGCTGAGTTGAATGGAATTTCTAGTTTTAGTTTTTTGAGGAAACTCCATATGGATTTCCATAGTGGTTGTACTAGTTTACATTCCAATCAACAATACAGAAGGATCCCTCTGTGCCAGTCTTAGCAGCATTTGTTATTATTTTATGTTTATTGGTAGCCATTCTTTCTGCAGTAAGATGGAAACTCAGTGTTATTTTAATTTGCATTTCTCTAATTTCATGTATTTATTGGCCATTTGTACTTCTTTTGCTATGAAGTGTCTATTTCAGTTGCCCACTTATTGTTTGGGTCTTTTATTTTGGGTGGTTTATTCTTTTTGAATTCTTTATATATTCTAGATATCAGTCCTCTTTCCAAGGATTTGCTAGCAAAAATTTCCCCCATCCTATAGATTGTCTCTTTACGCTGTTGGTTGTTTCTTTTGATGTGCAGAAACTTTCAATTTTTTACAGTTCCGTTCATTGATTCTTGACATTATTTCTTGTGTAACTGGGATTCTGTTCAGAAAGTCTTTGCCTCGCCTATGTCTTCAAGAGTTTTACCTATTTTATCTTCCAGCACATTGTTTCTGTTTTAATATCTAGATTGTTGATCCATTTTGATTTTAGTTTAGTATATGGTGGGAGATATGGGTCTAGATTCAGTCTTCTACATATGTATAGCCAATTCTCCCAACTCCATAGAGGCTTATATTATTGACTCTTTCGTCAAGGGTTAGATAGGTGAATGTGCCTAGAGTTGTCTCTGCATCCTCTACTCTGTTCCATTGATCCATGTGTGTGTTTTTGTGCCAGTACCAGCTCTTTTTTTTTTTTTTTTTTAAATCACTGTAGTTGTGTAATATAACTTGAAATCCAGGATTGTGGTGTCTTCTGCTTTGGTCTTGATGTTCAGGATTACTTTTGCTATTGCAGTTATCTTCTGGTTGCATATGAATTTTAGGATTGTTTTCTCTAGTTCTGTTTTCTCTAGTTCTAGTTCTGTTTTCTCTAGGATTGTTTTTTCTAGTTCTGAGGAATGCTATTGATATTTTGGTTGGGATTTCATTGAATATATGTATTAGTTTTGCAAGTATGGCCATTTTGACAATACTGGCTCTGCCTATTCAGAAAAAGGAAATATCTTTCCATTTTCTGATGTCATCTTTGATCTCCTTTTCCAGAGTACTGTAGTTTTCATTATAGGGATCTTTCACTTCCAATACAATAAACCTTGGTTTGTGAGCATAATTCATTCTGGAAACATGCTTGTAATCCAAACCACTTGTATATCAAAGCAAATTTCCCCACAAGAAATAATGCCAACAGATGAATCATTCCACAACCCAAAAATGCTAATATAAAAGTGATTACAATACTGTCACGTGGTACAAAATATAATGACCTTACTTTCCTCCTCTGATCAGTTTTGAGTTAAAGCCTACTTTCTCTTAAAACAGGATAGCTACTCCTGCTTGTTTTGGGGGTCCTGTTGCATGAAGTATTGTTTTTCATCCTTTGATTTTTAATGTATGGATCTCCTTTTGTATTAAATATGTTTGTTGAATACAATATACCATTAAAATTTTGTTTTTTTGGCCCAATCTGTCAGTCTGTTTCTTTTGAATGAGGAGTTGAGATCATTCACATTGAGAGTTATTACTGAAAGGTATTGATATATTCCTGTTATTTTCCTATTGTTGATTTTCTTTTTTCCATTCTGCTTAACTAATTATCTTACCTAGTGTTTATTCCATTAAACTTTTTGGCATTGTTGATTTTATTGTCTCTTTGTAGGATATCCTTAAGAATTATTTGAAATGCTGATTTTGGGGTCATAAATTTCTTAAGGCGCTCTTTGTCATGGAAAGACCTTATTTCTTTATCAATTTTGAATGATAGTTTTGTAGGATACATCAGTCTGGGTTGGAAGTCGTTTTCTTTTAGAACTTGAAATGCTTCACTCCAAACTCTCCTAGACTTTAAGGTTTGTGTTGAGAAGTCTGCTGTAATGCAAATGGTTTTATTTTTATAAGTGATTTGTTGTTTTCTGTAACAGCTTTTAAGCTTCTATCATTGTGTTGGATTTCTGGGATTTTGACTATGAAGTGGGTAAGTTCTTTTCTGATTGCAGCTATTCTGGTTTCTGTAGGTCTCACTTATCTGTGTGATAAATTCTTTCCAAATACTTGAAAAAAATTTATTGTTGTTATTTATGTACAGCTTTTTAAAATGTCATTTGCGGTGTCTTCTGATTTTTCACTAATTCCAATTAATCTTAGATTAGTATTCTTTGTGTAATTTAGCAGCTTTGTGTAATTTTCAATGTTCTTTTGTTGTTTTGAAGGTATCTATGAGTATATGGCCACCTACGCCAGCCTAATCTTCTAGTTTTTCTAGTTCTGACATTTTGTCCTCACATTGGTTATTTCTGCTGCCCATAGTTTCAATAGAATTTTTTATAACCTGGATATCTGTTTGGTATTTTTTCATGGACACTAATTCTTTGCTAAACTGGTCATTCATGTTTTGCATTATTTTGTTTAGATTACCTAGCTTTTTCTTAGTGTCATAAGCTCACTGATCATTTTGCTAATTAGTTGCGTTATCTGCTTAGTTAAATCATCTTTGACCTCATTGAGCACCTTATTGATTTGTTTTTTGTCTCCTCTTTTATCTTTTTCCTATAATTCAACTATTTGGCTTTTGATTTCCTCCATATCAATGCCCCATGGATCAGCCTTGGAGAAATTGGGAGTTTGAGAGGCATTTCATTGCCTTGTTTTCTCTTGTTTCTTCTGTGTGTGTGTGTGTGTGTGTGTGCTGAGGTTTGTGGGTCAATTATCGTGGGAAGACTTTGTTGCTGGTATGGAGATCTCTTCTGTTAGTGTCTGTTTTCCAGAGATGCAGTCTGGGCGTAGTGAACTATAGGTCTTTTGTTCTATCTCAAGCTCTAACTACCTCCATTAATTCAGGGAGAGGGAGGGTGTAATGTAATTGGCCCAATACTTAGTCTTCTGGATATAAACCATAGTATTATTGATGACACAAAGACAAACCAGATGTTGGAATACAGTAAAATTCAATTAACAGCAACAACTATGACACTCTGGAATTAGCAAAAATAATAGAGTCAAAAACAAAGTGGATATTTACATAATAAAAGAAAGAATAAAAGCTACCACTGTACTACACTTAACAATAGAAATCTGTAATTAAAATACAGGGACAGAGACAAACTAAATATTAACATATATTTATCTGCTAAATGCAATAGCTATATCATCATTAATAACAGAAAGGAATTCAACAATAATATCATTAAGTAAAACTAAATATGTTAATATTAATAAAGTTTAATGGAACACTAATAAAGATGAGAAGGGAGGTAAAAATAAAAGAAGTTTGAAAAATAAAAGAAAATGAGGCCTGGTGCAATAGCTCAGCGGCATAAGTGCCTGCCCGGCAAGCGCGAGGTCCCAAGTTCGACTCCTGGAACCCACATAAAGGAATAAAAGGGCCAGTGATATCACTCAGCGGCACAAGCACTTGCTGGCAAGCATGAGGTCCTGAGGTCAACTCCTGGTACCCAGATTAAAAATAATGATAATAATAATAATAATAATAATAATAATAATAAGGGCCGGTGAGATGGCTCAGTGGTGTAAGTGCCTGCCTGGCAAGCGCAAGGTCCTGAGTTTGACTCCTGGTACCCACATACAAAGAAAGGGCTAGTGATATCGCTCAGTGGCACAGGCGCCTGCTGGTTGACCCCTGGTACCCACAAAAAAAAAAAAAAAGAAAAAGAAAATGAGAAGAAAAAAGTGAGATAAATGGTCTTATTAAGAAGTAAAAGAAAATTAGATAAAAATAAGAGAAAGGAGCAAGAAAAGGAAAAGAAAAAATACAGCAAAATAAAGGAGAAAAAGAAAAAAGAAAACAAAAAGGAAAAAAGCCCCAACCTCCCAAAAAACCAATGAAATAAAAGAGAATTGAGGTCCTATCCCCATTCTTCAGTGTTTTTGAATGAATGATTTCTTTCCAGGGGGAGGGATAGAATCCACCAGATATGGGGGAGGGATAGTGAGTCACCACTAAGACCTATTTTGTTGCCACACCCACGTTTTTGTGTGTGAATGCTGAATCCTAGTCCACTTTTCCTGCTGGTTGTGGTCGGTCAGTGGTTTCCACTGCAGGGCTATATTCACTCCAGCTGCTTCCAGTTTCCATGTCCCTCTGTGTGTATGACATCATGATTTTCTCTACCTACCTTTATGGCCTGTGGGTTTTCCAGTGCCTCCCCTACTCTAGAAGGCCCTCTGCTTGTACATGCCGGGCTATCACAATCCCATCCAAGCTGAGGCATATCCAATGTCACATTGACAAATAGGGAAAGGAAACAGACCACTGAGCTCTGTGCTGGATATAGGCAGCAGTGTAGACTTAATACCAGCACTTTCAGACCCAGCCCCCTCCAAAAGCTTCAGGCAACTGACCTGGCTTCTCAACTCAGAAAGTGGGACCTCTGTGTCATTCTAAGACTGAGCTTAAACTTCTCAAGAGGTCTATGTCTAGTCTTTTCTTCTCCATGACTGTCTCTTGTGGCCATATCCCATCCAGTCACTGTGCTAGGTTGACTCTGGAAACCCTGAAGTGAAGTTATTCTGTAATTAATTCCAACTAATAATAGAATAATAGTACCTTAGTCTTAAACATTTAACTTGTTCCCAAATGGACTCCTGATTTAATATTTTCAAATATGGTGGAAGCTGCATTGGATTTTATGTTCAACTCTAGCCTGTTATATGGAAAGAATCAATTTCCAAGTAAAACCCCACACTATTTTTGCAGTTTACAATACTGTGAGCATTTTGAAGGAGCTAGTGCAGCCAGCCCAGTCAGTTATTTCTTCCTGGAGCTGCTGATCCTGGGTTTACCTTGTATATTAGTTGAGAGAGGTCCTCCTCCCCAGGAGCTGAGGTTAGCTTTTCAGTGTCCTTTGTACTTTTCTCTACACTATGCTCCATTTCTCTACCTTCTCTTTAGTTTCTAGTTTTCCTACCAGCTCCTTCCCAATTCTTGTAGATCTTCTTCTCTCCTCCTCCTTTTCTTCCCCTCTCTTTCTCCTCCTTCTTCTTTTTCTTCTTCTCTTTTCTCTTCTTCTCCTTCTTCTTCCTCTTTCTTTACCAAGTTATTGTTTCCCAGGTGTCTTGATTCCAGGTCCTAGAGAGGCTGTATTTTGCTACCATTTTTTATTCCACCATTACTTACTTGCCCAGACTGGGCTCAAAGTCATTATCCTTCTCTGCAGCTTCCCACATGCTGGAATTTCATGCATCATGCACCGCCACTCCCAGCTCAGAACTGTAGTTTTATGTTTTGCTCTAATAAGGTTTTTATTCATGGCTGCCCATTGTAATCACGTGAGGGTTTTTTTGAGTGTGTGTTTGTGTGTGTGTTTTTTATAGTGGAGTCAGTACTCTACTCTTTCTACCCTGAGATTCTAACTTAACTAGCCTGGGTTGGAGCTTTTGGAAATCAGCATTTTAAAAAACGCTTCCTAGTTGCTTCATATTTACTGGGAGCAACTAGTATTTTATGGTTGATGACCACAAATGTGGGTCATGTCCTGTAGAATCTGAGCCTTGTGCAAAAAAGACACTGGCTCCAAAAACAGAAGCTTGCCCAAAAACAGAAGACAAGAACATCCCCTGGAAGACCCACAAGAGCTTGGCTAAGGTGTTCATGCAAAGTAGCTCCTCAGCTGTAGGACTTCCATATGCACTGAACTCTTTTCCTCATGGAGATGGATATTTTCCTGTGTTAGTTCACTCCTCCTCCTCAAGGGTTCAGCTTAAGAGACATGGCATATCTGACCAATCCCAGAAGAAGTTAACCATGTGCACAATTTCCTGGTAGAAAATGAAGATGCTTGGGTTAGGAACAAATGTGCTAAGTCTCAGGTGCCCATGGAATATAGTTTTGAATTGTGTTCAAACACAAGGATGCCTGAAAAGTCCTATTTATGAAGTCAGTGGAACAAGAGTCATTGACTATTTTACCTAAGTAATTTTAATAGATGCTTAAAATGTTTTCTGGCTTTTCTGATTACTGAATCTGTGCACCTGGGATGGAATTTGTGCATAAGAGTACTCAGATTATCTTTCTTTTTGCCTCATGCTAGGGGGTAAACAGCAAGTAGAGAGAACAACCATACTTTTCTGTTGCTGTTAAAACTCTGCTTTCCAAGTATATCTGTACCTAGGTTGTCATTTCCTTTTTGTTTAATGATTTGAAGAAGAGGCTTGGCCTCACGCCTTTGTCCTATATTTTTTAAAGGAAAAATAAGGATGTGTACAGAGACCCCTGTTCTGGAGTTTCTGCTAACAGAGACATAATGTGCTTTTCCAGAATAATTTGCAAAGACATGACCCTTTAGTAAGGGGACACTAAGCAATCTACCCTACATGGGTTATCTGATAATTTTACAGACAGGAGTTTTCATTAACTGATATCAAGAACTGTGTAAGGTCTGTGATTTTGCCCTCTAGTAAGTTAACAAATTACCCTGCCATGCTTTCATGGATGCTGTTACGAGACTGGAGACTCCTGAGTGAGAGAAAGTGACTTTATTATTGGTAACATTGTCAGTGGCCAGAATACTGGCAATTTCTGTTGTCAGGGTGACACAAATAGAGGCAACTGGTTGTGTTATAGGAGAGGACCTCACAGCTTATAACTTCGTACACCCTACAACTTCGTAGTGCAAAACAACCATGTATTAGCTCACAATTCTGTAGCTTGGCTTTGTGGCAGACTCAGCTGATGTCAGTTGGATTCACACATGCATCAGCTGAAGATTCTGGTGGTTGTCAACCAGAACAGAGGCAACTAGCTTCATTATTGTCACCCAGCAGACTGCCTCAGGACATCTACACAGGCCTGCAGCCACAGGGTTCTAAGGAGCAGCAAGAGAGTAAGTCCCCTAGTGTGAGCACTTTTTAAGCCTCTGCATGTGTTAGCAAAAGCAGATCACATGGCCAAAGTAAATTCATGAGTGGAGAAAGACTCCACTCCTTGAGGGACAGGAAAAGGCTATTTTCTTCCACACTCCAGATCATGTTAGATGGTGTGTTTTTTTTTTTTTTTTTTTTTTGCAGTGCCAGGTGTTATGGTTTGTGTCCAGATGTCCCCACAAAGCCTCATGTAGTCATAGGGTTTTTTCGGAGGTAGCTGAATCTAGAGTGTGTGATTGATTTGTAGTGCAGTGCTGGGATTAAGGGTGTGAGTGCTACACCCACTCTAGGGTGGGTAGCCTGCATACAATATAAGAGACAGAAAGAGGCTTATTCTCACTCTCTCTCTCTCTTTCGTCTTTTGCTGTCTTCTGCTGCTGCCATGAACTGTTGCCCCGCTGTCATGTGCCACTCTGCCTTGGAGCCAGCTGATTACGGACTAAAACCTCTACAAACTGTGAACTAAATAAACCTTTCCTTCCTTAACTTTGGGTGTCAGGTATTTTGTCTCAGGAATGAGAGAACAGTAATTAAGACACTGAGGATTGAATCCAGGGCTTCATGCATGCTAGGGAAACACCCTACCACTGAGCCACATCCCTAATCTTTAGTCTACTTTCATCTGCTCCTCTAGGTCTCAGGTCCTCGAGAGGCCTGCCTGTTCTTTCCCATCCAAGCTTTAGCCAGGCCTGATGCTGCTTAACTTCCAGTCAAGTCAGGTGTGCTCAGGATGGTACAATTGTAGACTGCATTCGTTCTATCTTCCAATCATCACTCCCACCCCAAACCCAATTTCATCTTCTTTATAATCCTTACTAGATTCTGAAATTATTTTCTTACTTTTTTATTTATTAAAGTGTTTATTTTTATTTTTCCAACCATAAAGAAAGCTCTTGAGGACAATAACTTACCTTTGGCACTCGGAGAAGGTGACTGTATATAGTACCTATCAATAAAAACATGCTAGCTGAATGATTGCCAGGACAATGGCTTTGGTCATCTTTATGGGAATTTGGGCAACAAATATATAGACAAAACTCTGGCCCTGGCAGCTCATGGCAGGAAAGTTGGGAAGATGGAGCTCTCACAAGAAGCCAGGGAAAACAGTCATCAGATCTCTTTATTTTCAAAATGGTAGAGACTTCAAAATTGGGACCAATATCTCTTCCTTCAATTGAAGAATGATTTGATTTATTAGGATTCAATTTATTATTATGGTGTTCATTAGCATTTTAATGAAGATAGAATTTTTTTCTAGTTTTGGGTGTTCTATGTTTTTAGGATTTGGAGGCTTAGAAAAAATAGCTGGCTCGTGGTAGCCTCACTAAGCCTTTGTAGAAATCACTCTGAACCTTGCCCAAAGTCCAAGGGAGGATGGTGATGAGGGTGAGTTGTTTCAAGTTTCATGTTTATGGAATTTAAAGAAATCTGGATATATTAGTCAGATTTAACCATATTCCCATGAGTTTGAATCTCAATCTGGTACCAAAATCTGTATTAGAATTGAACCAGAGAAGCAGAACCAGGAGGAGATCTGTGTCTATTTATTTTTATATCTGTATATTTGTGTATCTATATATCTATATCCATATTTATGTCTATCCTTCTATCTACCATCCATTCATTTTTTATTATAAGGAATTGATCTATATAAATGTGTCAGCAGAACTTCTTGATGACCTATGCTGACTAAACTCTCCTAAAAATCCACAGGGCAAATCCTTGAGATTAGACTATGGGTAGGCTGAAAGTCACATGCATGGGCCAAATGCTTTTATACACAGGAAACATTTCTTTTAACTCTCAGCCCTCTCTGAAGGACTTTCAGCCAATTTATCAGGTCTATCCAAATAATTCAGGATAATCTCACTTATTTAAAGTCAACAATTAAAGACCCCAGTTACATCCAAAAATACCTTCTTGGCAACACCAGTGATAGTGCTTGATTGTATAACTGAGGGCTGTAGTCCAACGAAGTTGACACAAAAAATCTGTCACACTGGGCCTGGCTTTAGGGATAGGGTAGAAGAGTTGCTTGAGCCAGTATTCGAAAGATCTGAATGTATTCCTTGGTGCCCCTTTAGGGACTGTTGAGGAATAAACTAATTCAGAGAATAAGTAATTGTATAATATAATAATAATAACAATAATAACAATAACCTGCAAATAGAATAGTAATATACCCCAAATGTGACCCTTGTAAAAAAAACTAAGGGATATTTGTAAGATTCTGAGAAACACTGAACTTACAGAGGAGGGGCCAGGAATAGGAGGGCACAGATAAGGCTTTGAGAGCTGTTAATTGGTGACCTGCCTCTGATTGCTCAGAGATTTATTTATTTATTTATTTATTTATTTATTTATTTATTGAGACAGGGTCTCGCTATGTAGTTCAGGCTGGTCCTAAACTATGTTCAGGCTGGCCTCGAACTTGCAACAATCCTCCTGCTTCAGCCTCCCCAGTGCTGTACTTACAAGCATGTGCCACCATGCCCAGCACTCAGAGATTTATTCATAAGTCTTGAAATAACCACTCTATTTTCATTGCTGCTTTAGTTCTTCACCTGCAAGTAAGTGTTACTCCCAGCAATAGTTTAGTTTAAGATTTATGGGGAGATTCTGCATCTCCATGCACATACATACACATATACACACACATACATTGTACTCCACACACATATACATGTGCATTTACACACAAATAATTCTTGCACAGTTCAGACAAAGGCAAAATTTAAAGGAAAACTCAAGCCAGTAATCTCAGCCACTGGCACGGCTTCACATTGCTCTTTCTGGAAAGGATTCAAAACTGGGCACCCATTCAACTTTGGTGCAGAGTCAGACTTTGTATACTGAGATCCATTCCTTTTTTCTTTTTTTTTCTTTTTTTTTTGAGACAGGGTCTTTCTATACAGTTCAGGCTGGCCTTGAACTCCCTATGTAGCCCCTGGCTGGCCTCAAACTTGCCACAGTCCTGCCTCAGCCTGGAGTGCTGGGATAACAGGCAGGTGCCACCACACCTGGCTGAGACCCATTCCTTAGACAAGAAACATTTTAAAGGTTCCTGGGAAGAGCTTTTCGCCTTTTCTCTTGGTTCTTCCAAATACAGTACTTCAACTGCTGCCAATGCCTAATATTGCATTAAAAACAAAAAGTCCTTCCTTTTATTCAGTATTAGAAGTAAGTATAAAATCAAATATGTGCTTGAGGGAGTTATGAAGGAGAGCAGCATGTTCCCACTGAGAAGCCAGTGACGGATTTCTCCCTGTCTTTTTCAGCTTTTGATGGGATACAGGAACGCCTTAGGGAGCGCTTAGTGGACAGAGGGTCCCGCAGCACCTGGAGAGAGGAGAGAGCAGAGAGGGCAGGAGACTGATGGGCACCGATGCCTGCAGTTTGATTGAGGGCTGCTCTAACTGACCTACAATACAGAAGTTTCAAGAAGTTCTGCTGCTTTATTTTCAACCCTTCTTCAGAAAACAATTGTAGTCAAGTCCATGTCCTTGTAACGACTTCACGCCAGATTTTGTGAGCTTTTAAAAGGAAACTGATCATGAACATAGCTCTTCCTTTTTAGGCTGTAAGCGCCTGAAGGCAGACATAAACAAATGCTGGTATAGGAATTTTAGTAAAGTTATCCCAGTATTTCCTCAGGGGAAGGGAAGAGAGTGGAAGTCCTAAAAACGTGTCTTTAGGACAAAGTGATCCCAAACCAACTGGGCGTGGTCGCCAGTTCTCACACCCGGCAGACTGCTTGCGCAGCGCTGTGATGGAGAAGGCCCACTCCGGAGCGTCGGCTGAGACAGCGGGTTAGAAAGCGGCTGTGGACCAGAAGACCCCGTGTCTCCGTGACGTCGGTTGTTAGGGAAACGCCCCTTGTTGCACTGTAGAACAATACTGTTTCACAGGCAGGGCTTCCGGGCTGGTGAACCCATCGGGGTTCCGGGACATGCGGGGGCTCAGTGCTCCTTTCCCATGCCTTGCCCTCTGCCTCTGTTCCATTGCGAGTAGCTTCACACTTGATCGTTGTGCAGCCGTTGTCATGTTAACTGGTTTATCACAAAGGACGCTACTCAGCAACACAAAATCAAATGTGAAGCTACTCAAAACAAGGTTTTTTTTTTTTTTAAACATCTAAGTGCCGAAGCAATCAGAAAGCATTTTGGTGGTTGTTTGAAAAAGTCCAGGAGAGCCCTTCAGAATGAGAGAAAATGGTGGTAAAAGAGCCATCACTACAGGGCTTTAAAGTCTGAGGTAGATCAGGCGACTTGGGGCTCTTATTAGAAGGATTTTACACAATCATCATCTCACTTTTTGGAGGCTACTCGTGCTGATGTGCTAGAAAAGACTTAAGTCATATTTCAATTTCTTTAAACTGCCATTTATCAGGAGCTTCACCTGTGGAATGCCAAATCTAATGCTTATCTTCCCACCCAGCCTCCTGACTCCTGAAGTGGCCAGAGGGCCAACTGTGTGTGAATACATATTTTATAGTATATATATAATACTTATACATGGCACGCATGTACACACACGTATGTTTTAGGCCATTGCAGATACTTGCTTCCTGTCCAGAATGCCAGCTACAGTGTTCCCTGTATCTGCTGGTTTGAGGCGAAGCCTGAGTGATGGGATTATGTGTTTGGTGAGCCACCAGCCCTGCTCTTGGGTGCAAGGCTAGCCCGGGTGACTGAGAACAGTGGTGGTGACCACAGGGATGATGGTCCAGGGAGGCACAGCGGAGATTCCAGGCTCCACCAGCCTCATACATGAAGGTAAGAGGCCGCCCATCCCCTGTCTATGTGTGTCAAGATCACACCCACCAATACTATGTTCTCTTTGTCAGTGTGCCAGAGCCCGACCAGGTGACATTAACAGAGCATGTCAAGTGTGTCAATTAGGGGTTCACCCATGAAGAATTCTTATTGGTCAGCTTGTCTCAGCCTCCTGGTGTTAGCAATTTATTCATACCTCACAGGGACTGAAATCCAGTCAAAGAAATCCAATGAATTAAGAGACTTGTTACTTCAGATAGGCAACCAGACAACACCTGTACTGTTGCCAGGGATTTATGTAGTGCTTCTCCTTCACAGAGTCAGATGTACTTTCAAAATACATCATCTTCACATACCCAGGAGGGACCGTTATCAACCATGTTTTCTTGCAGGAGGAGGTAAAGCAAAGAGACTGTTGTGTGAAATCACAGGAGGCCAACTGCAGATCTGGGATGAGCATCTGGAGCTCTGCATGTGAAATCAATGTGTATTTGGTCCAGTGATGTCACCTCTAAGGTGGCTCCATCTTGACTGGTATTGGCAAATATATGTATGGCTCTGGGTGCTGCCAGACCCTCGCTAATTTGTCATGGTGTTCTTTCCTGTGGAGCCAGTTTGTAGCCTCAGAATCCTTCCCAACAGTGTTCTACATCAGTCACTTCAGTCGCTACTGGCGACTTTGCCATTTTTGATCAGAAGCTGGGTTAAAATGTTAAACAGGCCTGTTCTTCTACCCGAAGTGTCTGGATCAAAATCCCATTGACAGGTGACATCATTCTAACTTGAAAACACTGAAAGCTGACGCAGAAAATAGAAGGGTATGGAATAAATCCACAAGGAAGTCAGGGTCCCCCAGGGAGCTCAGGACTGAGGTGAAAACTGTTCCTCATCTGAGTCAGCTCAGATATTTTATTTTATTTTTTATGGTGCTGATGATTGAACCCAGGGCCTTTGCATGAGCTACATCTCCACCCCATTTTGTTTTTTATTTTGAGACAGGGCCTCACTCACTAAGATACCTCCATTGGGCTCAAAATTGCTATCCTCCTGCCTCAGCCTCTCCGAGTGCTAGGATACAGGGATGTGCCGCAACATCCGGCTCAACTCAGATATTTTATACCATTCTTTTAAAACACACTTTCGGTTGTGTGCAAAGGTCATGTCCCTTCAGTCCTGGGCGGAAGCTGTACACAATGGATAAAAGCAAAGTGTACCCTTTTTTGGCTGGAGAGAGTCTGGAGACCTTAGAGATCCAGGCTGAGTGGAAAATCCAGGACAAATAATTCTGTTCTTTGCACCACAGGGAGAGAGCAAGTGAATTTTTTGATTTCAAGAAAAAGAAAGCAACTAAGATTTGCTCAACTCAATGATATAATTAGCTGACTTGTTTTTTTTTTTTTTTTTTTTTCAGAAAGAGAGACAAGTTCCTCTTCAACAGATTTTTGTATCCCTGAATTTGGATGATGACAGAAGAAAATCAAGATCATTTGAAAAGGACTAATTATAACAGCATCACCTCTGAATTGACACTAAGTGGGTGGCAAAGGTGGAAACACCCTTGTAACTTCAATATTTTTAGGCCTATAAAATGGAGAAGGGGGACAGATATATTTTTAGAATGTAGCATGTTGACAGCCACTGATTTTAAAATAAGTGCAGACTGCAGGCCCTGCTGATCTCAGGATGTCTAGGACAAGAGCTTCTCATCTAAAGTCTTTGGCTTTCCTTGGAGCTACCCTGTAAAAAACTGTCAAGGAAATCAAGCTTCTTGCTCTCATTTTGCTGCAAGAATGCTTCCAGTATTCTGTGGATGTTATTCTGTCCCAGGCTATCCATGTTCTTACCCTAGCCCTTTCTCTGGAAAAGTGGCCCACCAGGGCACCGCCCCCAGTGCATAGCTCTGCGGGGCCCCCTGCCTCCCTCTCCCGGTCCCCCCACCCAGAGCTGCTACCAATGCTCAGTGATGCTCATGGTTCTTCTCCTGGGTTCTCATGTCACCAGGTCACCCATGATGGACCACTGTGTCACCACCTCCTGAGCAGCAAGGTGGCAGGTTAGCTTGGGGCTTCCACGTACACACACACACACACACACACACACACACACACACACACACACACAAACACAAGAAGTTTCCACACTATAGAAGTTTTGGTGAGGAGGTAGATCAGGAACTCCTCCAAATGTTGACATCTCCCTTGTGCTTTACAAGTACTGGGCTCACCCTCCCCGCTTCTGTGGGTCCAGGCTATGACTCGCACCTCCCAGCACAAGCATCCGTAATAAACCCTGCCCGTGTCCACTGAGGGAGCGAGGAAGCATAGCCATCGTCTGCTGCCCGTTTTGCTCTGTAATTCCATCGGTGGTGACTGGACACAGTTCTGCTCCTAACAGGTGCTCATGGTTCCCTTTCTGCAGTTAGATTCCATGACTGCTAACCCCCTCCCAGAGAAGAAATCCTGTATTTTATTTTCTGTCTGTGAGATCTCTAAACAATACTGGAGTAAAAATGGACAAAAACCTCAGTGAGTAGAATTCTCTGGAACCTATTTTCTTTCACATTTTCCAGGAAGCATCCAAATGATATTTTATTTTTGGAGAATACTATGACAGGATGCTTGACTAAAACTTGAAAATAACTACAGTATGTAAAGGATTCTAATGCCATTTTTCACCATGTATGGCAGAAAGCAAAGCTTTTGAAAGGTCAGGAAGAGGCTTAGATTCCCTAGGACCTGAGTCACTCAGTACCGTATTTAGCTGTGTAACCTTAAGAAAGTTAGTTAACCTCTCTTTGCCTCACGTTATTCATTGGGCATTAATGCCACTTGCAACACGTTTTTAAATTCCCTTAAGCTTTTATATGATAGACTGAGTAATGGCTCCTCAGAAGCCATTCGAATCCCTGAAACCTAGGAATATTACCTTATATGGCAAAAGGCTACCTATGAACTTATATGACAAAATATATGATTAAATTAAGGATTTTCGAGATGGGAGTAGTTATTGGATAATTGGGGTGGGCTCTAATGCAGTCACACCTACCTTTGTAAGAGTAGCAGAGAGATTTTACTACACAGACAGAAGAGAGGCTGATGTTGGAGTGGTGCAGCCACATGACAAAGCTTGCTGCAGCCACTAGAAGCCAGAAGAGGTGAGGAATGGATCCTCTCTGCAGCCTCTTAGGGGAGCATGTCCCTGCCTATACCTTGGTTTTCATCTAGCACAACCGATTTTGGACTCCTGGCCTTTGTAATTGTGATGGAATAGATTTCGGTTGTTTTAAGCCACCAGATTTGAAGCTGCTATAGGAAATTAATGTACATCTCATCCAATGGCTATTATTACACTTCAGAGGACACTGAGCCTCAGTGGCATCGAGTCACCCACCTGTCACTACTTTCGAAGTTCCCTGAGGAGCTGAGGAGGAAGCTTGTGACACACTTAGTCTTTGCTATACCTTCCAGGCTCGTGCAGTTCTGCGGTTCTCTGCTGGGGCTGAAGTTCATATCTGTGTGGTTGGTACCATTAATTGCCTGCAAGATCATGATGGGGGGGACCTTGGCCTTGAGTGGTAGAGTCAGGACACATTTTGAAAATCTCTTCTAGTTCTTTTCCCCTTCTCCATAGAAAACTTGGGGCAGTCCAATGACTGTTAAGGGTTTTGTGTAATAAAAATTCTTTCATCCATGGTTAATATGGAGCTCATCAAAAAATTACACATCAGGAAAATAAAAACTTGATAAATATTTTAACCCTAAATTTATTGATACATCATGAGTTTAATACAAGTTACCTTTGGTCTCTACAATCACAACAGTTGCACACAGTGGTGGCCATTAGCTTCCAGACATTTTAGTGCGGCTAACTACTGAAGTGTGTATACACTTTTTTTGGTGGGCTCTGTATGTGTGCCCAGTGCAATGAGTGACACTCTAAAGCTTCTATTTCTAGTCACTCTCCCCCGAGCCAAGGTCCCTGGGAGCCTGCCGACCTGCCTTGGGCTGCTGTCCTACCCTCTCTCAGCCTGATACTTCTACCTCTCCTTCATCTTGCTGCCTTGGTCTGACCTCCAGGGCAGCAGTGGGTAGGAGAAAAGGCCAGGAAGTTCTTACTCGAGTAGCACTATCAGGAAGGGCATTTTCCTTTGGGTCTGGCAGGGGTTTAAGGGAGACTTTTTTCTTGTTTGCACTTTGTAGATTCTTCAGAGACTTTTCCTTCCCCACACCCATCCACTCCTTGCAATTGCTGGTGATGGCTCACTTACAGTTTGTCCTAGTGAGGATAAGGGTCCCACAGGGCTTGGTTGCTTTATCTGCTCAGCCCAAGTATCTGGTCGTCCCTCTGGCATCTTTTCACTGAGGACCAGTGGCTCCTCTGGCATCCATCTTGGAGAATCCGAGGTTTGTCCTTTGGTGCCCTCACATGCATGACCACATCTAGTGTGTGAGAAAGTGCTCCATCTTTCTTGTTTCCAGAGACCAACACCTCACCCCAATCCTCTGTTCCACCGCTGAACCAGAGAGCAAGATTTTCTGTGCGGCAGTCCCAGGACCCTGCAAACTCAGAGGACAAACATCCGCTCTCCAAGTGGCCATGTTGTGACCTCTTAGAATGAAATAAGAGACCCCACGGGGCCGTCTAGACTAAGCCTACTAATAGGTTTCTCACAGAAGTTTCTTCCCATTTTGACCTGCGTTGTCTCCCGTGAGAGAAGGGTGGGTATGAGGCAGGACAGAGGTTCAGTGTGAGTCACCAAAGGAGATTTTGTTCACTTCTAATGTGAATTCTACACCATAATGGCTTCACATTCACTTAACAGCGTGGCACCATTAGTTCTAGTGCCTCAGCTAAAGCTTCTATTTCACATCTTCTTACTTCTCTTCTATTTACCAAAGGTATGAAGCACTGGGACCATTACTCAGCTGTAAAGGTAGTCTGTTGTATTCCATTTGGATTCTTAGAAGCTTGCCTTAGTAATGTGAGCAGCTCTGTAGTCTGTCTGTGCACTAATCCTTGCTCCCCAAGGGTACTCTCAGCCCACTGTTCATATTCAATAGATGGGAAATAGTACTAACACATAAAAAAGGAATCTCTATGAAAGAACAAAGAGCTCTTTGTAATGTTTACTAAACCATGGAGGAGTCTACAAAGTGTTTTAGTGAAAAACCCTGAGGAGTCTGCTCAGAGATAGAGTGCAGCTATTGAGTTGTTGAACTGAGAGCTTACAGCTTCTTTCTTATTATTTGCATATAAATATATACTTTGCATATATATATTTTTTTCTTTTCTTTTTTTTTTTTTTTGGTCTTTTTGAGACAGGGTCTCATTATGTAGTTCAGGCTGGCCTTGAACTCACTTTGTAGCTCAGGCTGCCCTCAAACTCACAGCAATCCTCCTGCCTCAGTCTCCCAAGTGCTGGGATTATAGGCATGTGCCACCATGCCCAGCCAACTTTTCATATATTTGAAAAGTACCATAAAGATGCTGTGGATGGGGGTGTCTGTGCTTTGTATGGTGGATTGGCTGAAGCCAGATTGAGCACCAAAATCAATTCAATGCAATAGTTAGTGATGGTTAATCTGATGATAGTTAAGTATCAGGAGAGACGGGCTGTTCCTTGCTTTGTGCTAAGGTGAGTTACTGGGGGTGTGACCTGGAAGGGTGTATTCTTGTCCCCAGCCTCTTCCTTTCTCTCTAGCTTTTTCCTCCTGATCTCTCTGCTTCCCAGCTGCCATGGACTGAGCTGCTTCCCTCTGCTGTACCCCTCCACCATGCTATTTCTGCCTTGGAGCTACCTAACCATGGTCTGAAACCATGATCCAAAATAAACCACTCCTTTCAGTTATGTATGTCAGATATTTTGTCCCAGCAACAGAAAGCTGACTAATGCAGTGCACCATCACTTCGATTGCATTCTATTAGTCAAGACCCTGATTCAGAATGTAGGGAGAGACTCCATCTCTTAATTAGAAGAGCTATAAAGTCACATTGCAATGAACTTAGAAGCTCAGAGATCATTAATTTGGGTCATCAATGCAATCCACCTACTATTTGTCACAGGCAGAAACTTCTGGGAGCTGCCATGCTGCTTTACTGTGCAACAGATGCTTTGGAGAGCACAGAGGGTTTCAAAGAACAAATGCGGCTCTGATCAGAATCCAACCTGAAAGTTCCCATCCTGATTTCTCCTGTCTGCCTCTAGTCCCTGCTACTGTCATGAATTCCTTGTAAACATGATGCCCAGCAGGCTATATTGGCTAGTCTAGATGTACAGTACTCTGTTGAGAGATAAGAAGATTGGTTTTGTGATTAAATTAGGGAGATTAAAATTCCAGTTGCATAAGTGACTTGAATGAAAGTACCTCCTGGTCAGTGAGATGAACTGTCACTCTAAGTAAGTAATGGGATTTCAAACTTGATTGGTTCTACACGTACTGCTGTGCACAGGACACAGTAATTGATAGGCTAGGCCAGGCTCTCATCCCTACGGAATATCAATATCTGGTTGGATTTGGGTAGAACCTGGGCATCAGTATTTTCTAAAATTTCCCCAAGTGAATCTCATGTGCATGTAAGGTTTAGAACCATTGATTCATTTTTATAAAAGCCAATCTACTAGAACACACAGTGGTTAGATTGTAGCCCCAATCTTGATTGTAATTGTTCATTCTGTCAATTGTATTTAGGGAGATCCACATAGGTATAACATCATGTAGTGTATTCAGACCAATGGGTAAGGTGAAGGTATGGAAACCCTACACTTAGAAATACTGGAGTGTAGGCGAGGGGATGGGATAGTAAGATAACATAGGGATAATTGGGGAGATGCTGTAAGGTCTTAAAAGTCTAGGGCAGTACAGTACGAGTCACCTGATTCTATTAAATCTGACCCAGTAAGGCTGGGCTGGAGATTCTCTGATTTAAAAATTCCAGGTGTGCTGTGCTGCTGGTGCCAGGACCACATGTGGCTTTCAGAGTTTCAGGTGTTGTACCATTAAGTTTCCACCTTGTACTTCCAGGGAACTTTTTCCTATGGAAATTTTTTCTGATTTTATAGTGCAGGCCAAATGAAAGTTTGAATTTACCTTATGGTCATTTTCTTTACAAGTAATTTTTCAAAATGAGCCAATCTGCATGCAACTGGACTAGGGAGGGTGAGTTCAAGAGTTGAAGTTCTTGCTTAGCACAGTTCTCCCCTTTGGAGGCCACCGTGGTGAGTGGAAAGGGCATGGTCAGGGGTTATAGGGCAGGTCTCAACTCTGCTGATTCTTCCTGAAAAGGACTATGAGCAAGGTGATCAACCCTTTTGAGATTCAGTTTCTACATGTAAAGTGGGGATAATGATCTCTTCCATGTGTAAAATGGGTTGTTAAGCAAGTGAAGTAGTATCATATTTGTGACAGTTAATCTTAATTGTCAATTGGATTGGTTTGAGAGACACCTAGGAAATAAGCACACTTTCGGGTGTGCCTGTGTGGGTCATGGGAGCATGACTTTGGGGATTATATCTGCCACCTGGCCCTTTCCTCTCTGCTTCCCCTGTGCTCTGCTTCCTGGCTGCCATGCCCTTCTGCCATGATGCTTTCTGCCTTGGAGCCAGCTGACCATGGACTGAAACTTCTGAAACTGTGAGCCAAAATAAAGCTCTTCTTTAAATTGCCAGTGTCAAGTATTTTGTGTCAGCAGGGGGAAAGCAGACCAATATAATGTCCATCAGAAGCCTCTGGCCTAGTGTGTTGTATAGAAGAGACCCTCATTCACTGTTAGCTTTCCTTAGGTCTGTGTGCCAACCACCATGACAGGCACTGCCAGTGGACATGAGGAGGCTGAGACCCTGCTTAAGACGTGGAAGAAAATTGTAGATGGCAGCGGGCCTGATGGCTCCTCAGAGCAGCTGGCTATCAGTCCAGAGGTTACTCAGTGCAAAGAGACAGGGGGACACTCTGTTCTCTTGTGTGTGTTCTCTTGGTCTGACAAGAGCTCTTCACTCACTTTCCAGACAGAAAAAACTAAGCAAACAGTTGTTCCTGCCCAAAGGCTTGCTTCTGACCACCACCCACCCCTGCCATTTTCCTTTGTGGGTGATGAACTGAAAGACCAGATGAGTCTATTTTGGCTTTCAGGGAGATGTCTTTGAAAATATGAAAGGATTCAAAATGCCTTTGGAGAAACTGGTCTCACTTTAGGGAGGAAGGAGAAACTGCAAAACAATTCAGTCACTCAGGAAGGAAGGAAAGAAGGCAGGAAGGAACGAAGTAAAAAAGGAAAGAAAGACAATTTCACAGCTCCAGGAGGGAATAGGGAACAGAGCTTGTGAGAGAAATTTTCCCTCCTGGGAATGCACAAATCATGATGTTCCCCTCCTTCCTGTGTTCTGGGAATTGAGCTGTTACAAAAAGCAGCCCCAGATAGATAAAACAGAACAAGCTGACTTCAGACCCAGGAACTGGGCTACCCGATAAGGACTGACCCTGAGCTAAGGAATTTGCAAGAGTTGCAGAATGCGCTATACCGGACCATCCGCAGCCCATATTAGGTAATGGTCATTACCGGACCATCCGCAGCCCATATTAGGTAGTGGTCATTACCTCCCAGCCTTTAGACCCCCCGTATAGACATCTTCCCCAATGAATGTAAAAATCTGTTTAAACTAACCAATGCTATCTGCTTCTGTAACCGCGCTTGCTGAGACCTCTTCTCCCTTTGTTCTATAGACATATAAGCCCTGCACAGGCAGGCCTCGGGGCCCACTGTTCCTGCGTGTTCATTGTGCCCCACGCATGCTTGGATAATAAAAGCCCTTTGCCTTTTGCATGAGAGAAAGCTTCTTGGAGTCTTCTTTCACGCGGCGGGCGTCCCGACCCTAACATTTTGGAGGCCCCAACAAAATCAGGGATTGCCCCCTGCGCTGGAAGGCGACCCCAACAGCTGCCTCTCTGGGTGAGTACGGCCGTTTTCATTTCTTGTTCTTTGTTCTTTTGATCTTTGTTGTGCTTGGATCCTAGCTTCTTGGAACTCAGTATGGCTGGTCTCAAGGAGCGTGAGCTTCTTGATCCGCATGGCTTATTTAAGTCACAGGCCACTTTCCTTGGGGGACGCCCCAGGATACTTTCGGTCTGACGGACCGGTCAGCGGTGGATTCACCGATTCAGGATTTTTCTTTTGTCTTTGGTGCGGTCACCATTCGCCGCCCATCAGATTCAGTTTACTTCCTCTTCTGGGGAAGTCGGGTACGCCGGCATTTGTCTATTGTCTTGATTGTACTGGTTGTCTGTTTGTGTTTGTTTGGCGCCACTAACCTCTTTGGTTCCACAACATCCACCATGGGACAAACGAAATCCACACCCCTCTCTTTCACACTGGACCATTGGTCAGAGGTGAAAGAGAGAGCTCATAATCTTTCTTTGGTTATTAAAAAGGGTAAATGACAGACTTTCTGTTCGTCGGAGTGGCCCTCCTTTCAAGTGGGCTGGCCTCCGGAGGGAACTTTCCATCTTCCCCTCGTTCAGGCAGTTAAAGCTATAGTCTTCCGTCCCGGACAGCAGGGACACCCCGACCAACAACCTTACATCATGGTATGACAAGACTTATGTGAAAACCCCCCCAAGTGGGTAAGAATGTTTTTACCTCCGGCCTTATCCGAATCTGTTACTCTTTTACCTGCAAAAGCTCAGCCTGTGATACCTAATCTCTACCCTCCCCTTCCTCCTCCAGTTTTACCCGAGTCACAGGCCGATCTGATTCTCTTGGACTCTGCTGCACCGCCCCCCCCTTACCCTCCTTCACTCTCTGCTCCAGCCGCGGCCGCTGCTTCTCCTCTAGTTTCTCCTCCTACCTCGCCTTCTTTGTCCCCGGCCTCTGAATTGCCTCCACAGGACCCATTGGTCGAGGTTGCGGGCTCTGGACCGGCCCAGGGCACCCGGAGCCGACGAGCCCTGGGCCCTCAAGACGGAGTACCAGTTACTCTCCCCCTCAGACCACATGGACCCATGCTGGAAGATGGGGAAGGAGGGGAGATGCCAGCACTCCAGTACTGGCCCTTTTCCTCCTCCGATTTATATAACTGGAAAAATAATAACCCCCCTTTCTCTGAGGACCCCTCTAGGTTAACTGGGTTGGTGGAGTCTCTTATGTTTTCCCACCAGCCTACCTGGGACGATTGCCAGCAGTTACTGGGAACCTTGTTCACTACCGAAGAAAAGGATCGAATTCTCCTAGAGGCCAGAAAGCTAGTACCGGGACAGGATGGAAGACCTACCCAGCTCCCTAATCTCATCGATGACTTCTTCCCACTGCGCCGCCCTAATTGGGACCCCAATACTCTGGCAGGTAGGGAACATCTGACCATCTATCGCCAGACTCTAGTGGCGGGTCTCCGGGCGGCCGCTAGACGGCCTACGAATTTGGCTAAGGTAAGAAAAATTCTTCAAGGGCCTACTGAGTCACCCTCAATGTTTCTAAAAAGGCTAATGGAAGCGTACCGTAGATACACGCCCTTTGACCCTCAGGATGAGGGGCAACGGGCATCAGTTGCCATGGCCTTTATAGGACAGTCGGCCCCAAACATTAGACGCAAGCTCCAACGGCTTGATGGGTTACAAGATTTAACCCTAAGGGATTTAATAAAGAAAGCTGATAAAATGTATTATAAAAGGGAGACAGAAAAAAAAAGGAAATAGAAAAAAAAAAAAAACTGATTAGGGATAAAAAAAAAAATAAGAAATTAACAAAGATCTTGGCCACAGTTGTAAAGGAAATTCAGGGAGGGATAGATGAGGATAAGCCACGTCATCCACCTCTAGACCCCAACCAATGTACATATTGCAAAAAACAAGGACATCACATGAGGCAATGTCTCAAACTTAAAAAAAGGAGAAAAAAAAAAAAAAGACAAAGACAGGCTTTGGAGACTCAACAACACCAACAGCCTAATGTACTAGCCTTAAAAAAAAAAGACTAGAGGGGACAGGGCTCGGATCCCCTCCCCGAGCTCAGGGTAACCTTTAATGTGGAGGGGACCCCAATTGATTTTAAAGTAGATACGGGAGCTGTCTTTTCCGCTTTCCAAGCCCCATTAGGACCTCTCTCCTCTAAAAGGTCTCTAGTTCAAGGGGCTAATGGGAGCAAATTTAGGACATGGACTACCAAAAAAACTATGGATTTGGGTAAAGAAAGAGTTCAACACTCCTTTCTGGTAATTCCAGAATGTCCGGCACCCCTCATGGGAAGAGATTTATTAACCAAATTGAGAGCCAGAATAACGTTTGAGCCTCAGGGACCCCAAGTGACATTTCTTAACCCCTTGGTGAGTCAACCTATGGTGACCATGCTCACGCTAGCAGCTGAGGATAAATACCAACTTTATAGTCAGCCTATGGCACAAACCATACCCCAAGATTGGTTAACAGAGTTTCCTGGTTCCTGGGCTGAAACTGCTGGATTGGGGCTGGCCACACTACAGCCCCCCATGGTAATTTCTCTAAAGGCCTCTGCCTCGCCGGTCTGCATCAAACAATATTATATTAACAAAGAGGCTCACAAAGGGATAAAAAACATATACAAAAGTTTCTCAAGTTGGGGGTGCTCATACCATGTCGTTCAGCTTGGAATACGCCTTTGTTACCGGTCAAAAAGCCGGGAACAAAAGATTACAGACCCATACAAGACCTAAGAGAGGTAAACAACAGGGTGGAAGACATACACCCTACGGTGCCTAATCCATACAATTTGCTTAGTACCCTAGGTCCCAAAAAGACTTGGTATACAGTCCTAGACCTAAAAGATGCTTTCTTTTGTTTGTCTCTACATAAAGATAGTCAACCTCTGTTTGCCTTTAAATGGACAGACCCTGACACTGGGATGTCAGGACAATTGACTTGGACACGGCTCCCCCAAGGATTTAAAAACTCCCCCACTATCTTTGATGAGGCTCTCCATAAGGACCTGGCAACTTTCCGAGTCCAACATCCTGCCGTGACCCTGCTCCAGTACGTCGACGATCTATTGCTGGCCGCGGATTCTGAACTAGACTGTATGTATGGGACTCGAGAATTGTTACAAGAGTTAGCTAGGTTGAGATATCGAGCCTCTGCTAAAAAGGCCCAAATTTGCCAAAAAGAGGTTGTTTTCCTAGGATACACTCTCAAGGATGAAAAACGGTGGCTCACTAAAGCTACAAAAAAAACAGTCACTCAAATTCCCCCACCCACGAGTAAAAAACAACTGCGGGAATTTTTGAGGACTGCTGGGTTTTGTCGTTTGTGGATCCCAGATTTTGCCTCCCTAGCCGCTCCCCTATATCCTCTTCTAAAGGGGGATACCTCTTTCATCTGGGGCGCAGATCAACAACGAGCCTTTGATGATATTAAAAAGGCCCTTCTGTCTGCCCCTGCATTGGCTCTCCCCAATGTAGAAAAACCCTTCACCCTCTATATTGAGGAAAAACGGGGGATAGCTCGTGGGGTACTAACTCAGGCCTTTGGCCCATGAAAGCGCCCTGTGGCCTACTTGTCAAAAAAATTAGATCCAATGGCTAATGGATGGCCTCACTGTTTAAAGGCTATCGCTACAGCAGCCATCCTAACTAAGGATACAGATAAATTGACTTTGGGACAAAAGTTGACTATAGTAGCCCCACACACGCTGGAGAGTGTTATTCGTCAGCCTCCAGATAGGTGGCTCTCTAATGCCAGAATTACCCACTACCAAAGCCTGCTGCTAAATAAGGATCAAATCACATTTGGACTTCCAACCACCCTCAACCCGGCCACTCTGCTACCTGAAGAGACATCAGAGCCAATCTTACATACTTGTCAAAAAATCCTGGCGGAAAAAATTGAAATTCGCCGAGACCTGACAGACCAACCACTTCCTGACGCAGAAGTAACCTGGTTCACTGACGGTAGCAGTTTCTTACTAGAAGGTAAGAGACACGCGGGGGCCGCGGTTACGGATGGGACTCAAGTTATTTGGTCAACAGGACTAAGAGAAGGTACATCTGCACAGAGAGCAAAATTAATTGCCCTTACAAAGGCTTTAGAGTTAACACGGGAAAAAAGGGCCACTATTTATACTGATAGCCGATATGCTTTTGCTACGGCACATATTCATGGAGCTATTTATCAACAGAGAGGACTTTTAACCTCTGCGGACAAAAAAGTTAAAAATAAAACAGAGATTCTAAGACTCTTAACAGCTATCATGTTGCCACAAAAGTTAGCTATAGTACACTGCAACAGCCACCAGAAGGGCACCAGTCCCATAATACTGGGAAACAATCATACAGATAAGACTACAAAACAGGCAGCCTTAAGTGCCCCTACTACTTTGCTTCTGGAGGTCAATGCTCCGCCTAAAACACATCCAGATGAGCCTCCCCAATCTCCCAAGATAAAAAAAACTGAACTTTTAACCTACTTCCAACAAGCTCATAAGTTAACCCATCTGGGGACAAAAAAACTGTGCTTATTAGCCAGGAATTTACCAACGGAGAATCAACTGTCTCCCTCCCAAATTAAAACACTGGCAAAACAGGTCGCCTCAGATTACAAAACTTGCCAAATTGTCAATGCCTTTCCTACAAAAACCACCAAGGAAAAAAGATTACGAGAAACCAGACCGGGACAATTTTGGAAAGTGGACTTTACTGAAGTAAAACCTGCCAAATATGGACTTAAATATTTATTAGTCTTTGTAGACACCTTTTCAGGATGGACCAAAGCTTTCCCTACCAAGAAGAAAACTGCACAAACGGTAACAAAAAAATTGATGAAAGAAATCTTTCCTCATTTTGGCCTGCCAAAGGTAATCGGGTCTGACAATGGACCGACATTCGTGGCTCAAGTAAGTCAGGGATTGGCCAAGATATTGGGGATTGATTAAAAACTTCATTGTGCTTATAGACCCCAGAGCTCAGGACAGGTAAAAAAAATAAATAAAACAATTAAGGAGACCTTAACAAAATTAGTCAAAGAGACTGGCTCTAAAGATTGGACTATGCTCCTACCTTATGCCTTGTTTAGGGCTAGAAACACCCCTTTCTCCCAGCCACCTAACTTGACTCCTTTTGAAATTATGTATGAAACTCCTCCCCCAATCCGAGACCTTAACCCTCTACCTAAGGGCGCCCATTTACCTCATACTTTCTTAATTGATAGACTCCAGGCTCTGGACCAAATTCAAAAGATCCTGTGGCGTCAACTCTCCTCGGCCTACCAGCCAAGCGATGGACTCACACCGCATCGGTACAACGTAGGAGATTTTGTCTATGTTCGTCGCCATCAAATACAAACTCTAAAACCTCGCTGGAAAGGACCCTACCAGGTACTTCTAACTACCCCCACAACAGTTAAGGTTGATGACATCATGTCTTGGATCCATACATCTCACCTCAAGCCGACATCTCCATCGCCAGAGTCTCAATGAAAACTGGAAAAGACTGATAACCCCCTCAGGTTACGAGTTCGTCGTGTGGCTATGGGTGGGGA
Organism: Erethizon dorsatum; assembly: GCA_028451465.1. NCBI lineage: Eukaryota > Metazoa > Chordata > Mammalia > Rodentia > Erethizontidae > Erethizon > Erethizon dorsatum. The sequence continues at coordinate 102,771,509 of CM051833.1, forward strand.
TGATGGGGATTCCCCCGTCCCAGGAAACTGATAACCCACATCAACCCTGGAGATGGACAATGTCTCGATGGAAAGATGGCAAAATTTTACTAGCCTGGGAGGGATCTGGGTCACCTGATTTTAGGATCCACCCTTGTGGTTTTCTTTCTTCCCCTTATGATAAACACCATTATTGTTAAAAACTTCACATTTATATGTGTCCTGCCTCTAACCCCAGCAAAAGTTATTACAATAAGCCAGGACAATATTATTGTGCTTACTGGGGCTGTGAGACACTAGCTACAGGTTGGAAGCCTGACTCCCCTGACACAAAACTCCAATGGAAATGGAGTCCTACTGGTTGTCAATCTCCTCCAACGACCTACCCTTATTGGGGCTCTAGCCAAACTACATGCTATCTAGCTTTCAAAGTTATCACTCCTACTGACCCTGGCTGGACGGTAGGTCGAACCTGGGACGTTAGGTTTTGGGAAAGAGACACTATAGGTAGTTTAATACTTATAAAAAAACAAAAAATACCTAATCAGATAATTGGCGTAGGGCCTAACCCTATTATCAACCCAGGGGCTCAACCCAAACCTACGCCTCGACCCCTAGATGAACTACAAACACTCAACAATGTGATTATGACTCAATCAACCCAAGCTCCCTCCTCACTCTTTTCGACCACTAAGACATCTTTGCCTATTGTTTCGAGATTGTACAACCTAATTCTGGGAGCCTATTCTGTCCTAAACTATACTCAAGGTGACCTGACTCAGTCTTGCTGGCTCTGCCTTTCGGCCTCTCCACCTTACTATAAAGGTATTGCTATAAATAATACCTACAATGTCACTACCAGTACTACTTGTGATTGAAATACCAACCATAAATTCACTCTTCCTGAGGTTACTGAAAAAGGAGTCTGTATAAAAAACCCCCCAAATGACATCAAAAGGACTTTGTGTTTATATGTTCATAACATCCCCACCTCAACGACATACTTAATTCCACCCCAAGGAACCCATTGGACATGTAACACTGGGATCACCCCCTGTGTCTCTACTCAGGTATTTAATAATTCAACTCACTATTGTGTCATGGTAAAAATATTTCCTCGGATAATATACCACCAAAGTAAATCATTTAAAGATATGATAGAACACAAAATCAGGTATCAACGAGAGCCAATATCCTTGACTGTGGCTGTCCTTGCTGGATTGGGAGTTGCTACTGGGGTAGGAACAGGGACGGCAGCACTAATTCAAAGCTCACATTACATGAGCAAATTACAAACTGCCATTGACCAAGATTTCAAAGAAATAGAAAGGTCTGTAGCGGCCCTCCAGACCTCCTTAACATCTCTGTCAAAAGTAGTACTACAAAATAGACGAGGATTAGATCTGTTATTCATGAAAAAAGGGGGTCTCTGCACAGCCTTAAAAAAAAAATGCTGCTTTTATGCAGATCATTCAGGAGTGGTTAAAAAATCTATGGCTAGGTTAAAAAAACATCTACAAAAAAGACAGAGAAAACGAAAAACTCAACAAGGCTTATTTGAGTCCTGGTTCAGCCAATCTCCCTGGTTCACCACCTTGTTATCAGCCCTAACAGGACCCTTAATTATATTCATCTTAATAATAACCATAGGGCCATGTATACTAAATAAAATAATAAACTTGTTACAAAACCAGATTGAAAATGTAAAGCTGATGCTCATCAGACAACAATATACTTTATTAAAAGATCCTCAAAATAGACATGCTGATCTCTAAGAATAGAGATTTACAAAAATAAAAAGGGGGGAATATGAGAGAAATTTTCCCTCCTGGGAATGCACAAATCATGATGTTCCCCTCCTTCCTGTGTTCTGGGAATTGAGCTGTTACAAAAAGCAGCCCCAGATAGATAAAACAGAACAAGCTGACTTCAGACCCAGGAACTGGGCTACCCGATAAGGACTGACCCTGAGCTAAGGAATTTACAAGAGTTGCAGGATGCGCTATACCGGACCATCCGCAGCCCATATTAGGTAATGGTCATTACCGGACCATCCGCAGCCCATATTAGGTAGTGGTCATTACCTCCCAGCCTTTAGACCCCCCGTATAGACATCTTCCCCAATGAATGTAAAAATCTGTTTAAACTAACCAATGCTATCTGCTTCTGTAACCGCGCTTGCTGAGACCCCTCCTCCCTTTGTTCTATAGACATATAAGCCCTGCACAGGCAGGCCTCGGGGCCCACTGTTCCTGCGTGTTCAGTGTGCCCCACGCATGCTTGGATAATAAAAGCCCTTTGCCTTTTACATGAGAAAAAGCTTCTTGGAGTCTTCTTTCACGCGGCGGGCGTCCCGACCCTAACAAGCTCTAACTGTCCTGATATTTATTTCAGGGGAAACAGTTCCAGTCCCAGGATCTCCTCATACTCTAATGTGGACTTGGTACTCAGAGCTTTGAAAATTGAATTCTGACTCTATTACCACAGTTTACAGGATCAGAGACAAAAGCCTTTAGCTATCTTTTCTGTCATCAGAAGGAGTTAACAAACACTTTATCAGGTAATATTAAAATAGCTGCTACAGAAATTGTCACTTTAAAATAATCAAAGGTGATATTAGAACTTCAAGATACTGAGAAACTGGAGGGCCCATGCAGAATATTTGCCAACAGAACCATTGAATCTTTTTTTTAATTATTATTTTAAAGAGAAAAAATAAAATAAAAACATTGATACAAAATTTCAAAACAAGATAATAGGAAATTAACAATGGTTAATATATTACATAGTTATCTTCAAAGTAGTTGCTCAGATTACAAGATATAGGCATTCAAAATTGATCAGATAATATAAACACAAACCGTTCTTTTCAATGAACTAAAATAAATTAATAGTATAATTACCTTAGCTATCTTGTGTGTGTATATACATATATTTTTTTCTTTTCCCTTCCTTCTTTTCTCCTTTCCCCCATCCCAGTTGTTCTTTCCTTTTGAGCGGTTTCTTTTTTTTTTTTTTTTTTGTTGGTACCAGGAATCAAACTCACGACCTCACGCTTGCCAGGCAGGTGCTGTACTGCTGAGCTATATCCCCGGCTCTTGAGCAGGTTCTTTCCCTTTCACAATATCTATTGTAGATTTTGGATCTTATTTACTCTTTCAGTTTCTTACACTAGGGAGACAATAGCATGTTTATACATGTGAGTCTGATTATTTTGCTTATGAGTATGGTCTCAAGTTGCATCCATTAACCTAAAAAAGTCTCAAGTATATCCTTCTTTATAGCTGAATAGTATTCCATTGTATAAAAAGACCACATCTTTTTTATCCATTCCTCAGTTGATGGGCATTTGGGTTGTTTCCAAGATTTAGCTATTACAAACTGTGCTGCTATAAACCTGAGTGCACATATATCGCTGTGGTACGATGTTTTTAATTCTTCCGGGAAGATACCCAGAAGGGGAATAGCTGGGTCGAATGGGACCTCTAATCCTAGTTTTTTGATGAATCACCAAAGTGATTTCCACAGAGGTTGTGCCAGTCTATCCTTCCACCAACAGTGGAGAAGGGTTCCTTTTTCCCCATAGCCCTGCCAGCATTTGTTATTGAACCATTGAATCTTGTTTGATTATTTGATGCCAAAGTAATGGCTGTGACTGAAAGGACAATTGCTGCAGTATCAGCATTCTGAGTGATGGATTTCAAAACACAGCCTTTGTCTGGACATGGGGGCACATGCTTATAATCCTAGCACTCAGGAGGCTGAGGCAGGAGGATCGCTGTGAATTCAAGGTCAGCCTGAACTACATAGTGAGAACCTGTCTCAATTAAAAAAAAAAAGTTCAAAATGCAGCCTTTATTGGAGGGGTCTGACTGCCCAGAATGCATTAGGGCCACGTGGGGACAACGTGGAACCTACAGGGATGATCTGCATGGTGCTGTGCCTTCCTTTTTCCTTCGCAGTTTCTTCCCTCTTGAATTCACCTTTCACTCTTTTACCATATGTCTAGCCACCAAATTTGACTTTACAACACTTGTCTTAAAGCCTCCAAAGTCCCTTCTTATCGTCTATGGCTGCATCCCAAACTTCAGAAGGCCTCTCACCATGCTCCCTCCTCCAGCTGTGCCAAGTTCTCTCTTTCTGGAAGAGCCCTCCACTCTGTCTACTTCCTGGGAGCAGACCGAGCTGCCTCCTCCACCTGACATATCTGCCTTCTCCCCCACATCTTGCCTAGAGAGTGCTGATGCGTCCCAGCCCTCAGCACAGGTGTCCCCTCTGCCATGGAGCCTTCCTCAGCTGTTTTAGGATCTGCGAGTTTCTATCTTTTGGCCTCTCATGGCCCGGGTGCACCTCCTGAACAGCACTTTGCATATGGGGTTAAAATTGCCCTTTTCTTGGTCTCCTACTCCAGACTCGGAGCTGTGTACCTGATTCCTTGGAGGTTTCAGTGAGCGATCACTGGACAGACGCTGGCATTATTCCACTTTTCCTGATTTACTTCAGAAAGGTTCTACCTAATCTGCTTGCCCTTCCCTTATGTGTTGTGTAGAGGCATTTTGATGACGTGGTGACTATCCTCTGAGTTTGCTATTTTATGGGTAAATTGTGTATCAGAAAACCAGTGCTCTCTTATTTTAAAGCCTTAGGGAACACGCAAGGAGTCCATCAATTTGTTTTACCTATTTGAGGTTAGCCTTGTACTTGGAAAGTCAGAAAAAACTAAAAAAAAAAAAAAGGTTAATTTTGTCTTAGAGACAATATGAGCCAAGTACGGAGTTGGTGATAGGTCCAGGGCTTGCTTCCTCAGCACAGAACACTTTGGATTTTTACTATTTCGGACTGAAGGAATATGAAGAACAGCAGGTGCTGGTGCTGAAGGGCTCTCTGGTCATCCCTGAAGCAGGTCCTAAGACCTCTGAGAGGAGCCCCACCCCCATACTTGGAGGAAAGGAGTGTCCTTATCTCCCAAGATGGATAGACACTGAGAAGAATCCCGGTGAGCAGCCCTTGCTCATTTTCCCCAGTTACCACTGTTAACGCATTCCTTTTTTGTCCTCATGTTTTCTATGACTTCCCATTCTTCACAAAACCTAGTATAGAAATGCTTGGGCTTAATCATTTCTTTAGGTTTTCATGTCCTTATGAAGACTCCCACATCAGGTAAAACTTATATTGCGTACATTTGTATGCTTTCCCTTGTTAATCTGTCTTTTGTTGCACCTAAGGTAGATAGAAGAAAGATTTTACCTGCTCTACACGGGTAAAGAGAAATGCTATGTGTACACCACAGGCGATCAGTAAAGACTGGCTCACTGATACCTGATAGCTATGTGAAAGGAAGAAGGTGAAAGAGAGAGTTAGTTTTACTTTAGAAATGGCTCCATCCCTTTCAGTGGGTGAAGTCTTTTTTTTTTTTTTTTTTCCTACAAAGAGACCGCAAGTTCCTCTGATTTTGAAGTGTGTAGAAAAATTTTAGAAAAATTTCAGAGAATCGTTCTAGTATCTCTCCAAGTCAGCTATCATGGAAAGGCATTTTCCACTTCTCTGAAGGAAACTTATTTAAATTTTTATAGAATTACTTCTGAAGAGCCCAAAGTACTGAAGTGTATGTACCAACAGGATAATTTTGTTAATATGTTTTTTAATTTGTATTTCTCATGAAAACAGACAGAAGGTTAATATTTTGTATAATTTTGCTCTTTAGGACCAGAAGCAAGTTTCCTTAAAAGGCTTTACGAAAGGCCAGTGTCTCACTGCTTCTCACTGTTTTAGGATGAATATGAAAATGGTTAGAATTAGAGAGGGTGAGAGAGTAAGAAGGACTAACTAAACTTTTAAATATTCAAAGGCTGTTGTTCATGACAAGCTTTAGAACTTTGGGAGTGATATAGAAAGGCATGCACTTATTTATTTATTTTTTTTGTGTGTGGGTACCGGGGTCGAACTCAGGACCTCGCGCTTGCCAGCAGGCGCTTGTGCCACTGAGCGATATCACCGGCCCTTTTTTTCTTTGTATGTGGGTACTGGGAGTCGAACTCAGGGCCTCGCACCTGCCAGGCAGGCACTTATGCCGCTGAGCTATCTCACCGGCCCCATGCGCTTATTTTTGTATTGAGCATTTATTAAGTTCTTTGCATGTACTAAGTCCTATGCATAGGCAGTAGGAATCTAAAATAAAAGAAAACAAAGGAAACTGCTGTGCCCTCAAGAAGTTTGCAGGCCGTACAGTTCAGTGTGTCCCCCCATGGGGCTGCAAATATCTTGGGCAGCCATCGGTTAATTTGAAAATGCAGTGTGGGAAACTATTGCCTAAAGGTTATTGGAAATCATGGGAGGTGCAAGGAATAAAGTGCTTACCACCTCCAAAAAAGAGCACTACCTCAAGCGGGGGTTCAGAATGTGCCCCTTGCACGATTTAAGAGGGACATCCGGGGAAGCCACTCAGTGGTCTCATTCCTACAGGCAAAGCATGGGTTAGTCAAGTTTGTAGCCTCATTTAGAGACTTCAGTCTTTGTCTTCCCACCTCTGTGCCCCAGCACCACTCCAACCCTGATGGAACATTTAGACATGGGTGGGTCCTTGGAGAGTTACTGATTCCTGGTTTCAAGGCTGGGACTTTTCTTTAAGTGGAAGTAGGTGAACTTCTCTTGCTCCCAGGAAGGACCTCTGGACTCCTCCCTCAGGATATTCAAGCATAGTTTGTTTATTCCTTTTTTTTTTTTTTTTTTTATGGGGATGAGCAGGGTTAAGATGGGTGCAGAGTTGCTCAGGTGCTGGGAAGATGGTGAGTGGGTGACTTGGTTGGCTCTACTTTAGGCCTCTTCTCTTTGTAAGACAGCATTTCCTTGAGTTCATTATCAGAGTGATACAATCCAGAGGGCTGAAATTGGGATAAGGGTAAAAGGTCCAGGGCTGTAAGTTGGCTTTGGTCCTAGGCCTTAACCCTTGGCTCGGGATGCTTCCACTACACAGAATCACCCCAGCTTACCAGGAGGCTATGCTGAGCTTTGGGGTCAAAGCCAGAGGAGAAGGTTGCTTGAGGATTCAAGGAGCCTGAATTTCATTGAAAAACAGAGCATATACTTAAGTTTGAACAAAAGGGTAAAGAAGAGGTTAGGGACATGACTCCCTCAGCTCACTGCAATTTGAGCAATGTAGGGGAAGTTGCCATAGTTGCTACTCTAGAAAAATCTAATAATGAAAGAATGATGAAAGGACTCAGTTTGGAATAAGCAGCATATAACAGTCTCTTGAGTCAGTTTATAAGGACTCCAGGTATGAGATCGCAGGGCCGCCACAAGTCCTGTGCTGTCACACCCAGGTATATATCTTTTCTGCCCAGAGAGCATGTCAGCAGCTGTCTTAGTTACTTCACTCATTGCTGAGACAAAATGCTCAATATCCAAAGTTAAAGGAGGAAAGGTTTATTTAGCTCAAGTTTGTAGAGGTTTCAGTCCATAATCGGCTGGCTCCAAGGCAGGGTGGCTTGGTAGATAGGCCTCACACAGGAGAAACAGTTCATGGCAAGAAGAAGACAGCAGAGCAAACAAGCAAGGGGGAAGATAAGCCTCTTTCTGTCCCTTATATTGTATCCAGGCTGCCGGGATTAGCGTGGTGCCAAACCAATCAGTGGACTGTTTTAGTAACCACCCACCCTTAATCCTAGAGTCACACACTCTCGATTCGGCCACCTCTGAATAAGTCCCACTTATGACTGCATGAGGCTTTGGGGGGACATCTAGACCCAAACCATAACAGCAGCCCACAACTCACTGCCTCCATGTTGAGAACTTCACAGGCCTCTTCCTCCTTCTGGGCCTCCTTAGACTGCCTTTGCCCCAGGCATTGCCCACACCTTGCAGCAGCCTCTCTCCACCTTTCTCCAGCACCCTAATCAGTTTAGTGTTATCATGGGGGCAACAACACAGTGGCACCATCTTATAAGTGGATGTCATGTTCCATTTTGGTTGTATTTGTCTGGTTCAGTGGATCTGAATGTTGGCTTCACATTAGAAAAGCCCAGTATCTTTGTAAAAAGTACTGATGACCGAGTCTACCTCAGAAAAATTGCACCATCCTCCCTGGGGGTGGGGCCCACTGATCCCGGGCACAGTGAGAGTTGAGAGCTATTCATCTTACCTCTCCTCCAGTCTAATCTGGTTATAAGCTCCTGGAGGTGACAGTGGTGGTATGTTAGTGTCTTCTGCTTCCTGGACTCTCACCAGGAAGTGAATACTTGGTACTTATGACTGACTCTGAATTCTGCGAAGGCTTCTTGAACATGGGTGGCTCTAACAGCGCTCTCTCATCTCTCCTCTCTCAGTCTAACATCTGAGAGAGGAGGCGGGCACACTTCCCATCTCTTCCAGGATGATGGGATGCTGCCAGGACCTTACTCCAATAACTTCAGAAGCAGGAACTGTTGCAGATGAGTTCAGGGCAAATTTAGGAAAAAAAGAACTTGTGAAGAGGTGCGTAGATATTGCTAGACCCAGCTGGCAAGAGGTCTGAGTCTGAGGGTCAGAGATTTAAACTGGGCTTGAAGGAGGAAGTCTCGATTGACTGTGTCCGAGAACAAACATTGCAGTTTCCACTTGGGTAGGGAACAAGTGCATCCAAGTTCAGTAGGATTAGCCAGGATGAGGGCTGCTCAGGGAACTCAGCCAGACTCGGAAACTTGGTCAAGGAAGCTGGGCCAGCTTTCTGCTGTGATCTCAGAATTTACTTTTATTATGAATGAAGTTTTATGCCCTCAAAAACAAAAGCATCCTCTCAATCATTTATGGAGTCATGGGAAAGACCTCAACCACAGAGGACATGGAGCTGAGCTTGACCTGGGGGAGGCTATGACTTGCTTCTCAGAGGCTCAGTTTCTTCACCTGTAAATTGGGTTATGATACGATCTTTGAATGACACGGGATGAAATAAATGTCTTCCCCAGAAGGTGGCAGCACGCACAAATAACAGACCCTAGTTATTTTCACTTAAGATTTCCTTGAGGAAAGCCTGGAAGAAGATTCTCCTGCCTGGAATGTATTCACCTCATGCTCATTGTTGGTGTTCCAGCCAGGGATCCAGCAGCATAAACGACAGAATGTGAAGTGTCTGAAAACTCTACCCCTAAGAAGGGGCTCATATTTTTTGGCTCTACCTACCCTTCCTTTGTCTCCAACTTGAGTCTGAAGAATAAAATTGAAAATTCTTTAGTTTCTTATGCAATCTAATTCTCACTCGAGGAGAGAGACATATAAAAGATGCTTCATTCTTTGCTTGAATGTTTTAGAGTTTAAACAATGATTGTCATTGGACTGTCTGGAATCAGTAATGATAAGCAGCACTGAAATAAATTATAGATAAAAGGACTACAAATTAGAAGCACAAAATGTCCCAAGACAAGTATAACAGAAATAACAAGAGCCAGACACCTAACCTCAGCAGCTATCAAAAGTGTGGAGGCTGTATTTTCTTGACACAAATCAGAAGGCAGTTAAGGCTTTTGGACTGAATTTAAAATTAAAAATGTGAATAAGTGAATAGATCAACTTTCCTTCTAATAATTACTGGCTAGAGTTAATTGTCAGCCTCATGGAAACAAACATATTAATGTTATAAATCAACCTCTGACAGGGGCATCCATGGAGAGGAGACTGTGAAAGTCAAAGTCTTTTTCTGGAGTACTTCGTGTGGTTTCAACCAGAAGCCAGGGGCTCTCAGCTCTTTGCACATTTGAATCATATGTGGAGCCCCTAAAATCACAGACAGCCACACCTCATCCAAGAACGATTATGCCAATTGGCCACATCCTATTAAATCAGAAAAATACCACTTTAGTATTTTTCCACGGTCCTTCAAGTAATTCCAAGGTGCCCTGGTTTAGGACAATCGGTTAACTCGTGCAAGGAAGAGCAAACTTTCTCAGACTTTTGCCAGTATTTGCCTTAACAAGGAAAGGGGGCTGTCTGGGATGTAAATCTTGTTTATTTAAGGGCCCATGTGTAATGGCTTTTGCTGCCTAAGCGAATGTGTTATGGATAGTACAGAGCAAAAGAAGAAAAGACAGGTTAGGAAGAGTTGCTGCTCCTCTGAGCTGATTTAATTACTTTTGATAACAGTAGGAAAGGCCAAGGAACAGCATTTATGTACCAGGTGTTGTTCTGGGAACTTTACACAAAGTAGCTCCTTTAATTTTTTTACAGTGGTTTAACACAGTGTTTATCTCCCATTTGCATGTGAGAAAACCAAGGCTCAGAAAAGTAGACTGCTCAAGGGCCAGCTATGGGGTTCTGTTGGGATATGAAACTACGGCTATCTGACTGCAAAAGCTAAATCTCCATACTAATCATGCTTCGGCAAAGCTCAGCTTCGAAAACATGTAATGGCCATTGGGAACGTTTAAAAGGAGTTGATAAGTAGTCCTCTACTTCCAACAGCTGTTGGGAAATACAGCGTTATCAACTGTCATTCAGGTGTGACTTTCCCACACCTAGCCCATCTTCCCAGATTCAGAAGTCAACAACAGGACAACCCAGGGACTCTGTGTGCTTTGGTTTCATTGAAGGCCTTTGCCTGAGAAACCAAATGCATTGGTAGAAGAGAAAACCGAGAATAAGAAGAAAAAATAAGGAGTGATAAATAGAAAGGCTCTCCCCACTCAGTACTGCGAACTCTGTGAAGAAGCCCTGCCTCAATCTGCACTCTTTGTTTTTCTGAATCAAAGAATCACAAATCTTAGAGGACCTTTGAGGGGAGGGGAAATAATTCTTTCACTTAGATTAAGCTAATCAGCTACAGCACTACAATTTAGACTTACAAAAGTCAAATTAGCAAAATAAAACGAACAGAAGTTTATTAACATGAACATTGTGCATGCTCAAGCCAGCAGTCAGAGGTGATTATCTGAAAGAGTTGGTGAGAGCATGGGTTACATGTTATATTAACAAAAGAACAATAACTTTTCAGAGAAGTGACAAGGCAAAGGAAAAGGACTTTGAGCTTCTAGGGGTGGCCGCTTGTGGGCAGGAGAATATACGGGTAACTAATGGAAGACAAAGATAGTAAGGTAGGTGCCTCTGGTGCTATTTCTGGGCTAAGGCTCTAGAGTTGTTTCTAGTGATTACTTCTGCCCTTCCTGGTAGAGAGGAGAACACTTTTTCAAATGTGTATCCTGCTTTTAGCAAACAGGGAATGCAGAGAGCTTTTCCTATCTGCATTTTCTTCCTTGTCTTCAGCTGAAAATAATCCTCATGTAGCATATTTTGGTGTTGCATATTCTGCTTGCATTAACGTCGAGCCGGAGCAAATCTCTGCTAGCTGCCTGTCTCTGTAAGGCTCGAGTTCTGAGTGGAAGCTGTGCCTCAGGCGAGGGCACTCTGCATGCTCTGGGATCTGAAGCTGGCACTGTGGAGGTGGGGAGATTCCTGGAAACACGTCATAACTTTGTTATCATGATAGTCACCTGGGAGAGCTCAGTTCCAAAAATGATGCTGCTAGAAATGCCCTATGATACCTTGAAAAAATATATATCTAGACCATTTTCAGTGTCTTAAGAAGCTACTCTGTATTGTTACAGACTGCAGGCAAAATTAAGCCTATATATAAACTCCACTATCTTATTCATAGGTGGCTTTCTACCTATGCACTAAACTACTAGTGTTTTAGACCCCAAATTATTATTCCAGGTACATAAAACAATGATTAATATGAAGCATGAAGCCCTGAAATCCTGGGATATTTTTGTTTTTAGCTCCTATATATTTTTCTAACAGCAAAATATTTTTGGAAAGTACTCTCCAGACTTGATCTGTATCTAACTATCTGGAAAATATGCGAACTTGTACTGCTGGAATAAATATATCTCTATTTGTTACAACTTGAGTGCTTTGACGTATATTACTAGGCGAAAGATAAGAGAGACAGCAGGTAATTACACTGCTGTACCAAAGAGTGAAGTTTGTTTGATTTGGTAAAGTTGTACTGAAATGTAATTTATGGGGGTAACAATAAGGAATTCCATAGGCATGTAGGAGGTACTTTTAAGATGAAAATATTTCAGGTTGGGATGTAATTTATTTAAAGTAAAGTACTCTTGCTTTGGGATAAAAAAAATTACAGTCAGGTCTACAATAAACAAGAATAAAAAGGCTGGCTGCTAGGTTTTTCCATACTTTTAAAAATGGCGGAATGGCAATAGGAGTCAGAGTTTCCACAGGGAAGTGGAAAGAACACCATACATGGTGGCAGGAGACCTATCTGCCAACACTAATGATGTCCCAAGTACAGTAGCACAGGTGTTGTCTGATGTATGTCAGAGGTAAACACTTCATATGACCACTAGTACAGTTTGGTGTACTGCCTTGGTTTGTGTTAACATGTCAGCAGTTTTACCCATTATTGCTTCTACAAGTGTAAAAACCAGGGAAAAATACAAATAATGTCTTATATTATTATGAAAACAATCTCAACCTCATGGACCACCTAACAGGGGCTCACGGTCTGTTTCAGGTACTTTCTTGTTGCTAGGACAAAATGCCTGACACCTGCAAGTTAAAGAAGGAAATATGTATTTAAGCTCACAGTTTATAGAGGTTTCAGTCCATAGTTGCCTGGTTCCAAGGCAGGGTGGCATGGCAGAGGAGAAACAGTCCATGGCAGGAGAGGCAGGAAGCAGGAAAACAATAAGCCTGCCTTCTTTCTGTCCTTTATGCTCCATCCAGGCTACAAACCTATTGATCCAGGGTGGGCCTTCCATTACCCATACCCAGAACTATGCTAAATCAATTTTGTTACCACACGCCCTTAATCCCAGTATCACACACCCTAGATTCAGCCACCTCTGAAAAGCTCCACATGTGAATGCATGAGGCTTTGGGGGGACTTCTAGATATCAGCCATAACAGGGACCCCTAACTATCTGTGGGATGAACTTTTAGAACCCCTGATTTAGAGGGTTTGGCTTCCTTCAGGAGTTAAGAAGCAGGCTAGCAATCATGGTTCTCTCAGGCCTATTGATGCTGACTATGGGTGAGAAACCCAGAAATTAAGATAGAAAAGTCAGGATCCTTCAGCGCTTAGGGCAACAAGGCATAAGATTACAAGCAGCCCAAGGTAATGTTAATAGGGCCAACTGAATTCTCTGTCTCTTCTTCTGGTATTCTGCCTCAGTGGTTATAACTGTGTTCTGCACGTGGGAATGAAATTGTTTTACCTTTCCATTGCCTTTGCATTTATATAAGTCTGGGTCAGAGTAACTGTTTTGAGTAATGAATGAAGCTTCTTGTCTAAGAACCATAACATAAAGGAAATGTCCAGACTTTCCCTTGTCTTTTTTAAAGTTACCTGCAGTTCCCAAAAAATCAGGCTGTTTCGGGGGACATTCTGGCATTGGTAGCAATAATAAAGAGTGGTCTATTTAATTTCCTAGAGACAGATATCAGACAGATATCAGAGTTCAGAGGAAGGTGCCTCTACGGGGGTTGTTGTGATCTCTGGAGAAGGTGTTCTGGACCAGAATATGGAGTGCTGGATGAGGGGAATAGTCTGGCTGGGACAGTAGCTGGGAGAAGGTGGCCTCCATTCAGCTCATGTAATGACTCCTCAACAAGTGCTTGGCTGGGTATTAGGGTTTTCTAGAACCAAATCAATATAAAATATATGTAAAATTATACAAAAGGGTTTATTAGGTAGGATGTCTGCATGCTGGAGAGCTGGAGAATCCAGTAGCAGTTGAAGGTTGAAGGCCTGGAAGCTCACTGTAGAGTCCCAGAGTGAGTCTGTGTCAGAAGGCTGAAGAGTCTGCCTTGGAAGGCTGAAGAAACTGGTGACTAATGTCGAAAGGCGATGGCAAAGACTGAAGCTCCTCCAGAAAAGGGAACAATTCTTTCCTTTTTATTCTCTCCAGGCTACAAGCCTATTGGTTGGTGCCACCCAAATCTGGGGTTGGGTCTTACTTCTCCCCTCCTTTACTGGCCTCCTTTACTGTCACACACAGAGACACTCAGAACTTTATTTGTTAGGCAGTTCTCACTCAAGTCAAGTGACATATCATAATTAAAGATCACAGCTGCTGACAAGTACCACCTTCTCTTCATAGGCCATATCTTAGTGGCAAATGAGTGTAGTGATTATTCATTGTCAACAAAAACCCTTAGCAGCAAAATTCTCCTGTTAAAGCAATCCTGGCCAGTTCCTGTTAAGCAGTCATCAGATAATATGCTAAGACTGACCCAAAACAACATGAGATAAAGATACAACTAATGGCTCCAAATTTTAAATTTCCAATACTTGAACAGCAAAGTTTGAAAAACTGCTTGGTGTTCTAAACTTTGCTTGATAGTTGAACCAAAAATACAACAAAACCTATACGGCTGAGCGTGAGTCACGCCTCGCATTTCACCATGGATATGAAGGGGTGACTCTTCAGTCTAAGCGCTGCCCTAGCCCAGACAACATACTCTATAGTGCTTGTGTTAGTGCCTAAAACATTCGTTGTTCTTTTCTTTTTGTGCCTTATTTGTGTAAAATATTGTAACCATGGCTCCAAAGAAAGTTAGTGATACCAGCAGTAAGGCTAAGAGGAAAACTGTAAGAACCACGATAGAGTAAACGAAAGAAATCATTGTGGAATTTGTTAATATCCTAGGAAAATGAATATATAAGTGCAATTTTGGGGCCTCAGAAGCAATTATTTGGTTTTCCATTATTTCTTTTGGGAAAAATATGTTCAGGTCTCAATATGTTCAGTGTTTGAACATGAATTTGGAATGAATTGAGTTGGATAACTGAGGTATCACTGTAAATCTCCCAGGCAGAAGGGACCTGACCTCCTATGAGGCCAAAGTAAACGACCTTGTCAAATTGCAATTTTGATATACAATTTTAGTTACACTGCAGGTGTTCCTGAAGAATTAACAAGGAACAGGATGTCCTGGAAAATGTCTTTCTAAAATACCTACATTCGTAGACTCAGACCCTTTCCCAAGTCTTCATTCCCTTATAAAAACCCCAACCTCTCACCCTGATGGCAGAGCCCTCTGTTGGAACTTGCCCACTGATTTTCTTGTGGTGTATCATGAAACTCTTCACTTTTTTAAATTCCTGACTGTTAATAAATTTTTTTTACCATCTAGTAAATTCTTGTGAGGCCCTCCATACATGGTCTTACCTGGCACTGAAATCACAGAAATGAAGAGACAGACATCTGCCAAGTAGCAGGGTTGTAGGTCCCTTTAAGGAAGGGGATTTATACACCTGCTCTGACACTAGCTCTAAGATTTTGGGTAACTTCAACCATCATCATCATCGTCATCATCATCCTTATAGCACTTCATGAAATCCTCTCAAAACCCAAAGATATAGAAGCAATTACTCTTGTTAAGGCTCTTCTTCATGAATTTGATGTAAACATAAGATGAATGCACACTGAAGATTTATTTACCTCATTAACCAGTGAAAGAACTGTTAATATGTCAGTATTATTTCAGACAGCAATTGAGAGACTATGTAGTTTGTAGGCAATGTAAGAATGAGACTGTAGGGTTAGATGCAAAAACTGAGTAATGTTTAATGGGGCCACAGACTCTAACCTTTGTGGCTATATAGTCTATTGGACTGAAATTATTTGCTATCCTCCTGGATGAACATTAACAATGCAAACCTGTCCTCTACCAAGTTAAAGAGTAGTAAAAAGGCAACAGTGCTACACTGAAAGAACCCCTGGTAATCCTTTCTGTTTACAGTGAGTCCCTGACTTATGAACATTTGAGTTCCAAACTTTCACTGATACCAATGGACCTCACATTACGAACATTTGTAGATGTGATAAATCTTGGAAGTAGCTCACGTGTCTGCTGGGCATTGTCACAGTGATGCTGCTGTGCGCCCACGGTACAGTGCGATAGTATACAGTAGTACAGTACTCAGTTGGCCCAGGACGTCCCGAAGCAAGAGGAAAAGCCGTGTGATGTGGAGGGGCGTGGTAGGAAGTACAGGTCTTCGTTTTTGTATTTATGAGTGAAACTGACTTATGAACATTTTCTTAGAACAGAACTTGTTCATAAGTCAGGGACTTACTGTATCTCAAATATTTGAATAGATTCTATGATAACTGCAATCCATGGATGGTAAAGAGACTAACTTGGGCCAGGTTGTATTGATTAGAAGCAACAGAGCAAACATCCATGTGTCTCTGCTCTTGCTCTTTTCACTAAATTAATTACCCCCTCTCAGAGTTCACTCTCAATGGACATGACTAGAATAGAGACTCCTGGTCTCCTTTTAAGGAGGTGAAAGAAAAGCAGGGAAGAGTTAAGACAAAAAGAAAACTACAGGCTACCAGACACAATAAGTTGTTGATCTGTCCACCATTAGTACAAACATGCCTTTTCTTCCCTCTCCTGCTTTATTAAATTTATCCTGAGATGACATGAGTATAAGGGCACCATGGGGGCTCATGCGTGCATCAAATTATTCATAAGTTCTAATATTCCTGGATTGAAAGAAAATTAATTTCTTACTAATATATTAATTTGATATGTATGTCTTCTCGCACTATTAGCACAATTGCTTTCAAAGGAAGTGAAATTTTCATTGTATTTGGAAAAATGTTTCTAATTTTTATAAGTGCCCCTTTCTTGAGTTATTCTTAGTAAGAATAAAATTTAACTTAAGATTGAAGGCAAGTGGTGGCTTCATGTTCCCTTTTAGCTTTGTCAGAATTTGTCAAAACATGATATAAAACAAAAATGCATGGAGTAGGGCAGGTTTATTTATAAGCAGAAACTTGAGCCAAATGCAGCAGTAAACTAAAAAATGGAATGAATTGCATTAATTGGTTTTGAAGTTAAAGGGAAACAAAAAAGATTTAAAAAACACTGTAACTAGCAAACCAGTTTAAATCATATCTGAATAGTATTGGGATGGAAAATTTATCATCTTAGTAAATAACATCAGAAAATAATTTAGGAAAGGCTTTGTCTTAATGTAGGAAAACTTTTCTAATCCATTTAGGAGAGGGAGTTAAGACCCTGGTAATTGTGGGCTGGAGGGAACTCGATCTTCATGTGACCTTGGAAAGCAGGAAAACAAACTTTCTCACTACTCTTTTGAGTTCTTAGTTGGGGTGAACATTTGTTAAAATGGGCAGGTTGAAAAAGAAAGACAGGTGGAAGTTTAAACATATATATATATATATAAACATATATATTTCATGTATAAATGAGAGCTACCCAGTGAATGAGTTATTCTTAAAGAGGTATTCTTAGATCTCTGGCTTATATAGCATCTTCAACAAGACCGTAAATTGTTAGATACGTATCAAGACTGTTACCGACTGGTTGGTGGTATCTTTTCTCAACCCAGAAAGAATTACAAGGCAGAGAGTCAAAAGAGTACTGAGCAAAGGTATTTGTTATACGGCAAAAGCAGAAAGCAGCATTTATTGTAGAGTGAGAGCAGAAAGCTCTCCGTATTGAAACCAGGATGGGACCTGAGCGGGTTGCCGTGAGGACTCTTTGCTTAGGGGTTTTTATTCCTCCCAAAATGACTACATTTAACTTTTCTAAAGCTATCAGCGCAAACCGAACGAAGACATTCGTTAGAGAGGTATGAATAGAGACTTGATGGTACTGGTTATAGATCACTTTATTTTATCTTATTCCTGGGCAAGAAAACCTCAGAGATCTAATGAGGCCTTTGTTGAGCCTCTGGAGCCCTGGCCCTGCCCAATGTTTCCTTCCCCAGCTCCCTCTTCGGCTTGGCTTTTCCCTGGCTGCCTGTCCTGTCTGTGAAACTGCCTTTGCTAGAACCCTCCCCATGGGCCAGTATCACTCTGAGAAATCTCACCTTCCCACAGGACCCTGCTCATCTTCAACATTTTCTCATACACATCATGTTTTACTGAGCTGATTTTTTAACTTACTGCTGTGTGCCTCCTGTTAGGAAAATGATACCTAAACCTTAGAAAACAGAACCCTTGATGGGGGAAAGGGGAACGGAAGAAAGGGAAAAAGAAAAAAAAATGCATACACAGGATAGTTAAGATAGTTGTACAGAGAGCTTCTCTTAGTTCCTTGAAAAGAATATTTTGTGCTAATATTGATTAGACAAGATATCACGCTTGTATCTTGTACTCTGAATAACTACTAGGAAGACAACAACACACAATGTATCGACTATTGTAACTGTCTTACTAACCTGTTTTGAAACTCCTTTTCATTGTTTGTTTATCATTTTTCTCTTTAAAAAAAATTACAGAATCGGAGCCTACTGTGCCTGTGCAGGGGGCTTGCAGTTCATTCTCCTCAGGGCTTATGCTACCTGCCTGTTTCAAAGACAGAGAAAAAGGACTTTGAATCTCCAGCCATAACAACCGGTGGGGAGACAAACACACGGGAGTCAGTCAAGTCCGTCACGCAGACTCATCTCTTGCTGTATCCAGGCTGATAATGTTTAAAGTTGTCTTCAGTTATCAACCCTGTCTTGAAAGAGTCCAAGGTTCTTCACCCTCAACTATGGCAGCTTGATATCCTGATTATCTTAAATTAAAGCCTCTTGAAAGTCAGCAGTTGTGGGAAGAATCTTTCCTCTGACATTTCCTTAATTGTAGTAAGATTGGACTACCAAAGACTACACAATGGCTTTCTTTTCCCACTCTGAAATCTTATCATTGATCACATAAAAGACTATGGAAGCAACCACACCTGGACTGACTTTGTTGCAAGATAACATCTATCACTCAGGCTTACTCAAACTCCAGAGAATATAATTTACAAGTTCATCTTTATTTCCTAGGTCCATTCATTCTCCCAAATAATCATTTGCTATCTTTCAAACTTGCCTATATTCCTCCATTTTTTTCCTATGAAGAAGGGTATATAAGCATCAAAAATTCATTGGGTTAGCTGGTGTGATTCTGTCCTGCACATGTTGCTATATGTAATCATTATGTACTGTGACATGTACTAAAAAAAAAGTATTGCAAAATTTCCAAAAATATCTTACATGCTTTTTCAATAATGTGTACTGTGACTAATAACGCATAATACTTATATGTATTATATGCAATTTTCATCTATAGTACAAATGTCCAGTGAAAAATAGCTTGTCATTTAAAAAGTATTGGTAATAAAAAAGTGTGTATTTTTTTCTTATTTATCTAATTTCTACAGTGAGCCTTCAGAAGGTGAATGGAAACCTTTCCCATTGCGCCTGTAGATATTTCTTATAGAGGGAAGAAAGACACCTTCTTTTGTAAATTTATGCTTTAGGTAAATGTGAAGGGCAGAAGCATTTCTTGTGTCTACTTCTCAGCTGCATTCAGCTCAAAATAATTCTATGTCTGTGAACTTTAAGAAAAGCTGAATCTCCAAGAAGGGTCCCAAATGGCTGAGCCTGCAATTCAGAATGGAGCTTGATAACTATTTGCAGATTGTGGGGTTGCATGTGTACTCTGTCCCTGGTAAAGCTACCGACTGAGTTTTGGGGCCCTTGCAGAGGAATGTCCCTGTTCAAATGCCTAGATTAACAGCTGTGGAAAGTCTTAATTTTGCTGACTGGACCTAACCAATAAACTACAACCTACAGTCATATATAAATGTCAACTAATCAGTGTCGAGCATGACTGCAAAATTTATTTGCAAAAATGGATCCCACTGAAACCCCAGACAGGTACTTTATATAAGCTGGCCTCTGTTCCTTTGGAGAACACTTTTGTACTGAAAGCCTTTCTGTCTCCTTGGTTTGGGAACTATTTTCTTTCTTTCTCTCCCTTTTTCCTTCCCTTTCTTTCTGCCAAGAAGTGTTTTCCATGGAGGAATGGACAAACTCTTTTAGGACAGGGATCTTTAAATAGTCACTATAAAATAGTTTGTTTCACTACATTGCAGAACCCTCTGACTCTTTCACCTTAGTCTACTGATGACTTGGGTAAGTAGTGTGTTTGGTTTGGTTTGGTTTTGGTGGTGGTGAAAGGGAAAAACTGTACAAAAAATTATTCTTTTTAAAACTTTGTTTCTTTTGAAACTGCCTAGCTCTGTAACTGCTTCATGGCTCTGTAATTACTTTCTTGACCCCTGTAACAATGACAGCATAAACGAACATGCAGGATGTCTGATTGTAACAAGTTCCATGATCATTAATCTAGTCTTGTAACTGATGATCATTAATCTAGACTTGTAACTGATGATCTCGCCCTGCTAGCTAATCAGAGAACTTCCAGGGTGTCCTGTCTTACCTTTGTAACTCCTGCTTGTGCATCATATAAAAGTGCTAGCCCACAAGCACTGGGCACCTGGCTTTGTTGACTGGGAATGATCCTGACCGGGACCACTGGTATAAAATAAAGCAGTTCGCTGCCTCCAGACTTCCTCAGTTGTCATTCCTTTCCCAGACTCAGTTTTGCTGAACATTCTTGGTTCCCTGACTGGGAAGCCTATACTGGCCACTTAGGCCACTGGTTGAGGCCCAGCGGCTGGACCAGGGACCTCTCCAGGCTCCTTGATGGGAAGGCACGCTCTCCAGATTTTTCTTGGAGTACCATCAGATACTTGGACTGGAGGCCCCTGCTCGACACTAGTGCCCCTGTTGGACCCAAAGAGAGGGGAAAGGATGCAGTTGGGTTAGGTCATTGGATAAGGTAAGATCCCTGGGTGCACCCCAGTCAGTCTCTCAGTCCTGCTCAGCTCGAGCAGAAGAACAGCTTAATCAACTCTTGTTAGTCAAGGCCACCCTCAAGGGAAGGGGGTTGGAATGTTTAACCTGAATGCCCGCTGAATGATTGTGTGAGTGGAATGAACAACGTAAGCAATAGGCTGGTCCGTCTGTGCAACAAGACTGGGAAGCACTGGTCACAGTGGTGATTGGGCCCTCACCTGTGGTTCCATGGTGATTGACATATGGCATAAGGGAGGCCTTGCACCCTCCTTAGCTAAGTCATGCCTAAGTCCCTGCGAGAGGTATAGCCAAGTGGGTGTCTGAATGGTCTCTCTCTGAGGGGCACCCATCCTTTGTCTGTTGCACCATTGTTCAAGGGTACACAACATACACATAGGAAAATAGGTAGAATGGGTGCAAGCCAGAGTAAATGTACGGTCCTTGATTGTATGTTGAAAAACCTCAAAAGAGAATTTCCTGATGACTATGGAGTAAAAAATGAAACCTCGGAAGCTCCATGCTTTTTGTGAAATTGAATGGCCAAAACTGCTCCAACTGGCCATCTGAAGGGACACTTGATGTTGAAATTGTTGAGTTGTTGAGTTTGGAACAAAGTGACAGAGCCTGGTGAAGGAGGGCATCCTGACCAGTTTCCTAATATTGACTCCTGACTCAATCTGTGTCAAAGCTTCCCACCTTGGCTCCTCAACTGTGTCCTGTGTGACAAGAAAGCCATCCTAGTCATCAAAACACATCCTCAAGGTCATCTGAGAGGCTCTCAGATTCACCCATGCTAGAAAAGCTTTATCCTGTTCGGCCACAGGACCCCGAGTCTGACCTGCCTCCTCCTTACATTCATCAACCCCAAGCTGCTCAGCCAGCCATGATGCCTCCACTGCCAGCCCTGTCTCCTGTATCACAACCTTCTTCTCCGCCAATAACAACTGGCCTCCTGAGCCCCAAACTGACTCTCCATCATGTGGAATCAACATTGCCAGAAACACTGACTGTCCCATTGGCCTTATGGAGACGGGGTATAGTCCCATCAGTCCCCGCCCCTGCTATGCCACTCAGTCTGAGGCTCCAGCTTACCTCTAGCTGCTGCTTCGTGTTTGCTCTGGAGCTTAGGAAGGTGCACCCAACCAACCACCCATGATGTATTACCAGCCATTCAGCTCCACTGACCTCTTAAATTGGAAACATCACAACCCATCCTACCTGGAGAAGCCCCAGGTGATGACAGACCTCCTTGTATGCATCTTCCGTCTGGAAGATGTTGGTCTCAACATGTCAACATGGGTGACTGTCCGCAACTCCTTCTGACTCTGTTTAATACTGAAGAACATTGCCACATTTAAATGGCACCCAAACCTGGTTAAAATCAAAAGTCCCCACCGCTGTGGTTGATCCTGACAATTGGGTGAACACAGTCCTCCCCCAAGTGTGTCCAAATGGGAACTATAATACAGCGGGAGGCCATGAAGCCTTAGATCTATACCATACTGCTCTCCTCCCAGGCCTCAAAGAGGGAGACAAAAAGCCAATAAATGTGTCTAAAGTTACTGAAGTTACCCAGGAGCCCAGTGCAAGTCCAGCCAGATTTTATGAGAGACTCTGAAGCCTACCAGGTCTGTACACCCTTTGACTCCAAGGCTCCTGAAAATCAACAGATGGTCAATGCTGCCTTTGTTGCACAATCAGCCTCTGACATTAGAAGAAAATTCCAAAAGGTTGACAGCTTTGCTGGCATGAATGCTACCCAATTACTTCAGATTGCTCAGAAGATCTTTGTAAACCGAGAAAGGGAAGGAAAAAAAGAGCAATGATGTGAGGCAAATTGCAGAGCCCAACAGAAAGCCACCCTTCTAGCTGCAATGTTAGGCAAGCCTGTTCCTGAAGTGTCCCGCCAAGGCCAATCCCACCATGGCAACTGACTTAAGGGGACCTCTCAAGCCTCACAGCCTAAAACTGGTGGCAGACTATGGCTTAGCAGCTGACCAATGTGCTTGCTGCAAACAGTTTGGACACTGGAAAGACAAATGCCTCCTCCATCTGAGGGACACAAAGAAATCTGACTATCTAGTCCCACTTCAGCCTGGAACCTCTTCTTTCTCTCTTCGATCATAACAAATAGGACAGACTGGGCTCTATTAGAATGGGCCCCCAGGAGCCCATGGTCGTTGCCAGTATCGGGGGGAAAACCCATGACTTTTATGGTGGATAGTGGGGCTGAACATTCAGTTGTGAAACAGCCTGTTGCTCCCTTAACCTCCCAGCAAATCCAAGTCATTGGTGCCACTGAAGCCTCCATTAGAAAGAAATCCTGCCAAAGCAGATCCTGCGAGATTGGTGGACATTTTATCAAACATGAATTCCTATACATGCCTGAGTGCCCTATACCTCTCCTGGGGCGTGACCTCCTTTCCAAGTTGGGAGTAATTATTTCTTTTGCTCCGAAGCAGCCATCCTTCCTTACACCTGGGTCCACTGTCCTGGACTTGATATTGACTCTGACTGTACGCTGGGAGGAGGAATGGTGACTACATCAGCCTGAAATGCCTGATAATCATAACGTTGAAATTTTGAGAGACTTTTTTCCATAAGTATGGGCAGAAGACTCACCCTTGGGGCTTGCTGTCAATCCTGCCCCTTTGGTGATTGAGCTCTGTCCCAGTGCAACCCTCATTGCTGTCAAACAGTACTCAATGTCATGAGGGACTCAGCTTGGCATCAAGCCCCACATCTCTCGCTTGAAACAGTTTGGGATCCTGATAGACTGTTAATCACCTTGGAACACTTTTCTCCTTCCAGTGAGAAAGCCCAGTGGAGACTATCAGCCAGTACACGATCTCCATGCCATCAACTCTGCCACCACGACTCTGCACTTGGCAGTTCCCAACCCTTATACCCCCTGGGTCTGCTTCCTCCTGATTTTGTCTGGTTCACCTGTCTGTATTTAAAAGATGCTTTCTTCTGTCTATGGGTCATACCTGTCAGCCAGCCCATTTTCATTTTTAAATGGGAGGACCCAGAGATGGGATGAAAAGGCCAATTTACCTGGATCCATCTTCTACAAGGTATCAAGAACTACCCCATACCTTTTGGGGAAGTACTAGTTGCTGATATGGTCCAATTTCCACATGCTGATTTTAATTGCACCCTATTGCAGTATGTCGATGATTTATTGATGCACAGTTGAGATAAATCAGACTGCTGGAAGGGAACACAAGACCTTCTCTGTCACCTACTGGACACAGGCTATAAAGTCTCCTGGAAAAAGGCTCAAATAGGCAAACAGTGCATTACTTGGGGTTTGACTTAGAAAAAGGACTCAGATGCCTGGGCCCAGAAAGAAAGGAAGTCATTTGCTCTATTCCAAGGCCTGAAAATAAAAGACAGCTGAGAGAATTCCCGGGGACTGTGGGGTTCTGTTGTATATGAATACCTAGGTTTCCTGAAAAGGCTAAGCCCCTGTATGACAGGCTGACAGGAAAAGAAATTGAAAGAGAACTGTTAGATTGGACTTTAGAACAAACTGAATCTTTCCAGACCATAAAATGAACATTGTCAACAGCCCCAGCTTTGGGCATCCCTGATGTAACCCATTTAACCTGTTTGTTGATGAACGAAGACATGTGGCATGGAGGGTCCTGACCCAAAAGATCAGCCATTGGGAGAGGCCTATTGCATATTTGTCAAAGAACTTAGACTCTGTGGCTAAGGGCTGGCCTCCCTGCCTGAGAGCACTGGCAGCAACTGTCCTTCTGATTAAGGAAGCTGACAAGTTGACCTTATGACAAAATCTGACAGTTCAAATCCCATGTGCCTTTCTGGACTTACTAAATAGTTGGGGACATCATTGGCTTTCAAATAGCCATGTTACTCGGTATCAAGGACTGCTTTGTGAAAATCCCTGACTCACTTTTCAATTGACTAAACCTCTGAACCTGGCTACCTTCTTGCCCACTGAGCTTGTCCGCCAGATCATAACTGTCTAGCCTTGAATGATGATGAACTTTTTGTAAGCCAACCAGATTTATAGGTGGAACCGTTTTCTGATGCTGAGTACACCCTGTTCATAGATGGAAGTAGCTCAGTCAGGGTTGGGAGATGTTAGGCTGGATATGCTGTTGTTACACAGAGGAGGTCCTCCTAGCCAGGCCTCTTCCTCAAAACTGGTCTGCTCAGCAAGCTGAATTATGGGCCTTAATACAAGCTCTCAACTGGGTAAAAGGAAAGAAAGTAAACATTTATACTGACTTGAGGTATGCTTTCACTGCTGCTCATGTCCACGGGATGCTATACAAGGAATGTGGACTCCTCATGGTGGATGCAAAACAAATTAAAAACAAGCATGAAATCTCTCAACTCCTGACTGCAATTAGGAAACCTAAAATGTTTGCCATTATCCATTGTAAAGGGCACCAGAAAATAAAAGACCCTATCACTCTCAGAAATCACAAGGCAGATGAAGCTGCAAAATTGGCAGCTGAGGGCTCCACCTGGGGGACAAATGATTTAAAACAAAATCTGGAAGCTCAACATGAAGCATCCCCCAATACTGTCCTTGTCTCTGCAGTGAGCCCCTCCACTATTCCACGGAAGAAAGTAGATGGGCACAACAGGAAGGAGCCTACATGGGACCAAACAGTGCTTGGACTTTACTAGATGATCAGATTATTATCCCTCAGAATCTGGCCTATGCTTGGGTAAAACGCCATCATGACATCACACATGGAGAAAAGATGGCTATGAATCAACTTCTAAGCTGCTACTATTACATCCCTAAATTAGCATCAGTCTGTGCCTCCATTAGCAGAGATGTCAGATCTGTGCAAGGACTGAGCCCCCATCTGGGCCTAAACCCCCACCTGGCATCCAACATGTGGGACTTTCACCCTTTGAAGATCTACAAATAGACTTTATGGAAGTCTATGTAGGGGCTACAGATATCTTCTGGTGCTTGTCTGTGCTTATTCTGGATGGCTGGAAGCATTCCCCACTAGAACTGAAAAAGCCGCTGAAGTCTGCAGAGCACTACTAAGAGAAATCATTCCTAGCTATGGGCTGACCCTTACCATAGGCAGTGACAATGGACCCACATTTGTGACAGAAATAACCCAAAAGCTAATTAAAGAACTAAAAATCAAGAGGAATTTACATGCAGCATACAGGCCACAAAGTTCTGGAAAAGTTAAAAGAATAAATAGGACTTTCATGTCAATATTAACTAAGTATCACCAAGAAACTCAGGCACCATGATTAGATTTACTTCCCATGGCCCTTCTCAAGGTCCGAAGTTCACCAGGACCCACGGGATACACATCCTTTGAAGTTTTGTATGGGAGACCTCCTCCCATAATTAGTGGTCTCCAGGGAGACCTATGTCAGCTAGATAACATATCCCTACAGGGACAACTTATGCAGTTAGGAGAGACTTTTTCTCAGATACACAAAAATATAACTGAAAGACCAGCCATACCCACAGACACACCTGGTCATACATACAGCACTGGGGATATGGTTTGGATAAAAGATTGGAAAAAAGAGCCTTTACAACCTGGTTGGAAAGGACCTTATATGATCATATGGGCCACCTCAACAGCTGTCAAGATTTCAGAAATTCAGCCGTGGGTCCATCACTTTTGGGTCAAGAAGGCTCCCCCGGACGACTGCTGGAAGTCTAGCCAGATGAGTCAATTCCCCTGAAAATTACCCTGAGGAGACAATGCACTCACAGCCCTGCTCCTGTCACTCTGGATGCTCACAGTTGACCCATGGCTGAAGATTGAGGACAACCTCCATGGGATCCCAAGTGTGACTGTTTACCCCAGTTCTCTCCCATGCGTACTTGATATTGTGTTATCCAGCGTGGTTCTTGCTCCCTATCCTCTTACTGGCTGTGACTTTTGCCTTGGCCTTGTGGACAGTTGCCCTGGAGCAATGGGAGGCAACCAGTAAGGCTCTTTTTCTTACTCTTTATAAGGTTTTGTTTGTCAGACTTGTTATTTTAAACTGTCTTCCTCGTCTAGAAAAAGCCTAGGGCTATCAGTTATAATTAGAAAATGTTTGTTGTCCTAATGTGCTGGCATTTAATGTTGGGGTCGGATTCTGGCTCTGTTTAATTTAACCATGGGAAATCAAATTGCCACAACCCAAGCGCCTGTTGAATTTTGCCTAGTAAAAACTGACACCTGGGAGGTAATTCAGTTCAAAGTCTGGAATGGACAAGGCCCAGAAATTCTTGGATTTGATCTTTGCCAAATTATTACCATTCCAGAAACATGGATGCCCTCTTGCCAAAAGGAGCCCAGCGGACCCCACGGTGAATCCACTCTGGTGGCCTTTGATTTCTATCTGTGCCCTGGGGGCAGGTATGGACACACAGCCTGCAGATCCAGAACAAAATATAGTTGTCCCTCCTGGGCATGTGTGTCCATACCTCCTATTGAGGGGGCCCAGTGACACTTAAGCATTTCAATTTTGGTCTGAAACAAGGAGAGGACAAAAATGTGCACCAGGCTCATGCAATTCAATGCACCTCTCTCTAACAGACCCCAATGACCCCTCCTGGTACCCTGGTCAAACTTGGGGAATATGATTCTGGTCCACAGGAAAAGATCCAGGGGGACATTTTACCATCCAATGATTACCTTTGCCCACAGTCCCTAAGATGTTAGGAACAGACTACCTTAAGGTCACCCCTCAATTAGCTGAACAAGACAAAAACAAAACAAAAGAGGCAGTCCTGATTCCCCCAGACATGGAACATATGCTACAGTCTGTCCACAATGTCCTGAACATCAGCTCCCCAGATGTTGCTTCTGATTGTTGGCTTTGTCTTAGGTCTGTACCTTCCTTTTACTATGGAATTCCCACGTGTGTACTTCCTCAAAAAGGCTCACACAAATGTAAAAACTCAGCTGCTGTTTTAGCTTCTTTACCCATTTATGGAAATGTAACTTGTGTTCTCCCACCAGGTACCTCTGCCACACCTCCATGCATTTGGGCCATCTGTCACCCTGGCAGGAGCCTGACCGCCCCTAACAATACCCACTTCTCCTGTCCTGATGGGGTAAAAATATGCCTGGACAGTACCCAAAAAGGCGCCTGTGCCCTTGGTATCCTCTTACCACAAGTACAAGCCTGTAAGGGAGAGGAAGAAATAAGTGTCCGAGCCCCAGTGGCCTCTCACAGGTCTAGGAGGGCCATTCAGGTAATACCACCCCTAATTGGGATGAGCCTAGCTGGCTCAGTAGGCTGGGAACAACTGCTCTAGTCACTGGGAAAGTGGGACTAAACTAATTAGCTGAGGCCACCGACAAGGAACTCTGAAGTCTACGTGATACAATGTCATTGTTACAGGACAAAATAGACTCTCTTGCTAAAGTTGTCCTCCAGAATAGAAGGGGCTTAGATTTAGTCTTTTTAACAACAAGGAGGAGTTTGTAATGCTCTAGGAGAAAACTGCTGTTTCTATGCTAAAAAGTCTGGAATAGTTTGAGAAGGTCTGCAACAATTGCAAGAGGGGTTAAATAACCGGGCTCAAGAACAAAACCAGAAACAGGGATGGTTCCAAGGTCTATCTAACCTTTTGGGACCTCTGACAGCCCTTATGTTAATTCTGATAGAGCCCTGCTTGATTAATTGGATTACTCATTTTGTTTCAGAACGAATCAAGAGCATAAGTTTTCAAAAGTCCCTAAGAGCTGCCCCTTCTTATGAAGCTTTAGACAGGAGGAACAGCCCCAACACTGAAAAAGATTTTTCTGAGTAAGGACAAGAGGGGGAAATGAAAGGGAAAAACTGTGCAAAAAAATTGTTCTTTTAAAAACTTTGTTTCTTTTGAAACTGCCTAGCTCTGTAACTGCCTCGTGGCTCTGTAATTACTTTCGTGAACCCTGTAACAATGACAGCGTAACCAAACATGCAAGATGTCTGATTGTAATAAGTTCCATGATCATTAATCTAGTCTTGTAACTGATGATCATTAATCTAGACTTGTAACTGATGATCTCACCCTCCTAGCTAATCAGAGAACTGCCAGGGTGTTCTGTCTCTCAGCTTTTTAACTCCTACTCATGCACCATATAAAAGTGCTAGCCCACAAACACTGGGCACCTGGCTTTATTGACTGGGAATGATCCTGGCCAGGACCACCGGTGTAAAATAAAGCTGTTCACTGTCTCCAGACTTTCTTGGGTGTCATTCTTTTCCTGGGCTCAGTTTTGCCACAACAGTGGTGGCAAAGTTGCTGGGGGAATTCACAGAAAAATGATTAATTTCTGCAAGTTATGCCAAGAGAAAAACTTGAGAGGAAGGCCTTCTAGAGGCAGAGTCTTCAAGGAACCTTTACATTTGGTTGTGTCATTGGCCATGTAGACCCCTGGAGTGCAGCACGAATAGGAACCTGCATTAATTGTCTTAATCAGCAAAGGACCAGATTATATCTTCTGGTATGTTGAGTTATGTAATAGACCAAAGTCCAGATATTAAAATACTGTCTGCACCAAACTCCTATTATCTTGATTTCCATCACCTACTAGCTAGACCATCAAGGCCTAGGTTAAGGAAGCTTTTATTTTTTTTTTTATTTTTTTTTTATTTTTTTTTGGGGGGTACCGGGGGGTCGACCTCAGGACCTCGTGCACCAGCAGGCGCCCGTGCCACTGAGCGATATCACCGGCCTCTTTTTTGTATGTGGGTTCCGGGAGTCGAACTCGGGCCCTCGCGCTTGCCGGGCAGGCGCTTAAACCGCTGAGCCATCTCACTGGCCCCCTAAGGAAGCTTTTATTAAGAAGCCTCAACCCTGATCTGAGTTGACTGTAATTAAGTGTTGTTCTTTGTATTTAATTCTCTAACAAAAAGATGGTGGCTCTGAACTAAGAATTGCAAACCTGTTATAGCTTAGCACTTCTCTTTCATTAGCAATAGTGGAATAGCTGTGCATATATGGGAGCTATCCTAGATGCAAGAAAAGATGCCTCTTGTCTTGGGAGCTGCCAGGTAAGGGAGGCAATAGAATGGCCATAGTTACAGCCAGAGCTGGCGAGGAGCGATAGCTAAACACCTGGCTTCTGTCTGCGATCCCTGGAAGGAACATTGGGAGAAAACTCAGAGCTAAAATGAGGGTTAAACTCACTGAAAATCTGTCTCTCCCTCAAGGAGCCTCTAATCTGGCTGGGAAGTCAGAATTCTTTTCATGCAGGTGACATTCTATTCTAATTCTCCATACAAACTGCTCTTTTTCTGCTTCCTATAACTGCGGTTGCAAACCTGTAATTAATTTGTAGAAGCACATTTTCTGCAATCTAAGAGCAACTGTTCAGTAGAGGTGGGCAAAAGTGTGTGGATGTGCTGTGCTTGGAAGTGAGGTGTGTTTTGCAGTTTTAGTTGTCAATAAAACACAGAACTCAATGATTTTCTCAGTCTCCATTTTCCTGGAACTTTAGAATGTCTTCATTCTCCTGGGATCCCAAGGCATTCTTTGTAGTCCCCTCTGTGCCCAGAGGAATGTGAGGAGACATACAGAAGCCACTGCCACTGCCGCACTGCTGGCTCCTGCTTTGCAACTCCCTGGACAGATGAGCTGCTTTGTGCCCACAGGTGCTTCAGCTGGAGAATCACTCTCATCTTCCTGAAGCTGAGCTTGGTACTCCCAAGGCTTGTGCCCCAGTTGTCAAGTGAATGCTTTAATGACCGCCACACTTCCTTTTTCTTAGCTTCTGATTATTTTAAGCCCCGGACCTGGTACCCCTTGAGAGAGTTGAAACATCTTTTTGCCTGTTTTTGTCTGCAGCAATGGAGGTGCACAGAGAGAAGGATTTTCCTCTCTCTTACACTGATTTTGGAGCAGACCCAGATGGGTTTTAACATTTTTAACCCGCTTCTTCCTCTGAACCTGCATCAGGCCAGCAACATCTATTGTCTCTTTCCTTCAGGATCTACCTACAGATATCTTTTCCTCTTAAATACTCCAACCAATCTCCTGAGAGTCCCATTGTGAGAAGTATGTTAAAAGTCAATTAGTTCTGGAGCACTGAAAGTATCTTCTTACAAACAAATCCTGCTCACACTAAGATGTCAGCAAGATGGCTGAATAGAGGTGTTTAGCACTCTTCCCTCCACAAAAAAGAACCAAAACAAAGAAAAGAAAAAGATTGCTATTTCATTGGATTTTGAGACAGAGCACCGAAGTGCAGTGGGGATATGCTAGACACGAAGGAGCATGGAAATACGTGGCCACCTTAGAAAGAAAGGACTATATTAAAATTTTGTTACTATAATGAAAACCTAAGGCTGGCTAACTTTATAAAGAAATTTAGCTCATGGTTCTGGAGGTGAAAGTTCCTGGAATCTTTTTGCTAGCAGAATCCTGAGGTGGCACAGGGTGTCACATGGCAGGAGACAGGAAATACACATATCTGTGTGCTTGGTCTCTGTTTCTATTCTTATAAAGCCACCAGGATTCAACCATGGGGGCTCTATTCAAATAACTTTAAGCCTAATCACTTTCTGCAGCCTCCATGTGTAAACACTATAGTTGGATTAACTTTTTACCCTTTTAATACCATTATCATATGATTTTTGGAGATTAAACTCTTGAAGGGACTATGCACATAGCATCTACCATTTTATCTGTCTAGTTGAAATTAACCCTGAGGAAAGAGAATTTTCAGAGATAGCAAGGATAGGCAGAAGGTCCCTAGCAGTTCCCACTAATGCCATGGTTACCTGAATTATTTACTGCTAGAGAAGCCTGTAGCTCTCACAGGCCTGAGCCCACTTTGGAGAACAGCTGGGGAAACCCATGCTATCGCCTTGCTCCAGAAAAAGAGCCCAGCCCATGTGCCCTCCTGAAATCTGCTCTTGTGGAATAGCACCATCTTCAGACTGCATTCATCCAGCATCCTTCAAGGCTGTTGGGCAGCCACCTGCAGCAGCTTGAGTGGACCTAGCCCAGTGAACCAGATGAGTGGTTCCATCTGCCCACTCACCTGCAGCTCTGCAGAGCTGCCAGGTGGCCCTGTCCACACTCCCACAGAGTCAAGAAACAGTTGGGTGGCTCTGTCCACCCACCTCTGGTGTGGAAAGCAGTCAGGCAGCCCTTACCAAATGAGGGCCTTGGGAAAAAGCTAAGAGGACCTTATTATCCTCTTCTGCCTCCACAAGGCTGCATGGCAGCCTACTTAGTGTAGTACCACCTGCCCAGATGTAGCAAAGGCATCTGCACAGCCCTCAGAGCATCTTGCCTCTGCTACCAGACTCACTGTGCTGTGGCTGTTCATGCCAACTGGAGTGCCCTCTCCGCTGCATGGCCCTACTTCTGTTGCTGTACCAGCCACCCCTCACCAGAGTGGTCTTGCTCCCCGCATCACCCAAGGAAACTGACAGGCACCCTGCATCTGAAACCAAGAATGTAGTGTCCAGAGCCACTGCTAAACTTACCTCGCCTCAGAAAGCTGCATCCCAGCTGTCAGAGAAATTCCACAAATTCCTGAGTACTGAGACCCCCATAAACATCTCTGGGTTGATTACAGCTGAAAAGACTTCAGGGTCGGGACACATCTGCAGGAGAAAGTCTTCTACTGTGAAAGCCACTCTATAAAATTGGTAGAGGCATCTGATCTACCAGATGTGGAAATATCCGTATAGGGATACAAGAAGCATAAAGCATCACTATGCCTCCAAAGGAACACAGTAGTTCTCTGGCAACAGACTCTAAAGAAAAGAAATTGAGAAAAGGATTCAAGATAATGATTTTAAGGAAACAATAAAATATAAGAGAATACACACAATTAAGCAAAATTGGGAAAATAACCCATGATCAGAATGAGAAATTCATCAAAGAGATTTAAAAAAAAAAAAAAAGAAAGAATCAGACAAAACTCTTGGAACTGAAGAGCTCAACAAATGCAATAAAAAATATAGTTGAAAGCTTCAACTACAGACTAGGGAAAGCGGAAGAATGGATTTCTGAGCTTGAAGCAAGGTCATTTGAAATAATCTAGTCAGGAAGCATAACAAAATCCCCAGTGAAACAAAAAAACCAACCCCACAAAGAAAGTCTATGAGATTGTGGGACATCAAATGGACAAATATTTGATTTATGGGTATTCCAAAAGGAGAAGGGAAAAGGCATACAAATTAAATCAATAGTTATATAACTTGCCAAATCTTGGGAAAATATGGCCATGCAGGCTCAGGAATCTCAAGAGACTTCAAGTAAATTTAAACCAAAAATGTCCTCTAGGAGGTATATTATGATTAAACTGTCAAAACTCCAAGATGAAGAGAATTCTAAAACCAGCAAGAGAAAAGCATCAAGTCATATATAAGCAAATTCCTATTAGAGTAACAGCAGATTTCTCAGTAGAAACTTTAGACACCAAAAGGGAATTGGATGATATATTCAAAACCTAGAAAGAGAAATAACTGCTAACCAAGAATACTATACTCAGGAAAGCTATGCTTTAAAAATGAAAGAGAAATAAATTCCTTCCAATACAAACAGAAGCAGGGGAATTCATCACTGCTAGACCAGCCTTACAAGAAATACTTAAGGAAGGTCTACACTAGAAGTGAAAAATAACTACTATAATGAAAACTTATGAAAGTATAAAACTCATTAGTGTAGGAATTATAGAGAATTATAAATAGAGAAAACGACCAAACCACAAAGATGAATAATGACAGACGAAGAAAGGAGTACAGGATATTTTAAGCAACCACAAAAATTACAAAACAGGGTATATACTTATTTGTCAATAATAACTTTTAATGTAAGTAGATTAAATTACTCAAGTGAAAAATTTAGATTGAATGGATAGAAGAACAAAACTCAGCAAAATGCTGCCTCCAAGAAACTCACTTCCCTGGTAATGGCACACATACAGTGAAAGTGTAGAGATGGAAAGAACTTCCAAAGAAGTGGTAAACAAAAGTGAACATGAGTAGCTATAATTATATCATATAAAATGGACCTTAAGTTAAAAATATACAAAACAGGACAAAGAAGATCAGAACATAAAGGGATTAATTTCAGGAAGAAGACATAACAATTTTAAATATATACTGGTCTGACAAAAAATACAGTGAATGTTTAAATTAAGAAAAAATATATTACAGTGAAAGCATTAATTCTCCCTCAGAATACTCTCCCTGACTCTAACACTCTATTCCCATCATTCTTTCCACTGTCTGAAGCAGGTCTGGAGTCCTCTTTTGTGTGCCTTTAGTGGTGCTGTTGTGGCTTCCTTGATGTACTAAACTGCTAAAACATTTAGTTTTCACGGTTATTTTGTGTTTGGTAAAGAGCCAGAAGTTGCACGTTGCCAGAGCCGCTGAATAAGGTGAATAAGGACACACCACCATGTTTTAATGCGCCTGCCTTTTCACTGGATGGAACAGAATGATGGCAGCATTCACCACGTTTTTGATCACAATTCATAAAGACACAAAAGGGGACTCTCAGAACTGCTTCAGAAAGTGAAAGGAGGGGCCGGTGAGATGGCTTAGTGGTGTACGTGCCTGCCTGGCAAGCGTGAGGTCTTGAGTTCGACTCCCGGTACCCACGTATGAAAAAAGGGCCGGTGATATCGCTCAGCGGCATGGGCGCCTGCTCGCACGCGAGGTCCTGAGGTCGACCCCGATACCCACAAAAAAAAAAAAAAAGAAAGTGAAAGGAATGATGGAATAAATGTGCTTGAAGAATGGGAGGGTATTTTAAGGGGGTTAATGGCACTGGGTTTATTACTGTAATAAATTTTAAAAATTTTCATATTTACCATGTGTTTGGATCAAAACCCATATGCTCCCAATACTGAAGCACCCAAATAAATAGCGCAAACATTGTCAGATCTAAAGGGAGAAATAGATCCCAGTGCAATAATAGCCGAGGACTTTGACACCCCACTTTCATCAATATATACTTATACCACACACACACACCAACCAAAGGCCATCAGAACTAAATGGTACTATGGACCAAATGGACCTAACACTTACCAAGCAGGGCACCCAAAAGCCACAGAATACATATTCTTCTGTTCAGAACCCAGAACATTCTCTGGGATAGACAATATGCTAATTCACAAAATAAATTTAAATAAATTAGATCAAAATCACTCATGTATCTTCTCTGACCATGATGAAATAAAACTAGAAATTAACAAGAGGAAACTTAGAAGTTGTACAAATACATGGAAATTGATTAACATGCTTTTTAATGATCAATGGGTAAAAAAAGAAACCAAAAGGGAAATTTAAAACACTTCTAGAAAAAAATGAAAGAAGAACATGCCAAAACCTATGGGATACAGTATCAAGAAAGAAATTTATAATAGTAAGTGCCTATTCAAAATTAATAAAGAAGATTTCAAATGAACAACCTAACAATGCAACTTAAGGAACTAGGAAAATGAGAAAAAGCCAAATCCAAAATTGTCTACAGCAGAGAAATAATAAAGATCAGAGCAGAAATAGAGACATCACCCCCAACTCAGCAAACAAGCATTGGTACTTTGAAAAGATAAATAAAATTGACAAACCTTGAAGTAGACTAATGAAGAGAAAAAAAAGACCCAAATAAATAAAATGAGAGATGGACAAGGAGACACTATAACTAATACTACAAAAATACAAAAAATCACTAAGTACTATGATGAACAAATGTATCTCCAAAATTTGGAAAACCTAGAAGAAATAGATAAACTTCTGGATACAAAATTTCATCATAAGGATGTAAAAATCATGAACAGACCAATAAAAAACAACAAGGTTTCATCAGTAATAAGATATTGTCCATCAAAGGAGAGTGTAAACCAGATGGGCTTCATTGCTGAATTTTACCAAACTCGTAAGAATTAACATCAATTCTTTTCAAGCTATTCCAAAAACTTGAATGAGGGGGAACCCTTCCAAACTCATTCTATGAGGCCAGCATTACTTTAATACCAAAACCAGGCAAGGACATTGCAAGAAAAGAAAACTGCATATTAGTAGCTCTGATGAACATAGATGCCAAAATTTTTAGCATTTGCGAACCAAATCCAGCAACACATCCAGAGTTGAACATATACTGTATTAATCAGTAAGCATAATACTCATATCAATAGAATGAAAGATGGAAATAAGATGTTCTCAATAGATATAGAAATAGCATTTGATAAAATTCAACAGCACTTCAAGATTAAAAAAGGAACCTAAAAATATTCAGTATAGAATGAGCGTACCTCAACACGATATGTGACAAACATACTACCAACATCATATGGAAATAACTTCCTCTAAAATCTAGAACAAGATGTTGATGCCCACTTTCACTACTCTCATTTCAGACAGAATTTAAAGTCTTAGCCAGAGCAATAAGGAAAGAGGAACAAAGGGCATCCAAACAGGAAATAAGTCAAACTATTACTGATAACATGATTTTACATATAGAAAATCCTATAGACTCCATCAAAAAATTGTCAGAACTGTTAAATTAACTCAGTAAGGCTGTAGGATATAGAAACTGTACAAAAGTCAGCAGCATTTTTACACACCAGTAATGAACTTGCTGAGAAAGAAACCAATCCAGTTTATAGTAGCTAAAAAACCAAATATCTTTAAGAATAAATGTAACTGAGGAAGTTAATGATCTTTACAATGTAAATTATGAAACACTGATGAGATAAATTGAAAAGGAGACAAAAATAGTTAAAATGTCTACATTGCCCAAAGTGATTTACAGATTTCAATGCAATCTCCATCAAAACATCAATGGCATTTGTCAGAAAAATAGAAACAAAATAATTCTAGAATATATATGGGAACATAAAGACCCTACTTAGTCAAATCAGTCTAGAACAAGAAGAACAAACCTGGAGGCATTACAATACCTGACCTAAAATTATACTACGAAGTTGGTACTATAGTAACAAAAAAAATATGGTACTGTCAAAAAAACAAAAAACAAAAAACAACACACAGACCAGTGGAATAGAATGGAGAGCCCAGAAATAAATTCATGCATCTGTAGGCAACTTATCTTCAACAAAGACACCAAAAACGTGCATTGGAGAAGGAACAATCTCTTTAATAAGTGGGACAGGGTATGGATATTCACACACAGAATGAAACTAGACCTCTATCTCTTACCATACACAAAAATCAACTAAAAATGGATCAAAAACCAAGGTGTAATACATGAAACTACTAAGGAAAACAGTAAAAACACAATGTGTCAATGATTTTTTTGGGGGTAAGACCCCCAAAACACAGAAAACAAAAGAATAGACAAATGACATTATATCATACTAAAAAGTTTCTGCACAGCAAAAAAAAAAAAAAAAAAAAAAAAAAATCATCAGAGAGAAGAGATAACCCACAGAATGGATTGCAAGCTGTTTATCCAACAAGGGATTAATATCCAGAATACTCCAAAAAAAACTAAAAAAATCCCCCAAAACCCAAAGTGCCAAATAATCAAACTACTAAAAATTGGTAAATGGTCTGAGTAGACAGTTATCAAAAGAAAGTATACAAATGGTCAACAAATATATGAAAAAATGCTCAACACATCACTAGAAAGGAAAACATAAATCAAAACCGTGATAATATATATCACTCCTGTTGGAATAGCTGTAATCAAAAGGACAAAAAGTAACAAATGCTGCTGAGAATGTGGTCACTGTCAGTGAGAATGTAAATTAGTGTAGCCATTATGAAAAACAATATGGAATTTCCTAAAAAAATTAACAATAGAACTACCGTATAAGGTAGCAATCTCGCTGTTGGTTATATATCCAAAGAAAATGAAATCATTATATCAAAGAGATACCTGCACGCCCATGTTTATTACAGCACTAGTCACAAAAGCCAAGATAATGGAATCAACCAAGATGTCCCTAGAAGGGTAAATGGATAAAGAAAATGTGGCATACATATATAATGGAATATTACTTAGCAGTAAAACATGAAATTCTGCCATTTGCCGCAACATAAATTGAACTGGAAAGTATTATAATAGGTGAAATAAGCCAGGCACAGAAAGACAAATACTACATTATCTCAAATATGTAATCTAAAAGTTGATTTCATGGAAGTACAGTAGAATAGTTGTTACCAGAGGCTAGAAAGGGTAAGGAGGATAAGTGATAGAAGGAAGTTGAATAATGGGTACCTGTCTTAGTCATTTTCTCATCACTGAGACATAATACCTGACACTCACAACTTGAAGGAGAGATTTATTTTGGTTTATTTTATTTTTAGTTCACAGTTGGCTGGCTTCAAGGCAGAAAGCCACGTGGAAGAGTCTGATGGGGGAAAAGACCTCACCTCATGGTGACCCAGAACCAGAGAGTGAAGAGAGGTGCTGAAAGGGAGCTACACCCTTCTAGGTCATGCCCCAGTGACTAGCCTTTTTCTGCGAGACCCCACCTACTAACAAGGCAGCTATACTGTCCCAATAATCCAGTTACCTTCCAAAAGTCCTACCTCTGAGCTCATGAGGCTCTTGGGGGACATCTATATGTAAACCATAACAGTAACTAAATATAGTTGGATAGAGAAGTGAGTTCTAATGTTCCACAGCACGGTAGGGTAACTATAGTCCACAACAATTTATTATATATTTTATGTAGTATTAGAAGAGAGGAATTTGAAGCTTCCTAACACAAAGTAATGATAAATATTTGAGAGAAATGTTAATTACTCTGACTTGATCATTATGCATTGTAGATATGTATGACATTATTATAGTTTATCTCAGAAATGTGTACAATTGTTATGTCTCAATTTAAAAATGAAAGTGAAATCTAATCCTGCTCATTTCTCTATCTAAGCAGTTGCTTCATTGTTTCTATTAAAGTAACATTTAACTTCGATTTGCACTCATCTTGGGCTGTACTCATTGTTCTCTTTTTTTTTTTTTTGTGGGTACCAGGGGGTCGACCTCAGGACCTCGCGCGCCAGCAGGCGCCCATGCCACTGAGCGATATCACCGGCCCCTTTTTCGTATGTGGGTTCCGGGAGTCGAACTCGGGCCCTCATGCTTGCCGGGCAGGCGCTTAAGCCGCTGAGCCATCTCACCGGCCCTCATTGTTCTCTTTTGAAGCCTTACCTCAGCAGCACAGTGAGGAAGGTAGGACTGAAATTTTTTTTTTTTTTCTTTTGCAATATGGTCTCACTGTGTTGCCCAGGCCAATCTCAAACTCCTGGGTTTAAACGATCTCTAGCCACCCTCTAGCTTCAGCCTCCTTAGTCTTGGGACTACAGGCATGGGCCACCATGCTCAGCTTGAATATTTTATTTTGGTTAATTTAAATTAAAAAACAGATACTGACTGAGATACTAGAAAACTTTGAAGTATGTTTGGAATATCTTGGGCATATGAATCTATTTTTCAGTTGCAAATTTTATGAAACCTAGATCAAATACTTTCCTTTTTTTTTTTTTTGTGGGTAC
Source organism: Erethizon dorsatum (assembly GCA_028451465.1). Classification (NCBI taxonomy): domain Eukaryota; kingdom Metazoa; phylum Chordata; class Mammalia; order Rodentia; family Erethizontidae; genus Erethizon; species Erethizon dorsatum. The sequence goes on from CM051833.1 coordinate 102,810,582, forward strand.
CGGGGGGTCGACCTCAGGACCTTGTGCGCCAACAGTCACCCGTGCCACTGAGCGATATCACCGGCCCCTTTTTCGTATGTGGGATCCGGGAGTCGAACTCGGGCCGTTGCGCTTGCAAGGCAGGCGCTTACGCCGCTGAGCCATCTCACCGGCCCTAGATCAAATACTTTCAACAAAAATATAAACATTCAATTGCGATGTGCTGTAAATGTAAATTATATGTTGAATTTCAAAAAGGCAGTAGAAAAATTACAGTATTTTTGTATGTTTTTTAATCCTACAAATTTTCTGATATTTAACAGTTTTAACAGTTTTGTGGGGTCTATAGGATTTTCTATATGTAAAATCATGTTATCAGCAATAACTTGACTTTTCCTTTCCTATTTCAATGCCCTTTATTTCTTTCTTCATTGCTCTGGCTAAGACTTCAAATACTATAAAACATCTCAATAATTTTCTTATTTTCATTATGTGTTGATGTTTGGATATGTTGAGGTTAAATAAAATATTTTACTAAAGTTAATTTCACTGATTTCTTTATACCTTTTTAATGTAGCTCCTGGAAAATTTTAATTTACAGATGTGACTTACATTGTATTTCTGTTGGATAGTGCTATTGAGACCAAGGAAGACAGAAGTGGGAGGTGCACTGGTACTGGCTCACCAGGAGGTCTGAGATGCAACTTCCTTATTAACAGGAGGAGGTAGAGCAGATGTGATGGAGGCAAAGTCTATGATGGTGTTTCCGGCTTCACGAAGTCCAGATGTGATGACAGATGCATAAAGAAATAGTGTAGGGAGCGGCTACAGCTGGAAATTGATCACACTTGCTAGGGCGAGGAAAGGCTGGTAGGAAAACAAAGAGTGCCTGAGGTGGGCTACATAAACAAGCTGCTCCAGTCCAACGTTGCTAGGCAAAGGGGCCTCACGTGACACCAACCTGCAAAAATGTATACATAAACGCGCTGAGGTGGTCGAGCAGTTCCTTTTCCTCTCACCCAGAGAGAGGGCTCCACCTGATCTCAGCTTTCTGTATACTGTCTCTTATCTTTATTTCTCCATCCTCTGGCTATCCTTCCCCCCAGGGAACTTTGAGAGCTGTGCTGGACGCGGCAGCTAGAATCAAGAAAAATTACAGGCATTTTGTTTATGGAAAACATTCGTATGCACTATTTACCCAGTTTCTAAGTAGAGAAGGCTTTTAGAAAACTACTAGAAAGAAATATAAAGGTGTGTCTCGCAGAACTGGGGACATGGAGGATCCAACTCATGAAGAAAGAGGAAGAAGAGTAGCAGGGTGAGAGTTTTAGGTGAACACAGTTTTAATAAAGTCCCTTGTACCAATCTTCGAAGATAAAAAATTTGAAAAGTTAGACATCACTACCAAAGATTAAAAGAAGTCATTGGTGGGTCATGTAATTGTACCAATAATAAGAACATAAGCTATTAGAAATGAGAGTTACAAACATTTTTTTAGCTCGATAAGTTTTACTCTTAAAAGTGGGAAAAGAAATTCTTGGCTTCTGCTAATGAAATAGTTCTTAATCCTGGATAGCCTGTAGGGGTAGCATAGATATCACTTTTCTTAAACAAAGTTTCCCTCTACATGGATGGCAATATTGGTATGCACTTGTCATAAGATAATTAACATAATGAAGACTTGTCAGTTTTTGTCTCTTTCTATGCAGTCAAATGCCTAGGAAGAGACAGTGGCTGTCAGCGAGGCTCAGAATTGGTATAATTTTGGATTGACATTCCCAAGAGATGAATGCAGAAACACTTTGAGGTGAACTGTGCTTGCTTTGGGATTTTCTCGCCTTAGAGTCACTGTTTCCCTCTCCAAAATCAAACTTTATCCTTCTCTGGAGGAATGCTTTTAGGTATAGAAACCAGATAATTTGATTTATGTGGCCATGCTAATTGCCAACATAATGCTAATAGCATTAAACATAATGTGCTCTACTGGTTCATGCTTTCAAAAAGAAGAGCCATAGGACTTATTTCAATACAATGCTCAAAAGGAGGGGGTTTCCATCTCTGGTTGTTGGAGTCAGAGGAAGACATTTCCAATAAGGTTATCTTCTGGCCATGCCCATCAAATCAGAACAACATGAGATCTCTCTCCCAAGATGCTCCTGCAGATCCAGATGCACCCTGAAATAGCATAGAATAGGAATAAGAGGGGGGCAGAGGTCATGAAATCAGAGCCCCACATTTCTTCCAATTGTGAGTAAGTTTGTGGACGATATCAGCTCTCTGGTTCCACTGTTTTGAGGGCTTTGTTATAAAGCATAAAGAGACACAGAGACCCAGGAAATAATTGCCCTCTCTGCTTTGAGATAAGAGCAGCTGGCAATGACTTTGGCTTCAATCATAGCTTAGTTTCTACATTATTAGTCTTTTAGTATCATTTTAGGCCACAAGTAAATTTCCCTTTAGAGTCAAACAAAGCTAAGAAACAGGAACTCTTTCTAAAATTTTATTGATTGGCATATATCACTTTTTAATTTTTTAATCCTTTTGTGTATATTAAAGTGATCCATCAAACTAAATGCAAGTGCAAGTTGAGAGGAAGTCTAGAAGACTATTAAGCTTCCTATGTGTTAAGAACCTGTCTGTACCAAATCTACTCTGTGATAAGGAATAAGTCTGGATACTGCGCTGGCCAAGTAGAAAGCATGAGGTGGGGTTGTTTCTTAAATTTGACTCTGCTCTGTAAATGTGTTCCTAACTCATTTCTAACCTGGTGACAACACATGTGGAAGAGGCTTGAGAGAGATTTTTGGTTTTGCTGGTTTATCTCTTGACTTCCAAGGAGATTTACTAGGTAGTCCTAAAGGATCTTAGCTTGTTTGAAAAATTCTCCTGAAAAGGACCTCATGCTTACTTTGATTATCTATATGCAATCTGTTGAGGAATTTTATATGTGCTATTTTGCCAGAGTTCTGTATGTGCTATTTTTCTGGCTATTTCCTCCTGGTGTGGCTTCAGTGATAAAAGTTAACTGGGTTTAACTCTTGGTAAAGCAAAGTGAATTTTAAATGGCTTATGTTTTTAAAAACTGAGTTTTTGTTGTAGTACGAGATGAAACCTCATGTCCCCCAAGCATCTACATATTTTGTATCCTTGTATTGAAGTAAAGCCTATTTTAAAAGTCATGAATTCAGCATATATTGCTCTGATATACAGAGGGATATGCATGTCTTTCCCATGTCCCATCATCTTCCTCTCTATGTCTTCTCCCTAGAGCCATCACTTTAAATTTTATACAAAGAAGTATAAAAGCGAGCTAATCACATCAGTATCTTAGAATTGTTGGGTTAGAACCACTAAAAACTTGAAACTTTTAACTCCAGTGATATTTTTACCCCTAATCCTAATTATTCTTTATAAATAAAAATAAGAAACAACTCTATTTTTTTGTGCTGGAGATTAAAATTAGGGCCTCAGGCATGCTAAAAAATAATCCATGCCTGAGTTACACCCATTAGCCCTTTTTATTTTTTTCTTTTCAGACAAGGTCTTCATAGATTGCTCAGACTGGACTTGAACTTGGGATTCTCCTGCTTCAGCCTCCCAGGTAGCTGGGATAACAGCGATGCTCACCATGCCAAATTTCACTTATTTTTAAACCAACATTTCTGAGAAAGATAACTGATTTTTCTCCTTCAAACTCTGGTGGAATTGCACAGTTTTAAGAACTTGAAACCATCTTTGGTGGAAGATTGTAGTCTTTCCTGGCTCAGATGATATATTTAATCTGAAGCCTTCTAGACATGTCCTGACCTCATGGCCTTGTAAGGTTATGGATTTGGTAGGAAATAGTATCCTACATCAGGGATTGGGAATAAGATTGTAAAAGAGAAATAGAATTTAGAGATTCTTACTGTCAAGGACTTATTTAATAGTGAAGATAAAACAAAAACTATAAAGGCAGATGGGCACAGTTTCAAAACAGTTCAAAAATGGTCCCCAGAACTTTGTATTCTTCCCTGTTAGCATTTTGATTACTAATCATTCCATGGCATTACCCTTTTATGTGATAAGCGGTCTAGACCCTTGTATTTGTTTCCATCAAAATACATCTATTTTCTCTCATTTCATCATAGCCCTATTCTCTGTAATGGATTTGATGAATTTAGTGGAACAAAGGTATTCTTCACCAACGATGTCTTTTTGTATCATTCATCCATAACATATTTGCATTTTAATAGCTGCCTTCTGGGATATAATCCAAAGAAGTTAATAATGATGATAACAGGAACACTGTCCCTGCACAAAGGTTTTATCTTCATGGGAACTTTCTCCAAAATTATTTAAATCAACTGAAAGAGCAGCTTCTCTTCTACCAAAGCTCGACATCAACCCTACTTGCAAAGCAGTTGTTGTGAATTGGTATGCCATGATTTCGGTGGACCAGAGCTTTGCCCGATCTGTGGAGGACTCAGATTTGGGGAGAAAAAGAGGGAAGGCCTGGTGACAATGCAAAGTGTCTAGAACTACACTGTCTAGATCAGTGTGTAATGTCTTACTGAACAATGCCCATGTATCACCTGAGGAGGGTTTTGCAGAAAGGAAGGTGATGCCTCCTCAGTAGCTAATCCTGCTTATGTGTGCTAAGCTTTCCCATACTAGCTAATGGTCTTAAGGATCATGGTCTCTAATGTGAGTGACAACAAGGTACACACATCATAATGGATCCTTGTTCTAGGAAATTACTTCTCATGAAGCAGACTATAATTTAGGTAGTTTCAGTGATAATGTATATCATTATTATGTATATAACTAATGCAGTGTTTCTTCAAAATAGGTATATTAATTAGTAATCTACATGTTGTAGAGCAAGAAGGTGAATTTTATGGGGTAGAAGGTATTTTGCTTGTTTATACATAGGACAAAGCTGCCCAGGGAGTTCTTAGAAACAACTGGTCACCCAGGTACCCACATTTTGCTGTATCAGAGTCAGTCCAAATAAAGACCTCTGAATGAGTTGATGTGGTGTCTTTAATAAGTGACTCATTATGACATCATTTCCACAAATCACGGTCCAGGAATACAGTGTTATATGAGAAAGGATTCCAAGATTAATTATGTTTGGCAAATGTTAGCTTAAAGAAAAACAAGTTTATTTATAGCAGAACTTTTCACAGTTTTCAATATATTATTACACACTGTGAATCTCCAAGAAGAGATATGATATACAGAGTTTCCAAAACTTACTGGACACCAGGACCCTTTTGTCACAGGGTTCCTTACAGGATAAATTGCCCTACAGGATGCTCTTGGGCAAGCAAGGTTCAATGCAAATGGTCACTCAGAGTGGAGAACTCTAATGGAGAAAGTGCTTTGTCGTTGCTGGTAATCTTATAGCTGCTTGGTAAATAGTAGGTACTTAATAAATATTATTTTAGAACTAATCTTTGTTGATTGAAGTATTGCAGTCTAGAATTAAGGCCTCTTTTGTGCTTGACTCAAGAATCAAGACTGGTTTCTGAGATTGTAAGAAGGTGCTATAAATGACAATTCTTTTTGACCTTGATAATTATTTTCATAAATACTTCAAAATCATTAATTTTTAAAAGTTATTTTTAGAATAATAAATAATTAGAAGGGCCCATGGCCAGATACTGCATTGAGTTTGATGTTTGCAACAGGACCTGAGTTAGGAGCAATGCTCTAACATTCTTTTAGAGAAGGTGGGTCGAGGTCCCGCCAAAGACCCGTGAAAGTCAGTGAGCACAAGTGGTTCCTCTTTGTCAGCCATGGAGGAAGTGAAGCAGAATGTCCCGTGGAAGAATATTTAACTCTTCCATGCCTAGTAGTCCATTTGTGCAACACCCATAACAGTGGAAAATGAGGAAGTGTTTTCTTTTCAAATTCTTGTTTCTTAATTTCATGCAAAAATTCAAAAAATTTCAATCTTCTGAGTAAATGGGCTAATGGGAAAAAGGGCCTCTATTGTTATCTCTCCTGCAAGGAGACCTGCTGCTGATACACATTACAGAGGGCTCTGCTGTCTTCTGACTAGTTCGCTGGTAGGGACAGCCACTCTATCACCTCGCTCTGAGAGAGTAGCTCTGCTGGGCTCTCTGCACTGCTGAAGGTAGCTCCGCCCTCCTCCACCCCACTCTGGGCTTGTTGAAACAAAAAGGCAGTAACAGCACACAACCCAGACAACACAAAACTGAGCAGGGCCAGTATTTCTGTTTTATATTAGCTACTGATCTCTCACACTAGTTCCTAAGTTTTTTGTTTAGCTGGGGAGATGTAAATGACTAACGAAGCCTTTATGCTCTGCGTTTCCTCCCAGCAAAATCTGGTCCTGTCCATTAAATCTAGCCCCAGCTCACAGCTCATAACAAGTGCCATTCTTGTTCACAAAATCCCATCTTAGCTACACAAGCTCCCTGTGTCATTCTTTCTCTAGCTGGAACCAGTCAATAGGAACTCCTCATTCCACTCTGGAACCAATCAATAGGAATGGAAGATGTCGTAGTGTATCATTCAATTGATAAAAGCTAAACAAATAAACAGCCCCTTGGCAGGGAACTCCACTGATTCATCTTTATCAGTAAATTGCAAGTAGTGAGGTATACAGCCACCAGACATTAATGTCTATGTGCACAGAAAACATGTACAAGCACATTCATAGTAGCATTATTTGTGACAGCCCCAAACTTGAAATATCTCAAGTCTTGCTGGATCTTCTGATGGATGACTTGTGGTATATTTCATACAATAGAATATTACACAGCAGAGATTGAACAAACTAAAGCCACAAGCAACAATACATGTCCTCTTTCAGACATAATGTGGAACAAAAGAAGCCAGACAGAATAGGGTTGCCAAACTCTAGATTTTCAGGTTTATAAATTCCATGTTCAGGCAAAACTAATTTTTGGTGTTTAAAGCCATCTTCAGAAGGGCGACTGAATAACCACATAAGGGATTCTTCTGGGATGTTGATAATGATGTTGATCTGATAGTGATTTCAGGAGTGTGTTTACTTAATACAAATTTATTGAAATATGAATTTGTATAATATTTTGTATGTGTGTTGTACTCAAAAAGTCTACTCAAATAATGTAAAACCCATAATTAGAGTTTGTAGTGTTCTATTTCTGACTTTTGGAGGGTTTTTGCTAAAATGCAAGCAGAGAAGGATGGGAAAACTATGACAAGGTCAGTTCCTTCTTCCAAACCTTCCCAAAGGGAGAAGTGAGTGGGGTGGAAGGTGACACCATGTGTGGCATTCTAGAAAAATCTCTTCGTGTGAGGATTGGGGAAATGCATTTGGATTCCAATGCATTCCAATTCTATCTGTTCCCCAAGACCTTACTTAATCCATAGAAAGGGTCAGATGCAGCATTTCAGACCAGTGGAGTACATATTTTAGGATCTTGGCTTTTAGGGGAATTCTGAAGTCAAGCACATGGGCACCAGTGCTTGGAGACATGCAGTTTGAACAATCTACACATTGGCAGCATCTGAACTTATGAGGCCTTCCCCTCATTATCAGTTTATGAACATATCACTAATGGTTTGTGACTGCACAGCCATCAACAGTTTTCATGGGAAATTGGAAAACCTAAGCAATTTTTGATTAACAAGTACTTAAGATGGGTAGTTGGCTTCTACTCTGTGTATACTGATGAATAGTCTTATTAATTGATCCTCTTTTCCTTGAATGAATACATTTATTAGAATGAAAGAAATGGAAAATTTCTACAAATGAAATGAGTAATGTGTGTTTGTGCACCTGTGTGTGTGTGTACACTAGAAACACTTATAAGTGAATAAAAACATCCCTTCAAGGTTCTTTCATTATGGTGCCATCAAGAAGAAAGAAATAGCTTAAAATAACCAGAACTCATGTTTAAAACCACACATTCAGCATTCAGCATTGTCAAAACCCTCAAACACATAGTATTGACTAAGGTGACACGATATTAACTTCATCAAGAGTGGATTCCTAGGACATGCCTAATTTGCAAGAAATCTTTGAGTTCAGAGAACTTGCTTAGTTGAAGTTTCATTCTGTCTAAAGTTGTTCATGTCTGGCTCAAATACTGAAACTCTGCAATTTGCCAGCTGTGGGTTGAGAAAAAAATGCCTGATAGTTTTAAATGGGAAGACCAAGACTAGGTCACCTTTCAAAGCTAAACCAGGACTTTACAAACTCTCGATCATTAGGCAAAAATATCATTGAAATGTATTCATACTTAGGGAATAACATTTAACTCATACCTCAATCATTATTAATGTAATAGCTCCACCAAAATTATAATGTGAAATTTGTTTTCAGTTTTCTTTTCCCTATGGTGTCTCTTTCTTTTTTTCACTTACCTTTAGTTCCACCTCCAACATAGCAGTGCTCTAAGCTTGCCCTCTTTGAATATATATGTTCTCTGTTTCTTTATTTGGTCTTCATTTATTTACCAACCTATCCATCTACCAATATTTGTTTAGCATATACTATACTGATAGGATAGAATCAATTTTACAAACTATATAGGTTAATATAAAGATGATGTCCACGCTTTCGGGGTTTTATCTGTTATGCATGCAAAGGCATGGGCCGGTGAGATGGCTCAGCAGCATAAGCGCCTGCCTGGCAAGTGTGAGGCCCTGAGTTCAACTCCCAGAGCCCACGTAAAGGAAAAAAGGGGCCGGTGGTATTGCTCAGCGGCACAAGCGCCTGCTCACAGGGGCGAGGTCCTGAGGTCGACTCCTGGTACCCACACACATAAAAAAAAAAAAAAAAAAAAAAAAAAAGAAAACAAAGGCAATTCCAACCTAGTGCCTTAGAAAGAATATAAATGGCAGACTGATGGGATACCTCTCAGTCAAAATCCAGTAATCTTTGGACTTGACTGTGGAAAGATATTTTCATAATCCTTTCCTTTTATTGTCTGAGATATTTTGTAAAGAAATGTGAGTTTCTACCATCTATGAAGCCATCAATTTTGTACTTTCCAAAATAGCCTTTCTCAGAGCCAGCAGGTATATCTACAGCGCTGCATAATGGTCTACACTTTTAGCTGGGTGCAGGTCTCCAAGACCTTGTCTTCATCTCTCACTCATAGGTAAAGCGTGGCCAGGAAGTGTAAGAAAGAGAGCCACGCATGAATACAGTAATGCAAGGTTCAATAACAGGAGGCCCCAGCAATCCACAGCCATGGACTGGCCCACACCAAAAGGACTTTTAACTTTCTGTTATCTCCAGGTTTCAGGTGCTGAGCTGAAGGCTCACTAGGTTGATCGTGCCTCCAGTCTCTCTAGCAGTTTTAGTAGGACATGGTAGGTAACTCCCAGATGCTGCTCCCTATCAGTATACGTCAAAAAAGAGTGAAATGGCCCCAGAGGAACCACTACAACTCTCTGTACCCTGTCCTATCTTTCTGCAAATGGTACGATTCCTTTTTGGTTTGATCTACAAAATGAAGGGGCATATCTTCTCTTTAGAATTTTTGTCCTTTTATTTTAAAATATTTTATTGACTAATAAAGATCGAATATATTCAAGGTATATCACACACACACACACACACATATATGCACAATTAAATTAATCAACACATCCATCATCAACCATTCTGAACATTAGATCCCCATAACTTTTTTCATCTTATGACTGCACCCTTTTTACTGTTTTTAATTCTCTGGTATCTTAACAGAGGTACAGAATTCATTCTTTTCTTGCGTCCTCAAGTTGTGATTTAATTAATTCATGCAGGAATCATAACCACCAACTGCAAGTGGTTTATTGAACATCTTAATTAGTGGGATTCAAATATGAAGTGGTTTTTCTCCTCTTCTTTCCTTGAAACATGCTCTTTTCAATTACCTTTTCTTTTTGCATCCTTTAGCAACATCTTGGGCAGATCCTATAAGTGTATAGTCATTTTCGGATATTGAAAAATCCAGTCTTATTTGCTTTATGTTGAAATTTCAAAATCACATCCAATTTAGTGCTGACCTCCTCCTAACTCAGACAGCTAGGCTTCAGCCTGAGGGATTTGTATAGGTGGTGAGTAGCCACAGTTTGTTCATTTGTACTTCCTTCCTTTCCTACATTTTAGGTGCTCATGGGTTGGAGCAGGTGAGGGGGATCTTGGAAAAAAGCTAAAGTGTTTTGACTCCACAGCTGCTGCTATGGTTGTTCTCTGCCTGAGTGTGGTTGCTGTGTGGCTGGCAGTTGAGTTCTCTTTGAGGTATGTAATGAGCCCTTTGGGAGGCGTAGACAGAGGAATGTTCAATGCACAACCCCTTGACATAGGGTTAGGAAGGGAGAAAGAAGCACTTACCACAAGCCAGCCTTATACTACTCCAGAGATTCTTAGTCTTTTGTTCTTATGGACCAGATATTCTCCATGTTGACTGCATATTAGCATCACCCAGGGAACTTTTGAAAGAATATCAGTGCCTGGGCTCCACCACACATATTCTGACTGGTTTGGCTGGGATCAGGCACAGGTATTTTTGGAACACTTGCCAGCTTATTCTGATATGCAGCCAGGTTTGAGGACTACTGGTGGGAATGGATGGGGGATGGCAGCATCACTAATTACTGAGAGCTGTGGGCTTGCAGCCAGTGGCTTCATGATGGCTTTCATTAGAATATGGGATGTGTAAAGTGCCTTTTGCTTTCCTGTTTGTGGCCTCAGCTAAAATTCACAATCAACAGGAAAATGCCATATAACATTCTGTTTTCATTTTCCTAAGACATTCTGGCTGTTCTGCTTGTCTTGGCATCTCCTCCTGTACAGAGAAAATACACACAAAGAGCTGCTGTTGCTTTTTACCAACACAGGGCAGGAGGCTCAGACAAGCGCGTTCTGTGAAATTGCACCTCCCTCTGGCAATTTCTGAAACACTCTGGAGGGATCGTGATCTCATAATAACTTGTTCTTCTCCAAATAAGATTAATAAGAGTTTTCTCAAGAAACCACAGACACATTCAAGTGACATTTTATTTCCTCTCATTCCCATCTCCCCTTTTCCCAACACATTTCACTAACACCTCTAGTATGAAAATAGTATCTTTGTTACTGAGATTTTTGTCAGTTCCTGCTGCTTAAGTTACTCATGAAGTCATTACCATTTTATGTCTTGACGTACCATAATTGCTTCCATAGCAACAGCTTTTAATGAGATGGTGACTTTAGGTATAGAATAAATAATAAGAATCAACAAATTTAGGGGGACCAAGTATACTGCTCCAAAGGCAATGAAAGCTGCTCAAAAATTATGATTCAATACCGAAGCAGAATTATCCCTAAATAGAAATTCCAATTTTTCCATGAATCATCAGCAACTCTTTAAAAGTGAAGTTTCTGTTGGCAATAAATTTACACAGCTTCTGAATGCTCCCAAAAAGGAAACAAATTGCCTGACAAAATGTGATGTGGTTCAAGATGGGAATGTTTTCACTATTTAATGGTATTTGCTTATAAGAATGCAAAGCAGAGGCCTTGGTAATAGAGATGTTCTTTGTGTGATGTTACACCTTTATCATAGGTAAAAACAGAGGACAGTGAGTGCTTACAGGGGTCATTTGAGAAGAATGTGAAAATTCTCTTCCTTTTCATTTTTCCTTTCGAAGGATCAGCGTGTTAACCCAAAATACGCTGCTTTGGCATATTACTTATTTTGAGCTGAAGGCAATTGAGAAATAGTAGATATAAGAAGGACTCTCTGTTCTTCTCCCTTTTCTGCTCAAAAGAAGAACATAAAGTTTCCCTCTCTTCTCTGTCAGGACAAGAAGAAAAGTCTTCATCACTGGACACAGAGAGTTGCTAATGAGATGAGTCTGCATAAACAAACTTCACCTTACATTTTACATCTTCCTTTAGTTTCCTCGATGTGTACCCTAATTACTTTCCCACAGTATATTGGCCCTAGAGGCTCAAAGCTCCTTCCTTGGTCTGGTCACTTCTCTTATTTACCTCTTTTTGTTAAAATGATATCTAACTGCATTTTTGAGGTTTTCACTTATATTCTGTGAAGCCCCTGTTCATATAAGTTTAATAATATTTATCAAATTTGTGTGCACTTTCTTCTGTTAATTTATCTTTGTCAATTTAATTCGCAGGTCTTAGTCACTAACAATAAAAGGGTAGGGGAAAATTTTTTCTCCCTCCCCTATACCTCCCAAGGTGTGGTTTGGAAACTTAAAAAATTCTATCTGGAAAGAATTTGATCTATGTCTCTTGGAAAAAAAAAACAACCAAAAAAAAAAAAACATAGTCAAATTGCATTTAAGTAGAAAAAGCACTGAACAAAGGCTCAAGGGATCTCATTTCTTACCTTTATTCTGCCATTAACTAGTTTTGTGGTTTAGTAGAGCAGCATAACTTCCTTGGGCTCCAATTTCTTTGTTGCAAATTAGGGAAGTAAATCAGGCAATTTCTACCTATGTCCTTCACAGCTTTACTGCTCTGTGGATTTCAGACATCACTTATTCATGACTATTATGTGGGAAGAGCCATAATCTAGTAATTTTGGGCTCCTCTTCCTACCCTTTTCTTAGCTGTCATTCCCTTGGAGACTCTCATTACCAAATGGGGGCAGCATCTGAATACATCAATTTTAATTTTGTATTATCCGTGATTTTGTAGCAGAAATAATTATTAATAAAAATATATACTTTTCATAGTATAGAATTTGCACTTAAGTGAGGCCCTGTGACTAGAATCTGCCACTTGAACATAAGAAGAATTAATACACGCCACTGTTGAGTCAAGGTGGATAAGAAGCACACCATCTTTCCCCTTCTGTTTGATGGGTATCAATATCCAGAATGGCCCTAGAAGCATAAGTTGAAAATGATTGAATTTCTCTTAGTTTGTGTTCCAAATGACTGTGGAGCAAAGAATTATGCCTATGAGGGGAATCTGTGTTTTTTTCTATTGTATCGAGTCACTAATACTGGAGATTTAGTTCTCATAAGAGCTATCGTGGGCCGGTGAGATGGCTCAGTTGCGTAAGCGCCTGCCTGGCAAGCGCGAGGGCCCGAGTTCAACTCCCAGAACCCACATACAAAAAAAAGGGCCGGTGATATCGCTCAGCGGCATGGGTGCCTGCTGGCGCACGAGGTCCTGAGGTCGACCCCTGGTACCCACAAAAAAAAAGAGCTATTTTTATCTGACCAATATAGTTTGAAATGTTATTTCTATAATAAACTTTCACCCTTTCTCCACAAATATGAAAGAAGCCGCTCTATTTCAAAGGTGGAATTACAGCAAGATGACTGGTTACACTGTCCAAGAGGGTTTAGATTGGAAATTTTATGTTTGAGCAGCGGTTCCTTTTTGGAGGCATGCAGATATGATTCCCTGATGTTGGGATAGGAATGGGGTGGCAGTTTCGGGAGTGGAGAAGATCTTATTCCACCAGCATGCAGTGTTCCAGAGTGGGCTCGACCTGGATTGGGACAGCAACATAGACAAATGTGGATACCAGAATCTGACAGCACAAACCCAGGACCTTCTCATTTTACTGCACCATGTAAGCCCTCACATTTTGTTTTTGTTTTTGATTTTTGTTCACTCTTCTGGAGTGTGACTGATATTTTTCTTCTTGTTAACCTTGGCCAGTTGGAAGTTGAATTGGACTTAACTTAGAAAAATAAAGAAATGTGACATTTCTTGCACTCTGGGTGTTGTGGTACCATTGGTTCCCATTATAAGTGGACTGATTGATAATTCCTGTGGATATGGGATAGGAATATGAATAACTCATAGCTGTAGAAGATTGTACTTCACTCTATTTTACTAGGTAGCTTAAATGTCTCTAGGGCTAAGCAAATGCTGTCACCTTTGCTTTGTGGATTAGCTCAGGATATATTAAATTCAATATATGTATAATGCTTCTATCACTTTTCCTCCAAATCCCCAACCTTACTTAATGTGTGCTGTGGACTGCAAACTTATTTTAACATCAGCTTAAGAAAAGTAGAGGGCCGGTGAGATGGCTCAGCGGCGTAAGCGCCTGCCTTGCAAGCGCAAGGGCCCGAGTTCGACTCCCGGAACCCACATACGAAAAAGGGGCCGGTAATATCGCTCAGCGGCACGGGCGCCTGTTGGTGCGTGAGGTCCTGAGGTCGACGCCCCGGTACCCACACAAAAAAAGAAAAGTAGAGTTAGTAAAATATATTGGCAGATATTGTATCAAAACAAAGATTGCACAATGCTCACTGAATCAGAGAAAAATAATTTTTAAGATTATTTGTATCCTAGTATCATCTTAGTTTGCCAAATTAGTCATCAACTATACCTAGAAAATATTATACACAAAAATATTGGAAAAATGTGTCTCTTAGGGCCGGTGAGATGGCTCAGGGGCGTAAGCGCCTGCCTTGCAAGCGCAAGGGCCCGAGTTCGACTCCCGGAACCCACATACGAAAAAGGGGCCGGTGATATCGCTCAGCGGCACAGGCGCCTGCTGACGCGCGAGGTCCTGAGGTCGACCCCCCAGTACCCACAAAAAAAAATGTCTCTTAGGTGTTAAATAGGAGAATAAATATTCTGAAATTCAAACATCTTTCTCTTTCAAGCAGACAGTATTGATCATAAGGGAAAGCTGTTGTACTGGAAGAGAGGAGGGAACGTATCAGAGCTGATTTACAGAAATAGAAATCAGTGGACTCAGGGACACTTGTGTAGGTATCATGATCTTATACACACAAAAAAGTAGGAAAGAAGAGAAAGTAGGTATAATGATCTGCATTATTTTAATCAGAATGCTGAGGCAATAAGCCTGTACTTTGTTCACACAGAACAGAGGACGTAGTCAAGTGTACTTTCTTCTTATTGATCTAAAAACATTCCTCTACTTTGTCCTAATGGATTTAAAATTGAGGAGTAAAATTACATTAACAGCAGTACAAAATAATTAGAAATGATGCTGCATATGATTTAGCTAGACCCATCTTGGAAAAAGATCCTGACAGAGGGAAAAGATTATTTGTGACCTAGATGAAATAGGAAGACATGAGGGAAAGGCTATTGAATTGTGTATTAGGGTTAACTTGTTTTTGTTTGGTAGTGCCAATGTTTATTTTTATTATTTTAAAATTTAAATTTATTGTTAACTGATACATGAAAACATAAAAATTGTGCATATTGCGAGACATGATTTTGCATGCCTGTAATCCCAGGTTCTTGGGAGGGTGAGGGAGGATTGCAAGTTGGAGGCCAGCCTGGGAAAATTAGTGAGATCCTGTCTCAAAACAAACAACAGAAAGGTCTGTGGATGTAACTCAGTGGTAAAACTCTTCCCTAGCTCTGCACAAGGCCCTGTGTGGAATCTACAGTACCGCAATGTAACTAAAACAAATTTATGTGCCACCATGTGGTATTTTGATACATGCATGCATTGTAAAACGTTTAAATCAGGTTAACAAGATCTGTTTCCTCAAGCAAGTATAACATTTCTGTGGTGAAAACATTCACCTTCTAGAAAATACCGTCGTTCCAGATTTTTGAAATGTACAGTACATGATCATGATTTATAGTCACCCTGCTGTACAGTGACACACTACAATGCCTTGCTCCCATCTGACTGTAACTTAGCACCCAATAATCATTCTCTCCTATCCTTCCCTCCCAATCACCTACCTCTCAGCCTCTGGTAACCGTCATTCCATTCTCAACTGCTTTTCTTTTATATCTCACATAGGGAGGATCTACTTGTAAAAGGTTAACTCTTCATGTGAAGGGTTAATTGTTGCTTGACTTGCCTAGGATAGGTGCTGAATATTGTGACTTGTTTCTTCCACTGATTCTTACCATGTCAGCGTGGGGAATGAGCCATGTGGCTGCATGTTCAAATTAAATCCCCTGCTTCTCTGGCTTGGGAGGAGCAATGACTGCATGGAGGGTAGAAACTCTCTTTTTTTGGTTGTCTGGAAGTTGGCTAATATCCCTAACAATCTAGGCATATCATGTGGATGAGATAACTTTAAGTGAATGATGATATGACTGAATGGATGAATGAATTATCAGAAAATGGAATCTATTTTTTGTGTGTGTGTGTGTGTGTGTGTGTCTGTGTGTACCTCCAGTGGTACAAATACACTCATGTGTAGATGTAAATTTTATATTGAAAAATGCATCCTTCAGGTAAAATCAAAATCCACTGTTGTCTCACCGTAGCCTCTATATAAACATTGTATGAGGCCAATAGTTTTTACCCCTTAAATGAAATTTTTAGAGAGCTTGCATAGTCGATCTGTTCATTCTTAGTAATGAAAAGTCTTCTGGCCTCTTGAGCACTAAAAAAGGACTTCATTTACAGTGAACCAACTCAGTTCAGTTCAGTATATCTGATGCAGTGGTATAATCAAGTTTCTTCTTGGCAGTTCAGCCAAGTGGTTTCAACCATGGTAGTTTCCTTCCCCAGCTACTAGTACCATTTTTAGCTGCTATTTGAGGTTGGAGGTGGTTTGTCATGTGAGCGCAGATACTCTTGCTTGTTTTCAATTCCATTTGTATGGGATATTTTCCCCCATGCTTTCACTTTTAGCCTGCTTATGTCTGCTCCTGAGGTGTGTTCTCTGTAAGCAGAAAGCTGGGTCTTATTTTCGGTCCAATCTTCCAGTCTATGTCTTTTAATTAGAGAACTAAGACCATTTACATTTAGATTTATTAGAGAAAGTACGTATGAATTTCTGTCATTTCATTGTTTTTCTAGTGCTCAAGTCTTTCCTAATCCTCAATAACTTGTCTATCTTCTGTGTGTAGGATTCCTTTAGGTATTTTCTGTAATGCTGGTTTAGGGGCATGAATTTCTGTAGTTTATGTTTATCTTTTTTTTTTTTTTTTGGGTACGTAGGGGGTCAACCTCAGGACCTCGCGTGCCAGCAGGAGCCCGTGCCGCTGAGCGATATCACCGGCCCCTTTTTCGTATGTGGGTTCTGGGAGTCGAACTCGGGCCCTCGCGCTTGCCGGGCAGGCGCTTAAGCCACTGAGCCATCTCACCGGCCCATCTGTAGTTTATGTTTATCTTGGAAGGTCTGAATTTCTCCTTCAATTTTGAAGGATATCTTGGCTCGATATGGTACTTTTACCTGGCTGTTATTTTCTTTTAAGGTTTAAAATATATAGTTCCATACCCTTCTGGCCTTTAGGATTTGTGCAGAGACATCTGAAGTTATTTTTATGGGTTTGCCCATGTAATCTACCTGGTGTTTCTCCCTTGCTGCTTTAATATTCTTTCTTTGTTCTGTACTCTTGTCATTTTAAACATCATGTGACATGGGGAAGTTGTTTACTGGAAACATATGTTTGGGGTTCTAAACATCTCCTGTACCTAGATGTCTATATCTTTCTCAAGACTTGGGAAATTTTTTGTTATTACTCTGTTGAATAGATTTTAATCCACACCTTAACACTGTCTTCTACAACAAAAATTTCTAAGTTTGTCCTTTAACTGTATTTCAGAGTTGCTTGAAATTTTGTTTATAACTTTTTTTTTTTCTTAGTGTCTACATGTAATAGTTCCTTCACCTTTTTTTTCAAGCCCTGCAATTCTGTCTTTGGCTTGGTCCTGTGTACTGGTAAAGCTTTCCACTGAGTTTTTGATTTGACTTACTGTGCTTCTCGTTTCCAGGATTTCTGTTTGGTTCTTCAGAATCTATCTCTTTGTTGAATTGCTTCTTCATATTCTACACTGTCTTCCTTAATTCATGCAGCTGTTTATTTGTATCTTCTTTGAAGACATTAATCATTTTATAAATCGTCTTTTGAATTCTTTGTTTGGCATTTCATTCACTCTGGTGTCTTTGCATTCAGTTACTGACGAATTATGAAAATTAGGAGGAGTCACGTTGCTTTGTTTTTTCACACTTCTTGTGTTTCTACACAAGAGATTTGTGCATCTGTTGGGATAGATATCTCTTCTACTTTTATTTGAGGGCCTTTTTATTGTCCAGCCTTCATTTGAGGGCTTGACCTCCCAGTACCACTCAGAGAGGAGAAAACAAACTTGTGCTTGTGGGGACGGATATCCCTCCCCAGAAGCTGAAGCTAGCGTTCTAGACTGTTTCATTCTTTGTGTTCCAGACTGTTTCATTCACTCTGTGTTGTTTTCTCTTTCCTTGTGGTTTTTAGCTTTCTTGTTGGCTCTTTCTTGATTTCCAGTGCTTTTCTTTTTTTCCTCTTTGCTATGTACTAGTTGTTTTCCAGATGTCTCAATCTAGGTCCTAGAGAAGTTGTGATTTGCTGCTGGCTTCTACTCAGGAAATACCCTCCTTGACTAGTAATGTTATGAACTATGACAGGCCCGTGGCATGATCAAAGCTGTCTTTCATTCTCTTGTTCTTTGGAGACTTCCCTGTCATCGCTGGGGTCTTTGCCAGGCCCACTGAAGTGAGTGGATGTACCTGCTTTGGCCGGTTGCTTGGGCTCTGCTTGGAGATCTTTTCCCTGGGTCACTGACTGTTCATACTCAGCCTCTCTGCTGAGGGCTCCTCCTCACCTTCCAGGAGGGCCTTTTGTTCAGTATCTAAAGATAACCTCATGCTAGTATCCTCCTTCCCTCTCTCCTCAACTTCTCTCCCCATATCTAATCCACATAAAATATGCACTTTCACTCATTATTTGTGGAAATTTAGTTACTTTCCACACATAGAACTCTTGTCATTAACTCTGTGGCAGGCAACTCCAACCACAGTCACTGCTCATATAAGTCAGGCCCAAGACCTCGGTTCCCCGAACCCCAAGGCATCCACATCACCCTTACTATGGGGTTTCCATGAAGACATTACCTCTAGGTTTGAGGGAAAGAGAAAGCCCCATAGAAATGGGGTGGGAGTGGAATTTCTCCAGTTCTTCCAGAGAAATCCTCCCTCAGATCGATCTCAGCTGAGGCTCCTATGCCTCATTGTGGAGATGTTGGCCCAGCCCAGGCACTTCCTTTGCCAGGCCTGCCTGGAACCTACTGAAATCATTTGGAGATGTGAGAGTGGTTGTCTCCTATCATATTAGGGTCACAAACAAAAACTGAGTTTGAAGTAGATCCATATGTTCACTCTGATGCATAGATAGGAAAAAACTTCTTAGTACTTCATTTTTTAAAATTAGCAAAAATATATCATTTGAAAGTGAAGTGGATAACTAAATTTTGAATTTTTCAATCTCTAGAGTAGTGGACACATAATTATTTTAAGAAAAGTATTTCTGCATAGACAGTCCAGATCAAAATGTAGTTTAATCAAAAATCAGTTCTCCAGTCTCTTTTGGTTTAGGGTTAGGATTAGGAGAAGTGCTCTTTTTGTTTATGTAAGATTTAATCGTTTCTTTTATTTTTTCTTTATTCTGTTTTTTTCTCTTCTGGATGTTCCCTGATGATATTTGCATTGTTTATTTCTATTATGTAATTTCTAGTAGCTAACAAACTTGAGGATCAAATTTGTGATTCTTCGATTTATACTTTAAATACTTAATGATTTTCAAGCCCAATTTAAGTAATCAAAATTTTTTTCAGGGTCTCTGAGAGAGGCAGATATGAATTAATATCTCTACACTTCTGAGAGTTCAGAACCCACATTCTGTAGTGTTAATGGAGAATCCTGAACTTCCTGAACTTAAGTAGGAAGCTATTCTGCTTTAACATTTCTGTTTTAGATGAGAGAAAAGCTTGTAAAATTCTTAAAAATATCCTATTTCAAACAAGTGTGTGATTTATGGATTTGGGTCAACTTGATTGTATACTTAACGTATGAAAGAAATTGAGTTTTTGTGGATATTTAATTGGATTAATTAATTTCAAAAGTATTTACTGAATAAGCCAGGCATTGTAATGGATCTGTGGCCAAACAATATAATGATCAGGCTGTCTTTTTATTATTCTAATATATTCGTGTGCCATATTTTTAGTTGAAGACAAGAAGCTTTTTATCCCAAGTTGGAAATTCTTGGGGGCATTCTTTTGAAAGGAATATGGAAATAGCATGCATGTATTTCTTAAGTGAGAAAGCTGAAACAGGAGGATATAAGCTGAGATTTAGGAGTTTTATCTGTACCCACTGGTGAGGGTACAGAGGTGAGGTCACCTTGCACAGGCTTTATTTTCTCAAAGCTCCCTTTCTCTTGATAGCTCAGTACTGGGGAGATCATAATTATTTGCACAGTGTTTTGAAATCTTCAGAAACATGCTGCTATAAATGTAAAATGATATACAAAAAAAAAAAAGAAAGAAACCAAAAACCAAAGGATTTGAGGCTAGTGTTGATTTCTCTTTTCCTAAAGCAAATACTTGTTATTTTCCTCAGTGAGGATAACTAGACAATGGAACCTGTCAAATATTTATGATAGAAATTTGTTGCTTTGTGATTTGGATCCTGCGGGGCAAATTTTGATTATTCATAATTGCTCACTTTCAGCAGATGACCTAAATTCTTCTAGTTTTTAAACTGCTTGATAAATATTACTTTAAAAGTGAGTTTTAGAGTCAGAAAAATGCTGTTTTCAATGAATTTGAAATACTAGAGTGATGACAATCACCTTTTAGCACTTGTCTTGTACTTCGTCATCAAGATTGCATGGGATTTCTGTGTCAATATACTGTTGTTTTATATGCACCCAGCATTTAGGTGCCTGATCCACATCAATGCAGTGTGAATCATCCCTGAGAACTGGTGCCATCTATTTCTCTTTAACAAAACTGTACATCCTCTTTTCCTTCTTCAATCTACCAGGTGATCCTGCTATCTTGGGAGAAGATTGAATTAACCTAGTAGCATTTACTATTAATGAAGTCTTTTTGGTTATTGCTCAGTATTTTGTTTTTGCAGAGAACTGAGAATTTGGTTTTGAAGTTAGTGCAACCTTAATCTCCTGAGAAATAAGGAGATTTCCCAACCACACCATGCCTCTTGCTGTTATTGGATGGTCCTCTCAGTCATGTTGCAATGTTTTGTTCCAACAATGTCACTGTAGGAGGAATTGATGCCAGAACCATGAAGCAAATATTTGAAAGAATTTTCAGTTTTCTGATTTGTAGTTCCCATTCCAGGCAAAATAATCACAGAATTTTTAGAAGTGTGGTGACTTAGGATGGGTTCAGTGTGCTTCATTAGAACAACAAAAACAATACTGCTACCACCAAAAATCTCGTAACACACACATGCAGGCAAGGTAAGTGTGTGCGTGTGTGTGCATGTAATGAACATTTTAGCAATTTGCTTACTGGAATCTGTCTCAGATGGCTTGACTTCAGAATGTGTTTTTGTAACTTTATACGTAATACTATTAGATTAATTATAATTCTACCCAACCAGACACTTGGCAACAAAAAATTCTTTGCCATTGTTAAAATTGGGGTTGTAAGGTTATGATTTATATTATTTTGAACAAAGTTGTCTAAACTCACAACATTCTGACCAATTGTAAGTTTGTTTCATAATATTAAAGATTCTCAAGTTGAAAGTATCTCTAGCCCAAAGGATATAAATATTAATACAGGAGGAGCCTATCAGTTACTGTAAGTGAGTTTAATGGAATGTCATGAGTGGAGGGTAAAATAACAAACAAGAATGCTGTAAAATGCAAGGCCTTCTCAGATAAAAAAGATTTTCTCAATTCTGGTGGAGATGTGTGAGAAGTATTTTTGATAATACTGAGCAATAGTGCCAATATGACATTATACAACAGCAACCTAGAAATTCCAGCTTTGTTAGTGAAACAGAGATGCACCAGGAAAACATTTTAGGTCTCTTTCTTTGTTGGGCGCAATCTGTGTGAGTGGGTGCTGGTCTGAATTTGTATGTGGGTGTCTGGTTACCAGGTCAGATAGTGCCAGGGTTGCTACAGCTGGGAGTCCTCTCTTGTGTTTTGGAGGTACTTTCCTCTCAGGGCTCTTCCTTCCTTCCCTGGTCTCTTCCATTCTAACACCTCTTCTCACAGATGCATACACAGGGGCAGTGGGGAGGAGATAGTGTCATTCTGAGTGTCTGGGCTCTAAGAAGAAAGATCCACTAGTTTCTTATCACATGTATCACTCTACTCCACACCATAATAGCAACAAGCGATTCTTCTGTGTCGTGAATTTAGATTTTAAATACATTCTTTTAAGGAAGAGGGTGGCCACTCACCTCCCCGTGCCCTCTGTGTTGGACAATACAGGAAGCAATGTCTCCACAGGGCCCTTTCTGAGAAATATGGCCCCTGGTCGTTCTTTCCATAAAAAATGGATTTTTTTTTTGTCCTAAATGACCTTGATGTGCTGGGGACTATATACAAGCCCCTGGTATCTATTGTCATTTATATAGTGATGCCTTTCACAACTTTATCTCTAGATTAGACTCTTTTACCTGATAGGCTTGAATTCTATGCATCCAACTTTCCCTGTTTCTGTTGCAGTTACTCACTGGATGTCTCCATGTGGCTGTCCCATAGGCATCTTAATTTCAACATATTCAAACCAGAACTTATCATCTTCCTCTTCAAACCCGCTCTTCTTTCTTTATTTCTTGACAAATGATACAATCGCTTATGCAGTGATTTGTAGCCAGATATCTGGCCAAATACTTGATTTATTTCTTTTCCTCACTCTTACATTTAATGAACTGCTACAGGTCATTGATGCCACCTCTTAGGAACTTCCACTATTATGTATTTCCTCCTTCAGCACAGCACTGCTGTACTTTAGATTCCCACTCACCATCTTCGGGATTTCCCACCTGGCATCCCCACTTAGATTCTTATTCTCCTCTCATCTTCCTCATAGCAATCAGCCAGAATGATCTTCCTTAGGTGTACATGTGATCATGTCACTCTTTGGCCCAAAACCTGTTCATGGCTTCCTTTTGTGTTTATTGATTCCTAATATAGTCTTACCTTTTCCCATTTCCCAATCATACTTTATGCTTTGGTCTCACCAAACTGACTTCATGTACCTTTTTGGGATGAAGGCCAGACACCTATTGTCTCTGGACTTTTGTATATTCTTTTTTATTTTCCTGTATGCGAATCACTTCTCCTTCTAACACAGACACACAGACACAGAGAAAAACACACACACACACACACACACACACACACACACACACACACACACATACCACATTTGGCCAACACCTTCATCATAGATGTCATTTCCTCTGGGAAATAGAAATATTTTTGACCTGTCATATCTGGGATAGACATATTTTTAGTGTGCTTAAGTGCTCTACATCCTTCCCAGACTGTTGTTTTATTTATTATCCCATACTTTCCATGTTTGCTCCCTAATCTACTCCACTCTGTAAACTCTGTGAAGGCATGGACCTTATTTATCCTATTCATTTTTCTTGTATCCTAAGTGCTTTTGCCAATAACTATCCCATAGTGGGCATTCAGTGAATAGTTTTTGGAATTATTGGTTAAAAGACAACATTATATAAGTGGGACTTTAAAAAGGTAAAACCCATGTAGTGATTTGGAACATGTGTGGGTGTTCTGAATTGGGGATGCTATAGAGAGAGCAGCTGGCAGCAATGGAGTTGTTGATGGGGTGATGTGGTGCCCTGGCTCCCAGTGCTGCAGTTGAGCCTAAACAATGGCAGATTGGGGTCCAGTTCTCCATGAGGCCTTGCCTCTCCCTTAAAGTTAGACATTTGACCTCAGAATGACTCCTTGGCCATTGGGGTGTTTCCTTGTGCTTCCTTACTCTTCATCTATCCTTACACTTTACCTCCAAGATATGACATTCGTTGGGGGGGGGGCGCTACATTTTTTGACTACTCCAAAAGTCCAAATAATACATGTAAATCTATACTTTTTTTTATCTTCACTTAAGCAATATCCATTTTTACATAGCCCAACACCTTAAGTGATATTGAGTAAAACCTCAGCACTTGCATATCTCTGTCTGCAGGTGTCTGCCATCAGTGTTCAACAATGCAACCCTTAAATTATTCCAGACTTTCAGTTTTTAAAAAGGTATAGCATCCCAGGATAGCCTTGTATTTTTCTGTTTGTGCAATGCTTTGACAAGTATTTATTCTTTGCTTGGCTCTGTTGTGTCTTTAACTAGTCCTTGGCTTCTGGATGACATTAGCTTTTCTCACCATCAGCTCTACATGCTTCAGATGAAGTCCTCCCCCTGGTGATTGGTGCTCCTTGACTCAACAAATATTCTTCCTCAACCTGCCCACCCCTCCTTGAATCAGGAATGTTCTTAAGAGCCATGTGTGTATCCATTCATGATGGTGCTGTGACTGATAGACAGTGTCAACATACTGTTTATGACCATAACATTCCTTTATCGCAAAGTGTGTAAAAACTCATCTGCTTCGTGGTTATACAAAACAAGCCAAAAAAGATACTCTCAGACCGATTCATTGGCTTTCCTCTCTTGTATATTTTCCCACTGCAGATGTCCCAACATACACAAAGCAAGGAATCTGCCATCTACAAGAAGAAAACCTGTCACTTTGCAGGAATTTTTATATTTTGGGGATTTCTCTTGGCTGTTCTAGAAACACAGGCTATCTGCCTGCATAAACAGTCAAAGCATCTCAGACTATTCCCACATTTGCTGTAACTGTAAATTCTCTTGATTACCTGTTCTTCAGCAGGGCCCAGGCCTCACGTCCACCTGTGATCTATTTCTGCAAGCCAGTTTGATTTTTCTCTTTTGTGTTATATCTACAAAGACAATAAAAAGCAAAATATTTCAATCTAGAAGCCAGAGGAAATATTGCAGGCTGGCAGGTGTTAGCCCCTGAGAAAAGCATTCTTCTATGGAATTTTTATTCTCTAGAGGCCCTTTATGCAGAATATCTTTTCATCCACTTAAAATTTTTATTAAAAACACTGCTTATTTCCAGTACTTAGTGATTACATTTGTCATGGGGACTTGGAACATGTATATAACACATCTTAATTATTTTTACTTTCCCTTCCCTCCCACCTCCTTTTCTCCCTCTCTTGGTCCTCTTCCAATTTGCAAATGATTTATTTTCCTGATTTCTATTATCTATCTTTATTTTGCTCTTTATTGATGTGTTGGGTTTCTCCTATAAGTGTAGCCTTTAGATATTCAAGCTTATGTATGTGATTTATTTTACTCAATATTATTGTCTCAAGGTGCATCCATTTTCCTACAAATAACTCTATTTTATCTTTTTTATGGCAGAGTAGTACTTCATTGTGTATAAATACCATATTTTCTTTATCCCTTCATCTGTTGATGGTCAAATATGTGGCTCACGAGACTTAGCTGTTATGAGTTGTGCTCCAAAACATGGGTATGCAGCTATCAGTGTAATATGATGTCTTTAACTCTTTTGGGAAGATACCTAGAAGGGGGATAACTGATTCAAATGGAATTTCTAGTTTCAGTTTTTTGAGGAATCTCTCTTCTGATTTCCAAAGTGGTTGTACTAGTTTATATTACCAACAACAGTGTGGAAAGATTCCTTTTTCTCCACAGCCTCACCAGCAGTTATTATTTGATTTGTTGATGATGGTCATTCTCTCTTGGGTAAGGTGAAATCTCAGTGTGTTTTAATTTGCATTTTTCTACTGATCAGTGATATTGAGTATTTCTTCCTGTATTTATTGGCCATTTGTTCTTCTTTTGTGAAGTATCTATGCATTTCAGTTGTCCATTTTTTTGATTGGGTCTTTTGTTTTAGGGGGGTGATAGTGGAAATCCTTGTCTTGTTCCCGATTTTATTTATTTATTTATTTATTTATATTTTGGTTGTTCTGAGACAGGGTCTTGCCAAGCAGTTCAGGCTGGCCTTGAACTCACAGCAATCCTTCTGTCTTAGCCTCCCAAGTGCTGGGATTACAGGAGTGTGCCACCTTGCCTGGTGTTGTTCCGGATTTTAGAAGGGAAGCTTTCAGTTTTTCTCCATTTAATATGATGTTGGCAATAGGTTTGCGATAAATGGCTTTTATAAGATTGAAATAAGGTCCTTCTGTACCTATTTTCTTCAGGATTTTTATCATGAGTGCATGTTACATTTTGTCAAAAGCTTTTTCTGTGTATATTGAGATTATCATGTGACTTTTGTACTTGCTTCTTTTTATGTGATATAGTACATTTATTGATTTTTGTATGTTGGATCATCCTTGCACCAACAAGGGATGATGTCTACTTGGTAATGATGTACGATCTTTTAGATAATTCATTGCGTTCTGTTTGCCAGTATTTTGTTGAGGAATTTTGCATCTATGTTCATTAAAGAAGTTGGCCTGTAGTTTCTTTTTAAGTTTCATCCTTGTCTGGTTTTGGAATCAAGGTAATGCCAGTTTTCCAGAATGATTTGTGTAGCACTCTTTGTATTTCAAATTCATTAAAGAGTTTGAGGAGTATTGGCATTGTATCTTCCCTGATGTTCTTGTAGAATGCAGTGGTGAATATGGCAGGTCCTGGTCTTTTCTTAGTTGGCAGGTCTTTTATTACTGCTTTAATTTCATTGCCTTTAATTAGATTCTCAAAGCTTTTTATCTTCTTGGTTCAGTTTTAATAATTTATGTATTTCTAGGAATCTGTCCATTTTGTTGTGGATTCTCAAATTCACTGGAGTACAGGTTTTTGATGTAGTTACTAATAATCTTCTGGATTTTTTATAATGACTGTTGTGATTTTGTCTTTTTTATTTCTAATTGCATTGATATAGATCTTTTTTTTTATAAAATTGGCTGTTCGTCTATTTTGTTTATTTTTTCAAGGAAACAGCTCTTTGATTCATTAATTCTTTGTATTATTTTATTCTCAATTTCTGTTCTGATCTTTATAATTTCTTTCCTTGTACTAGCTTTGGGTTTTGATTTTTCTTGTTTTCTAGGATCTCGAGGTGCATTATTAGGTTGTTTATTTGGACATGCTTTATTTTGCTAATGTGGGCATTTGCAGCTATAAGCTTCCTTCTTAGGACTGCCTTCATTGTGTCCCCTAAGCACTGGTATGTTGTACTGGCATTATCATTTGATTCTAACTTCTTACTTGATTTCCTCTGTGACCCACTGATTATTCAAGATTATTCTGTTTAATCTTCATGTGTTTGCATAATTTTTGTGGTTTCTTTTGCTATTGATTTCTAGTTTCATTGCATTATGATGTAATAACATGCAAGGGAGAATTTTGATTCTTTTATATGTATTTAGGCACACTTTATAAGCTAGCGTGTGGTCTATTTTAGAGAAAGTTCTGTGTGCAAGTGAGAAGAATGTGTATTTTGTTGTGTGTGACACTGTGGATATCTGCTGGTGATAGAAGTAATCCCTAGAGGTTACCAGAAAAAAAAGAAAAAAAAAACCCAGAAAATATTGACCAAAGAAAATGATGTGACAAAATAAACATGGATTTTTATACCAGATGCAGGACAATTAAAAGGAAAGCTGACGTATATAAATGACTCTTCTGGTGCCTGCTACACAGTTGGTCCTTGAGACACAATTTTTTCATTATTGTTGCTGTTCAATTCTCTCCTGATCAGGAGCAGTAATAAATCACATGTGACAGAGGCACATGATGATCATTGTTTCCGTTCCTAAGGAAGCCTAGTTAACTATGGCACTTTCTATACTCACGCTGCAACTGTGGCAGGTAATATGTGGGTAGCTTTCTGTTAGACGACTCTTTTATCACTTTGCTAGAATGAAAACCCAGTAGTGCTTGATATGGAGCTGTAATAGATGAGAATCACTCTTGGGGGGATGCTTAAATTTGTCTTCTAGAGGATCAAACTGATGGTCTGTTACTCCAGGACCCGATGTGCACTGAGATTTGGGATTTTTTCTCTTTGGCTGCCTAAATTCTTTTCCCCTTTCCTAAAAGTATAGTGTTATGCTGATTACCTTATCCCCACTGGGACCAGCCTGATGGGACTATAATCAGGTGTTCTGACCTTCACCAGCCAAGTGGCGTGATTTGACACAAGTGAGACTGATTAGATGTTCCCTGCCTGCAATATGAATCTTAGATAGAGGGACCAAGAGACTGAATGTGGTTGGAGTCCACGCATCCCTTTGATAGATAGGTCTTACTAAAAGATAATTTCTGACTCCTGTGTACCCTCTGGAGCAGCTGGGTTCTGCCTGTTCATGATTCTTCTGTTTTCATTTGTTCTATTATGAATTTCTGATTTATGCTGGGCAGCCTGTTTCTCTTGCTTGCAACCAAATAAATCTATGTTACAAATTCCTGCCCAAGAACTACAGGCCTGACACATAGGCTGCTCATCCCACTTGGCCTGGACTTGGTAAGAAGAGGAGAGTCAAAAGACAACGATAGTGCAGAAGAATGAATCTAGACCCATGTCTCTTACCCTGTTACTGAAATAAAATAAAAATGGATCAAAGACCGAGATATAAAAACAAAAATATGGGAACTGGTGGAAGATAAAATAGAGAAAACACTTGAAGACATAGATACAGGCAAGGAGTTCCTAAGCAGAGTTCCAATAGCTCAGAAAATAATACCAAGAATCAACAATAGGATTACATCAAGTTAAAAAGCTTCTGCACAACAAAGGAAACCATTGACAGAGTGAACTGATAACCTATGGAATGGGAAAAAAATTTTGCCATCTACTCTTTTGATAGAGGAGTAATATCTAGAACTAAAAAATATTAGACACCAAGAAACAAATGACTCAATCAAAACATGGACAACTGAAATGAATGAACACTTCTCAAAAGAAGAAATGTGAATGGCCAGTAAGTACATGAAAAAATGTTCATCATCTATGGCCATGAGAGAAATGCAAATTAAAATAACTCTGAGATTTCATCTTATTCCAGTCAGAATGGCTATCATCAAGAGCAGGCACACACACAACAACAACAACAACAAATGCTGGTGATGATGTGAATAAAAAGGAACTCTTCTATGTTGTTGGTTGGAATATAAGCTAGTACAACCACTATGAAAATTACTATAGAGATTCCCCCAAAAAACTAAAAATAAAATTCCATTTGTTCCAAGTATACATTTCCTGAAAGAGTTAAAGAGATTGCACTATGATGCATGCATACCCACGTTTTCAGCAGTACAGTTCATAATAGCTACACTATGGAAACAGCCTAGTTGCCCATCCACAAATGAATGGATAAAGAAAATGTGGTGTATGTGCATCATGGAGTCATAAGCTATAAAGAAGGATGAATTTGAATTATTTGTAGAAAAATGGATGGATTTGGAGACTATAATATTAAGTAAAATAAATCAGATTCAGAAAGTTAACTATCACTTGGTTTCTATTATTGAGAAACCCAAAATATATATAATTTAAAAAGTAAAATAAAGGAGAGATGGTAGGAAACAAACAGGTAGAGTTTTTGCTGTTAGGGGAATATATTGGGGAAAAGGAAGAGAGAAAGGTGGGGAGTAGGGAGATAAACATGATCAAGATATGATTCTGCTGTGATTTGTGTCTAGATGTCCCCCCAAAGGCTCATGCTGAATCTAGAGTGTGAGATTGATTCATAGGGCAATGCTGGGGTTAAGGGTGCTGGGATTAAGGGTGGTGATTCTTGGATCAGTTCACTGATTGGATTGGTACCACCCTAATCCCGGTAGACTGGATACAGTATAAGGGACAGAACGAGGTTTGCCTTGCTCTTCTTGTTGCTTTTCCTGTCTTCCGCTGCCATGAACTGTTGCCATGTGCCACTCTGCCTTGGATCCAGCTGATTACAGACTGAAACCTCTGCAAACTGTGAGCTAAATAAACCTTTCCCCCTCTAACTTTGGGTGTCAGGTATTTTGTATCAGCAATGAGAGAAAAGTAACTAAGATATATATGTACCAATTACCCAAAACAAACATAATTACTCTGTATTGCAAATACATACCAATAATAAAAGAGAGATAACTACATCCTTTTTCAGACTCCAATCTCCAAAAATGAAGTGAAGTTTCTCATCTCTTAACCAAGGCTAATGGCACTCACTGGGCTATAAACTTTTAATTATTCATTTGGCTATTCCACAGCAGCATTGTAGATTGCACATAGCAGGCACTCAGTTCATGTTAGCTGAATTAATCAAGGTGATGAGGGGACAGAGTCCTCAATTCTAGTCCTGACTTCACCATTATTAACACCAGGAACTTGGATTAATATTGGCTTTACTTTCTTCCTGAATACATTTAGAATTATTATATCTACTTTGTCTTTTTCTTAAAGTTGTTGAGAAAGCAAACTGATGTGATGTGTGGGAAAGGACTCAGTACATGCTAAGGCACTGGGACCGTAATTAGAAAACACATGTAGGGTCTAGCTTTGGCTTTGCCCAAGGTCTGCTCACTGTGGACAAGCCTCCTGTTCCTTGGTCCTCAGTTTCCTGGTTTACAAAGAGAGGGTTTGGATCTAAGGTTTAGAAGTTTCCTTTTCCTTCTAACTTTCTGGAATTTTGTAAGTGTGTGGTGGCTAAAGTCATTCAGCAAGTTTGGCCAGCTGCTTTTCTTGAATTACTTTTCTAAGCTCCCATCATCTGTTGTTAACACTCTCTTGCCCTATACATTACATGTTTGCTGCCCTCTGAAATGTATTGAAGCCACAGTTACATTTTTTAAAGAAAATGTTTATGCTCAATGCAGAGTTTAATCTGGTGTCATCCATATTGTCCCTAGGCCTGCAATGCTGCTGTGCTGACTTTCTGTTCCTTAGGCGTATCATTCCTCATTTGGTCTCTGACCTTCTGTGTAATTTTTCTGTCTCTGTGTTCAGGTGATTCCTACACATCTCTCAGGGTTTACCTTGAAGTCCTTTTCTTAGAGAAGTCTTCCATGATTTTCTAGGTCTAATCAGATTCCTTTTAGATATGCCTACTGTACGCTGCACTCTTCTTTTCAGTATTTGTCACACCGGTAATCAAACAATTAACTATATAATTAGCTGTTCAGGGAAGACCTTGTGCAATGGGCTGAATTTTTTTTCCTACAAAATTCATAAATGGAAATTCTAACCTCCAAGGTGATGGTTTTAGGAGGTGGGGCATTTAGAAGTTGACTTAGATCATGAGGATGGGGCCTTCATGGAGGGGATCAGTGCCCTTATAAAAGGGACCCCAAAGATCTCTCTCATTCTCTTTCCACCAGTAGGAAGACAGCAATCTGCAACGTGTAAGCAGACTATTTTCATTTTTCTCTAGCATGCTGGGTTAACATTTTTCTGTTCCTGATCACTTAGAGAAGTGTATTTTCTGCTTTACAAGTACTTATTACTAGTACTCATTTTTAGGATTATTGTCAAATGTGAGAACCTTTCAAGTTTCATTTATGACCTGTGTGTATACATACTTGCTACTTAATGTACTACTACTGGTTTGCACCTTACCAACACAGAGATTCTATAAATTCTTTGTAGTACAAGAAAAGAATGAAAAATGGGTGTCATAATTTCGTGTGGCTGAATGATAATGTATATTTCTGTTATGAGAAAAATTCCTTTTGACAAGTGTCAATGAGAACCCAGTCTTTTGCTTATAATTTTATAAGTCTCATGATTGGGTGAATTTCCCTCTAAGTAACTTTCAGCTTTTCTATAGTTCTTTCTTCCAGCAGTGGGTGGTGTGGGACCCATTTATAACATGATTTTTCCTCCGGTCCTGCATCTTTACACTCTGATGCTGTAAGAGCCACATAGGAGTATTCTTCCTAGAGTAGGAGTATTCTTCCTAGAAGGTATACTTATACTGGACTAGCTAACAATAACTTAACCATATTTGGCATTAGCTATGAATCACATAAGTACATTCCATTGAATTTAAACTACATGTATTTTTAATTTGACTTCCTCTTCTAGCTCGATCCCAAAATAACTGCAGCCACTCCAACACCACCTCTTGTAGCTGGTTGATTAAGGCTGCTGTTTCTTTCACCTCCAAAATTTGCAGGAAGATGTTGGAGCAGAAAGGAACAGGGAGGGGTTCTAATCAACAAACTGCAGTTAAAACATTACACTTGTGCAAATATCACAAAAAATGCATGACCATGTGACATAGCTAGGCCACCTTCCATGGCCTTGGAAGGAGCTGAAGCAAATAAGGGGTCTGAAGATTCAAATTCATTAGCGTCACAGAAGATACGCTTCTGTTCAGTACTTTCTTGATCCCCCGCAGGGGCAGTGCAGATCAAATTAACCCATCCGCTTCCCCGGAGAACTAACATTTGTTAGGGGGTTATAGGAGAGTTGACTGAAAGACATTCTTTCATTAGAATCTGTTCCTCTAGTTGTCAAAAATCAAGTTCAGACTTTACACTCTAACCTTCCAACTAGATGAATGCCGCAGTTTTGATTGTAAGGAAACTTTTATTCCCACTAGTTCTGTCACTCAGACCTTTTTTTGTTTTTAATAGTACACGTGTGTGGCACATAATGTTTACATTCCTTGTGGGAAGTTGGTCATCCCCCTGCCTACCCTCCTTCCCCCTTCCCCCAGTCTCCTGATCCCCTTCATAGAGGGGCAGGTTTGCAGCACATAATATTTATATTCCTTGTGTGGAGTTGGTGCATGTACACAGCACATCTTTACTCTTTTTTTCATCCCCATCCTTCCCACCTCCCTCCATCTCTTGATCCCCTTCCCATTTGAGAAAGATCTATCTCCCTACTTCATATTACCTTTCATTTCGCTCTTTGTTTTTCTTTACCCTGAGTTTCTTATATATGGCAAACAATGTGATATTTAAGCTTGTACGTCTGATTTGTTCCACTTAACATGGTCTCGAGGTGCAAATGACTCAAATTTATCTTTCTTTATGGCAGAGTAGTACTCCATCGTGGTCAAATAACACATTTTCTTTATCCACTCACCTGTTGATGGACACACAGACTGCTTCTGAGTTTTAGCTGTTATGAGTTGTGCTGTTATAAACACGCATATGCTGTTTAACCTGCATAACTTTACTCAGCACACTAGCCCATCCTGCTTGACCATATAGTTCTGCTTTTGTCTCAAAAACAGATTTTTTAATGTATGTACTAACAGTCAAATTGGACACTGCCATGCTTTTCTTATGTGTACTGATACACAGAGAAATG
Organism: Erethizon dorsatum; assembly: GCA_028451465.1. Lineage (NCBI taxonomy): Eukaryota > Metazoa > Chordata > Mammalia > Rodentia > Erethizontidae > Erethizon > Erethizon dorsatum. The sequence continues at coordinate 102,843,567 of CM051833.1, forward strand.
CATTATTAAGCACTGATATGGAGAATATCCACAAAGTTTGCTACTTTATCTCATCAGAGAATGATCATTTTGTTGAACAAAGTAGGCTTTCTGGTACCATCCAAGTCCAAGATGCCATGATTCTTTGAATCATTGGTACTGTACAGGCCTCCAGTTCCAATCTTACATGTTAAGTTTTTGAGAATTATGAAAATTTCATCCACTGTATCGGATCTCCTGGCTCAGGGTTTTGGCTGTACCTGGCATGGGGTGCACAAATAGAATATCTTCCCATGCTCTGTGTCTGCAACCAAACTGGGAGGGATAAGAAAGCCGAATAGCATTTCTGTGTGCTCCAGAATGCAGTTGAACTCAGAAAGGTTAAGAAAAGCCAGTCTTGGAAGTTTCTGTGAATGAGAGTCCACCGATCTTTCATAAGTGTGTGATTTCAGAGAATCACTTAACTTCCCAAGCATTAGGTCTGCAGTTTGTGATAGAGGTTGTGAGAATCCAAAAATACATAAAAGGGAGAGGATGGGAAGGTACCAGTTCAAGTTCACATTGATTTTTTTTTTAGTATTCCCGTTATTGGGATGAGTGAGACAGAAAAGCTGAGAGAGAGGACAGTGCACACACACGTGCACACGTGTCTGTGTGTGTGATTTAAAGTTACACGTAAATCTATATTTATCATCTATCTATCTATCTATCTAATCAATCAGTCAATCGCTAGGTCTCAAGTACCTACACAATGTCAAGAAGAAAAATAACACAATTTCTGGGCACGCCTTTTCTTTATGACCTGAAGAATACGGATGTGTCTGACTACTAAAGTACCTCTCACTTCCTAGTGCCACTAGGCGGGCTGGATTCCTCCGACACAGCTTGATTCTCCTGTGCTTTGAAGGTGCCCTGCAGCTGCTGAACTAGGAGCATGAAGAGACAACTGGTTTCTCAGCCCTGAAGGAATTTTAGTTCATCTTCCATTTCCCTAAAACAGTACAATCCCTGCAGCTGATTTCTTGTTATTTTAGCTTTTTTTCTGACCTTGAAATTAATTTTAAAAATGATATTGAATTATCAACTATCAAATATATATCAGCTGCCTGAAATCAGTGAAAAGGTTTCCTTGAGAATTTTGAGGTTTGGCATTCACCACTGAGTTCAGAATTAACATACACTACGTTTAATAAAAAAAGCCCTTGTCAAATTTTGCTCTCATAAATTATGTGAATGCAGCCACCTTAAGGCTATTTAAAAATTATTCCTTTACAGAAAAAGTTTTTGCCACCAAGTTGAAGGGCTCTATTTTAACGTTGCACTTTCTTGTTTGTAAACTTAAAATTTGAGAACATTTTCCCATTACATTCCTCTAATTTCTGGCTATCATTTGCAAAAGATATTTTTTTTTCAATGTCAGAGGACTTTCAGAGGTAATTAAAAGAAGTCTTCTGTTAAAAAAGACCACTAATAAGATTGACACATTATATAACTTTGAGTATTATACTATTTATAACAAAAATCATGTGTTTTTACATGCAGATTTCACAGCCTTTTATATTTATTTGGCCTGGAAGATTAGGAGGCTTTGGGTAATAACTTTCATTGTAGCATTGAGAGAGATGACACAATTCTCTTATGACAGGCTTGGGTCAATCATTAGAGCATTACAGGTTTTGTTTCTCAGTCTTTCACATTGCTTTTCATAATTAGTTATAAACCTAATCATGTAAAATTTGAAGGAAAAAAGAAAAGGATTTATGTGAAAATTTGCAACTAGATGAGTTTTAAGGTACTTAGAGTAGAACTTTGATGATATAGTAAGATAGAGATGCCCAAAGCAAGAAATGCAGGGGTTTATGACCATGGTATAACTGTGGAATTAGTCCCATTCCCTGTCTATCTTGAGGCAGAGTAGAAGTTTGGGGGCGAGAAAGTTGTCCTTAAGAATAAGGTAAATGTCTGTGGATGAGTATCAAAGTAGATATTCATCTGTATAAAAATCCTTAATATAAATGCACCTTGTGAAAAGGTAGCTGATAACAAAATGTTAATTGCATTAACGTATGTATAAAAAATTCTTACTGATGAATAAGGCGAACAGGAGTGCTCCATTAAAACTTAATGGATCCATGGATGTCAATATTTAAAACACAAAAGAAAAACATAGTGGTTAATAAGCATAGAAAAATATACAGTTTAGTTGGTAGTTAACAAATAAAAATGAAAACAAGGTAAGATACCACTTTGCCTGTTAGATTTGAAGAGATCAAACAGACTGACAATATCCCACTTAAGTGAAAGGGTGAGAAACCAAACACTTATTCACACAGCAGGTGTGAGCAACCTCTACAAGGAGAAGCCTTAGAACAATGCACGTAATATACATATTAAAACAAAATTGTTTGAAAACATAAAAGAAGTCTGATTTAACAATCTCACCTCATTAATCTCAAAGAAACGATAGAACAAGCCCAGGAATATTACTAGTGGCATTAGAAACAACTAAAATTTCTGTTAAAACATTAGTTAAAAATGTCCTGGAATAGTAGTAAAATTAACTATTGTGCAGCCTCTAAAAAGACGGATTGTATCCCGGGAGCTGATTCTTCAGTCTCTCACATTCCTGCGCGTTTTAAGAGCAGAGGCAGTGATAACCTTAGCTCCAGACGGACTTAACGAGGTTGTCTGCATAGTAAGCAGCCTTGGAAAAGAGAATCTTCCTCCAGAACAAAGGACAAGTATGTTTACTACTCAGAATAAAGGATTCAGGTTCTTTAAAATTAGGGTTCCTCTTCAACGCAACTGAGGGCATGTATGTGTAGGTATTTGGCCCTCTGTTCGATGACCTGAGGTACTGGGACTTTGAGACTTGACATAAGAAAAATGCTGACATTGCCCACTACTGTTTTTGTGTTAGGTATTTATCTCTGATCCAGGATTCTTGTGTATTTTGTCAGTGCAATGACAAAAGTTCATGGCACCTAAAATTTGTATGTTGAAATTCTAACCCTAAAAGTGATAGTAATAGGTGCTGGAAACTTTGGCAGGTGATTGGGTCATAGGAGTGGAGCGCTCATGACTGGGATTAGTGTCTTTATAAGGGAGACCCCTGAGAGCTCATTCACCCCTCCTACCATGTAAAGACACAAGGGAAAGTTGCCATCAATGAACCAGAAAGTAGGCCTTCACCAAAATCTGCTGGTACTTTCATCCTAGGCTTCCCAGTCTCCAGAACTGTGAGAAATAAATTTCTATTATTTATAAGCCATTGAGTTTATGATATTTGTTATAGCAGCCTAAATAGACTAAGACTGTCAGTATTCATGAAACTGTACTTGTTTTTGTCATGGGTCTATGATTATGAAGAAAAACTCTCTTTATAGGTGAAAAATCATTCATGCTAATTTTATTTTATTTTACGTATTTATTTATTTTTGTGGGTACTGAGAATTGACCTCAGGACCTTGCATGCCAGCAGGCGCCTGTGCTGCTGAGCAATATCACCGGCCCTTTTCTTTTCATTTGTGGGTACCGGGAGTTGAACTCAGGACCTCGTGCTTGCCAGGCAGGCTCTTATGCCGCTGAGCCATCTCACCAGCCCATTCATGCTAATTTTAAACTCTTAAATGACTTAAAATTGTCACAGCTCAAATTTTTATCAGACACTGAAAAAAGATATTAACATAGCTGGTCTTTTTAATGGCTATCTATGATTCCATTGGTGATGGTTAGTTTTATGCCAACTTTACTGAGATAAGAGATTCTCAGATATTATAAATCATGATAAACGTTATTTCAGGATATGTATATAAAGGTGTTTCTGGGAGAGATTAACATTTGAATCTGTAGACTGAGTAATGAAGATCTATTCTCACCAGTGTGGGTAGCATCATACAATTTGTTCAGGATCTGAAAAGAACTGAGTATGCATTACTTTTACAGTCAGAAAGTTAATAAAACTAGGAAAATTAAGAAGCAAGAGATAATCAAAGCAAGGGTGAAAAATGGGATATAGACACAACAGGACATCAAAAGAAATAAAGTGACAGTTTTTAATTAAAATTGTTTGATGTCGCCTTAGAATTTCTTGAGTTCTATGGAAAGAAACACTTCCCAATACAGCAGACCTGGGAATTAGCAAAAAACAGACTTTTAGTTATTCTTTTATTTATTCTCCATATTTTTATCTTTCTCTTCTGCATTTATTTCTTGAGTAACTATTCCTATTCCTCTTTAAGTACTATAGCAGATGCAATATCGAAAACAGATAATATGCTTTCACAGCGGTATTATGAAAAACTTCTCTCAGTTTGTGGTAATTTGAGGGTGTTGCCTTCTGTTATTTTTTTTTGTTGTTGTTCTCTTGATCATTTCATTACTCATTATTCCATTTTCTAGAAGTGTGTGGATTTGTGAAAGGATGCAGATATAAAATTTACAGTCATCAATTTAGCCACTTATTAATCAAATGAATGTCATGCAGAGAAATTACAGTGCGTCCCTTGACAGCTTGGTTGCTTATTTTTGGAAAGAATGTGTATGTGTATATTAGAGGATTTATTGATTAACAGCTAGAGTTGAACTGCAAATTCTCCCTTAGCTAGAAGTTTACGTGGAAATGGTAAGGCATCTGGTGACCCTGAATTTGTATATTTTCTGATTAGCAGTTATGAGATTTAGACCCTCACTGTTGGCCCTCACTCTGCTGTGGAGAACTATTTCCTATTAATATTTCTCTCTTCACCCCCTCTCTGACAAAATAAATGACTCTACTGATTTTCAGGGCTGCTTTCTCATGTCTGCTCATTTGGTCAGGTCTTTTGACTGGGTAACGTTAATGATTCCCTCTGACTACTGTCATAACATTTCTGACATAATATGCTGGGAAATATTGTGTCCCTTCAGTGCTGAGAGAATCCTGGTAGGTTAGGAAGCATGTTAATTTATTCAAGGGGAGACTTTCAGTTCATGCTGGGGGAAGATAGTTAATTTGTTAAGTTTATGGCGAGACTTTAAATGCTAACATTAAGCTTGACAGAGCAGTTGATGACATTTGGTCATTTTTTGGTTTCCTAAAAGCCTTTGGCTGATTCAAAAATAAATCATTGGGCCGGTGAGATGGCTCAGCGGCGTAAGCGCCTGCCTTGCAAGCGCGAGGGCCCGAGTTCGACTCCCGGATCCCACATACAAAAAAGGGGCCGGTGATATCGCTCAGCGGCACGGGTGCCTGTTGGCGCGTGAGGTCCTGAGGTCGACCCCCCGGTACCCACAAAAAACAAAAACAAAAACAAAAAAAACAAAAATAAATCATTACTGACAGACCATTAAATTTTGTGAACTATGAATGTATTTAATAGTCCTGTTTAATAAAATGCTTTAAGATTCTCTACGGCCATTGCTTTTACCTGAGGCCATGTAAACATTTCAAACACCAGTGACCATCTGAAAGGTGATTGTTCTGCTAAGATAATAGCATGGCTGGTGCCTTTTCAAAGAGTTTGACTGTGTTTAACATCATGGTAAGGTGAAGTTAAAAACTTTAGTAGTATTACTGGGATCATTTTTTAATTCTAATGAAAACTTTTGGTTATAGTATGTGATTAAAATGATTTCTGATTGCACAAAAGCTACGGCTTATAAAATGATGATTAAAGAGGTTGGCTTTTGTCAACAATGTTTTTAAAAATAGCAACTCTAGGGCTGGTGAGATAGCTCAGCGGCATAAGCGCCTGCCTGGCAAGTGCGAGGTCCTGAGTTCGACTCCCAGTACCCACATAAAGGAAAAAAAAAAAAGCAACTCTATTTTTCTCTGAAAGAAAACAATGACTTATCTCCTAATTTTTAAATATTATTATGCACAAGATAACTGTATTAGTCCATTTTCCATTGCTCCAAACAATATTTGAGGCTTGATAATGTATGAAGAAAAGAGGTTTATTTTGGAGTCTGGAGGCTGAAAGTCCAGAATTAGGCAGCTCTGTGTATTCATCTTCTGATGCAGGCCTAATGGTAGATGGTATCTTGGCTGGAGGACATGTGAAAGCGATGTCATGGTGAGTCAGAAAGCCAGAGAGTGGTTCAGGTCAGGTTTGCTGTTTGGTAAGAGCTCCCTTTCATAGGAACTAAATGGGGGTTCCATGAAGATTCCATTTGTTACTTCCAAGGGCAGCACCTCCAGTGAAGTCCCACTTGGCTCCACCACTTAATGGTTCCAATACCTCTCACATTAGCGCAATGGGGAACAAACTTGCACCACACGAACCTTTGAGAGACACAGGCCATATCCAAACAACAGCAGTGACGTAGGTTCTTATTTTATAAATCTCTGCACAAGAGGAAGGGAGTTTATCATGGTGATTAGTAATTGAGTTTGTGTCCTTGTTCCACTTTTTAAAGCTGCATGATGGTGACTTAGGTACCTGCGTCCTCTGAGGCTTCATCTCTAAAATGAGAATAACTCCACCATTGTTGACTATCTTAAAGAAGGGAATGCTGCAAAGTAAATTTATAAGTTATTGTATATATATGAAAATAGATTTATTGCTGTTGTTTTATTGATATTTATATAGACTCTGATGTTTGCTTATAGTAGTCTAAAATTGTGAGTATAAGGATGGGCTACCTAGATATCAAATCATCTTACAAAGATCCTTCATAAGATTTCTGTTACGATTTAGATATGAAATGTCTTCCAAAGGTCTCATGTTCAGAGGTGGGGCTTTGGGAAGGTGATGGGATTATGGGGGCTTTAACTTCATCAGTGGGTTAAGATCATAATTTTACGACATTATTGAGAGGTAATGGGAACTTAGCAGGTAGGCCTAGTTGAAGGGAGTGGTCATAGGGGCTTGATTTTGGGCACTATAACTTGTCCCTGCCTCCTTCTCTGGATCTTTCTTTCTGTTCTTGGCTGCTATGAAGTGAACATCTTTCCTGTGCCAGGCCCCTCCATCGTGATATTTTTTGCCTTGGAGTCAGCCTATCATGGACTGAAACTTCTGAAACTATGAATCAAAATAAATTTCTTCCCTAAATTGTTTTGCTCAGGTATTTGGTCACAGTAATAAAAAGCTGACCAACACACTTTCTCTGTTTGCTAGAAGCCCTGTAAGTGAGGAAGCTTCAGGGGCTAAGTATTTGATATTGTTGAAGAAGCAGCCTATTTCTTTCTTTCTTTGATCTCCTCTATGTGTTCCTCTTGCCTTTCCTTCTCCTCTGATTAAAACAACTGCACCGTACTCACAAACCCTCTTTATCAAGACTCCGTATGTAGCAAGGTGACTTTATGGGTTTTGTTAAAACCTGCTGACCAAAAATCAGAAATAGAGATAGGACAAAAAAGTTAAATTTACTAATTTGCTTCAGTAGAAAGCATGCACACCATTGATAACTCTGAGTTTCTCCAAAGGGAAGCTAGGGAACTTTGGTGGTTTGGGGGATAAGAGTTCGTCACAGGATGGGCTTAGGCACTGTTGGAGTTTGTAAGGGAGATGAATATGATCGTGAAATACATGCTTCTGAATGAGCTGACACTACACAGTCGGCGTTTGGAACACTTGTCTTGCGTGCCTCAGCGTGGTACAGTTCATGTATTTGTGAGTCACAGCGCCATTTTGCAAAGTGTGAATTCTGTTCAGTTCTCAGTTATCAGCTTTTGGCCTTTATTCAGTCTAAGCTGAAGAAGAGGCCATGAAGTGTGGGACATGGTCAACCAAGATCTTCACCACTGTCTGGAGCCCTCTCATCAGAAGTGTGCTCAGAAAGTGTCTGCAGTTGAACTACAGTTAGATCTTTGTATTCCTCTAGCTGTTGAGTCCTCTGATGTGACAGTGAACATGTGGCAGCATTTAAAACTCTAGAGACATGTACTTGACACCTGCAAAACAGTCAAGACTAAGACAAAGATTATTATAACATGGCCTTCTTACCTAGGCAATAAATTGGCACGACTTGGATTTTTTTCATCCATTTTGTACTTGGATTGATGTGACAGAAAGGCAGAATAGTGAAACAAATATTTGGTGCTATATTGAATAAAATGAATTTTTCTCTAGTTCACCTTTGGGTTTGTTTAAAGCAATGGTCACTGTGCAATGCCATATGCAATTGTGTCTTATAAGCCAGGAGTTTTCTCAAAAATTTGCAGGTAAGCTTAAGTTTTATTATATAAGTAAAATACAGTTTTGAAATATTCCTTCTTTTGGAGAGGTGCGACGCATTGAAGACCATGTGAAAGTCTGTGGGACAGCGCACTTTTTTTTTTTTTTTTGTGGGTACCGGGGGTCGACCTCAGGACCTCACACGCCAGTAGGCGCCTGTGCCACTGAGCGATATCACCGGCCCTTTTTTCGTATGTGGGTTCCAGGAGTCGAACTCGGGCCCTTGCGCTTGCCAGGCAGGCGCTTACGCCGCTGAGCCATCTCACCAGCCCGGGACAGTGCACTTTTGCACTTGGTTTAATCTACTGTCTCCTCAACTTTGGCTTGGAACCCTTAATTTACATACAATTTGTTAACTTACAATAAAACTGATGTTCTTTGGCATACACTTTGGGAAATGCTGGTATAAGTTATACCAGTACTTCTGTAGCCACAAGCACAGAAGTTGAAGTACTAATCACTAGTTATAAGGAGCTAGGGATGTCTGGGACATGAATAGTTCACAGTCGCATGCTACAGGTCCTGCATGTCTGAAGGCCTTGCTCGGGTTTTACTGTCTTTCATGGAGGTGCACAGGGGGAGAGCAGAGCGTCTTTTCCTGAATGGAGAGGCCCAGGGCTTGATATCAGTGCAGGGGAAAGACCAGAGAAAGTCTGACAGAAGGAAAACCTTAAGCTTCTCGAGAGTAAGGGTCCGCTCCTCACTACTGTGGCAGAAAACTTGAAAATGAAAGTTTTTAGGTTTGCATATCATGGAAATTATTTAAAATTCTACTTATGAATAATTTTAGTGTTTTATTTAGAAACAGTAGTTTTCCTTTAGTTTTATTAAGTTTAGATATTTTATAATTTCAATTGTGCCTCCTATCAGCAAAATATGTTAAAAATGTCTCTGTAAAGTGTGTCTATTCTTTTTTAAATCAACATTTAGTATTTTCATTTTGCATATTAAATGTTAAGAAAGTCTCGTTTCCTACAGCTATTGCAGTATTTAACAGTAGTGACTTCTATTTAGGGCTATAAACTTTTTAGAATCTGCATCCTTTTTTGGTGAGAAACAACTGTCAGTATAGATGATTCCATGTGTAAATACTGTGTTTTATCTAAACACAGCTTGGGTTGACTTTTATGACGAGTGCAACTCTTCACCCTCCGTCCGAAAAGGAGCCATTGAAGTATTAATTTCCTATATTTCATAAACAGCAAGCACCACTCTTAGACACTATGACATTAAGAGATTTTTTTCCCTTAGGATGCCTATGACGCTTGTGATTCGTTATTTCACAATAGTGTGCATACATATATTGTTTCCTGTTTATGACTAGACAGGAAGGTAGGATGAGCTCAGAGAGTCAGTGCTGGTTTAGTCAGTCTCCCCACACACTGATTTGGAGGAAATCCCTGAGTTTCTCAGGGCTTCAGAGTTTTAAACATTAATAATGAGATGCTGCAATATATCAAGTTGGGCCCACACTATCAACTGAAGCTGTAACTCAAAACATAAGTGTGCATTTTGAACCTTTCCCAGGGATACAGGGATACATTCATAGGGATCCCAGGGATACATTCACAGCTCCAGTTAGGTAGGGGTGGTTCCTATACTGGAGCAGAAGAAGTGCTGGCTTGGGCCACAAAGCCTAGGTCTAACGCCAGTGGAGCCTGGAAGCCATCTGAAAAAATTACCACACGTCCATCTTCCTCAGGCTTGCTCTGATCAGCTGCACATCTGCTCATGTCCCTGCATGCTAGGGATGGGTACATGATTACACGGTTACAGTGCTGGGTGCTGGGCACTGTGCCCAGCCTCTTTACATACAGTCCTTTATTTAATCTTCATGGGAGTCGCATTAGGGTAAGAACTATTATCCTATGTTACAGATGAGAAAACCAAAATATAGGGATTTGAAGTTGTTTGATCAATGAATGCCAGAGTCAAATTAGATGCATAGGCCTGTTAAGCCATCGATAGCGCTGTTTCACTTCCAACCCTGCGGGAATTTGACGAGGCTGCCCTCTGGAGGTAAAGGGATGGAAGCACAGGAAGAAGAGGAGCACGGGACCCTCTGCCTCAGAGCCTGTATTTTAAGGGTGAAACACCATAAAACTGTGTTATCAGTCTGCCTTTACAGAATCTAGCAGATTTTACTGTGCACACCTGGGTCTAATTATTACATTTCAAACATACTTATTTCAATCAGTTGTGGTGGGAATATTACCCTACTCTCTCCAACATCAATATAGAAGTGGTCCTGGAAAGAAAAATGCTTTGAGGCTTTCAGATGTTTTGTGTGGATAAGACAGAAAAGAGTGAATGCAATTTAGTTCCACTTAAGAAGTACATATTAGGGGCTTACTAGGTCACTGTGTACCAGCACTAGGCCACACAGCTAGAAGAGACACATGTGTACATGCATCAACTTTTTTACAGTATGTAAGTTTTATGAGAGGATGGAATAATATCCTTTATCTTGAAATTTCCTATTCATAGTCTCAAAGAAGGAAGGTTCCTTTTTCAGTTTTTTTGAAGGGGGAGAAAGACAGCATGAGCAGGCCATTCTCCAGGTTGTAGGCCCTATCGTTTGTGGGTGGGGAAAGCATCATAGGATACCATGGCTTTTTGGTTGGTAGCTCTTTTACAGTGGCTGCCCATGGACCAGGCATGAAGATTAAAATGGCTAATGCATCATGTATCAAAGCCATTTTCTTTGTTTAATACTAGGACTGTTGGCCTGATGAGGAAAAACGGAGAGAAATTTTGCTTGTTTCGGAACTTTAGTTCCTATTCGGTCCATCCCTTGTTTCTGCTAATGTTATTTGTGTCTCAGGGATGGAGATTATTTAGTTTATTAAGGGAGCCCTATGTAAGAGGCTCGGTCAGTGTCAGATCATCTCCCCAGTCCTGCTTGTGATTCTGGGAGGAGAAGGTTTAATGGGCGCTGGTCCCCTTAGGAAGCTTTATTTGAATTTCATTTGAGTGTAGAAATTTTATGAGTACAATCAGATCCAGACACTGCTTAATGAAGTTCTAGGCAGGCTGTACAGTGACTGATCCTGGCATTTTCCAAAGCCTCAGTTAAGAGTCTCAGATACATCATGGATTTTTTTGAAAGCAAGACTCTATGACCCAAACTCTAATTAATCCTAAGAATAATGAGAGGCAAAGGCATATTATTTTCCCCTTTAATGTTTCTTTATCTTATTGAAGAGTTTTAAACTCTGGCCATAGCATTTAAATATGTGCATTTTAATTTGCAAAGTGTGGAGAATAATGTGCAATCATCAGCATGTCAATGAATTATTTTTGTGAGGACATTAAAGCACTTAGAGTATAGGAAAGGTAAGTAACTTGCCTAATTTCATATAGCAGTAATTCTAAGACGGTATCCCATGTATTTTAAGAGCCAGCCCAGACTATTTTCCAGTATGATTTGGTTTTCTACTATGTTTTGTTCAATAGACATAGTGGTTACCACTGATATTTGGTCATCACATCTGGTTTAATGCTCTTCATGACCTTCCAGTAGTCTGTGGCCACCCAAATATCTCCCAGGGCCAGGAGAGTATGGTGGGTCAGAACGGAGTGGCGGGGATGTTGTGAGTTAGAAAGCATATACTCTGCTCAGGAGTGGGTAACTTTATTATCGCTACCAGGCATGTTGGGCTGGTATTGCCAAACCTCTTAAAGTTTTTAGAGAAGCTATATATCTAGATTTTATGTGAAACTGCTCCTTTGTTAAGTGTTGGTGAGCAAAATAAAACATTTTTTCTTTTAATTTCTGCAAGTCAAACAAAACATACCTGGACTGCTAGTTGTGGCATGGATTTGTTTTCTGTTTCTTTGGAGGTACATGTTGAGGAGGGGCGAGTGGGTGGGGTACGGTTAGCACCCTTGTAAATTTTGGCCTTAAACAAGTTGTTGTCATGACTAATCACTTTGAATTGGGCTTCACAGTCTATAGACCCACACTGAAAGTCTAGTTTGGTACCATGCCAGTCACAGTACATTGCATTTTTGAAAAATTCAATCCAAGTACTTTGTTTTTGGCAATAAAGTTCTGTGCTCTTCCCTCTTAGGACATGGTTTCTTAACAAGATACCAGCCAAGATTTGTAGCTGATCCTCTCCTGGGTACCGTTTGTGCTTCTATGCAAAATTAATGCCTGGACTGGTGGTAAAATTCTGTTTTCCCGAAAATAAGACCTAACTTGAAAATAAATTTCAGCTGTAATTAATACCTGATTGTTACCATGTTAATGGCCAATGTTGTGCAGGAGATTAAACCTCAATATTCTCTTGGTTGGTGGCTACTCTGCAACAGTAGGAAGGCAAGGATAGGCTGATTGGGGCTGGCATTTTTTATTTCTCGTTAGGTTTTATTTTCAGGGAATCAAGGTTGTTTGCTTCCAAGCCTTTAGACAGTCTGATGGAATTAACGTAATTGAAGATATTTTATAGCTGCTGATTTTTTAAATTTATTTTTTGCTAATACCACTTATTGATGTTTATAACTAGCAAGATGAAAAGAACAGAGTTTGAAACTAATAATCTTGGAAGAAATTCCTACTGTGTACACTAGGGATTGCTAAATGATGCTTTTTGGTAAGGAATTTATTAGATTATCACCTCAGCCTTTGCCTCCTAATGAAATATTAGTATAATGCAATAAATTTAAGTTTGTGATAAATTCAAATAGTGTGGAAGGGTATAGTTGAAGATAAATACCCCTTTGCCCTCTCTGACTACTGTTCTAAGGCAACTCCATGTACTGGCAGATTATTTTCTATTATTTTTTCAGAAATTAGCTATGACTGTAAATTTATAGTCACATTGATATCTTGTATTATATATTTGTCCATTATGTATAACTATAAACTTTTATAAATATCTATTCTTGTTTTGCCACAGTGGGGATCATCATGTGTTCAGTTATCATATAACTTGGTTTTTGTTCACTTAACATATTTTCAGTTATCATTATTATGGATGGCCAATGAGTATATTCAGATGCCTGTGCATTTATGAATGACTAGATGGGGAGAGATGGTCAGGAGTGTGTTTGGATCCCACAGATCTGTGGAAAGGGGCTTTTTTCTCAATTCCTGTTAGTCTGAGTTTGACTCAGCAGTGGTAAAGAAAAGTTTGAGTCCATTTCTCATCTCATAGTATCTGTGTGCCCTTGAGAAAGTAACCTGACAGCCCTGTGCCCAGTTTATTTTAATTATAAAATATTAACCATTTCTTAGATTGTGAGGATTAAATAATACTGTAAAGTAGTTGATATAATTTTTGACACAAAGTAAGTGTTCAATAAATGCCAATGAATAACAGAATTATTATTGACTCTGAGGTGAGTTTTAGCTTTGTATTTAATTTCTGAGAATTTAAATATGAAGTTATCTTCTACGCATATCAGTATACCCATAGTTTAGCTTTAGCTAAACTATAGTTTACCCATAGCTTTAAAAACCCAAGTTTTTAAAGCACTTGCCTTCAGGGGCCAGTTTGTTTAAAAAAAATCTTTAAAAATCGAATCAGGCTGGTCCTAACATGCCAATCAAATTTAAAAAGATTTTATTTTCGTGCAAATAAAGTATCATCCCACTAATAAGTGTTATGCAAGTTGTACATAATATTTTATCTTTTATATTCAGAAAGATGGGGAGAAATTGAATATGATTTAGAAGACTACAAAACTAGAGAAAGTAAAGAAGTGTATGAAGAAAAATTAAAGATGCAGAGATTCATGAACCTAGTTAGATTGTTCCACTGGAGAGAGATAAGGATGAAACTGATTATGCGATGGATATAACAGTGGATGCAACAGCAATCAGGAAAGACTGGGGAGGACTTAGACGCTTCTGGGCGTATTTGGGCATACTCTGCCCCCACACGTTTCCAGATATCGCCCTGCTGGGCGTTAACAGACTCCCCTGCCCTCTGGCCGCCAGCTGGCCAGTGGCAGGCACCAGTAGGAGGCTGGAGGATAAGAGGAGGGCGAGGCCCAGATGTTCGTTCTCCTGACTCCCTCTCTGCTTGTGTTTATCTCATAATTGTGACCAGTGTCCTGCTGTTCTCTGGGACAGACCTTGCTTATTTTCTCAGGGTGCTTCTAGAATTATTTTGTTTATTAATTCATGGGTTTGTTGCCTGTTTGTGTCATCAGAATCTAAGTCCCCAGAAGGTAAGGATCATGTCTATGTTGCTCACGCCAGCATCTAGAGGGTGGCATAGGACCATATTGGAAGCACAATGAATAACTGATGCGTAGTGAAAATACACAGACTCATTATTAGTGTAGTTGATTTTTTTATCAATGCTTTTCATCCTTAAGCTCTTTGACATTGCTGACTACTATGGTCTTCACAACTGGACTGTAAGCTTTCAGAGAGCAGATCTTAGTGCTAAAACACCACTACCACCACCAGAAAACAGCAAAAGCTCCAGAATACACACACTAAGCATCCAAAACACACTCATGGGTTAGAATAATTGCTGTACTATTAGAATTATTAATGAATTAATTCAAAAAATAATTATTGTACCATTATGATATGCCAAGCATTGTTTTAGCCTTCCTGGATACACAAGTGAACAAAATAAAGGTCACTGGTATATTTGGGAGGGAGACAGACAATATATATAGCCATAAAAATAATAAAAATATATTGCCTACCAGAAGGCAGTCAGTACCAAGGAAAATTGGGAGGTGAGTGCAGGGATGGGTGTGGCCAGAGTAAGAGGAGATGACATCACTGAGGTAAGGGGCAGGGCCTTTAGGCCTTAGTAAAACCCGGACTTTCCCACAGAATACCTGGGTGGGTAGTGCAGTTTGGAGTAGCAGTGTACATGACTTAACTATGGTTTTAGAAAATACACTTGCTTCTTTGTTGAAAGCAGTCAGGAAGGCTGTAGCAATTCAGGAGAGAGACGGTGAGGGCTCTGGCCAGAAGACAGCAGGATGGGAAACAGTCAGACTCTGGCTGTATTCCAAAGGCATCTGTACAACTAGTTTAACATGCGTGCTATCTTTTATTGGGACAGAGGAGAGGAGTAGGAAAGCATTTTGGGGGAAATGTTTTTGGTGGCAATTGGGACTAACTCCTGGAAATGGAACCAGAGTAGCTCTTCGGTGGATGGAGGTGGGTGGGGTGGGTGTGAAGAGCGACTCCAGAGAGAGGCCAAAGCTTAAGCCTATCTCTCTGATTGTTTGACTAAGGCAACTGCTGCCGTGTCTGGGTCTGATTTCTTCTACTTTTCAGGGGGTAAAATTGTATTGAGAGGCCTGGGGATTTAGCTCAGTGGTACAGCGCCTGCCTGGCAAGTGTGAGGTCCTGAGTTTGATTCCAGGTACCTCCCCCGCAAAAAAATTGTATTGAGAAGCCTTTGTGAGAGAAAAGGTATACTGAGGAAAGTAGTTATCTATTCTTTTCAACTTGGGGGCATGCACAAATGTACATAATATTTTAATTATTTTGATTTTGAATAGGTAAATGCCATCTTTTAAGCTTTTATGGCAATCCCCAAATTCATGTTTTAAGATAAACTTCCACTTAAATATTCAAGTTTCAAAATTTGAATCTGAAATCCATAATTGCTAGTTTGTGTAATTTGCTTAATCCCATATGCTTGAAAAATGGCAATATGGATAATATTTTGTTCAGCCTAAAGCATTACAATGTGACAAAATTAGTCCATGTATTGATTTGATTGAAAATTCAAGAAAGAGTCAATGGCAGTCCCTCAATATATTACTGAAAAACTCGCCGTTAGATTTGTGGCCACAGGTGCTGTCACTTTCAAAGCTGAGTTGTAATAGAACATAGATACGTAACAGAAATGAAGACCTAGCCCAGTAAGCTTTGCATCAAGATGCAGTGTTGTCATGAAAATATTTACTGTGAAGTGATGTAAATTACCTTTGGAAAAATCATGCATTTTACAGCTATTCCTTGGATGTCTATATTGTCCTAGGCACTGTTCTAAGCATTGCTGATGCATCAGGGAACAAAATAAGATTTTTGCCTTGTATAGTTGACATACAAGTGAAGCAGACAGGAAGATATTAATATAATGCCACTCAGTTAATTAAATGTGCTGTGAAAACAACACATAATAAACACACAATAAGAGGAGAGTATACATTGGATAGGGTGGTCCAGGAAGGTCTCTAAGAGGAGGTGGTATTTAAGCAGAGGCCTGCAGGGAGGAGAGGTGTGAGCTGTGCAGATGTGCAGGGCAAGAGCATCTTGGATGAAGCGAGCAGCCAGGGGTTGAGGCCATGGTGGGGATTTCACGCCTGTCAGTGTGAAAACCCTGGGTCTGCCGGCTGTCACACTTCCTGTAATAGCGCTGCTCGAGCTTGCTGCTTCTGCCAAGGAGGCAACTGGATGCTCTGTAGGGGGAAGGGTTGTGGACAGGTTGGTTTGACTGTACCTCTAATCAGGTGCTCCTGGACTCAAAATATTGGGATCCTTGATGATTCCCCCCTCATTTGCCCAGTCATTAGTTACTGATGATGCCTCTCTTCAATTTCTCTCATATTTATTAACTTTTTCAGACTCACAATGAGCATCTTTCTAGGTTTTCAATGATGCATACTTACATTGCTACACAGGGATTATGAGGAAGGTCATTCTAGCTTTCTAGTTTGTTTTCTGGAGCCATAGGGAATAAGCCTGTTCTTCCTCCCTCTCTTCCACATGGTAGCCTTCAATTATGTGCAAATAGCTATTGTATTTTGTTTTCCAGGCTGAATCTCCTAGTTTCATCAATAATTCATTTACAAGACAGTTCCCAACAACCTTACTTCTTTGTTACCCATTTCTATACATTTTGAGTTTGTCTAACTCCTTTGAAACTCTGATGTTTACAACTGGATATGCATTCCAGTTATGCGCTGCTGAATCTCAAAGATAAAAGGACTAAAAATTCCCATGACCTGCACACTTCAATTTCTTAATATGAAAATTATATTTTTGACCATTGAAGCCAAAATTGCATCATTTTATTTGGCATCTTATTATGAATTCATATGTAGCTTGTACACAGGTAAGTCTTAACTTTGTTCAAGAGTGAGACAGATATAAATTAACTTCAGACACACCATCTGATTATACCACCTCAGGCAAATTATATTTAACCTCTTAGAATCAAAGTTTTCTTCATTATAAAATCTTGCCCATATTTATTTCTTACTAGGTTGTTGTCATCATAGTTGAAATTACTCATAAAAAGTGTAAGGGTGAGGAGGAATTTAGTGATGTTAATCCTTTCTTCCTACACTATGATCATTCTCTAGGGTACAACACCACTGTCAATTGTTTAGAGTATGAAAAGAAGAAATTTAAAAGTCATCTCATCCTGCCAAGTTATACATGTATTTCCCAGTGACTTCTGGAGAAGACAGACCAGGTGCATAGTAGGAAATCAGTAAATTCATACTTGTTAAATGACTTTATGGGGTCTTATTTCAGGGATGAGTAGGAAGAGAGGATTGCTTGTGGGTTGGCTGTAAGTCTAGTAGGTAGGTGGTCTCTAAGTTTGACTATTTATAGAGTTGGCTTTGCTTATCTATACCACAATTATGAAGAATTACCAAGGTGATATAAAGGACATGGTTAATAAATTATAAATATAAAGTTGTTGTCTGCAGCACCGTTAATTCAGTTTGGCTGCTTGGGAGCCATGTAATGCCTTAGAATGGATAATTTGTTAAATGACACACAAGAAAGTTGAAAGAATTAATGCTCTTCTTTAAAGAACCATTTACTCTATTTATTTTTTCCTATTCAGGCTAAAAATTTGTTAAGAGCTTTGGGTTCCCTGTGAGAGAGAGCCTATAAAATAATAATATAGTCATTTCTGTTTTCTTATGTAGAGTGGTAAGACCTGAGGAAGAAATTTAATATCCAGAATGGCTATTGGCACACATAGAGAAATTTTTTTTTTTTTGTGGGTACCGGGGGGTCGACCTCAGGACCTCGCGCGCCAACAGGCGCCCGTGCCGCTGAGCGATATCACCAGCCCCTTTTTCGTATGTGGGATCCAGGAGTCGAACTCGGGCCCTCGCGCTTGCCGGGCAGGCGCTTATGCTGCTGAGCCATCTCACTGGCCCACACATAGAGAAATTTCTACAGAGGATAGAAGCTCACCGAACAGAATCTAAGAAATCACAGAGGACACGTACAATGTTGGAAGAATGTCCACATTTGCATAGAACCTTGGCAGACACATGACAGCTAAACCTGTTGCATGTTTTATAAAAGAGCCATAAACATGGCTGCCAGTATGAATTTTAGTTCTGCTTTCTTGGAAGACTTCCAGCTTGCTGGGACACAGATTGTAATGAAAGGTGTAAAATTTCTCTACCAGGATAAAGGATTCTTGTGCTTGGGTGTGTGTCCTCACCTACGCGAGCATGTGATGCCCGTGCAGGATCATCCGGAACCACTCAGTTCTCAAAGAGCCTGAAGCAGGAGAATTTGTGAGTGTTTACTCTCCTCTCAGACTGCTGTAGACTGCTTCATTAAAGGGAAAGTGTTAGTCCAAATTAAAACACTAACTTCACAAAAGCATTCAATCAAAACAACTCATCACTGAGAAGCTCACTGTCTTAAATCTGGCAGAACTAAAGAGGGAAACTTTAACTTAATAAATAGAAAGCCTACGTACCTTATGGGCAGTGTCAGACTTGTGAGACTTATAATGAATGTGCATGACAAGTAGTGCTCCGTGCTCAAAGGGAGAGTTGATGCAGATTACAGTGGGCACGCTGTAGTCACCGTGCAGGTTTTAAGAATCAAGATACAGCGCTCATCCATTCAGCTATTTCAGTGTTTTGCCTGCTTGCACTGAAAATCTCCTAGGGAGGTCATGAAGGAATACTCTCGTGAAGCTTCATCAAATGAACTTTTCTCCAGAAATGCCAGGTTTCACGTGCCCTTTATTATTATCAATTCTTAGTGTAGTTCTAACCTCAGGTAATATGTGGAGTTCACAACGGCAGTGGTCCTGGACCCTGAAATCCTAGACAACATTCTAGTTACTATTTATCTCATCCTTACGCTGCATGTATGGTCCAATGCCTGAAGGATACATGTATATGACTGAAGGATACAAATATAAGACTGAAGGATATATATATATATATATACATACACACATATACATATATATTAATAAAATTACTCTGGAAACATTGGTTGGAAATCATTGGTTTGGAGAAGCCAAGATGTTTGATGTCTTTATCATTTCAATGAGAATATGCTGCTAATTACATCAAGATACACCGTTGGGCCCTGACAGTTCTCTACTGGAAGCTTTGTCCTCTTTGTAGTCCCTTCTCCTTCAGTCCTGGTCTGCTGCATAGTGGAGCAGGGGCAGGATGGAACAAGCCAGGTTTTCTTGTCCTTATCCACCTGCTCAGTCCTTCCTTCCCAGCTACATCCCTCTGATGGCTCCAACTCCCTTCTCATCTCTATTCTGCATCCCCTTGATAAATACTGGTAGCTATTTAAAAATTAACCAAAAATTGCACATAACCCTCAAATCAAGGTTTGTCAATTTAGGTGGAGTAATTGCTGGAGGAAGAAAAACAATTAAAGAAGAGTCAAGAAGCAGAATCACTAAAGGGTAGGTAAGAGAAGGTTATCCCAATGGGGAAAATAAGGCTGATTTTTCAGATCATGGCACTGGTACACAGATATTGCTGCCTTTGGGGACATGGTCACACCACAATCAGACACCATCTCTTTCAAATGTAGTGGCAGCATTTGACTCATTCTAAATTTTAGGCATCCCTGATTTTTATGCCAGGAGATACTTTCTCCAATGTGCTGCGGGGAGGCCAGATGGCCTTGTCACTGTTAATCAGTGGCTCACGGAGCTCTCAAGAGCACGCTGAGGACTCTGGCTTTAGCTAATTAACGCAAGCGCTGAGTAAGAGGGAAGAATTAAGCAATCAATCCCTTTCTCTAATTCTATGTTTTGGAAGTGTGCCTGTGATTAGCTTGGTCTAAAATCCTCAAAATAGATAAGAAAAAGTAGCACTTGGACTAAGCAAGGAATTATAGGAAAATTCCCGTATAAACTTGGAAAGAGAATGTAAATGAGATTTCTAATTAGGGGGAAGGTAAATAAAACTAAATAGAGTCAAATCCATATGCAGAACTTTTTTTGGTAGGAGGAAAGTTTATTTCTATTGATGGAGGTTGTATAAATATTTTTGTGTGGGTGTTACTGGGGATCAAACCCAGGGATTTCATACTGAACTACATCCCCAGCCCTTTTTATTATTTGAGACAAGATCTTGCTAAATTGCCCAGGATGGGATTGAACTTGCAATCTTCCTGCCTCAGCCTTCCATGGTGCTGGGATTATACCATTTTGCCTGGCAAAGTGATAAAGGGTTTTTTGAGACAGGGTCTTGCTATGTAATCCAGGCTGGATTTGAACTCACTCTGTATTCCAGGCTGGCTTCTAACTTGCAGGAATCCTCCTACCTCGGCCTCCCAAGTGTTGGGATTACAGGCGTTTGCCTAGGTTTTAAGAGTGAGGTAGAATCTGGTAGCCTCTGATTTGAGATGTACCATAATATTTCATACAGTATGTGAGGAAAATAAGACCTCTATTAGCCATACAGATCCTTTAAATTATTATTATTATTATTATTATTATTATTATTATTTTTGTGGATACCAGGGGTTGACCTCAGGACCTTGTGCACAAGCAGGTGCCCATGCTGCTGAGCGATATCAGCGGCCCTTTTTTCGTACGTGGTTACTGGGAGTTGAACTCAGGACCTCGCACTTGCCAGGCAGGCGCTTATGCCACTGAGCCATCTCACCGGCCCAGATCCTTTAAATTATGTAAAGATTATGCTTTGTTGTTGTGAAATAACGTATGTCATACAGACCTTGCATCTTTTCCTTCAGTCTTTTGTGTTTATTACTTCTATATTCACAGCATTCAATAATGAATTCTTAAATGTATTTGCTGAGAAAAATGAATGAACAGCAGATGTAGAAGATGATTTTGTGTGGTACTAGTGCTGCCATATGTTTATTGCAAGGGAAACTATGGAGCATTTATAAATCTGTTTGCTAAACAAATAACCTGCTACTATCACACAGCAGTGAATAAAACAGACAAAAATTCATTTTCCCTGGTAGCTTATAGTCTCTTATTTTGAGTTAGTATGACCCTTTGCACTTGTGAAGGTTGTTGATACTGACATGATATTTCTTCTACTAGGATATATTTCTTCTAATATGGTAGCAATATGATGGTCACCTGTCTCAGAAAATAGCAGTAACTCTTTGGACATAACCTAAGCATACACATTTCCCTCATTTTCTTTGCATCCTTGACCTGTTCCTGTTACCCTACTTTATAGTTTGCTTCAGTCCTAGAGCAATTTAGAAGGGAGCTGCTTCTATATCCCAGGTCACTGTCCCCTGCAGGTGGTGCAGCCAATGAGCAGAGAACAGCGAGGCAATGTAGATCTGTGACCATATGATTTCTCACTTCTACTGGCCTGGAAAGGGTTGGTTGTCAAAAAAAAGATTTGCACTATCCAAAACTGTTTAAGTTTTGCATGATACAACTAACCCGTGTTTTATGAAATGTCTTTCCTTTGGCGCACAGGACAACTGTCTGATAAAATTCTCCCAAGGCTTTTCTTAGTGGTGAAGCTCTAGGTACGTTCTGTCCAGTGTGGTAGCCACTAATTTTTATCTTTGAGATACTTAAAATGTGTCTGGTGGATATGAGCAACTAAATTTTTAAATTTTATTTTATGTTAACTAATTTAATCCTCAATTTAAGACTTGTATTCAGTTTTGGAATACCAAATTTGTAACTCTGTGTTGGAAATTTAAAAAAAATGTTTGAAACAACTTGGTGTCTGTGTGAATCTGTTTTCTTTTAAATCGATAATTTTATAAAAACTAAAATCAGGTCAAGGATTTCCAATGAAAATTTAGTATCCAAATTAAGATATAGTATAAGTGTAAAATACATACCAGATTTTGATACAGTACAAAAATGTATAAAATCTCTTTTCTTAGTGTGGCAGACTTCTCATAAAACTTTATATACAGACACTGAGATCTGATTTTCATATAAACTTCAGTGTCATGAATATTATTTTAAAAATTTCCAACTATTTAAAAATAAGTATCTTTTACCCACAGGATTCATATGCCAGTCCTTGCTCCATAACATAAAAGAGGAAAAGTGTAGGGAAGAAATGCTACAAAATATAACCTTCAAAAGGCTTCCAGTAGTGTGAAAGACAGCTTCATCCAGCCTTGTCTTGGCAACAAAGAGTTTTTACAGCATTCATTTGCAACAGTCATTTCCAAAACTCATGATTGTCTTCATTAGCTTCTTCAAACTGATTATCAGGTTTTCTGAGATATTTGGTCTATACCCAAAGCACTGGATTTCATTTTTTCTCAATTGGCTTCCATTTTAATTTTAAAAAATTTAATTGTTTATGTATTTATTTTCTATTAGTGCATGTTTATAGTATATAATGATTATATTTATTGTGGGGAGTTAGTACATGTATATAACCCATATTAATTCCTTTTTTGTCCTCTATCCCTCCTATCCCTCCCTGCTCCTCCCAACTATTGGTCCCCTTCCCATTTATACAAGTTCTATTTCCATTTTTTTCCTTCAATTCCTTTTTCCCCCATTCCCTTTTCCTCCCCCCTCCATCCATCTCTTGTTCCTCTTACCATTTGAAAGCGATCTACCTGCTTCCTACTAGTCATCTTTTATTTTGCTCTTTATATTTTGGATGTCTCATATAAGAGAAACCATGCTGTATTTAAGTTTGTGTGTCTCATTTATTTTATTTTAATACTGTATTATGGTCTCAAGGTGCATCCTTTTACCTATGAATGCCTTAAGCTTATCATTCTTTATGGTACGCTTGTATCCCATCATGTGTAAATACCACATTTTCTTTATCTATTCATCTGTTGATGGTCATATAGCCTGTTTCCAAGATTTAGCTATTATGAATTGTCCTGCTATAAAGATGGGTATGCACGTATCACTGTAATATGATGACTTTAACTCTTTCAGGAAGGTAACTAGAAGGGGCATAGCAGGGACAAACAGAATTTCTATTTTTAGTTTTTTGAGGAATGACTGATTTCCATAGTGGTTGTACTAGATAACAGTCCAATCAAGAATGTAGAAGTGTTCCTTTTACCCTTCAGCTTTGTCAGCTTTAGTTATTACTTAATTTTTTGATGATAGCCATTCTTTCTGAAGTAAAATTGAATCTTGTTGTTGTTTCAATTTGCATTTCTCTAATAGCCAGTGATGTTGAACATTTTTTCATGTATTTATTGGCTGCTTATACATCTTCTGAGATGTGCCTATTTATTTCAGTCACCACTTTTAGATGGGGTCTTCTATTTTGAGGAATCTAGTTATTTTTGAATTCTTAATATATTCTAGATCTTAGTGCTCTGTCTGAGCAATAGCTGTCAATGAAATTGAAGGTGTAATAAAACACTTACCAACAAGGAAGCCCAGGTCCTGATGGATCCTCTTCTGAGTTCTACAAGAAATTTAGAGAAGATCCAATGCCATTGTGCCTCAAATTCTTTAATGAAATTGAAAAGGAAGCAATACTCCCAAACTCACTCCTGGAAAGAAGCATTACCACGATACCAAAACCAAAGAAGGATCCAAGCAAAAAAGAGAACTACAGGCCAATCTCCCTAATGAACATAGATGTAAAAATCCTTAATAAGATACCGGCAAACAGAATGCAGCAAATCATCAAGATTATTCACCATGACCAAGTAGGATTCATCACAGAGATACAGGGATGGTTCAACATATCCAAATTAATAAATGTAATACACCATATCAACAGAGCAACAGATAAACATCATATGATCATATCGATAGACACAGAAAATGTCTTTGACGAAGTCTAACACAAATTTATGAGAAAAACCCTACAGAAAGTGGCAATTAATGATCTTATCTAAATCTGATTAAAGCTATCTATGACAAACCAACAGCCAACCTCATATTAAATAGACAAAAACTGAAAGCTTTCACTCTAAAATCAGTAACAAGACAAGGATGATGACCACTTCTGTTCAATATAGTTCTGGAAAATTAGCCAGAGCAATTAGACAAGAGAGAGAAATAAAAGAAATAAAAATAGGAAAGGAAGAAGTTAAATTATCATTATTTGCAGATGACATGATACTCCACATAGCAGACCCCAAAAACTCCACAAGAAGTTTTATTAAGTAACCAAATTCAGTCACATAGCTGGATAGAAAGTCAATACTCAAAAATCAGTAGCACTTCTATGCACAAATAACAAACTGACTGAGAGAGAAATTAGTAAAAGAACACCTTTCACATATCATAAAAAAAGAAATACTTAGGAATCAATCTAAAAAAGGAAGTAAAAGATCTTTACATTGAAAACTATGGTACTCTGAAAAGGAGTTTGAAGAGGATATCAGAAAATAGAAAGATATTCCTTGTTCTTGGGTAGGAAGAACCAACATAATGAAAATGGCCATACTCTTAAAATTGTTATACAAATTTAATGCAATCCTGATCGAAATACCAATAGCGTACCTCACAGAATTAGAGAAAACAATCCTAAATCTTATTTGGAAGCAGAAGAGACCTAAAACAATTCTGGGCAACAAAGGCACATCAGGAGGCATCGCAATCCCTGACTTTAAGTCATACTACAGAGCTACTCTGTTAAAAACACCATGGTACTGACAAATAGAACAGAACAAAACAAAACAAAACAGAACCAAACCAAACCAAACCAAACCAAACCAAACCAAACAAAACAACCAACTGAAGGATCAGTGGAACAGATTATAAGATGCAGAAACAATTCTAAACACACTCAGCCACCTAATCTTTGACAAAGGGGCCAAACAACCTCTTTGGAAGAAAGATATCTTCTTCAATAAATGTTCCTGGAAAAACAGGCTTTCCACATGAGAAATATTAAAGCTAGACCCATATCTCTCACCATGCACTAAACTAAAATCAAAATGTATCAAAGATCAAAATATTAAAACAGAAACACTATGTTTGCTAGAAGATAGAATAGGTATAACTCTTGACGACATTGATGTAGGCAAAGACTTTATGAACAAAACCCCAATTGCACAGGAACTATCACAAAGAATCAACAACTGGGATCTCATCTTTTAAAAAGTTTTTGCATATCCAAAGAAATCATCAACAGAGTGAAAAGACAACCTACAGAGAGGGAAAAATTTCACCAGCTGTTCCTCAGACAAAGGACTAATATCCAGGATATACAAATAACTAAAAAATCAGACCCCCTAAATTTAAAGGCCCAATCCAAAAATTGGAATTTGAAATGAATAGACACTTCTCAGATGAAGAAGCATAACTGGAAAATAAGTATATTTGCATTTGAGAGATGCAAATTAAAACAACACTGAGATTCCATCTCACCCCAGACAGAGTGTCTATTATCGAGAAATCAACCAATAACAGATGCTGGTGGGGTTGTGGGGAAAGAGGAATGCTTCTCCACTGTTGGTGGGAGTGTAGACTGGTGCAACCACTGTCGAAATCAGTGTGCAGATTCCTCAAAAAACTGAAACTAGAGGTTTCATTTGACTTAGCTATTTCCTTTCTTGGTATCTGCCCAAAAGAATTAAAAGCATCATACCATAGCAATACATGCATACCCATGTTTATAGCAACACAGTTTGTTATAGCTAAATGATGGAAATAGCCCAAATGCACATCAACCAATGAATGGATAAAGAAGATGTGGTTTTTTATACAATGGAGTGATACTCAGCCATAAAGAAGGATAAAATTGAGACACTTATAGGTAAATGGATTCACCTTGAGAACATAATCTTAAGTGAAATAAATCAAACACACATATATAAATATCACATTGTTTCTTTGGTATGAGAAACTGAAAGTGTAAATAAGGACCAGCATGTATACTAGATGTTTTGAAATAGGAAGAAAATCCTCAATTGGTAATGGGAAAAAGCTAGGGGGGAGGGTGAAAGGAAGGAAGGGAAAAGAAAAAAATGAGCAAAGAAGAAAAAATGGAAGCAAAGCTTTTGCAAATAAGAAGGGGATGGGAGTTGAAGGAAGGGTAAAGGAGTTGGGAAAAAAGAGAAATTGAGATAAGTCATGTACAGGTATAAAGCCCCTATAATTAAAGCACTCATTATGTATATTTAAAACGTACCAAGAGGCATGGGTACACATGTGCCTTTGGGGGGTGGGCCAACCAGACCACCAAGACACCCAGGCCAGGTGGCCCCTGGGTGTGCAGGCGTGAATGCACCTTTGGTGGGTGGAGTAAACAGCGAGACCTACAACATGGAAGTATCTGAAGCAACAGCAAGGAGCCAGCAGCTGGGCTCTGGAGAACTCCACCAACAGATGAGTCCCAACCCCCACATCCAGAAGCCAAGATCAGCTCCATATCCAGCACAATTCCCATGGCATACTTGGCTGGAGTACACAGCACATTTCTGGGATCTGACTTGGACACTATCACAGAACTGTAAACACCAGAGGTATTTTACTGCTTTTATTCTC
Source organism: Erethizon dorsatum (assembly GCA_028451465.1). Lineage (NCBI taxonomy): Eukaryota > Metazoa > Chordata > Mammalia > Rodentia > Erethizontidae > Erethizon > Erethizon dorsatum. Next base: position 102,870,325 of record CM051833.1, read on the forward strand.
CCTTGTTTGTCAGATTGGCTATCCTTTTCCTGTCTGGTTGAATTTTGTCTTGTTTTGTTTAGTATTTTATGGTTATTTTTGTTTTTGTGTTTTTTTTTTCCTCCTCTTTTTCTGGTCTCCTTTTTTTACCCTTCTTTTCTTTTTTGTTCTCTTTCTTCCATCTTTATATCACTGTTTAGATTTCCTACCTTTCTTTTTTGTTTTCTTCTACTAATCTTCTTTCTCTTTTTCCTCAACTACCTCTTGAATTTAAACTTTCAAGTGAGGAAACATTCTGATTACTCCATATTTTATTTCATTCTATCCCTCTGGTTTTCCGAAACTTGGGTGATCAGGCTTTGACCTCCAGGCTTAATTCTGCTATATTTGACCTCATCCATCACATTTTCCTTCTCTTACCAATCTTAACACCCCCTCCTCCACAGCAAGGTAAAAGCATTCCACTAATGGAAAATCACTGCATACAAGTACATGGTATATGTTTGATTTTGTTATATAACATTACAGTTTGCTCCTGTGGTCAGATGTAGGAGATTAATGATTACCATACTTTGTCAGTAGTTAATCTGTACTTAAAACTATTGTTATTACTAACTGTACTACTTTAGCCAGGATGTCATACATGTTATAATCATTTTTTCTCCCTTGTATGATAACACTGTGTTTGTATGGGGTCATCACCATACATTCATCTCCACAGTCCAGTACCAAAGGACTAGGACTATTTAGCTGAGCTAAATAAAAACTTTGTATCCTTTACAAACTGCAAAGGTAGTTTCTAGGGATAGCTATAAAGAACCACCTACATCTAGAGGACATCCCTGAAGAACAGACATCTCCTAGGAAAGCCTCAATACTAGTGATAAAGCTATCTACCACAAGAAATTGGCAAGCATCAACATAGAAAACAAAATAAAATAAAAAAGGGAAAATAGAAAATGACAAGACACAGAAGCAAAATGCAACCCCAGATCCCCAGCCCATCTAGGACAAGCCCAGAGCACAATGAGATAGATGAAATTGGAAGTCAAACATTAACTTTCAGAAATGATAGCAACAGAAGTGAAAAAACAAGTGGAAAAGGCTATAGATAAAATAATCTCTCAGGTACAAAAAGAAATGATGCTTAAAATAAAAAATATTAGAGTAGATAAAGATAAAAGAATAGATGAGCTTAGAAAAATGATGGAAACAAAAAATGCCCAGCATAAGAAAGAAATGGGATCCATGAAACAGATCCAAACAGAAATCCAAGAGATTAAAACCTCCATTGAAAATATACACAACATATTGAAAGAAGGAGAGGATAGAATATCAGATGTCAAAGATAGAACTGCAGCTAGTGGTCACAAAAAGAAAAATATCTTAAAAATAGCAAGAAAACATGAAAAGTCAATTGAACAGCTACAAGATGAAGCAAAGAAGACTAACATAAGATTGATTGGGGTCAATGAGAAAGCTGGAGACAGCGCAAATGCCATAAAAAACTCTTCACAGAAATAATGGCAGAAAACTTTCCAAGCATGGATAAAGAATTTGACATACAAATAAATGAGTCATATAGAACCCCAAACAGCCATGACCAAAATAAAACTACATGAAGACATATAACAATCAAGATTGCAGAAATTCAGCACAAGAACTGAATATTAAAAGCTGTTAGAAAAAAGAAACAGATCACCTATAAAGGAAAGCTGATCAGAATCATGGCACACTTCTCAACACAAACTCTCAAGTCAAGAAGACCTTGGAGTGAAATATTTCAAGTCCTGAAAGAAAACAGCTTCCAACCAAGATTGATGTAACCTGCAAAACCATCTTTCAAAATTAATGGTGAAATAAGATACTTCAATAACAAAGAACAACTGAAGAAATTCATGGCCACCAAACCAACCTTACAAAAAGTACTAAAAGATATTCTAGATAGAGATAAAAATGATCACAATTCCAAGAACAACAGCAGAAAGAAACCACCAGGCAGGATAAGGAATTAAACAGAGGGGAAAAGCAGGGAACCAACAGCAGGAAAATAACATGGCAAAGATAAGCCAATACATATCAGTTATAACCATCAATATAAATGGCCTCAATTCACCAATCAAAAGAAACAGACTGGTGGAATAGACTAAGAAACAAGATCCAACAATATGCTGTATACAAGAAACACATCTAACTCAAAAAGAAAGTCAAAGGATGGAAAACAATCTTCCATGCAACAGGAACCCAGGAAAAAGCAGGGGTAGCTATTCTGCTTCCAGACAATGTGAACTTCACACCAAAAATGATCAAAAGAGATAAAGAAGGCTACTACATACTTGTTAGGGGAAAAATTCAAGAGGAAGAGATAACAATCATAAACATGCATGCACCAAATACAGGAGCACCCAACTGTATAAGACAAACATTAATAGACATGAAAAATCAAATAATCAATAACACAATTGTAATTGTAGACTTAATACCCTATTGTTGCAAAGAGATATATCAACCAAACAAAAAATCAGCAAAGAAATAATAGAAATGAGCCAAACCTGTGAACAAATGGACTTAGTAGACATTTACAGTGTTCCACTCAACAACATCAGAATATACATTCTTCTCAGCTGCACATGGGATGTTCTCTAAAATAGACCACATACTAGCCTACAGAACATGCTTAAGCAAATGCAAAGGAATTGAAATTATCCCATGCATATTATCTGACCATAGTGCAATGAAATTGGGAATTAATGACAAAAGAAATTGCAAAAACTCCATAAACACATGGAAATTAAATAACACCCTCTTGAACAACAGATGGGTCACAGACGAAATTAAAGAAGAAATTAAACAATATCTACAATAAAAAAAGATGCAAATACACTTACTAGAATCTATGGGATACAATGAAAACAGTCCTAAGAGGGAAATTTATAGCGGTGAATTCTCACATCAGGAAAACAGAACGAGCACAAATAAACAACCTAATGCTGCACATGAAGCTTCTGGAAAAAGAAGAGCAAGTCAAACCCAAAGCCCATACAAGGGAGGAAATTATAAAGATCAGAACAGAAAATAATGTAATTGAGGCTAAGAAAACAATACAAAGAATTAATGAATCAAAGAGTTTGTTCTTTGAGAGAATAAATAAAATTGATAAATCCTTAGCCAACCTTATCAAAAAAAAAAAAAAAAAAAGGAAAGAAAAGACTCAAATTCATGCACTGAGGAATGAAAAGGGTGAAATCACTACAGATCCTGTGGAAATTCAGAAGATCATTAATACCTACTTTGAAAAACTTTACTCTCATGTGATGGAAAACACAGAAGAAAAGGACAGATGCTTAGATACATATGAATTACCAAAGCTGAATCAAGAAGATATAGAAATTCTGAATAACCCAATATCAGTTAAAGAGATTGAAAATGTAACTAAAAACTTACCAACAAAGAAAAGCCCAGGCCCTGGTGGGTTCACTTCTGAATTCTACAAGAAATCTAGAGAATATTTAATGCCAATACTCCTCAAACTCTTCAATGAAATTGAAAGGGAAGCAATACTCCTAAAATCATTCCTGGAGGCAAGTATTACTCTGATACCAAAACCAGAGAAAGACCCAACCAAAAAAGAGAACTACAAGCCAATCTCCCTTATGAACATAGATGCAAAAATCCTCAATAAGATATTAGCAAAAAGAATGCAGCAAATCATCAAGAAGATTATACAAAATGACCAAGTGGAATGCAGGGATAGTTCAACATATGCAAATCAATAAATGTAATACACCATATCAACAGAGCCAAAGACAAAAATCACATGATCATCTCAATAGATGCAGACAAAGGTTTTGCTAAAGTCCAACACTCATTCGTGATAAAAACCTTACAGAAAGTTGAAATTGATGGTCTTTACCTCAATCCGATAAAAGCCATCTATGACAAACCAATAGCCAACATCATACTAAATGCACAAAAACTGAAAGCTTTCACTCTAAAATCAGGAACAAGACAAAGATGTCCACTATCACCACTTCTATCCAATATAGTTCTGGAAACATTAGCCAGAGCAATTAGACAAGAGAGAGAAATAAAAGGAATAAAGATAGGAAAGGAAGAAGTTAAATTATTGTTATTTGCAAATGACATGATACTCTACATAGAAGACCCCAGAAACTCCACCAAAAGAGTTCTAGATTTAATAACAAAATTCAGTCCCATAGTGGGTACAAAGACAACACTCAAAACTTAATAGCATTCCCGTACACAAGTAACAAGCTCACCGAGAGAGAACTTAGGGAAACTGCACCCTTCACAATAGCATCCAAAAAAAAAAAAAAAAGTAATATTTAGGAATCAATCTAACAAAGGAAGTAAAAGATCTATATATTGAAAATTACAGTACTCTGAAAAAGGAGATTGAAGAGGATATCAGAAAATGGAAAGATATATTTTTTCATGGACAGGAAGAACCAACATAGTGAAAATGGCCATACTCCCAAAGTTATACAGATTTAATGCAATCCCAATCAAAATACCTTTAGCATACCACACAGAACTAGAGAAAACATTCCTAAAATTCATTTGGAACCAAAAGAGATCTAGAATAGCAAAAGCAATTCTGGGCAATAAAGGCAAGGCAGGAGGCATCACAATTCCTAACTTGGAATTATATTACAAAGCTACTATGATAAAATCAGCATGGTACTGGCAAATAAACAAACTTGAGGATCAGTGGAACAGATTAGAAGATGCAGACACAACTCCCAACACATTCAGCCACCTTATCTTTAACAAAGTGGCCAAACATGTCCACTGGAAGAAAGATAGCCTCTTTAATAAATGGTGCTGGAAAAACTGGCTGTCTACATGCCAAAGATCCATGTGTATTACCGTGCACTAAACTAAAGTCAAAGTGGATCAAAGATCTAAATATTAAAACAGAAACACTAAATCTACTGGAAGAGAAAGTAGATAGAAGTCTTGAAGACATAGGTGTAGGCAGAGAGTTCATGAACAACACCCAAACTGCACAGGAAATACTTCAAAGAATCAACAACTGGGATCTCATTTTATTTTATTTTATTTTTTTTTTTTGTGGGTACCGGGGGGACGACCTCAGGACCTCGCGCGCCAACAGGCACCCGTGCCGCTGAGCGATATCACCGGCCCCTTTTTCGTATGTGGGATCCGGGAGTCGAACTCGGGCCCTCGCGCTTGCAAGGCAGGCGCTTATGCCGCTGAGCCATCTCACCGGCCCGGATCTCATTTTATTAAAAAGCTTTTGCACATCAAAAGAAATCACCAACAGAATGAAAAGACAACCCACAGAGTGGCAAAATATTTTAGCCTGCTTTCCCTCAGACAAAGGATTTCTATCCAGAACATATAAAGAGTTGAAAAAAATCAGGCCCCCCAAATTCAAACACCCAATCCAAAAATGGGCATCTGAGATGAATACACACTTCTCAGATGAAGAAATACAAATAGCAAATAAATATATTAAAAAATGTTCAAAATCATTGGTTATTTGAGAGATGCAATTAAAAACAATACTGAGGTTTCATCTCACTCCAGAAAGAATGGCTATCATCAAGAAATCAACCAATAACAATTGCTGGTGGGGCTGTGGGGAAAAAGGAATCCTTCTCCACTCTTGGTGGTAGTGTAAATGGTGCAACCACTGTGAAAATCAGTGTAGAGAGTCCACAAGAAACTAGGATTAGAGGTCCTATTGGACCCAACTATTCCCTTTCTGGGTATTTTCCCAGAACAATTAAAAACGTCATACCACAGCGATATATGTGCACCCATATTTACAGCAGCACTATTTGTAATAGCTAAATCTTGGAAACAACCCAAATGCCTGTCAACTGAGGAATGGATAAAAAAGATGTATTTTTATACAATGGAGTACTACTTATCCATAAAGAAGGATAAACTTGAGACTTTTATAGGTAAATGGATGCAACTTGAGACAATACTCATAAGTGAAATAAATCAGACTCACATGTGTAAACAACATATTGTCTTCCTAGTATAAGAAATTGAAAGAGTAAATAAGATCCAAAATGTACAATAGCTATTGTGAAATGGGAAGAAACTGTTCAAAAGTAGAGAAACTGGGATGGGGAAAGGAGAAAAGAAGGAAGGGAAAAGGAAAAATAATATATATAAATATATGGGCCAGTGAGATAGCTCAGTGGCATAAGCGCCTGCCTGGCAAGCACGAGGTCCTGAGTTCTCCCAGTACCCACATACAAAGGAAAAAAGGGCCGATGATATCGCTCAGCGGCACATGTGCCTGCTCGCAAGTGCAAGGTCCTGAGTTCAACCCCCGGTACCCACACACACACAAAAAATACAGGATAGTTAAGATAGTTATATTACTAATATGTATTAGTTCATTGAAAAGAAAGGTTTGTGCTTATATTGTTTGATCAATTTTTCATGCCTACAGCTTGTAATCTGAGCAACTACTTCGAAGATAACAATACACAATGTATGAACCATTGTTACTTTGCTATTATCTTGTTTTGAAATTTTGTATCATTGTTTTTCTTGTTTTTTCTTTAAAATGAAAACAATTAGTAAAAAAGTGTACCAATAAACTTCATTAATAAAACATAAAAGATTTGGGGAGATTGTGCTTTAGAAATTAATAAGTAGGAGACCCATCTCTCAGAACAAGTTCTTTTTTTTTTTTTTTTTTGTGGGTACCGGGGGATCGACCTCAGGACCTCGCGCGCCAGCGGGCGCCCGTGCCGCTGAGCGATATCACCGGCCCCTTTTTTTTTTTTTTTCAGAACAGGTTCTTAACAATTCTTCCTTTATTTATTTTTTTTGGTACTGGGAATCAAACTCACGACCTCAAGCTTGCCACGCAGGCACTGCACCACTGAACTATATCCCTGGTGGTTCTTAACAATTCTGAAAGCAAGATATTACTTCCTAGGAGTCTTTCCATTGTGTAATAGGATGATTTAGCACAAATGCATTTATTGGAAGGATCCTGTCAATTTAAAGTGCATATTTATTATGGATGCCCTGGTTTGAATGTCTCCCAAAGTTCATGTGTTGGAACTTAATCCCCAGTGCAACATCGTTGGGAGATGGGAACTTTAAGAATTGATCAAGGGCCGGTGAGATGGCTCAGCAGCATAAGCGCCTGCCTTGCAAGCGCGAGGGCCCGAGTTCGACTCCCGTATCCCACATACGAAAAAGGGGCTGGTGATATCGCTCAGCGACACGGGCGCCTGCTGGCGCGCGAGGTCCTGAGGTCGACCCCCCCGGTACCGACAAAAAAAAAAAAAAAAGAATTGATCAAGTCATGAGAGTACTACTTTCATGAGTGCATTAGTGACATTATATTAGCTATGGGTTATTTATCACGAGAGTAGTTTCCTGATAAGAGAATAACTTCAGTCTCTCTCTCTCTCTCTCTCTCTCATAATCCCCTTCCTCATCTGCCTTTCACTATGTGATTATTCAACATGAAGGTCCCCGCCTATTGTTGGTCTCTCAGCCTTGGATTTTCCAACCTCCAGAACTGTAAGAAATAAATTTATTTTCATTACAAATTACCCAGCAATATTAGCACAGATTAAACTTATGCAATGGGTTTACATGGAAATATTTGTTGGAATTTGCTTTTTCCTATGAAATAGAGTTTGTATAATTCAGAGACCATCTCCATTACTCAGAATTTTATTTTCAGAATTAAAATGTAAACACTCCAAACAATTAATTTGTTGGTAATACTTCTTCCCTGATTTGGTCATCAACTATTATTTTTCAGTAAGTTTTTATATATGTATGTATATATTTTATGAATATAGATAGATGTTGCCCTGTATCTATTTAAGAGGATAGTCTAAATGAGGTTGCTAGTTCTATGTGCATATAATGAAAATAATTATTTGAAGAAAGGTACCAGTTTCAATTAAAGCTCTTTAAGTCTGACTTAAATGTGTGATTTATTTTACCTTTCGCCATGAGTTTGTATCAGAGAGGCAGTTATTTTTTCTGCCAATCATTTCTTCTTTGTTCCTACTTATGGTTGTAAAAGTCTGCTTGCTCACACTCTGGTAGAGGGGAATAAGACATCATCTGACTGTCCTTTCCCCTTTCCATTGTCGTTAATCGGGTCAGTGACAGACAGCATGGGACCTATCAGGTTCCTTTTAGTGGAAACTTGAAATCGGATTCAGAGAGTCTAGTGCTGGATATTTGAATGAGACTTTAGAAAGGACAAAGGGGAAGGAGGAGGCAAAGGGAGAGAAAATGGAAGAAACAATGAAAGATGATGTGGTTTCCAGATAAAGGAAGAAACTCAGCTTTTGACTCCCTAGTTTGTTATGCCAATTGTCTGGAAAACTGATTTTACTTTATATGCTTTAAATTTATTAGATATTCCTTAAACCTTCCAAAATGACTATGGTTTGCTTAAGGTCACTTATCCTTTTTAATAGGTTTTCTTAGGTGGTGTCATAGCAATACATAGTTTCACTAAGGTTTGTGTGTGCATGTGTGTGTGTAATTTCCACAAGTTGATACTTACTATTGAGTAAAAATGATTTACTTTTCACTGAGTAATCCTTTTTGGGATGTTGGGGGTGATGACTAAAACCATTATTAGCAATTGAAGAATTAAACAAATACGTGGCTAGGTATCTGTTACTACTCATTGTATGCTGGATGATATGACCATATTTCAAATGCATTACATCTATCAGTCTTAACAAAATCCTATGAGGTAGGTACTGTGACCAAATCCATTTTGCAGATGAGGAAATGAAGACTTACAGATAAAAATAATTTTTTTTTCTACTTGCCTCCTTTCTGATTAACACAATAATATGAGGGTTCATGTCTGGAGTTGTAGAAACTATTCTTTTCTTTTTTAACCATAAAGCAAAAAGTATGTGAATAAGACAAAAGGTACTGAAGATAGTGGAGCAGAAGAAGAGAAAAATTCTTAGATATTTGTACCATTGAGATGCTAAACAAAGCTTAGCACTACTTACCTCCAGATGTTAAGAAAATAAATATTTTTCTGGAGTTTCTGCCACTCTTCAGGTTTCCATTTTTGAGTGACATGCATTTTCGTATAAAGCCTGCTTACAGAATAGTAGCTCTATAGTAGCACTGTGCTAGAATGTGAAATACTGGGGTTCTCATGAAAATATTGAGTTATAAAAGATTATAGAAGCCTCACTTGGCAGATTTAGGGCTCTTGACAGTTTCATTGTGTATTAGTCACTTTCCCGTCACTGAGACAAAATAATGACACCCCCAACTTAAAGGAGGAGAATTTTATTTATCTCACTGTTTCCCAGTGGGCTTTGTCTGAAGTAAACTGTCTTCAAGGCAGTAACAGCACAGTGAAAGGGCCTGGTGGAGGACAGCTGCTCATTCCATAGCAGCTAGAAAGGAGAGAGAAAAGGGAGGAACTAGGAACAATAAATCACCCTTCCAGGCTACACCCTTAGTGACTCTCCCTTCCAACTAAGTCCTACCTCCTAACAGCATAGGAATTCATCAATGGATTTAACCCATTGATGAGTATAGTACCCCCATAATCCAATCACCTTCCAAAAGCCCCATCCCTGAATACATGAGACTTTGCAGGGACATTTTATGTCTAAACCACAGCATGCTGACAATGAGGAGCCAATGAATATTACAGGAAAGCGATAGGCTTAGAGTTGTGTGTTAGATGGCTCTAGTTTACAGACTACTAGTTTTAGCATAAACAAACTAGAATATATTTCTAGACAAAGTAAAAGGAGCCAATAAAATCACAACATTGAAGATGCAGGAGAGAAGGGGGTGGTTAATGGATTAAGTTCTACGGCGATTCCCTGGGGATGGAGACATGAGACTACTGGAAAGGATAGCTACTGAGATAGAAGACTGAGAATAAATGTTGTCTGAATTAACAATTCAGTTGGAGAAAAATAAGTGGGAGTTTGGACCAGATGAAATCTGTCTTAGCCTGCTTCCTGCTGGCATAACAGACTACTACAGGTTGGGTAAAGTGTAAACAATAGAAGCTTATTTGGTTCATGGTTCTGGAGGCTAGGATGTCCATGATTGATGCTTCATATCTGATGCAGGCCTTCTTTTTCACGGTTGAAGGCATCACATGGAAAGAAAGCATTTGCGAGAAGGATAGAGGAAAAGGGGGCTGAACTCTCTCCCCTTTTATGATTAGTCCACTTCCATGATAAGTAATCCACTCCTGCAATAACACCCTTAATCTATTCATGAGGGTAGTGTCCCTAAGACCTAATTACCTCTTAAAGATCCTACTTTTCAACACTGTTGGATTGGAGATTAAGTTTCCAGCTCTTGAATTTTAGGGGACACATTCAAACCATAGCACCACCAGTCTCAAAAAATTTAAGAGGAAGAGCTAACTTAGGAAAGTGAGGAAAAATGGGATTGATAACTTTAATAAGAGAATATAAATTAGCTGGCTTTCCATTTCGTGTTTACTTTACCCTAACCTGTATTAATTGCTGTGGTAGCTATCCTTTAAGATGGCTTTCAATGTTTCTTGCTTTCTGGTGTTCATTCCGTTGTGTAATATCCTTTCACATAGATCAGAGCTATTGTGTGACTAGTATCAGCACGGCAGAGGTGACGGTGTGTGATTTCTGAGACTAGGTCATAAAGTAAGTTGCAGTATTTGTCTTATTTTCTGTGATTGCTCATTGTCTGTGAAGGCAGCTGCCATATTTTGAGGAAGCTGAACCCTCCCACCAACAGCCAGCACTGATTTTAACCAGGGCAAGTTAGTTCCTTTGGAAGCACATATTCTGTTTCCAGGAAAGCATTCAGATGATTAAAGTCCCAACCAACATCTGAGTGCCATGATGTCTTAATTACTTCTAGTCACTGAGACACAATACCCAACACTCACAACTCTAAGGAGGAGAGGTTAATTTTTTCTCACAGTTTGTAGAAGTTTCAGTCCATAATTGGCTGGCTCCAAGGCACAGCATCATGGCAGAAGGGCATGGCAGAAAGAAGCAGAGAGAGATGAAGTGGGGAGGGAGAGAGATAGACCCTGCCAGGCCATGCTTTCAGTGACCCTCCTCCTCTGACTCCACTTCACCTCCCAACATCATATTTAGCTCTAAAATAAACCAGCCCACTGATGAGTATCACAGACCCATGATCCAATAACCTCCCAAAGCACATGAGTCTTTGGGGGGGGACGTCTATATATAAATGCTAATACATTGTATGAGAGACCCTGAACAACCAATTACCCAACCAGGTTGATCTTGAGTTCGTGAGCCATAGAAATTGTGAGAAACTGTGACTGTTCAGCTAATTACCAACTTGATTGGCTTCAGAACTCCCTAGCAGTGGTGGCAAACTTATGGCATGAATATTATTTGTTTTTCTTTTAAGACAAATGATGTTAATGTATGAGTTGTTCTTCTAAACTAAAACCTGAGTATTCAGGTTTAATTGCAGTGTTGGCAGTCTGCAATGAATAAGCAGGTTTTGGGTTACAGTTTTGGCACTTCTCTCCAAAAGATTTACCATCACTGGCCTAGGAGATTATTAAAGCACACTTCGGTGTGTGTCTTGGTGGGGCAAGGAGGCATGAACTCGGGTACCATATCTGGTCTCTGGTCCCTGTCCCTTCCTGTCTGGGGCTGTTTGCCCCACTCTCCCTCCTAACCACTGCGAAATAAGCAGCTTTGCCCCACTATGTTCACTGGCCTGATGTTTCCACATAGGAGCCAGGTGGTCATGAACTGAAACCAAGTGCCAAGTTACACATCTCCTTTAAATTGCAGATGTTGGGTATAGTTTTCCCCCAGCAACAGAAAAGCTGACCACTACAGGGATAATATACCTTTATTGTTACTTTAAGCTATTAATTTTTGGGGTATTAGTTATTTATAAGCTTATACTCACAAACTTGATGCAAAAGTCTTTGTGGGTTAACAAATAACTGTCTTTTATCTCATTTCTAGCTCTTTGCCTGGTGTGTACTTATGTAAGTAAATTTGTAGGTGTAGCTTTGGAAAATATAGTAGGGGATCTGCAAGAGCCAGATAAGGGAGTGAGTGGCTAGTGGAGGTTAACCACCTGTTAGTATGTTACAGCTGTGTAACTGGTTATGCATTATGTGAAAATGGGTGTAGACATGTGCCTTTTAATTCCTGTGGATTAAAGGAAGCTGTTGAATAACAGTAAAAGTATCCATGAAAGTGATAAAAATGATTGAAGAACATTCTAACATAAAAAAAAAAAACAAAAAACCAAGGGAAGACCAGCAGTACTTTTTAAAGGCAAAATGTTAATTTTGTTTAATAGTCATAAAATATTATCTTAAAATAATTTTGGCAAATTTCATCATGCTGTGGTAATATATTTTAGTAAATTTGACTATGTTATGGTGAGGTATTTGTACTTAAATTGCTCTTAAGTTTATTTGTATTCATTTTATAAACAGTTGAATATTTATAAATAATTTCATTTTTAACAAAAACAATTACCTCATGGCATTGATTCTAATTTTGTCAGGCAACTATTTTTTTCTTACTATTTTGTGTGCTGACATTAACCTGCTACAGTTACAAATAATACAATTGATTGTTGTCATCATAGTGAAATAAAAGGTACAAGTAAGTACTGTGTTGGGATTTCAGAGTTGATGTCAGACAAACTTGTTCTGACCTTGTTTAAATCTGTCTAACACTCTATAAGCTACCTGGAAAGAAATATGCCTACCTGTCATGAAATTTAAGATTTTAGGGGGCATAATCATAATGTTTCCATGACTCAGTGAAGAGACTTATTTACCATTTAGGAGTCTCAGATGATTCTTGGGTGATTAACAGACAAGATCTTCACTTCGCTGAGTCATCAATAAGCAAGGTCCTGCAATAACCGAAGCATAGGCAAGTTACATAGGCAGGTTACAGCAACCTGCACTGTTGTATCTCTGGCTCCAATCCTCTCTGCATTAGAACATCGCTTTAAAATCATGCTGTCAAAATTTCTAATAGTTTGAAACTATTATTATTATAGCATCTCAGTCTTGGAAGGCATCACCCAAAGGTGGAAGTCAGGCAGAATGGAGAGAATTGAACACTTCGAGAAAGATGAGCTCCAGGAGCTGGATGAGGTCCCATCAGTTTGAATGAAGCTTGCTGAGCTTGGACTTCTGCATTTCTGAGAAAATCTGAGAATTTCTGCAAATCTTGGTCAGATTTCCCTCAGGCTTGACATGTGTTATTTGGAGCACTGTACAGAAACAGCCAGCTGGCAAAGAATACTTATGAAACATCTCTTTAATTGTTAATGTTCATAATCAGCAGGAAATGGTATGTGTGTGAGGGAATCCATCTGATTCTGAGGAATCTGTGCTGAAGAATTTATTGCCTTGGTTTCTGAATCTCAGGATGAAGAGATGAATAGACCTTGGAGATGCTGGGCACATTTGTGTGGAATTGCTTAGCACTTCTTTCCTTGTTTGAATCATTACGGTGTGGGGAATCAGTGATGGTGAAGGAGCAGAAGGAAAAAACTCCCCTCTCTCCTATAGCACAGGACAGGCTGTAGAAAGAGCAGAGCCAGCTGTATGATACCCTCCGGGGGTCTTTGAGATTGTAAAAGTTATCTGACTCTCAGCTTTCCGTCTACATGTCTTTGGCTACTTATGTCTTCTTCATTCCCTTTAGTATAAAATTCTTATTTTATACCTTATCTATAAGAGTCTTAAAACATTAAAAAACTTCCGAATGCAACATAGGTCTCTAATGTCTGAAGATAAGTTAGTGCTGACTTAGTGAGATGTTTTATCATTTCATGAACAATGTGAGACACATCTATTGAAGTGTTGTGCTGAGGGATAAAAGAATAGAAGAGATTAAATAATTCTTGTTTTGTGACTTTCAGTGGAATATATACCCAACAAGCTCTAGAAAATGGAGAGTAACTGATGAAGTAACAGATGCAGTGCCTTGGGAGGACAGAGAGGCTGTGACTGGGGCCCTGGGTAGGCTTCATGGAAGAAGTGGAGAATGATTTGAGCTTGTGTACTGGAAGCATGGTGCTAAGGCTTGGATCTGTAATGCCCCTCAAAGGCCCATGTATTAAGGCTTGTTCTCTAATTTGACACTATTGGATGGTGGTGGAAACTTTAAGATGTGGACCTACGGGTGGTCTTGAGATCATTGAGGCAGTGTCTTAAGGGGAACAGTGGTGTCCCAGACTCTTTCTCTTCCACTATTACACTTCCTGGCCATGAGGTGTGCAGCTTTGCTCCACCATTAACCCTACTATGAAATTTTTCCTCATTACAGGCTCTAAAACAATGCAGCGGTCTTAGTTACTTTACTGTCATTGCTGAGACAAAATACCTAACACACAAGGTTAAAGCAGGAAAGGTTTATTTAACTCAGAGTTTGTAGAGGTTTCAGTCCATAATCTGCTGGCTCCAAGGTAGGGTGGCATGGCAGAGGAGAACAGTCATGGTGGGCAGAAAGTAGCAAAGCAACAACAAGGGGGAGACAAGACTTTTTCTGTCTCTTATATATTGTATCTAGACTGCTGGGATTAGGGCAATGCCAAACTGATCAGTAGACTGATTTAGCAATCCCACACCCTTAACCCTAGCATCACACACTCTCAAGTCTGCCACCTCCAAAAAGGCTTAAGACTGCATGAGGCTTTTGGGGTGACATCTAGACACAAACCATAATATTCCACTCTTGGCCCCCAAAGATTCATGTATATTCCATTACAAAAAAACATTTAGTCTATCTCTAAGAGTTGCCAAAGTCCCAACAGTTTCAGCATTGTTGAAAAGTCCAAGTCTCAAGTCTCCCCTGAGATTTAAGGCAAACTTATAGCTGTGAGCTCCTGTACAAATGAAAAACAAGTTAAACACTTCCAGCATTCAATGGCACAAGACAGACATTTCCATTCCAAAAGTTACAAACAGGGGGATACAAAGGAATGGAAAGTGTAAAATCCAGCAGGGCGAATATTAAGTCCTATAGCTCCATGTGCAGCATCTGAGGCAATCTGTGGCAAGATATGAACTCCAAAGGGTTTGGGTGGCACCACCCCTACAGGACTTCTGGTGGTGATAGCACCCATGGCTCCTCTTTTGGGCCCATTCTGCTCCCTTCTTGCAGTTTTCCTCAGACAATACACGTTTCTGGTTTCTCCAAACTTCTGGGGTGTCCACTGCACTTTTGGCTTCACATTCACAGCTTCACACATTGCCCTCTCAGTGGCACACTGCCTGGCCTCCCAGGCCTTCTTCTGAAATCTGGGTGGCAGCCTTCATGACCCCACAACTCTTGCATTCTTCATGCACCTAAAATCAGAGCCATGTGGATGATGCCAAGGTCTGCTGCCAGCTGGAGCAGTAGCCAGACTTCCGTCTCTCTTGGCTGTTGAGTGCCTGGATTACTGAGCACTCTGAATCCAATTCTGAGGAACAAATTCTCTATGTTGCCACCATTCTGGAATATAGAGCTCTGAGGCTTTCTTCTCAAAACAAAGCCTTTCACTTTTGCAACTTTGAGGCTGCAAAGGATGGAGTCATGTTTCTTCTTGAGATGCCCTCAGACCATCTTTTCTAGTCTCCTGTTCCTTCTTAGCAATCAAGATCTCCTCTTCTCTATCTTTTCAGTCTACAGCCTTACTGGAGCTTCCTTTCTGGCCAGACTCACAATGTTTTAAATCATTCTGCTGGGTTTTTTGCTCTTTATTCTCAACATAAATCTGGCTAAAAGCCCTCACTAGTAGCCATGGCTCTGCCTCAACATTTGACTGCCTTGAAATTTCTTCTACAAGATTAGTTAGTCTGTCACACTTAATCTCTGTCTCAGACAAAGTCTCTGGACGTGAGAAAAATGCAAACAAACTTTCTGCCAAGCCATAACACACATTGTCTGGAGTCCAGCAACCAATGCAGTCCTTCTTTCCAGCAGAAACATCCTGAGCCTGGTCTTTATTGGCAGCATGTCTATCAGCTTTCTGGTCCTCTGAGCTCTGACCAGAATCTCCCATACAGTATAGGCTAAAGTTTTCCTGCTCTCCTTTTTCAGCTGGCATCTCTGAACCTTCCAAACTCTTCCCACAAGCCAATCTCAAAGGCTCCTGAACTACATGGAAAGGTATAGTCACAACAATGACCCCACTTCTCTGATACCAAATTCTGTCTTAGTTGCTTTCTCTTGTTGCTGAGACAAAATACCTGACACCCAAGGTTAAAGGAAGAAAGGTTTATTTAGTTCACAGTTTATAGAGGTTTCAATCCATAATTGGCTGGCTCCAAAGTAAGGTGGCTTTTGTCATGGTGGGCAGGAAATAACAAAGCAACAAGACAGGGGGAGGGGAGACACAAGCCTCTTTCTGTCCCTTGTATTGTATCCAGTCTACTGGGATTAGGGTGGTGCCAGCCCAATCAGTGGACTGATCCAGTAATTACCCACCGTTAATCCCAGTACCATACACTCTAGATTCAGCCACCTCCAAAAAAGCATAATACTTCTGGAGCTTGGGAGGGACATCTAGACCCACACCATAACAGGAGCCAATCGATCATGGACTGAAATGTATGAAACTATGAGTCAAAACAACACTTTTCTCTTTATAACTTGACTGTTTCAGGTATTTGTTATAGCAAGAGAAAGCAGATTAACACATGTAGAGAGTGATCCTTTGTGATAGGTTGGTTATCTTTTGTTATGAGCTTATTTACTCTTAGGCCAATGAAATAGAATCTATAATATAAAATAGTAAATGCTCTTTTATTCAGGATCCTGCCAATAAAATAAAACAATCAAACAAAACCTTGAAATTGTTTTTTTCTCCAAGACCATTTAACCATGCAAATCATGTTCATAATATGTGGCCTTGAGGCCTCACAAGATCCCGCAGGGCTTTTGGAATCAAAGGAAAACTAAAAGTGAATTAAGATAGTTTGATAGTACAACACAATCCTATTATGACTACCTTCACTATTAGTCATGGCTGAATACAAGATAAGTATATGTATGGCAACTTCTTAGTAATTTTATTAGAATTGGGTATACATGAACTTCAAAATTAGTTTTGTACTCCAAGTGATTGTGCCTGTCCAAGTTTGATTTTATTTTTTATTTTTTGTGGGTACCGGGGGGTCGACCTCAGGACCTCGCGCACCAGCAGGCGCCCGTGCCGCTGAGCGATATCACCGGCCCCTTTTTTGTATGTGGGTTCCAGGAGTCGAACTCGGGCCCTCGCACTTGCCGGGCAGGCGCTTAAGCCACTGAGCCATCTCACCGGCCCCCAAGTTTGATTTTAGAAAAAATTATAAGGCAGATTTTTTCCCTTATCACCTTGCTACTTTATTAAGTCATTTATTTAAGAAACATTTGTTCTATGCTAAGTGCTAGGAAGTACAAAGGCAAATAAGAAGAAATCCTTTTTTGTATGAAAGAAGCATATGATCTAGTGAGAAAGGGCAGGTGTTATAATTTAGAGAAAAAATGTCCCCCAACATTCTCCTGTGTGTGGAAGACAATCGGATTCTGGGTTTCACCCAGTCAGTGGGCTCATCCCCTGCCTGTGGCTTTCCTCAGCAGAAATTCCATGTTTTTGGCATCTCCAACTTCCTATGGTCTCTGATGCACTTAGGCCTCACGTTCACAGCTTTATACTCTGTCCTTTCAGGGGGCATGCAGCCTGTCCTCCTAGGTCTTCTTCTGAAATCTGGGTAGCCAGGCCCCCTTGGATCATAGCTGCAGAGACCTCTGAGTACATGGATGATTGAACATAGTGAAATCAATCCTGAGAAACCAATATTCTAGGAGGCATTTCTTGAGCAGGAGCCCCAGGGACTCTCTTCTTAAATGTAAGTTTTGCAGTTTTGTACCCTTGAGTCCGCACTGGGTGGGATCTTGTTGATTCCTGAAAAGCCTTCAGACTGTCTTTCCTAATGTCCTAATGCAAAGTACTTGGGTTCTTTTTAATGCTAAACTTTTCAGCAATCATGCTTTCCTTTGCCCCAACTTTGCAGGTACTTTCTTTCTTATGAAACTGCAAACTGCTTTTTGCTCCTGATTTGCCTAAAAGCAGTAGATAATAGCTAAAAGCAGTCAGCAGTACCTAAGCTACAGCCTGAATTTTGTACTGCTTTGAAATTTCCTTTGCTAGATTAATTAGTCTATCATCCTTAATCTCAGCCACCTACAAAGTCTCAGGACATGGGCAAAATGAAGACAAATTTTCTGCCAGGGTCTAAAACACATGGCCTGTAGTCCAAACTCCAATAGAGCCCTTGTTCTCAACTGAAACTTTCAGAAACTTGCCTCTACTCTCTGCATTCCTATCAGCATTCTGGTCTGAGTTCCAAACAGAATCTTCCATCAATCTTGGCTTACAGCATTTTAGGGCTTCTCTAGCTGGCATCTCTAAACCTTTCCAAATTGCTCCTGTGAGCCTGTTCCAAAGCCTTCTAAACCACATGCCACAACAATGGCCCTACTTCTCAGGTATCAAAATTTGTCTTAGTCACTGTCCCATTGCTAGGTCAAAATACCCAACAAGAGAGGTTTATTTTGTTTTTTAGAGGATTCAGTTCATGGTTGGTGGCTCCAAGGTGAAAAGGCATAGTGGAAAGACATGGCTAAAGAAAACTGTTCAACCCATGGCATCCAGGAAACAAGAATATTCTTGGGGGCAAGAATATACTTTTCCAGATCATGCCCCCAGTGACCCAGTTTCACCAGACCCCACCTTCCAACAGCACATTCAACCACTGAACTTACCAATGGATGAATCCACTGATGAGAATAACAGCACCATGATCCAATCCCCTCTAAACACAGGAGTATTTTGGGGAGAATTTTAGATCTAAACCATAACATTATTCTTTAATTTTCTTCATATCTGATCCTCTCCGAAGCATCCAAAAAGATCTCTGTGTAAAGAATTTATTTTCAATGAGAGTTGTAGAGATAGGTCACCCTGTGAACTGCAAACAAATTCGAATTGCATATTATATATTACTATTTCTATAAGTTCTTTAGACTTCTTTGCCTCTGTAGACTTCCAGAGGCCAGTTCATTCAATGCCACACCAAGCTTGTTGTCCTATGACAGACTTAACCTCTTCCCTACTGTCCCATCTTTCTTGTAGGGCTGGCTGAATAAAGGGGTCTTTTATGTTAGAGAAATTACCCTCCTTATAAAGTTTCTCTGGTTATTAATCTCTCTCTCTCACTCTCTCACAGAGTTGAGGTTCACAGAATTTCCCACATAGCAAGAAGATTCCAGCAACAGGATTTTAACCTGCTACATTGTGAATTTAAAGCCCATATATTTATTTGCAACACTATTCCTCCTTATCTAAAAAGGAATGAATACTAAGGAGTTAACAGTGGTCAGGATGATTTGGTTTTCAAGCAGAAAGCAATACTTTAAAAATTTATTAAAAATACAAGTAGTAAATGCACATTTTCAAATATTCAAAAGTACAGAAAGGTATGAAAACAAGTTTTCTTTTCTCTCCCTTCCTCACACTCTAATTCTTAATTCTTCTTATCATAAATGTTTTCCTTCGTTTACTTCCTAGAAGTTATAAAACTTAATGTGCTCCCTATATCCATATTTTGGTTTATGGATGCTGGCAGAATTTTAGCTTTTCAACTTGAAGCATTCTCTAATAAAGGCATCTCCAATTCTACAGAATTATGCCTTTTACAGGGTGGTGATGCACATGGAGCCGCATAATGGATTGGTTAAGAGTTGACATTCCTTTGTACTTCTCTACAATCCTTTTGAACCTTTCCCAGAGGTCAGTTTTGTCACAAATTGTATTTTATATTGGGTCTGTGGTTAAACAAATGTGTATAAGAACATGTCCATGAAGGATGTTTAAATTATATTCTTGATGGTTCAGAGCATAGTTTTAGAATTGCATCCTAGTACAGATTTCCTGTCTAAAGTTTACAACTTCATTTACACAAAGAAGATGACAATGGCTACCATAGCAGGACGTAATAAAGATTAAAAGAAACTATGGTGCTAATGTGGTTTTGCAGTGCTAGAAAACCTAGATTAGTGGTCATCTCACTCCAGGAGATCCCAGGATACAATTTAATCAGCTCCTTTACCACTGTTTGTCACTCCTGGATTGCAGTTATCATCCAATACAGAGCCTTGATTTCACCACCCTAAGCTTCACCCAGGCCAGATACCTGACTCCACAAGCCCCATTCCTGAGGCTGTGTCTTGCTACTCATTGCTGATACCAGATGTCATGTTAGTTAGGTCTTTAGTTGCAAACATCAGAAACTGACATTGGTTAAACTAATCAAAAAATTTTTATGAAAAGACTGGAGAATAAGATCCAGATAGAACCCTCAGGAGGCCAGGTCAACTGGGCCACATGGTCACGCTGCTGCACCATGTGCTAGTGACTGCTAGCCTTCTGGACACTCACAAGGTTCAGAAGCCCATGTGAGGCCTCTGATTGGCTAAGCACCATGTGAGGCACTCTGATCCCTTGCTCATTATCCAATTTCCAGAAGCCAGGGAGAGTAAAACTGCAGTTTCCTACACATGTTCTAGGGTATAGAGTCGCCCTATGCAGTTGTCTAGTATTATCTTAGGTGGTGGCTTATATACATTTACTTCTGGATTAAGAGATCTTTGTTTTAGCATTTAAAATACTGATTGAGTTGTGATTCACATACAGTGAAATACTCAGTTCTTAAGTATGCTGTTTGGTCAGTTTTGATAAATGCAAACACAAGTAAGCCACCCAGTATCAAGCCATGAGGTGTTTCTGTCCTGCCAGCAAGTTCCCTCCTGCCCCTTCTGTCAGTTCCCATTCCCCAAAGTAACCACACATACGATTTCTGTTACCACATTCTAGAGTTTCATATATGGTGGACCATTTAGTGTACACTTCTGTTGTTGTTCGGACCAGTTTTTAAGGCAATGCTAGACTCAGGGCTTCTTCACATGATGCAGTGTAAATTCAACCAGACCCATAATGGAAGACAGACTTTGAGGGCTGATCCTCTGGGGGTGACTCTATCTGGCTGCAAATAGGGAGGGTTGAAGTGCTTTCATTTTGTTTATCTGAAAGCGCATGTTCTTATTGGTTTTGTCAAATCCTTTCCCCAGTGGGCAACTTTTTATTGGTTCTCAGCTTTACACAGGAGGCCAGGTCCTTGGCTTAGAGCCCTTTTCCACCAATATAAATATTAAATCTTACTTGTTCTTAGCTTGAATTCCTGTCTTCTTTCTGCCATACCTGAAGATAATAGATTTTTGCTTTCAAACTATATATTTTCAAATGATTTTCTTATGGCAAAGCATGCCTATGTGTTTGGAGCACTCAGTTGCCCATCTTTTCCATGAGTCCTTATTTGCTGCCTTTGGTACTGAAGCACTCATTGAAGAAAACTGTGCTCTGATGATTTGTCCAATTGTTCTGATAATCTGTACAGAGTTTTCAATAAATAGTCCCAAACCACAAAGTGGAGTTTGATTTCCACTGATTTTCTTAAAGTACTAAGGTGGCAGGGGTCCCATATTAGTGTGACGGATAAGTTATCCTCATGCTGAGCTTCAGACATTTTTGGGCCTATTTGCATGAATAGTGATCTATTTGCATGAATGTACATCTGAAGGCAAAAGAGCAGAGGGGTCCATGTTTGGGTCAAGGACAAATGGATTGGGCAACAGTGAGGGGAACGTCATTTGTATTGTCTTCTGTAGTCTAAGCAAAACCAGGCAGGAGTGAAATTTGGAAATGCTCCTTAGGAAAATTACTGTAGGAAGTTAGGTTCATGAGGAAACAGTTTGGGTGAGATGTGATAGAGTGTTCTACTTACATGGCGAAGAAAGCTTGTTTCTGCTTCAGCAAGGAGCATAGCAGGCCCTGACCACATCGCAGGCTCCAGTGTAGCAGTGTTTTATCTTCCTGTCAGCCTCCCCAGCTGCCTCAGCCAGGGGACAGCACAGCCACTGGCATCTCACTGAGGCATCGGAGGACAGAGAGAAGACATGTGACTGGTATTGTGCTCTGAGTCTTCTATGGTCTGGACAGTGGCGAAAGTGTAGGCAGCAGGAGAGTGAAATCACAAAACTGCTAGAATTTGGATATCTACAGAAAGGAGCAAAACTGTTTAATCTCCTTGTTCAGTTTTCTCCAACTGAGCTTCACAGGTTATTTCTTATTTCCCCTTTTAAATTTGCTTTCTAAATAGTTTGAGCTATATATTGTCATCATCCCTTCCCACCCCAAAATAAGTTTTACACTTCACCTCCATCTGGCAGGCCTTCTAATAGACGCTCTTCATATGTTACCAGAATAGCGATACATGGCTCATGATACATTGGTAGGTGCTATGTAGGCACAGATGTTTGCGAAGTGAATAGAAGTGATAGTAAAGCTAATTCAATGCTTTTTATATGGAAAAGTACTTTTTAGTGGAAGACTGATGTTTAATACTAAGGATGCATCTAATGAAATCATAAATTATATGCGAGCTTTTCCAATGGATATTTTCAAATATGTGGCAAGACGTACTGTAAAATCAATGTAATGAGTATTCTATTTGTGAAGGTTCTAGAAGTTTACTTGGAAAATCAGTTGAGAAAATGTGGTGGAAGTAGAATAATGATGATGAGCAAGATCCAGCTGGATAACCATTCATCTCCAACAGGGTAGAGAAGATCATGGTTGTCCCCGTATCTTCTTCAGTAGCTTGAGCGCAGAGTTTCTGTGATGGCTAATTTTATGTATCAACCTAACTGGCCACAGTGTGCCCAGATTAAACATTATATCTGGGGACCTCTGCGAGGTGTTTCCATATGAGATTAGCATTTGAATCTGTAGACTGAGTAGATGGTTGCCCTCTCCAATTTGAGTTGACCTCACCCAATTCATGGAAGACCTGAATAGAACAAAAATGTAGAAGGAGGAATTCTACCTTTTTTCTTCCCATCTGCTTATTTGAGCTGGGACATCTTAGCTCATTTTCTCTGGCCCTTAGACTGGGATTTACACCATCAGCTCACCTGGATCTCAGCCCTTGAGAACTGGACTGAATTATAACACTAGATTTTCTAGGTCCCTAATTTACAGGCAGCGTATCACACTCTTCACAGTCCTAATAATTCAATGAGCCAATTCCTCATATTTCCTCTCTGTCTCTGTCTCTTTCTCTGTCTCTCTGTCTCTGTCTTTCTGTGTCTGTCTGTCTGTCTCTCTCTATAAAATTTATTTATTTATTTATTTTCTCTGTTCCTTTGGCAAACCCTGACTAATAACCTCACTCCTCATCCCTTTAATCACTAACTATGGATGATTTATCCACCAATTTATCTAAGCATTTGGATGTAAACACACTTCTTATGGAACCCCTATCCCATAATGAATTTGAACGAATTATTTTCTTATTTGGAGCACAAGTTTCTATGCAGAGTACATTGCTAGAGATAGGTATTCAATAAACATTACTTCCTATGATAGCCAGTGTTACAGCTTGTGTCTAGATGTCCCCTCAAAGCCTTATGTGGTCACAGGTGGGGCTTTTTCAGAGGTGGCTGGATCTAGAGTATGTGATGCTGGGATTGAGTCATGGTGCAATGCTAGGCTCAAGGGCACTAGGTTTAAGGATGTGAGTGTTACCCACCCTAAGTAGTCT
Source organism: Erethizon dorsatum (assembly GCA_028451465.1). Taxonomy (NCBI): domain Eukaryota; kingdom Metazoa; phylum Chordata; class Mammalia; order Rodentia; family Erethizontidae; genus Erethizon; species Erethizon dorsatum. The sequence goes on from CM051833.1 coordinate 102,893,996, forward strand.
GGATAAGATAAAAAGGACAGAAAGACACTATTCAGGTCCTTTGTTGCTTTGCTACTTTCTGTCCAGCATGAACTGTTGCCTCTCTGCCAAGCCACCCTGCCTTGGAGCCATCCAATTACGGACCGGAACCTCTACAATCTGTGAGCTAAATAAACCTTTCCTGCCTTAACTTGTGGGTGTTGGGTATTTTTTCTCAGCAACAAGAAAAGTAACTAAGACAGTCAGCTTTTTACTAAAACGGTATGTCTAGAAATTACTGATAAAATCATAATAACATACAAAAACAATCATTCATTTCTCACTTGTGGGTCTGTAGCTTGCTCTGCTTCAGTATGTGAGTCGAGTTCATGCCTGCTTCTCGTAGTTTGTTCTGGAACCAGGACAAGGAGCAGAAGCTAATTGCGACCATTTTTCACTTAGTGGAGGTCAGAAACTTCAGAGACGAATGGATACATGCAATGCCCCTGAAGACCTATGCACCCACTCCACTGACCAGAGCAAATCACATGGCAACATCCAATATTATTAGGACAGAGAAGAAGATGAATACGGGAGGGGAAAGGAGTGAATATTTGCTAAATAATAACTTAGCCTACTATATTTCCCTTTGCCTTTTTAAAGCTCAAAACTATGTCCATCCTGTTTTAAATGTTTATCTCAACCCATGGCAAATGTAGTAGGCTCTGCATAAAGCAGTGTTTTCTCTTTATTGTTTTAAAATTAAAATATATATTCAGGATATTTTTCATGCTTTCTATATGATGCCATTTTCATTAGTTTGGCTGATAATTGCAATATTTATTCTACTTAATCTGGGCCAACCAGAAGAGATGAAGAAAGGGAGTTCTGAGAAACACCTTTTGGGTTATCTAATAAAAGCTGTAATTAATTCTGATTATTTGTTAGTTAAGACTATTCTTTCCCTGAGTACAAAGCCATGCTATGAAAGGGCCACACAACAATTGAGCTTTATATATAGAAGACTGGCATATGGTATATTTGATATTAATAATAATTTCAATAGAAAAAGGTGATCAGGAACTGGGAAGTTTTAGATTCACAGTTTCAAAATTACATTTCTTTTTGGAATTTAAGCAAATGAGAGTATAGCTAAAAAACTGAGTTTCATTGAGCATATCTAGAGTTTACATCTAGTTTTTGTTCAGTAGCACTTATCTTTGTTTTTCTATTGTAACTGGCACCCTGGTATTGTATATTCTTTTAATAATCACCTTTATTATCTATTATTTAAGGAAACTAAGTATAAATTTGATTGTGATTTGCAAACTGAGTTACAAGCACCAAAGAGCTCTCTTTCTAATCTCTATGGTAATTCTAATTATAAGCAATAGCAATTTTTAAAATGTTGGTTAATGGATTATATTATTCTTTTTTTTTTTTAATATGTGGGTACCGGGAGTCAAACTTAGGACCTCACGCTTGCCAGGCAGGTGCTTATGCCGCTGAGCTATATCACCGACCCTATATTATTCTTAAATAAAATCAGGGAAACTTGCTGCAGGTGAAACAGCTGTACTATGAGGTAAAAATGTTCCATGGTCAAATGCTTAGCATGAATGCATACTCTGTGCTCCTTGGCCTACTACAGGTCTGGAATGTTCCTCCATGCAGAAATCAATATAACCTGGTATTTCCAAGGCTTTGTGTTCATGGAACACATTTCATCACTGAGTCCTTACTCGCCTCTCCTGGAACACTAGTTTTCATTATGGAAAGGATGGGAAGGATGGTACTGATGTGCAAACCGTGCCTGAGAGGTGATGCTTCTTGGGGAGGATAAAACCAAGAGCCTCTGTTTTCCACAAGAGACTCATTTCAGTTCTTTAAAGGGATGTCAGAGCTCCCAGAGTTTCCCCATCTTCAGACCCTGAAAAGTACCTAGAGGTCTAGTTACTACCTGTGTTGTTCCTGTCCTCTGCTTGATGGCGGGATTCCTCAGTTGTTTCAGTGTTACTGTGTTGCAGAGCTGCAGTGGGTCCTCCACTGATTAGGAAAGATGATGGGCCACTGAGTCAGGCACTGAAGGATTTCTCAGATCCCTTTTATTACTTAGGGCAGAAACTGTAGGCTCACAGTGACTTCTAGTATCACTGAAGGACAGCTTTGTAGGAAATGTAAAAAGTGAGCAAAGAGATTTCTAGACAAAGTTGGCCATAACGTCTGGGAATTTGCCATCATTATCTTTAGCAAGGACACACGGATCTGAGTCTGTTTCTGAGAATTACAGGCTGCAATTGTTGGTTAACTCCTCTGCTTCTCCTGAGAAGGAAAAATATTTGCATATTAGTGTCAAAGGACAAAACTTCACAGCAAGGTGGCTTTCAGAGAACGTCTGATAAAAGCTACTATATTATTTTTTATTTTTATTTTTTGGTACCAGGAATTGAACTCAGGACCTTGTGCTTGCCACTGAGCTATAGCCCCAGCCCTTATATTATTTTTTAGTTGATTCTCTTTGCTCACAGTCTTCATTATAGAGACATTTGTTCTAATTTTGTGTTGTTAAACTCTCAATAATTAATTACCTCATAGTTTTGTTTAATAAATCCAGTTACATCTTTCCAAACATAACAATGACTTTATATCTAAGTTCAATTTAATCTCCTATTCTAGGTAAATGATTTCCCTATAAACATTCTTTGCTCTATAAGTTTTCTTCATTATACATATTCTTAATACCAATCTTTTGTTTAATATTTCCTTCTTTCTGGGCTGGTGAGATGGCTCAGCGGCGTAAGCGCCTGCCTGGCAAACGCGAGGGCCCGAGTTCGACTCCCGGAACCCACATACGAAAAAGGGACTGGTGATATCGCTCAGCGGCACGGGTGCCTGTTGGCGCGCAAGGTCCTGAGGTTGATCCCCCGGTACCCACAAAAAAAAAAAAAAAAAAAATTTCCTTCTTCCTTTCTTTAACAGTTTTGCACAGTTAATTCCATTTTTCTTTGGTTATGTAAGTGCTGCTTACCCTTAAAGTTCTGCTCCAACCTTCACTTGTTTTGAAATGTTTTTATGACTACTCTGGCTAAGAATGATTTCAGCCTTCTGAAATTCTGTTGCATTAAAAATGTCATGGAGGTTTGTATATCTGTCAAGACCTGTATTTCACTTTTGTCTTTAGTTCTGTAGAATTTATATATCTTTTAGGTCATTGACTGCCTTTTTCACTTGATTTCTAGGCCCTGCAACATCTAGGAAATGTCAGGCATAGGTATTCACAGTAGGTAGAATATTGGTCTCTCAAAGATATCTGCATCCTAATTCCTGCAGTAGAATATGTCAGAATTCAGATGTCAGAATTTAATTCCAGTGTACATGATTCAAGAAAATTAAAGTTGCAGATGGAATTAAGGCTGCTAATCAAATGACCTAAAATGGGGAGATTACCTGGATTGTCCAGGTATGGAATGAAAAAGAAATGATGGAAATATGTAGTGAACATTTAAATAAAAAACATTAGAGTAAGAGGAATATTGCTATTAATCCCTCTCAAAATATTCCCTCATGCTTTGCACACACTTATCCTATTGTTGCTTTTTTTTTTTTTTGTAGGTACTGGGGGTTGAACTCAGGATGTCGCGTGCCAGCAGGCACCCATGCCGCTGAATGATATCACCAACCCTTTTTTCGTATGTGGGTGCCGGGAGTCGAACTCATGACCTCACATTTGCCAGGCAGGCTCTTATGCCACTGAGCTATCTCACTGACCCATATTGTTACTTTTTGAGCAGTCCTGGAAGTCTTCTTTTGTCAGTTTTTGGAATAAAAATGTAATAAAAAATACCATGAATGCTGCTGCCAAGTGACATCCAATGGAAGGGGAGGCTCATAAAAACATTAATGTCCTCATCTACCTTATTCACTGGATCTGGAGCCATGCAACTTCTGGTTTTTCCCAAAAGTCAAAATGACCATAAAAAGGAAACGTTTTGAATTGATTCAAGACACCAAGCAGCCACTACAGTGCAACCAAAGGCAATGAAATGGCACTTCCAGAGCTGCTTCAGAAAGTAGCAAGAATGATGGGCTAAGACTGTACAAAGTCAGAGGGAGTGTTTTGAGGGACAGTAGCGGTAATATATCTTTTACTGTAATAAATTTTTTAAAAATTAGACATTCATCACATTTTCAAAATCACATCTTGTAACTGCAAACATAAGTGGAAGAAGAAAGCAGAAAAGGAAGACTCAGAGTATGAGAAACTCTGGCTTTGAAGATAGCAAAAGGATAGAAGGAATTTGGCCATCTCCAGAAACTGGCAGAGGTAAGGAAGTTGGCTTTGACCTAGAGATCCAAGAAGAAATAGTCCTGTGAACCCTGCAGTTTTAGCCAAGTGATACCTACATTAGATGTCTGAACTCTAGAACTGTAAGATAATAAATCTGTGTTGTTTAAAACCACTAAGTATGTGGTAATTTTTTATAGTAGCAATAGGAAACAGAGTATTCAGTAAACACTTTCTGAACCTATAGAAACATTGAAGATGCCAGTATCCTCATCTACCTTATTCATCAGATGTGGCACTGTGTGACTTCTGGCACTTCCCTAAAGTCAAAATGACCATGAAAGGTAAGAATTTTGAATCCATTCAGGGCACTGAGGCACTACAACAACACAACTAAATACACTCATGAAAGAGGACCTCCAGAACTGCTTCATAAAAATGGCAAGTATGACGTGATATGTGTGTTTGAAATGAGGGGGAGTATTTTGAGGGGAATTAATGATGTGTCTTTTACTGTAATACATTTTAAAAAGATTTAAACATTCACCATATTCACTGATTTCACCATGCACATACATGTTGGTGCTCCTGTTTCTCACTGTTGATGTCCTGTGTTGGGACTCTGCCAGAAAGAAGGCCATCCCTAGATGTGACCCTCGACTTTGGACCTTCAGAAGCATGAGCTAACGCAAGCTACTTCTCTTTAAAACATACCCAGCTTGTATTACTGTGTTATAAGCAACAGAACACCAATTCCATTCTTTGTTTCTCCTGCCATGGTGACTGTCAATCTAGATTTTGTCTCTGTGAGTTTGACTATTTCAGTTACTCCATGAACTACACACTATTTGTCCTTTTGTGCCTGACTTATTTCACCTAGCATGATACTTTCAAGGTTCATCCGTGTTGTAACATATCTCAGAATTTCATTCCTTTTAAAGGCTGAATAATAGCCCTCTGTATGGATATAGCACGTTCTATTTATCCATTCATCCATCTATGGTTGGTGCCTTAGCTTTTTGTCACTATAACCAAATACCTGACACAATTAACTTATAAAGAGAAAATGTTTATTTCAGCTCATGATTTTGGGGATGCCAGTCCAACATCAGGTGGCCTTTTTTCCATGGCTGTCTGTGTAGGCATACATTGTAGCAGGAGTACATAGTGGAGAAAAACTGTTCATTTCATGACCGGGAAGCAAAAGAGAGAACAGGAAGAGACCAGTGTTCATAATCTCCTTCAAAGATATACCCCCAGTGACCTATGAACTTTCTACTGGGCCGTCCCCCCTAAAGTTTCTGCCACCTCCCAATACTGTATAACTCTTGGGACAAAGTCTTTAACATATAGCCCTTCAGGCGATACTCGACATCCAAGCCATAGCATTTGGGTTGTTTCTATATTTTGGCTATTGAAAATATTGCTGGCATGAGTACTGGTGTTCATATATCTGTTTCCATCCCTGCTTTCAATTCTCTTGGATATATATATATCCAAGAGAAAATATATATATATATATATATATATATATATATATATATATAGAGAGAGAGAGAGAGAGAGAGAGAGAGAGAGAGAGAATATATATAGAGAATGTATATAGAGAATATATATAGAGAATATATATAGAGAATATATATAGAGAATATATATATATATATATATATAGTAGTGGGATATTTGGATCTATGGTAATTCTACGTTTGATTTTTATGGGACCTCCATACTGTTTTGTACAGTTGCTCTATCATTTTACATTCCCACCACAAATGCAGAAGTGTTCCTGAGGCTCCACATATCAGCCAACACTATTGTTTTCTACTTTTTTTCCCTTTTTTTCTGCAGTACTGTGGATTGAACCCAGGCCCTTCACATTGAGCTAATACCCCAAACTTTCATAAAAATTTTCATTTTAAAACAGGGTCACGGGCCAGGGATATAGCTGAAGCACAAGGCCCTGAGTTTGATTCCTGGTACCAAACAAACAAACAAAAACAACAGGGTCACACTGAGTCACTAAGTTGTCCAGGTTCAGCTTGAACTTTGCATCTTCCTGCCTCGGCCTCCCAGAGTGCTGAGATTACAGGCATGCAACACTTCTCCCTGCTTAATAGTAGTCACTCTAAAAGTTATGAAGTCAGATTTCAGTGTAGATTTGCTTTGTATGCTTGGATGATTGATGATGTTGAGTATCTTTTATACTTTTATTAGCCATCTTTAGAAAAATGTCCATTCAATTCTTTTGCCCACTTTTAAATTGGGTTGATTGGTTTTTTTCTTGTTGAGTACTGGGGGTTAATTTTATTTTTTAAGTATTTGTCCCTTGTAAGATACATGATTTATAAGTATTTTCTTCCCTTCTATAGCTTGCCTTTTCACTTTGTTAATGCTGTTCAGTGATGCACAAAAGTTTTTAATCTTTATGAAGTCCAATTTATCTATTTTTCTTTTGTTGCCTATGCTTACAGTGTCATATCTTTCCAATTTTTTCAGGTTAGAATTATGCTAATTTTTAATGATTTGGAAGTCTTGTATTCAACACTTAGCTTTCTTATATGCTATATTTTGAATCATCAATCAGGTACTTATATAATTATTTACATGTGAAACTGGATACCTTTACCATTAGAAACATTATTATCCTGTTTAGTGTGTAAGAGAACTCTGATTCAGGAAGCTCATTCCATTATCTAAGAAGAAAATAGCTCTACATATAGCTTAAGGAATACATTTTTTCTTTTTGCTAGATGTGAGACTAATCAAAGAGAATATGCCTTAGGAAAGAATTCATGTTTTTCCTTGAGGAAATTAAAACCATCCTATGACATAAAATTTAATGTATTTATATTATGAATATTTACTCTATGAGCTATAAAGTGTAACACACTTCACTGCATTAAGAAATACATCTGTTCTTTAATTTATCCATGTGGTTTAGATGTTTACTATATAAATGATGTTGAGTTTCAAGCAAATAACACCATGAAGCATTTTCATTGACAGCCAGGGATTCCTTTGGATGATTTGTCACAGTTACGTTGAAAATATTTTTGGGAAAATTACCACAAGGCTTGTACAGAAAGAGGACCCCCTATCTCAGTATGTGTGTCATCTCAGGCAGAGCAGTGAGGCCATGAGTGGTTCTAATTGGCTTAGAAATTATTCTGGCATCACACTCTGCTCACCTGTGGAGACGAAGAGGGGGCCTCCGATTAGCACTCTGTGGTCAAGCGTTAAGGACTCTGAAAAATTACTTACTGTGATCATGAAAAGCATTCAATTTCTGAAGCTTATTGGCATTTTCTAGGATGTGAATCTTATCTAAAATAAGACTTCCAATTAAAATAAACAAGTTGGATTAATCAGACACCCAGTATCTTTTGATAAAGGTCAACTTTACATATGTATGGGTTGATAGATCCTGTACCCAATTGAGTATAAGATGTATAAACCTCCTGTCTTAGCTACTTCAGGCTGCTATAACAAAGTATTATAGATTGTATGACATATAAACCACACAAATTTACTCACAGTTCTGGAGGCTGGAGGCTGGAGGCTGAAGATCAAGGTGACAGCTCCATTGAATTCTGGTAAGGGCCCCCTCCTGAGTGGCCAACTATGATCTTTTTGTATACTCATGTGGTGGAAAGAGGGCAAGAGAGCTCTCTAGGGCCTTTTTATATGGGCATTAATCCTTTCCATGAGGGCTTCATCCTCATGACCTCATTATATTCCCAAGGTCTCACCTGATAATACATCACATTGGAAGTTAGAATTTCAGTATATGAATTTTAGGGGTACATAAAAATTTAGTCTAATCCACTTCTAAAGATTTTTTTTTCAATTTTCATAATTCCCACTTATTGCCCTCTCATTTCTTCCTTTTGGCTTATTTTTCACCTTTGTAATTGGTTTAGGAAATACTATCTGTTTGAAATATTAATGATTCAGGGAATTTAGATTTTTTTTTGAGACAGGGTCTTGCTATGTATTTCAGGCTGGACTTGAACTCACTATGTAGCTCAGGCTGAACCACAAACTCACAGCAATCCTTCTGCCTCAGCATCCCAAGTGCTGGATTACAGGTGTGCACCACCATGCTTGGCTCAGAGAATTCAGATTTAAGGGCAGGAACATCTCAGCCACTAGAGTGATTCAGAGTTAGGCAGGTAAACCAGAACCCTGTTTGCATTTTGGTCTAGCATCCAAGCTGATTGTATGACAAACAAGTCAAACTAAATAAACGAGGAAAATATGGTGACTCATCAGTATGTAAGACCCAAAGCCCAGAACCCAGGAATAAGAGCAGTAGCCAGAAGACCTGCAAGGACTGAAGGAAAAATAGATTCTGTAGAAATTCATTTCTGCAATACTTCTTTTAACTAGATTGCCTGTTTCAACCCAAGGTGTCCCTTCTAGGTTTCAGGTCTTAATCTTTTTTTTTTTTTTTTTTTTTTTTGTGGGTACCGGGGGGTCGACCTCAGGACCTCACACGCCAGCAGGCGCCCGTGCCGCTGAGCGATATCACCGGCCCCTTTTTCGTATGTGGGTTCCGGGAGTCGAACTCGGGCCCTCGCGCTTGCCGGGCAGGCGCTTAAGCTGCTGAGCCATCTCACCGGCCCTTAACCATTTCTTGAATGTACAGTTTGGAAACTTTTTAAGTGGTCTTCAGTCTTTCTACTTTTTTTTCAACTCATCACGCTAGAAGTAGATTGTTATTTCTAAAGTAAATAGCCAATCAAGCCACTTGATTAGTCTAGAATTCCACTCTTAGGCTTCACATTATTTTATGGCCTTATTTCCCTATTATTTTATAATTAATTTAAGTGATATATACAAATGATCACTCTCTGACTGTTCCCTATGTATCCCCTCTTCTGAACAATTTCTATCAGTTTCTTCCTTTCTTTAGTAAAATCATACTGATTCTTTTCTTTTTTGCATTTTTCAAGAAATATATTAGTTTCTTTATTAGTATATGTTTGTGAGCCATAATAATTGCATTTTTTCCTCCCTCCTCTCTGCTGTCCCTATTTCCAGATCTCCTTCCTTGTCTCCAAAAAGTCTGCCTCCATCTTTCCTATGATCTCTTTTTTATTTGCTCTCTAAATTATTTATATTTTGAGTTTTTCATGAGAGAGGAACATGTAATATTTAACTTACTGTGTATGATTTATTTTACTGAACATCATAGTATCAAGTTCAATTTTCTATAGATGGTCAAAAGCAACCCTTCTTTATGTCACAGTAATTCATATATATATATATATATATATATATATTACATTTTCTTTACCCATTCATCTGTTGATGTACATCTGAGCTATTTCCATAATTTAGATACTGTGAATTGTGATGTTACTAACATAAGTATGCATGTATCACTATAATATGATGACTAATTCTTTCAGGAAGATACCCAGGAGAGGTAGAGCTGGGTCAAATGAAATTTCTATTTTTAGCTTTTTGAGGAATGTCCATACTGATTTTTATTGTAGTTGTACTAGTTTACAATCCCACCAACAATGTAGAAAAGTTTCTTTTTCCCAGAAGTTTGCCAGCATATTTTGTTTTTTGAGTTCTTTTTTTTTTTTTTTTAATTTTATTTTAAAGAGAAGAAAAAACAAAACAAATCAAAAGAAGAACAAATTTTCAAAACAACATAATAGGAGGGTAACAATGGTTAATACATTGCGTATTACTATCTTTAAGTTAGTTATTCAGGACACCAGACATTAGCATTTAATTATCCAAACATTATTGGCACAAACCTTACTCTTCAATGAACTAAGTAAAAATCGTAGTGTATCTATCTTAACCATCTTATATACATATATACAATTTTTTTTCCCTTTCCCTTCTTTCTTTTCCCTATTCCAGTCTCTCTTTCCTTTTGACCAGTTTCTTTTTGATTCACCATGTCTATTGTACATTTTGGATCTTATTTACTCTTTCAGTTTCTCATACTAGAGAGACAATACGATGCTTACACATGTGCTTCTGGTTTATTTCACTTATGAGTATTTTCTCGAGTTGCATCCATTTACCTATAAAAGTCTCCAGTTTATCCTTCTTAATGGCTGAATAGTACTCCATTGTATAAAAATACCACATCTTTCTTATCCATTCCTCAGTTGATGGGCATTTGGGTTGTTTCCAAGATCTGGCTATTACAAATTGTGCTGCTATAAACATGGGTGCACATATATCGCTGTGGTATGATGTTTTTAATTCTTCTGGGAAGATGCCCAGAAGGGGAATAGCTGGGTCAAATGGGACCTCCAACCCTAGCTTTTTGAGGAATCTCCACACTGACTTCCACAGTGGCTGTACCAGTCGACACTCCCACCAACAGTGGAGAAGGGTTCCTTTTTCCCCACAGCCCCTCCAGCATTTGTTATTAGTTGATTTCTTAATAGTAGCCATTCTTTCTGGGGTGAGATGGTATCTCAGTGTTGTTTTAATTTGCATCTCTCGAATGACTAGTGATGTTGCACATTTTTTTGTATATTTATTTGCCATTAGTATTTCTTCATCTGAGAAATGTGTATTCATCTCAGATGCCCATTTTTGGAGTGGGTCTTTAAATTTGGGAGGTCTGATTTTTTTGAGTTCTTTATATGTTCTCGATAGTAATCCTTTGTCTGAGGAACAGCTGGCAAACATTTTTTCCCACATTGTGGGTTGTCTCTTCACTCTGTTGGTGGTTTCTCTTGCTGTGCAAAAGCTTTTTAATAAGATGAGATCCCAGTTATTGATTCTTTGGGATAGTTCCCGTGCGGTTGAGTTTTTATTCATAAAGTCTTTGCCTACACCAATGTCTCCAAGGGTTTTACCTATCCTACCTTCCAGCAGATTTAATGTTTCTGTTTTAATATTTAGATCTCTGATCCATTTTGAATTTAGTTTAGTGCATGGTGAAAGATATGGGTCTAGTTTTAATCTTCGGCATGTGTAGAGCCAGTTTTTCCAGCACCATTTATTAAAGAGGCTATCTTTTTTCCAGCGAATGTGTTTGGCACCTTTGTCAAAGATAAGGTGGCTTAGTATGTCTGGGGTTGTTTCAGCATCTTCTAATCTGTTCCATTGATCTTCAGGTCTGTTTTTTTGCCAGTACCACACTGTTTTTATCACAGTAGCTTTATAGTATAATTTCAAGTCGGGGATTGTGATGCCCCCTGCCTTGCGTTTGTTGCCCAGAATTGCCTTTGCTATTCTAGGTCTCTTCTGATTCCAAATGAATTTTAGGATTGTTTTCTCTAATTCTGTGAGATATGCTGTTGGAATTTTGATTGGAATTGCACTAAATCTGTATAACAATTTTGGAAGTATGGCCATTTTCACTATATTGGTTCTTCCTATCCAGGAGCAAGGGATATCTTTCCATTTTCTGATATCCTCTTCAATCTCCTTTTTCAGAGTACTGTAGTTTTCAGTATAGAGGTCTTTTACATCCTTCGTGAGGTTGATTCCTAGGTATTTCATTTTTTTGGATGTTATTGTGAAAGGTATTGTTTCCCTAATTTCTCTTTCAGTAAGTTTGTTATTTGTGTACAGGAAGGCTATTGACTTTTGAGTATTGACTTTGTATCCAGCTACACTACTGAATTTGCTTATCAAATCTAGCAGTTTTTTAGTGGAGTTTTTGGGGTCTTCTGTGTAGAGTATCATGTCATCTGCAAATAATGATAATTTAACTTCTTCCTTTCCAATCATTATTCCTTTTATTTCTTTCTCTTGTCTAATCGCTCTGGCTAAAGTTTCCAGAACTATGTTGAATAAGAGTGGGGACAGTGGACATCCTTGTCTTGTTCCTGATTTTAGAGGGAAGGCTTTCAGTTTTTGGCCATTTAGTATGATATTGGCTGTTGGTTTGTCATAGATAGCTTTTACCAGATTGAGATAAAGACCCTCTATTCCAATTTTCTGTAGGGTTTTTATCATGAAAAGGTGCTGGACTTTGTCAAAAGCTTTTTCTGCATCTATTGAGATGATCATGTGATTTTTGTCTTTGGTTCTTGTTTTTTGAGTTCTTGATGATAGCCACTCTTTCTGGAGTAAGATAAAATCTCAGTGTTGTTTTGATTTGCTTTTCCCTAATGGCTAAAGATAATAAACACTTTTTCATGTACTTATTTGCCATTTGCACTTCTGAGAAGTAGCTATTCATTTCAATTGCCCATTTTTTTGATTGGATCTTTTATTTTTTTGGATCTAATTATTTTTAGTTGTTTATATATTCTAGATATTAGCCCTCTATCAGAGAAGAAGTTTGCAAAATTTTCTCCCATTCTGCAGGTCATCTCTTCACTCTGCTGATTGTTTTTCCCTCCTTCTATATTTTTTTAATTAATTAAATTTATTGGTACATTTTAGGTATACATAATGATCACATTCATCATAGGGCATTTGTACCTGTACATGATACAACTTGATTCTTTTTTCTCCCATTCCCTACCCTCCCCCTTTCCATCTATAAAAGCATTACTTCCATTTTTTACTTCTTTTCTCATAGTTTTTATTTTCCCTTCTTTCCTTTCACCACCTCCCTCCCCCCTACCTAGTTCCCCTTCCCTTTTGAACATTTTCTTCCTATTTCACAATACCTATTATACATGTTGGTCCTTATTTACATTTTCAGTTTCTCACACTAGAGAAACAATATGGCATTTACACATGTGTGCCTAATTTATTTCACTTAAGAGTGTGGCCTCAAGATGCATCCATTTACCTATAAATGTCGCAACTTTATACTTCTTTATGGCACAGTAGTACTCTATTGTATCAAAAAAATCTTTATCCATTCATCAGTTGATGGGCATTTGGGCTGTTTCCAAGATTTAGCTATTACAAACCATGCTGCCATAAACATAGGTGTGCACATGTCATGTGATATGATGCCTTTAATTATATCAGGAAGATACCAAGAATGAGAATAGCTGGGTCAAATGGGACCTCTAGTTTTAGTTTTTGAGAACTCACCATGGAATCATACTGATTTCCATGGTGGGTGCACTGGTCTACACTCCCACCAACAGTGGAGAAGTGTTCTCCACTCTGTGAGTGGTTTCTCTTGTGGTCCAAAAGCTTTTTAATAAAATGAGATGCCAGTTGTTGATTCTTGGTGATAGGTCTTGTGCAATTGGGGTTTTGTTCATAAGGTCTTTGCCTACACCAATCTCTTCAAGAGTTCTACCTATATATCTTCCAGCAGATTTAATGTTTCTGTTTTAATATTTAGATCTTTATCCATTTCAAGTTTAGTTTAGTGCGTAGTGAAAGATATGGGTCTGGTTTTAATCTTTGGCATGTGGTAAGCCAGTTTTTCCAGAACCATTTATTAAAGAGGTTATCTTTCTTCCAGTGAAGGTGTTTGGCCCCATTGTCAAAGATAAGGTGGCTAAGTATGTCTGGAGTTGTTCCTGTATCTTCTAATCTGTTCCATTGATTCTTGGAATTTTTGGCAGTACCATGCTGTTTTTATCACAGTAGCTTTGTAGTATAATTTCAAGTCAGGAATTGTGTTGCCCCTGGCCTTGCCTTTGTTGCCCAGAATTGTTTTTGCTATTCTAGGTCTCTTCTGGTTCCAGTGAATTTTAGGATTGTTTTCTCTAATTATGAGATATACTCTTGGAATTTTGATTAGGATTGCATTAAATCTGTATAACAAGTTTGGAAGTATGGGCATTTTCACTGTATTTGTTCTTCCTACAAAAAAGCAGCAGATATCTTTCCATTTTATGATCTCCTCTTCCATCTTCTTTTTCAAAGTATTGTAGTTTTCAGTGTAGGTCTTTTACTTCCTTCATTAGATTAATTCTTAGGTATTTCATTTTTTTGGATGCTATTGTGAAAGGTGTTGTTTCCCTAATTTCTCTCTCAGTGAGTTTGTTATTTGTGTACAGGAATGATTTCAATTTTTGAGTGTTGACTTTGTATCCAGCTACATGGCTGAATTTGGTTATTAAATCTAGAAGTCTTTTGGTGGAGTTTTGGGGGTCTTCTATGTACGGTATCATGTCATTCACAAATAATGATAATTTAACTTCCCCCTTTCCTATTGTTATTCCTTTTATTTCTTTTTTCTTGTCTAATTGCTCTGTCTAATGTTTCCCAAACCATACTGCATAAGAGTGGTGACAGTGGACATCCTTGTCCTTGTTCATCTGATTTTAGAGAGAAAGCTTTCAGTTTTTGTCCACTTAATATGATGTTGGCTGTTGGTTTCTCATAGATGGCTTTTAACAGATTGAGATGAAGACCATCTATTCCAATTTTCTGTAGGATTTTTATCATGAATGGGTGTTGTACTTTATCAAAAGCTTTTTCTGCATCTATTGACATGATCATATAGTTTTTGTCCTTGGCTCTGTTAATATGATGTATTACATTTATTGATTTGCATATGTTGAACCATCCCTGTGTCCCTGGGATGAATCCTACTTGGTCATGGTGTATAATCTTCTTGATGATTTGTTGCATTCTGTTTGCCCGTATCTTATTGAGGATTTTTGCATCTATGTTCATTAGGGAGATTGGCTTGTAGTTCTCTTTCTTGTTTGGATCCTTCTCTGGTTTCAGTATCAGGGAAATACTTGCTTCCAGGAATGATTTCAGGAGTATTGCTTCCCTTTCAATTTCATTGAAGAGTTTGAGGAGTAATGGCATTAGGTCTTCTCTAAATTTCTTGTAGAATTCAGCTGTGAATCCACCAGGGCCTGGGCTTTTCTTTTTGGTAGGTTTTCAATTACATCTTCAGTTTCATTGACTGATATTAGTTTATTTAGAATTTTTATATCTTCTTGATTCAGCTTTGATAATTCATGTGTATCTAGGAATCTGTCTATTTCTTCTGCAGTTTTCATCTTATTAGAATAAAGTTTCTCAAAGCAGGTTTAGATGATCTTCTGGTATTCTGCAGGATCTGTTGTGATTTCACCCTTTTCATCCCTAATTGCATGGATTTGAGTATTTTATTTCCTTTTTTTGGATAAGATTGGCTAAGTTTTGTTCATTTTATTTAATCTTTCAAAGAACCAACTCTTCAATTCTTTGATTCTTTGTGTTGTTTTCTTAGTCTGTATTGCATTAACTTCTGCTCTGATATTTATAATTTTTTTCTTCTTACATGCTTTTGGGTTACTTGCTCTTTTTTTTCTAGAAGCCTGAGATTCAACATTAACTTGTTTATTTGTGCTCACTCTGTTTTCCTGATATTCACTGCTATAAATTTCCCATGTAGGATTGCTTTTATTGTGTCCCGTAAGTTCTGCTATGTTGTATTGGCATTATTGTTTAATTGTAGAACCTGTTTAATTTCTTCTTTAATTTTATCTATGACCCTTTGGTTGTTCAGGAGGGTGCTATTTAATTTCCATATGTTTATGAAGTTCTTGTTGTTTCTTTAGCCATTGATTTCCAATTTCATTGCGCTATGGTCTGGTAATTTGCGTGGGATAATTTCAATTCTTTTGCATTTACTTAAGCATGTTCTATGAGCTAGTATGTGGTCTATTTTGGAGAACATCCCATATGCAGCTGAGAAGAATGTGTATTCTGATGTCGTGGGGTGGAAGACTCTGTAAACATCTACTAAGTCCATTTGTTCAAACATTGGTTCAATTCAAATAGTTCATTGTTGATTTTTTATCTAATTGATCTGCCTATTTGTGACAGTGGGGTATTGAGGTCCCCCATTACAATTGTACTAGTGTTTATTTGATTTTTCATGTCCCTTAATATTTGTTTTATACAGTTGGGTGCACTGGTATTTGGTACATGCATATTTATGGTTGTTATCTCTTCCTCTTGGATTGTTCCCTTTAGAAGACATGGGACCTTCTTTGTCTTTCTTAATCAGTCATGGCTTGAAATCTACATTGTCTGCAAATCCTGTAGCTCCCACTGCTTTTCTCTGGGTTCCTGTCACATAGAATATTGTTTTGCATCCTTTGACCTTCAGTTTATGAATTTCTTCTGAAGTTAAATATGTTTCTTATATGCAGCATATTTTTGGATCTTGCTTCTTGATCCATTCTGTCAGTCTGTTTTTTTTTTTGTTGATGAATTGAGAGCTTTTACATTGTTGGTTATAGCTGATATGCACTGATTTATCTTGTCACGTTATTTTGCTGTTGTTTGCTTCCTCTTTTTTCCCTTGGCTATATTGTTTGCCTTGCCTGATAGATTCATTCTGTTAGGGTTGATGGAGTTGTTGAGAGGAAGGAGTTAAAGGAAGGATTTATAAGTGGGAACTAGGACACTCTATATTGAGATTGCAACCAAAGAACAAACTAGCAGAAAAGCTGTGTTAGAAGACTTAAGCAATGAGGAGAACATGACATGTCAGTGTAAAGCACCGTGGAAATACTGATGATATTAGCACTCATACACCATTGTTCATAAACATATGCTCCTCACATACACTCTAAAATAGAAAAAAGGGAACAGTAGCTTTTCTATACAGGTAAAGAAAGAGAGAGTGTGGGGATACTTGTGAGATTTGGGAGGGGAAGTGATGTAAGAGAATGGGGTGGGAATTTAAGTGCACAGTGAAAGAGAACACAGGAAGATGGAGTCCAATTAATGACCTAACAGAAACATTAACTTTAGAAATTTTATGAAATAACCCTTTTTGAAAGGGAACGTAATATAAGATGTTAAAATACTACAGTATTTAGATTAATTCTAATAGTTTATGTATAAAAGACAGGAATAGATAAAAAGAGAAAGAAGAATAAGAAAAAATAAAGATAAGAAAAGCATGAGAGGGAGGACACAAGAGATAGGAGAAAGCATGAGGGAGAAAAATGACAAAGTTAAGGAAAGGATGAAATTATAGATGGGAGGTAAGGGGAAAGATAAAGAGCTTTATATAAGCCTCTCATTGATAAATCATCTACTGAAGAAAATTAGTAAAAATTGAAAATTTGAAAACAATTGAACTTCAATGCTGAAACTCTGAATTCAACAAACCAAAAATACACTTTTTGAAAGCATACATGAGCTGTATAAAATCTAATCATGTTCTAGGCTGTACATTTTTACAAATACTGATGTTATCTTTTAAAGCCTGATTTTTGACAAAAGTGCTATGAAATTAAATACTGATAACAGAATAGACAAATAGATCAATTGAAAATATAGAGACCCCAGAAGTAGACCTATCCAGAAATGATAGTCTTTCAAAAATGATGCTGGGGGGCCAGTGAGATGGCTCAGCGGCGTAAGCGCCTGCCTTGCAAGCGCGAGGGCCCGAGTTCGACTCCCGGAACCCACATATGAAAAAGGGGCCGGTGATATCGCTCAGTGGCACGGGTGCCTGTTGGCGCGCGAGGTCCTGAGGTCGTCCCCCTGGTACCCACAAAAAAAAAAAAAAAAAATGATGCTGGACCAACTGGACATACACAAGCAAAAATTAATTTAGATGCAGATATTACACCCATCACAAAAATTAATTCAAAATTAATCCTCGACCTAAATGTAAAATACAAAGCTATGAAATTCATAGAAGATGATTTAGGAGAAAATGTGGATGACCTTGGTTATGGCAATGTCTTTTTACATTTGACACCAAAAGAAGTAATTGGTAATCTGGACTTCATTAAGATTAAAAAGAAGAAGTAATTACATTCATCAAGGGGAGCTGGTACAAGTACATGACACATCTTAATTCTTTTTACATTCCCTTTCCCTCTCCTCTCCCCCACCCTTTATCTCTTGGTCACTTTTCCATTTGCAAAAGATCTATCTTCCTGTTTCCTATTATCTATATTTTATTTTGGTCCTTTAATTTATTTATACTTTGGGTTTCTCATTTAAGAGAAACCATGCAATATTAAGCTCGTGTGTCTCATTTATTTCAGTTAACATTATGGTCCCAAATAGCATCCATTTACCTATAAATGCCTCAAGTTTATCTTTCTTTAAGGAAGAGTAGTACCCCATTGTGTGTAAATAACACATTTTATTTATCCATTCATCTGTTGATGTACATATGAGCTGCTTCCAAGTTTTAGCTATTATGAATTGTGCTGCTACAAACATGTGCATGCATGTGTCACTGTAATAGGATGTCTTTAACTCTTTTGTAAAGATAACTAGAAGGGAATAGCTGGGACAAATGGAATTTCTTGTTTCAGTTTTTGAGGAATCTCCATACTGATTTCCATAGTGGCTGTAGTAATTTGCTTTCCCACCAACAGTGGAGAAGGGTTCCTTTTCCCCCACAGCTGCACCACCATTTGTTATTGTTTGATTTCTTGGTGATGGCCTTTCTTCCTGCGGTAAGATGAAATCTCAGTGATGCTTAATATACATTTCTCTCATGGCCAGTGGTGTTGTGAATTTCATTATAGATTTATTGGCCCAGAATAGCAAAAGCAATCCTGGGTAAAAAGAGAGAAGCAGAAGGCATCACGATCTTGGACTTGAAGTTATATTACAAACTTGAAGTCACACTACAAAGCTACTGTGATAAAAAACTGCATGGTACTGGTACAAAAACAGACACACAAGGATCAATGGAACAGAATAGAGGATGCAGAAACTATCTCAGACACATTCAACTATTTGATCTTTGACGAAAAGGCCATACACATACACTGGAGAAAAGGTAGCCTCTGTAATAAATGATGCTGGAAAAAATGGGTATCCACATGCAGAAGATTAAATTTAGACCCATATATCTCACCATGTACTAAACTAAAATAAAATGAGTCAGAGAACTAAATGTTAAGCCAGAAACACTTAATCTGCTGGAATTCAAGTTAGGTAACTCTTGAACTCATAGGCCCAGGCCTGGCCTTTGTCAACAGAACCCCAGTCGCACAGGAAATATTTCCAAGAATCAACAAATGGGATGATATTAAATTAAAAATCTTCTGCACAAGAAAAGAAACAACCAACAGAGTGAAAAGACGACCTAGAGAACTGGAAAAAATTTTTGCCAATGATTCCCCAGTCAGAGAACTAATACCAAGATTATATAAAGAACTCAAAAAAATTAGACCCCCCTCAAATAAAAAAACCCAATCAAAAAATGACAAACAAAATGAATAGATATTTGATCTTTTATGTCAGGTAATGTTTGTTTTAAAAAGTTAGTTGCACCAATATTTGGTGTACATATATTTACAATTATTATCTCTTCCTGTTAAATTGTTTTAACTAGTATGTAGTGACTTTCTTTGCCTATTCTGATCAGTTTCAGCTTGAAGTTTACTCTGTTTGAGAATAAAGTTGCTACCCTTGCTTGTTTTCTGGATGCTGGTCCATAAAATATTGTTTTCTATCCTTTGATTTTTAATCTAAATTTTATTTATTTATTTTTTTTTTATGGGTACATGTTTGCAGTACATAATGATTACATTCCTTGTTGGGCATTGGTACATGTACATAATGCATATTAATTATATTTTCATTCCCTTCCCTTTCCTACCCTCTCCCTCCCTCTGCCTCCCTCCATCTCTTGGCCTCCTTTCCTTTTGCAAAAATCTACCTCCCTATTTCTCATTGTCTGTCTTTAATTTGCTCTTTATTTATATTGTGGATTTCTCATTTAAGAGAAACCATGCAATATTTAAATTTGTATGTCTTTTTTGGATTAGGTGAGTCTCTTGAATGCAGCAGACCACTAGTTTTGTTTTTTTAATCCAGTCCTTTAATAGGGGATTTGAGCCCATTTACTTTGACAGTTATTACTGAAAGGCACTGACTTACTCCCGTTAGTGCCATCTTTTTCTGTGTTTGACTCCTTTCTCTTTCCTTTTTTGTTAAACTGTTCATCTTGCTTGACCTATACATTCCGTCTGGTTTTTTGGCTTTGTTGGCTTCATTTTTCTTAAGATATTTTTGAGTATTTTTTTGGAGTGCTGGTTTTGTGTTCATGAATTTCTTAAGATGTTCTTTGTTGTGGAATGTCCTTAGTTTTCCTTAAATTTTAACAGAGAATTTTGCAAGATATATTAGTTGGAGTTGGAATTTGTGTTCTTCCAGGACTTGAAATAGTTCCCTCCAAGCTTTCCTGGCTTTTAATGTTTGTGTTGAAAAGTGTGGTAATTCTAAGGACATATCATTATAAGTGATTTTTTCTTTTGCTTTTTTTCTGACAGCTTTTAATATTCTGTCCTTGTGTTGGATTTCCAGGATTTTGATGATGATGTGTCATGGGGAGCTTCTTTTTTTCATCATAGTTATTTGGCATTCTGTAAGCCTTGCTGACCTGTAAGTTTTCTGCAATTCAATGAATTCTGTAAACAGATATTTATTCTATGTGTGCTGTCCTCTAATTTTCCACTAACTCCATTTAGCCTTCTAGGATCCAGTTAGCCTAACTCCAGTTAGGTTAGCCATCTTAGCATCATCCAGCAGCTATTGAGTGATATTTTTTCTTGCTTTTTAAAATAATTTTTAGGTATCCCTGCATATATAATCATGTGATTCCATTTTGTCAATGATTTCTGAAACCCCGTTTTCATATTAATCACTTTTATAGTTCATATATTTGCTAGAATTCTTTATCTCCAGGGTTTCTGTTTGTCACCTTTTTATGGGCATGTCATTCATGTTTTGATCTGTTTTGGTCAGCTCTTCCAATTTTTTTGTTTGTTTCTCCCATAACTTCATTGGTCTGTTTGTTTGATAGTTTTGACATCTTTTGGTTTATGTCTTTTTCGAGCCTGCTGAATTTTTTTACTTCCTTAGTAATCACCAGATTTCTGGTGTTTGATTTCTTCTCCATCAGTGACCCTTGGATCTGTTTTGGGAGAGTTGGGAATATTTGTAGGCATTTTGTTGGCTCGTACTTTCATAATCCTATTTTGTGTGTGTTTGTGTGTGTGTGTGCGTGTGCTGAGGGCTTCAGGTCAAGTTGAGTGAAGAGAGTGTGTTGTTGATATGAATATCTCTTTAGTTAGGTTCTGTTTTCCAGTGATGTGTTCTTGGCTTTATTTGTCAAGTGGTACTGTTCACCATTTCAGCCCATTCAGTTTAATTGTGTTGGACCCTTCACTGTGTTGTAAGGGAGAATTTACTCTGCTTACAACAGCATCAACAGATTCAACCATTTATCAATCATAAAAATTAAAATTTGATAATTTCACCATTTTCTTAATACCCTTTACACACTATATTATACTGCTATTTGTGGTTTGTCTGGAGTGTGGAAAATGAGGGGAAGAAGAGAGGTAGGGAAAAGAAGGGAGTATGTCAGTGGGAAGAGAGGAAGGTAAGAGAAATGCCAATAGGTAGAAAATAGAGGTTGGACTCCCTTGGAATTATTTTTATGTCTGGGTTAAAGGGCTAGTGTTGTGAGGGTTTCAGAGAGTATTTGTGTAGGCAGAAGGAGGAATGCAGATGCGTGGAAGTGTATTTACAGATTGAGGGAGGCTGTAAGGCTGTCAGATTCTGTTAATATATTTCTAGGTAGTATTATTTGGAGCCTCTAAGCCCAATGTTTTAAAGGGTTATCCTGACATGTCCTTGAATTGCACCGTTTATGTTATAGCACTGGTTAATTCTAGTTCTCTAATGCAGATATATGGGTCCCTCTTATATTTATGCCATTGTGTAGGTGGAAAGGAGGATTGGGGAGACATGGAGGCAAGATAATGAGGAAGAGAGGATAAAAAAGAATGAGAAAAGAGACTCAAAAAATAAATGAAAAGAAGCACTAAAGGAGGGAGCTGTTAGAAAGGGAAAGCCTTGTAGAATAAAGTATAATAACAAAATAACATCAATAAAGAAAAGTGAACCAAAAGAAAAGAAAAAAAGAAAAAAGAAAAAGAAAAAATGATAACAGGAGAAAAAAAACCAGACCAAACCAAACCAACCAAAATGTCCCAAATCAAGCAAAGAAGCAAAGAAACAGTAACTACAACAACTAAAATAAAAACAGAAATAAAAATAAAAAACTTCGCACAGTTGTTATTGCATTAACCTGGAGTGTCCACACAACTCCCTTGGATAGTCTGATTGTGAGAAGCCAAGCTATTTGCCTCCACAGAACAATCAGTTGCCTGCCCAAAGCCATTAGGGCTGTGGCTCCCGCCAAACACGTCCTCGGTGCAAGCTGTCCTCCAGGCACGTCCCACAGCAGGTCTCCGTGGATCTGGTTAGTATAATAGACTTTTTTGGGGGAGGATGTCTTTGTGTTTTCCCTCTACAGGTTATGATTGCCTAACTTATGCCCCAAAAGCCACCAGTTCAGGCATCATTCACCATCTTTCTACCTGTAAATGTTTATCTGCCTGCAGAACCTAGTGCCACCCCCAGGCTCAACAGAGCACCCCCTTTTCCAGTGCTTGGAGGTGGGCAGAACCTTACGCCATCTCAGGCCTTTCTAGTTTTTAGAGAAGCCATAGGAGAGCACTTGCTCTGCTGAGTCACCCTCTGACCTGGGCGCCAGGGTCCCTCCCCTCACAGATCTCCTCCACTCCACTCTGGCCTGAGTACTTGTCACAGACCCAGTCTTCCCAGCTCTCCGCAGCCCCCAGCTAGGTGGTGCTGTGCCTCTGCCTCCGCGGAAGCCCGCCAGCACCCGCAGGTATCCTGTTGAATGTCCCACAAACAGCACTCATGTTGTATTTGGGAGGAATGGGCGACTTATTTTTTTCTGTATTGGAAAAGCCTTCTCTTCCTGCACAGTCCCACTGCTTGTAGGTGCTAGAGCACCGTTGTTTATAAGATGTGGATACATGGCAATTTATTCCTCTCCATTCTCCTGCTTTTGGCTTCTCTGAGTCCCTGGGTTGTGTGTGTCTCACTTGCCGTGCCTGCTATTGAAATTAGAGTCATTATGAGTCTATTCCACCAGCCAGGCCATCACCAAGGCGCCAGTCCCTCCCTCAGTTGTATCCTTTCCTGAGATGGTACGTGCTGAGTCTGGGGGGAGAGTGGGGTGGTATGGTCCAGGAGCCGTCCAGTATCCCTTCATATACCTGCTCAACACTGGATTTTAATCTGGCTAGATCTTCTTTTGATTTATCCTCTAATATCAGTCTTCATCTTTCACCCCAACCTCAGGAGATCTGCTTTTCTCTAGTACCAGTTTGGGGGCATTCACCCTTGCTGTGGCCCCCTCGGCAGCTGTCTTCTCTCCCCTCTGAATATTAATATTCCATCTTGTTCTTTTGGTGTTAAGTTTTTCAGTCCTTTATATATTCTGGACGTTGATATTCTATCAGAAGAGTAGCAGGAGAAGATTTTTTCGCATTCTACAGGCTGTCTCTTCCTCTGTTGATTGTCTCCATTGGGAAGAAGGTTTTTAATTTGATGGTATACCATCAAATTCTTGCTACTATTCTTGCTACTATTTTCTGAGCTATTAGAATCTTACTTAGGAGGTTGTTGTCTGTGTCTATGTCTTGAAGGGCTTCCTCTATGTTTTCTTCTAGCAGTTTCAAAATTTAAGGTCTTACATTTAGGTCTTTAAATGATTTTAAGTTGAGTTTTGTACAAGGTGAGAGACAGGGATCTAGTTTCTCATTTTGAGTTGAGTTTTGTACAAAGTGAGAGACAGGGATCTAGTTTCAATTTTCTCCATGTGCATATCAAAATTTCCCAGCACCGTTTGTTAAAGAGGCTGTCTTTTTTTGCCCCCAGCACATGTTTTTGGCACCTTTATTAAGAATCAGATGGCTGTAGTTGTGTGGGTTTATTACTGGGTCTTTTATTCTATTTTATTGGTACATGTCTGTTTTTATGCCAGTACCATATTTTTTTGTTACTGTGGTTCTGTAGGTATTTGGAAATCAGATATTGTAATACATCCAGCATTGTTCATTTTGTTCAAGATTGCTTTGGTTATTTGGGGGTCTTTTGTCTTTCCATATGAATTTTAGAATTTTTTTTTTTGTGTGTGTGGGTACCAGGGGTCGAACTCAGGACCTTGCATGCCAGCAGGCGCCCCTGCCGCTGAGCAATATCACCAGCCCTTTTTTCATATGTGGGTACCGGGAGTCGAACTCAGGACCTCGCGCTTGCCAGGCAGGCGCTTATGCCGCTGAACCATCTCACCGGCCCTAGAATTTTTAAATACCATTTTTTTTTTTTTTTTGTGGGTACCGGGGGGTTGACCTCAGGACCTCGCGCGCCAGCAGGCGCCCGTGCCACTGAGCGATATCACCGGCCCCTTTTTCGTATGTGGGATCCGGGAGTCGAACTCAGGCCCTCACGCTTGCCGGGCAGGCGCTTAAGCCACTGAGCCATCTCACCGGCCCTAAATACCATTTTTAAATACCATTTCAAGAATACCGTTTTGAAGAATACCATTGGTGCTGTGATGGGGAGTGCATGGACTCTGTGGATTACTGTTGGTAATACGCCACTTAACAATATTAATTATTGCAGTCTTTGGACAGGATATGTCTTTCAATCTTTCAATGTCTTCTTCAACTTGTTTTTCAGCATTTTGTAATTTTCCTTGTTGAGGTGTATTTTGAAAAATATTTTTCAAATGATATAACTGCTTACTTGGAAAAACCAAGGGAAGTAATTGAAATAATATTACATCTAGTGAGAGAGTTCAGCAAGGCATTCAATTATAAAATAGTATATAAAGTATGAGCAGCTTCCATACATACTAGTGAATACCAGTTAGAAGGAAAGATGTATTAATTTATTTTCATAAAAAGTTTACCATCTATAAAGTAGTCTACAAATATATTAAACCATGTTATAAAAAGGTTGTAATATACTCTCCAAAATATTAACTATAACTACCACTGAATGGTTGTAAAACATTAAGTAATAAAATATTTTTATTTTCTCTGTAAAATCTTTTTTTACCTTTTAAATTTTATCTTATCGTTCTTATTTTTAAAATTGTGTCAAAGTTTATTTTAAGTCACCCTTATGACTTAAGGGTGATGGTTCTTAAATAGGAATATACTTATTTACTTACCAAGTAACCTTGATTTTATTAGTTTTATCTAGGATGCACAGAAAGAAAGAAAGTAAAAAATAAATGAAGGAATAAAAAAATAAGGGAATAAAGAAAAATCAGAGATGATTCTTATTCCTTAAAATTTTCTGCATGATTTATATAACAGGCCAGATTATAAATTATTATTTTAAATATGTGTCATGATTTGGGATTGCCAAGTTCCCTAAGAACATCATCTATAAATTGATTACTGAAACAATAAGCCACATTCCAATTTGTACTGTTGAGGAAATATCAAAATTTGCATAACAGGTTGCACAACATATGTCAATTTGCTCTGCAGCTTTTTCTTTTCTTTTTTTTAATAATCATGAAAGATAAATGTGGTTGCTTGCAGGGTGGAATTCAGCATTTGTTCAATGTATTTCAAACATTTTAACACACTGGCAATATGCTGCTCATTTATCAAACACCATACAGCTACTTTTATGAACAGTTTTTAGAGGAGTGATCTTTGACTATTCAGTGACCCAGTATAAAAAAAAATGTTCTAAATTCAATTTAGTTTATCTTTTAAACTAACTAAATTTCACGAGACTTAACACTACTTGGTAAAGAGAGTACAATATTCTACATGGAGATAAACTTTGATTTACTGTCTGAAGTTATTTATTGCCATTTATTTATTTATTTATTTATTTTTCTTTATGTGGATACTGGGAACCGAACTCAGGACCTCGCGCTTGCCAGGCAGGCACTTACACTGCTGAGCCATCTCACTGGCCCCAGGGTAGCCTTGAATTCACTATGTAGCCCAGGGCGACCTTGAACTCTCAGTGATCCCCCTGCCTCATCCTCCCAAGTACTGGGATCACAGGCGTGCACTAACATGCCCAGCTGCCCTTTAATGTTTTTAAAGCGACACTAGCCCTGATGATTATGTCTAACATAAATGAGTCAAAAAAATCAATTTATTTTTATTAATAATATAACAGGGTGGTATAAAAAGAAATTTATTGTACATGACCCCTTTATTTTCAAGTAATTGATTCTTAGTGGTTTAAGTGAAATGCTTCATGGCTATCGTCTCAGTTAAAGTGCTAGGAATTGGTTTTGCTAGTGAGCTAAAACCTAATTGTTTATTAAGAGTAGGTTCTAAGGTGACTTCGTTAGTTGTTTGTTTCTTTAAACCTACTGTGACAGAAAATGAGGAAAGATTAGGGCCAGAAGGAAGGAAGAAAAACAGAATTCAGTGGGAGATTTCTTATTTGAGAAAAGAGCATTACGGACAAGCTCTCTCTTGGATTACTAGAAGAAATATATTTAGAGTAACAAAAATTGCTCCTCGATTCAGGCAGAATGGGAATTAGATAAGATCACGTCAGGTAGGAATGAAGGCGGAGGCAGACTTTGAAGTGGGTGTGGGTGTGGGGTTGGTGTGCTGGCGCGGGTGTGGTGCAGCTACCGGAAATACTGTTTGCCTGCCTTCTCATCTGTGCCTCGGGCATCTCTCATGCCCTGCCCTCGGATCTGCCTCTGTGGTGGAGAGAGAAAAAGAATTTTCAAATGGCATCAGTGAGCTGGGTGTGGTGGTGCACGCCTGTAATCCCAGCACTCGGGCGGCTGACGCAGGAGGATTGCCGTGAGTTCGAGACCAGCCTAGGCTACATAAGTGAGTTCAAGGCCGGTCTGCACTACATAGTGAGATCCTGTCCCAAAAACAAACAAACAAATAAATGGCATCATTGATGCCTGGAAAATATAATTTTGGGGGTTCTGGATTCTGGCTCTACAGTTTGGTCTCAGCAGTAAACTATTTAATTTGGGGTTTTCACTGTTTACCTAAGCCAGTACATAGAACAAGAAATTCTAAAAGGTCATTAAGCATACTATAAGGGGCCTGTTGAATAAAATTCCATTGTGTATTTATTCAGTTATTAAGAAAGATGAATTGGGGCCGGTGAGATAGCTCAGCGGCATACGCACCTGCCTGGCAAGCACGAGGTCCTGAGTTCGACTCCCGGTACCCACATAAAAAGGGAAAAAGGGCCGGTGATATCGCTCAGCAGCACAAGTGCCTGCTGGCAAGCACGAGGTCTTGAGTTCCACCCTTGGTACCCACATTAAAAAAAAAAAAAAAAGAAAGAAAGATGAATTGGAGTCATCTGTAGGAAAATGGATGGATCTTGAGACCACAATGTTCAGTGAAATTAGTCCAACACAGAAAGTTAAATATCACATAATTTCTCTCATATGAGAGACCCAGTTAGAAATAAATTAAGAAGTAAAATAAAGGCAGACTTTTTGGAGTAGGGAAAGGTGATTGGGGAAGGAGGGGGGAAGGGTGAATCAAGGGTAATCAAGGTATATTATTTACATGTATAAATCCCCCAATATGAATGTAAATTTCATGTACCAATAACAAATATGAGAAAAAATTAGGAGCTTTTTCACCATGGTAATTCCTGGCCACCTCTCCCTGTTTCTGGTCAGTATTTCTGCAGTAGAACACAGAGATCTGCGTTTTAAAGCAGTTAACTAGATGCTTCTGATGTCAGTTTTGATGGATTCCAAATACACTGACTTATGGGTCTTTGACAGCAAAAGGGGAAGGTTGAGTGGGAACAGCTGGCAAAACAGTGTGGGGAATCATGAGTTATTTTATCTTTTCTTGTTCTCCACTGCATCTGATTTACTAAGCTTGACCTGTCAGGCAGAGAAGAGTGAGTGGGAGTGAGTCTACTACTGAGATTAGATAAAATATGACACAGAATATTTCCATACAGGAAGCCTCCATTTATATTTGTGGTATGTAATGTTGGATGGGAGTAGAACGGAAAGCGAGAGTTTGAAAGGAATGGTCTGTACTGGAATTAGAACATTTGCCTCTTTATCAGTACCTCAGAATGCATAAAGCTTTAGGAAGAGACCTGGTGTAACTTCTGAGCTGATGGTTCAGTACCGATTACATTATATTAGTGTGACCGTGGGTTGAGTCAAGCAATTATCTTACAGGAAGGAGAATAAGCACTGACAGAGCTAATCCTGACCCACTTGAGAATTCCTAAATGAACTGTAAAATTATAGCTGCAAGAGGGACTCCATAAAGGCTATATTTATACAAGCGTATTTGGCAAAGCCTAAAAAGCACAGTCTCCAGCTCTAATCAGTCCATTTAAAAATGTGGCTTCTAAAGCTCTAGAATAATAGACCATTTGTCCTTTATTTTAAAATAACTAGAGACTTTGCAGATTCTATACAAGAATTTATGAATAAGTCCTTAATGTAATATTAGCCACTTTTTAGCCATTTGTTTTAGAACCCCTTATTGCAGAATTGTTTCAGTTCTGCCTGCCAAAGTACCCATGTGCTAAGGTGCTAATTGTACTAATTAACAAAACAGCTAGAAATGCCCGATTGAATGGCTCCATTTTCAGGTTGTTGGCTCCCAATTGAGGGGTCAATTCAAAGGTAGGTTTACACCATTATCCAAATAGGTGAGACTTTAAAAAGGCTGGAAATGTGGTTCATACACCTGGGAACTAGAGTGAGAAAGGACTCTTGAAGGCACAAGCTTTACAGAGAAGACTGAGGAGGAAGACTGTGAGAGGAAGCAGCTGGAGAGCTCTCTCCCTTGGCCTCAGCAGGCCTTACACTGAATAGAATTAACATGTAGACAAGATGTTAAAATAACATTGAAGAAGAAACATACACATCAAATTATAACTGGGGAGTCACTGATTTTATCCTCAAATAGGAGGAAAATGTGATGATGGACTCTGACGGCCTTTGATTAGACCAGATGGTGGGTAGGAAGCACAGGACCACAGCTAAAGTCTGTGGCTTAATTGTGTTAAGATCCTTTTCATCCTCTTCCCACCAGTCATAGCTGACGGGTTTGTTTTTTGCCAGGTGTGCATCCTAGAGGTAAAAGTTCAATATTTGTCCAGGATTCTTTCTTGAGCCAGAACTTCTGAAATAGAAGAGATACATAATTCAAAGATAGAAGAACGATGTTGTTCTGGTGTTTGAAGCACCACAGATTGTTTCCAAGATAACTTTTACTCCAATGTTATGAAGTACATTTTGTACTAAGAATGTAAGAAATAAATCCCATAATTATAACAAAATTATTGAAACAGCCAACTTTTGCAGTTTACTTTTGAATAATATCGACATTTTGTGAAGCTACAGCTGTGTGTAGGACTTAACAGAATTCATATATTAAATCAAACCTATAAACATATTAAATTGTCCTCAGCTGTATCACTAACTATTGCCTGTGGATTTAGATAAAATTAGGCAGTACCTATCTCTTTGCAAATAAGCTTGATATCACAGCATCTGTTTTTGATGACTGGTTAACTAATTGAGTCATGGGATTACAAAATTTGTGAAGCAGTGCAGTATTAATTTTGTTAAAATGGCTTACTGAAAAAGTGGAAGGCAAATTTGGTTCTGTAAAATATTAAGGGACAAATAGTGGAAATCAACAGACTTCCCCTCAGAAATATCTCATTGTTTTGTAATTTCGTCTCCTATTAACACTTCACTGATAATTTTAAAGAAATTTAGCTATGTCAAAAACTAATTTAGTAATTAATTAAGTTTGTTTCTCACAGCAACCTTACAATGTGTTTATTGGAGTAATTAAATATTCCAGGTGTTTTGGTGTATAGTCAGTTTATTTTAGTTATTTTTTAAAACTGCCTTTGACCTACTTCTATTTTATATTTTATTAGTACGCGTTTGTAGTACATGATGGTTGCATTCATGTGGGGAATAGGTAGATGTACATACCATATGTTAATTTCTTTTTATTCTCCTTCTTCCTCTCCACTCCCCTCATCCCTTTCCATCCCCTCCATCTCAAGATCTCCTTCTCATTTACCAAAAATCTACCTCTATTTCCTCTTGTCTTTTGCTGTCTAAATTGTTTATACTTTGGCTTTCTTATATAAGAGAAGTTAATGTGATATTTAAGTTTGTGTGTCTGATCTATTTCACTTAATATTATGGTCTCAAAGTGCATCCATTTCCTTACAAATGACTTGAATTTATCCTTCTTTATGGCACACACAGTAGTACATCTTGTTTGTAAATACCATATTTTCTTTATCCATATATCTATTGGTAGATACATAGACTGCTTCAAAGAATTAGCTATATGAGTCGTGCTGCTATAAACATGGGTATGTATGTACCACTGTAATATGACACCTTTAATTCTTTTGGAAGGTGCCTAGAAGAATAGCTTGGTTGAAAGGAATTTCTGTTTTTTTTTTTGGAGGAATCCATCGTGGTTGTACTAGTTTACATTTTCATTAACAATGTAAAAGATTTTCTCTTTCCCCTATAGCCTCACCAGCATTTGTTATTATTTGATTTCTTGACTGTAGCCATTCTTTCTGGAGTAAGATGGAATCTCAATGTTATTTTAATTTGCATTTCTCTAATGGCCAGAGATGTTGAACATATTTTCATACATTTATTGGATGTTTGTATTTCTTCTGAGAAGTGCCCATTCATTTCAGTTGCCCATTTTTTCACTGAGTCTTTTATTTGGGGGGGAGGTCTCAATTTTTTGAGTTCTTTGTATATTCTAGATATTATCCTGTGTCAGAGAAATAGCTGGCATTTTTTCCCCACATTCTATAGGTTGTCTCTTCACTTTGTTGGTTGTTTTCTTTGCTGTGCAGAAGCTTTTTAATTTGCTATAATCCCATTTATTGTTTCTTGATGTCATTTTGTATGCAATTGGGATTCTGTGCCTATGTCTTTAAGAGTTTTTCCTATTTTATCTTACAGCAGATTAAATGTTTCTATTTTACTACCTAGGTCCATGATACATTTTTATTTTATTTTTGTACATGGTGAGAGATAAAGGTCTAGATTCAATCTTCAGCATGTGTAACCAGTTTTCCCAGTACCATTTGTTAAAGAGGCTATTTTCCATGTATGCTTTTTGTCCCTTTGTTAAAGATGAGATGATTGAACATGCCTGGGCTGTTTCTGCATCTTCTTTTCTGTTCCATTGATCCATGTGTTTGTTTTGTGCTAGTACCATGCTGTTTTTATCATTGTAGCTTTGTAATGTAGCTTTAAATCGGCTATTGTGTTGCCTCCTTCTTCAGTTTTGTTGTTCAGGATTGCTTTTGCTATTCTGGGCCTTTTCTGGTTCCATATAAATTTTAGGATTTTTTTCTTGTTCTTTGAGGAATGCTGTTGGTATTTTGATTGGGGTGTGTTAAATCTATATATCAGTTTTTGTAGTATGGTCTTTTGACAATGTTGGTTCTGCCTATCCAGGAACAGCAGGTATCTTTCCATTTTCTGATGTCCTCCTCAATCTCCTTTTCCGGTGTACTGCTGTTTCTATTATAGAGGTCTTTCACTTCCTTGGTTAGGTTAATTCCTAAGTATTTAATTTTTCTTGAAGGTATTATGAATGATAAATTCTTTCTTAGTGAATTCATTATTGGTGTATGGGAATGCTATTTGTTTTTGTGTGTTAATTTTGTATCCTGCTGCCTTGCTGAATTTATTAGTTCTAGGAGTCTTTTGGTGGAAAATTTTCAGTTTTCTATATAGAAGATTGTGTTGTCTGCAAATAATGATAATTTGACTTTTTCCTTTCCTATACATATCCCTTATATTTCTTTCTTCTGCCTCATTACTTTGGCTAATGTTTTGAGTGCTATATTAAACAAGAGTGTTGGTAGTGGACATTTTAATAGCATCAGATATTCCTGTATTTCCCTCTCTTTTTGTCCCTTAAATACCAACAGATCATTCCTAAAGGACTAAGTTTTTTCATGTAACTCAAGAAAAACCAGCATGATACATAAGAGGTAATAAATCAGTCATGAGGGGATCCCCTGTCAGTACTCTAAAAGCTGTCTTTTCACAATATTCTCTGTCCAAATCATTTTTCCTGAGGAACATCCACCATTTTCCATCTTCCTGTTTTGTTGATATATTTTTGGTGTACTACTTTATTTTGGATGTCTTGTGTGTGTGTTACATACTTATTGGAGGATACATGATGGCCCATACATAGTTTTAAAAGTTTATCTATAGAAGGTCTTTAATTTTTTAATTCTCTCGAGATGCTCTTGGAAGTCTTGATATTATTTGGGACTTAAATTTAGGGAATTCTATGGCAACTGCTTTTTTTATATATGTGGGTACTGGGAGTCAAACTCAGGACCTCGTGCTTACCAGGCAGGCGCTTATGCCGCTGAGCTGTATCACCGGCCCTCTGTGGCAACTCTTGAACACAGAAAATGTACCTACACATTCTCTGATTTTCTTCCCCATCCCCACTCCAACTACCTTTACGTCATAAGGTAATAAATAGTTGGTTACTTTCTTTTGCTCAGTTGGTAGCTTGGCTAGGAGTGAAAAAGATAATTTTATCACTTTTAGCTAATAACCAAGAAGAAAAGATAAAAATCCCTCAATCAGCTGTAAGTAAGGTAGATAAGTTTTTAAAAAGTAGATATGCCCTTAATCCTTTTCAGTATTAGATAAACTATGCTTAAGCATTTGACCGTCAGAGGTTATCTTGTGGTAATGTCTAGTGATTTTCCCAAATATTTCTGAATTTCTTCTCTCCCAAGCCCATTGAAGGGTTACACTTCTTGGATATTCTGTAGTTGGGTGGGCTCTGGCCAATGAACCATGAGAAGTGGTGGGTGTTATTTCTGGGCTGGAATATTAAGGCTTTTCATACCCTGCACAGAGACCTGCAATTTATATGTGTCACTACTTAGCCATGAGGATGAGCAAAATGAGCATGAGAAGCAGAGCTCTCCTGCTTATCAGTGCTTCAATATACCATGGAAGTGAAAAAAAGGCTTTTTGTTAAAGCTACAAAGATTTCTTTCCATAAGAGAAATGTATCTATAGGACTAGGTATTATACTTCTACAGTATGATTCCATATTAAGAATATGGATACGTTAATAACTAAAAATGATTGAGAGCATTTGTAGCTTTTGTTGAAAAATTTAAAGGTGTGGTATAATAAAAAAATAAGCACATTAACTTCAGAGTCAGATTAGAGTCCAGTGAACTTCGCTATCCCAAGGACGGTTAACTCTGGGCTCTGCTTCCTCAGTTGGAGAAGATAATACCTATGTCTGCACTGCTGTGATTTTAAATTGAGACCATCTGTGAAGTGCCTGGCACAAGAATAATAGCAGCTAACATTTATTTGGTACTTAGTACATGGTGAGTACTGGTCTATTAACTTTATGCTATGG
The DNA here is from genome assembly GCA_028451465.1 of Erethizon dorsatum. NCBI lineage: Eukaryota > Metazoa > Chordata > Mammalia > Rodentia > Erethizontidae > Erethizon > Erethizon dorsatum. Next base: position 102,927,392 of record CM051833.1, read on the forward strand.
ACTGAAGTGTGTCCCCATACCCGTTGGATGTTGAAGCCCTCACTCTGATGTGAGTTGGAGATGGACCTTTGAAAGGCAGTTAGAGTTAGATTAGATAGTGAAGGTGGGGCCCTCATAGTAACATTAGTGGGTGTATAAGAAGAGGAAGAGAGAGGGGGATCACTCTCTCTCCACCATGTGAGGCAGAAAAGGCTGGAAGAGAGCCGCACCAGAAATCAGATCTTGCCGTAAACTTAATTTTGGATTTCCAGTCTCCAGAGCTATGAGAAAATAAATTCTTCTTGTTAAAGCCATCCATACTGTAAAATCATCTATAGTATTTTGTTCTGACAGCCAGAGAAAACTAATACACGTATTAATTCATTTAACCATCACAATAACGCTCTGAGTAATTTTTACTATTAGCCACTCTCTACAGATAAACTGAAGTAGAGAGAGAAGAAAGACTTGCCCAAGGTCACACAGTGATGCCAATGCAGGCAGTCAGGCTTCCAGCCCATCCTCTTAACTACTGTGCAATAGATAGGATCACATATTTCAATTCTGAAACAGAAGGTGGTGTTGCTTTTGGACAGGGGTCCCCAAACTGTGGGCCATGGACCAAGTACTGGCTGCACAACAGGACACCTGCTCTCCATGGCAGGCATTACTGTCCAAACTGCCTCCTGTTAGGTCAGCAGAGGCATTAGATTCCCATAAGACCATGAATACTACTGTGAACTGTACATGTGAGGGATCTAGGTGGCCCTTTCCTTTGAATCATCCCAAACACCAACCCCGCCCCCATCCACAGAAAAATTTTCTTTCATGAAATTGGACTCTGGTGTCAAAAGTGTTGGAGACTGCTGCTCTAGCAGTGTGGCCAGCCCAGTGAGTTGCCTTCACACCTCATGTTGCAGCTACTGCTGCCCACAGGTGTAATGCTTCTGGCATAGTCTTTTTCATAGGCACAAAACTACAGTGGATGCATTGTTCTGAGCCCAGAGAATGGGCCTCTATTTGACAGTGTGGAGTGGAGAGGCAGAAAATAAAATCTGCCAATTTGGACCCCTGACTGTGAGTTCTTTCTATTCCAGCAGAGGACCTATTGGCATAGTGCTCATGACCTTGAAATCAAGGTTCCCAAAGATGCATATTTCTGTACTCAGAAGGCCCCGAGTCTATCTGGGTAATTGTGCATTCACTGGTTCTTTCATTCTGTCTCAAATGCAAAGTTGTTCTTTGTGTAGATATGATGCTAATGTTATTCTCTTTCCCCTGCATACAGATGGAGCACGTAGAGAACCCAGATGGGTTTGTGGTGATTTAAGGACAAAGCTTTAGCAGGAGATTATATTAATCATTAATTTGTAGGCCTGTTAGCTTGAATTCCATGTAGGTATGTATACAGTATCTTTCATAAACACTAAATTAAATACAAACATATTTTTATATTGTCATCACTTTGAAGAGATTCATCTTTCAAAGCAAAGAATAATCTTCAACTCATAAATTTGATCCACGCTTTGCTTAAAAGAGTGTTTTTCTAAACCTAATCCTCGGAAATCAGCCATGTGGTTCCCAATTATTTCAATCTTGTTAATGATGCTTACTTTAAATTCAGATCCCATTTATCAGTATCTTCTTGAAATAGTCAAGAAGTCCTGTCATTTTTCAATTACTCCTAGTATGCTAAGAGGATTTTGAAGTTATCTATTAATGAACCCTGTTCCTTTCTTTCCCGTCTCACAGCAACTCTCCATAGAAGGGGAAGGGGAAAAATTTATGTGGCCTTAGATTTGGGGAAGAAGGGTGACTTGGGTAAGTTTAAGATGATGGTTAGAAACTGAAATAAAAGGTGTTTTGATTATAAGCACGCTGTCTGCAATTCAACTCCCTAAGTGTAGATATCTGATGTTTGAATCAATATGATTATATCAATATAATGTCTGAATGCATTTTGCTGTTATAGTGAGTATAAGAAATGTGTGAGAAAGCCCACATTTACTTAGTACTCACAATGTACAAGCCATTGGGCCAAATGTATTGAGCACATTTTAATATTAAATCCTTGCAGTAATCTCTAAGCGTTATGATGAATCATTGTTTAAAGGTGAGCAAAAGAAGGCTTAGATATTTTCTCACTTAGGAGAGAAAAGGTAGGGGCCGGTGAGATGGCTCAGCGGCATAAGCGCCTGCCTTGCAAGCGCGAGGGCCCGAGTTCAACTCCCGGATCCCACATACGAAAAAGGGGCCGGTGATATCGCTCAGCGGCACGGGTGCCTGTTGGCGCGTGAGGTCCTGAGGTCGACCCCCAGGTACCCACAAAAAAAAAAAAAAAAAGGAGAGAAAAGGTTGCAAAGCTGGTTAGTGGCATAACTAAGATTTGATTCCAAGTGTGTTTGAGTCCAATATCTCAGTTTTTAGCCCCATGTGATATTCCATCTCCTCCACAGAGATTAGTGGGGGAAATCGCAGAGAGGATTCAGAAGAGAGCATTTTCTCACTTTTATATGCAAGACAGCAACATGCTCGGTTTTCAACCTTTATTCAGCGAGTATGTATTAAGCCCCATGATCTGTGGGTGCTCTGCTTGGGGGGCATGTTAGAGGCACTGTATTAGGGGAACTGTGCTGTGTGCAGTGTGTTAGGGGCACTGGTACTAGATGATGTGAATTGTATTCTGACAGAATATTTTCCCACTTTTGACAAGAGTCAGAATGCAAACAAAGAGTACTCTCATCTACAGATATCTGAAGTGCTAAGATAATTTATAGTTCTAAATAGATTTCAAGTCTCCCGAAGAGTCTGGGGTGTATTTCAAAATTTTCATTCACTTCAATAGATATTTACTACATGCCGACTTGATGTCAAACAGAATGTTTGTATTGAGGTTACAGAGACGAGTAAGACATATTCCCTGCCCCTGAAGAGCTCTGTGTCTAAGGGGGATGTTTAGCTATTCCAATTGCAAATACAGAGATTTAGGTACACATAGAAATAGATAAATGTGTGAATCTCTCTATTCCAAATAGGCTTTCAGAAGCAGGACATAAATGCCTACAATAAATTACCACAGGAGAGAAAAAATAATGAGGAAAAAGAGCAAAGTGGTTAGGGTAGTGAAATTAAGCCTGGGGAAATTATTAGCATATGAAGGGTACCCTATCTTCCGCATAACTTTACATAGTCAGTGGCTAGGCTTTGTCTTAAGCATCCCAGCTGTCAAGGCAAATATGATTAATTATAAAGTTCCCACTTTCCACAGAGGTATACTGTTGCTCAGTAGAAGCATATGTTTTTCCTGGTGTTGAAATCTGAGAAAACAATTCGTTTTGAGTCTTCCTAAAAGAGAACTGTGTGAAATAGTGACCCATATCCTAAACCCCACAGCACATGCCAATAGGCATTTCCAAGTGCTAGCTCATTAGCACACAGGCTAAGTGAATAATGCCGAAGTGGAATTCTGAAAATAAACATTTACAAAGGCCAAAGTGATAAGCACCATGGGCCAGGTGGCTACTGCTCGGGTTTAACTGGGCTGGAAACTTAACTCTGACTTGGGAGACACATTCTGAGATGACCTCTGTCCTAAACTATATGTTTCAAAGGGAAAACTATCCTGTTTCCTCAACCTCAAGTACTTATGGAAACTCATTCACCTGCCTTATTCTATGTATTTGTTTATTTATGTGAGTTGTCACATGTGTGGAATGAGACAGACTGGAGTTTAGCTTTACTTTCTTAAGTTATGTCACTATTATGGTTTAAATGTGAACTGTCCCCCAAAGACTCATTTATTGAGGGCTTGATCCCCCATGTAGCAGTGTTCAGAGGTGTGACCTAGGGAGGTGATTGGATAATGAGGAGACTAACCTTTTCAAATGGATTAATCCACTAGTGAAATCATAATTTCATAGCAATTTTTGGAGGTGATGGAAACAGGAGGTTGGGACATAGTTAAAGGGAGTGGATTTTGCGGGTAAGACTTTAGGAACTGTACTAGGTCCCTAGCCCCTTCCTTTCTGGCTCTCGTTCCCTATCTCTCTACTTCCTGGCAGCCTGGACAGAGCAGACTTCCTCTGCCACACCCTCTACAGTGAGATTTTTGCCTCACCGCAGCCCTAAAACAATGGAGCCAGCTGACCATGGACTGAAACTTCTGAAACCATGAATCAAAATAAACTTTTCCTCCTTTGAGTTGTTTTTTTCAGATATTTTGTCACAACAGTGGAAAGCCAACTACTATAGTCACCTTGGACCATTTGCTTACCCTCCCCTATTGTTTTTCTCCTGCATGATTTAGGATAATAATACCTGCTTCAGTATTACTGGGAAAAACGAGTAAAATATTGCAGCTCAGAGTAATGTAAACATTTAACAGTAGCTATCAAAATGATGAAATTATTGTAATGCTTGTCAAAATACTCTTCATATTTAAATAGCAGAGGGATGTCCTTTTTCTACTTTACAACTTTGGTATCATACAATTATTATGTTTCAATTAAAAATAAAAATATATATTAAAATCCCTTCATCACTTTAATATATTTTCTAGATTTTGTTCCTACTAAAAATTCAGTGTAGCATTTATAATGTTTTGTTTAATTTTGAATATTTTTATAAATTCCTAAAACTTTTTTACTAATAGTCAAGACAAACACTTGAGCATTTTAGGTTTATGAAAGAAAATGCAAAACAAAATGAGATAAAACCAAAGTACTTCAGGCTTATAGAAACCTCACTAGGCTTCTCCAAGACCCTCAGTTAACATCTGATGGAAAAGAACATAGCTTAAAGAAATGTACTGGAGACCTGTGCAACTCTATATCTAATTTTAATTAAAATTAAGATCTTTCAGAAGGAGTGCTTTAGTTAATGCCCTTGATTAATAGATGAGTACTAATTTGCATACTTGGACAATACATATTCAAAGGCCTGTAATATAAAGGTCTAGAAAGCAAATTGTTGGCTAACCTTGGATTGTCTGGTCAACCATGTGTCAAATCCACATATCCAAGTACCTCACAAAATAGCCCGGGCCCCTTCCATGTTCATAGGTGTTTCAGGAATATTTTCTCAACTTTTCTGGTCCTGGCCCTATCTTTTTTTTTTGTTTATTTGTTTTTTGTTTTTTGTTCTCAGTGCAGGTCTTTTGTGCAGCTCACACCAGGTTAGGTAACATGGGACAGCTGAGCCCCTGACCCTACTCTGTCAGCCTTCAGGAAACAGATACTTCCTTGGGCACAGAGGGATGCAGGGGAAATCACTTTGAGGATTCTGTTGAGGGTCTTTAAAAAATTGGAACAATCTGAATCCAAACACTGTCAGAAGTCAGATCTCCGTGGACTAGAGCATGTAGCTGTGATTTGAAGGTCTCTGGGGTGGTATGTGGCATTGCAGAGGGTCACGGTTTCCCAGTGTTATGTCATGGCTTGATTTGGATGGTGAACTAGAGAATATTTCATTATGTGGGCAAATTAGATCATGTTAAGTGGCTTGAGTACATGGAGGAGAAAAACTGAAATTGAAAATAATCTTAGAGAACAGGTCACATATAAAGGGACACAAACATACACATAAAAATAAGGAGAACAAACAGGGAAGAATAAGAAAAAGAGAGAAAGTATAAATGAGAGAGAAACTAGCATCACAATATCCACTGTGTCTAGCAATGCATGGTACAGGGTAATCACTAAGGAAATATTGGCTTAATTAGATGAACCTAATACAGATTCATTCACTCAAGGATCAGGCCTCCTCTTCTAGTAACTTGGTGTACAATGGTGTGTGAAGTTAAGATGTTATATAACTTTCAGAGCATTCAGATATCTTCAGTGCTAGTTGCTCTAGTTGCTTAAACACACACACACGCACACGCACACACACACACATGCAACATCTGCCCCCCAAAAACCTTTGGTACCAAAAAAAAAAAAGCAAAAGCTGATACTCTTCTAACTCTTTTTATTTCCTTTTGCCTTGCTGAAGATGCCATTGTAGGTATAAGAGATGCTGATATAACTTTTAATTTAGATTTGGAGACAGATTACACCAGGCCTGGTTCCCATTTATTATTTACAAAAAGTCTCCTCCAGCCATAAGAAAACATGGGGCCCCCTTAGTCATGCTGGACCACACTTCCTCTCTACTCATACTGTGAACACAGCTGGGGTAGACAGAACCAGTTGAATTATTGATATTGTAAAATCTTTGCCTGTGGAAAGGATGGTAAAGAGCCATTACTAACTGTCAGAAGACTGGATTCAGTGGAGGAGCATCTACTCGGGCTAGAGAACTTACTACCTAGAAAAGAAATCTCACTTTCTTGAAAAATGTTCTGTCTTTATAGATGTTTTCATTATTTTAAACAGGCTAAACTTACAGGAAATTGAACACTGATTATTAACACTTAACAGACTAAGTGAAATTATGATTTAGCTTTTTTCTCACTTATCTTTACTATGTATTTAATTATGAAGTCTACATTGAAATCTGGAGCCCTGAAAACTGAATTTGTTGGAAAACCAAACCCAGTATTAAATACAGGCTGACATTTGTCCCTTCATGCTAGTGTGGCTTTGTGCTGTTTCCCCTTCTGTAGAATTAATATAATGTTACCTGCCATCAAGGACTGAAATAGTGATTAATGGGTCTGATTTATTAAGGCTCACGTTGGTGCATGTGACAGCAAGAGCTCAGTAAATAAAGACTCCTGTTTCTCCTTCTCCTTCCTCTTCCCCTCCACCTTCTCTTTTTGCAATACTGGGGATTAAGCCCAGGGCCTTTGCACTGATATACACCCCCAGCTCTTTTGGTTTTTTATTTGAGACAAGGTCTCACTAAGTTGCTCAGTGGCAAGTTAGGCTCAAACTCAGCGATTCTCCTACTTTAGCCTCTCAGTGTGCTTAGATTACAGGTATGTGTCACCATACCTAGCTTCTTTGGTAATATGTTGATCTAGCCAGCAGTACTTGGAGTTCTAGTCATAGTAAAGATAGTCACATTAAAATATTATCAAACTTCAGACTTACTGACCTTTGAGGAGTGACCTAGCTTTCCTCTATCTATTGCTACGTACTCTATCATGAGAAATTCAAAATCCACATAGATAACCTCACATTTTGATTTCCAGTGTTGCCTATGGAATAGGAGTAAATTAAGGCTTTTAGGATAACAGGATAAAGTGATAAATGCTCAACCTCTAAGACCATATCCCCTCCCTGTGCTTCACAGATGATGGCACTGCATGACTTGTTAAGCACAGCAGAAGAAATTGTTCTGTTGTTAAACGCATTTAGGAAACAGTTCCTGTCCCTGACCTGTCAAGAATTGGGTCACTTATCAGGAGGTGAGCAGTGAGTGAGTGAGCAAAGCTGAAGGATTGTCTGCATTTATGTCTGCTCCTCATCTCTCATATTACCCCTGGACTCTGCCTCCTGTCAGGTAAGTGGTGGTGTTAGATTCTCATAAGAATTAGATTCTCAAGAGCATGAACCCCACTGTGAACTGCACATCTGAGGGATCTAGGTTGCCCTTACCTTGTGAAAATCAAATGCCTAATGATCTGAGGTGGCGCTGAGGCAGTGATACTAGCACTGGGAAATGGCTGTGAATACAGATTAACATTAGCAGAGAGGTTTGACTGCACAGAGACTGTAATAAATCAATTGTGTGCAGACTCATAAACAAACAGTATCAGTAAGTGGCAAGCAACAAGCTGCAACTGATGGCAGGCTTTCTAGTGGCAAATAATTTGAGGTACTTCAATTGTACAGCTTCATCTGGTAGCAGGCTTTAAGGCAGAATCTGACATTTATTGTAGTCCACACTTGCCTCACCCATTATTTTATTTACCACTTCCAACCATGTCTCTTTCCAGCACTGCAGAATTTTCTCAAACACGGTTTTAGTAAGCCCACAAGCTAACCCTAGCCAAAATGAGTAAAAAACATACATAACTGGGGAGTTTCTTTGAGAATAGGGACAGACCTAGTGATGAGATAGCAAAAGACTAAAATTGCCAACAAAAAGAAAGCTGCATTTGAAAGAAAATGCCAAGAGTTCTACTTAAATTTTGGGTTTATTACAACAGGTGATTCACTTTCTCCAATACTGCTTTGTATAACTGGCTATCCAACCAAGCCAGTAAACCTTCTAAATTGATTCGCCATTTGGATACCAAGCACTCTTCTTTACAAGACAAACCTTTGGATTTTTTTTTAAATGTGATCATGAAAAACAGAACAATTATTGAAGGCCACCACTTAATTTGTCTGGCTGAGAACATCATTCTGAGAAGGCTAAATATGTTGCTAAAGCTAAGAAGTCCTTTACTGTTGGTAAAGAGTTGATCCTGCCTGCTGCTAAGAACATTTATCATGAACTTTCAGGAGAGGCTTCGGTTCAAAAGGAGGCATCTAATCTTCTTCCCACAAGCACCATAACCAGATGTATATCTAGATGAGGAAATAACAGGAGATACGGAGGCACAATTGTTAGATAGGATTGATTGGTCACCATTGTATGCAATCCAGGTTGATGAGTCTACTGATGCTGATAAGGCAACAACACTTTTTTTTTTTTTTTTTTTTTTTTTATTTTAAAGAGAAGAAAAAACAAAACAAATCAAAAGAAGAACAAATTTTCAAACAAACATAATAGGAGGGTAACAATGGTTAATACATTACGTATTACTATCTTTAAGTTAGTTATTCAGGACACCAGACATTAGCATTCAATTGTCCAAACATTATTGGCACAAACCTTACTCTTCAATGAACTAAGTAAAAATGGTAGTGTATCTATCTTAACCATCTTATATATATATATATATATACAATTTTTTTCCCTTTCCCTTCTTTCTTTTCCCTATTCCAGTCTCTCTTTCCTTTTGACCAGTTAACAACACTTGTTTTGTGTGACACATTTTAGAGGAGGATGTGCATGATGATATGTTATGGGCACTTTTGTTGCCAACTAACACAACTGTGGAACTATTCAGGTCTTTGAATCATTACATGTCATGAAAACTGAATTGGTCATTTTTTGTCAGTATATGCATGGACAGAGTGGCTGTCATGACTGGATGGCTTTCCAGTTTCACTACTTGTGTCAAAGAAGTTGCTTCTGAAAGTGAATCTACTCACTGCGTCATCCATACAGAAATGCTGGCTAACCAAACAATGTCACCTGAACTGAATGATATTTTCAAGAATGTAATTAAAATTATTAAGCACATAAAAGTACATGCCCCTAACTCATGTCTATTTTCACAGCTCTTTTCAGGAGATGGGTGCAGAGCACACATGTCCTCTCTTATACACAGAAGTGAGATGGTTTTCTAAAGGTAGTTTGAGTGTTATGAGAGCCATACCAGGAATTTCTTTTAGAAAAACAGTCAGCCCTACCAGCACATTTCAGTGCCCAGAATGGGTTACAAAATTTGCTTACTTGTGTGACATATTCAACTTGCTTAATGAATTCAATCTGTCACTTTAAGGGAAAGATGACTGTATTCACGTTGATATTTAAAGTGGTTTCATTCAAAGCCAAACTGGAATTATAGGGATGATGAGTGAACATTGGGATCTTTGACACACTTCAAACATTAGCAGAAATTTTGAAAGAGACTAAGCCAGGGCCTTCTTTCGCCCTGCTGGTGTATGATCACTTATCACAGCTTTCAAAAGAATTTGATCATGACTCCTCAGTCACAGAAGGCCACTAAACTGAGGAGGAATGGATCCATGACTCATTTTTGAATAAGCAAGAGATGAATCAATTTTGTCTGTGCTAGAAGAGGATCAATTGCTTAAAACCACAAATGACAGTGGCCTTAAGAACATAACTTGAAAAACACATTGTTTACTGAACATTGTTGATTTAAAAATATATTGCTGAGAACATTTCTACATATTAGGGTTCATAGAGTATAGGATCCAAAATGAATTCTTACTCCAAAATATCTTCCATTTGAAATACAATGCTGTTACCACATTTTTTTTTTTTTGTGGGTACCGGGGGTTGAACTCAGGACCTCGCACGCCAGCAGGCGCCCGTGCCGCTGAGCGATATCACTGGCCCTTTTTTTGTATGTGGGTACCAGGAGTCAAACTCAGGACCTCGTGCTTGCCAGGCAGGCACTTATGCCACTGAGCCATCTCACTGGCCCCGTTACCACATTTTTGAGCTAAGGTATCAAATCTTCTCATTACAATGAAAATGTACTGTTTTGGAGTGAAGCCACATTAAGCCTTTATTGGTCAGGTATCTCAGCATGAATTAGGCCCTGTCCAGCTGGGCACATAGCTGAGGGCTGTCTCTAAAAATGAAGGCTTTGGGCAGGTGAGCTGTGATGACTGAGAGGGGACAGGGAATAAGCATGGGCTGAACAGGCCTGGATAGGGAAGTCTGTGGGAATAGTGTTGGGGGGAGGGAGTCCTTGCAGGAGCGGCCAGCAGGAGGAGAAGTGTGGAGCAGGAATGGAGGGGGGGCTGTGGAGGCAAACTCTCACTCTAAAGATCAGGTTGAGCTGCCACTATTCCTTCAGTCCTGCAACTGTTAAGACTTCAAACCCAGGACTTAATTTTTCTACTAGGAGTTTGCTTAGCTCTCTGGAAACTAACCCGTTTGGCCATTTCGTAGCCAAGTTGTGTTGAGGGCTGGCTTCCTGTTTGTGAATTAAAGATATATTGAGTAGAAGCTGTTGAAGTTTGTGTCCTAAACTCTAGTTTGCAAGCAATAGGAACAAAAAAGGAAAAAATAACATTTGCAATCATTAGTTTTTTTAAAGATATGCCCTTTAGCCATAGAGTGAATCATCATTTTGCTTTTTGTGTAATGACAGTTTAAGATAAAACTTTCAAAATTAAAACTTGCTTTCATTTGCTTGGGGGCAAATTTAATATATTTGCTGCCAAAGCAAGCACTTGGGGGCAAATTTAAAGTTTTAAGTAAGGAAGAATATTTTGGCCACCAATACTACAAAACTGGATTTGAAATGTTATAAAAATATTTCTTAATGTTTAATTAAATATTTCTCTTGGGCCCTTCAGCAGCTAGTAAACACCACACATTCAACAAAAACTTTTGTATACATTTTATGTTTTACCTTCAAAATGTTTTATTACTTATATTTTAATAGATTACAGTTGCACTAATTTTGGGAAATTGTCACATGTATATAGCACATCATGACAATTTTCAATTTTCAATCCCTTTATCCCCCTCACTTCCCTCCTTTTTCCTCCTCACTCAACTACTGACAATATCCCCTTCTTCATCTCCAAAATGTCTGCCTTTCTGTTCCCTACCATCTCTTTTATTTTACTCTTTTATTTATTTATGTCTTAGGTTTCTCATGTAAGAGAAACCATATGACATTTAATCTTTTCTGTCTGATTTATTTTACTTAACATGTGGTTTCAAGACCCATTCATTTTCCTGCAAAGACATAATTTCATTCTTCTTTATGGCTGAATGGTAGTTTATTGTGTATATATAGCACATTTTCTATTTTCACTCATCTGTAGATTGTCACTGAGGCCGTTTCCAGAGCTTAGCTATTGTGAATTGTGCTGCTGTAAACCTGAGTATGCAAGTGTTATAGTATGATGTCTTTAACTCTTTCAGGAATATACCCAGGAGATGTAAGGCCCATGTAAAATGAAATTTCTATTTTTAGTTTTTTAAGGAATCTCTGTACTGGTTTCCACAGGGGTACTACTAGTTTAAATTCCCACCAGCGGTGTGCAAGGATTCCTTTTTCCCCACATCCTTGCCAGCGTTTCTTTTTGTTCTTATTCTTGATAATAGCCATTCTGACTGTAGTCAGATATGGAATCTGAGAGTTGTTTGGATTTACATCTTTTTTATGACTAAAGATGCTGAACATTTATTTTCATGTACTTGTTGGGCATTTGTACCTTTTCTTTGAGAATTACCTATTTGTTCATTTGTGTTCTGTCAGAAGAGTAGCTGGGCAGGTTTTTTCCTGTTCTGTAGCTTGACCCTTCACTCTGTTGATTGTTTCTTTATCTATGCAGAATCTTTTTAATTTGATGTAATTTCATTTGTTGATTCTTGATATTTTCTATGTTGTTAGTAAAGTTCTTGCCTGTGCCTATGGCTTCAAGTCTTTTCCCTAAGTCACTTTTCAGCAGTTTCAATGTTTTTGTTTTTATATCTAGGTCTTTGATCCATTTTTTTTTTTTTTTGTGGGTACCGGGGGGTCGACCTCAGGACCTCGCGCGCCAGCAGGCGCCCGTGCCGCTGAGCGATATCACCGGCCCCTTTTTCGTATGTGGGTTCCGGGAGTCGAACTCGGGCCCTTGCGCTTGCCAGGCAGGCGCTTAAGCCGCTGAGCCATCTCACCGGCCCTTTCATCCATTTTGATTTGATTTTAATACAGGGTGATAGATACAGATATAGTTTTACTCTTCTGCATGTGAATAACAAGTTGAAAGGCAGTCAAGAGTACATTATTCAGGGCCGGTGATATAGCTCAGCGGCATAAGCGCTTGCCTGGCAAGAGTAAGGTCCCGAGTTTGGTTCCCGGTACTCACAAAAGGGAAAAAAAAAGTATATTATTCAATATCTAGTCTCTGTATAGTTTGTGTGATTTCTTTGGCTGTTGATATTCCTTTCTCTCTCTCTCTTTCTTTCTTTTTCCATCCTTCCTTCTCATGGTTCTGGAGATTGAACCCAGGGCCTCTGCACTAAGCCATGTCCCCAGTCTCCACACCACAGTTCATAAAAAAAATGCTGAGACAGGGTCTTGCTAAGTAGATATATTGTCCTTGATGGGCCCAATCTTGTGATCCTTCTTCCTTAGCCTCCCAGACTATTGGGATTGTAGGCATGCACCACTGCACCTGGGCTTTATTGTTAATTTTTAGTTTCATTACATTATGATCTAATAGGATGCAAGATATTATTTCATTTCTTTTGCATTTATTGAGACATGCTTTATGGCCTAAAATATAGTCTATTTTGGCAAAAGTTTTGTGGACTGCTGAGAAGAATGTGTGTTCTGCTGTTGTTGGATGAAATAGTCTGTAGATATTTCTTAAATCCATTTGTTCTGTGGTGTCATCTAATTTTGATTTTTTTGTTGTTGTTGAATTTTCATCTGGTTGACCTGTTGGTATCTATTTGTCCTTTCATGTCAAATAGTTTTTGTTTTATGAAACTAGGTGTGCAGATGTTCAGTGAGTATATAATTACTATTGTTATCTCTACTTGGTGAATTATTTTCTTTAGCAATATGTAGTGAACTTATTTGTCTCTTGTCCAGTTTTGGTTTAGCAATATGTAGTGAACTTATTTGTCTTTTGTCCAGTTTTTGTTTGAAGTCAACTTTGTCAGAAACTAGAATAGCTACCCCTGCTTGCTTTCAACCTCTGGTTGCATGGAGTACAGATTTCCACCCTTTCACTTTCAGTAGGTGTGTGTTTTTGTGGGTTTGGTGTGTGTCTTAGTTACTTTTCTCTTGTTGCTGAGACAAAATATCTGACACCCACAGTTGAAGGATGAAAGGTTTATTTGGCTCACAGTTTGTGGAGGTTTCAGTCCGAAGGCAGCTGGCTCCAAGGCAGGGCGGCATGGCAGAGGGACATCACAGAGGAGAAACAGTTCTTGGCAGGCAGAAGGTAGCAAGTGACAAGCAATCAACAGTGACAGATTCTTTCTGTCTCTTTTATATTCTATCTAGGCTACCTGGCTTAAGGTGGGTGCTAACCAATCAATAGATTAATTTAGTAATCATGTACCCTTAATCCCACCTCTAGATCTAGATCCAGGCACCTCTGAAAAAGCCTCACTTACGACTGCATGAAGCTTTGGGGGTACATCTGGACATAAGCCATAATAGTGTGTCTCTTGCAAGCAACATATAATTGAGTTTTGTTTTTTTCATCCAGTTTGCCAGTCCATGTCTTTTGTTTGGAGAGTTAAGACCATTTACATTGAGTGTTATTATTAAAAGCTGTATAATGATTCTTGTCATATTACTTTTTTCTTGGTGATTGAATCATGTCTATTTTCTTTTGTTTAATCACTCTTCCAGTGAGGTTAATTCTTTTCTTTGGATTCTTGGGTGTTGCTATTCTCCTTGTTTCTGTTTAAAATTCCTTTAGGTATTTTCTTCAGTGCTGTTTTTTTGGTTTGGATTTCTTGATTTGTCTTTATTGTGCAGGTCTTTATTTCTCCATCAGTTTTTCAGGATATAGTAATCTGGGTTGACAATTATTTCCTTTTGAGGCTTGAAAAGTTTCACTCCAAAGTCTCCTGCCTTTAAAGTTTGTGTTGAGAAAGCTGTGGTTATTCTCATGAATTTGCTCTTGTAGGTAATTTGGTGCTTTTCTGTAATAGCTTTTAGTATTCTCTCTTTGTTCTGAGTTTGTGGTATTTTGATCACGTTTTGCCATGGAGAGATTGTTCTCTGGTTGTGTCTATTTAGGGTTCTAAATGCCTCCTTTACCTGGGTATTCATCTTATTTCCTAGGTTTGGGAAATTTTCTGCAGTAATTCTGGTGAATAAATTTTTATACCGTTAGTCTCTGCCTCTATGTCTTCTTTGAATCTAATAATCCTTAAGATTGTTCTTTAAGATTTATCAAGAACTCTTGGATCATCTCTGATTGTATGTCTCTGAGCAAATATTCCACTACATTAACCTTGTCCTTAAGTCCCGATATACTATCTTCTTATTGATTTTGCCTGTTGCTGAAACTTTCAATTGTGTTTTTCATTTCTAGGATTTTCACTTGATTCTTTTTATTACCTATAATTCCTTTTTTTCCCTGGGTTTTGTTTGTTTGTTTGTTTGTTTGTTTGTTTTTTTGAGACAGGATCTCACTATGTAGTTCAGACTAGCTTGAACTCACTATGTAGCCCAGGTTGGCCTTGAATTTACAGTGACCCTCCTGCCTCAGCCTCCTGAATGGTGGGATTACAGGCATGCACCAACACACCTGGCTTATAATTCTTTACTGAAATGGTATTTCATATCGTACCTTGTCTCCCATAGTTCTTTAAGCTGTTTATTTGTATCTTTTTTTTTTTGTGGGTACCGGGGGGTTGACCTCATGACCTCGCGTGCCAACAGGCACCCGTGCCGCTGAGCGATATCACCGGCCCCTTTTTCGTATGTGGGATCCGGGAGTCGAACTCGGGCCCTCGTGCTTGCAAGGCAGGCGCTTATGCCGCTGAGCCATCTCACCAGCCCCTATTTGTATCTTTTTTAAGCTTGTCAATCATCATAGTTATTGATTCATTTATCTGCTTATATGCATTCCTTTAAATTCACTGATTATCTTAGTAGTTGCTTCATTACAGCTTTTCAACAGTTTCTTCTTAGAACACTTCTATTTTTTTTTTTTTTTGAGACACGGTCTTGCTATGTAGCTCAGGCTGGACTTGAACTCACTCTGTAGTCCAGGCTGGCCTTGAACTTGCAGGGATCCTCCTGCCTTGGCCTCCCAAGTGCTGGGACTACAGCCATATACCAACATGCCCAGCTCACTTCCATCATTTTAACTGTTACTATTTTCACATCTTTTCTGGAAATTCATACACTTTAGTGCCTGTGAGATCAGCTTTTAGGGAGTCATGAATTTTTAGAGGTACCTCGTTACCTTGTTTTCTTGCAATTATTATGCTTTTTTGTTTAAGGTTGTAGATAAGCTAGGATAGAAAGATCTACTATAGCCAAAATGTCTTTAGTAAAAGGATTTCTACCTGCATTGTGCCCTTGGTTTTAGGAATGATCCCATGTGCAGGCACCTACCCATTTTATTCAGTGTACTGGGATCAGTCCCAGGCATTGTACTGCAAGGGGAAAATGACTACTTGTAATAACATCAAAAGAGCCAATCTTATACCAACACATAATATCAAACTTGTTCAGAAGTTTTCAACTCTTTCATTAACTCAGGAAGAAAAAGGAATAGCAGTGATGAAAAATAAGCCAGGAATTAGGAGAAGAAAAAGGAAACAAAAGAAAAAAAAGTGAAACAAAAGAAAA
This sequence comes from Erethizon dorsatum, assembly GCA_028451465.1. Taxonomy (NCBI): domain Eukaryota; kingdom Metazoa; phylum Chordata; class Mammalia; order Rodentia; family Erethizontidae; genus Erethizon; species Erethizon dorsatum. The sequence goes on from CM051833.1 coordinate 102,943,398, forward strand.
TGAAAGAAAAAAGAAAAAAACAATACATTTTGGGGATATGATTTTTATGCCCAGAAATGGGAGATGAGTTTTGAAAGGTTATGTATGGGGGCAGAAAGAAAGAAGAAAAGAGAAGAAAATATAAGTGGAGAAGCTAACCATATATTTTCAGGCAATTGAGACCTTGTTTAAAAGGATCCGTACTATTTCACCACTCTGGAGAATATCAAGAAGAGAAGTATAACACAGGAGCCTAGAGAAAACTAGATATTCAGAGTAATACTCAAATAGTATATATTGAGAGGAGCAGAAAAGGTATAAAGCAAAAAGAAAGAAAAAATAGAAAAAGAAAAAAGAAAGATGAAAGAGAAGGGGAGATCAGAGAAATAGAATACAGAGAAAACAGATGAAGGAAGGGGATAAAGTCAAGAGGTTAGAGAAAAGGTAAGGACATTGTATCCAATTGATGAACTGATGAATTGATGGAAGTTATATCTTTAAGTAGAGATATTTGGTACTGGAAATACTCTAAGCAACTTAGAGTGTTACATTACAAAAACAGAAAAGTAATAAATAGTTATATACTAATATCATATCTAAAAACACCAAACCTAATTATATTCATCAAAAATTATATTCATCAAAGTACTGATAAAAAAAGAGAAAAGAAGAGAGAAAAAGGGAAAAATATATATATTTTTCTCTCTCTATATATATATGGAGAAAGAAAGAGGGAGGAAGAGAGAGAGAGAGAGAGAGAGAGAAAGCCAAAAAATGTATACATGTTTCAGGAAAAGAAAAATATATGATGTTTTTTCAGTAGATGGTGTTACCTTTGTATAGGTGACCTTGGAGGTTGTCATATATCACAGAAAACCCACCACACTGCTGGCTCTTAGAGAAGAAGTTAAAAATGCATTGAGATTTGCATCTCAGTGACCAAGGTTAACCAAGAAGCAGTTCACCATGCTAATAAGTGTCTGCAAGATAATAGTCACCACTTTGAGCACCTCTTGTAATTGTAGAGGTCAAATTTCGTGATGCAGTAGTAAATTTAGTATTAAAATATTTATACAGGTTTTTCTTTTCCTGAAGTGTATATACATCTTTTTAGCTATCTATCTTTATCTATCTATCTATCTATCTATCTATCTATCTATCTATCTATCTATCTATCTATCTATCTATCTATCTATCTCTATCATCTATCTATCTATCTATCTATCTATCTATCTATCTATCTATCTATCTATCTATCTATCTATCTATCTCTCTATCTATCTATCTATCTATCTATCTATCTATCTATCTATCTATCTATCTATCTATCTCTCTATCTATCTATCTATCTATCTATCTATCTATCTATCTATCTATCTATCTATCTATCTATCTATCTATCTCTATCATCTATCTATCTATCTATCTATCTATCTATCTATCTATCTATCTATCTATCCATCTATCTATCTATCTATCTATCTAATCTATCTCTCTATATATGAAACAACAAAAAAAGAATATTATTTTGCTCTTTTTGCTAGCATGAATATTCCTGAACACTTTGTCAATGCTCTTGTCTTCAGACCACATATTCAGGAGTCTCCTGTGTTCTCAGGAGCCATGGAGTAGGGTTACAGCCACTCTTTCTGGTGGCTCAGTTTGGCCTACAACAGCCTGCACAGCAGGCTCCCTGCTTTTTCTCCAGCTGGTCTCTGGGGTTTCCAGACTGTGCACCTGCCTCAGCCCAAGGAAGAGTATGACAGACACCACCCTTCCTTTTCTTCAGGCACTGGCACTCTGAGCTCCCATCAATGGTGGGGTTCTGGGTATGAGGCAGTTCCCCCATTCTCCCTCCAGCCTACAATCTCAGTGGCATCTAAGAGAAAGGGAGATCATTACCAATGTGGTGCTCTTTCTCCAGACCTATGTTCAAGCAAGCCAGCTGTCTGTCCTCCAGATTTCTCTCAGGCTTACAGGCTCAAAATAGCAAAAGTGAGACTTTGCTTTGAGAAGAGAACCCCAGAGCAACATGCTCCAGAATCCAGAATGTCAGCTACCTCAAGAAGTGTGTATACATTATCTCTCTCTCTCTCTGTATATATATGCAACAACAAAAAAGGAAGATTGTTTGCTCTTTTTGTTAGGATGAATATTCCTTGGGATTTGTTTATAGCACTCAACTATCCAGGCTGCCAGAGACCCCTATGCCATGATAGAAGGAACCCAGGTCACTGCTCCAGCTGACAGCAGACCTTGGCATCATCCACATGGCACCAGTTTTATATACATGCAGAAAGCAAGAGTTGTAGAGTCAGGGAGGCTTCCACCTGATTTCAGAAGAAGGCTTAGGAGGCGAGGCAGTGTGCCCCTGTGGGGTGATGTGTGAAGCTGTGAGAGTGAAGGAGAAAGTGCAGTGGAGATGACAGAAGATTGGAGAAGCTAGGAACGTGGATCATCTGAGGAAAACTGTGAAGGACTGAGGAAAGCTGCAAGGCGTGAGGAAAGCTGGTCCAAGAGCAAAGCCATGAGGGCTACAACCACCACTGAGAATGATGCTGGAAGGGCAGGGTCACCCAAGCACTTTGGAGAACACATCTTGTCACAGATTGCCCTGGGTGTTAGACATGGAACTGTAGGATTTAATATTTGCAGAGCTGAATTTAGGCTTTGTATCAGTCCCATTCTTTTCTATCCTCCTTTTGGAATACTTTTGTGTGTCAAAAATGTTTAGCTTTCTTTGTGATTTTTATTAGGGCACACAGTTAAGAGTTTGCCTTAAATCTGAGAAGAGACTTTGGACTTGGACTTTTCAGCAATGCTGAAATTGTTTTGATTTTGTCAATCTTAAAGATGGAATAAATGCATTTTGAATAGGGGATACATATGAATCTTTGAGGGCCAGGGTGAAATGTTATGGTTTATATCTAGATTTCCCTTAAAGCCTCATGGTTTTGCGGGGGCTTTTGATAGGTGACTGGATCATGAAGGTGTGATACTTATCAATGGATTAGTGCATGGGTGAATTTATAGCTAAATGTAAGTTGGGAGATGAAGCCTGGTTGGAGGAGGCAGGCGTGGCCTGGAAAGGTCCATCTCCTACCTCCTCTCTTGATCTCTCTCTGAATGTTGTCTGCCATGCTTTGAGCAGCTCTTCTCTGCCATTCCTCTTTGCCATGCTATCCTGCTTTGGAGCTAGCTGGCTATGGACTGAAACCACTCTGTGAGCCAAAAGTAAACCTGTCCTCCTTCAAGTTTCGGGTGTCTGATACTGTGTCTCAGAGACGAGAAAGTAACTAAGACGTATACTATCCAGGTTTCTAACGTCAAGTTAAAAATATTGGGGTATATCAGTATGTCTGTAGAATATTAATAAGTGTTTGCATCTTAGGATTCTAAAGTCAACTTGAGAAACATTGGAATAGAACAAATTCAAAGGATTACTGTGCAAATTCTCAGAGCATCTCCTGCGGAAAAGAATAATATGCTTTTCTAAGAAAATCTGTAGCAGTTCAATACATGTATTAGGAGATCAAAAATATTTGTTGATTCAAATCAACAGGCTTTTTCTGTGACTTTGTGGGAAGAAAGGAATTTTCCAATTGAGGTTGCCATTAACTTCCTGGCTGTAATTTCTAGTGTGAGATTCTGGAAGGGGAAAGAGCATGAAATAAATTCTACTTTCTTATGGAGTAAGCAGTAAGCAACTATTTCTGTGGAAAAATGAATTATAGAAATGCAATAAAAATTAGAATAAGAAGAAAGCCTAATATTCAGGCAGTGCTTGAGAAGCCGGACAAAGCCTCAAGGAAGTGGTGCTCTAAGATTCCCAACTTTTCTTTTGAGCATATATGTATTATTATTATTATTATTATTATTATTTTTGGTAATAATTGTGGATTTCTTCTTTGTACTCCAACCTTGTGAACTGAAGAGGATATTTTCAGTAGTTGCATGAAATCAAAGCTCTCCCCAAACAGGAAAGAAGCACAGAATGATAAGACTTGTTTATTTTAAATCATAAACATTTTAGAACAAAGGAGAGGCCTGGTTAACTTCTGAAGGTATATACGTGTTTATGTGTGATTTTATGTATGCGTTGTAAAGTTGTTGCTCACTGTTCTTCCAATGCTATGCCACACACCTCTTTCCATCTCCCTTTTTTCAAGTCTCCTGTTCCAGGTATTTGTGCCAAAGGCCTCACTGCCTTGAGTCTCCTCATGCTGCCCTCCCCCTGGCCACCTGGGATCTTGCTCCTCACATTTCTTTCTACTTTCATGGAGCATCATGTTGGCCTTCCGGATGTTTAAGCTTGCACAAGGAAAGTATTCTGGATCCCATCTCCCCTTGCCTTTGCTGGAGGCACAAACTCCTGTTTATTAAAATCCATGCTCTCAGAGAAGCTTAGAGGGGACCTAGGAGGCTCTCCTTCTGTTCCCCCCAGATCTGTATATTTTGCTAGAAGATTTCTGAAGGCCAAAATTTATCATTGAGGACAAAATCCCGATGTTTTCCAACCTTTTTACCACCGACAATCTCTTATAATTTCTTCCCCTTACCTCACATTTTATTTTTTTGTTTGCTGAACACATATAACCCAGGATATATTTTCCTTGTTATTTAAGGCTTCTGTTTAGCTGGAAGTAAGTATCAACACATTGAACTGACATGACTACAATCAGAAGGGAAGACATTTGATGTTTTATTTTGTGCATCTGGGTTTCAGACAAATGTATGATATACAAAGAGAATTTTGATACTAAAAGAACTCCTCTAGGACTCCAGGAATATCATGCGTCCCAGGTTAGGAATATCATTTAAAGTACAGACTCTAATAGTGAAAGTTTCAGGAGGTGATATTATCTCAGGCTTGTGGGGAGATTTTGAATGGCAGTAGGGATTGATCTACCCTTGATTTATACTCTGTTAGTAATTGCCAGTAGCTATTAGCCCACATCTTCCCTCATTGGTGTAAGCATTTACATAGCACATGTGTGAAAATCTCTTGTTGAAAAATAGTTTAAGGAAATTCCTGAAATAAAAGGCTGTGTCTAATATGAACTTAATGGTTATTGTCCTCCAAAGTTAGCAGATAATTGAGGGTAATCTCAACTTAGTCCCAGAGAAGTTCCAAAAATGTGCTAAATATCAAGGACTGAATGATTAAGAAAAGACAAATGCCAGATCTTACTTTCTCACCATTTTCAGCAAAAGATGGTTTTATCAGCTTATTACACAAGCCATGTTTATTATTCAGAACTGACCTTCAATTCATGGAGATTTGAAGATATAAAAGACCTCCATGGCTTTTAGTGTTTAAGGATAGCCAAGAGAGAGATTGTGGGTTACCAGAGAAGAGAACAAGCTGGTAAATCAGTCAGAAGCTGATGTAGAAATAAATGGCTGTTAGAAGCACCTGAGAGTTAATGCTGAAAGAGAGAAATGAGAACACTGCAGATCTATACTTGTTGCCAGATTTTACAAATGGAATCACATTAACACCAGAGAAAATTGTGTGGCCTTTCAGATTTTAACAAGGGAAAGGGCAAAAAATTTGAGACCTCAAGAAAAAAGGATGTTATGAAATCCATCGCATGCTAGGGAGTGAGGGAGAAAAAGAATTTTGTTGCAAAAATCAGGAGTAGATTTCAGGTATTCGGTAACTAGGGTGGTAGCTAAAAAGAGGTCATTGTCAAAGAAGAAAAATTAGTTCTATGCATTTTTGCTTTTGAAAATAATTTGAACAAGCAAGTTTTTATTTTAGTACGAACTTAATTTTATAATAATTTGAGATATACAGAAAAACTATAAAGATAGTGCAGAGTTATCATATATCTTACACCAAGTGCATCAGCTTTCTGTTGCTGTGACAAAATACCTGAGAAAAACAATTTAAAGAAAGATTTATTTTCATTCACGGTTTCAGAGGTTTCAGTCCATGGTAACTTGGCCTCTCTGCTGTGGACCTGAGGCAAAACTGAGCCTCATGACAGGGAGCACATTGTGGAACAAAGCTGCTAACCTCATGGTGGCCAAGAAGCAGAAAGCAAACCTGTGCTGGTGGTTTCCTGCTTCTACTTTTATTCCAGTTGGGCTCCCACCCTATCGGGTCATGCCACTTGTTTGAGGTCTCTTCCTCAGTTTGCTCTCCCACACACCAATCATTTCCGGGAACATTCACAGACACACCCAAAAGTGTGTTTTGGTAATTTTCTAAGCATTTCTCACTCCAATTGAGATGACAGTCAAGATTAACTATCGCATGCTCTCTTGTTATTAACATTATACAACAGAAGAGTGCATTTATCAGTTAATACTGTGTTAATACTAAGCCAATCAGTTAATCAGTCAATAATGAACCAATACTGACATATTATTGTTAACTAAGTCTTATTCAGATTTCCCAAGTTTCTCTCTGATGTCCTTTTTCTGTTCCAGGTTCCCATTCAGGATATCAGAGGACATACACTTGTCATGTCTCCTTCAAATCCTCTTGTGATAGCTTCTCAGACTGTGCTTATCTTTGATAATCTTGACAGTTTTGAGGAGTAATATGTTTTGGGAAGTTTTTTTGTAGAATGTCTCTCAACTGGGATTTGTATACTGTTTTTCACATGATTACACTGGGCTGTGGGTTTCCGGGAGGAAGGCCCCAGAGATAAAGCACCATTTTTATCACTTCATATCCAGGGTACATACTGTCACTGTGACTTGTCATTGTTGATGTGAACCACCATCATCTGGCTGAGTTAGTGCTTGTTAGATTCCCCAACTGGAAAGTTACTCTTCATTCTCCCTCCTACACGATTTGAGAAGAGCTCTGATGGTGTTAGCAGGCAGTCACCAAAGCCTTTCCACGCTTAAGGACTGGTGAGTTACGCTGAATCTCCTTGAGGGTGGTGTGTTTATGTAAATTATTTAGAACTCTTCCACATAGATTTATTTTTGTTTTGCACCTCTGTTTAATCAATCATTGCTTATGTTAATATAGACTCATAGATATTTATTTATACTCTGTGTTATAAACCAATACTATTTTATTTATTTTGTTGTCCCACATTTGGCCATTGGTAGCTCATTCAATTGGCTCCTGTTCTCCTTTAACAAACTCACATTATTGTGGTTATGAAAAAATATTTTGAGAACTTCTTTACTTGTGGCACTATAAGATGCTCAAAGCAAATCTTGTGTGTTTCCTACTTTAATCCTAGAATCTGCTGTTTTATCCAAGAGTTCTTGTTCCCTTCACTGGAGAATTGTATTATAAATCAAGATCTGGGCTCTAGGTGCCAGGAGGGTTCTAAAAGCTTAGGGAAAGGGATAATGAAACCTCATAATTTTATCCAGGAGCACAATAATGTGTCTTTCTTTCAACACATAGGATTTTTAAAAACTTAAAATGTTGGCTAAGACTTCAAGTTTAAAAATAACAATTCCTGAATAATGAGGAACCTCCCCTCCCCTGGATTGGCAAGTTTTTCCTGTAAAGAATCAGAGAGTAAATATTTCAGGTGTGTGGGTAGTTCTGTCTCTATTCTGTCAGGGTAGTACAAAAGCTATCACACACACACAAAAATAAAAAAAACATGTAAGTGAGTAGAAATAGCTTTCTTCTAATAAAACTTTACTTACAAATAAAAATAGGCTGAGTTTTGCCTACGGGGCCATAATTGTCAGTCTTTTAATTGGACCAATAAAAGGCAAATGAGAAATAATACTTATTAGGTGCTTACAAGGTATAAGGATATACTAAAAGTGAGTGTGACAAATAAGCAAAAATTATTGAAAGTGAAACTGAAATACTGCAAGATTTAGAGATTAGGTGAATGATCTTAAATGGTTTAAAATTCCTTGTCTCCTTTCTTTCTCTTTAGTAAGAAGACTGGATGAATATACTGAGCTGTTTATCAGATCTAAATCTTCTGGTCAAATTATTTGCTCTCATTACTTATCAGTAAGTAAAAACAGAATATATATAAAATGACAGATTTATACTTTTCTCCCCCATATTGAGGATACCAACAACTGTTTTCTTGGGTTATTGCATGCCTAAAGTTATTTAATTTGGTTCTAGGATACATTGATTGGATATTCTATTTGCTACTAAGGCAAGGTTTTTTTTTTTTTTTCCAATTTTTCCCCTAAGTAGCTTATTTTCAGTAGAATGAATCTGTAGATATTAACCCAAGAGATCTATAGCTAGAATTCAAAGAATTGATAAACTTGGAAAGAATTTACTTTTACTAATCTGTACCTGAAATGTAGCATTTCCCCTATAAATAAATATAGGTAACAAATGACAATACTGCTAGGAGTATATGTGCAACTAGTAGAAATACCAAATTACAAGCATTGTACAGATGTCAAAATATCCATTCCAGGGGCCGGTGAGACGGCTCAGCGGCATAAGTGCCTGCCTTGCAAGCGCGAGGGCCCGAGTTCGACTCCCGGATCCCACATACGAAAAAGGGGCCGGTGATATCGCTCAGCGGCACGGGTGCCTGTTGGCGCGCGAGGTCCTGAGGTCGACCCCCCGGTACCCACAAAAAAAAAAAAAAAAAAAAAATCCATTCCATTGATAATTACTTTGAAAGTTTGGTAATTTTATTATCAATTTATTTTCAACGTATTTATTGAGATGTAATTCACATACCATACAATCTACCCATTTAAAGTGTACAATTCTATAGTTTTTATAATATTACATAATTAAAATTTAAAATTTGTGGTAAAATATATATATAAAGCATAAAACTTCTCATTTCAACCATTTTATATGTACAATTCGTGGCATTAATTACATTCATAATGTGTGTAATAATTACCTGTTTTCAAAATCTGTTTTCAAAAATTTTCATCACTTCAAACAAAAATTTTATAACCATTAAAGGGGCCGAGGTTGTAGTTCAGTACTAGAGGACTTGGTTAGCATGAGTGAAGCCCTGGGTTTGACTCCTAGTACAACAATAGCAATAATTGCAACAACAATAACAACAACAAATCATAACCTCTAATTTTTATGACTATAGTATTTCCTTCCCATATATTTCATATAAATAGACTGATAAAAATATTTGTCCTTTTGTGTTTTATTTCTGACTTCTTTCACTTAGTATATCTCTTCAAAGTTCTCCACTTTGTAGAATGAATCAGTACTGCATTCATTTTTGTGGTTGAACAATATTCTATTGTACATATATACTACATTTTGTTTATCCATTCATCTGTTGGTGGATACTTGGGTTGTTTTCACCTTTTTAACTATTGCGTACAATGTTGCAACAAACATTAGCGTATAAGTATTTTCAAATTCTTGCTTTTAATTCCTTTGCTCATATACCTATGAATGGAATTGTTGGATTTAATTTGGTAATTCTTTCTTTAGTTCTTTTTTTTTTTTTTTTTTTTTTTTGAATATTATATGGTACCTCCTCATGGAATTTTTTAAAAAAATTTCTCCCCAAAATTTTTATTAGTGCATATTGGTTATACAGATTAATGGGCTTTATTTTGTAGAGGTTTATTTTCCTCTTTATAACAGAGGGAGACAGCTCTATAATGGGAGGTGGCTCTATAGTGTCTCCGTGGGTTGAAACGTCAGTCGTCCTCTGTGTACACTCTGGCACTCAAGGTCCCATCGTTACGTGTACGGAAAATCTCATGCATTGAGCTGCCAAGGATGAAAGAGTGCACCTCCCAGTGACACGGGCTCTCTCTAATGCGCCTTCACAGATATCCAAAATGACCTCCACGTGAATGTCCCTGACGAGTACTGACCGTAAAGAAGTCTGTGAAGTGCATTTTTCATCTGCACACGTTGCTGCGCTGGATAATGAAAGGGTTAAGTTATTTGAGGGGTGAATGAAGAGTAGAGTTCTTGAGCCCAGAGATATGAAATCAGGTGATGATGTCTGCAGCGCTGTTTCCTTCTGGAGTCTTGGAGGGCAGAGTGCATTCATGTGCCCTTTTCAGCTCCTGGTGCTCACATGTATTCCTTGGCTTGTGGCCTTTTCTTCCATCTGCAAAGTGCCTTGCTCCAGTCTTTGCTTCATACTCACATTCCCTTCTCTGAGTCCTCTACATCCTTCTCATAGGGACTGTTGTAATTACACTGGGTTCACCTGAATGGAATGAGAGAGTCCTTTTCTTGAGACCCTTAACTTGATAACATCTGCAAAGTCCTGTTTTTCATATAACTTTTGTTTATGTGGTATAATATTTCCCCAAAGAGTTCCATATCTGGTTCTGCAAAAATTCTAGGTTTGAGGGAATAGAACATAGGCCTATTTGGGAAATATTATGCCATAGAAACCATCCTCTTGGAATATCACATCTATTACAAGTCTGTAGGTCATGTTAGCCTCCATTAGTAAGGGCCACATTCCTATTTAGTCAATGACTGTTTGTGCTTGAAGCGAATCAGAGGAATGGGCATGAAGTAAGCAGGTCCTTCAACTTCTGCTCAGGAAATATTAAATTCATCCATTTATGCACTCAACAAATATTTATTCAGCATCTACTATGTGTCAGTCAATCTTTTAGTTTTCCTCTTCTCCAAACTTTCTTCTTCACTAGTAAATGGAGCCACAATTGATTAAATTTTCCATGACTCAAGTCTGAGACTCATTTTTAAAACTTTCCATGACTCAAGTCTGAGACTCATTTTTAAAACTTTTGGGGGCCAACCAGCCCACAAATTGGTTGATTTAGCTTCCAAAATAATACCTGCACTTAACTCTTTTTTTTTTTTGCCAAGATTCAAGTCTAAGCCAACATTTTTCCTCATTTAGATGCTGCAATATCTTGCTATGTTGTTTCTCTGCATCTGTCCTCAGCTCGCCTCCACTTCATTCTTAGTGATATTTTAAAAATACAAATCTATAACATTTTCTGCTCAAAATATTTCCTTAGGACTCTGTTGCTCTTAGGATAAAACCAAAAGTTGTTATTAGGACCGTCTCAAGAGGGCTTCTCCTTACTTCTCTAGCCTCATCTAACTGCGCTTCTTTTTCACTCTTTTGAATGTACTCATAATATCTCCCCAGCCTCCACGCCTTTCCACACTCTGTCTCCTCTGCCTGGAATGCCCATTCTTGTGATAGATCCTGCCTTTGTCACTTTTCTTGTAGCTGGGACAAAATACCCAACAACTACAACTTAAAGGATGCATGATTATTTTGCCTTACTGTTTGTAGAGGTTTCAGTCCATAGTCCACTGATTCTAAGGCAGGGTGGTGTGGCAGAAGAAATCTTCCCATGGCATAGCAGACAGGAAGCAGAGAGAAAAGGGAGAAGTTGAGGAGGGACATAAATCCTTTCAAGCCATGCCCCCAGTGACCCAACTCTTCTGAACAGACCTCACTCCCTAACGGCAAGTCAGCTGTATGTCCCATAATTCAATCATCTTCAAAAAGCCACACCTATGAGCTATGAGGCTTTTGGGGCACGTCTAGATATTACCCATAATGAACCCCCTGCTTATTTTCCTTTGTTTGGGAAGCCTTTCCATTCATGCCAGACCAGATTAGATTTAGGGAAATCTAGGAACTTTATGCTTTCATTGCAGCTTTTTTCTTTTTATTGTACTGTTCAGAACTGTATTCAAATAATTGAAGATATAACTTTGGGCTTAACATCTATATTTCTCATTACATTATAAATTGTGTGAGGGAGGAGATATTATCTGTCTTTTCTATCATTATATCCCAGATGTCTCACAATGTGCTTGCTGCATACTGGGAGGTTAGCAGGTAGTTGTCGGAATGGCAGGGGGAATAATTCTGCAAAAACCTGTGTGGATCAATTAAAATCAGTATTTGGCTCTGTTGTAGCCTCATGGATTGGCTTTACCAAGCAGATCTTGTGTCTGTTTTCTACAAAGTGTGGGCATCTGCTCATGGAGAATAAGAACCCAGTTTTATTTCTGTAGATAGCATCACCATTGGATGAATGTTTCTTAAACTTTAATGTGTATCAGGGTCACTTGGATGGTTTGTTAAAATACAATTGCTTTATTCAACCCATAATTTCTGATTATGCCCCATGGATTGGTGTGTGGGAATTTTCATTTCCCAAAAGTTTTCAGCTGATGTTTCTGCTTCTGGCTGAGGATCACACTTTGAGAACCACTGGCATAGACTTTTAGCCATCAATCAGCTTGACAAGCAGTCCCACATTTTTGTTGGTGTGAGATATTTTTCTAAGTTTGATGGTAGTGCACAGGGCTCAGGGTAAGTTTGAGGTGTCTAGGGAGTGACTTGCTTCTAGCTATTTTCTCCTGGAGCCCATCCCTTCTTTTCACAGGGCGCCTGGCAAACTGTAGAAAAGGATCAATGACGATAAAAAATGAGATATCTGCCCATTAGGAGGTTGGTACCAGAAATTCAACATAGGGGGATTAAATTTAACTTGCAGTTATGGTAAGATCCCTTCAAAATGTATACTTTGATGAATACATTCACAGACTGACACTGGAAATCTTTACTTCTCTCTCCTTCGAAAATCTCTAGTAAGAAGTCAGCTTGCTCAGTCTAAATGCATGGGACTATATGGTCTACAGTTTGAGTTTTACTTCACACAGTTTGGTTTTGTGGAGCCACATTTCACTTCATAACTCAGCACCTGAACAAATGTATTTTTTCATTAAACTAAACAAGCAAACAAAAGCACCTCTGAGCTAAAAGGAATTGAATGCCTGTTATCCTTCAGTGCTTTGAACCCAATAAATTCCCACTTGCTAGTGCATGTATCCAACCAGCAAGGTGCAAACCATCAACCATCACACATTTCTCTGTCGGGGGAGCAGTGTGCGATCATAAGTGCTTTGCAAGTGAAACTTAGCCAGCTGCTATTTCAGAGCAATAACTCTCTTAGGAAAGTGAGAGGGAAAAAGCAGCATTTAAAATAGAACCTATAGAAAAGAAACAGTTGCACGAATAATCACAGATTATTAGCTATGGAAAAGAGCATGGGGGCCAAATGGTCTAATCTCCCATGTTAGAGAGGAGAATGCCTCAAATAGGCTAAGGCCCCTGCCAAAGTCATTGTCTAAATTGATGCAGAACTGGAACTCAGGAATTCTGTCTCCTAGGCCTGAGCTATTTTCATACTGTGTCATATTTAGTGATTAAACTCTTGTACCTGGTTTATATTTGGTGTCCTTGGCTAGTCAGCAAATAAATTATATTTCTCTAAAATATCATCTTTTTTTGTGTGTGTGTGGGTACCAGGGGGTCGACCTCAGGACCTCGCGCGCCAGCAGGCGCCCGTGCCACTGAGCGATATCACCGGCCCCTTTTTCGTATGTGGGTTCCGAGAGTCGAATTCGGGCCCTCGCGCTTGCCGGGCAGGCGCTTAAGCCGCTGAGCAATCTCACCGGCCCTAAAATATCATCTTTTCTCCTGGAACAGCAGCATATTCAGGTTTTCCTAGCAGTGGAAAGCACGGAGACCTATGGCAATCACATTTTTAACTCCTCAGATAGGATTTGGAAGTCAGATTTTAAGCCTGTATCAGGAAAACCAAGGTCAGGGTAGGCAAAAGGGGTGCTAGCACTGAAATTGTTTCTGCATACATGCCCCTACTCTCATAGGTCTTTGATTAATGTTCAAATTCAGGATATAGCATCATCTAAACAATTTTATCAAGGCTTTGTCTCAGCAAAGAGTATAAACTCAAGACTGGGACAAATTAAAAGAGATTATTGAAATAGAAAAATTATCATCATATATTCAAGGACAGGGAATGATGTACCACTAAGCCTAAAAGGGATTGAAATACAAGAATTTTCAGAGGGCCCATAGTCAATAAGTTAATAAATATTTACTAAGTACCTGTTACAGACCACGTACTCGGGAATGAAAAAACTCAAAGTCATTGCCTCCCAGAACTGATACTGTGGGAGAATTCAGACAGTGAACATGCAAATGAACTTATGGAATAATTTTAAATACTGATAAGTGCTATGAAGGAAATAAAATAAGGAAATGTGATAGTGGTGGGGCAAGGGGTTCTCCTTTGGCTGAGGAAGTCAGGAAGGTTTTCTCTGAGGGGAAGGCATTTGGATGTGAGAAGAAATCAAGCAATGAAGATCTGGGGAAAACACTTTCCACTAGAAGCAAGAGTAAGAGTGATGGCCTGAAACAAAACTAAAGTTAAGATTAAATGTACAAAAGATGGAACATAGAGCTCTTGTGGTTCAAGGGCAAGAACTGGGATGAGCAAAGGGAGATAATGACAAAGGAGTAAGTACAGATCATGACAGGCCTTCCAGACCTTGCCATTTGTTATTTTAAATTGGATTCTATGGAAATTCATTAAAGAATGGTAATAAGATAGTAACAGCTCTTTTTAGAATGCACTCTAGGCCAAAGGCTATGGCAGAAAAATTTAGTGGGAGAGGATGAAGAAGTCATGAAGGTTAGATTCAGGATAAACATTGAAAGTAGAACTCATAGGACTTGCTGATGGATTAGACAAGGAATATGAAGGAAAGAGAGCAAGTAACAATGGCTTTTAAGATTTTTGACCTGAATAGATATTGGTACTGCTTATTGAAAAGAAGTAGACTAGAAAGTGTGGACTGGAGAATCAGAAATTTTCTTTGGCCTTGATAAAGGTGAAGTAATTATTAAATAGCCATGGGAAGATGTTGAATAGGGCATTTGGTATTTGAGTGTGGAATTCAGGGACAAATTAAAACAGATTTCACAATTGAGTTACTAGAATGTGTTTACATTTTCCAAAGCCAGGGGATTGGAGGACACTGTGTAGGAAGAGGATACAGGTAGAAGTCAGAAGAGTCCAAGGCTGAATGCTGTAGAAGAAAAACAAGCAAAGGAGGTAAGTGAAGGACTCATGAAAGTAGTAGGAAGCCCTCATTATAAATCCAGAACAGCACTGTTTCTAGCAGGAATACCAACCCTGTAAAATGCTGCTTACAGGTCAAATAACCTGAGGACATTTTTGATCATTTGTGATTTAGAGCTGTTTCAGTGAAGCACTGGGGAAAATGGAGAACAAGGAGACGGACAACCCCTTTGAAGAACTGAGAAGAGAGGAGGATTGATTGGCAGGACTGACTTTGAGGAAGGACTACAGTAAGGCATGTTTGAACACTGACGTGAATGATCCAGCAAAGAGGGAGAAGGGAAGGTCTAAGAAAGAGGCTGACTGCAGGAGTGAAGTTCTTGAGAAAGTGATGTGTTGGGATCTGTAACCCCGAGTGTAGAGTTTTCCTTAGAGAGGGGAGGGGTAATTCTTCCTTTGTAATTGGAAGAAAGACAGTGTGGAGCCAGATCCAGTTAGGGCAGTGGGTTTGTTATGGGAAAATAAGATCATTCTTACCTGATTGAATTCATTTTATCTGTGAAGCATGAGGTGAGGTCTCTGGTATTTGATACTTTCTGCTCAGCTCTTCTTTTTTCTCCATTTCACAGATTACAAAGTCCTGGAACTTTGCACATAGCTTATGCTTGCGTGGGAGCATCTATAGCCTCAAATCCATGTGACCCTACAGCTCCAGGGACTGATATTAATAGACAGTGTTCTTATCTCTGAGTATAAATCCTTGCGAGGTGGAATCTGATTGTCTCAGCTTACTTTATGGACTTTTTGTCAGTGTCTGTTCCTGACCCCATTAGTGGAGTCTTGGTTACTTTGTACAAACACGCACTTTGGGTCTAGTCCTAAATTTATCATGGGCTATTCTAAAGAAGACACTATGGATTGGACTGTGTATTAATTTTCTGTGGTTGCTATAAAAAATTATCTCTGACTTGGTGGTTTGAAACAATATGATTTTATTCTATTACAGTTCTGGAGGCCAGGAGTTCAAAATTAAGCTGTTGGCAGAGCCACACTCTCCTGAAGATGTCAAGGAGAATTTGCTGCCTGCCTCTTCTAGCTTCTGGTGAGTTCCAGCATGCCTTGACATTCCTTGGCTTGTGGCTGCATCACTCCATTCTCTGCCTCTGTCTTTGCTTCACCTTCTCTTCTGTGTGAGTCTCTGTTGTGTGTCTGATACAAAGTGCCCTCTATTTACTTGTATATGTGATTGTAGCATATAATCTTGAGAGATCCTCAAAATCTTTAATTTAAGCAAATATTTTGCCACGTAAATTAATATTTATTCTTTTCTTATATAGGGTAATAGTCACAGGTTCTAGGGATTAAGATGTGGACACCTCTTTTTTGGGGGAGGGCACCATTTAGCTCACTAGAAGTAGGTACTTGACAACTCGAAAATATTTTTCAGGGCTTTCCCTTTGTTATACATTTCCTAAAGGGTAAGTATTGGGAAAAAGGATGCAAGTATTGATTTAAGATTGGTTGGATTATTCTCCGAGTAACCATTTCATCAAAAGGATTTGTGATGGCTAGGAGTGGTGGTGCACTCCTGTAATCCCAGCACTTGGGAGACAGAGGCAGGGGGATCACTGTGACTTTGAGGCCAGCCTGGGCTACAAAGTGAGCTGAAGGCCAGCCTGAACTGCACAGTGAGACCCTGTCTCAAAAAAAAAAAAAAAAAAAAGCTATGTGGTAACATAGCTTCGTTGCCTGATAGTCCCACTGAGAAACAGCACTAATTAGCACCATTTTGGTTTTATGATGAAAGAATGCACTTGAACCAAATCACTTTTCTTTTTGTTGAACATCTATACATACAGGATGGAAACAACAGATAACTGAAGGAGAGAAATTGGCTATATAGGTATTTTCTTATCTAATCTAGGCTTTGTGAAGTGTAGTCAGACAATTTATTAAGGAAACAGTCTGATTTTACCTTCCTATCCTTTCTTGTCAATCAAAAAGAAAAAAAGCATAAAAATAGAAAGTAGCTCCTGGGCTTAGATGAGGAGAAGGAAAAAAAAATACTCATAGCTTTATTAAGGCTTTTGGAGTTATTTCCTCTGCTGCCTTGTGTGTTCTTAGAGAAATCCCCTCATCCTACCCTCTCAGCTTATAAAATTAGTTACCCTGATGTCCTTAGTCAACCTCTCCAAGGAAATCCATAGTTATTCTTGTCATGTTTTTTCTTCCAGTCTTCCAAACTCCAGTCACAACTACTAAATTGAGAGAAATTGTTCTAAGTGTTTGTTAATAACTCCCTCCTGGAATGACAACACACCCAGCATCGTCTCCTTTGAGAAGCACTGTCCTCGTGTTGACATTCAGTGTGCCTGATTTGACTTTAGATTCTACTCGGTTTTGTTTCTTCTGCAGTTTGAAGAGTGTTCGGCAGTATCCATGATGACTAAGCCCATTGATACGTGAAGGGCTATAGCAGTGGTATGAAGGAGGGCCCAAGCTCTCTGGAGGAAGAGTGTGGGGGGATTCTCCTTGAACTTTTTAGCTCATTTTGAATGTCAATGTTTTTTAGCTTAGGGGCTTCTACTGGCCAAAGATATTTGAGCATCAAAAAGACTGCCATAAACTGAAATAATAAAAATCCACGAAGTATAATAATTCATAATTATAGTTCAGAAGGACAAAAAGTATACCATGTTGATATTCTATGTAGACTGCCAGAGCATAAACTCATTCTTCTGGAAACTGATAGTTAAAAGTAAAGAATCAATTCCTGCATGTACTATATAACCGTATTGGTGTAAATGTCCCTCCTTCATAGCCCTCAAGTCATAGACTACCAAGACACAGTTATAACTCGGCAAGTTGGGTGTATGGCTTGTTCAGCAAGGAAAAAATGCATCGGATACCATTGGAACTATAGGGCATCTCAGTAACAGTATCAAGAGGAATGGGATTTGGGCTGAGGTCATGATGTTGGGGAGGGTTCAAGAGAAAGGAGATTTGCCCTGGAATGGATGTTCACGGGAAGAGAGGATGAGTCTATGATTGGGCATTTAAGAAATCTTATAAGGTCAATCAACTGCTAGAACAAGTTTAAAGCTGTAACTATTACAACTGTATCAATTGTTCAATTATCTGGAAAAGGATGATATTTGATATATGTGTGATCTGCACAGTGACCTTGTTTTTACCTTGAGATTTAAGCAACATTATGAAGTGTTGAGTTTTTATATTATTTCTTCAAATTCATGAGATGACTTGATGCTCTGTGAGATTGTTTATATCCAACAAGAAGACTTTGAAGCTTAGCTGGCAGAGTCATGGCAGTTCCCAGGGGTTAGGGACTGCTTCTTCGTTTCTTGGGGATGATGAAGGAAAGTATTATTTTTAAGTACCAGAATAGCATAAAATACAAGTAGAAGAAAGAAAATATTCCAATAACCCCATTTCGACCCTTAATGAAATAGTGGATTTAGCCAAGCTAGATACTAAAATTATGGGTGAAATATTAACAGGGTACTTTGTTATGGGTGGTTCAGCAGATGTCAATGGTCTTTCTTAACAACACTAAAAGTGGGACAGATGGTATATATGACTTGTAGCACTATTTTTGGAATAGTTATAGCAGGAGATTTGAACCTGATCTACTAAAGTTTTGTTAGTTCATGGGGAATATGGGAGTATGGCTACATCTTAGTTAACATGAAGAAGGTGCCATCAGCCAAATCTAGAATCTTCTGCAAACAAATGGCGTAAAAAAAGAGGGGAGAGGGTCTATAAATTAAAAGGGGTTTTCAGAACATACCAAACACATCATGGGAATTTTCTTGAGATCTTAATTGAAACAAATCACACCAAAAGACATCTTTGACATCAGGGAAAACTGGAGAGGAATTAGAGGTTAGAATTTTAAGGGAAAATTATAAATTGTGTTAGTTATGAAAATAGTACAAAAGTTGTTTACAAATGTTCTTACTTATTAGAAAAATATTCTGAAGTATTTAGGGATAGGATGATGTGATGTCTAGTGTTTCCTTAAAAAAAAGGAATGGAAGTTAATAGTTGACACAAAAATGACAGAATTTTGCTGATTATTAAAATTGGGCAATGAATCTATGGTATGTGGTCATTTTTTCTACTTTTGGGTATATGTGAAAAATTCCAAAATAAACAGCTTTTTAAAAAGTAACATTGGGGCTGGTGAGATGGTTCAGTGGCATAAGCGCCTGCCTGGCAAGCGCAAGGTCCTGAGTTTGACCCCCGGAACCCACATATGGAAAAAGGGCTGGTGATATCGCTCAGCGGCATGGGCGCCTGCTGGCGTGCAAGGTCCTGAGTTCAATCCCCGGTACCCACACACACACACAAAAAAGTAACATTACTTTTGTTTCACATCATGTGTTTAAATTTCTTCTCATCTCCTCAGCAGAGTACCATTGCCCACTATTTAAAGAAAAAGAAAGGAAGATAATTGCTCATCTCACTCTCCAAACTCTCAAGCAGAATTAAGTTTATTTCTGTTCCGTAATCCCAGACATTGTTTATGCTCAGTCAATATTTAATATGGTCTTCACAGGATAAAGAGTCCTTGAAATGCCAAAGGTCTCCAGTAGTTAAAATGTAAAACTTAACCTATTTTCTGCCTCATTCATTTAATCCTCAAGGTTATGTGTCCATCAAGATAAAAGGCCATTTGTTGAAATAATTGAATATATTATAACATGGAATATAATTAGCTCTTATATAGTGCCTGTCATAGTCAGTATTTCTAGGATGAACTGACAGTTGGTTGTCCATAATATTATTTTGTAATTTCTCCCTGTAAATTTTCCACTCAGAAGCAAATTTTCTATGAATGTTCAAATTTTTAAAACCCCCTTGGACCTGGGGTAGTAGTCTCTGCTTAAAATGAATGAAGACTGAAAGTCAATCCTAAGCAAGTATTAACTCTCCCTTAGGCTATTTTTAGCCTCAGTTTTGCTCCCAAAGATAGAGGTGAATAAGTTTGTTGTCCATTTCTCCTTACAAAATGTGCATCTGACCTTCTCTCTTATTCATCAGATTGACATTTTTCATTTCTAATCTCTTTCAACTGTTCTGATCTGACCATCTTAAAAATTCTTAATAATTCAAGGACACTTCCTCTATGAAATCCTATGCTTGTGCTCCTACCCACAGAGTATCTGCAGAATTTGATGTTACAGAATTCATATTGAATAAAATATTGAACAGTGGTTAGCAGGTATTCTCTAGATTTTCTCTTCTGCAATTCTGAGAAAGCTTTTGTTAAATAGACTGGGCATTTCTATGGACCCCAAGCATCTATGGCATGGTTTTATTTACTTGTCAATTGAAATTTTGTTTGATAAATGTCATGTTGTGATTTAAAGGCCCCCCCCTTAGATTGGCTTCATTTAAAAGTAATGTTGATGGCAGGAAATGAAAAATAATTTATCCCGGATGAGAACAAAATCAACAGCACTGTCACTGAAAACGTTCTCAAACTTTCCCTTCATTCTGGAGGAGCTATCACTTTTTTCTATATTCCTTCCATATATGAGGCCAGCTCTCTGTTTTAGGAGGTTCTGGCTGAGAAATGATCAAACAAGTCTATTTGCTCCCAGTCAAGTAGGGGCAGAAGACAAAATGAAGGAATGACCCTTGGGGCCTCCTGAGCACTCCAATGAGAGAAGACCAGTCTGTTCAGAGGGAAGGAGTGAGGAAGAGTTTCACAGAGGAGGTGATGATTAAATTGTGTCTTACAAGAGAGGAAACACATTATAGACAGGGAGAGGAATACGAACGATGTTGGGGAGACCTGAACCAGTATAGTATATTTAGGAAACTGAAATTGAGGAGTGTGTGAGTGTGTGTGTGTGTGTGTGTGTGTGTGTGTACATACATATGTGGTATGATTTAAGAAGGTATAATAAGAAATAATTGTGAAGATATAAACAAGGGTGGGATCATTTAGGGCTTTATGTATCTACTAAGAAAATGGAACTCTATTCTGCAGGTATTAAGGAGCCTTTTGGGTTTTGGCCTCTTAATATTACCCTATCTCAATCCAGAGCTTTCACCAAAAGCCCAAGCCCCCTACTGCAGTTAAAGGGCTGAGATTTTCTTTGGAGAGTTTACAGTTTTCAGAGCAAGATATGGACTGTTTGGTACTTATATCAGTATTCCTTTGGGGAGTTGATGTGGCTTAAATTTAGTCTTTGGGAATTTTGACACATTTTTTCTTAATTCATAGAGCTAAAACCCTGAAGCAGAACAACAACCGAATAGAAGCTTGTTGAAGGTAAGATTTACTGATGATCTGGAGGAATTTCAAAATGCCATCTCATTTAGTGTTCCTAGAGTATACTTGGATTATCTGTAAGAGCTTGACATGTCCCTGTAGAAATCTTCTGACATGCTTCTGCCTTCACATTCCAATGAACCTTCATTATTTTTTTGTCATTGACTTTAAGCAATCTTTTGCATACCCATTCATAATTTAGAAGGAGACTTCATTTCATTAATATTTTCGTATAATTTAAGGTCTCTGATATCATAATTTACTCTTTGTATAGAAAAGCATAAAGAGCGCAAGCATCAAATATTCTTGAAATAACAGTTCTAATTAGTTCTTTAACTTCAAAGCAAACAATGAACTCATTGTCCTTTAGAGAAGATCATGTTGATTCCAGTTCTTGCTCTAACAGATGATATTGCTCTGAATGTCTCTAGGGGGTAGAAGAAGGTATCATGGTAACCCACAGCTCTTTCACTTAATAAAGCAGTTGTCATCTTCCTGAAGGGCTTAGGTGTAATAAAAATCTGTTTGAAGAAAAATCAAGCAGGTAAGTCTTTGACATTTTAGAGTAAGTGCTACCTGGAAGCATCCGCATTATTTTCTTAAAGGAACCCATTTGTTCATCCTGATCAGTCTCTGAAACACACATTGAGAAGATATCTTGAGATGCTCTGTCCTTCACTCTGGTAAACCCTGAACCTATGCTGGGTTGGTGAAATCACACTGTGTTAAGGTCCTCTTTACTGTCTGCTTGTCTATGGCCACTCAGCACACTATCTTCCAGCGTAGTGTGTTAAGTAGCTTTTGTTTTAATTTTGAGGGTCAGGAATTCAGACAGGATGTAGTGGAGAAGACCTGCCTCTGTTTCTAGGTCTGTGGCCTTGGACTGATCATCCCAATGGCTGGAGATTAGAACAGTCAAGACTTGTGGGTCTCTGTCTCTGTCTCTGCCTGTCTGTCTGTCTGTCTGTCTGTCTCCCTCTGTCCTTCTCAGTAGTCTTGGGGCCTTTTCACCTGGGTTCCTCATTTCTGTAGCATGATGATCTCAGAGTAGCAGGACTTGTTACATCACGACTCAGGGTTCTAAGATTGAGTGTTTCAAAACACCAAGCATTTTATAGCCTGGTTTTGCAGGTCATGCAGCATCCCTCCATCACATTTACTTGATCTCTCAGTGCCAGCCCCCACTTGGTATGGGACGGGGACTGTTCAAGGACATAAATACTGGATGGTGTGGACCACTAAATAGAGAGAGTCAGGGCAACTTAGGAACTGGCTACTGTCCTGAGTCATTAGCAAAGCTAGTGAGCCTCATTTCTTCAGTTCACTGTCCTGGATCTTCTTAGACATGGAAGACAAGCTTGTTTTCTCCAAAGCATTCACTCTTGTCCATGGCATCCTCTCCCAAAAGAATGCAATATTCTTTGTACGAGTAGCTAGAGAGACCTTAAAGGTTTTCTATTGGTGGACGACTCTTCATATACAATGCTTTAGTGGTTTTTGATTGAGCATAGGATGATCAACAAATGCTTAATGAGTGCTTACTATGTCCCAAGCAGAACGGCAGGCTCCAGGGATGCCACAGTGACTAAAACTGACGATAATCTCCATCCTTATAAAGCTTGCATTCGTGTGTGTGTGTGTGTGTGTGTGTGTGTGTGTGTAACAAAGTGAACAAGAGCAAATACTTATGGTGACATACTAGCGATAGGAATAAAGGAGGTGAAGGAAAGAGGAAGGGAAGGTTTAACTTTAAAAGGATAATTAGGGAGAGCCTCACCAAGTGAGGAGACACTTGAACAAAGACTCCAAGTAGGCAAGTGGTGTGGACATTGGAAGAAAAGCTTGTGCCCTGAGGGAAGGACAAGTACCAGGCTCTGGGTCTTCACAGACAGCTGAGGTTGTGGCTATTCGTGTGGCTACTGCAGTCATCTAGGAAAGAGGATCAGGACCGTACTGTGAAAACAATGAGAAGTTGTCCATTAAAATACATACTTGGAAGATAGTCTTAGTTGCTGATGATGTCAGATAAACACAGAGATAGAGTTGCATTAACTGAGACTGGGGAGTCTGCCAGGAGGACAGACGTGAGAGAGTTCATTTTAGTCGTATTACAGAAAATCTTTAACAGGACCCTGAATATCATGATGGTTAATTTAGGTGTCAACAGGACTGGACTAAGGGATGCTCAGAGAACTGGAAAGCACTATTTCTGGGCATGCCTGTGAGGTTTTTCTGGAAGATGCAGTAGTTGAATCAGTGGACTGAGAAAGGAAGATCCATCCTCACCTAATGTGGGGCCTCCATCCTGCGGGCTGAGGGCCCAAGTAGAGAAAAAAGGCAGTTTAAAGAAGAGTGAACCTGCTCTCTAACTCTTCTGGAGCCGGGACGCCCTTCTCCTGCCTCTGGACATCAGACCGGGTCCTCTTACTTCAGACTCTGACTCGCACCAGTGTCCTTGCCTGTCTCCCGGTTCTTAGGCCTTTGGACTTGCACTGAACCATACTATCAGGTTCTCTGGATTTCCAGCTTCCAAATCTCATTTTATAGGATTCATTAGCCACTATAATTATGCAAGCCAATTTGTCTAACCCCCATTATGTATCATCTCTATCATCTATCAATCATCTATCTATTATCTATTATATATGTATCTATGTATCTATCGTCTATCATTTTTCTCTCTCCTATTGTTTCTCATCTATGAAGAACCCTGACTAATACAAAAGCCACGTTTACCTCACCGTATCCTGAACCACTGTCTCCATGTCCATATTTAGCCATGCTGGTTTCTCTTATTTCCTTGAATGTCCCGTGTCTCTTTTCCTTTATGTAGCTACCACATAAGTACTTTTCCTTCTGCCTAGAAAGCCATCCCTGTACCATCCCCTACAACCAGTTGATCCTTAGTCCTTCAAGATTCAGTGCCACTCTTTCTTTCTTGAAGAAGGCTTCCTGGTCATTTTAACTTGATTATCCATTCTTACGACATCTGTAAGTGTTGTTTAATGTCTGAAAGTTACCTTTGAAGGAATGTATGCTAGTTAGGGAGAGGGACCCTGTCTGGATTGCTCACCCCAGTGTCTTCAATGCCTGTTTGCTAAATTATTTTAACTATCCTCTATATTTATTTACAGATTATAACATAATTATCCTCCTTTTTAAAAAAAAATAAAAAACCAGACTAACTCAGACTACTTCCTTAATTTGTAATTTTCAATAGTGTAGAGATTTGGGGGCCAGCAGCTCTGAAAATCCTCTCAGCTGCCTGGGTACTCTCTTGTACTATCAGCAAGGCTATATTATATTATATTCAGGCTTGCTCAAGAATTTTATCCATCTGAAAATTGAAATGTTCAGTGGCAGGTCAGTAAGTCGAGGGAGGGTGTCACATGTCTCCTACAAAGGGGACCACTGTTTCCTAAGACACATATTTTTCCATAGGTGTTAGCACTTATGTCATATTTCTGAAGAGCTTAAACTCTTTAAATGAGAGGAGATGCTGATTCACTCTAACAAAATGTCATCTCAATTCCTTGGTACCTTCCACGGAGAATATTTGTAGAACTGACTTCTCATCACAGAAGGTGAGAAGGGAAATGGAAGTGTCTGAGTTGTAGAAGGCAGTTTATTATCAGAATATATGCAGTAGCTCACTCCCTAGCTATGCTGTTGAAAGACACACATCAAAATATGCAGAATCACAGGAAAAGAGTAAAGGTATAATAGGCTTGTATCACCAGGAGAGATGCCGCATATATGGGAAACTATGCTTTTAATTATCTGTAGTTTAGTTTTAATTGTTGCCAACGGAGCAGATTTATTTTTATTAAATAGTATAATGCAATTTTCTAGGACTAGCAAGGAAAATATTTGGGCACATGACTTTTGTCCTTAAAACTTTTCTAGAAATCTTCACGGACATTTTTAATTAACACTACATGACATTAGCCAGAATTAAATCCTCTTGTGGAGATAAGCTAAAGACAGGGGTCCTCTTTGCCCACTCTAGAGAGTAGGACTGTGACAGCAGGGATGATTTTCTTGGGAAAATCATCAAGTGGGCACTCACTCATTGGTCTCTATTTCTGTTCCTCACCACAGGGTAACTGTTAGCAGCCTAACTTTGATGCTCTCAAGGGCAGAACAAAGACAGACAGGTGGAGGTTTCAGGGTAGTACCTTTTAGCTAAATATAAGGAAGAAATTTTAATAATCCTTTAGAAGTCAGAAGGTGAAGCTTCCTGAAAATAGTGTCTTCCAGACACTTTTAAGCAGATGTCTGCTGTCTACATGTAGAATTTTTTGAAATTTGTGTAGTAGGTAGAAGTTAACAGAAATGGTTAGCATTTTTGACTCTGGGAGCAGAAGTACGACTCTCTGAACATGCCCATGTATAAAAGCACACTTACTGAAGGGTATGAAGCTTAGGGCAGACAGACATGTGGGTCTTGTCCCATAAATTTTCGTTAATTTTTAATTGTTGCCTCTTAAAAGATTCTTAAAATGGTCTTTCTTTCATAAATTTTTAGTATACACATAAAAGACTAAAATTTAAAACTTTTATACATTATATTTAAGTTTATCTTTGAAATAGATTTTCATTTCAATTGTTATATTTTCATTATATTGACTCATATCTTTGGTAAAGTGAAATATATAGTTACCTAATCCATACATTTTCTGATCTCTAATTTTTTTTAATTAATGCATCATCTTAATGTAAATGTCACCAAAAGGTTATTTTCCATGATTTAACACAGAAAAATTTGTTATGTAGATTTTTTTGCATTATATATTTCATTTACCAAATGAGATGCCTTATATAAATTATTGCACAGGATGTATAATCTTGTAATATTAAAACTATATATTTTAAGAATTTGAAGTTCTATTTGGCAAAGAGGACAAAAGTAGTGATTTTTTTTCATAAAAATAAAGCCCCTATAAGATTTGTGATATTAACTCATGGAAATGTAGAGCCCAAGGACTGGATAAAGACACTTGGGTTCAAATAAAATGTTTTTCTTAGCTGTGTCACTTAGGAAGGCTAATAATTAATGCCCAGTTTCCACTTCTGCAAGATTTTTTAAAAAAACTTTTTATTATTACATGCTGTAGTACATAACGATTACATTTGTTGTGGGGAGTTGCTACATGCACAAAACACATATTAATTCTTTTGACTTCTCTTTCTTTTCCCCATACCCCTTCCGTCTCAGGCCCTATGATCCATCATTGTGATATGTCAACTTCCACTGAGTAAGAACCGCCTAGCAGATTAGAAAAGCTCTGGGTCTGTCTGTGGAGGATTGACTTGGAGGCCATAAGTGGAGGAGGAAAGGCCCACCCTGGATGTGGGTAGCATCAACCAACAGGCTTATAGCCTGGGTAGAAAAAAATAAATAAAGAAGGAAGTCTTCCCTTTCCTTCTTTGGAGAAGCTCTGGTCTTAACTATTGTCTTTGAACATTCATCTCCGGTTCCTTCAGCCTTCCAGTGCAGACTCTAAACCTTCCAATGCAGACTTTTCAGCTTTCCAACATGGACTTGCACTGGACTCTGCAGTGAGCTCCAGGCCTTCCATTTCTGAATGGATCCTCCAGCTCTCTAGTGTGCAGTCAGACATTTTGCATTCTTCCATCCCTCTTTCCACAGGCTGCCATTGTAAGCCTACCTCATAAATCCTTTGAATAATCATTTATATATACATATAAATTTATTTTAAATCTTTTCTACTAGTGAACTCTAATACATATTTTTGCAATAGCAGTGATTCTAGAAAAATAGAATTTTAAGGATAAATTTCTCTTAATTGCTTTACTGGCTTTAGGAGTTGGCTCTGTAAGTTGATGAGACCTAAAGTTGCCGTAGTCTATCCTTCTGAAGATGTAGAGAGTACTGATAGTCTGCGATGTGAACTGTTTAAAATAATAGGCACCGTAGATCCGTTTGATTATCCTAATTCACCACTTGTGAGAAGCAAGAAATTTCATGACTCTATATACAGTACTTTTCAACAGTTTTGGAAGAGTGGGAAATATGATGATGCCGGATGGTTGCTCTTAGCATCTCTGAGCAAAGTAGTAAAGAAGTCATGAGGCGAAGGCAAATAAAGGAAAATAAATAGCTCAAAGATTCAAACTCTAAAAGAATCTAAAGGTTTCTAAGTGTGTCCTGAAGGAGAATATTATCTCCTTTTTTTATAGGGCTGAAGTTGCAGGAACCCAAACACAAGCCCTCAGAATACAATTGACTAAATTACAGCCTAAGTGTAATGCTCATCCTGCAAGGGTATCTAAAGTGAAAGTGAGGGAGCTAATTAGAAAAGAATGAGATCTCATAAGTTGGGGTGGAGACGTTTGGGAGGAACCTGAAGAGGCTGAAGACACTAAATTCCTACCTCAGTGGTGGCAAAACTTTTGGAAACAAATGCTCAAACAGCAACCCAAAACTCAATTATTACAAAGTGTCAACACCACAATTAAATCTGAATACTGAGGTTTTAGTTTAGAAAAAAAAAACTCATACATTATCTTTTTGTCTTAAAAGAAAAATAGGGCCGGTGAGATAGCTCAGCGGCATAAGTTCCTGTCTGGCAATCGTGAGGTCCTGAGTTCAACCCCCGGAACACACACACACACACACAAAAAAAAAAAAAAAAGAAAAAAGAAAGAAAGAAAAACAAATAACACATGTGCCATAGGTTTGCTACCACTGTTCTTGATGAGATTATTTTGTCAGAAGTAGAGATTTCCCCACCCTCAGTGGCAGAGGCATCTTCACTCCCAACTCCTGTGGTGTTGGCCTCTCCTCCTACACTTGGGGAAACTAATGCTGTGTTACCTACAGAAGTGGTAATGACCATCCCTAATGCAGGTACCGAGCAAGACATGGCTGACACTTCTCAGGATGCGCCTTAACCACCCACTTTTGTCTGTAGGGCTATAACTGGCTCAAATCTCAGAAGGCTCCTGATGGTGAACTACACAGTGTGACCTACTAGGAGGTCCACTATATGTCAGAAGAACTTCTTGAGTTTTCTAATTCTTACAAGCAGAAATCTGAGGAATATGTATGGGAATGGATTTTAAGGATGTGGCATAATAGTGGAAGAAATACAAACCTGGATTGGGTTGAGTTTCTTGATATGCGCCCATTAATTAGATATTCTGAGTACAGTGTTGCAGCTTATAAAGTTAAAAAAAGATGTTAATAGTTTATTTGGCTGGTTGCCTGAAGTATGGCTCAAAAGAGGGCCCACCGTGAATGAGACAGAGATGCTGATATTCCCCTTCGTTTACTGTTTTTAAGTGGATTCAAAGGTTAATGGGATGCTGGAGTGAATTTGCCAGGTGAAACCTAAACCTCCGCACTGGGTGGATTCAGAAATTGTACTTTTCACTAATACCTTAAGAAACAGATTTGTGAGGGGAGCACCAGCATCCCTAAAGTGCCCTTTCATTTCTCTTTTCTGTATGCCAACCTGATAGTGGGAAATAGTCACTCAATTGAGAAATTTAAAGGCATTGGTTTTAATTGATTTTCAGAGTGGCAGGGGTCAAGTGGCAGCACTCAACAGCCAAAGACAAGGTACACATACTGACCATAGAGGACAGCAGAAGCAAATCAATGATTGGAAAGCCTGACACATGTTGGCTAATTAGTCATGATGTTCTCAAAAGAAGACAAGAATTCAACTACATTTTTACTGGATTTATATAAACACAAAATTTTAAGGCAAATGCACAAAAATCTACCCCAAATAATAGCAACAGTGAATCATGGCACCTTTACTAATCCCCAGATTTGAGCCAGTTTATGGACCCAGAACCCCTTGAATTAAGGGGAGGCTGGGCTCCCTTGATGAAGGACACTGGTGCACTACCAAAAAGCACTGTCAGTATTTCTCCCATCCTTCCTCAAAGGGACCTAAGGTCTTTTACCAGGGCAATTGTACACTGGTGAAAGGGAAGTGATCAGACATTTCAGGGATTACTGGTTATGACCTAACACTGATCCCAAGAGATACAAAACAACATTATGGTTCTCCAGTATATGTAGGGAGGATGTGGAGGTCAGGTGATCAATGGAATTTTCACCAGGGTCTGGCTCACAGGGGTTTCAGTAGGTCCCCAAATCCATCTTGTAGTTCCAGAATGCACAATTGAGATAGGTGAACTTAGAACTCAGAATGATTACATTGGTCCCCTAACCTGTGGTGGGGGCTATGATAGTGGGAAAGGCAAAACAGAATACATTAGAGGTGACTCTAGCTGGGAATATAGTAAATTAAAAAGAATATTACATCCCTAGAGGGACTGTGGAGAATAGTGCCACCATCAAGACTTGAAAGATGTAGGGATGCTTTCCACCATATTCCCATTTAACACTTCTTTTTGGCTTGTGTAGAGGATGGATGGGTCTTGGAAAATGATGGTGGATTATTGTAAGCTTAATAAAATGGCGACTGCTGTTGCAGCTGCTCTGCCTGATATGGCTTCCTTGCTTGAGCAAATTAGCACATCTCCTGGTCCTGGTATGAAGCTATTGATTTGGCAAACACTTTTTTCTCTATACCTATCTATAAGGCTCATCAGAAGCAATTTGCTTTCAGCTGGGAAGGCTAGCAATATAACTTTACTGTCCCACCTCAGGGGTACAGTATACTGGTAACTCTCCAGCCCTGTGTCACAATTTTGCTTTGAGGCTCTCAATTTTCTTTCTCTTCCACAAGGTATCACACTGGTTCATTACACTGATGACATTATGCTGAGTGGACCAAATGAGTAGGAGGTAGCAATCACTCTGAACATGTTGGTAAAGTATTTATATGCCAGAGGATGGGAAATAAATCCAACTAAAATTTAAAGTCCCTCCACCTCAGTGAAATTTATAGGAGTCCAGTGCTATGAGGCATGCAGAGATATCCCTTCTAAGGTGAAGGGTAAATTGTTGCATCTGGCTCCTCCTAGAAACAAAACAAAACAAACAAAAAAAAGAGGCACAGTGCCTAGTGGGCCTGTTTGGATTTTGGAGGCAATGCATTCCCAACTTGAGTGTGACACTGAAGCCATATGACCCAGCAGATTCAATGGTACTTGAGGTGTCAGTGGCAGATAGGGATGCTATCTTTGGAGTCCCTGGCAGGCCCCAGTAGGTGAATCACAGTGGAGGCCCTTAGACTTTTGGGGCAAGGCTCTGCCATCATCTCTTCTCTGAAACAAAACAAAACGAAACAAAAAAACTCCTGGCCTGCTACTGGCCTTAGTGGAAACTGAACACTTGACCATGAGACATCAAGTTGACCATGAGACATCAAGTTACCATGTGACTTGAGGTGCTCAACATAAACTGTGTGCTCTCTGACCCACCAAGTCATGAAGCTGGAAATGAACAGCAACAGTCCATCATTAAATGGAAGTAGTAAATATGTACGTGGGTCCTGTTCATTTCAGTTGCCCATTTTCTTGATAGGGTCTTTTATTTGGGGGGGGTCTAATTATTTTGAAACTTTGTAAGATATTGACAGTAGAAGTGCCTGGCTTTCAAAACTGGTGAGTTTGAAAAGATAATATAGGTAAAGTCCTGGCACAGCTGTCGCATAGTAACAACTTGGTAAACTCTAAGCTGTTACAATGGTATCATTTTCTGCTGAGTAATTTCCAGAGATCTGAATGTAGCTATGTTTTAGGGGTAAAGTGCATTAACTCTGCCAGTCAGCAACAAATAGCAATTTATTGTTCATGGTCACTGCACTTATTTATTTACTGACACTGATCATTTGCTTTGTGTGAGCTTTGTTTTGATGTGAGTTGAACTCCCTCAAGTCTCATAAAGGCAGTAGTTTTTAGGGTTAAAGTTCTGGTATGAAGGTTAAGGTTATGATCGAAATTAGAGAAAAAATGTAAATCATGTGAGAGGAGGTGCACTTTGTAGGTGCGTATAGGCTGAATTATTCAACTGCAGGAATGTTTCAGAAGAGCGAAGACATATTCATGCTATGTGGAAAATGTGTGGTATCCTTTAAACAGAGATAAGGGCAAATGATCAAGTAGCCTTATACATTTTTGTGTAGTTAGATTACAGAAAACAAACAAACAAACAAACAAACCTGGAAGCTAGGATTAATCCAGGGCAGTGTTTAGAAAAAACAACTGAATTTTAGTAGGCAAGGAGGGCCTGCTCATTCCATCTAGCTGCCTAGTCCCAGATCCTGTGAGGTGGCTAACACAATACTGCTGCCTGTCAGCTATTGTGAGGGGCTCTAAAACAGTGAGCACAGGAAAGAGCTGCTGGTAGAAAGTTGGTTTCTGTACAGCAAAGCCTTCTTAGGTTAAAATCCTATTCATTCTATTCTATACCTCCTAAAAATAATTGGAATTAATTAGTACATCCATCCAATACACCAAGGGGTTCCCTACAAAACTCCCTCAAAGGACTTTCAATGTAGATGAAATTGGTCAATGGGAACGGAGGGGCGATAACAGATTATATATCACCAAGGATATGACTGGGTTTAGTGCTTCGAAGGACTGATTTGTACTCTTTGAGAACATGCATCTGGAAACTGCAAACTTAAATCCCTTTTCATTTGAAGTCATAAACCTATAGAGTTGATTAAGACAACATTTTAGAATCTATCCTGCCTTGATGAAGAAAAGCTTAAATGTGATTGGAATTGTCTTACTTAGGCAATATCTTTTGGAATTATTTCTAGATAATTGGAAGTGACATGAAAAATATGGTTTTTGAAATTAACTTGAAACATGATAAAGTTTAAAATTTTCTTTCATGGTTATAGAATGTAAAAAGAGAAATTTCATGCTAGCATTAATTTTTATGGCCCTTTGCCACAAAATAATAAAAATAAGTACCACTTATTTTGTACCATTTTATTTTACTTTATCCACTTATTTTTTGGTGTGTATTATGAAATAATAAAAAGCCTTCTTTTTAAAAGTCCTACAACTTTTTCAATGAGTCTTCTATGTGTTAAATACATTATAAATTAATGTTTTCTTTATTTTATTTTATTTTATTTTTTTTGTGGGTAGTGGGGGTCGACCTCAGGACCTTGCACACCAGTAGGCGCCCGTGCCTCTGAGCGATATCACTGGCCCTTTTTTCGTATGTGGGTTCCGGGAGTCGAACTCAGGCCCTCACGCTTGCCAGGCAGGCACTTACGCCACTGAGCCAACTCACGGGCTCCGGTTTTCTTTATTTTAAATGATTTGTGTAGAATAAGATGTTATAACATATGAACATGCTCAGTGAATAATTCATGATAGGGAAAGGCAAATGGGTCACTGAAAAATATCTCAATTTTCATTTTTCCTTTGTTAGAAAATATAGCTTAGAACATTTAAGAATAGATCATAATGTAGATATGAAACCAGGTTCACAAATAGATGAGTCAAAGGGTAATACCACTTTAGTCATAAAATTCAACAATTAGTCACTAATCTGAAAGTTAAAAGTCACAATTATAGTAACTATTTGCAATAATTTAAAACAAGATTTTTCGAGAAGGTTGTGATGTAACCTTTACAGAAGTAATAAGACAGTTGAATATAAATATATAACTTGAAATTTCCTGAGTTGTAATTTTTTCTTGCTAATGCAGGGATTTTGAATCTATTGCGTTCCTGGCCTCCGTTTCCCCATATAACTCCTCTGGGAGTCACCAGATTAGTTCATTTCTTCTGAGAAACCAGTTCAGTCACTGAGCTCAGGTGTGGCTTCTGCCATTTCTGTCATCCTGGGTACTCTCTGTAATGCCTGCTGGCTCAGGTGTCTGCTGCTTACCGAGCTGCCTGAGTCAGCCCCCAGAGGACCAACTCCCTTGAGGGAACTGAATTGGCTCTGTAGCTGCCCAGACAGCTCGCCCCGCCCAACAGACCGGAAGTGGGTCGCTAACACAAGGTCACCGAAAGCCTAGTGGTCTGGTGGTTTCTCCTGAACCTGCCTCATCTTTGCCTGATCATGATTTCTAATATAACCTTTTTTGACTGAATATGTGTGATCGAGGGTGAATAGCAGACAATTCATGTGTTTTTTATTCTTTTAGTACCAAAGGCATGTAGAGAAGATTTCTATTTCGGAGATCCTGGGTTTGCAAAATGTAATTGATTTTTAGATTAGATTCTCTTACTTGTGAGTGGAAGTCTAAAAATTCATAAATGGAAATATCATTTCATATTCATTAAGTACTGGATATAATATAATCAAAATAGTAACTATGAATTGATAAAATCCAGATTAATGACATTTAACTTGTTTTTATTCATTTGGCAAATTTGGCCATGGATACCTACTTCAAGTATTTGTCTGGAGGGTTAAATTAGCATATGTTAAGGTCTCTTTCTGTTGGAGTGCCCCAATCCCTTTACGTAAATTTTGGTGGAAATCAAAGATGGGCAGCTGCTCAGAAGCCACGCAGTGAAGAAGGTGAGAGCCGTCTCTGGAGCAGGTGTCTGTGCTTGAGCCCTCCTTGTCTCTTTCCCATCTGTGTGTCCTTCAGCAACTTTGCTTCTTTACTTCCATGTTTAAAGTGTAAATGAGAATAGTAATAACAGTACTTACTGCACATGGTTCTTATAAGGACTGTATTCAAAACATGTAAAGCACTTAAAACGGTACCTGCCTTATAGCAATTCTTTAGTAAGTGTTGCCTACTATTATTGCCAGTCTATACCAGTTTATTTATTTCACAGAAAGACTTTCTCACCTGCTAGCAAACAGTGAAATGATTTATATCAGTGGTTCCAAATGTAAGCCTTCAATAACATCACCTGGAGGGTTTGTTACAGTTAGTGGGACCAGACCCTCAGAGTTTTTATCTCATGGGTCTGGGATTTTGTTGAAGGGACTTTGTGATAATGAGCATTTCTAAGTTCTTGGCAAATGCTGATGTTGCTGATCACAACCACATCTGTAAGGTTCTTGCCTGCAGCTGAGAAGACACAAGAGTACAAGGCGGCCACAGGAGGGAGGTTGTTAGTGGGTTTCAGCCAACTGTGCTAGAATTCAGGGCAGGTCTGTTTGTTATGCAGCAGAACTGTAGGACATATTTGGAGAGGCCACATGAGCTGGGAGAAGGGAATTTGCAGATCAGTGGGCACGCAAACTTCGGGGTAAGGATTTGGGATCCTAAAAGCTATCAAAGGCAGCAAGTAGCTGAGAGAGCAGGTTGGATGCATCAGTGCCTTAAATTGAGCACAGCCCAGAATGTAAAGCCTGACAAGTAATATATTTCTCCCTACTCATGTTTTTCTCCCTCACATCCTCACCCCTTGCCTCCAAACACTGCATCTAACAATTAAATGTAGTGGTTTCTACCTCCCCTGAAAGAGATATCATATTGTTAATGACTTCTTAAAATTGTTCTTATCTTAAAACCAAAGAAATACAAAATGTTCTCAGGACAAATTTCATCCTTCAGACTTGATTTCACATCCCCAATTTTTTGTTTTTAATTCCCTTTATTTTCCTCCTCCTCTTTAACTTGATTGCCACTTGTTTGTGCTTTAGGGAATATCACTATTTAACAGGGAATTTTCTTCAGTTTAGGGTAGTACAGCTCTCTAACAGATATAAGGTTGAATTGTCCCCGCCGTTCCATATTTGATGCCATCTGAACTCACAAAAGTGACAAGATAAAGAACGTTTGTAAGACTGTGGAACAATTTCTTTTTTTCTTTTTCTTTCTTTTTTTTTTTTTTTTGTGGGTACCGGGGGTTGAACTCAGGACCTCACGCGCCAGCAGGCGCCCGTGCCACTGAGCGATATCACCTGCCCTTTTTTCGTATGTGGGTACCGGGAGTTGAACTCGGGCCCTCGCGCTTGCCAGGCAGGCGCTTATGCCGCTGAGCCATCTCACCAGCCCCCACAATTTCTTAAGACTGCATCGTGAGGCAGAAATATCATCAGGTCTTTCCACATCAATATCAGTGTTGCAGGGTTGAAAGGAATAAAGGCTTGTTGAGATTTCCGAATTGAATAAATATGGGAGGCAGAGAGGAAATACGTTTATGTCACTCCACATGTCATTTACACAAATGATCTCACACACATGAGAAATGCTTTTAGATCAACATCATGTTTACATAGATATATGTCTAAACCTGCTGGCAGAAAATATCTTTAATATTAAGGAGCTTCAGATGCCCACTTTGGTTGGAAGGAGGCCCGTTAGCTCATTTCTTCTTCTTCTTTTTGGTATCAGACCCATCTAGAGTAACCAAAGCACGAATACCCCAAAGGAAACAGCAACTCAAGACTGGGAACCATTTATTTATTCTCTTTTCCTTTTTTATTAGTACATGTTTGCAGTACATAATGTTTACCTTCCTTGTGTGGAGTTGGTACATGCACATGACACATCTTAATTCCTTTTTCATCCCCTTTCCCTCCCCTCCACCCACTTTCTTCCGTCTCTTGTTCCCCCTCCCATTTGAGAAAGATCTATCTCCCTACTTCCTATTATCTATCTTTTATTTTGCTCCTTATTTATAATTTAGATTTCTCATGTAAAAGAGACCATGTGAAATTTAAGCTTGTGTGTCTGATTTATTTCACTTTACATTGTGGTCTCAATGTGCATCCATGACTCAAGTTTATCCTTCTTTATGGCAGAGTAGTAGTCCATTGTGTGTATATGTTACATTTTCTTTATCCAGTCCTTTGTTGTTGGACATATAGGCTGCTTCTAAGATTTAGTTTTTATGAGTTGTGATGCTATAAACATGGGTAATATGATGTCTTTAAGTCTTTTGGGAAGGTACAGTACCTAGAAGGGGAATAGCTGAGCCAAAAGGAATTTAATTTTATGACATGAATGCAGCAAAATTTTTACTTGAGCAAGTCATAGTAAACTAGTAATGTTTTTGCATTAAGAATATGTCATAGTGTCTATCTGTCTCTCTGTCATCTATCTATCCATCCATCCATCCTCTATCTAGTGTGACTTGTGCCAAGGTTTATGTCTTACTGCAACTCTTCTGATGGTAGTAGCAGTACCATGATGTGGTAGAAATATTTTTCTTCTTTATCAGAAAACAGGGAAATACATTTTAAATTTGTAGGACAGTAATAAAAATGGTATTGCTTTGTTTTTTTGTTGAGGATTTCTTTTCAGTACAATTAGGAATATTAAAACTTGGCACAATAAAGAGTTTTCACTGATGTTGAAATGACATTTGTGTTGCTGACATTATAAAGCAACTCAGAAACCACCGAACACGGTTCCTTGGTGTCTTGTTAATACCCTAGAAATGAATTTGAAACCTCGAAAGTTTCCTTAGAAGTAAATGTAAAATGGCAATATAAAGTTGGCATGGACATTTATTTCGTAATTAAAATCTGGAGGGCTTTGTTGATGTTTTGCAGTGTGTCCTGAGATTTATTGGTATGTTTTCTCCTATTTCTAAAGTACTTCCTGAGATTTCACAGTGATATTTTGCAAGTTGTATAGTATGTGGGGATAACTCTTTCTGTTCTTACTGTGTCACAGAAGTGGGAAAAAAAATCAAGATCTGAGGTCCTTTTCCAGATCTGTCACTTGATCATTTATGATTTGTGCTCAGCTGCTAATATGAGAGACAGCCTAGTTCAGGAACTTGAAAGTTTTTTTTTTTTTTTTTTAGCACTAAATCTGAAGTAGATAGTTATTGGTGTTGGTTTACTGGCTCAAGAATGCCCTGGCCAAAGTCTCTGCAGTTCTTCTGGTCTTTTCCTTATGGCCAAGATAGCTGGTGGAGACGCAACTGTCACATTTAGTTTCCCTTGAACAAGAAAGGAGGGCAGAGGGGCAAAAGGGCTTTCTAGTTGCTGCACTAAGAGCTTTTCCTTTTATTTAATAAGTCATCATGATTTTAAAGGAGATTGGGGTTTGAAGTTTTTAAGCTGGACACGTAATCCATTTATGGTTATGCTAATAAGGAGTAAATTGGCAGACACTCTGCCGTGTTGAAGGACTTCCAAAAGGGTTTGAAAACTTGCAATTCTTTATGTTCTTGCTGCATCTCTTACCCTGCACACTACACCTCGGTGCCTCAGTTCAGGCCTCTTTGCTTTTGTTCATGTTATCCAGTGTTTTAGTTTGAGTTGTTCTAGAAGCAGACCTAAGACTGCAAGTTCTGAGTGCAAGTGGTTATGTGGGAGGCTCACTGGGGGAGTAGGGAGTGCGACAGAGAGGCAAAGGCAGCTGAGTAATAGAGGTCCTGTGGTCAAACCAGGTGCTACTATGGGCAATTGGAGTTTAGTTGTGTGAGGGACAACTTGGGGGTCATCTCATCAAAGTAAAGGAGCTGAGGCATTTGTACACTTACCAGCAAAGGCACCCACTGGTTGAGCATTGTTTCTTGCACTGTTAATTCCTTGGCCCTTGGCATCTGGCACGCACAGATTCAGCCTTCCTGGGCTTCTGAGAATCTTCAAGCAGAGGCTGAGGTTCTGGCAGTTGAAAGTCACAGAGGAGCACCCAAAAGGTATGCGTGGGGGCCTGGATCTGCTCCACTGACTTCAGTTGTAAATGCCTGTTTCTTATTTCTGCTGGTCTGAGGAACACCCAGAGAATTTCCATGACTCCATGAAAGGAGGAGGATTTGCTTTCTTCATATGTTGGTGACAAATGGCCATGAGCTTGGTAGCTTACAACTACAATCATTTATTAGCTTATATGTCTGTAGCTTAGAAGTTTGAGTGGGCACGGCTGAGGTCTGCGCTCATGGTATCAAAAGGCAAAGGCTGAGATCAAGGCATCCAGGCTGCCTTCCCTGGAAGCTGTGGAAGCTTATTCAAATTTGTTGGCAGAATTCAGTTCCTTGTGCTTATAGGACTGAAGTCCTTGTCTTTCTGCTGGCTATGAGAGAGGAGCTGCCCGCAGTTTCTAGAAGTCTTTTTGTGTAGTCCCTTCCATTTCCAAATCATCAAAAACATGTCGCATCCTTCTCATGTTTGAACACCTCTGACTTCCTCTTCTTGCTGGCCAGAAACAGCTCTCTGTGTTACAGGACTTGAATGATGAGGGCTGACCATCCAGATAGTCTCCCTAGCTGAGCTGAGCCGTATAATATAACCTAGTGAGGGCAGCGACATCTCCTCATCATATTCATAGGTTCTAGGGAGTAGGATATAGAATTTGGGGCGGGGGACATTTTTTAGAATTCTACCTACCACACTAAATTTCTTTTTCTGTAAAACCTCCCTGACTTTCTCTGTTTGCTTTGCCACCCCAGCACAAGTATAATTGATACTTCTGCCTTTAAGTTCCCATCGTACTCTGTTCTTTTATGAGAGCACATTGAATTCATTATTCCACTAATTATAATTCTGAAAAGTAGGATTTGGAGTCATGCAGTGAGGGTTCAAATATAATCCTGAGCTCTAAGACATAGAGCTAATTGCTAACCTCCCCTAATTTGTTTTTCCTTGCTGGGTGGCTATGAAATTTAAAGGCGATACTACTTGATACAGCATTTGAAACACCATATGGAGGCAGTCCTTAAATGGTAGCTTTTCTTATTTTGTATGTTTATCTGTTTGCTTGTTCTTTATTACAAACTCATGGGCACGATGGATTATGTTTCACGCATATTTCTGTTTCCAGAGTTCAGCACAGTCCCTATATCCCTTTGTGGATTTTAGTATTTGCTGAATGAATGAATACATTATCTCCTTGCCTATTTTCTTACCTAACAAATGAGAATATGAATGTATTTTATCTAACTTCCAAGCTAGCTGTTAAGAATCTATGGAGTAGTTGGTAGGAACATGCTTGCTAAGTATACCTAAGGCAGAGAGTGAGTTTGCAATACTCAACTGCTGATGAAGGGAAAGGGCAGGACAAGGTACATATGAAGTTAGGGGACACCAAGGCAATTTTGCTTGTTCATGATTTTCATACAGCCATTAATTTTAGTGACATTTCCATTTGTGAGGAGTTAGTTTTAAGCCACCAGTTTACTATAACAGATTTTGCCTATTACTTTATATTCTTTGAAAGACAGGAGTATGAAGATCAAACCATATGATGCCAAAATAAATGTATTTTTCATTGATTAAAACACTTAAGAGGATAAGATGCAACAGAGGACATGACGTGGGTACAGCTTATCTGTGTGAAGAATATAGGCCTTTAATAAGAAACAAGGGATTAAAAAGAAGACAAGATCGGGGCTTAATTTAATGTTAGGGGATACAGAGGATTGTACATTAGAATTTGACTTAGAGGAACTTATTGACTAGTTGGAGAGCCTTTTGTTTGAAAGGGATTTAATCAAAGACGCCAATAATTGGGAAAGTAGTTACTACATAAATCAGAATCCATAGGCCTAACTGATTCCGTGGTTTTAGGTAGACTCTTGGATTAATTTAGTCAGACATCCCATCAAGTAGATTCAGTTTAATGAATTACTCTCACCATTTATGAAGTTCTCTCTCAATTGGTGTTATCAATATTAGGATACTATTAAATTGACTTTAGTTAAGACTAAATGGTGGAAACAATTACATGTGTTAATTTAATCTAGAACTATATTATTTGAAACCATTGTCATTAAATTATTCCCTGTCAAAATATTTTCCCAGTTTTCAGTGATGAGCTTCACAGTCAGTCTGGAAGATTCAACCACAATTTTGGCATTTTCTGGGCAGCAACACAGATATATACTCACCAAGGGGCTTCAGTGGTTTGTGTGATTATTTTAAAACTGAAATTCTGAAAGCCTTGTCAAATTTTAACACAGTGCTGAGTTTCTTTCTCTCATGAGGAGCTTAGATATTCACGTTGTAATCTACCAGAGGGACATGCAATAGATTCGGTCCTGCAAAACATGTCATTTTGAGCACAATAATCATGAAAGATATTTCAGAATTAAAGCACTCAACTACTCAGGGACACCATTTTTACTGTTTGAAGTGAACAAAACTTTTTTTGAAACCCACAGGATGAATATAATTCTAGAGAAAAGCTTAGTGGTGAGTAAATGTTGTTGGTTTCTTCACACAGGATAAGAAGAGATTTATGGGCAGATAATCCCTTTTCTTAAGACAAATTTCCTATTTTTGTCATATTGAAGCTTTACTTTTCTAACTGCGATTGGGATTTTCAGCCATTTGGAGTTAATGTTATAAACTCTTGTTAAGTGATGTTTCCCCCGCTCACTAATGAAGGATGGGAACTGACCCATACAACACAGCGAAGACAATTATTTCTTTCTTCAGTGTATTTATTCTATGTTCAGTCACTGAATCAGAATTTGTTTTCCAAGTTAAGGTGTTGTCAAAGGTGCGTGTCTAATTTACTTTCAGATGAAATGTTACAGAAGGAGAGAGAATTCGTAATAGTAAATTATGATTGACTGAGTCACAGTCTTTTCTAGTTCAAGTGCCTCAGATGGGTGAGATCAGCTGATTGCATTTTGTAGGTTAAACTACAAGATTACCAATTATGCAAATCTCATCTTCAGTTTTTAATTTTTTTAAATCATTAATTTCATCCTTCAATCCATCCTCGAAATGCATCATTCTTACAAGCCTCCATCACCCTGCATTTAGTTAGATTTTTTGTATGGTTTTGAAAATACAGTGTTGATTTGTGGGTGTTTTAATGTTCATGATTACATATTATCTACAACTGTGTGGCAGTGTAAGTTTCATTACATTTCAATTAACATTATTATTGAGCTCCATCCATGTTGCTATATGTTACTTCTGACTGGCAGTTTTCCATTTTACACATATACATACACATTTTGCTGTTTTACTCCAATTAATGGATACTTGCTTTTCTTTCAACTCTTTTCTGCAAATAATGCTGCAATAATCATTCTTATCCATGGATGGACCTGTACATTCATCACAGAATAATCAACATAAAATTCTTCAATATCAAGTTCAGACTGCCCAATTTTTCATTTGAGTTGCTTGGAGTAAATTCATTTTTCCCATTATTGATTTGTCCTTCTTAATCCATTTGGGATTATTTAGTTCTCAGCCTCAACTTGCATGCCCCTCACTCAAATCTTTTTAGAGATTTTTGGGTTACTTCCAGGTCTTATACTGAACTTACTAGCCCTCTGATAATCAGTGTCACTGAGCCTGTGAGCGCAGGTCTCAGGTCTTGGTTAGAAAGCTGGTTTTGCTCATTTTTGTATATTGAGGGTGCAGACATCCTTTGGCAGCAGTCTTACCTTGTATCTCCCAGCTTCCTTTAAAAAGAAGGGTGACCATCTCCAGTCCTGGTTTTCAGCTGAGAGCTAGTTCAGAGTCTTCTCTCACCTAAGTATATTTTAGATTTCCTTCAGTAATCTGGTTCTTCCTGGGTCCTTATTAGCCTTGATACATAGCATTTCTAGCAGAAGCTCACAGTTGTGAAATTTTAAACCCTTTTTTCCCATCTAACTCAGTTTTTCTCAAGTATTCTATATACCATTAAAAATATACACATATTGCTTGCCCTTGAAGCTCTGGTTCTTCAAGGTTTTTTTTTTTTTTTTTTCCAGTAGATTTTTAAATAAATTCTTGTTTCAAATGACCTGGAGTTCAGAACTCTGTTGAAAGGTCCTGAAAATGTCTGTTTAAATCATATGCTTTGCTACTGTAAAAATATGGTCTGTATTCTTTGCACAAGCTTTCAGAGAAAAATAGGCCATCTTTCAGGCATTCTAGTGTCAGATCTGTCCAGTGGTTTAAACTGACAAAGTGTAGCTTGAAATTTTAATTTATTGACTTTTTTGAATTTGAAAAATAAAAGTGGGTATGAGGTGAAAAAGATCAAAATATGTCCACGTATGGATCTGCCAAAATGAAACCCATTGATTTGTATAACTACTAAATAGAGTAGAAAGGAAAGAATGGTAGTGTACATATATCATTTTTTAAATTGAGTATTCAAACATACTTCTCATAGTAATGTAATCCATCATGATATATTGGATATTGTTCCTCTAATCGCCCTGATCAGCAAATTCCCAGGATCTCCTCTCTGATTCTTCAAGTAGTAAGCAATTTCCTTCCCTGGGCAAAAGAACTAAATAGAGGCTGTTTTCACATCTTTCCAGGGAAAGCTTCTATTGGTTAGTTACAAATATCTACCGTTTTATTTCTCTTTCCTCTAAGATTCAAACTATATGTTTCTCAATCTTTGGAAGCAGTTTTGAAGCAGGAGTGAGTTGGGGGTCCAGGAATGATATTTAAAAGTATGATATTTGATATTTGAAAGTTGTTTGGATCTAAAATACCTTTGACTACTTTTTAAAATTTTAAAGTTTAGGGTAATATTGATTCCAGCATACTTTAGTGTATTCACAACCGTTAATCTTGATTGTCAACTTGATTGGATTCATAGACACCTAGGAAATTAGTAAAGCAGGCTTTGGCCGTGCCTGGTATGTCTGTGGGGTGTCTCCAGACGCAGCTGCCATGTGAGTCAGTGAGCTGGGGGGGAGACTCGTCCTGACTGTGGGCAGCTCTGTCCCAGTGCTCTGAATGGAACAAAAGCAGACGAAGGAGGAAGCCAGTCAGTGCGTGCAGGATTCATTATGTTTGAGCGACTACGTCTCTTGTTGCTGACATTGCCTGTGGACACCAGACGCCAGCTCCTTGAGACCTTAGACACAACTCTCCAGTGAGCTTTTAGGCCTTTAGCCTAAGACTGGGGCTTCTTCCTTGGTCGGTCTTGTTCTGAGGCTCCGAGCTTCGTGGACTAAACAGCTACTAACTTCCAGGGTGCAGACATTATGGGACTATGTGGCCCCGATCCTGTAAGCCAATCTAAGAAATCTTCTTTCATAATTATATATTGGATTTTTCCCTGGATAATGCAGTATTTAAAATTTTTCTAATAACAATTCTCAATTCTAAGAATATACTTTGATAAATTTTATCAAATGTTTGGGATCGTGTAACCACTACCATAACCATAGAAAGGAATATTACCTGAAAAAGTTCTCTTGTGCCTCTTGCATCCAATATTCTACTTTGACCCTCTGGCAACCACTGATTTGCTTCTTATCACTACTTTTACCTTTTCTAGAATTTCATATAAATGGAATTGTAACATTATACAATTCTGATAATGAATTTTCCCCTTTGTTATGTAGTATCTCAACCCTGGAAGCATTCCTTTCCAGACATCTACTTTGATATAAATTAGCCATTCTACTTTTTTATGTTAGTAAATCATGGTATATATCTTTCTAACCTTTAAGCTTTATTTAGGTATAAATGACAAATAAATTATATATACATCTTTAAGATCTATAACTTGATATTTTTATATATGTTTACATTATGAAATGATAAACAAATTAAGATGTCTATCTCCTCATATAGATCCTTCCTTCCTCCTGCCCTCTCTTTTTTCCTTTCCTTTTTTCTTCCTTCTCCTTTCCTTTTCCTCCTTCCCTCCCTCACTTCCTCCCTTCATTCTTCCCTCCTTTAATCCCTCCCTTGCTTTTTTCTTTTTTCTCTTCCCTTCCCTTTTCTTTTCTTTTCTTTTCTTTTCTTTTCTTTTCTGTGACAGCATTTAAGATTTATGCTCTTGACAAATTTCAAATATATAGTATAGAGAGTCACCATGCAGTATGTTAGCTCTTCAGAACCTACTCAACTTATGTAACTGAAATTTTGTACCCTTTGACCAATAGCTTCTCTTTTTTTCATCTCCCTAGCCCCTGGCAACCCTCATTCTATCCTTTGCTTCTCTGAGTTTGACTATTTTAGATTACATGTGAGATCATACAGTGCATGTCTTTCTGTGTTTGACTTAATTTATTTACTCCAGGTTCATTCATTGTTGTCACAAAATGTGATGCCAAATAATTAGCGTTAGTATGTATAATTGGCATTACATATACATATGTATTACAGAGTTCAGTATGTGTGTGTATGCACATTTATATGTGTTTGTGTAAGTGTATCACACATATTTTAATTTTTCATTCATTTATTAATGGATGCCTAGGTTGCATCCATAGTTTGTCTATTGGGAATAATGGTGCAGTGAACATGGGAGTGCAGCTATCTCTTCAAGATTCTTATTACATTGTGTTTTGATGTGTTCCAGATGCAGGATTGCTGGATCGTAAGGTAGTTCTATTTTTAATTTTTTGAGGAAACTCCATAATGTTTTCTGTAA
This sequence comes from Erethizon dorsatum, assembly GCA_028451465.1. Taxonomy (NCBI): domain Eukaryota; kingdom Metazoa; phylum Chordata; class Mammalia; order Rodentia; family Erethizontidae; genus Erethizon; species Erethizon dorsatum. Next base: position 102,987,627 of record CM051833.1, read on the forward strand.
TGGTTGTACCAATTTACATTCCCACCAAGAATGTACAGGATTTCCTTTTCTCCACATCTTCACCAACACTATTTATCTTTTTTCTTTTTGGTAATGGGCATTTTAACATGTGTGAGATGGTAGCTCATGGTGGTTTTATTTTGCATTTCCTTAATGGCTAAGTCCCCTTTCATATATGTAATGGCCAATTGAATAACTTCTTTTGAGAAATGTGTATTTATCTCCTTTGCTCATTTTTAATTGGGTTGCTTTTCTTACTGGCTTTTATGAACTCCTTTATGTATTTTGAATATTAGTCCATTAAATGTTTTAAAAATATTTTCTCCCATTGTGTAGACTACATTTTACACTAATGGCTGCTTCCTTTTCTGGGTCTATGTTTCCTTTTGTTGTCTGTGCTTTTTGTATTATATCCAAAATCATTGCTAAGATCAATGAAGGAAGCATTTTCCCTTTATTTTCTTTTAACAGTTTAGAGTTTCAGAGCTTATATTTTAAGTCTTAAATCCTTAAGTTGATTTTTGTATATGATATGAGGTAAAAGTCCAATTTCATTCTTCTACATGTTAATATCCATTCTTTCAACACAATTTAGTGATGAGACTGTCTTTTCCCATTGTGAGTTCTTGACATCCTATATAACATCAATTGACTAAAAATGCGTGTATTTATTACTGAGTTCTCTTTCTTTCTCACTATTTTATATGTATTTTATGTCAGTATTGTACTGTTTGGATTATTATACCTTTATATATATTTTGTATTTAAAAAATTTGATGATTCTAGCTTTGTTGTTATACAAGATTGCCTTGGCTATTCTGCACTTTTTGTGGTTCCATATCAATTTTAGGAATTTTCTTTGTATTTCTGTAAAGCATGTCATTGGGATTTTAGCAGAGATTGCATCAAGTTTGTAGATTGCTTGAAGTAGTAGCAACATTGTAACAACATTAGTTCTTCCAATTGTAATGCTTCCTTCAGAAGCTGGATCCTGTATACCTCTTTAGCGTCATCTTGCATTTCTAATGGAAGTCACACAAACGTTTCTGTTCCCCATTTCAGCCAGGGTCTTCCTGCCATGGAGCCTTATCTCTCTTCTTTGCTCTTAATGCTTTCCACCACCTTGGTGCATTAGAGTTGTCCACAAATTCCTTGACATTCCTCCCATTCAGGTATGGGGTATATTCTCTCTCTGTTTTTTTTTTTTTTTTTTAATGTGGATATCGGGAGTTGAACTCAGGACCTCGCTCTTGCCAGGCAGGCGCTTATACCGCTGAGCTATCTCACCGGCCCTCCTTTTTTTTTTTTTTTTTTTTTCTTTTTGAATCTGGGATGAACATTAATTACTTTCAAATAAAGTAGAGTGGAACTGACATTGCACCAGTTCTGGACTTAACTTTTATGAGGATTGTTAGTATTCGTGTTGGTGTCTTAGAGCCTTGAGTTTTACCGAGGCAGCCTGATCCTTGTGTGGAGAAAGAATGAAGAGAGACTAAGAGTGAAGAGAAGGAAGGAGTTCAGATAAGCCCATTTCCCCCATTATCCCTGGTTAAAAATGTTATGTATGTCATTTTGGACTTTCCAGGCTAATCCAGCTGCCTGCTAGAATACCACAGAGTACCCCCACTTGATGCCACGTGGAACAGGCACTGTTCAGTCAAAATGATGACCCATAAAATTATAAGGCATAGTAATAAAATGCTACTTGCCTTAGTTACTTTTCTTGTTGCTGAGGCAAAATGCCTGACACCCAAATTTAAAGGAGGAGAGGTTTATTTCAGCTCACAGTTTGCAAAGGTTTCAGTCCATAGTTGGCCGGCTCCAAGGCAGGGTGGTATGGCAGATGGGCATGGCAGAGGAGAAATACTCTGTGACAGGGCAGGTGGAAGGCAGCGAGCAACAAGCAGTGAAGCAGCAGGCCTCCCTTTCCCTCTTTCCCATCCAGGCTACAAGGCTTTTGGGTGGTATCACCCATGCCTAGGCTGGGCCTTCCCATTATCCACACACAGAATTATGCTAAACCAATCATGGGACTAATTTAGTTATCACACTCTTAATCTGTTTTCCCACACTCTAAATCTAGCCACCTCCAAAAACTCCCACCTATTAGCGCATGAGGCTTTGGGGGGACGTCTCAATACAAGCCATGGCACTACTTTAAGCCACTAAGTTTATTTTTAGCTGGCAGATAACAGGAACTGTCCCCTTGCCCTGCCAACCTTGAGAACCCACATTTCTATACCACTTTTCTAAATCTCAGCTCAAACCTGTCTCTCTCAGGGAAACCAACTCCCCTTACTATCTTTTCTCGTGAAATCATCCTCCATCTTGCAGTAAGAGTTACAGTTGTGATTTTACATTAGTTTGATGAAAAGTGATTAATACTCATTTCTGTGATGAAGATAGGGATGTATCTTCTTTATTGTTTACCATCATGACCCCAACATCTAACTTGTCCCTGGCATACAGCTTTGTTCGACAATATTGTCAAATTAGTAAATCAATGAATTAATCCAATGGGAGTGGTAAGAAGTAGTTCAGAACAAGAAAATTTACACCATTTTGTTATAGAATGGAAAGCATATGGCAACCGTAGTTTCCACTCTCCCTTGAGAGGATGGATACTGAAAATTAGCTCATACCTGTGTTTTCTTCAATCAAATAGTACACACATTTCTCCACAAATTTCTTGAAGTATTAAAGGTACTTTGGAGCCACATAGAAAAACATGCATCCTCTTAAAATCATTGGCTGGGTATATAATAAATTTATTAAACAATTTAGTCAAACTGTCTGTTAATGCTAAAGTTGCCACTTGATTTGTTCTGTTTCCCAAAAATGTGAGTCAAGTTGGCTGTCTGGTTGGATAAAATTGAAAAAAAAAAAAAAAAAAGATGTGAGATTGCATATATCTACCACATTTCCATTTTATATTAGAAAAAATGCCTTCCGGATCATGAAGAAAAGCAGGAACTTGGCATTTGAAATGCTTCCTTTCTTAGAAATGTTGGGAATTATGAGGAAATCATAGTCATATGAATAAAGCGTTTGACAATTCATATAGTATTTATGGATGGAATGACTCCAGAAGACTATGTCTGGCATATTTTAAACACTTCCTTCTATAATCACAAAACAACCATATTCACTAATGAGTATTTTTGATGATATATATACCACATTCCTGAACATGTTAGCCATAGTATTACCAAATTAGCTGTAGGAGCAAGATTTGCCTCGCAGTCTCAGTACCAGCTCCACCCTCAAAACATGAGGGCAGAGACCGTGCGTATTTAGCAATCTGACCCCAACATCCTAGCACATTGGCTCCTTAGTAATGAGTAAAACCTCAGTTCCTTATTTCAGATTACTGAAAAGCAAAACTAGTCAGAGGCACATAGAGCTGTGTTGTGAGGAAAACTGTGCCGAAGCATGGAAGGGGAGGTGGGGAGATTATCAGAGCCGCAAGCTGGGGAGAGCCGCAAGGTGCCATCTCAGAGCTGTGGAGAGTGGCAGGTACTAGCCTTGTCAGCTCAGGGAAAGCTGGGAATTCTAGCCTAGGAAGGTGTTGATTTGTGGTCTGCACATTCTCAGATAAATTATTTTTCATCCTGTCAAGATAAATGAAAAGAAAATATTACAAGCTAAAACTTTGTTTACTTTTTTAAAAAAGTGCAATGAATGAATGTTTGAGGTAGTATGAATATGTGTTGGTGCTCTTGCTAGGAATTAGTGTTAATTAGTGTTACTCTTGCATCTTGTTTATGAATGGCATCCGTTTAGAAAGAACTTCCTTATGACCTTAGAAATAAATGCAAATTTCTGTTTTGATATATTTCAAGGCAACGTTCAACAGACCACTTACTAGCAGTGCAGTCTTGGTTCATACTTGTGAACAAAATGTTCCTTAGTTTTATTTTATCATTCGCTCATGAGCTTTTGAAGTGACACATGATTTTATTATAGGCAGCTAAGTTAGATAAAAATTAATACACAGTGAGAGGGACTGGGGTCTTAAGGAAGTCAGTGAAAAACAGACATCAGAATTATGACTGGAGCTGCAGCTGAAGAAGGCAAGGCCTCAAGATAAAGTCACAATGGTCAGACTTGCATACTTCCCTAAGGGATAGGCAAAACTTGCAGCTATACTGTAATTAGTACCACCCAGTCCATTAAGTCCAGATATGCATCAAACACCCAGGCAGGTGACCAGAACACCAGGACCCACGGTTCCTTCCCCAAATGTTCCTGTTTTAGAAGTCATAAGTAAGCCAAGGTTAATGATGTCAGCCATATATCCTTACCACGTGCCCTGCTAATATTGGATCAATATTAGCTAAGCAGCTATACTGTACTTACTTGTAATCTTATTACTTGATTATATTTTGGTCCACGTTGTACCAGCATTGTGACTTTGCTGTATAAATTACCCCTGATGAGGCCTCAATGGTAACCCACTTCTGAGACTTTCTGTCTCTCAGGAGCTATCTCTCAATAAACATTTCCTATTCTTTAACCTCCTTTGTTCTTTGGAATTCATGCTTCTATTTCAGGGGACATGAACTTGGCACATCTGACATCTAGCAGGTTGGGAGTTGTATTTCTCCTATGTCAATTTTATCAAAATTCTATGCACTATTCATAATAGAGAACTGCTGACATCAAAATCCACTATTCCCACGTACCAACCACTGGAACTTCACACAGTAGCCTAGATTTTCTGGAAATAATAAGCCAAACGAACCTGACATATAGGACTGTCTACTGAACTATATACCCAGTGCACCAAACATCCATGTCATCTGTAAACAATGAATGAACTTGAGGTAAACAATATATTTTAAGGAGAAATACGTTTCACTCAAAACATCCCCTCCTGGCATTTACTTAGCTTGTTATATGCAAATAACAGTTTTTATAAGAAGAGTTCTGAAGTCCTAGTTCTCTATTAGCAGCATTAATATTGCCTCACAACAAGCTATAAATTCAAATTCTTGGGCTTTATCTCAGACTTACTGAATAGGAAACACTTGGGCCCAGTGATTTGTATTCTAACAAACCCTCTTAGTGGTTCTAATACCCACTTAAATTTGAAAAGCACTGGTCTGTAGAGTTTCCTGGAACAGTAAATTTATGGGGCAGGGGGGTGGATCTTAAAATGATCAGCCCTATTAAAGATCTATCTAGATAAATATGTTGGAATTTTTGTTTATAGACATTCCATTGTTACTATTTTACATTAAAACTTACCTTATTATTCATGTCCTTATGAATGTCATCCCAGTCATCTTATGAAAAAATGATGCTTCTACCAGTCATGCAATAGAGACACCTATTCTATGATTTAAATTCTACTGTGTTAGCCTAATTAAGTAGAATCAAGCTCAGTACTTCAAATTCCCCAGTTATTGGACATAGAACCAAATGGGCTCAGTGAATTTCCTAAATGTTCCCCCTGGACAGTTCATTAGCTGATCTTTACCAGATTTTGGATCCTGAAGATTCTGTCCAGATTCTTGGTGTCCTGATCAAGGAAGTGGACAAGATACACAGAAAAGGTAGTGAAGATTTACATTTATTGAAGGCGAAAAACAATTACATTCTGCAGAGTAAAATGGGCTGGTGAAAGGTTCACAGCAGCCACAAGTGATGGCTGGGCTCTTTTGTCTCCCGTTTGAAGAATGCTTCTCTCCCACCAGACAAGGTATTTGGGTCAGTCATCCTATCAGAAATTCACTTGGGCCCACGTCACATCTCAGCTTTCTTGTCAAAGGCCTGCTTGGTTTCATGCCAGGTGTAAATGAAGAATTGATGACAGCACTTTATGATTGATTCTGTATACAGTACTCCAGAGTCATTCCGGATTCTATGTTCTGTGCATGTGTTTTGGGTCTCTGCAATTGACAGGTCACGTCCACTTGCTCAACCAGTTTGCTCCACCTTTCACTACCATGATGTCTCCTGTAGCTGATTTTTGCACTGCACCTGGGCAGGCCTTCTGTTAAGGCATCCAGGTAGACAGACGTACCAACCTTTCTCAATGATGTCAAGATTCACCTGTTTTGTAGCATGTGAAAAGATTTCCTTTCTTTCTAAGGCTGAACAAAATTTATAAATTCAATATACACTCATTTATCTGTTGGTAGACATTTGGGTTAATTCTACCTCTTGTCTATTGCGCATAGTGCTGGTATGAACACTATTCTCTTACCTAAAATTTTTTTTTGATATACCAAAAGTTAGAGTGTTGATTCTATTTTTAATTTTTTGAAGAGCTTCCATATTGTTTTCCATAGCAGTTGTACTGCTTAATATTCCCACCAGTGATGCACAGGGGCCCACTTTCTCCACGTACTCACCAATATTTGTCATTTTCTCCTTTTTTATTTTTTTAAGAGTAACCATCCTAATAGTTGTAGGGTGACATATCATTACAGTTTTGATTTGCAATTTGCTGATGATTAATGAACTGAGCATCTTTCACATGCCTATTGGCTATTTCTATGCAATCTTTGGAAAAAGCTCTATTCAAGTCCAGTGCCTATTTTTTGAAATGAGAATATTAGATTTTTTTTTGTTCTCAAAGTATAGGAGATTGTTATACATTCTGTATATTAACCCATTATCAAGTATGATTTGTCAATATTTGCTCCTAATTAATAATTCGTCTTTTCACCTTGACCGTGTCCCTTGATGCACAAAAGCTTTAATGTAGTTCCATTTCTTTATTTTTGCTTTCATCAATTATGTTTTTGGTGTCATATTCAAGAAATCACTGCCAAATCCAGCGCTTTCTCCCTATGTTTCCTTCTAATTGCTTATTGTGTTTTAATTTAAGGAGCTAAATTGTCACTCTCAATAATATCTTGTGGGCTATATACATGTAATTTAAGCTACAAATTGTGACTCTATACTCTGGATGAAATAAAAGAAAGGATTTATTTGAGGCAGCAGTTTGAAAACACAGTTCTAAAATGTGAGAGACTTACAGCATGAGTGAACTTTTTAGGTTATTTAAAATGAATCCATTATCTTTTTTTAATATAAATTTATCATTTATTGAAAAAATCTTTCAAAATTAGGCATAAACTTTGAAGTATTATATGTTCCAAACATGAAAGACAGATTTTATTTTTTATTAAAATATAAAATATCTCCTACTTATAAAATGCCTGGCTTTGAGACTTTTTCTATTTCGTTCTGGCCAAGTTAGAATTGCAAACACTTCATATTTGGAATATGGTGTAGTTGTGAAGATACAATCAGTGAGCATAGAACTAGTAATTTTCTGGGGAAAGGACTGGGTATTTGGCAATGAAGAGATAACATTTCAACGTTTTAACATTCATCTACAATTACGGAAAAAAACAACAAACCACCTATGGAAGAGCTTCAGATTTAACAAATATGGCTTTATACTCATCCTCTCTTGAGGCAAAATGTAGGTTCCAAAGTCTAAAGAATTGCCTTGTGACAAGCTATTGTCAGAATAAAATGAAACACAAGTAATTTAATTCAGAAGATGTGATGGGATGAGACTGCAGTGATTTTCTAAAATTAGTGCTCTTGAATTCTGTGAAATCTGCTTAAAATAAATAGCCAAGCATTTCCTACACCCAAAACACAGACACTGAAGAAGTGACTCTTGTTTGTTGCTCTAAAATGGTGTCTCTGTATCAATGTTGCAAAAAGAAAGTTTGCGATAATGATTCCAACCTCACTGATAATGAACAATAGGCAGCTGGAACAATATTTAGTAATTTTTATAACATAAAAGTGAGCAACTTCCAGTAGATTTCAATATATATGTATGTAAGTCTCTTCTGTCTTTTTTATTTAGTCTAGAAGAAAATAAGTTGAGCTTTTCCAAAATTCACTGGTGGCAGGAGCAGGGCTGAGTGGATATTGATGACCTAATTTACAAGGGAGAAGGACTCAGTAAGGGGCTGAAAAGGACCAAGGAAGTGATGAATGTCAGCTGTAACTTTCCAAATGGCATGATAAAAATAATTATACTCTAGATGCTGATTCAACTATAATTTGAGTGCCACTATGTACTGGGCACTATTCTAGGTGCTGGGAATTTGTGAACCCCCCAACGCCAATGCCTACTTTCATACATTCGGATAAGAGTTCAGTTGACATCAGTACTATGATGCAATATAAGGAGGCTTGTTTCCTCAGATAAAGTTGTTCCAGGACTTTGTAGAGAAGAGGCATTTGAATAGAGACCTGGGTGAAACTAGACAGCAAGCCATAGTATCTGGAGGAAGGCAGTTCTAGGTAAAGGCTACAGGGAGTGTGAATGCCCCAAGGGAAGCGGGAGGACTATCCTTTGAGGAACAGCCAGGAGGTCAGTGGGGCTGGAGTGAAGGGAGCCATTCAGAGACAGATTAATGGGACTCAGGGCAGAGCGCTGGGTGTAGGCAGGATCACATGGGCCTAGCAGTCTGTGAATTTTATTATAGGATGGCCAAGAAGGTCCTGGATGTTCTGCACAGTGGTATGGCATGATCAGGTGTGCATTTTTTTTTCTTTTGTGGGTACCAGGGGGTGGAACTCAGGACCTCGTGCGCCAGCAGGCGCCCGTGCCGCTGAGTGATATCACCAGCCCTTTTCTCGTATGTGGGTACTGGGAGCCGAACTCAGGACCTCGCACTTGCCAGGCAGGCACTGATGCCGGGGAGCCATCTCACTGGCCCCAGATGTGCATTTTAAATGGATCACTCTGCACTGTGGATAAGAGGTTTAGGGAGTCAAGAGTGGATGTTTCTTGTGGGTCATTTCTATTTTTGTTTAGGTAAATAAAAAAATGTTTACATTATTATAAAGTAAATATGAAAAATTGAGAAGGAATACAGTTCAGTGACTTTTGACACATAAATTAATTTATAGAACCACCATCACAATTAGGGTGAACTATCAGGATAAACATATTCCTTTATAGCAGTGATGGCGAATCTTTTAGAGCTTTCAGTGATAACAAACAGCCTAGTGCAACAGGCGTGCTGTAGGTTTGCCACCACAGCTTTATAGTCATATCTTTTAAATTTCCTGGAAACCTGTGACCTGTTTTCTGTCATTGTAGTCTTGTCTTTCCAAGCATGCTAAAAATGAATTCGACACTATATAGTCTTCAGAAACTGAAGGCTTCTTTCTTTGAGAGCCATCCAAGTTGCATGTTATCCATGGTTCTTTTTTCTTTGCTGAGTAGTATTCCACTGCATTTGAGTTACTTCAAGGTTTTGATAATTACGGCTAAACTGCCAGAAACATTTATGTAGTTTTTTTAATGAAGATAAGTTTTTATTTCTCTATGGTATATAAGCAGGAGTGGAGCCGTGGGGTCATATGATACATACATCTTCAACTGTTTAGAAATTGCCAAACTGTTTCAGAGTGTGTGTGCTTATTACCAATGAACAAGAAGTACCATGTGTACCATATCTTTGCCAGCAGCCAGTGTTGTCAATATTTTTTATTTCACATGGATAGGTGTATTACCATAGTTTTATTGACAAACAACTACCAAACACAGTTTATATGCTTCTTTGATATGTGTATATAGTCTTTGGTGGATTGTCCATTCAAGTTTCTTGTCTATTATTTAATTGAATAATTTTCTTCCATTGAGTTTGCACATTCTTTATATATTCTCGAAGGAGAAAGTGGTGTTTCATATAGTGCTAGGCAACTGTGAAGGCAGCACAAAAATGTAGAAGGACCAGTGCAGTTACCATAAACCTGCTTTCTTCTTCTCCATTCTTTAAGTGAACAGAGACTGGGGGGGCTCAGGAAGGCAATTGTTGGTGCCGGCCTAGGTGGAGGTAACTTGCTGTTAAGACTTCTCACTCTTGCCCATCTTCCCACGGGGAGTGTGCTTACAGAGTAAAAGCAGCCCTATGGGTGTCTTTCATAAAATTTGGGGATGCTATGGGAGAACACTTAGGATCCTGCTTTTCTGTTGGGCCTCTTCTTGGGCAGTGGCCTTCCCATCCACTCTCTGTGCCCTTCATCACAGAGGATGAGGTCTGGAGAAGATAGTATAGTGGAGAGACAGGGCAACTGGAGAGGCCTGCCAGCCTCCGGATGGTGAGCAGTGACAGGGGATCTTCAAGTTCCTGGAAGCCGGAGAAGAAAGCAGACCGTGGGATATCCTTTCTGTATTCTTCCAACAGGGATGCGCCAGGTAGAGTATGAGCAAAAAGAAGAGTGGCTGTTTCACTGGACCATGAATAGCCTAAGCTGGAGCCAAAATTCCCACCTCAGGAAATTGTACATTTGAGAGGCCCCTGAAACCTTTGTGGGCATCCTCACACATGTATCCTACCAGAGGGGCAGCCATATTGTACCAACATCACTGTCACAAGAGAGTCCCATTTGAGAATAGTGACAACACAGGAAGATGGCAACAGTTATGAGTAGAACTCATGTGTTCTGCTCTTATTTCTTTACCTGTGCAGGTTGGAAAAAAGATTTGGAAGAGATGGAAGAGGCATGCAAAATGCCCTCTGCTCCAAAGTAAGGGAAGGTAGTAGGAGGAAAAAGCAAGCCCTGTCCTCTTCTCTTGAGGTCCTCCAGGTCTGTTCAGTACTGTCAGGCTTCCTTGCATGAAGGTCTCAGTGCTAAAACCGGGCAGTTCCAGACAAAGTGGGATGACTGGTCACCTTCCCTCCAGTCCACAAGAGTGACTTCTGACAGCAAGTTATAAAAGTTATGATTGAGATTTGAGATTAAAGTTTTAAAATAGAGCATGTTGAAAATTGTGAAACATAATATACAGAAAAAGTGTATAAAACATAACGTATAAGTGAGACATAATAAAATGTTTATAAACAACCGTGTACCCAGCACCCTTTTAAGAATAGAACATGACAGTTGTCTCAGAAATTCCCTAAATGTTCATTCCTCCATGTCACCTTCTCTCCACACCAAAGGTAACATCTTTTCTGATTTTACTTATGGTCCAGTCACATTTGGATATATCTTAAAATGTTTTATTTGCCTGATTTTGAATCGTACTGTATGGAGTCTTATTTTTCTGTGACTTATCTCTTTGGCTTAAGGTTATGTTCCTGAGATTTTTTTCAGGCTTGTAGTTCATCCATTTTCAATGCCATATCAAATTCCACTACACTAATATTTATTATTTTTCTGACAGATGTTTAATAATTTCCAACTTTTGCTTTTACGAATATTATGTAATGTGTCTTATGGCACACATAACTTTATCACATATACAAGTGCTCCTTGGCTTACATGGGGTTATATTCTAATGAACCCACTGTAAATTGAAAATATCATAAATTGAAAATATATTTAATACACCTAATCCACTGAGCATCATAGCTTAAGACATAGTACACTACAGAGAATGAATTGTTTACTCTCATAATCGTATGACTGACAGGGAGCCGTAGCACCCTGGTGCTGCCTCGGAAAAGATCAAAATTCAAAACTTTTAGGGTTTCTACTGAAAGTGAATCGCTCTCTCACCATCATAAAGTTGAACCATTTTAAGTTGGAGATGATCTGTACTTAGAATTGAAATTGTACTTTGAGAAACTACTTTGAAGATGATACACAATGTGTTAACATTATTATTTGCTATTTTAACTATTGTTGAAATGTTATACTATTATATATCAATATTAATTATATTAATATAAATATATTCACTATTACTGTTGTTATTTTCTTATTGTTTTATTATAAAATTTTATTTTATTTTTTCACAAAATTTAAAAAAAGAATTGGAATTGCTGCATAATAGGTATGTACACAATTTGAGGCATGGTGGTTAGTTTCAAAGATCTTTATACTATTCTAGGAAACAAAGCATCTTTCCAGCTGCCACCAACAGTACTTCCAAATGTCAGCCAAGACACATGAAAGCAAAGTATATGGCATTTTTCTAAGACTCATAATGATGACTTAAAGCATCTTATTAATATTCATAAAGGATGAAAGTGAGACAGTTGTAAATAAGACAAGTGCTTAGAAAAACAAGCTGTGCTTCTGATCTAGCTTTTTGAAGTTAATGCACAACATAAGATGGGGAAAATACTTTGGAAAATTACTTTATAATTTGAAAGTTTTAAAAATTTAATTAGTATATATTGTGATACATAATAATTAAATTTATTTTGGGAAATATATATATATATATATTATATATCATATATATCAAAATCATATATATATGATTTTGATCATTTTCAATATCTTTTCCATCCGCTCTCTTTTCTATCATCTTTCTCCCCCCCCACTCAATTTCCTGCCGTCCTTGTTTCCCTGCCCCCCCTGCTTTCCCTCTTTCCTACCTTATTAGTGAGTTTTCCCATTTCTGGGACAAAATATCCAACATTCACAATTTAAATGAAGAGTGGTTTGTCTTGGCCCACAGTTTCAGAGGGTTTAGTCTATGGTTGGCAAGGTCCAAAGCAGAAATGACATAGTGGAAAGCCATGGGGAAGAAAGCTGCTTGTATCGTGGTGCCCAGGAAGGAGAGAGAGGATCAGAGTACACCTTTCCGTACACCTAGTGACCCACCTCTTCTGACCAGGTTCCAGCTCCAAATAGCACAGTCAGCTATAAACTCGTGGTTGAATCCACTAGTCAGTATAAAGACCCCATGATCCATTTACTGCCAAAAGCCCAACCTCTGAACATGAGACTTGGAGAACATTTTAGATCTAAAATCAGTGCCTGAGCTTTTATGAGAACTTGGTTTTTACTCTAGGTTTCATATTTGCTGTATTTCATGAGATCACTGTGCCATTTAGCATGTAATCCAGTGGTTGGTATCTCTACGCCCTCTTTCAGCTGTGGTCTCACTAACTTTGGTGCAAAGCACTGAGATTTCTGTGCATTCTGCTTCCTCTACAATGCCACGACGAGTGAGAATTTGTAAGTTTTTAACAAAACAATGCATGCACTCCATTATGAAATTAAAGCTCAAGGGATCATGGTTTGATCTAGTTTGAAAGTAGGATCTAAAATTGGAAGAGATCTGATCATCATCACCTACTTTTTTTTTTTCTTTTTCACTTTTTCTGAAACTTTTTAAAACTCCCCTCACCAAAGCAACTGTGTTGAAAGAATCTGGTCACTAAGCAAGAAGAGTGACATGTTTTGTGCATTCATGTCTAGGCCCACATTCTTTGATTCAACAGTGTTGCTAGAAGGTTACATGTGCTTTTATAATCCTCTGACATCATCAGCAATTAATAATATTAATAGCAAATATTTATATGAAGCTTAGTCTGTGTGAGGCAGAGTACTAAGCATTTTACATATGTGACTTAATTTATACTGGCATAACTATATTACTGATAGGGAAACTGAATTAACGGAGAAGTCATGTTACTTGCCTATAGTTGAGTAGCATATGTAGGACTTGGACTAAATGATTTGTCATCCAAAGTTCAGGCTCTTAAATTCTGCCTTACAATACTTAAGGGCCTTTTTAGTTATTTGTGGAAGGAGTTACAATCAAATCTCTGAGAACTTTGCAATATTTAAATGTCTATCACCCCAAAGTATTACACAAGCTAATTACCCCAAATCAGGAGGTCATTGCTCCATCCCACACTGAATTTGGTCTTACCTACCTCTACCTTTTAGCCTCTGAATTCTGGAGGCACTCTGCATTCAGTAAATTCTGGTAGAACAGAATCTGTTTGAATACTGTCTGTATTTTTGTCTAATATGGACCTGTTTTCTTACTTAAAGTACAAATATTTGGAAATTCAAGACTATAGTTTACATTTTTATATTGTCACTAATCCCAAGCACAATCATATTGCCTAGGAATACTGGTAGATAAGTAGGTGAACAATAATTGGAGGTTAAGATTAGAAAGATTATTTGAATCCCTAGGAGGGAAGTATTCCATCTAAAAAAAAGAGGATAGGAATAAAAACTAAAGAAAAACAGAAACAAGTAGCTTTCAAATGAAAGCATTCCAGATCAAGAAAATGATGGTATGACTTGACAGAATTATTTTTAATCTTTCTGAGGGAGGGACAAACCTGAATTTGATCTTCCCTTGTGACTTTATTTTCTTTTGTGTATATGTTATACCAGCAATAGATTGCTGTTATAGAATACCACCATGAAGATGAACAGAAGGACCCATGAGTAGATGACTATGTCTAAGGTCAAAGTCTCAAGGGAAAGCCAAAATACTCAGAAAGGGTACTTAAATTAAGCAACTTGTTGTGTACTGTCAACCCCTTTGATCCCAGAAAATGATGGAACTAGGAGTTGTTTCAAATGGAGGGTTTCCTAGCAACATCAGCAGATGACAGAACTCATCATCTTATGCTTTTTATCATTTACCAGAGTGGATAAGGCAAAAGCTTATTTTAATGAGAAAGACAAAAAATTTGAAAACATCTAAAAGATCCAGGCCATACTTGGAAGAATGAAAAAACTAGTTGCCTAATCATAAAATTATGAGATCTTTCATAGATGATGTAAGATTTTAGTTTGATATACATTTTGGAGCCATGAATAATATACTTGAAATAAGTTCAGTTAAATGAAACATGTTTTTTGTTGTAATCTAATATTCTTCTGTAAATCACAATTATAAGCAGTATTAAAGATTTTGCTTTTGCTCTGCTAATGTGGTATATTTCTCTCTCTCTCTCTAGACTTCCAATTTTAATTTTACTCTTTTATTCTTTTTTTTTGTGTGTGTGTGTGGGTACCGGGGGTCGAACTCAGGATCTCGTATGCCTGTCAGCAGGCGCCCGTGCTGCTGAGCGATATCAATGGCCCTTTTTTCGTATGTGGGTACCGGGAGTCAAACTCAGGACCTCGCGCTTGCCAGGCAGGTGCTTATGCCGCTGAGCTATCTTACTGGCCCTATTCTTTAAACTATTGCTGAAGTAAGAAATTTTGAGCAAGTTTCCCTCCCACCTCAGTCTCCTGGAGGTGTGTTGTTCCATGATAATGACAATTAATTCACTAATTTTCTTCATAGTATAATTAGGAGCTGCTATCATGTTAATCTGAGTTTACCTGGGAAGAGTTCATAGAATAATTTTCACAAACATGAACTTTCAGCAAGTATAATTTTGCTTTGAATTATTTTTAGCTCACATATTATGTGAAGATTTTAATTGCAACACCTACAAAGTTGCTGTATAATTGCTCCAAATCTAATTCAAGGTTGTTTTTCCTTACAATACACTTCATGAAAACATTTCCTTAAAAACACTGTGTTGCAGCCCTGACCAGTGAACAAATGGATTCCTGCCTGTTTGGCAGATCTGTATTGATTTGCACTGGGGTGACTGAACTTCTCATTACTCTATGACATGGGCTTTAAAGTCATTCAAATAACTCCTTTCTTTTGCTCCCTGCACCCTGAACAATTTTCTGATTATGCTTTGGCTTCTAAATAGATTTTCAAATAAAATATGTGCATTAATGAGTGATCCTGTATATTGTGGCCCAATTTTTCTTATTGGCATTTTCGAGGACACAGCAGTTTTTCTGGAGTTCAATAAATGTGAGAGAATGATGTCAGTTTCTTTAGAAAATGATGAACTCTGGGTACACGGTCAAAACAATTTTAGTCTTTAAAGCAGAAAATACACTAAAAATTATGTATAAACAGTTTAACTTCATGCTAGCCTGGTGTTGTTCCTTAATCTACTAATCCTATATAAACTAATTTGCATTTATACCAAATCATTCTCTTCTTTTGTTTTAGGTGTTTTGTGTCATTTGCAAATATTTTGTTTTAATAATAATGAATAAAAGGCTAAATCATACGAACAACTTCACTGGGTGCTCAGTTTACTAATTTGTTTTCTTTATATAATACTTCGGAAAACAATTGCTTTTGGAACACAAATCTCTTTTACTCTCATATAAGTTCTGTGAAAGAATTGTGGCTGAAATGTATTTGGGTCCCCTGAGGCACATTCTGATGTCCAGGGTGCCCTGGAGATGTTCCTAATTAAAGTTCCTGATTAATGATTGCCCAAAACAAACATACAGCTATAATTAAATGTAAATATTTAAATCTTACTTTTCTAACTAAGTTGTCTTTAACTGTCATTCTAAATATTGTTCGTATGGATAAAATTATTGAAGTAGATAACAAAGTTTGCCTCAAGTACATTGTGGAAGGAAACAGAATACAATAAGTGTTCTAGTTAGAAGGGAAATGCACCTGTTGAGAGGCACTGTCCATAGTACACCACCATTCTTTCACCACTGTGGACCTGTTTGCAGTGGGGATAGCAACAAAGCCAAACCATTCTGATCATTTCCACAATTGACCCTAGGAAATTAAAAGTGCTGATCGTAAGGGAATAAAGCAGTGGCTACGTAGAACGAGAGTTTCTCAGTGTGTGTGAGATCAGGTATGACGCCAGTGTTAAACAGACATATGCCTGAATGGATAACTACTCCTCAATGAATGCATTTTGAGTGCCATCTTGGGGGAATGGGGGAAATCTGATGCAAGTTTCTGTATGTTGCTTGTAATCATGTTGCTAAGACCAAATTATTCTTGAAAGTAATCAGAATTAGAAAACATGTTTCTTCTCTCCATTTTCTAGTAGAATGCTGACAAAGTGATCCCCGAGGATCTCTAACAAGCTATGTATAACCCTACATCTCTTACATTAACAGAAAGGAGAAATATATGTGTGTGTGTGTGTGTGTGTGTGTGTGTGTGTGTATTCCTCAGAAGCCACTTCAGACAAAGATAAATTGGCATCAGTGTGGGTGAAATTATTAGCTACCCACTCCCTGGGAAAGATAAGAGAAACTGTGACATATAGGCTGTCAAGGAAGCATCAATAAGAAGTAGGAACTCTAATGAGAGGTGACACATTTTATTGTTGTTGTTCAGCTATGCAAAATTTGAAGTTTTATTTTTATTAGTTCATGTTTACATCCCCTGTGGGGAGCGTATATATATAGGTAACACATCTTAACACTTTTTTAAAATCCCTTTTTCTCTCTCCTCCCTCCCACTTCTCCCCATGCCTTTGTGTTTTTCCTTTTTGCAAAGCATTTATCTCTGTTTTCTCCATAATACAACTTGAATTTTACTCTTTATTTATACTTTGGGTTTGTCATACAAAAGAAACCATGCAATATTTTAAGCTTGTGTCTCTAATTTATATCACTTAATATTATGGCCTCATGGGGTATTCATTTTCCTACACATGACCCAAGTTTATACTTTATGGCAGAATAGTACTCCATTCTGTATAAATAACACATTTTCTTTATCAATTCATTTATTGATGGACATATAGGTCACTTCCAAGATTTAGCTGTTATGAATTGTGCTGCAATAAAAATGGGTATGCATCTATCACTGTATTGTGATGTCTATAACTCATTTGGGAAGATATTTAGAAGGGGGACTAGCTGAGTCAAATGGAATTTAATTTGATGACATAAATGCAGCAAAATGATTGCTTGAGCAAATAAGAGTGAAGTAATAACAACTGGAAGTGCGAGCATTAAGGCTAGTGGTCTGTGTGAACCCCCACCTCTCTGCCCATATGCAGCAGAAACTCCTGCTGTGATCATTTTCCCTACATGGTAACATGAGCAGGGACGTGCTTTGGCTTGGACTGTTGCCACAGTCTTGGGTGTATGAACAGAGACGCTTCTGTACCAGGGTGGCACCTCACAAGCACACAAACCATAAAGGAATCTAGAAAACAGTAATGACCTGCTGGACTCTGAGACTCCAAATCTTGGAATGAGAACACTCATTCAGAAACATAGTGAAATTCTTTTGACTTATTTTTTTTTCTTTTCTGTTTCCTTTTTTATTTTACTTATTAGTTTTTGATGTTTTGCTATTTTTCTTTCTCATTTTAAATTTTTCTCATTTTTTTTCCTTTATTTTGTTCACTGTTTCTGTTTAATTCTTTTTCTTGTTTGTTCTTTTCTGTTACAGATATCTAAGTCTATTATCTTCTTTTCCCTCCTTAATAGGACCCTTTTTTCTCCTCTTTCTCATTTTCCATTGATTAGTTTCTCAAATTTTACCTTTATGATTCTCCCATTCCACATTCTCTATCTTTACCAGTATAATAATTAAGCTTTATTAATCTATAGATAGATAACTCTACACTATTACTGTTGAATACTTTTCTATTGTGAGCTATAGTTGATGCATTTAGTTGGTATTTACGGTGCATCTTTGGTTTACCTTAGCGTTTATACGATTACAGACATCTTTTCTATTGTTAAGGGTCATGTATTATTGCTTCTTTGGCTATATCAATATCCAGTTTGTCTTTAACACTATGACTGTTGCTGATTTTTTTGCTATTGCTAGGACGGCACAGTTGTTGCTATAAATAGGTTTCCTAATATGCCAGTTATAGTAGCAAAGTCGTTCTACTGAGGAAGAATTTGGTGTACTTTAAATGGCGATCCTCTGTCTCCAAGGCCTACAATAGTTTCTGCCCACAGCGAGCACACTCCCCGCCCCCTCCTCCCGCCCGGGACCACATTTCCATATGCTAATAGTGGGGTTTCACCAGTTCTCAGGTTAGATTTTCTGCCTGAGTGAGGTGAGCCAAATGGTTAGGGTTATAAATCTGTCATTTTTGCATATCTGCCTTTGTTTTGGAGCTCACTTTTCCTCCACAAATTTAATAAAGACCTCTGTGACACTATCTTCAGCGCTCAGAAATTGCGAGGCCCAAGCCTCTCTGAGCCAGGCCAGTCAAATACATCTTTCTCCACCTTTCCAGAGTGCACCTTTGGTTCCTTTACACGGTCTGAAGAAGTCTGGTATTCTGTTTTCCACAACACTGCTATAATCAACTCATAAACCTCAGTACACACAAGCAAAAAGGGAAAACGACCATAAAAACAGAAAAGACAGGGTAACAAAATCTCTTCCAAAATTCCCAACTTCCACAAAACAAATCCATGGGGCATCAATGGGGAAGAAAATCAAATGCCAGACAGCTGAAGTACTTGAAATAACAAAAGAGATAAAAAGACAGTTGAATAAGGTCCTCAGTGAGCTAAAACAGATACAACAGAACAGATAATGGACTTAATAAATAAAATGATCAAAGAGCATAGAGAAGACATTAATAAAAAGCTAGCTGTGCTAAATAAAACATGGATGACCAATCTAGCAAATAATTAGAGTCCATGAAAAGGTACCAGAAAGAAATCCAAAAAATTAAAAATTCTATTGAAAGTATGGTAGCAAAAATAATCAAAAAAAAAAAAAAATCATTGACAGGACACAGTGTCAGATTTAGAATATAGAGTGTCCTGAATTAGAAAGCTGTAGTTGTGTGTTTTTTCTGTTTCACTGGTTTACATGTTTGTTTTGTGCCAGTACTAATGTCAGTGACCTTTTATTTAGAGATACTTTAAAACAACAAGAGAGCATGAAAAATGGACCCAACAGTTGCTAGGTGATGCAAAGAAGACTAAGATGAACTGGAATTACTGAAAGGCTAGAAAAGTGATCAAATGGCATAAAAAATCTGTTTATAGAAATAATAGCAGAAAACTTTCCAAATAAGGTAAAAAAAAAATCCTTAACATACAGATAAGTGAGGCACATAGAACCCCAAATAGCCGTGATCAGAAAAGAATCTTTCCATGACCCATCACAGTCAGTATCCCAGAAGTCCAAGGCAAGAATCTAATCTAAAAGTGTTTAGAGAAATTCAACAAATTACTTCAAAGGAAAACCATTTAGAATTACTGCTGACTTCTCAACACAAACCTTAAAGGCCAGGAGAGCTTGGATTGAAGTGTTTTAAGCCCTAAAAGAAAACAACTTCCAATCCAGACTGATACATCCTGCAAAATCATATAATCTGTAAAACCATCAACTGGAGAAATAAGATATCACCATGGAAAATAACACCTAAAGAAACTCATGACCACCAATCCAGAACTCCAAAAATTTCTCAAGAATATCCCCAGAAGAGACAATAAAGCTACAGTGCCAAAAATTCCAACAGTCCAGATCCATACATTTTCTTTTTATTTATTTTTTATTTTTTAATTTTTTTTTTGTGGGTACCGGGGGTCAATCTCAGGACCTCGCGTGCCAGCAGGCGCCCGTGCCGCTGAGTGATATCACCGGCCCCCTTTTCGTATGTGGGTTCCGGGAGTCGAACTCGGGCACTCGTGCTTACCAGGCAGGTGCGTACGCTGCTGAGCCATCTCACCAGCCCCATACATTTTCTTATAATGATAAAACTTTATTCTTCTTCATGGCTGAAATATATAGATATATATGTATTTTATATAAATATAAGCTATAAATTTATGATGTAAATATATAAATTTTTAATTTGTTCATCTGTGGATCCACATGTAGGTTGTTAAAATATTTTGGGTATCGATTTTTGTACAGGGTGAAAGATTGGGATCTAATTTCAATTGTCTACATTTGGAAATCCAGTTTCCCTAGCAACATTTGTTAAGGGGGCCATTTTTTCTTCAAAATATATTTCTGGCTTCTTTGTCCTGAATTAGAAATTAGTAGTTGTGTGAGTTTTTTCTGTTTTACTGGTCTACATATTTGTTCTGTGCCAGTACTATGCTGTGTTTTTTACTGTGGCTTTGTGGTATATTTTTAAATTGAATATAAGGATGCCTACACATTGCTCTTTTTGCCTAGGAATGCTTAGGCTATTTTAGGTCTTTTGTGTTTCCGTATGAATTTTAGTATTGTTTTTCTAGTTATGTGATGACAGTCATTGGTATTTTTATGGAGATTACATTGAACTGATAGATTATTTGTGATAATACAAACACTTAAATGACATTAATCCTACCAATTTGTAAACATAGGTAGCCTTTGAAACTTCTAGTGGCTTGTTCAATTTCTTTCATCGGTATTCTGAAATTTTCATTGTAGAGGCCTTTCACCTTATTAGTTAGATCCCTCAGTACATTATTTGAAGTGATTGAGAGTTCAGTTGTTTTCCCACTTTCTTTATCAACTAGTCCATTATTGGTGCATAGAAAAAGTTGATTTTTTAATGTTGGTTTTATGTCTTGCTACTTTGCTGAATTTATTAGCTTTAGAATTCTTTTGGTGGGTTCTTTAGGATCTTCTAAGTATAGAATCATATTGTCTGCAAACAGGATTATTTGATTTCTCCTTTCCTATTTGTATCCTTTTTCTTTGTCTTGCCTTATTGCTCTAGCCAAAATTTCAAGTACTTCACTGAATAGGAGTGCTGGAAGTAGATGTCCTCGCTATATTCCTGATGAAATTAATGTTGAAAGACAGAGGTTTCACAAGAAGTTGTTCACTTAATGGTAGTGGTGGTGGTGATGTTGATTATAATGGAGGAGAAGGTTTGCTGATGTTATAAACATATACTATAGCTCTTGGATTTTCAGATGCATCATCAAATTGATAGTATATGACACATTTTAAATCCTTTTCTATCCCCTTCCCCTCCTTCTTGCTCCTTACCTTTGGACTCTTGGACCCCTTCCAATTTGCAAAAGCCTATCTCTCTGTTTCCTTTTATCAATCTTTTATTTTGCTCTTTATTTGTACTTTGCCTTACTCAAACAGGACAAACAATATGGTATTTAAGATTGTGTGTCTGACTTACTTTATATAACATGATATTTTCCAGATGTATCCATTTTCCTACAAATGTCTTAAATTTATCCTTCTTTATAGCCAAAAAGTATTATATTTTGTATAGACACCACACTTTTCTTTATCTGTTCATCTGTTAATGGACATATGGGCTGCTTTAAATATTTAGCTATTATGAATTGTGCTGGTATCAACTGTATGTATGTATCACAGTAATATTATGCCTTTAGTTATTATGGGTTGATATCTAGAGGTGGAATAGCTGGGTCAAATGAAATTTTTATTTTTAGATCTTTGAGAAATTGCCATACTGATTTCCATAATGGTTGTACTAGTTTATATTCCCACCAACAATGTAGAAATGTTTTTATTTTTCACTGCAGCCATGCCAGTGTTTGTTATTATTTGATTTGATTATTTACATTCTTTCTGGTGTGAGAGGAAATCTTAGTGTTTTTAAAATTTGCAGTTGTTTAATGGCTAGAGATATTGAATATTTTTTCATATGTTTCTTGGCTTTTTGTGCTTCTTTTGATGTGTCTATTCATCTTACCTGTCCATTTTTTGATTGAGTTTTTAAATTTGGGGATCTACTTTTGAAGTTTTTATTCTAGATATTAGTCCTCTGTCTGAGAAATAGCCAGGAAAATATTTTTTCCCTTTCTGTAGGTCATTTCTTCACTCTGTTAATTCTTTCCTTTGCTGTGGAGAAATTTTTAATTTGATGTGATCCCATTTGTTGATTCTATTATTTCTAGTCCAATTGGTGTTTTCTTCAGAAAGTCATTGGCTAGACCTATGACTTCAAGTGTTACCTATTTTAACTTCCAGTAGATTAATAGTTTTTGTTTTGATGTTTCGATTTTTGATCCATTTTGAGTTTAATTTATTATGTGGTGAGAGATCGGGATCCAGCTTTAATTTTCTGCATATAGATAGCCAGTTTTCCCAGCATCGTTTGCTAATGAGGCTATCTTTGCTCCAACATATGCTTTTGGCCTTTTTGTCAAAAATAAAAATAGTTGAATGTGTCTGGGGGTGTTTCTGCATCCTCTATTTGGTTCCATTGATTCACATGTCTGTATTTTTGGCCATATCATGCTGTTTGTGTACCATTGCTTTGTATTATAACTTAAAGTCAGGTATTTTGATGACCCCTGTATTGCTCTTGTTGCCCAGGATTGCTTTTGCTATTCTAGGTCTCTTCTGGTTCCATATGAATTTTAGAATTGTTTTCTTTAGTTCTCTGAGGAATGCTAGTGGTATTTTGATTGTGATTGCATCAAATCTATATACCAGTTTTGGGAGTATGGTCATTTTGATTATATTGATTCTGCCTTCTTTAGTCTCTTTCTCAGAGTGCTATAGTTTTCACTGTAGAAGTATTTCACTTCCTTGGTTACTTTAATTCCTAGTTATTTAATTTTTCTGGATGCTACTGTAAATTGTATTGTTTTCCTAATTTCTTTATCAGTGATTTCACAATTGGTGTAAACAAACGTTATTGATTTTTTGTGTTGATTTGGCATCTTGCTACATTGCTGAAATTGGTTATAAATTGAAAGTGTCTTTTGGTGGAATTTTTTAGGTGTTCTATGTAGAGGATCGTGTCATCTACAAATAATGATAATTTGACTTCTTTCTTTTTTATACATATTCCTTTTAGTTCTTTCTCTTGCCTGATTACTTTGGTCAATGTTTTGAGTCCCATGTCGAACAGAAGTGGTGGTAGTGCACATCCTTGTCTTGTTCCTTGTTTTAGAGGGGATACTTTCAGTTTTTCCCCATTTAATATGATGCTGGTCATTGGTTTGTCATGAATAGTTTTTATCAGATTCAGGCAAGGACCTTCTATACCTATAACTTTTTAGGGTTTTTATCATGAATGAGTACTGGATTTTGTCAAAAGCTTTTTCTCCATCTATTGATTTGATCATGTGTTTTTTGTTCTTGCTTCTGTTTATGTTGTATGTTATGTTTATGAATTGCATATGTTGAAATATGCTTTCAGCCCTGGGATAGGACCAGCCAGGTCATGTTGAATACTTTTGATCATGTGTTGCATTTCATTTGCCAATATTTTATTGAGGCTTTTTGAATCTATGTTTATTAATCAGATTGGCCTGAAGTTTTCTCTTTTCATCTGGTCTTGTCTTATTTTGAGATCGGAATAATGCTGGTTTTTAGAAATCATTTTGGAAGCACTCTTTCTCTTTAAATTTTGTTGAAGAGTTTGAGAAATATTGGTGTTATAACATCCTTAAAATTCTGTATAATTCACTAGTGAAATCATCAGGTCCTGGGCTTTTTTAGTTGGTAGCTCTTTTAATGCTGCCTCAATCTCAATGCTTGCTATTGGATTGTTCAAAATTTTTATGTCTTCTTGGATTAGTTTTGGTAATTCATAAAAGTCTAGGAATCTTTCAATTTCTTCTAGATTTTCCAATTTGTGGGAATACATTTTTTCATGGTAGTCATTATCTTCTGGATTTTGACAGTGTCTTGTAATTTCAAGATTTTCCAATTGAAATTGCTTTGATGCGAGTCTTTTCTCTCTTTTCTGTTGATAAATTTGGCTAAGGATTTATCTGTTTTATATATTCTAACAAAGTTCCAGATCTTCAATTCATTTATTTGCTGTATTATTTTTTAGTCTTAATTTCATTAGTTTCTGCTCTGATATTTATGACTTTTCCTCTTGAGTTTAGTTTGGGCTTGGATTGTTGTTTTTCGAATATATTGAGTTTCATCTTTAGGCTATTTATTTGAGCTCACTCTGCTTTTCTAATGTGAGCATTGGTTGCAATAAGCTTCCTTCTCAGGACTGCTTTTGTGTGTCCCATATATTCTGTGGTGTTGTATTGGCATTGTCATTTGTTTCCATACATTGTTTAATTTCTTCCTTGACTTTTATCTGTGACCCATTGGGTGTTCAGGAGTGTGTTAATAAGTTTCCAAGTGCTTCTAAATTTTTTGTGGTTTCTTCTGTGATTGATTCTGGTTGCACTGTGCAATAGTCTGATAGTAAACATGTGTTGATTTCAATTCTTTTATATTTATTGAAGCAGTCTGTAGTCTAGTTTGTGATCTATTTTGGAGAAAGTTGCACATGCTGCTGAGCATGTGTATTCTGTTGCAGTATGGTAGAAAGTTCTGTAGATATCTATTTAGTTCATTTGTTCAAGGGTGTGCTTCAGCACTGATATTTCTTTATTTTTTTTAGGTGATCTGTTTCTTTGCAAAAGTGGGATACTGAGGTCACTCACTATGATTGTGTTAGTGTTTAGATGGTCTTTTCTATCCAGCAATATTTGTTCTATGAAATAGGTGCTCCAGTAGTCTGTTTCTCAGTATGTGTGTGTGTGTGTGTGTGTGTGTGTGTATTTACAAACCATCTCTCTTCCTATTGGATTATTCCCTTAACTAGTATGTAGTGACCTTCTTTGTCCCTTTTGATCAGTTTTAGATTGATTACTTTGAAAGCAAAATTGGTATCAGAAAAGGAAAATTTCTTGGTACATGAAATATTGTTTTCCCTCCTTTGATTTGTAGTCTATGAATAGTTTTTGCCTTATATATGTTTCTTTGATGCAACATCTGTTGTCTTCTGTTTTTCAACCCAGTTCACCAATCTTTGTCTTTTAACTGGGGAGTTGAGGCCCTTAACTGAAAGTTATTGATTCTTTCCTAACATTGTGCTTTCTTTCCATTGATGACTCCCTTGTTTTATTCACTTTTTAAAAAAGTCTGTAAACCTTATCCATGTATTCATTCCATCTGGATTTTTGGCTCCATTGGCTTCACCATCTCTATCTAGGATATTTTTGAGTATTTTCTGGTGCGCTGGTTTGGTGTTTATGTATCTTTTGAGTTGTTTTTTCCATGGAATCTCCTTAGTTTTCTATCTATTTTGAAAGAAAGTTTTGTAGGAGATGTTAACTTGTGTTGGAAGCTGTTCCATTTTAGGGCTTGAAATACTTCATTCCTGGCTCTCCTGGTTTTTAAAGTTGATGTTGGGAAGTCTGCTGTAATTTTAATGGGTTTATTTTTATGCATAATTTTTTGCTTTTCTCTGATAGATTTTAAGATTTTTTTGTTGGATATCTGAAATTTTAGTTAAAATGTGTTGTAGGGAGCTTCTTTATTCACTACAGATTTTGGTGTTCTGTCACCCATGTTTATCTGTATGTTGAACTCTTTCCTTACAATTGAGAAGTTTTCTATTGTGATTTCTGTAAAGGAGTTTTTTATTCTATATGTGCTATCTTACGGTTTCTCTCTAACTTCAGTTAACCTTAGGTTTGCCTTCTTAGTGTTTTATAGTAGTAGTTGCATGGGTTTTTCTTGTTCTTTTATTGTTTTTAATTCTTTTATGAGTAATGCATTGTAATTTACCATTTTGTCCTTAATTTCAGAAACCTGTTTTCACATTGGTCATTTCTCCTATTTATGAATTCTATACAATTTTTATGGCTGAGAGTTCTGTCTGATATCTCTTCATGGAGTCTATATCTCTGCTAAAATTTGTAATTCATTTTTCAAACATTTTGGCAGCTCTTCCAAAATGTATCTGTTTCTCCCATATCCCTATTGGTCATTGCGCATGATAATTTCATGAAATTTTGGGTCATGTCCTCTTTGAACTCACCAGGTTTCTTTACCTCTCCTTTAATCAATTCATAAAGCTCTGCTACCTCTCTGCTTTCATCTTTATTGGAGCCCCCTAGTTCTGTCTTGGGAGAGTTGGGGGACTTTGGGGGCATTTTTGGCCTTGTTTTCTCATATTCCTGTTTATATGAACACAAGTACATACACACACACACTCAAATATAATGGTGTGGTCAAGTAGGGTGAGGAAAGATTATAATTAACATGAACATCTTTTTAGTTAGATTCTTTCTTCCAGTGACAAGTTCCCAACTTTATTTGTCCAGAGATATTTTTCATTCCTTCTGATAGGTAATTTAGGTTTGGACATTGTCACTGTGTTGTGAGAAGAGAATTACTATTGATGAGAAGAACATCAACATTTCTGATTATATATCACTTATATGAGTTAAACCTTGCATTTACACTTTCACCCTTTATCAATATCCTTTACAGCCTATACTATTTTGTTATTAGTAGTTAGTCTTTGATGTGGAAGGAGAAGGGAGGGGAAGAGATGGGCAGATGGATTAAAGACAAGTGTAAGTCAGCAAGTGGAGAGGTAAATAGGAGGAATATTAACAGATAAAACAATTTAGATCTGGGGTCATATTCTGTAAATGTCTTTTATAGTTGGAATGAAAGGTTAATGTTGAGGGTTTTAAGAAAATATTTTTGGGATCAGGAGCAGGTGTAGGAGTAGAAGTGTAGGGAGGTGTAATTAGAGATTAAGGAATACTGTGAGATTGTCAGGACCTGTTGATTTATTTGTGCACTTTTAAGATAAAGAAATAAAGAAAGAGGGGCAAGGTAAAAAAAAGGGAAGAATAAGAAGAATAGAATACATAAGAGAGAAGGATGATATAAGATAAAATAGGAATGTCTGAGGAGAGTGAAATATATGGGAAAAATACACTTGAAAAGAAGAATTTAAAAAGCGGGAGAAACAAAAATAAGAAAATAGTATTGTTACAGACACTAGAGTTAAGAGGAGTAGGGAGATGTAAAGAAAGAGAGTGGGTACCTGGCTCTAGCACTCCAACAAAGAATGTACACTTAATTCCTACGTGACCACTATGCCATGAAGCCAAATTGTCCACATGATTCCCTTCTTGTCTAAGTTGCAGTCTGATTGCAGACAGCAACACACAGACTCCACAGGTGGGCATGTGTGCCAGTGACTCGGTTGGTGACCTGGCAGGCAGAGTGGGTGCAGGGCAAGCTTGGCCCTTGGGCAGATGTGCACACCAGGGACTTGGGTGGCGAGGGGGCATGCGGGCAATGCAAGGCAGGCTTGGCCTGCAGGTAGGCGCATGAACCTGTGACTCAGTGAGCCAGCAGGCATTAAGTGTAGGTGCCAGGCAGACTGGGTGTATACACTGATGATTGAGCAGGCAGACACATGAACTGGGCTGGCAGAGTTGGCTGGTCCCAGAGGAACTGGGGATAGGGGCAGCATCACTTCCCCTTTTAAACTATCTAGTTGTTTGGTTTGATCTACACATATAGATCAAACCCTTCTCCTCAACTTCAAATTACCTTCCTCAGTGAATCTTTTCTGAGTGTCTCCAGTGTGACTCCTCCTCTAGTCAGCCTTTGTGTGTGTGTGTGACAGGTCTTTCTATGTAATTCAGGCTGGCACTGAACTCACTGTGTAGCCTCAGCTGGCCTTGAACTTGTAGTAATCCTCTTGTCTCAGCCTCCCAAGTGCTGGGAGTGCAGGTGTGTGCCACCATGCCTGGCTCCTAGAGGCTGAATTCTATATTTGCTCACAGATCAAAAATTTCATACATCTGATATGAAAAAAATGACTTACATTTTAAATATTAAAGGGTCTCATAATTTCATCATGCTTTTTTGTTTAAAATTATTCTTTCTCTCTCCTGTCCTAGAAATAATTGTAATCTCAACAGGGTGTTAAATTACTGAGAAGTTAGTGTCTGTGAAAGTTATCATTTTATAAAATGAATTTTAATTAACTCTTTAATCTTTATTTTCTTCCCTGGAATAATCCTCTTTTACAAATTTTCTTGTGTTTCTGCATATTATAATGTTAGAAAAATGACAGCACCTAACCTTTATCTTTCTGAGTTTTACAGACAGATTAAATAACACCATATGTTTCTAGCAATAGATGAATAGTTAATGGTATCATTTTATATCTGTTAGGACAAAGAAGCTAGACGAATTCTTAACATTTTTGGATATACTATTTTTGTACACATGATCTTATATATTTGTCATTCTACAGTTTTACCCCTAATACAAACATGAAATCAGAACACTAATGAATTGCCAGGGAACATGTACACAAAATTTTCTCACCACCTCTGTGTTCTTCCTGATGCCAGATAGTTAAGGTACACTTTTCATTATGCATATGATGGTGATTGGAGGCAGGCAAAAGAGAAAAGATTGCATCTGCAAATTTTCTGCTAGTTATCTATGTGGGAGCATCTTCATTTGCTTTGAGATTAATTTAGGGATGATTTGAGGAGGCGCTTGAGCTCACAGGCTATTATTACTTTATAGAGAATTGTTTAAACTCATCATACTCAGGCTGGTCAGAGACAAAACCATTTGTGATATTATCATCTGCAACAGTGATACTTTTGACTGGTTTTCAAACCACAGGTAGATACTTTGAATCAGGAAAGAAAGTGTTCTTTATTTAAAAGACTTTAGAAGAATGTGGTGACATGTCTTTAAATGACTATTTTTAGGGTTTAGATGTTAGCAGACAGACAACACGGATACACTGAATTAAATGTGCCCTCAGAACAAATAGCAGCAAGTAGTTTATTGAGAAGAGATGGAGCTTATTTGGGGAACAAACTTGAAATGTTCTTATCTTTAAATCACTGGTATTCTGCTGAACTTCCTTCCTTATCCTTTGGTGATATCTTGAGATGATTCCCAAATTTTGGGTTCATGTTAAGGTATGGATAATCCTTGAGTTCATACTAAGTGAAATAAATCAATCACAAAATGACAAACACTGTAGGATTCCACTTACATGAGGTAATAAGGTAGGCAAATTTATAGAGACAGAAAGGACCAAGGTAGTTGCCAGGGAGGAAGAAAGGGAAAGGGGGAATTATTCTTTAATGGGAGTATATTTTCAGTTTTGCAAGATGCAAAGAATCCTGGGGGTGGATTTCGGTGATGGTTGCACAACAATGTGAAGGTACTTAATGCTACCAAACAATAAGTACACTCAGATTGCGAATTTTATGTTATGAGTACTTTACTACAATTAAAAATAATATTGTAATATTTTTGTCCTTCAGTTGGATAGTGGCTTCATGGATGTTATACTATTAAACTTTATTATTAATGTGTCTACTTATGTTAATAGTAAACATAAAAAGGAGTAAAAGAAATGTCTATTTAAAAGTCCATGTCTGTTAATACAATGTTAAGTAAAATAAGCCAGGCACAGATAGACAAATATTGTGTATTCTCACTCATATATGAAAGCTTAAAAAGTTGACTTTATAGAAGTAGAGAGGAGACTAGTGGTCACTAGAGGCTAGGAAGGGAAAGGGGAGAGAAGGTAGATTGGATAATAAGTTCCAAAACAAAATTGTACCCGTGGAAAAAGTTCTAGCATTCTGAATCATTGTGGGTTGACCACAGTTACAATTTATTGTATATTATACAATTTTTTGTATGTTTTACAAAAGACTAGAAGAGAGGGGTTTGAATCTTGTCAACTCAAAGAAATGATAAAGGTTTGAAAATATAGAAATGGCAGTTATCCTGATTTTTTCACTGTACATTTTAGATGTGTATCAAATTTTTACAGTGTACTCTATAAGTATGTACCATTATGTGTCAATTAAAAAATTTACAAGTTCATCTCATGCCCAACTTATTGCTTATCTCCTCTTTTCTCAGCTCTCTGGCCTGGGCTGGAAGATCAGGTATGGAGGGGTCATTTTCCTCTCTCTCCTTCTTTCTCCTATCTTCTTGATCCCTTTTTCTTCAGAGTGTCACAATGCAGAGGAGGAGGAAAGAATGAAAATTGTCTCTTACTCAACTGGTACGTTTTCATCTATTATGGCTTCCCTGCCTGAGACTGCCTGGCCACCGCTGCCAACTGCAGAGGGTTCTACATGTCTGAGCTCTCTCATGGGAGGTCTGACCTCTTTCCTGATACAATCTTTTGAGGATGGAGACAGTCTCAATCCCACCTCTTCAGATTCTTATCAACTACTGCCTCTTGTTCAAGCTGTCATTTGTGTCTATACAGCCCATAAGCGACTCAGGAGCCCCAGCTATACCTGGCTCCTGCTCCTCCCTGCTGCACTTTAGCAAATTCTTTTCTTATCCTTCTTAATTGAGCAGAAAGCATAGACCAGAAAAATAACATGTAACTAGGGAATGAGAAAGCAGCCTTCTTTTCTGGCAATTTTTGTTATCATTATTAACTTGAATTGTATATATATTTTTGGAATATGTAATGCATTTATACAATTCAAATTGTAAAAGGTACCCAAAGGTTTAGAGTGAAAATTCTCTTTCCACCCTTGTCTCCCACTTCCCACAGGTATCCAATTTCATTTTTGTATCTTTCCAGAGAGACTTTGAGTACAAATATATATATTCTCCTTCTCCTGTTGACACAAGAAAGAACATACTACACATACTATTCTGCATCTTGTTTTACCACTTAACATATGTTGAGGTAATTTTCTCAGTCCATGAAAACCTATTTCACTAGATTCTATAGCTTCATATTATTGTGATATGTATTCAACTAAATCCTTATTAGTGACATTTGGGTTGTTTTGTTCTATTGCCAGTTCACATAATATCAAAGTATAGAACTTTGTAGGTAGGTCACTTTGCATAAATACATTTAGACCACCTATGCATTTATATGTAGAATTTTTGCACTTATGTGTGACTTCCTAGAATTGGAATTGTCAGGCTAAAATGTGTGTTCATTTTAATTTTTAATAGGTATTGCTTGCTCAAACCCTTCACAGATATGTGCTCCAAAGATACAAGAGTTTCTGTAACTCCTAATATGATGTATTATCAATTATTTTATCATACAACTCTAATGCATAAATATAGCTCAGAAATTTTAATTTTATTTCTCTTGTTATGCAAAACTTTTTGTATCCTTTGCTCATTTTTCTAGAGTTGATATTTTTCTTGTTGATGTCTAGGATCCATTACATTATAATAAAATTAGCTCTATAAGATTTGCAAATGGGTGTGTGCATAGGTGTGCATGCACTTGTGTGTGTGTAAGGGATGTGTGTGTGTATGTAAGGGAGGAAGGATGAAGAGAAAGAGAATTATTTTATGAGCTTTTCCTAGTTTTTGATAATTATGTAGTTGTACTTTACAGTGGGTTTTACTATGAACAAAGTTTGTTTATTTCTGTAGAACTTATTACTTTACTTTATAGCCTCTGGCTTTTGGGTCATATTAAGAAATGGCTATGCCACTTAAAAATTAAGACATCCAAACAGCCTTGCACCTTGGCACTGTGCAGCCCCAGGCTATCCCCACGCTGCCAGGGGCAGAAGCAGAAAGGCGCCCCACAGCACCTCCTCACCTTTCCCGAGGAAGTTACGGACTACAGCAGAGGCGGGTGACAGTGGCAGTGGAATTTGTAAAACAACAAATGGGAAGTTAGCACCCCACCTTGGGAGAGGACTAAGAACAGGGACTGAGCAGCCTTGGACTGCAACAGCAGGAGCAGAGGACCAGACCCTATCACAGCATCCCACCCCACCCTGCAACAAACGACCTGAGAGGACAGAGACTCGCCAGTGGGAGAGGAACACAGAAGGCTGAGCAAGGACCAGGAGGAGCCAATGGTGCACGGGACTGGGAACAGCCCCCTGTCTCAGTCTGAAACAGCACAGCAACGGGGAGAGAGATGCGGCTGCCAAGAGAAACAGTGTAAAGAGAGGGCTGCTGCTAAGGGACACACAGAAAGTACTGGCTGAAGACTCTGGCCCCAGGGCCCCACATCTGGCGGCCAAGATCAGCCTCAAATCCAGCACAAACTCTACTGAAGGCTTGCCAGTGTTATCCAGTAGTTTTGGACTCTCGGTGGACACCAGAGGAATTATTTTATTTTTTCTTTCTCCTTTCTTCCTTTCTTTCTTTCTCTCTTTTTCTTTCTTTCTTTCTCTTTCTCTTTCTTTCCTTCTTTCTTTCTTTCTTTCTTTCTTTCTTTCTTTCTTCCTTCCTTCCTTCCTTCCTTCCTTCCTTCCTTCCTTCCTTCCTTTCTTTCTTTCTTTCTTTCTTTCTTTCTTTCTCTTTTTTCTTTCTTTCTTTCTTTCTTTCTTTCTTTCTTTCTTTCTTTCTTCTTTCTTTCTTTCTTTCTTTCTTTCTTTCTTTCTTTTCTTTCTTCTTTCTTTTCTTTCTTTCTTTTTCTTTCTTTCTTTCTTTTCTTTCTTTCTTCTTTCTTTTCTTTTTTCTTTTTTCTTTCTTTCCTTCCTTCCTTCCTTCCTTCCTTCCTTCTTTCTTTCTTTCTTTCTTTTGCTGGTTTATGGCTTGTTTTTTCCCATTCCATTTCATTTTTTTTGGTCTTATTCCTACATCTTTGTTCTAATCTATTCTTCTTCTTTCCCCCTTTCCTCAATTTACCTCTGTAGACTTAATCGTGTTCTCATATGAGTGAATAGTCTCTCTAACTTTTCTGGCCAACTTCAATAATCCCTTGCTTACTCTTTCATTCTTTCTCTTCTGCCCTCTTCCCTAGTTTCCCAAAGCTTCCATGATCATCCTTTGTCCTCCAGCCTGGCTTCTACTTTGTTTCTTTTCATTTATCTCTGTTCTATCCACCTCCCAATATATGATTCATTATGTTATATAACTAGATTTTGCTTCTATGGCTAAAAGAACAAAATTAATAGTTAACACAGTTTGTTAGTTTCTAAACTGTGCTTGGTGCTATTGTCAGTGCTAATTTTACTACTTTAGCTAGGATGTCATATTAGTTTTAATCAGTTGTTCTCACTTCTGTAACAATACTGGGAAGTTCCGGGGTAATAACCTCACCACACCCGAGCACCAAAGGACTGGGGACTGAGCCAAACTGATACCATGTAATAAACTAAAATCAAAATGGGTCAAAAATATAAACAATTAAAACAGATACATTCAACATACTGATACTTACAATAAAATTGGTAAAACTCTTGAGGACCTGCGTGTAGGCAAGGACTTTCTCAACAGAACACAAATTGCATAAGAAATAACAGCAAGAATCAACAAATAGGATTATGTCAAATTAAAAAATTAAAAAGCTTCTACTCAGCAAAGGAAACAATCAACAGAGTGAAGAGATATCCTACGGAGTGGGAAAAAATGCCAGCTATTCCTCAGAGGAATATCTAGATTATATAGACCACTTAGCATGAAAGACCCAATTAAAAACACATAAGTGAAATGAATAGACACTTGTCAGAAGTATGAATGGCCAATAAACATGAGAAAATATTCAACATCCCTGGTCATTGGAGAAATACAAATCAAAACAGCACTAAGTTTTCCTCTTATACCAGAAAGCATGGCAATCACAAAGAAATTAAATAATAACAAATGTTTACATGGTTATGGTAAAAAAGGAACTCTTCTACATTGTTGATGAAAGTGCAAACTAGGACAACCATTATGGAAATCAGTATGGAGATTTCTCAAACCAGCTACTCACCTTCTAGGGATCTTCCCCAAAGATCTAATGACCTCGCATTACACTTCATTGGTATTACACACATACCAATGTTCATAGCAGCACAGTTCATAATATCTAAACCTTGGAAGCAGCCAAATGCCCACCAATAGATGAATGGAGAAGAAAATGTGGTATCTATACATAGTGGAATATGACTTGGCTATAGAGAAGGATAAATTAAAGAGATTTGTAGGAAAATGGATATACCTGGAAAACATGGTGATAAGTGAAATAAATCAGACACAAACTTAAAGACTGTATGGTTTCTCTCATTTAATAATGAGAGAATAGTGCAAAGTACAAAATGAGAGAATAAAGCAAAGTACAAATAAAGAACAAATTAAAGATTCATAAAAGGAAACAGGGAGATAGATCTTTAGGAAAAGAAAAGGGTCCAACAGCCCTAAGGTGAAGGGAAGGGGTGCAGAAAAAGGACTTATAAAGATTTAAGATGTGTCATGTATATATTCCAAATACTCTCTTTCTTTCTTGTTTTGCTCTTTCTCTTAGCTAGAAATAGTACAAAGTGGAAGTTTATTTTTGTTTTATTTATGGGATTCCATTTTATGTTTGTGGTTAATTAAAAAATCAACAAACAGAATCTTTCCACTCTGTTTAACAAAAAGAACAATAACAAAAGCTAAATTAAATTACTTGTAACTTGTGTGGCCCTAAATTGATTTTTTTTTTTTGCCCTGTTCTTATAGATGTGAGATTCTTTACCAGGAGGGGAAAACATTCTTTTTCTTGATTTAAGAGTATTATTTCTTCAGGGAACTTGATGTGATTTATAGTTATTGTCCCTTTTAGACAATTACCATCTGTGTTAAGTGAGGAAGGATAGATGTTAACATCTTCATTTTACTGACAAAAGAATTAGAGAACAGAGAAGGTAAAGAATGTACTCCAGATTAAACAGGGATATTAAAATTGACATTAGAATTCTTTGCTCTGAGGTGTTTTAGTTATCTTTAAAAAATGCTAAAATATGTCAAAGTAAAGAGATTAGATTAGCAAACACAAAACTATCACCCAGTATTTTTTCATCTTAATATTTTTTAAGTTTGGGTCATACATTTATTTTTGTTTGAAAGAATAAATATTTCATCTACAGTTGAAGTTTCTCTTAATCCTTCGTGTTATCATTTCCTTTTTACCCTTCCCAGAGCGTCTTACTCATTTTCTCATTGCCAAGACACAATACTGGATAAACAAAGCTTAAAGGAGGAGAGGTTTATTTTGGCTCACAGCTTCAGAAGTTTCAGCCCATGATTGGCAAGTTTGACTGCAGAAATAGCATGGTGGAAGGACCTGCTACAGTGGAAAGCTGATCACATAATGGCAGCTGGAAGAAGAAAGAGAGGGAAGAAGCTGAGAAGGGAGACATACTCTTCCAGGTCATGTTTCTAGTAACTCACCTCTTCTGACTGGGCCCTACCTCCTAAAAGCAACTGTTACAGTGACCCCATGGTCCAATCACCTTCCAAAAGCCCCGCCTCTGAACACACGAGGCTTTGAGGGAACATTCCAGATCTAAACAATAACATTTAGTCCCTGGCCCCCAAATACTCAGATATATCTCCTTATGCAAAATGCATTTAGTCCATTTCTAACTGTTGCCCAAGTCTTAACAGTTTTGGTATTTCTGGAAAGTTCAAGTCCAAGTCTCCTCCAAGATTCAAGGCACTTAGTTGTGAACCTCTATAAAAACAAAATACATTTAAACACTTTCAACATACGAATATACAGTGTAAACATTTGAATTGCAAAAGGGAGATAGGAGGATAGAAAGAAATCAGACCAAAACCCAGCAGTCCAAAACCCAGCAGGACAAACATTAAATCCTGTGCCTCTGTGTTTGGCACACATAGCAAGTTGCTGCTGTATTGGCTTTGCTCTTGGGCTGGCTTTGCTCACTGCCTGCAGGTCTTTTCAGACATTTCATGTTTCTGGCATCTCCAGTTTCCTGGGGTCTTCACTGCATTTTTGCTTCACTCTCATAGCTTCATGTACTGCCTGCCCTCCCAGGCCTTTTGCTAAAATTATTTGGAAACTTCCATGACCCCTAAGTCTTGGATTCTGCATGCCTGCATCATGTGGATGTCACCAAGGTCCACTGCGAGCTCGTGCAGTACCAAGCCTCCTTGACTCATGGCTGTAGAGACTTCTTAATACCTGAGTGGCTGAACTCAGGGAAATTCTTTATTGGCCCTGAATGAATGGTATTTCTGGGGCTCTTTTCTCAAAGCAATGTTTTTCACTTTTACGCCTTGGAGTCTGTAAAGGGTAGAGTCTTGCTGAGATGCCGTCAAGCCATTTTTCTTACTATTCTGATGCAAAGTACTTGACTTTTTTTTACAAAAAAAAAATTTATAAAAAAATAAGAAAATAACAATAGTTAAATACTGTGTATCAGAATCTTAAAAGTAGTTACTCAAAGTATGATATAGAAGGAAAGACTCTTACAAAGAAGATACAAAGAGTTAATAGCACAAAACTTTGTTTTCAATGAACCAAGAGAAACTAATTGTATGAATGAAACAAATTAGCATATATATTAAGAATTTTTTTAATGGAATAGGTAATTTGGGGAATTATTTGAACTTCTTATTTATCTATTATCTATTTTGTTCTCTATATATTTGATATATATATATATATATGTATATAGTTTCTCATATAAGATAAACCATGTAACAATTAAGCTTGTGTGTCTGACATTTCACTGAACGTTATCTCAAGTTGCATCCAGTTGCCTATGAATGCCTTAGTTTATCTTGTTGGCTGGAATGTAAACTAATACAACCACTATGGAAATCAGTGTGGAGATCCCTCAAGAAACTAAAAATAGATATTCCTTTGACCCAGCTATCCCCTTTCTAGATATCTTCCTAAAAGAATTCAAATCATCATATTATAGGGATACATGCTTACCCACGTTTATAGCAGCACAATTTATAATAACTAGATCTTAGAAACAGTGTCTATGTCCATCAACAGATGAAAGGATAAGGAAAATGTGGTATTTGTACACAATGGAGTACTACTCTGCCATAAAGAAAGATAAATTTGACTTCTTTAAAATGTTAGACTTTTTAGCAATCAAGTTCTCCCTAGAAAGAACAGTGCCACAACTTTCTTAGTAGGGAAACGAAAAAATTTTAAATAGGATGTTTGCTCCTGATTCTCATTGTAAATCTTGTTAAAAGCAGCAAGCGGTACCCATTCTACAGCCTGAACATAAAGTTGGCTTGAAATTTCCTGTCCCAGATTAATTAGTCTGCCACACTTAATCTTGGTATTCTTCAAAGTCTCAGGACATGCACAAAATGTAGACAAAATTTTTGCCTTAGTGTAATACACATGAACTAAAGCCCAACTACCAAGGAAGTACTTGTTTCCACCCAAACATCTCCCTCCTGAGCCTGGTCTTTACCAGCATTCTGGTCTTCTGAACTCTGACCAGAATCTCCCATTAAGCTTGTCTTGCAGTATTCTAGGGTTTCCCTAGTGAGCATCTCCAAACCTCTCCAAACTCTTCCTGTGATCCAGTTGCAAAAGCTTCTAAACCGCATGGTCAGGTAGAGTCCCAGTAACATCCCACTCTGGTACCAAAATCTGTCATAGTCTATTTCTTGTTGCTTAGATATAATGCTGGACATCAACAACTTAAAGTAGGGGAGGTTTATTTTGGCTCACAGTTTCAGAAGTTTCTGTCTATGCTTGTCAGGCTCAAATGCAGAAACAGCATGGTAAAAGGACCTGCTGCAGAGGAAATGTGCTCACCTTATGGCAAACAGGAAGCAGAGAGAGAAGGGAGAAGATGGGGAGGAAAATAGTCACTTCCCTCACCTCCTAACAGCAACTCAGCTGTAGTGCCCCATAATCTAATCATTTTTCCCAAACCTCACTTCTGAATACATGAGGATTTTGGAAGACATTTCAGATCTAGTATAACACAATATAAGTACACACAGAGAAAGCTTTTATTTTCCTTTCTTTCCTTTTCTTTTCTCTCTCTTCTTTCTTTCTTTCTTTCTTTCTTTCTTTCTTTCTTTCTTTCTTTCTTTCTTTCTTTCTTTCTTTCTTCCTTCCTTCCTTCCTTCCTTTCTCTCCCCTTCCTTCCTTTCCTCTTTCTTTCTTTCTCTTTCTTTCTTTCTTTCTTTTTCTTTCTGTCTTTCTTTCTCTCTTCTTCTTTCTTTCTTTCTTTGTCAGAATCTTGTTATGTAGTCTAGGCTGACCTTGAACTCAGTATGTAGTCCAGGTTGGCCTCTAACTCACAATCCTCCTCCCTTGGCCTCCTGAATTCTTTTTTTTTTTTTTTTTTTTTTTTTTTTTGTGGGTACCGGGGGGACGACCTCAGGACCTCACGCGCCAACAGGCACCCGTGCCGCTGAGCGATATCACCGGCCCCTTTTTCGTATGTGGGTTCCGGGAGTCGAACTCGGGCCTTTGCGCTTGCAAGGCAGGCGCTTAAGCCGCTGAGCCATCTCACCGGCCCGGCCTCCTGAATTCTGAGATTACAAGTGTGTGTCATCATGTCATGCTAGAGATAACCATTTCTGAACTGGGTTTTAGTTATTCCCACATGTTCATTTATACTTCTCATTCATAAACATTACTTCTTATATAATACATAAACAAAATTTGGATAAAAATAACACAAATAAATAAACAGAAAATATAATAAAGAATACACAATTATCTATGTATGTTCCCATGTTGTTTTTCCCTTTTTTCTTTTTGATCCAGGGGAAGTTGTGTCCTCGCTATCAGAGGTCAAATTCTTTATCTTTCTTTTGGGTCTTATCCCTTCCCATGGTATGAGGTATTTAATGGTATTCATCATCCCTCTCTTTACTGTATCTTCAATGCCTTTTCCCTATTATATATTTTCCTACACTAGCAAGAGCATACTGTAGCCACTGTATTCCTAGAAATATCATATTTCTAGATGTTCACCGCGCAGCTACCTTGTGCCTTCACAGTATTTGTTCCTCTGAATCTAGCCACTGAGGACGAACATATCTCAGGGCCATCCATACTGTTACAAGAAGCAGTAGTTTTATTTTTTTAATTTTCATGGTTGAATAATATTCAGTTGTATGAAAATTCCAAAATTTATTTATGCATTGTTGACAGATATATGAGTTGTTTCCAGTTGGGGCTCCTATAAAATATGTTAGTAAAACTGGAATTTTTGTATAGCCAAATGTTAAACCTTGACCTTCTAACTGATGCCATACTCATAATCGATTCTACATGGATCTCAAACGGTAAAATACTCTTTGAAGAGCATGGGAAAATGTCTTCATGATTTGGAATATGCATAGACTTCTTATGCAGGATATAAAATTCACTGATCTTAAAATAAATGGTTATTTAGACTTAATTAAAATTATATATTTCAGTTCATCAGAAAACATAATTCAGACAATGAAAGGCAAACCACAGAATGGGATATTTGCAGTCATATATCCAAAAAGGAACTCATATCAAGAATATATAAATAATTCCTATAAATCCATAAGAAAGGACTGTTTTACTTTAGTTATAATTGCTGCAACTATATTAGAGATGTCTTGATAATATCTACAGAAGCTGAAAACACCCACATTTTAAGATCCAGCAGCATCATGATTAGATAGACCCAAATGAATACACTGAAGACCTTTTTCAGTCTCACTTGATGTAGTTCAGCACTCAAAACACTGTTTTCTCTTTGCCTTTTGACATCATACTCTTCTGGTTTTCTTCCTACCTCTAGCAGTTCCTCCACCAAGGGAAAAATCACTATTAATATTCCAGTGGATATCTGGTTTGTATTCTGGTAAATATTTAATGCTGGCCTCTTTGGAAAGTGATTCCTAATTTGTCACTTTTGCTGAGATCCTTGGTATAAATACTCCCACTGAGGCCTATTGGAACTAACTACTTAATATTGCCTGTCTTGTAAAATTCCTAAAAAGTTAAAAGTCATTTCTCTGTTTGAATAGGTATGAGTTGGCTCTTATATACTACACTAACTACAGTAAAAACACGAGACATATTTCTCTTAATCTCTCTAGCATTCAGTTGCTGATTTTACTACTGCCAGTTAAACAGTGGCATTAAATTAGACACTTTTGTATTTCCTGGTGACAGTATTTTAGAATCTGAGAAAAGATTATATTGATCAAATCTTGATACATTTTTTTCACCCATTTAAACAGATAGAATCTTTGAAAGAACTGTTGAGAGCGGGAACTGGACAGAGGTTGCCATTGAAGTCTGACATTTTTTCATGTGGGTGTTGTCTCACTTGACAAAGATGCAGAGAGAAAGAGAAGGTGGATGAAAGCTCCCTTCCCAACCCCATGGCAGTGAACATTTTTTTTTTTTATATGCGGGCACCAGGAGTCGAACTCGGGACCTCGCGCTTGCCAGGCAGACGCTTATGCTGCTGAGTTACATCACTGGTCTGACAGTGAACATTTTAAGTTACCAGTATATTCCATTGTTTAGAAGAAACATAGATGATTTAACTAATCTTATATTTATGGATTTTTACACATTTCTACCATTATAAATAAATGACAAATTAACACCCTCGGACACAAACGTACTAATATTATTATTTTATTTCTCTTAGGATTGTTTCCTGGCTTTAAGACATTTGACTTATAAGGCCAACATGCTCTTCAGGATGGTTATAAAAATGCAGTTTCACCAACAATACCACTGCTACCCTCACCAACATCTCTTTCTTTACCTTTTAAAGGGATTGTTTCTTAGTCAACGAGAGACAAGATGGAAGGTTTTTTTTCAGGAAATTTTATTTGATTTCTGTGTCAGCTTGATTAGATTACAGTGAGCACCTGTTTGGTCAAACACTAGTCTAGTTGTTGCTGCAAAGGACAGTTTAGATGCCGGGAACATTCACAAGCAATGGGCTGTAG
Organism: Erethizon dorsatum; assembly: GCA_028451465.1. Taxonomy (NCBI): domain Eukaryota; kingdom Metazoa; phylum Chordata; class Mammalia; order Rodentia; family Erethizontidae; genus Erethizon; species Erethizon dorsatum. Next base: position 103,028,521 of record CM051833.1, read on the forward strand.
AGTAGATTACCCGCTATAATGTGGGTGGGGTTTAGGTCATCAGCTGAAATCCTTAAGCGCAAAGCCTGAGGTTTCTCAGAGAAGGAATTCTGCTTTCAGAGTTTAAGGCTGTAGCATGGAGAGCCTGCCTGAATTCCAGCCTTAGCAGTGAGGATTGCATCACCGAGTCTTAACCTGAATTTCTAGACTGCTGGCTTACCCTATTTACTTTGCATTTTCCAGCTTCCACAAGCATATTAACTTATTCCTTAAAATAAACTTCTCTCATATCTAGCTATCAACCACCCATCTGTTTCAAAATAAATGTCTATCAAATTTATCAACCATCTGTCTGCCTTAAAATAAACATATCTCATATCTATCAATTGTATCTCTCTTTCTTTCTTTCTGCCTCTCCATCATCTATCATTATCATTATCATTATTATTATTATCATTATCATCTATCTATCATCTCTATTGTTTATCTATCCAGGTTCTCTTTTATTTTTCCAGTGGACAAACTTAATACAATTATTAACTTAAATTCTGTCTCTTCACTCTCCTTTCTTGTTTAATAATCTCTGTTTCCTTCCTTAGAGATCTTATTTTCAGCTCCTTCTATATCTTTGTGATTTTTCCCTTGAATATTATTTAGGTTCACCTTGCCTTGTTTTGGTGGTTAAGCTAAGAAAATACATCTGAGACCTGAATACCAAATTACTACATCACAGTTTTAATCCCAGGAAACTAAAAGTCTTAATAACTTTGATATGTATAAAATATATTTTCCATGATAGTTCTGAAATTAACTGTGGCTTTGTTTTTAAAGGTAAAATTTAGCCTTTCATGGGATTTTAGAAAATAATATTCACAAGAGGTTAAACGCTACCCATTTGATGTTTAAAACAGCATTTTCTTGTCAGATTTATTGCCCAAGAATCTTTGTGGTAGCTAATTCAATTTATTGTGAAGAAAATAACTATAGTTAATTAAATGAAATTTATTCATTTGGATAGGCCCAAGGAAGCATTGCTGAGACATCTTCTCTTGATAAATGACTGACACAGGCTACTTGCCATAGCTTGGTTCTTTGCACTTTGATAGAAATGATGCGTTTTCTCCAACAGTGGAAGCTTGAAGCACAGGACAAATGCCTTGTTCTCTTCTGGAGTCTTTACATAACTAAAGACATAGCTAATCACACAACTATCTCCTGCTTCCTCCTCCTTTTTCATTACCATTTTTTCTTCTTGTCAATGTTTTATTGTAAAGTTGTGGTGGGGAGAGAATTGTTACAGTTATTGCAATGCAAAACACACACACATAAAACCGATTCTAGGGGCTGGTGAGATGGCTCAGCGGCGTAAGCGCCTGCCTGGCAAGCCCGAGGTCTCAAGTTTGACTCCTGGTACCCACATACGAAAAAAGGGCTGGTGATATCGCTCAGCGGCACAGGCACCTGCTGGCGCGTGAGGTCCTGAGGTCCACCCCCAGTATCCACCAAAAAAAAAAAAACAAAAAACAATTCTGAACTCAAATGTAAGCCAGGGTACCTTTCCACAAGCAGCAATTTTAGTTTTGGGATAGGCCGGAAGTACTTACAAATACAACTATAATATCAGCATCAACTGAATATATTAAATGGTATCAACAATAAATATTACAAGGTTTCAAGAATTGAAAAAGATCATTAAAGGCTCAAAAAAAAAAAAAAAACGCTTAATTATGATGGCATCAAGAAGACCAGGAAAAAGGTGAAAAAAGATGTTTTGTGGACTAAGAGGAATAATTAAATCTGAAAAGTTATAGATGGAAGAGTACTGTAAAACTCTTTTCTTTCATTCATGGTAACATCACTAATGCCAACATGTAGATTATGGCATAATTACTCTTTCCAGGGAAACTTTTTGCTTAGGGTAGTAAGTGCTGACACAATGCAAAAGGAAGCCACAGTAGAAAGCTTTGCAATACAGAGCCTTATGTGAGAGCTTGGGAAAAGAATTTTTATGCATCTAACATCTCTGTATGGGGTAGAGTGATATATTCTGTCTTCTATAAATATCCTTACTTATTTAGTTTTGCATTATTTCCTTAAGGAAAATACAAAATCTCTGCTCTGCAAATTCTTTGCTGCCATGAGCATTGTGGAACTGCTGTGCAGGAACAACTGATTTGTAGCTTTCTACCTTTTTCCAACAAATTGAGGAGGTCCTCTCCAGAAGTAAAATAATAATAAGAACCACACTTTTTCCCTTTTTCTTTTTCCTGAGAGGGTGTGTTTCTTGAGTCTGTGGTCACATACCTTCTCTACCTTCCTCTCAGCATACACTAGAACTTCTCAGAATAGAAAGTTATTTGTAGGATATATAAAGAATTTTTTCTTTACAATATTAATGTTAGCAAAAGGTGGGATAAAATAAATTAGTCATTATTTATTAAAATTTAACTTGGAAATGGATCATGTATAATCTCAACAACTTTAGTATTTTCTTTACATTAGGCACACTAAAACTTTTATTAAAATATTCAAGGTACTGTAACTATACTTCCTTAATGTAGATACAATTAAAATATGTGTTTGTTTCCACCAGTGTATGTATTTGCTTATCTATTGTGATTTGTCCTGGTAAAAGAAATAACCTGTTTTCTTCATCAAGTTGTTACATATTATTGAAGACTGTTTATTTACTTAAACTATAATAGACAAATAAGCATACCTCTCTTTTTTCTCTTTGTACCATTGTTTTCTGGTTTCTGGCTGACACATAGGCCAATCTGATTTCTTTGGTCTTGTTTTTGCAGTATTGAGGCTGAATAACTTCAGAATAAGGTGTTAACTCTCATCTCCTGGAATTGTGCCTTTACTACTTTTGGCATGCAAATGTGAAATCTAGATTTTTCTCATGGAAAAATATGACAACACTTTAACTTGGCCTATGAAGCAAATACCTTGGCCTGTGAGCATGAAGGAGGACTTTCCAATCTTGGCTTTCTTTATTACCCAGGCCCCACCAAAACTAAAATGACACCCCACTACCAAAATTATAGGGCTTTACAGTTTTGTCTTTGTCCCAGATTTTTTTTCCTTCACAGTACAGGGGATTGAACTCAAAGCCTTCATGGTGAGCTACATAACCAGCCTTTTTTTTTTTTTTTTTAAACTTTTTACCTTGAGACAGAGTCTCACTAACTTGGTAAATTGCCCAGGGTGGGCTTGAATTTATGATCCTCCTACCTCATCCCTCCAGATTATAAGATTATAGGATTATAGGACTGTGACACCAACCCCAGCTACTGTTCTAGATAATTTTATATCTCAGTTTCTACATCCATGAAAGAAAATGTACATTCCAAAGATGTAGCATGCTTTGGTGGTTTTTTGTTTCATTTTTCTTTCTTTCTTTCTTTTTTTTTTTTTTTGAATACCTCTCTGTTTGAAAGGAATATAAATTTACTTATTTTTCATTTATTGGGACATGTTTGTAGTACATAATGTGATTTTGTGTTTCTTAAGATTGGTTTATAAGTAAGTGTTTTTTCTATTCAAGTACTCACTTCCCTTTCTTTTTCCAACTTCTTTTTTTTGCTCTTTTTCATAGCACTTTTAACAGGAAGAGAACCTTACTATAAAAGAATTAAATAGATTAAGAACTACTGTTGATTAAGACAGGACTTTGGAATTAAAATTAAATTTTAAAGAAAAATACTCATATATTGTTGGCTGCCTTTGCCTGATTCTGATGTCAGTGTTATAATGGAGATTATGAATTTTTTCAGATATGAGATTGAGTTAAATTCTGCTAAATCTTTGTTCCAGTAAGACAACTATTTTTAATACTTTGTCCTTGCTTATCTTTATTTTAGGAATTTCCTATAAAGATGGGACAAGAAATGATTAGTAGAATACACATGTGTATTATTTCTTGTTTTTGTATGAAATTTAAAGCAGAGGGAATTAATTTTTTACCCCTTTCAAGAAGGGGTCAATCTGAGTGTATGCTCCTTGTCTTAGAGATTTATTAAAGCTTTTCTGTTTAATTGCTGAAATTGGAAGTTGCCAAGCATTTGAGGACAAATCCATACCCAAGATTTTGGGGGAAGCAAAGATCATTTAGAAGAAAGGCAGTGGGGCTAGCATGTAAAGCTGTGGATCAGAGGAGAAGAGCCAGGCAGAGATTTAGCCCTTCTGAGCCTGGAAAGGAGACACTGGTTTGGAGGATTTCCCTAAGTATCAGCGATCAAGACTCAGCCAATGGTTGAAAGATGGTTCCATTCCCCAGGGCAGCCCCTGAGGACACTACCAGGGCTTGTGGCAAAGCCTGATTTCAGTGGACAGAACCATGATAAGGGACAGAAGAGCAGTGCCTAACAGTAGAGAATAAGGGCTGACGGTGACATCCTAGTAGAATGTGACTATGGTGGTTATGGTAGGCAAGATAATGGCTTCTCAAAGACGCACACATCCCAATTCCAGAAACCTTACGTAATGTACTTTATATGTCAAAAGGGACTTTGCATGTGTGATTCGACTAAGGACCTTGACAGAAGATTGTCTTGAGTCATCTGGATAAGTTCAATGTAACACAAGAATCCTAATAAGGGAAAGAGTGAGGCAGGAAAGACGGAGGAGGAGGTGTGAGGACCAAAGCAAAGACTGGAGTGATGCAATTGCTGACTCTCAAAACAGAAGAGGGCCATGAGCCAGTGTATGTGAGCACCTTCTAACAGCTGCCAACGGCGAGGTGATGGATTCTTCACCAGAGCTCCAGAGGGAACACAAGCTTGCTAATACCTTCATTTTTGCCTTGTGTGACCTGAAGATTTCTGACCTGCAGAAGTAGAAGATAATAAATTTAGGTTGTTTTAAACCATAACTTTGTGAGAGGTGGGTATTAATACAGTAATAACAATGGATTAGTGGTCAGATTATCCCTTCAACTTCCAGGTTCTCAAAGGTTCCTTCTAAATGTGCTTTGCCATATGGAAAAGAAGAACCCTGTCCCCCACCCCAGTCACCAGAAAACAGAACAGAAAATGCTATAATCAAAGATTTTATCATTTTAATGAATGGAGCTTGATGTCAGATGTAGTTTTATTTTGTGGAACGTGGCATTACACTCATTTGCATATCTCAGTGTTCATTATTACTTTCTTTGAGACACAAAGCAAGTGTAATATGTTGTACCTAAAGAATAAATTTTTATTTCCTTAAAAGTTGTCTATAAGACACATATTGGTAACAAATATTTGACCAATTACAATGTTAAAATCTCTAACAGGAGTAGCCACAGCCTTAAGGTCAGAAAGTTCTCTTGATCTGCTGTTCAATAGCTACAAGATGTTGGAAATGGGAAAACAGGTCACTGTGCACAGTAGGAAGGTGTAAAGGTGAGAAGAGGCAGAGGAAGAAGGATACAAAGCTATCTCTAACAATAATGATAGTAGCACGTATTTTGCAATAGGTACAGAACACTTTGATAATTTCAGTTCAGTAGAAGTCTGTGGCCAGGAAATAAGTACCAAAGTGCGTACTGGGTTTGATGAAGAAAGTAATTCAGAGAGAAAGTCTTAAAAGATACTGGGTCAACAAAAATTAAGATCAAGCATGCGAAGGCAAAGATGTAACAGCGAGACTCAGACAGGTCATGTATCCGATGATAATGAAGTTGAAAACCATAACCAGAGGGACAAAGTCCTAAAAACCACAATCCAGCAGGAAGATTTTGTTAAGCTTTGGTTTGGGGGGATGACTGTTTTCTCTCTTTTTCAAATATTCTGAAAGTGATCATATACTTTTTAAAATTAAGCAGTTTATTTGGAAAGCTTTTATTCTTCTATTTCTCTGCCTACTTCCATCCATCAGTACAATCTATATAACCAGTAAAGACTTATTCAAGCTGCCGAATCTACTTTTACTCTGCTGTTACATGGGGTCTTTTCTTTTCATTTCTTTTTTTATATGCGGGTACCAGGAGTCCAACTCAGGACCTCACACTTGCCAGGCAGGCGCTTATGCAGCTGAGCTATATCACCGGCCCTACATGGAGTCTTTTCTAGAGAAAGGCTCATCTCATCAGACTCAGCCTGTGCAGCATAAGAGTCACAGAATCCTCTGTGTGGACGTATCAGATGCTTATTGGTGTGTTCTGCCAAATCTGTCTAGGTATTTGCAAATATCCAAGCTCTGCGTCCCATTCTCAAATATCTGGTAGAATAATGGGGTGTAGAAAAATGATGCAGAAGCTGAACAGTAATAAATGCAAATCTCTGTGGGTTGTTGTTACCTAGCAGGCTACAGAGCAAAAGTGGTTGGGAAATTTTAATTCATTTTAAAATCTGGATTTCTTCTCAATGGATGATACTGAGTTCACAGCTGATCTCTAGAGGGGATGAGGTAGCAGGAAAGACAAACTTCAAAAGATTATCAAAAAAGGAAGCTCCAGCTGCCTTTCTGTCTCTTCTCTTCCTGGCCCAGTACCTGTCTGTTCATTCCCTGTAACCTCAGTGGTAGAGGAAACCCAACTCCTTAAAGGAATTCCTAGAGATACCCTAGAGTTCAGGTTCCCAGAATCTTATGCCTTCCATGTGAGTAAATTAGTAAAACTTGACTTAGCAATGCATTTATGTCCATAGCCTTATCTTTTTGTTTGAATTCAATGACCAAATAATATGTCGCCTAGAACTTTATCTCTGCAAATCTGATTCAATGACTGGTGTTACTTTTCCATCACTTAGATAAAATACCTGACACCCACAATTTCAAGGAAGAGAAGTTTATTTGGCTCACAGTTTCCAGTGGGTTCAGTCCAAAGCTGGCTGGCTCCGAGACAGAAATGGGATGGAGGAAGTGCATGGCAGAGGAAAGCTGTTCAACCCAGGGCAGTCAGGAAGCAGAGAGCAAAGGTGGGAACCAGGGACAAGAATATACTCTTCCAGGTGACCTCCTGTGACCCACCTCTTCTAACAGCATATTTAGCTACTAGTCTATGATCTAATCATGATCCAATCATCTTGCAAAACCTCCACCCCTGAACACATGAGACTTTGAGGAGACATTTTAGATCTAAATCATAACAGTTAGCTTGAACTATTTCTTGTTTTAAGGAGCCATTCACTGTGCTATGTCCAACTATGACATTGCACTTGGCATCCTGTCCATTGATGGTTGAGTATGCGTCCTGTCCAACGATGGTTGTTCCTTTCATCCCATTTGATCCTTTGCATCCTTATCCATGATGGGGAAGAGGATCCTGCAGTGTAACAGCACATCAAATTGTGCTAGGTGAGGTAATATGTACTGAGGCAGAGAAAGGTTTGTATTCTTTGTAGATGTTGCTATGAAAAATCCAAGGGTAGACCCAGAAAAAGAACCAGGAATGATGATTTTCTTCATCTTATTATAGAGGTAGTGTCAGGACAAAATCCCTGGGACCCACCACTTGGTAGAGAGATTTCCAGGATGGCTTATGGTTGGTTTTGTGTGAACTGCTTGACACTTGGAAAAAGCACAGGTATGCAGATATTTGCATCTTTACCCTACTATCTACATTCTGTGTCTGATCAGCTGCTTGCAAGGTTCTGACCCTTTTGGTATAAAGCTGACTCTGTATTCCATTCTGGATATTTGGGGCCCTAATTAAAAGACTATAACCCTGGGAAAGAGCAGCATCCCACATATGGGTCCAGAGGAGAGAGTTATATGGAAGAGCTATAGGGAGTGAGAAGGAGAAGGTATTTCTTGTTGCTTTCCTAAAAAGGCTATGAAGTGGGCTCACAGCCTCTGCCCAATTTTGTCATCTCTCCCAAGGTATTCTTTTGAGTAGTCATTGGGAACTGGGCTGAGGATGCTTTAGAAACAAAATTTATGAGCATGGTAGTGACAGTTTGCCAACTTCCTGGGATGTCCAACAGAAACTTGTACTTGATTTTTCTTTTTATTGTTGCAATTGTCTTAGAATGTGAGTTTTTGACTTTGATTAAAATGTGCTTTTTTCAGTTTATTTGTCCTTCAGCCAAGACAGATGGATCCTTCAGGAGATGCTATCGTGCTGGTGCAGTGAGAGCTATAATGGATCCGTGACAATTTCAAGACACACAGGTCTGAAGCAGCTGGTGTGTTGCTGTTTGTAATTTAGAAGTGTTGGAAGTATTGATGTCCAACAGATTTTTCTTAACCTTATCCCTTGCATCAGCATCAGTAAAAGTTCTCTATTTTTTTCTTCTTCAGAAGGAGCATTTATCTTCATAGTTATAAGTAAAATATTTTTCCAGAATTCTTACTACAATTTTTTCTAGTCACTTATATGCGAAAACTATGATATTTTTTATTCTTAAGCTACCCAGTTCCAGTTCGCCTGGGGAAAACTATAAAGCCTGATGAAGGACAGCAAAGGACTATGAAAGTAATGGCCTGAGTCCCTGCTCCCTGCCTCCAGCTGCCCACATCAACCTCTTTCTCCTGCTGTTTCAGCTATCCATGTTTGCAAATAGGGCAAATAATGTGTACCGTACACAGTTTCATTGAAAGTGAGGCATCTAAGAATTGTATCTCATAGATAAAGCAATGCAGTGGGCCCCCAAGTTTCATCCTGTCAGTCCTTGGACGAACAGAGATTAGAGTGCTAGAATTTCCATATTAAAACAGGCAAAATGTCCAAAATTACTCATGTATTTTCAGTTTTCAGTGGAGTAATTAGAGGCCAATCCAGAACTACAGTATACAGGGATAATTTTGGTTTTCATTTACATGATGGGTCAGTTATCTGGAGAATATAACAGTCAAAGAATTCAAAAATATTTATAATGTATTTAAAAATGACTGAGCTGGCAAACAACTTGAGAAATTATAATAGGCCAGAGACAATACATGGGTATAGACAGGTCAGTGAGCGAGGGAGCGGGCCTTTACCTGGGAGCATTTGTCATAAGGAACCACACCTATATGGAAGGATAGAAGCTGGGTCTGAGCGGAGCACAGGTTAGATCTGAGACCCTTGAACAAAGATGTTTGAGCTCCTGTAATAGTACTAAAATAAAGCCCACCGCACGGAGGTAGGTGGAGGAGATACTGCCTGTTGGTGCCTTACCACTGGGTGGATCGGGAAAACATCTCTCTCCAAAAAATTGTGAATTTCAACTCCACAGTCACATGAGTTTCAAGATGATAATCACATTCCCTGTGGGGCCTGAGAAAAGATAACCACACCTAGTTGGAAAAATCTAAAAGAGTAAATAAGATCCAAAATGTACAATAGACACGGTGAATCAAAAAGAAACTGGTCAATAGGAAAGAGAGACTGCAATAGGGAAAAGAAAGAAGGGAAAGGGAAAAAAATTGTGTATATATATATAAGATGGTTAAGATAGATACACTACCATTTTTACTTAGTTCATTGAAGAGTAAGGTTTGAGCCAATAATGTTTGGATAATTAAATGCTAATGTCTGGTGTCCTGAATAACTAACTTAAAGATAGTAATACGCAATGTATTAACCATTCTTACCCTCCTATTATGTTGTTTTGAAAATTTGTTCTTCTTTTGATTTGTTTTGTTTTTTCTTCTCTTTAAAATAAAATTAAAAAAAAAAAAAAAAAAAAAAAGAAAGAAAAATCCAACCTGCCCCTGGATTTGTTGTGCTACTCAGTACCTGGCAGGAGGAAAGAAATCTTTCTTGAGGGAAACACTTTAAATCAAGATTTCAAAGAATTCATGCATACATTTTTTTGAAGCTATGGATGAAAAATTTAAAAAATCACAAAACATATGAAAACCGAGTCACTATAAACAAGAACCAATATAATTAATTAACTTCATAGAAGAGAGATTTTAGAAAATTCTAAAACCAAATACAAAACAATCATGTTATAATGTGATCTAACAAAATAAAAGGAGACATTGAAATTGTGCTAAAAATAATCTGAGATATTTGAAAAGGAATAAAAAATAAAACTTTTAAAAATAAAAAATACAAATGAAATTGGAAACTCTATCTAAGTTAAGCAGCAGGTTAGACATAACTGAAGAAAGTAAACCAGCTAGTAAACTAGAGGTTATCTCTGACGAAATTGGGAAGGCAGCACCGAGAAACAAAAGGATGGGAAAAATTACAGGGCAGTTTAACTGACATTGCAGTTTCAGTAATAATATCTAATTTCTTGGGTTAAGACTAAAGATAGAACTAAGTTACTGGATAACGATTTATGAATCAGGAAGGACCATGATGGGGATTGAAACATTCTAGCTCCTAGGATTTTTGAGAAGACTGTAAAGGAATCGGTTTACTGTAGTAAATTAAGTGCATTTTAGAATTTTCATAGTTATCACCAAAGAATGGAAATAGGGTTTACATCTTCCAACCAAAGATAGGCAAAAATCGAATGAAAGAAGAACTATAAAAAGTAAATATCAATCAATCCTAAAGAATAACAGGGCCGGTGATATAGCACAGCAGCACAAGCGCCTGCCTGGCAAGTGCAAGGTCCTGAGTTCGGTTCCAGGTACCCACATAAAGGAAAAAAAAAGAGTAACAGGAGGAGGAGAAAAAAAGAAATTAAAAATTGAGACAAAAGAGAAGCACACAAAAAAGTGATAGAAAGTAATCCAGTTATATTAATAATCACACATATGTGTATGTGACAAATCCCCTAAATAACACACAAATATTTTCTGACAGGTCTTTTTTTTTTTTTTATGTGGGTACCGGGAGTCGACCTCAGGACCTCACGCTTGCCAGGCAGGCGCTTATGCTGCTGAGCTATCTCACTGGCCCCTGACAGGTCTTTTTAAAAAGAATCTTCAATTTTTAGCCTATAAGACACAATATCTTGTGCCATTTATATGGATGCAAAAAGATAAAAAGTAAAATGATGAAAAATATTATATTAGAAAATATAAAACAAAAGAAAATTAATGTAGGTATATTAACTAGAAAATGTGGAACTCAATATAGAAAGCATTACTAAAAATAAAGAAATTATTATATGTAAATAAAAGTTTTAGTTTTTAGGAAGATATTGATAATTTCTAGTTTAGAGGTACTGAATAACATAGCTTCAAAATATGTAAAGTGGAAGTTGAACAAAAATATAGGTTGAAACTGACAAATCTGCTACTTTACCTCTGTCAATTACTGAAAAATTAAGCAAGCAGAAATAAATTAGGATTTAGAAGAATTTAAAAATATAATCAATTGTCCAGCAGTTGAAGACAAAAATTATAATTTTTCTTCTTGCTCAAGAATACTTACAGAAAATAAACTTGTCATATTCTGGGCTGAGGTATGTTTCAGTAAATTTCAGACAGTTTCTCTGACCTGATTTCAGAAGGATTTAGAAAAGAATTTCATCTTATGTAATGTTGATATAAAGGAGTTAAACTTCATACATAATTCTTCCAATTCCTTAATGCCTGATTCTATGAAACAGACAGGAAGAGTCCAAAATAAAATTTCTCTTTAAAAATGGTGTAAAATGTAAGCTTGAAAGGGAAGAACATTCTTGTTTTTGGTACTGGATTGAAACTAGAACTTTCACACTGCATGTCCAGTCTTTTTTATTTTGAGACAGTCTCGGTAACTCCATGCATTGCCTGAGCTAAGCTCGAACCTCCTGCCTCAGCCTCCCAGAGTGCTGGGATTCTAGGCACACGCCACTACCTGTAGCTAGGACGAATTTATTTGTGGTAAGGTGAGTGGAAAAATGGTGCCAGAGTCCTGCCTGAGACCCATGCGTGCCGTCAGTTCTTGGAGTTCCTCATGCTGGAGAGGTGTTTTGGCATTTCACGGCCTTTGTGCTGTGCAACACTGAACATGTTTATATTTTCATCTTTTTTAAAAAATAGTGTTGCTGCCTACTTACTTTTTGATGTCTTCTATGGTAAGAAGCTAAAAGAAGTGCAGATACAGTAAACAAATGATATATGAAAAACTGCAAAACTATGTCAAAAAGAATGGCCTTTGCATTTCTCTTACATACAAGACATCAATGATTATTTTGATCAGGTGGATACATGTTTCTTATTTTTTTTAGCCTGTTTTCATGACCAATCTGAAAAGAATTACATTGTTTAAATAGATTTTAGTTTAATTCTTTTTTTTTTTTTATACGCGGGTACTGGGAGTCCAACTCAGGACCTCATGCTTGCCAGTTTAATTCTTTAAGTAAAAGGTTGTTCAGTTTTCTTTTCAATCATTCAGCAAATAGGATTTTGCCTTTGATCTCATGTAAAGTTTCCTTACTATCATGAAATTTGGAATTGTATTTGTTTTAAATATTACATATTTATGAATTCAATAGATGTACTTGTCAAATTCTTATATTATAAAGAGATTTCTTTTTTTCAGTGCTGGGGATCAAACCTAAGGTCTTGTACATACAAGGCAAGTGCTCTTCCATTTAGCTACCTCCCCAGCCCTTTTGGGGATTTCTAATGTCAGAAGAAATGTCAAAAACCTTAAATATGTAGACACTAAATGCCAAAATCATATTCTTTCAATTAGTCTTAAGTTTCAAACAAAAATGTGTTGAATTTTTGGCATATATTGTTCTATTTATACAATATATTAAAATTTTTCATTGTAAAAATTTAAAAAGTTACAGCAGAAATTTATTACAAAGTAATAAAAGCACTCCAGTGGAATTACAGTTCTAAAATATTTTTTTTGGGGGGGCGTTCCTGGGAATCAAATTCAGGGCCTTGAACTTGCCAGGCAGGCACTGTGCCGCTGAGCTACATTCCTGGCCCTAGATCTAAAATAATTTGAAAAGAATGACAAATAGAGAACAGAGAAAATATTTCAAATATGGATTTAGAAATGTATTAAATAAAGTTCAATTCAATTCTTCAGAATTCTGTTTCTAGCATTATTTTACCTTCTCTGAGGCTTATTAAGGAAGATAAGACATAGATCTTGTGGTTATATAAGAAACAACCAAATAAAAAATGAGGGTTCATCAATACCACAGCAAGAGTGAAAGTAAAGGCCGGTGAGATGGCTCAGCGGCATAAGCGCCTGCCTGGCAAGCACGAGGGCCCGAGTTCGACTCCCGGAACCCACATATGAATAAAGGGCTGGTGACATTGCTCAGCGGCACGGGTGACTGCTGGCGCGCAAGGTCCTGAGGTCGACCCCCCAGTACCCACAAAAAAAAAAAAAAAAAGGGTGAAAGTAACAGAATTTAACAGATTTGGAGAAATTAGGATGTTTACGGTGAAGGATTTACACCATGGACAAAGAGACACTTGGTGAAAAAATAGGCCAAGGGAAAAAGAATGAGATGAGGGAATAGCGTGAATATACAGTAATGTGGTCCATATGATACAGGAATTTTCTTCAAATTCACTCATTTTCAGAGAGCGTCTGTGAAAACTCATCTCCCTTAAATGGTAAGTTACTTTCAAATATATTTGAATTTATATGCAAGATCTATTAATTTGTAATTAGAGGGGAGCCACCTTAGTTGCAAGGGTATCATTAGGATTTTTATGTTGGTCATCTCTTTTTCTTTCTAAAGTGGAACACCAGGGTCAAAGATTTCTCATTAATCTGGTAGTGGTTGGAAAGTCATTGCGTTTGTTTGAGAATCCTTGACAAACACATAAAATGATGGTGGCTGCTGGGTTTTTCCTAACACGCTTCGGAGATGCAGTAACCGGAGGGCAATCCAAAGAGGAAAGGGGAGCCTTGATGTATGAAGTGTCATCCTATTGATCAACAAGCCCCGTGCTCTTCTTGAGGGTCTAATTTTCATCTGTGCAAGAGCTGATTTTTCATAGGAGACAGGCTTCTATTTGGCAATCAACATCAAAAATATCCTTTTGCTGTTGCTATCTGAAGAATTTGTAAGATAAACCATGTGATTCTGTGTTATGCTTAGTCCAGACCAAAGGGCCTCCCGATTCAGCTCCCTATTTGGGTGGCTCTTTTGCCCCAGTAATTTCTAAACATATATAGGGAAATTACTGAGAATTTATCTGTAGTCTAAAATATGATCAATTTTTGTAAATATTCCACAAGTACCCAAAAGTAATACATACGCTTTTATTATCAGGTACAAAGAATTGGTATATACCAATTCTATAATTCTATAATTTTATAATTCTATAATTATATAATTCTACAATTACTATATATTAATTTCTCTGTTAAAAACTGGGAAAGGAATAGCAAATCTACTGTAATTATGTCTATATGAATGTAATTTATCATTGTCCTTCTGATAATTTTATTTTACATATCTATCTTATTTTGTTAAGCTTTTCAGCTTTTTCATATTTCCATTTTATTTTGCTGTTGTTTAGTGTGTCTTTGCAATTTGCTGTTTTTATTTAGCACTTTTACCTCTTACTATTTTTATCTGATGTTATGAGTGGTTATTTGAACTCATGATCCTCTGCCTGTATGAAAAACAGCATTTAATAACAGCTTGAATGCTTACTACATTCTAGTTAGCAAGGCGAGAGCTTTACATATGTTATCTAATACTTGCAGTAGCAGTAGCCCTGTAGATTATGATTATGACAATGGTTATTATTATTGTTATTATTATTACTACTACTATTATCCTTTGGAGCGATTGTCATCTAAGGTGTTATGGGTTCCGTGAAGTTAAGTGACCCGCTTTGAGGTACAAAGCTTGTTCATTGGCAAGGCCAAAATTTGATCCCAGGCCTCTGGGACTTCTTTCAGCCACTGAGCTCATCATCTTCCTAGTGTAAAATGCTTTTCTCTTTGTCTTCCCTCTCATAGTGATTTGTTTCCAGTAATAATAATTTTAGACTTTGTTATTATTTTTTCCAAGTATGAGATTTTATCTTTAATTATTGTTAATACTTATATTAAGTTTCATAGTATGGTTGGCGCAACTACTTAAGGAGAACTTTACATTTTACTGATTAAATTCCTGTTTCTTTTCTTTGTAGTTAACCTATTTTGCTATCCTTGAAATAACTCTCCTAAATTTGTAAGAGTTAAAACTTGAATCAGAATGTTTAGTTGTGACTCTGTGTTCTTTTAATAATTAAATTTATATAAGGATGCTAAATGGACTTTCTATCTGAAAACCCATTATCTTTTTCTCCCTTTTCTTTTATTTCAGGAATAGTGTATTTTCTGCCATCAGTTATGTGACTCTACGCTGGCTTGTCTCTTGGCTTGGTTTACTCATAGGAGACATTCTGTAGACCTCCCAAGTTGCCAGTGCTTGATCCAATGTATTTATCTTTGAAGTTTTCCACTAAATGGGGGGGCGGTTGTCAAGCTTATCTTCTAACACATTTGTTTTTGGTGTTATCTAATTACTTTAAATCTGCTGCCTCCAATAAAATTCATCTCTCTTGATTTTTGTCTGAAAATAGTCTTTCCTAACTCCTGTCATTCCTTTTTCATACATGCAAATATAGCTGAGAATATGAATGAATTATCTTTGCTAACTTTACCAATTATTACAGTACATTGTGAGCATTCATTATGATTCGCCAAATTTATCACTTTTTGGAAAAAGTACGAAAACGTTCCAATTGTCTGCTAATATTCATCTTCTGTCATTCTTTTTTTTTTTTTAATGTGGGTAGCGGGAGTCAAACTCAGGACCTCACGCTTGCCAGGCAGGCGCTTATGCCGCTGAGCCATCTCACCAGCGCCCTCTCCTGTCATTCTTAGAGGTGGTTGCTTTTTATGTGTTTAGTATTTGAAGTTGAGCTTTGTTTGGTTAGGGACTTCATTTAGCTCCTTCATTAGTTCCAGATACAAATGGAAAAGCGGAGATTTGGTTTTTTTGATAGTTTCATTTTATTCATTTCGGAGAGATGCACAGAAATACTTCTGTGTCTGGGGATTCATTATTGTAGCAAAGAATTCATCTATTCAGCAAGTATTTTTTGAAGGCCAGCTTTGTGTCAGACGCTGCTGGGCACAGGAGATGTGAAAATGAATATGACAGACCAGATTCCTTCTCTCGTACAGATGCTTCTTGACTTTTGATGAGATCACATCGAGGGAAACCCATGGTGAGTTGAAATTGAAAATACCACCAAAAAAATGTGCTTACTGCATCCAACCTACTAAACATCATAGTTTAGCAACACGTTACACTGTAGAGATAAATGTTTTCTTCAAGTGATTGTGCAGCTGACTGGGAGAGGTGGCTGGCCGCAGCTCTCAAGGGTTGTGAGAGCAGCTTGGGAAAATACCAAATTTTGAAATTTTAAATATAGTTTCTACTTAATGCATATTGCTTTCACAGCATCATAAAGTTGAAAAATCATAAGTTGAAACATTGTAAGTGGGGGGGTCATCTATACAGGGCATAAATTCTTAGAAAAGTTCCATATGACGTAATTACAAAAATTCTATTTAATTACCAGTAGTGATAAAGGTTTTAAGAACTTACTAGCATTCTGGTGAATTGGAGGAATTGATGAAAAATTTTTGTTCAGATTGTAGTGTTATATCTTGCTGGGTCTGGAGCCCAGGGGTCCCTAGAGTCACCCTTGCTGGGCTTGTCTGTCTGATGTAGAAAGAGGAAGAGTCAGAAAAGACCAGTGAGAAGTGAAAGTACTTTTTATTGCTGGTATTTCAAGAAGAAGCAGTAAAAGGCCATTCCAGGTAGTAGGGGGCCCAGAGCTAGAGCACTACTGAGTATGAGCCAGTGGTGCTTCAGGGTTTTATAGGGTTAGGGTCCCATCTCCACCCCCTCCAGAGGTCAGTACTTGATTGGTTATTGGGCTTGTTGATAGGGGCTTGGGTCTGGTGGGCTATAGAGGAATTTTCCAGCAACTAGTTTAGCCACCTGCTTTCTTGAAGGGGAGCTTAAGTGGATGGGGGGAGGCCGTAGCTTACATAGACAGGTGTGAAACTGCAAGCTGTCAGCTTGGTTGTTCGCTGTGACACAGAGGTTGTATCTCTTCTACCTCTTAAAGGGTTCCATCCCTTCTCTGACCTATCTAGGGGTCCCATTTCTCCCTACAGTAGTAAGCACCAAGAGAAGAGTCTTTAAGAGGTAGGAGGGATCATATGACATGGGACATTTCAGGCCATGGTAGGGATACTGCGAATACTCCAAAAGCAACGGAAAACTACTGACAAATATTAAGTGAATGATGTATTTAAGTTTGTGGTTTTTTTTTTTTTTTTTTGTGGGTACCAAGGGGTCGACCTCAGGACCTCACGCGCCAGGAGGCGCCCGTGCCACTGAGCGATATCACCGGCCCCTTTTTCGTATGTGGGTTCCGGGAGTCGAACTCGGGCCCTCGCGCTTGCCGGGCAGGCGCTTAAGCCGCTGAGCCATCTCACCGGCCCTAAGTTTGTGTTTTTAAAGGGCCACTCTACTTTCACTATGGAGGACAGAGTATGGGGGTCAGGTGGATAAAGGGACCACATTAACATACTCTGAGTGTTATCCAGACAAGAAAGATGTGCTTATAGCTTAGACCAGGCTCATTATAATGGAGATGGAACAAAAGTGAATATATTTAAGAAATATTTAGGTGGGACAGGATTATGAAGTTGAATGAGTACTTCATTGTGGAATGAGAAAGGAGAAATAAAGGATTCCTTTATTTCTAGCAATAACCTAGACTTATCTGGTTGTTGCCTTCTATATCTGACATACTACCTGCCTTAGGAGCCTGGACCTCATTTAGCACTTCTACGTCAGGTGGGAAAGACACTAAGAAAGGGTTCTTCTCTTCTTGCTGTTATTCTGGTAGTCGAAATATCTCTATTTTCCACTGCCCAATTCCCATTCTCAGAACTCATGAGGTAAAATGAGATTGGGAGTTCAAATTCTGCAGCCAAATTTGGCTTCAATTTTAGTTTGGCTGGGTACTTTCAGGGCTGGGTGCAGACAAGTACCTTAATCATTCTTGCCTCAGTCTTATATCTGTAAAATGGGGTTACTAGTATCTAATTCATTGAGATATTGTGAGGCTTATGTGAATAAATATTTATGAGGTACATTAAAGAGCACCTGCCCATTGCATTCCAACATTAGTTATATTCAATATGACTCTGATTTTGCTGTGGCTGGAGATCTGCTGAAATCTTGTCCCTTCATTTTCCTGGCAATCAATTCCATTTTTGCAGTGAATCTTTTCTCCATAGTATCTACATTGTATGTTGTACACATTTTTAAAAGAAAGAACTTATTTTCCTGCTCTATGAATAATACTTAATGCTTTTCCTCTATTAAAAAATACTTTGCCAAATTAATTGGGAAACCAGGCTATGGCCACTGACCTAAACAGAAGTTCTCTAGTAATTTTTAATGATTTCTAGCTACATCATGGCTTTCTGTCATATTCATTTATTAGATAGTATAAAATTAATGCAGTGTATTTAAAAAACTGGACTGTAGGCAACAGTAGGAGGCAGATATGTGATATAATGAATAAGAAAAATATACCAGTCACAGTCAAACTAGAGAAATGCAGACAGTGGGGGATATATAAAGAGATTTACCATAACATATTGGTTTATGTGATGGGGCAGGGGGTAGCTAGATGCATCTAAAACCCACCGGGGAGGCTACTGGGAATGACATGGAAGCTGTGAGTTTTGAGCTCAAGCCGGTGCTGCAAGCTGTAGACAACATTTCTTCTTCAAGGAACCATCACCTCTGCTCTGAAGGCTTATCATTGGATTGAACTGGGCCCACCCAGATTATCTAAATTAATCTCTTTTACTTAAGATCAGCTGTAATCACCACAAAAAATACCTTCAGCATTACCTAGATTAGTGTGGGATTGAGTAACTGGACTCAGTAACTGTAGCCCATCCCAGTGGACGCATAAAACTGTAACAGAAACAATACGTAAAAATCTTTTGGAAACTAATTTTGTTTGTTTGGGGAGGGGATCTTAGAAGTATAATCCATGAGAGATCAATTTTAGGTGTCTGGACAATTTTTTTCTAACACTTGAACTTTATTGTAACGTCTGGGGAGGGCTGTACACCATGCCATGCTGTGCCACCGTGTAATGTCCGGGGGTGGACAGAAGCCACTGTTCTGCGGCGTCATGCCATGCTGCTCTGGAACATGCACTTTCCAGCGACCCTAAGCCCCACGTCGGTAAAAGAGGCAGTTTAAAATAAAAGAGGACAGTTTATTTGAACGTGGGAAAAGGGAGAAAAGGGAGAGGGAGTGAGGAGAACAGACATGGCGGACAGCTACTCTGGACAAGTAGGGAGTGTTCGAAAGTGAATAGCTTCTGAATTTCCTGTCTGCAGCTCCTTTTATTAAGATCTTTGTTCTACGAAGTTTCTTGGAATCTGATTGGCTCCCTGGCTTGTCTTTAATACTAACTTTGGATTTCTTCCGGCTATTGGACCTTTCCCTGTCCTTTGGGGGAGGGTAAGAATATGGGTGGGGGCTTTTGGACAGGTAGTTTAGGCTAAAGGATTAAGTAGAGGGGAAGTTTGAGATTCTTATGTTAATCTTGCTACCAAGGAACTTGCTGGTCCTGAGTTGTCTTTGTCCTCCTAATTGCTTGAGTCCAGCTGCCTTTGCTCTTCTAATTTCCTGAGTCTGGCTGCAGAGGTCAAAACAGCCTTATTAATTTTTAATAAAGCTCAACGAGGCCTTCATCCTATTTTTTTCCCTACCTATGGCGCCTCTTCTCCCTACATTACTATTTGAATTTTAAAATTACTGATGAGTTTTCCTATTTTAGATGTATTTATTTGTTAACCTCTTTCTCTCATCATCCCCTCTTCCAACACGATTTAGTGTATTTTGAATCAGGTGACAGAGGTGTCCATTAATGTTTGGCCGGACACATGTCCAAACAACTGTTTTCTACTTATTATTTTTTAAAACTCATCTTCTCTCCCATCCCTGTTTTTTTGTTAACTCTTCTTTTCCTTAAGATAGCAGCAACTACAATGTCTTCTCATATTTTATAAGTTTAGACTCCAGCTTAGGTCTTTATAGAGTATCATCTCATCATATCCACTGCTTCCTTGAATAGGACAGACAGGAGTCGTTATCCTTTTGGTTGCCTCTGCTCAGCAACAAAACCAGACAAGTAATGCCTTTTTGGTGTGTAGGCAGACATTTTGACCCTTTGGACAATTCCGTATTGAGACTATCCCATCTATGTTGCTTCAGTTGTCTGATTTTAGTTTAGAATGTTCACTTTTAATTAGCCTGGTCTGCAGGGAGTTAAAATAGGATGGGAATGAAATCAAATACAGAGAATCCAGGGGAGTCAGCAATTTACTGATGCCAGTCAGAACAACAAGCTGGGTGGAAAGGAGGTGTTCCAAGAATCAGGAAAAAGAAGGCTAAAGCAAATGTCAGGAAATCAATCCAAGGACAATGGTGCTAGGGACAGAGAAATCTTAGGAAAATAGCAAAAACCATAAAAGGTGAATAAATGGGGAGCAAACTATAAAAAAATTGCTGTGATTTATGGAAAATAGAGCCAAGGGACTTTGAGAAAGGACAGTTTATTTTCTTCAACTGTGATATCCTGAGTTAATTAGGATTACATTTGTTCAAAAGCTTTTAGGAATTATGTCTTCAGAAGTAGGGATTTTTATAAAACTTATCAATTTATTTCCCTTCCCTTCCCTCAAATTATTTTTGCATTGGCTTATTTTAGCTTTAGGTATACTTTAGACCAGTGGTTCTCAAAGCTGCATCAGTATAATCTGGAGACTTGTTATAAGTACAACTTCTCAGGCTACATCCCAGACCTACTGGGTGAAGAGCTCTGGTTATGCAATCCAGCCGTCTGTGTTATATCAAGGGCTCTGGAAAATTCTAATTTGAGTGCAAGTTTAAGAACTAGTGGTCTTCTGGGCATGGTGGCCTAAAATATAGTGTATGAGAATGCCAACTTTCAGTGTTCCATAATCAAATTTCTTCTCGTCCTATTAGAAGATGCTAAACCTAGTACCTATCTGTTACTCCTTGTAGGTCTGTTTCTCTCACAGTGCATCTACATGCCTAGCACATGACTCGCTTCAGAAGGCATGAACAGCGTTTTTATCTTCGTCTGCTAAAGTAGAAGTCTAAAATATTTTCCTAGCATTTCTGGTCTTTTGCATCTTTATGATGTCCTCAAAATAAATTCAATTTCTCTACTCCTCTGAAGGGCACATAAAATTCTTATTTTTAGGGATTTGACGTATTACAAATGTCCCTTGGGTTCATTTCAATTGAATTTATAATCAGGCTCTTTAATGTACTCATGCTGGGAACCTTTTGAAGTTACTCATGACAAATTTTCCTCGGAGGGATCTTCTTACAGAACCTACCTATATTTGATCACTCTTGTTCACACTGCCTTGTAGTTTTATAAAACATAAAAGGGACAACCAGGGATATTTACTTCCTTTTAGTGATTCCTTGCACTTTCTCTGTATTACTGCATTTTTAAAGCTCAATCTTATCTCTCTCTTTTTTTATCCATCAACCTGTTTATAATTGACATCAGATATTCTCCATGTCTCTATGTATCTTAGATGTTCTTTTTTACATTCCAGAATGAGAAGAGGATAGGATAGATGCAGTATAGGAAGACTCATTTGTTAGTGGAGAGCTAAAAGATTTCTGATAGCTGTTGTTTTCCCTGTGGAGTAGGAGGTGAAGTCATCTATAAAGATGGGGGAAGTGGGTGAATTGCAGACAAGGAGAAATGCAGCTGTACTGATGGTGAAAATGTTGAAGTACCCCTAAGTCATGCTATGAATCACTGAATACCCTTAATCTGTATCCCTAACCCTGGCCCAGGACCTCTAGACCTTTTCATGATCCATTATCTAGAATCTAGCAATATTCAACGTCACTACTGCTTACATACAGTCCCCTTTCTGATCAGTGAGTAGCAATACCTTACTGGTAGCTAAATTTTTTGAAGATTACTGTGACATTATATTGTGATATAGTATTTTATGGGAGTAGACGTAGTTGTTGTTTAGAGTGGGACAGTGATATAACCACAAAAAGACAGTAGGGTACATGAAGGCTATCAATTGAGGATAATTACTAGGAATTTATGGGCCTCATTATGGAATTTCCTCAGGCACAGGCAAGGAGAAAGTTGCCTTGGCCAGTGAGGGTTGAGGTTTTATTAGATGTGTTCAGTAAAAAACAAAGAAGTTGTATGGTTTGTGTCTAGATGTCCCCCCAAAGCCTCCTGCAGTTATGGGGGCGGGCTTCTAGAGTTTGTGATTGATTCATTGTCTAGTGCTGGGATTAAGGGCATGAGTGCTACACCCACCATGGGGTGGGTAGCCTGCATACGATATAAGGGAGGGAAACAGGCTTGCTCTCTCCCTCTGGCTCCTCCCCTTTCGCTCTTGTTACTTTTGCCAAGAACTGTTGCCCCTCTGCCGTGCCCCCCTGCCTTGCAGCCAGCTGATTATGGGCTGAAACCTCTACAAACTGTGAGCTAAATAAACCTTTCCTTTCTTAATTTTGGGCGTCAGGTATTTCGTCTCAGCAATGAGAGAAAAGTAACCAAGACAGAAGTAAAGAAGAATTCATTTCTCTACTAGATCAGGAAAATTTGTGGAAAAAATCACAAAAATAGTAGCACTTACCTTCAAGGCAAATCATGAAGATTTAATTATGTAAATCTATGTAGTAATCTATGCAAATTGCTTACAGCAAGATAGGGATATGTTAAGTGAATACTAAATAGGGATATATTAAGTGAATGCTGGAAACTGTATAGTTCTGTGGTTAATAATCAGGCCTGGAACCAGACTGCTTGAGTTCTAATCTAGGCTCTTGTACTCATAGCAAAATGTACACTATCTTCAATTTAGATTAGCAATATTATTTACTGCCTTATAAAGCACTTATTTAGACTGAATTAGTGCCAATAAAAGAGCCTAGAATAGTTCCTGGCCACAGGAAGCACTTGCAAAATGTTAGCTATATTATTATCAATATCAATATTACAATGATGTGGCCATATATTGCTACTTTGCCTTCTCTTTTTCAATTTATTGGACATAGGGCTAGCTTTAGGTAGCTGAGACCTGTGCAGTTGTATTGGGCCCTACACTCGGTTTAATGCTCTGCTGCTTCTATCTTGTGATTCTTAATAATTTTATTCCCTAGTTACTGTCCTGGTACTCATCTGTATTCTTCTAGTCATTCATTCAACAAATAATTTCAGACCATTTATGATGTTTTAGATTCCGAGCTTGGTTTATCTTTATACTAGCTTATACCCTGAGCCTTGAACCTTACACACCAGTCTGACAATTTGTGTTTTGTGAATGAAGAACAATGGGGCCATGGAGCATGTTCATGAGCAGAGACGAGACAGGCAAAATGCTTTCCTGCAGTTCACTGTTGCTCCGTATGCATACAGTAGTCATGATGGCTCCACGGATACAAAAGTCTTGAAGACCCCTGATGTATGTTAGTTCAGCAAGATAAAAAGTAAGTACAAGGTAAGCGTGTTACAACAGGAACAAGTGGGTATGCCGATAGCCCGGGAGGCCTTGCTTTCCACTTGAACAAGAAAACAGAACGACAGCAGGTTTATTGTTAGAAACATGAACAACCAAGGAACTCCACATATCTTATCCTATTTATGCCACTTTGCTGTCCACTGAAATTAGAAAGAATAGGAAAGATAAGGCAACCATAGTTTCTTTTCCTTTTAGTCCTTCCTTATTCATCAGAACACTGAAGGTAAAGAGAGTTTTAATAAGTTACAAAAAGAAAAAAAAAAAACAAATCATTGAGTTAGTTTTATGAAATGTTTCCAGTGGTCTAGTAAGAGTGAAATGCATGTATTTCATTTTTGAAATTCCCATATATTGAAGTTCCCATATATTTGTTTATATTTGCATTTAAAATTAGTATTACCAAATGTAAAGATGCACTGTAAAATTCATGTTAAAATGTAAATTTTTATTCTTAGAATTATATTAAATAGATAAAAATATCATAAAAAGTTGAGGGGGGCCGGGGACATAGCTCAGTGGCACAAGCACCTGCCTGGCAAGTGCAAGGTCCTGAGTTCGATTCCCAATACCAAAAAAAAAAAAAAATTGAGGAAGAGAAAGAGAGACAGAGACAGAGAGAGACAGAAAGAAAATAGAAGAAAAAAATCTTTATACAGTACGCTTAACTTAGCAAACATAGCTTTGCCTAACCTACCACAATGTGCTCAGCACATTTATATTAGCTTTTGGGCAAAATTATGTAATACGAAGCCTCTTTTGTAATAAAGTATTGAATTTCCTGAGTACTGTACTGAAAGTTGTGTGAACATGCTTTCACACTATTGTAAAGTCCAAAAAATTGTAAGTCAAACCATTGTAAGTCAACCAGTTAGGAACTGTCTGTTACTCTAGTATCTTCAATAGTATTTTTTCCTTACTTTTTTACACAAGAGGCCCTGCATTTTCATTTGCACTGAGTCCCACAAATTATGAAACTGCCTTTGAGTGGATGGTTTATTCCTATATCTCCACATATTTATAAAGCAGCTACTATGTTTCAGGCTCAGAAATTGATGAGAGTATCTTACAACAAACACTTCAAACTTCTCTTTCATTTAAATTTTTTTTTTAATTTTTATTAGTACAGCACGTTTTTGCAGTACATAATGATTACATTCATCATGGGGAGTTGGTGCTTGGACATAACACATCTTACTACTTTTCTCATCCCTATACTCTCCCCTTCTGATCCCCTCCCTCTATCTCTTGGTCTCCTTCCCTTTCGCAAAAGATCTGTCTCCCTGTTTCCTATTACCTTTTATTTTTGTCTTTAATTTATTTATATTTTGTGTTTTCATATGAGAGAATTATGCGATGTTTAAGCTTGTGTATCTGATTTATTTCACTTAACATGATAGCTTTAGGTGTCAGGATGGCCGAGTGGTCTAAGGTGCCAAATACAAGCTCTGCTTCCTGATAACATTATAGTTTCAAGATGCACTTGTTTTCCACAAATGACTCAAGTTTATCCTTCTATATGGCAGAGTAGTGCTCTTTCTTAATTCCACTGTCCTGCCTAACATTACGTACTGACGGATTCTTTTATCCTTTCACTTGTTCGTTGAGCAAACATTTACAAAATACTCTTCATGTGTTAGGTCCTGAGTTGGATTTAACATCTCTGTGGACAGATCATGGCCAGACCTCTGAACCACTCACAATGCTGACATCTTGGCATAGAAGACTTGCTTTTGCAAATTATTTGGTGCATATTACCATGTGGGATAGAATAATTATGTATTGTTTTTCTCGTTTTTTTTTTTTTAAGAACGAAACACTTTGCCCTTCTACAGACAATTGTAAGTAGACCTGGGATCACAATCAGTGTTTCTGCCCTCATGGCCTCTGCACAGCCCTTGTCTCTGGGTGGGTAATGCCAAATATTTACCAATTTTATTTGCTGTCTAGGGAAGGCAGAGTAGAGATCTGGTGACTGGGAGGAATATATGAAGGAAAGAAATAAAACGAGGTTGAAAGTTTAGTAAGGTCTTGGCAGAAAGTGCCTAAAAGTAAGAAGAGCTGAGCAGAGGTGTTCGGTGTACTCTAAACATTTGTTGCCTTGCTGTTTTCCTCGGAGACCTCTTCGCTTCTCTTTGTAGTCTGGCTCTATCCATTTATATTCATTTGTGTGTTTGTTTCTGCTTTTTCTTGTTCATTTTCTCTGTAGCCTTCAGTCATTTCTGACAAGGTGATTTTAGCCTAATTTTCTGTTGGCTCCTATTCCATTTTCTCTCAAGAGATGAAAAATTCTCCTCTAACTGGAAAAAAAGTATAATATATCACAAAACTTTTTTTTTGTTTTGCAAATTGGAGAAAGGATTTGTTGCTGCTATATTAGGAAAGATGGAAAGAACATAGAATAATGAGAGAACAGTTATGTTTAAAATAAGAGACAGAAGAAAGATGCTCCAATTAAAACCATTGTCATCAGAAGCATATCAGAATGCATTAGCTTCAAATTAAAATACTCCACAAATTTAAAAATAGATGCCCCTATGCCAACTTATAGTAATAACACTTATCTGATTTGTTCAAGGGAAATCAAATCTTCCTGGGAGTTTTTGATGAAAGTGCTGAAAATAAATTACACTTGAGAAATGTGTTCTCTAGTAAATAGAGAAACAGACGCTTCCAAACTGTATAACATGCTTTGAATATTTCACCCAAGTACAAATTATTTTTTGAAAAAATTTGGCTGCACAAAAATGATTTGAAGAACTGAGTTTAACTGGGAATTTAAAGAATTATGCAGTCAGATCTGCTATAATTTTCCTTGGATGAGGAATTTCAGATATATTTGAAGATGGTTCCTAAATTCTGTGTAATACCAAGATTATCTAGTTTAAGGTTTTCATGGAAAATATGTTTTGGGCAAACCATGTCTTATACTGTAATACTCAGAGGAGATTACTGAAGTAGAATAAATTGAAAAAGAAAAGGTGATAGCCACTATCAGGCTTGTAAAAGTCCCCAGGGGTTGATTTTTCAGTGTGCTCCATGAAGATAGTGGGACCTTACTCATGCCACTGATAAACCTTCAGTGGGAAAAGCCAATTAATCACATCTATTTTGTAGATCTTCTTTTCTTGAAACAGTTTACCTCCTTCCTTACGCTCTCCCTGCAATCTTTCATCCTCTGGCTTTTGCCTAGAGAAAGGTTCTCAGCCATAGATCCACAGAGAGATTAATTCTGCCTTTTTGAAAAGAATGCAGCAATTCCTTCAATATAACATGTTTCCAAGGACTCTAATTCAGTTGGTCTGAAAATCCCTGTTGTCATTGAGTTAGTCATTTCTTTTTTCTGACAAAAATTATATACTCATGTGTGTTCTTCCTTTAGTGACAAAATTTAAGTATATGTAAAGACTGATTCAAATATTTAAATATGAAAAAGACTGATGGGAACATGAGGAATCAGATATGAGAGCAACATGTATTGATGATTACCCTGAGGACATCATAGAGGAGTCACCAAAGATTATTTTAAGTCTAGAAGTCTTAGAAGAATTTTATGACAGAGCAGGTGGCTGCCAGTTTCAAATAATTCAAAAAAAAAATGAAAAGGAATGATAACTGAGAAAGAGTCACTAAATGTATTCATTTAGAGGTCACTGGTAATAGTTGAGGTGATCATTTTAGTGGAATTTTGGGAGTACAGTGGTTATTCTACTTCAAGGAGCTGTAGATGGATTGGACCTTGAGAAGTTGCAAGGAAGTTGACAACTGCACATTCACGAAGTTTGTTAAAAGAAACAATAGCAATATAGCAGGAGGGGCCATTGGCATCAAGTTTTGTCCTGACATTGAAGACCTGAGCGTGAGTACAGAGAAGAAAGAGAAGTGGCTGAAGGCATGGAAAGGAGGGGAGATCAGGAAAGCTAGGGTCACAGATGAAGGAGACAAAGTACACCAGCAACCTCAAAGAGAAGGAGGTGTATTATATCCTCTATGATAGGAGGGAAGAAAGAGAAGACGTGTGCTGTATTATGCCAGGTGTTTCTGTGTATCCTTTACTTAACCCGACTGCATTTATACAGCACTCAGATCATTGCTATATTCTCATAGTTAAGGCAACTGAGGCTCAGAGAATGATAACCACACAATTGGTAAATCTGAGCCAGAGTTAAACCTAAGTTTATGTGATTCTAGAACATGTGCTTATCACTACCGCACTGAACTAAAATTGCTTATATTTAACCATTTTTTGACATATAAAATTGTCATTTTATATGGGTCAACTTAATAACATTAGTAAAAAGCTATAAAACATAAAGTGGGAAAACTTTTTGCTTGGTGACTTTTATGTCAATCAGAAGTCTTATAGGCAAAGCATATAATCTACTCTGTTTATGAGGAGACATAATTATTTGGATTCTAGAATTCCCAGAGGGGAATTTATAACAAAGCCATGAAGTTACAAAGCCAAGGACAGGGTTTGGCCACACACCTCAAACACAAGATGACAGAAACTAATCATTCCTCTCCCTAAAAATGGCCCTTTTATGATTTTTGCTATGGTATCACTGCTGTCACTACTATTATAGTTATTGTCAGGAAAAGATGGAGGTGTTGTTTCACTATATTACAGTTAAGTCATTGAAATTCAGGCTAGTTAATTCATTTCAGGCCTTTCTACCAAACTCTTTCAGGATAATCAGTCTGTCAATTATTTTCTCATAGTTCTTCCTGGACTGTCTTCCTCACTAATGCTGCCTGTTCAACACCTGCTTGTTTTTCTAGTTTCTTTCAAGCACCCGTTCTTCATCATCATCTGGGAGACCTTCCATCATCTCTACAGGCAGAATCCTCCCTCTGTGTAACTGCCTGTAACACTGCTCATCAGCACGGTGTAGATCATGTGTCTCCTTACATAAAAGCCTGAATCTTCCCCACTTTTCTCCAACTGGGCAAATTTAGGCTCCCTGCTGTCTGCTTTGTGTTTTCCGTGGCACCCAGAACTGTCGCTTAGAGCAGCTGTTTAGAATTTGTCTATTGAAAGTTCACAAACTCCTTAGCTCCAAAGGCCAGTAAAATGATTAGTAACAGCAGCTGCTTTAACATGTAGTCAAGGAAATAAAAATAGATAAGATAAATATCAGAAAATTAGCAGATTTAAGAATGTAGGGAGAACTAATGGGAAGAAAAATGGAGAGAGAGAGCAAGAATCAAATGGCATTTAAAACATTTATCTTACAAATTTTATTGAGTGCCCATGAGTGTGTCAGGTAGTTTTCTAGACACTGAATATTCAGAGAAGGTGTCTGCCCTCAAAGACCCTATATTCTAGTGGAAGGAGAGTAGAGACAATACGCAAACACATGTGTATGAGATGTGATCAAAATATAGAGAATATTTAACTTAAAAACAATTCATTATTGTGAAAGACATATCACCATTAATTCCTTTGAAAATACTCTTCCTCTCTTTGAACACATTAATCCCATCATTCTTGCCACTTTCTGAAGCAATTCTGTAAGTCCTCTTTTGTGACTGTCTTTATAAGGTATGATAAAAAGTACAGTGAGTGCTGCTGCTAAGTGCTATCTAACGGAAAAGCAGGCTCTTAAAACATTATGGTGTGTCCTTATCCACCTTGTTCACTAAATTTGGTGCTGTCCAAAGTCTACTTCTTCTCCAAAGTAAAAAAAATGATCATGAAAGGTAAATGTTTTGAACTGCAGCAGGGTGTCAGGGCAGTCACAGCAGTGTAACCAAGGTACTCAGAAAGAGAACTTCCAGCACTGTTTCAGAAAGTGGCAAGAATGATGGGATAAATGTTTGGAGTGAGGGGGATTAAGGACAATGTGTATTTTACTGTAATACAACAATTTTTTAAACATTCACCTTATTTTTTTATTACACTCCATAAAATGCCAAGTTGTATAGGAAAAGGAAATCAGTGGGTGATCAGTGAGGATATCCTATGAGCAGAGATATGAAAAGAACTAGGGGTTTTCTGGCGGAGGAACATTCTAAGAGAGGACATGTCAGTAACCAAGTGTATGCCGGTATTCTGGGCATACGCTGGATACATTGGAGGACACCAAGTTGACTAGCATGACTAAAACAGAATGAGCGAAAAAGAGACAGAATACAGGGTCAAAGAGATCCTTGTATGTACTGAGGATTGGAAAAACCATAAAAAATTGCCTTGAGCTTACAGTTGAACTGCTTATTCTTGTACACACAAAGCTTTTTAGAATTATGAGATATGATGATTCGGGCTGATACTTACTCACCTACATACTAAGTTTCCGTGGAATGGCAGGGTTTTGAGTTCTACTTCCCATGAGCTGCAGTACTGAGGTAATACTTAAGCATGGTGGGTGACTGCCGGCTCCTCAACATCACCTTGGTGGGTAAGGTAGATCACACCTGCTCTAAGAGGCCAACTGTTTCCAATTAAGAAAAAAGGATAAGAAAGTCTAGATTTGGTCTCTGTGCTTCATGGAATTCTCCAAACCAGATTTATAGAGCTTTGTACACTATTTACTGAAACTGTACGTAATCTGATGTGGCCAATTTTTGGGTACTTAGAGCTGCCAGGGAACTAGGATACCCTGTAAAGGTGCAGCCTTTCTCAAATCTCTTCCTCTTCTCTAATTTCAGAGTTTCTCAACCTTACTGATATTTCCAGCTGGATAATTCTTTGTTGTGGGGGTTGCACTGTGGGTTGGGGCCTTCTTAGCAGTATGCCTGATCTTCACCACCTAGATGCCAGTAGCAACCCAAAACCCAGTGATAGCCATAGTCCAAGACACTCATCAAATGTCCCGAGTTTCAGAATTGCCCATGGTAGAAAATCACTGTCTTAATGAGTACAGAGATCTTGAGGAAATGAAGGGTTCCGAAACAAGAACAATGAACATGTGTTGCATAGTTACTCTCCTTCCTGGGATATCAGAAATATTTTGTAGCATACAATCATTTTCCTTTAAAAACAATAACCAGGCTTTTCATGGTGTATTTTTTAAAGTTCTTTTTTAAAAAGAACTCATATCTCAGAATAACCAATATGTTTGAAAAGCCATTTTTTTCCCCAAGTGAGAATAACAAGTTAAAAAAATAGCAAAGCTGTACTTTTCCTTCCTCTCTCCCTCCCTCCCTTCCTTCTTTCCTCCTTCCCTTCCTTCCTTCTTTCCTCCCTCTCTTTCTTTCCTTCTTTCCTCCCTCCCTCCCTTCCTTTCTTCCTTCCTTCCTTCTCTCTTCCTCTTCTTCTTCTCTCTCCTCTCTTTCTTTCTTTTTGCTTTCTTTTTTTACAGTGTTGAGGAGCCAACCTAGGATCCCATGCATGTGAAGCAAGCGTTCTACTATTGAGCTACCTCTACAACCCTTACTGTTTCATTGTTTTTGTATTGGTTAATTTTGGCTGTCAACTTTACTGGATTTAGGGATGACTAGGAAATTGTTAAAGTACGCTTCTAGGTGTGTCTTTGAGGATGTTTGCAAACAAGTCTGAAATCTGAGTCAGCAAAGTTAGTGGGGAAGACCTTCCCTTATTGTGGAGGCACCACGCAATGGGCTGGGGGCCCAAGTGGAACGCAAAAGCAGAGGAAGAGGGCAGCGAGCTCTTGCTCACATTTGATCCTTTCTGAGTTGTTACATTTTTCTGTTGCTATCACCCGTGGGTGTCAGACTCCAGGTTCTTCAGCCTTTGAAGGCAGCCTTGCGCCTGCAGCTCTCCAGGGGCCTTTTGGTTCTTTAGCCTCAGACTGGGGTGCATCATTTGTCTCTTGTTCTGGGGCTTCCATCTCCTGGGTCTGAGCAGCTGCTCATTTACCTGGCTCTCCAGCCTGCAAAGGGTCATTGTAGGATTATTCAGCCTCTGATTATATGAGTCAATATAATAAATCTTGGCTTATAGTACACTCTGTAATTATTTGGTTCTGTTTCTCTGGAGAACATAGGCAACACCCTTTTTAAAGAAATTTCCAAGACTTATATTGAGTCATGTTGGTGTCTTCATTCACTTGATACTGGACCTGACTTTAAAATGGGGTAAGCTGAGGCCTAGAGATAGCAATTATGAAGGTGTACAGCACTGGTGTCAATCTCTCTGATTCTCACTCCATTTCTCTATCCATGTCTTTTTTTTTTTTTTTTTTTAATTTGGGTACCGAGAGTCGACCTCAGGACCTCGCGCTTGCCACCAGGTGCTTGTGCCGCTGAGCGATATCACCAGCCTTTTTTTTTCCTTTATGTGGGTACCAGGAGTCGAACTCAGGACCTCGCACTTGCCAGGCAGGCGCTTACACCACTGAGCCATCTCACCGGCCCTCTATCCTCTGTTGAAGCCATACATAGACCCTCCAAGTTGTCATTCATTATCTCATACATGACTAGCTGCACTATTTATCTCCACTCACTAAACTGGACAAGATGCCGGTTGACGTGACTTTACTAAGCTTTAGTTAGTCTTCTACTCCTCCCCTATCTCCCTCCCTGCCCCCAGCCCCTGAACTTTGACCTATCCTCACCTGGAGCCAGCACTGGAGTGGGAACAATTCCTCCTGGGCAGCCTCTTCTGAGAGTCTGCTGACTGCAAGGAAGGAATTTCCTGTTCAACTGTCAGTCACGCCACCTGCTCACCTCCTCGCCCATACCGAGTTCTCGCTAGTCTCGTCTACTCTTCCTGTACAAGAAATTTAAAAAATATTTTTTGCCTGATCTCTGAGACACTTCCATATCTTGTGATTGGTCCTCTCTGTCACAGTAGCTCCCTCCTTCCCTCCTTTTGGAATAATTTTTTTTAACATTTTAATTTATACATAACACCTACCATCTTAACATTAAAATGTACAATTTGGTAGTACTTGTATTTACTGTGTGTGCAACTAATCCCCAGAACTTTTTCATCATATTAAAAGCAAAATTCTATACTGATGAAACAACTTCCATTTTTTCAAATATTCATTCAATATTTGTCTTTTTTTTGACTAATTTTAGTTAGAAAAATGTTCTCAAGGTTTATTTACGTTGTAGCAAGTGTCAGAATTTCCTTTCTTTGTACAATTGCATTGCACATATTTACTACATTTTGTTTCTCCATTCATCTGAGGATGAATAAGGGTTACTTCTACTTTCTGGCTATTGTGAATAATACTGCTATGAGTATAGGCAAATATCTCTTCAAGTCCCTATTTTGAAATTGCTGCATAATATTGTAATATTTTAAGGAATGTCTTAAGTATTTGATATTCAATATTTTAAATATTTAAATTAAATAATTGAATATTTCTAGGAATTATGTTTTCACTAGTGGCTACACCATTTCACATTCCCACCAGTAGTACAAATGTGTTCCAATATTTTTACATCCTCATCAACACTTGACATCACTATCAATTATAATAGTCATCCTAATAGCTCTGAAGTTGCAGTCTTTTGAACAAAGTCTCTTCTCAGTCTGGATTCTTTTTGACAATACTTTAGAAAGTACAACCAAACAATGTTTATCCTGAATAATAATATGGAAATCTTACATCTTAAGCTGCTTTTGGCTGTGTCATGTGTACTTTTTATTAAGTATTTTACTATTTTTCATTGTACGTGCTCAATATAAAAACTGGCATGCATAGAAAAGTATGAAAAAGTAGCCAGAATAATCACTCATTGTCAGGGATCAGAAGCACTCATAATTAACATTTTAACAGCCACATCTTTGACCTATGAAATGTAGAAGAGTAGGCAATTCAGTAAGCATTTATTAGCACCTGCTCTGTACTAAATTCTGTGGGTTTTTTTTGTCTTTTTTTTGAGACAGGGTTTCACTATGCAGTTCAGGCTGGTCTTGAATTCGCTTTGTAGCTCAGTTCTGGCTGCGAACTAACAGTGATCCTCCTGCCTCAGCCTCCCAAGTGAGAGGATTATAGGCATGCGCTACCATGCTTGGCTGTACTGAATCCTAACCTCAGTGGTGAGTATTTATGTAGAATAATTAAAAGGGAATATCATGGTCAGCTTTCCTCTTGCTGGAAAAAATACTTGATATCCACAACTTAAAGGAGGAAACATTTACTTACTTCATAGTTTCAGAGGGATCAGTCCATGTTTCATTGGCTTCAAAGCAGAAAAATCATGGCAGGAGTGCTTGGTGGAGGAATGTTGTTTACCTTATGGTGGCCAAGAAGCAGAGCCAGGGGAAGAAAGCCAGAGAGGAAGGGGCCAGGATCAGATATAAAGCCCAAAGTTACACCTCCATGGCCCACCTGGACACACCCAGAAGTGTGCTTTAGTAATATAGCTAATCAAGTAGAAAATTCACCTTAACTGTCACAAAGCAGCTTAAGATTTAAGTACATCCAGGCCTGAAAACATTTCTGGTACCCTTTTAAAGATATCAAACTCATTAAAACTGGAAAGGTTTAACTGAGAAGGGCATTTTAAAATTCAAAAGTGTGTTTATTTATTTTTATCTGGAAATCCCATTCCTGGATATACATCCAAAATAAATAAAACAAACTTGCAAAAGAGATACTTGTAGTCCCAGAAACCAACTTGCAAAAGAGATACTGGTACACCCAGGTTCAGTGCATCACTGTTCACAATAGCCAAGAGGTGGAATCAACCTAAGTGTCTATCAATGGATGAATGGATGAGGAGAATGCTCGGTTTTAAATGATGAAGGAGATCCAGTGGCCTGTGACTGCTTGGAAGAACCCAGAGAACACCATGTTAAGCGAAGTAAGCCGCAGAAAGACAAATACCCCATGATCTCACTTATATGTGGAATATAAATGACAAATTTATAGAAGCCTGGCTGGGGATATAGCTCTGCGGCACAGCTCCTGCCTAGCAAGCATGAGGTCCTGAGTTCAATTTCCGGTACCAGAAAAAAAAAAAAAAAAAAAGAAAACAAATTTATAGAAGCCAAATGATTATCAGGAGCTGGGTGTGTATTTGCTAGCAATTGGGAGATAGTTGGACAAAGGGCACAAAATTTCAGTTAGACAGGAGGAATAGATCTTTTGAGGTATATTTTAGGAGATGGTGATTACAGTTAATAAAAATATATTATTTTTTAAAATTGATAAGAGTAGATTTTAAGCATTCTTACTACAAAAATAAGTATATGAGATAATGGATATGGTAATTACCTTGACTTAGCCATTCCATAATGCAAACATCATATTGTAGGTCATAATTACATACAACTTTTATCAATTAAGATAAATAAGTACATTTAAATATTTTTTCCTGTCATTCAATAAGTTGTCTTCATTTTCCTTCCAGGTGACAGAATTTAGATCCACATTCCACACTCAATACACAATACTGTTTTGCCTTTTTGATACCATTATCTAACAAATTCCCAAAATGCCAAGGATAATGATAAACCTGTTTCTCACCTCTCTGCACATACTCCAAAGCAGAAAGCCATCATTACACACTACATTTTTTTCATTACTAGAGGTTTTTGTCTTTATTTTGCTTGTTGGGTTTCCTGTAAGTTAACTCAGCAGTGTTTCAGTCCCAAGCTGGCTCTATTGCCAGCATTTACTCCTTTCCTCAATTTTGAAAACATCTAAATTCTGTAAGGCCATTGATGATTTTGGAAGGCAGCATTATGATAAGAAGGGACTTGGGAATCATTGCAAAACTTTTCTGGGGAAGTACACTCAATATACTGCTGAAGCCAAAAGGTCAAAGAAAATACTGGGCACCTTTAAGGAAGATACTGAAAACAAGATGCTATCTTTCTTCTATAAATTTCCATGCACTGCACTGGAAATGGAATCAGGCTTGCATAATTATGAAATCTTAGAAATCACATCTGCATTTTAGCTTGGCATCACTGGATTCCAGGCTGCACATTGATGCAACTAACACTAGAGCATTTTTCCCCCATACTTTTTGTTCCTCTGTCTTCCTATAGATGGCACTAGATTTTCCCTGCCCTGGTCTATGATTCTGAACTCCAATGTAGAATTAGGTTATAATATGTGGCTTTGTTTGAGAACTAATTTTGCATATTAGTTGATTCTTGAGTTGTAAATTTCTTCAGCTTTCACATATGGGATAATTCTAGTGATTTGCTTAGGTTTGCTATCTTTCGCATGAGTGCAGGTGGTGCTTTGATAAAAGTATGCGATCTGCTGACACTTTTGAACCTGAGAGAGTGGGTCGTGGAAGACTGGGGAGTCTGAAGGAGCAGAAGGGACATACCATCCTGGCAGAAGATGTCCTTGCTTTTATTGGTTGAAGGCAGATCCCCAATTCTAGTTAGGGACCTAGCTTAAATGCTTGTGAATGGAACCAAGCAGAAAAAGAAAAGTGCAAGGAACTGAGAACTAATACATGCTTTCATATATATTTTAGAATTTTCATTTTCTGTAGGTCGAAAGAAGAGGAATTTGCTTTAGAAAATATTAATTTGATAATGTGAAGAGTTTTATATTCAGGCATTTGGATAAATATCATGAAATTTGAGCATTTATATTCTTGAGTTGTAGTTCTTGAATTGTCTTTATACTTGGTTCATATCACTCACTCTTATTAGGTAAGGTTAGGGAAATGTGATGTCTCAGTCTGTGCGAAGTGTGGCTTTGGGATAAATATAATCAGTGTTTAGTTCTGCATCATATTATAGGCTTCTAAAACAACACAAAAACAACTTTTTAAACCAAGAAGAGCTCTACCTATTTGACTGGTTCCTGAAAATACACATAATCAGTATCATGATTTGGAAAAATCATTCATAGCTGTTTTGATTGACATCGGATGGTGACTTCCAGGAAAGAGAACAAAATATGATGCATTATTAACCTTCATGCTTCCCTGCTGTACCGTTTCCAAAAATTGTTCAAAACTGTAGGCAAGGACCTTTACAGGGGTAAAGTGGTAGGAATGGAGTTTTTGGTGAGGGGCTGAGCACGGTGAGCTTCAGTCTGGCGTGTCACTGTATATATCTGGTAGTTTTTGTCTGCCCAGCATTGATGTCTTCTTCTTTTTTGTGATGAAATCTGATTTCCTGGAGACTACTCTTCCTTCATTCTGTATGATGTGGGGAAGACAATCATTCAAGATACAGTAGTCTTCAGCCCAACAGTGGATGTTAACCAAGCAAGACCAGAGGACTCCCTCCTGTGAGTGTGAATTTAGGCCAGTGCTTTCTTCCTGCATTACTAAAACAAGTGATTTCAATGACTGTGGACTTTCTTACTGGGAAATTTTATTAAATGTATTTTTAAAAACCCAGAAAAGAACAAATGCAGGGCAGAAGTGTTGGAACTGAACAATTTTGATGCAGAGAACTAAAGAGACCCTCTTTGATATGCAGTCCCCAGGCCCTCACAACTGTCCTGGTTCTTGTCTTTCCCTAGGATTCTGTGAAGTTCTTCATTTTCCTCCTCTAGTGGTGATTCTCATCAGAGTATGTCCTGGTGCTTGGGATGAGAGCCCCAACTAACTGGAATGCTCCTGCTATCTCTCTTTTGGATGGATTTTCTCTGGTTTCTTGTGTTTTCACGTCTATGGAATAGCTTCCTCCCCTTGGAGAAGGGCATTGAGAGTGGTAGAGGAAGCTGGTTGACTTAATTGTAGTGCATACTTTGAGGCACCAAAGGAAACTTGGTTTCCACATAATCTAGCTCTGTTCATCAGGGCTACAAGTTCTTTAATGAGACTTGAGATAAATCCATACAGGAACAAAAAGTGGGATTTTTCTCTCCCTTTTTCTTTTTGCATATGTTTTGCTTGTGTGAAAACAAGATGGTCAACCATATAGAAAAAACAATCAAAAGATGCACATCTATCTTAATTTATTTATTTTCCCAGTAACCTGGCTCAGAACCTGCCCCAACTCAGGGGCAGGTTGTAACTATCTAACAAACTGATTTCAACCAAGAAAATAATACTCAGAAATCTGCAAGTTCACACAGCGATATACTTGGCAAAGTTAGGTTTAAACAGATCATCAAATACTACCTTAATCTCTTTAGTACTCATGCTATAGTAATTCCATCTTAGAAATCCTTCCCAGTGGACACAAATGAATGTTACTATTGTTAAAAGAATAATGCTTTGGTGAAAATATATACATATGAAGAAAGTAATGTGAATTTTAACAGATTTGTAAATCTAGATATGATGGAATTGGAAAAAAGAAACACACATGATAGTAAAGGAGAGTAGATGGAATTCTGGTGAGTAAAGGTGAAAACATCCAGGAAGAGAGGGGACCTAGAGGTACCAGTAATCCCGTAAATATAATATGCAGCTATTGTAGAAAAATAAGCTCCTTGCTTGTGTT
This sequence comes from Erethizon dorsatum, assembly GCA_028451465.1. NCBI lineage: Eukaryota > Metazoa > Chordata > Mammalia > Rodentia > Erethizontidae > Erethizon > Erethizon dorsatum. The sequence continues at coordinate 103,066,224 of CM051833.1, forward strand.
CTTTCTGGGCTTTATATTATCTCTGTTAAACAAACAGCAGTTTGAACCCTGATTTGGTTCAAAAGGCTTTTTAAAATCCGGTTAAATTTATAGAATGGCTTGCAGGTGAAAGGCCCATAGGCATAATGACTTCAAAGGCCACTAACCAGTGTGCAGAAATGTAACTTTCCCATTTACCTGTAGCTGAATTTAATCTCTGTCACAAACCTGCATCCTGCCTGATAGTGGAAACCTAATCCAGCTGCTAGCAAAACCATCCCTTCCTTCAGTGACTTCTTTGGGATTTGAGACTGCAAATAACCACTACCAAATCTTGGCGCTTCCTGTCTTCTTTCTTTTCTTGGAAGATTATTGTAAACTCTGGGGCTCTGCTGTGCTTTAATTGCTCTGAGCTGGTACCTGTTGAGACAGAGTGGCAGGATGGGGCTATGGTCATGGCACACATCGCTCCTTGCTTTCCTTGCCGTGGCAGCTACAACCCCACTCCATCTTACTCCATTTGTAGAATTTCCACTTCCATTAACTGCTGTGTCCTATTGTCCTAACTGCTGGATTACTTCCTGCTCCCAGCTTGCTTGCCCTCCTCCCAAACTCCTTTCCTTTTCACAATTGCACCCTATGTTCTTTCTGGGAAATTATTTCCCTTTCATTTAGGGAAGAGCTGTGGGTAACAAAAAGTCATCCTACGCACTCAGAGCCAAGTGGAAGAAAGGGATTGTGGGAGGAATAGGCTAACAGCTGGGCTGTAATCTCTGCTATCATAATTAATTAAGGAAAGATAGACTATTGTCAAATTTCTTACAGTATCAACTTAAGGAATTTGTTAATTACAAATTAATAAGAGTAGTTCTAGGGTTTGCTATGTATAGATTACTGATCCTTGAATATACATTCATACTCTATGTGGTTGTCTAGGTTTATTGCATAAACCTTAATTTTTGATTTGCAGCTACACCAAAGAAGGGGAACTATGCAGCATCCTCTCCTTCCATCTTACAGTGATAGGTAACAAACAAGGTATTTAAGGTGAGGGACTCTAGACCCTAGAGCTTTCTTTTGTTTATGAGATTTGGACTCATGTTAGTGCTTATTCTATAAATGCATGACTGAATGCATCTCCTGTAGTGACTGAGACATTGGACACTATGCCTTGGGTGTATAAGGCCTTAACGATGTTGTTACAATTATTGCTATGCCTGTTCCATATCCTTTCTTAAACTTAGGAGTGGGTCTGCCTGTTGTACCGTATATGTTTCATTGGCAATCTGGGCTGATATGCACTCCTCAGGACCTGCAGCATGTGACTGAGTGAATGATGGTTTTTCTCGGGAGTCTGAATCTTAGGTTGGTGTCTTATTACTTTTCTTATTGCTGAGACAAAAACCTAACACATAAAGTTAAAGGAGGAAAGGTTTATTTTAGCTCACAGTGTGTAGAGGTTTTAGTCCATAGTCAGCTGTCTCTAAGGCAAGGTGACATGTCAAAAGAGTTCATGGCAAGGCAGGCAGAAGGCAGCAGCAGCAATCCTGCCCTCCCTCTCTCCCTTTATATTCCATTCAGGCTATAAGCCTATTGATTGGTGCCACTCACACCGAGGGTCTGGCTTCTATTATCCACAACCAGAACTATGCTAAACCCATTTAGTTATCACACACCCTTAAACCCAGTATCACACACCCTACATCCAGCCATGCCTGAAAAGCCCCACCAATACAAGATCACTAGAGCTTCATTATGTTGATCAAATTAAGATATAAATTAAGCCCAGCTGGGAAGTTATATTACAAATGGGTATGGAGACAGGGAAAGGAATAATTGTAGTCATTGTTGCAAACAATCTGTCTTGGTAATTAGAATGGTAAAAATGCATGCAGACTAGAAATAGAAATTAATGCAGGGAATGTTGCTGGTACTTTAATTGAAATAGTTTTTCCAAAGCAAATTTCTATTTGATTGGAGTGGAATAGGATAGCTCAGTGATGGAGAACCTTTTAGAGATCAAGTGCCAAACCGCCACTCAAAATCCACTTTATTTATTGCAAAGTGCTAATACTGCAATTAAACCTAAATACTGAGATTTTAGTTTAGAAAAAACAACTCATACATTAACATCTTTTGTCTTAAAAGGAAAACCCAATAACATGTGTACCATAGGTTTGCCACTTCTGAGCTAGTATATATTCATCTCATGGCCTGTGTAGTAAATATATGTCCACCTGCTGTTTGTAGTATGAACCACTTTGTACACCAGATCAGAATGTGGGAAGAATTAGGTCTTTTGTTTTATAGATAAAAATTTATTGTTGTATCCTATAAAATTAGGATTACATGTCCAATTGATTTTTTAGAAGAAAAATTGCCATGGAGGAGTGGAAGAGGTGAGAAAAGGCTCTTTCCCTTAAAAAAAAAAACACTCCGATTCCTTACAGTAGGATCTTTGTTATGCTTACATTTGAATCTCTCAGTGATTGTATTAGGCCTTACAGGAGAAGCTCACATTTTCCAGAATTAGCACTGGATTCTATAGTGGAGACTGCCGTGATCAGTTATGTCCTGCATCATTATATATCTAATTCTTTATTAAATCTTCTTTTTTATTTTAGTTTCTTCCAAATAAAAATTCACATCAATGAAAACATCAGGAAACAACATTTACTGAGAAATTTTATAGGGGGAAATAAATTGGGAATTTACATCACATGGTGCTCAGGGTTTTATTGATTGCACACGAAACTTGGTGAGCTCTGCCTGGTCTTCCAAAACGTTTTCTCATCCACGCAACTTCCAGGTTTCTACTTTCCCTCTCTCCAGTCCATGCTCTGTGTTCTTGCTCCTGCCTCGCATTTTCTAAACCTTTTCCTGAGATTCTCAGACCTTCTTATGCCTTTCTTAGGTACTGTAGTGTTGTTAACAGGTCTAAATCCAAACTTTGACTCTCCTACTCACTAGTTAAAACTGCCTACAGTAACATCAAAGACTATTACATCAAGGACAAAGGCTTCACTTCTGTTTATCAAATAGAAGTTCCTCCAGATACCAAAATTCCCTTTCCTTAGATGATAATAGGACACTAAACCTGACAAATTTACTATGAATATATTTCCATAATAAAATAAAAATATGCATTTTCTTAAGTGGCCCAGGCAGCAGTGTGGCCAGGTTACATTTTCCCATTGAGTAAAGAGTTTTGGTGTGTAAACTTGAGTTAAAATGATTCCCATATTTTAGCAACCTTTATCAAATGTACTCCTGGGAGTATAAACTTGTTCAATCTTTAATCCACACCTACTTATTGTGATAATAGATTTAACCATCATCTCTGTAGGGAGATTACTGAGGGTGGTAATTAGGATATGGGGGCTTTAGTGTACCACTGCCCTCTTGTGAACACTCAGGCAGTCACATGGGTTAGTCTAAGTTCTTCTGGTGCCACCAGCTGTGGCCTGCAGTCATCATCAGCAGGCCACGGATATAAATGTGATCAATACCTGCTACACAGATAATGCTCTGGGATGAAATACTTTTTTAAAGCTATTTTGTCAACTGATACAACCACTATGGAAATCAGTATGGGCATTCCTCGAAAAACTAAAAATAGAAATTCCATTTGGCCCAGCTATTCCCTTTCCCAAAAGACTTAAAAACACTATCCCACAGTGATGTATGCACACCCATGATTATAGCAGCACAATTCGTAATAGTTAAATCTTGGAAACAGCCTGTACGTCTATCAACAGATGAATGGATAACGAAAATGAGGTATTTATACACAAAGGAGTACTACTCTGCCATAAAGAAAGATAAACTAGAGTCATTTGTAGGACAATGGATGCACCTTAAGACCATAATGTTATGTGAAGTGACTCAGATACCCAAGCTTAAATATCACTTGGTTTCTCTTACATATATGTACAGTCTGCCAATATATATATATATCAGGAAAAGAAAAACTTGCATAAATATTTTAATAATAAATTTATTGAGACATCATGAGATTAATACAAGTTACCTTTGGCCTCTACAATTACAAGAGGTGCTCAAAGTGATGGCCATGAGCTTCCAGACATTTATTAGGATGGCAAACTGCTGAAGTGTGTATACATTTGTTTGGCAGACTCTCTTTCTATATAGAATATTATATATATATATATATATGACAGATAATAGGAAAAAAGAGAGAAAAGAAAAGTATTGTAATCCAGTGTGGACAATGTATCTAAAAGTATATCCTGACTCAGTGCAATTATCTTACATGTTTTATATGTTCTTTGGCCAATTAGTCTGGTTTTTAATCTGTATATGTGATAATTAACTTTATAAGGTCTTATAAATAAATGAATCTGATGCTGGAAAAATAAAATGGGGTGGAGAGAAAGGGGAAAAAAGAACTGAAATATGTTATATGCATGTACCAATTCCCTACAATGAATTAATCATCATGCACTGCAAACATGTTCTAATATAAGTAAAACAAAATTGTTTTTCTTATATTTGGAGGAATTCAAAACACAACTTGATATGTCCAGTTTGCAAATGGTCCTCAAAAAGATGTAATCATTATGTACTTTAAACATATACTAATAAAAAAACTGAAAAAGTAAAAAGATATTTCTTGAGAAACTTGAGAATGACTATTGTCTGCCTTGTGTCTCACATTCTGGAAAGCACAAGGGCCACCTTGGAAAAGGGAAGAAACCATTCGTCTTAGTTACTTTTCTTTTGTTGAGACAAAATACCTGACGCACAAAGTTAAAGGAGGAAAGGTTTATTTTGGCTCACAGTTTGTGGAGTTTTCAGTCCATAATCAGCTGGATCCAAGGCAGGGTGGCATGGCAGAGGAGCATCACAGGGGCAAAACAGTCTATGGCAAAGCAGGGCAGGTGGAATGCAGCAAAGCAGCAAAGCAGCAAGTGACTGCAGTCTTTCTGTCTCATATTCCATCCAGGGTACCCTTAGAGGTGGTTGTACTCATACCCAGGGTGGGGCATCCTTAATCCCAGCATCACAGGCTGAATCCCAGAATCACATCCTTAATCCCAGAATCATACACTTTAGATCCAGCCTCCTGTGAAAAGACCCATGTATGACCACTAGAGGGCTTGGGGGGACATCTAGGTACAAGTCACACACACACACACACACACACACACACACACACACACACAGATGGATATAGAATGTTGACAGGAGGAGGGGTGATTTGAAGGGTGTATCTCAAAACTAACACTGTATAATTAACCTGGTCGGTGGAGAGTGGGAATCATTTTAACTGAAGTTTACCACACATGATGGAAACATTGAGTTGCTCATCTTACCATGTGACTTGGAAACTTTGTTACTTTACATTTATTAGGAGAACCTTAAAAATTCAAAAGGTCATGTGCATTTTAAATGACTCACCAGATTCTTTTGACCCTAACTGATCTTATGCAAATAACTGCTGTGGGACCAATTCTGTGGAGGATCTGAGTACTTCATGCAGTTCTTCACCTCAGGCTTTGCCATCTGCCTCTCCCTTCCTGTGTCAGGGTTCCTCTTCTGAAGCTCCAGTGGGGCTGGCAGTTGGTGGAAAGTGGGTACCTCGTGAAAATTGCCTTTGGATTCACATGCAAAACTCAAAAGTCCAGGGATTTCAAACCTTAGAGGGTGAATCTTTGACAGTGAATAGATATTTTCCTCCTTATTCCCTTTTGCCTTCAGATAGTCCTGATGTAGCAGAGAGGTTCTGTACAATTGATCAACCAGGCACTCTGGCGGTAGCCATCTTCATAACACATCTTTCTGCTGGTTCTTTAGCTTTTCAGTTCCATTTTGCTGCTCTTCTCTCCTGCTCCCTGAAAATAGCTTACACTGAAGTCTTCGATTCCATATCTATTTTCTGTGGAAAGCTCACTAAGATAGTCACAAAAAGAGTAGATAAGATTAGAAAATTAAGACAACTCAAACTTTGGTTACTTGAAAATGTTTTATGAACATTGGGTGAAAGCCGATCTCTCCTTCTATCCAACATTCCTTGAAATGTCAGAAAAAAATTTGGTATTTCCAGTCTCCCCCCAAAATACTGAAAAAAAAATCTGTAAGTGTACTGGAAAATAAGAAAGTTTGAGGAATTCATTGAAGATAGAAAAAACTGAGGTCAGATTGACAGAGATCATATTGACAGGGAGAACTTGGTCTCAAGATAAATCTGTAATCTACTCAAATTTTTCTGCCTCCACCGCCACCATTCTAGATCTGAGTATCCTCGTCTTTTACCAAGGTTTCTCCAGTTTGCTTTTGTTCTCCTACAATTTCTTTTGCACACTTCTCCCATTTCAGGGCTTTTGCAACTGTTATTCCCTCTGCCTTGGATGCTCCTTACCTGCTCCCGCCCTTGGCTGGTTCTTCCTCACCCTGTGGATCTCACTTCACGTGCCTCCTTCTCGGAGCAGCCTTCTGACCTCCTGGTCTAAAGTTACCCCGTTCTCCTTTTACCTTCAACTATTTTTACTCCATCTCTCTTTTACTTCCTTCATGGCACTTATCAAATTCATTACAATTTTGCTTTTGTTTGCTTCCATGTTAGTGGGTATTTCCATTAGATTAAAGGAGGGAGGGCAGAGACTTTCTCTGTACTCTTCACTGGCACCTCTCAGTCTACCAGCACAGTTAGTGACACAGGTGAAAAAATGACCATTTTCTCAGGGCTCTTCATCCAATCATGAAGCAGCTGAGGTGCTAGATGCTGGAAATCTAAAGACAAATGAGACAGGATCCTGAGCAGAGGGGGAGAACACATGCTTCCCATTGTCTGACTCACAGTTTAATCATTTATGTTACATATTTTATCTTTACATCTAGACTTTAAGCACTCTAATGTAGATTTCAATCATTTTTGTATCTCTACAGAGATTAGAATATGCGATGCAAATAAAATACTTTTCCAAGTATTTAGAAAGCTCTGAAAGAACATTATAAATATGATAGGTTATTGATTTTTATATTCCAGTAAAGTGCTCATTAACTATTTGCTTTTAATGACTGAATGGAGAGGGAGAATGTCCACCAGATTGAGAGAATGATCATGGGGTAAAGTGGTAGACAAAGAAAGAAAAAGAAGTGTTAGATTGGAAAGCCAAGTCCCATATTGCTGGAAGGACACTCTACTGCTTACTTTCTTTCCTGAGACTGCAAAATAATTTAATAATAATAATTTATTTTTCTGTCTATAGGAAACAATGAGTCTCATGCAATTGCAACACCGTAAGAACCAAAAGTTCACAAGCCACAGCATGTTTGTGCATTTGAAAATTCAGCTCATTATTATCTAGCTTCAGCACGAGGTCATACTAATTAAAAACATACATTCAACAGCAATCATTTAATTGTAATGTTTTGGTATAAGGCAGTGTTGCACTAGTTTCACCGATGTGAGCTGGGAAGCCTGAAAACATTATGCACCTGTAATTTAATTAATTATTAATGGAAACCAATATAAATAATGCATTTCTTATTATGTTTACTGAGCCAGTGGGGCCCAGTCTAGCTGAAATAATATCACTGCCTAAGACAAAGAAAACACCAGTTGCTTATTACCTCCAGAGTGTGCCAGGAGGGGATCTGGCTGCCACTAGTGGATTTGTAAAAATGCATGGGCTAATTTTTAATAAACACAGTTTAGTGATGAAGCGATCTCTTGAGATAAAAGTCACTGTAAGATGAGATTTGGTACTTTTTCAGATAGGGCATGCCCCAGATATTTTACAGTGCCAGATGCTTTTATACTTATAAAAAAATTAAGGAAAATAGTGTCTGTACATGGGTGTGTGTGTGTAGCCAGAACTTTATATGGGGGAAACAACCTGCTGTGGAGTATAGCTTTAAAATGTAAATAAATAATAAAAAGAAATTCTAAGGAATAAAAAACATATTATCCAAGCAAGAACTCACATTTGGAAGAATAATAACTGCATTTGAATCAAAAGCACCTGAATACAGACAAGAAAAATTGAAAATAGAGAAACGCTCTTCTTTTTATTCTACCTTCTTCTTGATGATCTTATTCACTTCCAGGGCTTCAGCCCAGATGTCAATGAAAACATACGAACTAGAAGAAAGACTTAAGCAAAACTTTATCAAAATGTCCTACCAAATACCTTTCACAGTGGCACGCATTCAGCTGCCTGTAGATACTGCACGTGGGTACTCCCGGCCCACATACCCAAACCTGGACCCATCGCTTCCCATTGCAGACCTGTTCCCTACTCCCATCACCAGCCAGCCAATCTCCTGAAATAAGCCCCCAAGCCACTGTCCTTTTTCCTCTTCCATTCAGCTGTATTTGGTTGTTTATGTGATCATGTTGCTTTTTCTCAGAACCCTATTTTGAATCCAAGCCTCTTTTCTGCCTCCTTTCTCACTACCTTATGTCAAGACTCCCAGCAACAGAGCCACAAGGCCTTACTTCTTCATCTATCTGAATTCCTGTCCATTTTCCATACTGTGGCTGAAGCAAACCCTAGTTGGCAGGCTACAAGTGATGCTGACTCCTCATCATACCACACGAGGCCCTTCACAATCAGGTCCCGACACACTTTTCCTGTCACCACTGCTCACTCTTCTGAAAGCCCAGCTTCTTGGAGCTCTTATCTAAGTAGGTTAGGACAGGATTTTCAACACCTTACTCCTTCATGTGTGTGACTTCCTCTGCATGGAATTTCTTTACTGCTCCCACTGCATATCCTTTTGGAAGCTGCCTCTGAACAAATGATCATCTTGGGCACTAGTTAAGAGTGTGGGCTATGAAAACAGAAAGACTGAGTTGAATTCTCCATCTACTTGCAAAGAGATGTTAGGCAAGTCTCTGCATTTCTTTTTCTTGGTTTCCATCTCCATAAAAATGGGAAGATGGATAATGATATCTGTAAGATAAGATTAATTTGAGGCTTGAGTGATAAAATATATGTGAAACATTTAGCACAGCGTACAATGCCCTTCACAAGTAGGCTTCTACATTCCTGCCTAGCACACAGTGAATATGCAATAACTGTTATCTACCATGACCAGAATTTCCCAAGGCAGTGCTATTTTTCCACACTTCTGGGATTGCTACAGAAGAGGACTCTGACATGTGAAAAATTTACTCACTTGGAAGAGTTTCCTGAATACCTAGGAAAAGGATAGAGGAGACTTCAAAATTAAGGAAAGGGAAAAATCCTTCACTGGGGTTACGAATTGACTCATTTGTGGAACAAGGCTGCAATTAAAATGCAAAATTATCATTTTGTCTCCACTGGTCCTTTGTGTTTGCTCAGTCATCAGTTCTCATGGGTGTTCTGTTCCCTTCTGGGAAATAGAATCCTGTTGGTCACCTAAAATACAGATAGCCTCAACTTGGCAGAGTTTCTACTTTTATACATGATTAATGTACGAAACTTAATTTAGTGGTGTATCTTCCTTCCTCTGGCTCTACCTGTATCAGCCTGGAAGTGCATAATGATAAAAGTGAGTGTAGTGCTAAACTTATGAATAAATAAACTACATCCTCATTTCTGTGAAGCTGACCAATTTTTGGAAGGCAGACAAATGGTAGACTGGATTACAGTGTGACATGTAGTGTGATAGAAATATGCAAACAGGAAGGGGCTGAAGTCCAGCTGGGACCTGAGGAAGGCTGCCAACACAAAATGAAACACAACCAAAGCTGAGTCTTGCAGGCCTGACAGCTCAGTTCTGGGAGGAAGATTCAGTGTGTGTAAGGCAAGGGAAGATCACAAACATAGGTATCACTTTGTGAAAGAGATCAACATTTTTTTAGGCCCCAATAGCATCTCTTTGGCTAATTGCGATAGTAAAATGTTTGTGTTGGCTTCCCATCTTTGTGGTAAAATATCTGAGAACATCAACTTCAGCGGATGAATGATTCATTTAGGTTCACAGCTTCAGAGGTTTCAGTCCATGGTCACTAAACCCTGGTGCTTTGGGCCAGTAGTGGCATAACACATCATGGAAGAATGTGTGGTAGAAGAAGACTCTTCATGAAGGAGAGAGACAGAGAGAGAGAGAGAGACAGAGAGAGAGAGAGAGAGAGAGAGCACAGAGACCAAATATCCCCTTCATGGAAATGCCACCAGTGATCTAACTCCCTTCCACTAAATCCCACATCCTAAATGTGCCACTACCTCCCAATAACATCACAGGCTTGTGGCCAAATCTTTAACCTATGAGCCTTTAAGGGTCATTTAAGATCCAAACTTTAACAATGTGTATGAAAACATAATCCCAAGGATGGAATATAGAATGCAGGTTATATTAGATTAAATTAGTTACAGAATAGATTAAAATTGCTTTTTTTGAGTTAATGAAAATAGATGTTCGCTTATATGAAGTGTTCTGCCTTGAAATGGTGGGGGCTTTGAATTCAATCTGAATACAGGAGACCCATCAGAAGAAATGTAGTAGAGAGAACACAAGGCCAGGAATCAGAAAACCTGGGTGGTTTTTGCTTCTCTGATAAATACATGCTGTAAACTAGATGTGGTGCCTGGTATGGTGAAGTAATTGTTGTCGTACTTCCATTTTGCCCCCCACATCCATTTGTTACCCCCACTGAATTTACCTGTTCAAACCATTAAACCTCAACTGTCACAAAAGGATCAAGTGGACATCGCAGCACAGAAAAAACTCCGTGTCCATCCTTTGAGGATCCTGGCTGAGCCTAAGAATTACAATGACATTAGATCAACATAGGGAAAGTTGCAAACTCATTTAATACACATTTTACATGCACTTAAGGTCTCATAAAGAAACCTTGACCCTGTAAAGCAGTTAGAGGCAATCATTCACATACTGAATACAAAGAATAGGAAGTTGTGAAAAGCAGGTATATGATATAAAGAGGCTTAGAAATAAGTTATTTTTCAAAGATCTGTACAGAATTCCTTTTGTTTCAACTTCTTGTCTTTGAGGATAATGATATTATTCCTTTCTAATAGGAAGGTTATCTTTCACACGACAATTTCATGTCATGCTTTTAAGAAACAGAAAGAGGTCAGAATAATCATCTTGTACCACAGTTTTTATTAAATATCTTAAATTTGAAATAGTCAATATGCCAGAGCAGTATATTTTGGGATGGCATAGTCTTAACTTCTTCAATGTAAAAAGATTTTATAATGGGAAAAGGCTATACCAACATGAGTATGTGGGCATAGTTATTTGTATTATTGATTCTTTTTGTGTGCATGATCTGCTGGTAGTGCACAGAGGCAATTCTATTAGTGACTCTGACTTAGAAACTGATTATTCTTTATGAAAAGTCCTTCTCATAAAATATGTTATTTTAAAAATCATGAGTATTTACTAGTATTGCTCAGTACTAAGGGTACTTGCAGTGCTTTGGGGGACAGAATCCCTTGACACAGGATAACGTTTCAGGATAATTATTTGTGTGTTACCTAATAATTACTAAGTTTGTTCAATAAGTAGTACCAGCAGCATACAGCAGACAGTCAATCACTAACGTGAATTGAATGTGAAAATAAGGAGCTGTTTTTTTCCAAGTTGATTGCTTTAGCTGTGATTTGAATTTTTTGTCCTAGGTAAGTGAACATGTAGTAATCCATATGGAAATTTAAGATCCTGCCCATGCAATGAGAAACTGGAGTGGGAAGTTGAAGTATTTTGAAAAGCATTCTATATTCATATCATACTGAAAACTGTTTTTACCAAATGTCTAGAAATACGGTCCTGTTGTAAGATTTAACACATAGAGTGGTCTTAATCCAAATCTGTGTTTTCCACATATATTTTCAGACTATAAACTTAAAGAAAAGGGAAGTTTTAGTTAACAGTGGTGACTGAGAAATTTATGGCATTTTAAATAATCATGAGTGGCTCACTCATTAAAAACCCCTCTTTGTTTACTTTCACCAAATACCACAGGAGGTTGGAACATGACACCGAGTTAATTATGGGTGCAGGACTTCGCACAATAACACTGAGTTGAAGACAGATTGACATTTTCAGTTAATGTCATGGGTCAGAAAGGTAAACTAATTCAGGCTCATGTAAATTCAGAAAGGAGCTTTATGTTTTACACTGCAAAAAGAAGGAAGCAACCCCTAGAGTCCCATTGCAACACTGCACTGGAAGGGTCCTAGAGGCTCTGGTTTAAGCTGGGGCACCGCTGGTCAGGTGGTTGGATCTAGAATTTAGAGAATGCTTGACATTTTGAGCTGACCGTTCTTTGAGTTTGTCAGATGAATCTGCTCAGTGCCCAACTCCTTATGACCGAGGCACATACATGTAGACTCATCGGTGTCAATAAGAGCATGAGAAAACACACACACATGCATGCAGTCACACATGCAGTAGCATGGGAGATAAGGCTGGGAAGTAAGCATAAGAAAGCCTGTGCTTTGCTCCACTTCTGTTACTTAATAGGTATGTGCTGTAGGATAAATCATGTAAAGGACTGAATACTTCTTTTTGTCCCTCTCCACCTTCGTCAACCTACTTACTGCCCCGTACTGTGGCCGCTATGGACTATAGGAGAGTTTCCAGCCTTCTGGTTTCTTTTTGTGTTTGTCAAATGCCCAGTACCTGCTGGAGATGGGAGAGACAATAAAAGAGCTTAGAGGGGCTTTACCCCGGACCTCATTCTATGCAGTTGCTTCATCATTCAACTGAATCTCCCTTGACTGAAGGTCACGAGAACTCGCAAGCAGACCGTCTTAACGTGACTCTCCCTGCTATCCTGTTGCTCCATTCTTCATAGTGCCTCCCAAACTTACAAGCTCAGGGATACCCCTCAAAACACCTTTTTGGAATTATCTTAAATGGACTCTGTAACCTGTTTTCTGTCATTTCCCTGAGTGATGTAGTTAACAGACTACCATTGAGAAGAACTCTTAGTTATTTCTTGTCTCATCAAGAAAGGGGATTATGGTACATAAGTGATGACTGCCATGAGCTTAGTAAGGGTGCGGAGGGGGGAGCCTGGATGTCCAGAATTGGCCTTTTTGGACATTTCTACGTGTGCTTGACATTTTATGATTCTGTGTGTGACAGACTGAAGGAAGCCTATTATATTTCAGAATTTTATTTTGCTTTTGGGAGTCTGGACAGGGATGATAAAACAAATGTGGTTCAAAAGAAGGCATTGGCAAGGTGTGCTTATGAAAACCTGCAGTGATTCCACACACCACAGTGGTTTTCTAACTCACGCCTTTCAACTGTTGTTTTTTATTTTATTTTTAGCATTGGATCTTCCCCCAAGTATTGTTACTTTTATGCTAAACACTTGAAATTGTAAATCAATGCTTTCTTGTATGTGACAATATATAGAGTGTAAAAGACACACAATAATCTAGCAGCTCTTGTTTGGCATTGTGGCAAAAATCTTCACTACAAATTATATTATTGAAAATCACTAATAAGGCTCTGGGCAAGCTTTCTGGATTTCAGGTCCTCTTATGTTCTTACCTAGCTCTCAAGTTAAAACAGAGACTGGCTTATATTCAAGAGCTTTTAAAATAGCATTACCTTTGAGCTTACTAATTTTCTTATAGTAGATAATTGGCAAAAGGCCAAGCATGCTTATTTCGGCATTCACAACAGTGAGCCTTCCAGAGTGATTCGGGGCTATCATTTTCCTGGTCAGGATTCTGTCTAGCTTCAGTTTCAAAACAGATCAATGCCCAGAACTGATTATGATGCACACAGTGAGCAATGACTTTACAGAAGTTTTTGTGTTAGTAAAAGTTACTGCCATTCTTGTTGAATTGTTGGCTTGCATGAAATTTGATCTCTTGGCCATCTCAGTAACTGACAAAATTTGATGACTGGATCAGTTCAGTCTTTTTAAAAAATGATATTCTGTATAGTGTCTAATATCATGAGTCTCCTAAAAAAGGAATGACCCAGAGGAGCTACCACTTTTGCCTGTAAGAAAACTAAACTGACCAGTTACTGGGAAAATACATTTTATTTGGCTACAGGATAATAGCAGTAACGTCTTTGTTCTCCAGATTTCTTTCACACACGGTGAGTTCTGTTATCCTTGGGTCGATGTCATAAAATTCATAGGGAAAATGTTTGCTTCCTGTTTTGCAAGTGAGATATTAGAAGCAGGAATTATTATTATCAGTGTGGCACTGGATCCCTGATTTATCTGTTCATAATTGTGCTTTAATTTACACTTTAACGAAATGCTCAGATTTAAACTCAAGTTTGCCAAGTAACTTATCTCTGACAGGACATACTCTGTTCTTATCTAGGTCTTGAAAAGGGAGTAGTAATTGAATGTGGTGCTTTCCACTTTTTAAGATGGCACTCAGTCTTGGCAATGCCATTTTTCTTCATTCTGTGTTCACTTTCAAGAACAGATGTACACAGACCATTGAATAGATATGAAGTTTTGTGTCACTCGCTAATCCTCTTCCAGCAGCTTCCTGACTATTTTTTTACCCTGCAAAAAAGTATTGGAAAGTATTTACCCTTCTAAGTATTGGAAGTTTTCCATGTGCACTTGCTTTTTAGATTTCAGAATGTGTGAATCCAAATACCACAGGAAAACAAGAGTTTTTTACAGATAACTTTGATACTTCCAAGTCTTTCTTGTAATGAGCAAGAAGCCCTTTGCTGCATGTCAGAGCCCTCAGATTGCTCTGTACCCAGTATCCCTTCTGGGAAATGTATCCAATTGAGAGATGGCAAATGGAAAAATTTAGAGTAACTATACTTGTTCACAATAAAAAGGGCTGGTCTCACTGATTTTAGTCAGTTTTAACAGCCTAGATTTTCAAATATTAACAAAGGTAGAATTTGATCTCCAAGTGATTGTGCTATGTCATTTTGGGAGAGATAACAAAGAAGCAAAAAAAGAAGGGGTGGCTTCAATGAGTAGTTTTCTATCTAAACTAAAATGAGTATGAGGAAAATGTTTTACCTCTGTGAAGATTTGCTTCAGTTTCTAAATGTTGTTTATATACATAAATATTAAAATTTTGCTTTTGCATTGGTTTGTTGTCTATGATTCAACAAATTTGCTTCCCTGAAGTCTGAAGTTACAGGACAAGGAGTCAGAAGACCCATTGTAGTCCTGGCACTGCCATTTATTAGCTCTGTAATCTTACTCAAATCTATTAACTGCTCTGAAACTAAGCTTCCTCACTATAAAATTGAAATAAACATAACAATAATATCTACCAATCATACAAAGTTGCTAGGAAGATTAAATAAGAATGTTTTGTGGAGAAGAATAGTTTACATAAATAAGATAATTTTTATTATAGATAAGATCTTTTGAATAATCTCTGAGTAGAAAATGGTGGAAAATAAATGACTCTTAAAAGTTCAAACTCTTAGAAGTAGAAGAAAAGACATTTTTAGGAAGGCATAGAGAATAAATATATTTGTACACAAACATTCCTTTACTCAAATTATATAAGGGCTCTGATCTTCCTGCCATATATTTTAATGTAACATTTCAGAATCTGAGGAGAGTCAAAGGCATTTTACCTCTACTTTTGGAAAAGATGGGGCAATTTTCTGTAGGTTTTATTTTACATGAAAACTTTTTCCCCACCTATTATTTGTTCGACTAAATCAGTAGGAGTTGCCTAAAAGTCTTTGTATCTCCATATCTATGACTCTGGGTACCTAGTAAGTCAAGTCCGTCTTTTGAAGATGGAATGCAGGGAGCCCGACACTTGTGATGTCAAATGAAGTAGGACAAGGACATCCTTATGGGCAATTGTTCTTCTGTCCACCCTCCCTTCTTCAGAGAGTAGGGTAGGTCTGACAGGTGGAGGAGCCATGGATTCCTCTCAATTGTATTTTACTTCCTGCACCCTCTGATCGATGCTGCAATATTCATCTATATTTTTCTGACTGCAGCAATCAAAGGAGCACATTTTCAGTAATTCGCAAGGGTGAATGTGATCTGGGTTCAATCTTGCTGTCATAATTTTTCAATCATGTCCTGTTCTCATTTTTATAGCCATTATGTACATAAGATGAGCTGGTGATAATTATACTTACAGGAATCACCCCTCAGGAAAAACACTTGTAAGGGGAGGATAGGGTACACTGGCCATGGAGCTGCTCTACTCAGAAAGGGTCACATCAGGAGCCCAGATAGGAGATGTAACAAGTTCGTCCTTCAGTGATATACTGAAACTGTCACCATAGTTGCTCATTTCAATCCAAATGCTTTTGGATTTCCTAATGGCAGTAAAGGAAGGGCTGAAAATTCTGTACAGCTGATGGTGAACAAAATCAGAGACATCCGTGAAGAAGAAGGTTGGAAATTTGGATTGATAGTGGGAAGGTTTTTGACTGGATATGGTTGGCAGATCAAGCTTGATAAGATTTCTGGGGGTAAAGGACCATGATGGACGAGTGAGTCATATTTATTAGAAAAAACCCTCACCATAACTAGCATTTGAATGGTGCCTCACAGTACAAGAGCACTCATGCATAGCAGATTTCACTTCACGACCTTAAGAAGTCTGTGAAGAAAGTATTATTGTTTCCATTTTTTAAATAAGGAAGCTCAGGGTAATCTTTCTTTAATTTTCTTAGGCACCCATGGCTAACAAGTAACAGAAATAGATATGTATCCCCTTCTAGAGTCTTTTATTTGGTACCACAGCTGTCCTGATGGTTGTCTTGGGGACGATGATAATGCCTTCTTAGTTATATTAATTGATTTATTTTATATAACCACTTTAGACTAAGAAATGGAAACTTCTGGTGTCAGTTTTGAATTCTGGAATAGCTCCAATGTGAAAAGCTTAGGTCCTTTTACTGCTTTTCAGTTATTTTTTGACTGGTAAATATTACTTGTTCTCTTATCTGTTATTTGTCAAATTACTTAAGCCAACACTTGGAAGCACAGCTATGTTTAAAATCACTCTGGTAATCCCTTTCTTGCTTTCCTCTCAAGAAAGATTTACTCTTTCACAGTTGGTTGGCCAGTTTGTTATTATAAAAATCAAATAATTCATGGGAAGCTAGTTATTTAAAAGTTGGTTCTTTACTATAATGAAGAAATACTATGTTAAGAAACACTAATTTAAATGTATCTTTGATTTCTAGAGTCCCAAAAAACCAGTCAATTCAGTAACAGCCATAGCTCCTACTGTTACTTGCATGATGCTAAAAATGGAAGTAAAATTTTGGTAATAATAGGAAAGATCAAACAATTATAAGAGAAGAATGGGATTATTTTGTTCCCTAATCACAATGATATAAACTAAGGATCTAAATTGGCTCTGTCTGGAGGAAAATCACCCACTTGTTATTCTGGAGTGTTAGGAAAGGACATCTGTTTCTGAACATATGTCGAAAACATGGAAGTGCCATTCTCCTGAAAAGGGTAAAATTTTAAGACTTATCAGGATTTAAGGAATCATGTAAATAAATTCGGTAGTTATTTTCATAAGAAAAGATTTTAACATGTTAAGAATTGGGGAAAAAACAGGACACAGGACATAAGGCCCTTGAAAAGATAGGGTAATGGTGCCATTAGGGGTTGACAGAGAAGTGAGGGGCACTTGGTTCCTGACCGGTCTGAAAATAGTCCATCAGCACTCTTGCTCAGATCCTTATCTAACACAGACAGGTTTAATATCCTGCAATGAATTGTGAGATAAAACATATACAACCTTTTATATTACTTGGCTCTTGACATTCTGGTGTGGTTACGCTGGTTGCTTTGCTTTGTTTATTGGGAGCAATGAACTAGAAAGTCCACTAAAAATTATTTAGTGAGGGTGAGCTTTGTCTCCTGGAAGAATGGTGCCTGCTTATGCAAAATTGTGCAATAGGCAAAGTTAATCTTGGATTTTTCTTACTCCTACCTGCCTCTTGTCCCGATGCCTAAACCTTTACCACACTTCCCATTTTCTTAGTTCTTACTTTATCATCCCATGGTTCAGGTCTGACTCCTCAACACACAGCCTTGTAGGTGTCCCAGGTAGGTCTGCTCCTGACTGTGTTCCTATTCCACCTTTTCTGTTCTGCTTATCTCTTAATTAAACGTGCACATCCTGGGTCTTGTGATCCTAGGGCACTGTTTTCTGTTAGATGAGAGTTTATCTGTGATCCATCACTTCCCAAACTGTATTGAGATTTTAATAGCTAAAACTGAGTATTCTTCCAAATTTTAATAGACACAACTTGGCGGTCCCTGGCCCCTCTTTTTCTGGTGCTTTTTCTAATCTCTTTGCTTCCTGGATGCCATAAATTTAGCAGATTTCATCCATGATGCCCTCTGGCATGAGGTTTGTGCATTGGTGGCAGCTCATTGAAGCATCTGAAACCATAAAATAAACCTTTTGTCCTTTAAATTGTGTACATTAAGTATTTTGTCCCAACAACAGAAAACTAACATGTGTTCCTTTTTTGTCGTGTGTGATTAGAGATAAGAATTGACATACTGTAAATCCAGCATAGTGACATCTAACATACAGGATTTGGTGAATTCCACAGAAATCAATCAGCCAGTTTTATCAAACCTATTTATCCAATCATGTATTGTGGGATTTTCTTGGTGATCATGATAAATGCTAGAACAAAAACCTGTTTTTGAAGGCTCAGGCTTCATGATGATGCCAAATATGTATACCTCTTAAACTTCATTACTAATGAATTATACTACTAGTAATTTAGCTTATTAACTTTATAGTTTTTCTTATCTATGATTTATATTCCTGTCAGAAACTACATGGCTGTTTCTTCTCAAAATATTAAGTGTCATGCTTAACATGTTCTAGAATTTCTTAAGTGTCATGTCATTATTACAGTGCCGCCTGCCGTCCAATTATTTTAATTGAAAACTAACTCTAATTTTCTGAACAATATGATTATAATTCTGGTCATTTCCCTCAGAAGATGGAACTCTTAGTCTATCCAAAGCAACTTTCAAGCTGATTCTTGAAAACAATTTTGTTGATAGTCTTCTACTATTAATAGTTTTCTACCCTTTTTCTTAACCCCTTGGCTGGGTTTGACAAATGTAGATGCTGGCAAAGAACCAGAAAAGTAAACTGTACAGAGAGTTGTCTCATGCTACCATCCAAAGACATCTGCAAAACTTTCTAGAACATAAGCTCTGACATCTCCCACACCTGGGAGTTCTTGTCATGCCTCAGTGGTCACTAGTGAGATGAACTGAAGATGTATGAACACATTTGTTTATTTATATTGACTATGATTATCTTATGGAGAAAGTCAATACATCTGCGGGTATTCAGGTCTTCACACACACCTGGCCTTCTATCCAAGGTACATCATGACCTCAAAGGCTTATTAATAAAATCCTCTTTATTCGGAACTGAGGGCCACCCTGGCGTTCCATCCTTCATGTACAAATGCAGACCTACGCAATGCATTTTCCTGTCCCTATACTATCCAGTTTTTTTCTTATTGTCATATGGGTAGCATTAGGTGAGTGGTCTCTGAAATGTGTCAACTAGGAGCACTGTTGTGGAATATAATCGCTAAGGGACCCTCTTCCCCAGGGTCCTTCTTATCCTACTCTAGCGAGGAAGGGGTGTAAGCTGTACCCTGTATTCTCCTCTTTTAGTGCCTATACTTCCCAAGGTAACTGTGAATTCATCATCCTAACGCATTCTGTTCTTACCGATAATGCCAAATACTGTCATTACCCCCAGTTGGGTAGGTTTGCCTTCTAATTAATACCATTCAAAAGATCGATTCAAGAGCAATAGTTATCAAAAGGTTTTCAATTTTTGGTGTAAAGAATTCATTCTGGCATTGTGGGGCATTAATAGATGTTCTGCAAAAGAGTTGTATAAGATTAAACATGTTTGAGAAATAATATTTATCATCACTGTTGGTATCACCATAGAAAATTCTGTATTAAAGACTCTAATAAGTCATACAATGGAAAGACCTGTTAATTTTGTTCAGTTTAACACCTGTGAAATGTATTGGAGCAAATGCCTATTTTTTAACTTTACCTCTATTAACAATATGTGCAACAGTATGGTGTGAAATAAATCTAGGAAAACAGTTTTTGTATCAGACGTAGTTTTGGATTCATATAGATAGCTGTGTTATTTGGGTTGCTTAACATTTCTATGCCTCAGTTGTCTTTCATGTGAAGTGGGAATTACTTTACCAACATTGTAAGGTTGGTATGAAGACTGTGGTAGGGAGAATTCTCCAGAAAACAGAATCAGTAGGATACATACGCACAAACATTTATTACATGCAACTGGCTCATGCTTAGAAGTTCAAACATCTGCAATTGGTGTTTGCAGCTGGAGACTCATGAGAGCTGCTATTTAGCTCCAGTGGGAATTTGAAATACTGAGCATCAGGAGAGCCAATGGTGTAAGTTATAGCTTAGAAGACAGCAGGCTCAAGATCCAAGAAGGGACAGTGTTTAGGTTCAAGTCTGAAGGCCAGAAATGACTGATGTCCGTGCTCAAAGCAGTCAAGCAGGAGAAGTTTTATCTTACTCAGTCTTCAATTAACAGGACAAGGCCCACTAACATGAGGGAGGGTCATCTGCTTTATTTAGTCTACTAATTCCAGTGTTAAGTTAATTTCATCCAGATGCACCCTCACGGTCATGCTCACAATAGTATTTGGCCAAATGTTGGAGTACCTGGTGGCTGAGTCAGATTGACACATTTAATTAACTATCACAAGGAACAAATGAGAAATTGTAAGTAAAATGCTTTGTACAATGCCTGAAACAGACTGAATAGTAGGTAATGTTGGGCATCCTTATGATCATTGCCACCATCAGCACTAACATCATTGTTATATTAAAGACTAATAAGTTCCTCTTGTCAGAATCTTTTCCACTTCAAAGAAAAAAACCCTTGATTGATTAGGAAAGAAAGCCAAGGGCCAGGAATACAGCTCAGTGGCACATTACCTGCCTGGCAAGTGCAAGGTCCTGAGTTTGATTCACAGTACCCCCCAAAAAATAAAAATAAACAAATAAAAGAAAGCTAGCAGATAAATACTTTTTATCCTTAGGGATCTCTGGGGAGATAGATTCCCACTGCTCACAGACGTGACTAACTTCAGAACTTGTCTTTGGATTGACTTTCCTTCCTTCCCCAAATCCCAGTCTCAACTCCTATTACTTGGGATCATTTCCCAAAACAAATTTTGCTCGCAAGCTTTAGTCTCATACTCTACTTTCTTTCTGAAGCTGAGATAAAGACAAACAGCAAACTGTCAAGAGCAGAATTAATAAATACCCCCCCACCTAGCCCTGTTCCAGTTACTGAAATGAAAGTGTAGAAGAAGGTATAATGCTAAATGACTGTAAAGTACCTGAGCAATGTTTTTCAAATAGTATTTAGCCCAGAAATTATGCTTTTCTCACAGGAGTCTTGACTGTTTCTACAAGTTCGTTAAAGTCTAAGGAAAAAAATGTTTTGTGGGAGTGAAAACCAGGCTATTGACAGGCAGATCTATCTGTACAAGTGGGTGTTGCACTTACAGATCTTGTATGAATCCATGCTTTCGCAAATCAAGAACAGCTCTGACTTAGAAGTCTATCTTTGAATCATTGGGGGCAGTGGATCCAATTTCCACAGTTTTATGTGTTAGTCCCAATCTAAGGCATAGACCACTTGGCACAGACTGGCATGGAATTGAAAGGGGCCAGCATTTGAATGTAGATGGCTGTCAGTGGATTCCACATAAACAGAATGAAAACAGAAAAAGAGAACTCAAGCTCTGTTTTTGTTTTTGTTTTTAAAGATCCACCAAATATGTAGGCTTTTGCTAAATGCATTCATGAGATGTTGGCTCCAGACTCACCAGCTGCAAGTTATTTTTTGCTATACATATATTTAAGTTTAAATGCAATTATTAAATAAATCATGCAAAATTCAGCCTAACATGTTGCTTTGTTTTATATCAATTGCTTTTTTCTTTTCTCTAAAGATGCAGTTACAAGAAACCTTCTAGATTTTGTTGAGGTTAAATGACTGAAATGATGGCTCTTAAATGACAAAGGAGACCATGAGGCTAGTGCTGAGGAGAGGTGGGTGCTCTCATTCTGAATAGAGCCCCGTCGGGCTCTTGTTCCTGTTAGAGTAGGCCACGCACTTTATGACAGTGAAGCAGAAAAGAACATGAAATATAACTTCTCTGCATACATTTTTGTGCTTTTCTGAAAGATAAGTAAATGTTTCCTAAGGAGACAAATGGTGTGTTGCACACTAGCTGCTCTGGGATAGTTGAGTTGAAAGCAGGAAAAAAATACAGTTCATTTTTCAAGTGGCTGGAAGGCATCATTTTTCACATTCAGATTTCTGAGAGTGCTTACTAGTATTTCAGCATGACAATTTAAGATTCAGTGAAAACAGTGAGAGAGGAGAGTAGGGAAAGAGTTTTAAATGAAATGTGAGATTGGAAAAAAATTGAAGTAGACATTCCATCTACTTCATAGCCTTCCAATGCTGCCTGCCTTTTCCCTTTTCAGTCTATAATGCCCTTTTCCATGGCTAAATACTTTCTTTCATATCTTTCTAAGATGGGACTGAATTAGGTTATCCTGAATTTAAAAACAAAAAACAAAAACCCACCACTCGGGTATAGCATTGTATAAACCATGTATATTCCCAAACAGGATTGGCTCTTCTGTATGATTTTTAAAATAGCTTTTCTTTCATAATCCATATTACTGCTTATTTGATTGTGTGAGTAATATACATAAAATATAGATAAGAAAAAAATATCTGTGATTACCACATTCAGTTGATAACCCTTTGTGTTAATCACTTTTCCTTTCCTGGGACAAAGTACCTGACATACACAGTTTAAAAGAGGAATGGTTTATTTTGGCTCATGGTTTCAGAGGTTTCAATCCATGGTCAGCTGGCTCCAGTGGCAAAAAGAGCTTGGCAGAAGAAAGCTGCTTACCTTGTGGCAGCCAGGAAGCAGAGACAGCAGGACAAAACCACAGAGCAAAGGGGTTAGGGACAGGGGAAACTTTTCAAAGGCATGGTACAGTGACCTACTTCCTCTAACGAGGCCCTAATGTCCTATTCGGCTCTGAACTCATCAATTGGTTGATCTATTAATGAGGTCAGAGCCCTCGTGGTCTAATCACCTTCTGAAAGCCCCACTTCTGAACACGTGGAGCTTTGGGGAACATTTTGATTTAAACCATAATACCCCTTTAAAATGTTATTATTTATCTCCTCAGGCTGGAAGGTGGCATATGGAAGAAGAAGGGTCTTTTGCAGACTATTGCTTCCAAATCACTTGGAATAATTTTTAAAAATGCAACTTTCTGGTGTCTTCTAAAATCCTACCAAATCCCTATTCTTAGAGTGTGGGCCTTGGTGCTAAAATTGTAATAAGTAATGCAGGAAAAATGTACACTGAAGTTTGGGAATCTCTGTTTCAGGAGACTTTTGTGTGTGTGTCAGGAAGGGGTGGACAAGGGAAAAAGAATAAATCAATTTTAAAAGAAAATTGACGCAGATTTCACTGTTTTGAGTATTTATTCTCACCAGTATTTAAATATCTTTGTAGTATTTAAGGGGAACAGGCACTATAGGTCACAGCAGTATTAGCTACATCGAGCCATGATCCTCCCTTTTGGAAGGTTCTTAAATTAGATCTGTGCATGACATGAGGGAAAACTTTTATATCCCAAGCATTCCTTCCATCTGAGAATGGGGGAAAACATTGTGCTCAGCCTTCTTCTGCTGTTAAATGACTTTCCCCACGCACTAACGGCTGGCCAGCAGCAGCTCCATGATCACAACCAAGATCTCTGTGTGCCCATGGCAGGCCCTCCTCTCTCTGACAGGCTAAATGTCGTGCTTCTGCCTCTGAGGTTGTTTTTACTGAAATAAATGAACAATCTACTTGTTCTAGATGTTCAGGGGAAGAAGGAACAGAGTGATGTGGAATACCTTGCTAAAAGACAGCTAAAAGTTCTTCCCTTCCCTCTTTTTACACATTTTTGCCCTGTTACTCTCAACTTGTCAAGGACAAAAGAAATTTCTTTGGTCACACCCATAGCTACATTTTATAAGGATAGTTTCAATATCGTTGTAGTTCAAGTATATTTTCTCATACTTATTTTTCCAAGTGTTATGATCTGGGGTCTGATAATGTGACTTTGTTTTAATTGTTATTGTTATAGTAACAATACTTCAATTATGGCAATTTTCTCATTTCTTTAAATTAGTTTATGGACTGAGAAAATATCTCCTGTAAGTAAAAAACATCTCCTCTAAGTAATTTGTTAAATGTTTTTAGAATGAATGTTCCATTATACATGTACTTTCACTTTCATCATATAATAGCCTCATACCTTCTTGGTGCCTAATCTATTTTGTACAAATACTTTATGAATGTAAGTTTTAATAATTGGGTTTTTTACTGAGATGGCTACTGATAATTGTTTACACACTGTTTGAAAATTTGAAAACAAAAGGCAAAACACAAAAACCAAAAATATGAGAATTTAGAATTGCTAACTTAAGAACTGCTCTTTTTTATGAGCTGAGTTTTGTATGAGAGATAGACTCTTGAGGAATAGTCCAAAATTTTATCCTTTCCTTATTTTAGTAAAATATTGTGATAGAGATAATTCCAGCAGAATAAAACTTGACTAAGTGACTTTTTATCAAAAAGGTAAAGATTATTAATATTAGAATTTCTCCCATAAAAGATGAGTAGCAGGACTATTTTATTTGCTTGTTTGTCTTGGGATAAGGTCTCACCGTGTGCTCAGGCTGCTTTCAGAGTCGGGATCCAGGGGCCCAAGGGCCTCAGCCTTTCCAGTGCTGGAACTATAGACATGAACCGTTGTGTATTTCTAGTAGTACTTTAGATTGCATGAGATGGGTAATTGTATTTTCCTATAATTTAGTAATTATTTAATAAATGGTTAATAAATGGAAGGAAAGTAAGGGAAAGGGGATTGAAAAAATGACTTAAGATGTGTTATGTGCATGTACCAATTCCCCACAAGGAATGTAAACATTATGTACTAAAAACATGTACTAATAATAAAACATTTAAGAATGAAAAGCAGTAGCTTTTAATAAATGATAAGTAACGCTAAAGCATGTCATACATGCCTAGCAGTATTTTCACAAACTTAACGATGAGAAACTGAGAGAACAGTAGTGCTTTATGGAAAGTTCATGGTGAAATAAAAGTCTGATGCCACAGGTGGTCTCTACGGAGGATGGGCCTTACCTTAGTGGGGGCTCATCCTACAACCAGAGCAATCATTCAGGATTACAGGTCTTTTATTGGAGATTTCTCCAATGATTTTGCAAACTGATTGTGAACTGAGCTAGCTTTCTTCTTCTTGGTGGATTTCTCTCTTGTCATATCACCCTTCAGAAAGTAAGGACCAAATAAAATACACAAGGGCACAGGCTCAGTTGCCAAAGGTTGTTCAGAAGCAAGAGGAAAGAAAAGCTTTAGAAAACTATAGATTTTCTTTTAAAATTTTTAAAATCTATATTGGTACCTGTTTGCAGTACATAATGTTTGCATTCCTGTGGAGAGTTGGTACATGTACATAACACATCTTAATTCTTTTTCTTATCTCCTTCCCTTCTTCTCCCTCTCTCCTTCCTCCATTTCTTGGTCCCCTTCCCTTTTGTAAAAGTTCTAGTTCCTTATTTCCAATTTATCTTTATTTTGCTCCTTTGTTATATTTTGGGTTTCTCATATAAGAGAAAACCATGTGATATTTAAACTTGTATATCTGATTCATGTCACTTAACACTATGGTCTCAAGGTGCCCCCATTTTCCTACAAATGACTCAATTTATCCTTATTTATGGTAGACTAATACTCCATTGTATATAAATGCCACATTGTCTTTATCCATTCATCTATTGATGGACACATAGGCTGCTTGCAAGATTTAGCTTCTCTGAGTTATGTTGCTATAAATGTGGGTATGGTAGGGATTTCTTAATTAGGATATAGTCACCTAATGAATAGCAATATAACTTTTTTTGCATTGTGTCAATTATCTGTTATCACAATAATGTTGGATGATTATCAACCACAAAATATTACTGAAATACAATAATCAACATTTATTCTCCTTTATGCATCTGCAGGTTGGCTGAGGCTCAGTTGGTCTAGGCTGAGAATGGCCGTGCTTAACTTTTTGCTCATTCTTCTGGCACTAGTGAGCACTAGTGAGCTATTCTTTGCTTGTCCACACAGAGAAACAAGCTGGCCAACCTCAGTTCAGCATATTTTGAAACCTGTTTGTGACATGCCCATTAAAAGTTCCATTGGCCAAAACAAATAGCATGGTTAGTGTAGTGGCAATTCACATAGCACCAGTAAGGTGGGAATATGTAATACTTTGGTAAAAGTTGTGTGTGTGTGTGTGTGTGTGTGTGTATTCACTGAGCAATATGTAATCTTCTGCCTTCTCGGAACTTGTTCAAACCAGTTCTAAATTTGGCTTAGTTGTGCTCTGTGGGATGACTGAAGGGAGCAAACTTCCTAGCTGCACTTGAAAATTGCAAACTTCTTTGGCACCACTAGCTACTACAGAGTGTAAGGAGTCCTGAAAGGCAAAGTGGCAATAGTTTTAGAGGTAATAGTTCTGAACAATACCAGCCCCTGGGACCCATCCCCTTAAACACATACTAGAAGTCTTATGGATTCAGGCTACTAGGTAGAATTTACAAAGGTGGTAGATACTAGCAAGGCTTTTAATTCACCTCAGATCTCCACCAGGGAAATTCAACTTTTTGTATATTGGTAATCTAATACTTAATGAAAAACATTAAGCATATTTCGATCCTATTACATAATTCTTAGTACTACCTCTGATAAATTCATGTGTGTTTAAATTAGGATGAAAGCTGTCCTCACTTCTCCTCATTTGGGGATGTAGTATTTTTAAACTTTAATCCTTACAATTTTGTCATAACTTCAGATAATACGAAACAAGTAACAAAGACAAATTTCACAATGTTAGTCTAGTAGGCAACTAGGTATTTATTATAAAGAAGTTCTCTCTGGGAGAGAGGAAAGCTGCAATTAATGTAAAAACCTATTGTCATTGAAATTCTCTACGGAGGTAGTGGTAGAAATGGTAGTTGAGGTTAGCCAGCCCTTGAAAATTAAAGTGATTTCCTCACTGTGCCCAGGGTAATGATTCAGGCAAGAAATGAGAAATTGAAGTGAGTGGTAGAGTATGAGGATGTGCTTCATTATCAGAAGCACATCAGAATGAGATGTGTGTACATTAAAAGGTTTCCCAAAGAACCAATCAGAGGTGTGGATAAGTCGTGGCTCAGAATGTTCAGTGATTACTGGTTTAATATAGAGAAATTGTAAAGCCTAAGGCAGGATGGATGAAAGTGATAAAAATCATCTGAGGCTCTATGAAGAGGACTCTGAAGAAACCCCCAAAATATTCATCCTTTCAACAAAATGTCTTGAATATCCTTGATGTGCTAGTTAACTAATGCAGTTCAGCATATCGCAGATTATCCAAAAAATATTGGTTTGAATGATAATGAATAATGAAGTACGATAATATTAATCTGACTCAGAACAAATTTCCCAGAGATTTTAAATAATAAACGTCCCATCCCAGTTTCAAAACAGGTCATCAGAGATAGAAATAGGATTTTGTAGTAAACAAAGAATTGTGTTAGGACTTAGACAGATTTGAATTCAAGATCAGATATCTTCCCTAAAGTATATGTAATGTAATGCAGTCATTGGTTCTACTCAGTGACATTCCCAGCGAATTGAGTAGGTTGCATCTTTCAAGAATTTTTTAAAAATATTTCAAGAATATATACTTTATAATTTTTAAAGTTTTTTCTTTATACATTTTATGGTAATTATGTGTCAATTGGACTGGGCCCAGTGATGCCCAGATAGCTGGTAATATACTATTTCTGAGTGTGTCTGGGAGAGAGTCACGTATGAATCAGTACACTGAAAAAGAATATCCACCCTTACTCGTGTGGGTGGGCATTATCTAATACATGCAGGGCCCTGAGAGAATAAAAAGCAGAGAAAATGTAAATTCTCTCTCTTCTTAAGCTGAGGCACCCATCCTCTCCTGCCCTCGGATATGGGAGTTCCTGGCTCCGGGGCCTTGAGATTCAGGATTTATACAATGAGCCCTCTTGTTCTCAGGCCTTGGGACGTTGACCGTCATCCTCTAGCTTCATCCTCCAGTATTGTGAGACTTCTCAGTCTGCAAAATCATGAAAGATAATTCCCATAATAAGGCTTTTACATATTTCTCTATATTTTATTGGTTATGTTTCTCTCGAGAACCCTCCGGAGTTTTTTATGCTGTCCTTTTATTAGTTTCTATTTCTCTCAAAACTCACTCTTCTGATGATCAATTTTATCAGTTTACCACCTCTGAGCCTGTCGTTTGTACATGATCTGCTCTCTCAGTCACACCCTTTGCTGGCGACACTTCCTAGGCTGTTGCTCAGACGTGAGGGAGTGATGCCAGTGGCCTCTGTCCTGCAACAGATGGGAAGAAGCAGTTTGAGCTCTTGGGCTGTTAATGGTGCCTAGTATCGTTGTTCAAATCTGCTATTCCAGCATCTCAGAGGACAGCCTTCCTGGGGACTTGATGACAATACAGGCCAAAACGAGGATGGATCCTGGTTGTGGAGGATATATCCGGGAAGCCAACATCTCATACAATTAGGAGAATTTGATAGTAAGTCATAGAGAAGAAACAAAATATTAAATTGAGCAATCAGCTAAAGATTCACACGGAAGAAATTAGATCCATTGGTGAACTTATAGTCACAGAGAAGTTTTATAAACACTAGGTTAAACCATGATCTCAGGTCTAGCTCCACCAAGCATGACTCTGAATAGAACATCTTACAGGTAGGATTCAAATGCAATAAATACCTCTCTGGCTCTTTCTATTCCTTGTACAGAGGCATGGATAATCAGTCTTATTCCTATGGCAGACAAAGCTGAATTTTATAAGGTAAAGACAATGGAGATAAATTTAGTGTATTTGCCCACTGTTTTTTTTTTTTAATCTTAAAAAGTTAATGGTTTGATGTGTATTCATCAAGTATCAGGTCTCAGTCTCGAGTCTGCCTTTGAGATGTATTTGCCAATATTCTAACATGGGCTTTGAAGTGATTATTAGGAGTTAAATAGCTAACAGTCCTGTCAAATAAAACTTTAAAAAGTGTAATAATAATGCCTGGTTAGTACTTGGCTTAATGAATCTCAGTTAAAAGAGGCAATGTTAGTCATCTGATACCTAGGCAAACATCAGGTTAACTGGGAATATCTGTGCATAAAATTTGGACATTCACCAATCAGAACATGTCTCAGTGATTCTCTGGAGGCTTCACATCAAAGTTCCCATTGATCTGTGTGTTATGACCTTTTATTTTTTTATTAGTTCTTGAGGACAAGGGTTTATTTCATTTTTTTTCTAAATATTTTTAGGTACCTCTTGCTCATCTATATGACTACGATTAGAATCAAAATGTGCTTATTTATATGTAATTTTATAAGAGGATAAATACAGATGGAATTCTATTAGAGTGCTCCCAAATTTCACTTCATTTAAGCAAGTGTAGAGCTACTTGGCTTGGTTTGGAATAGGGGTCACACTTGAGATAGAGCTGGAAGAGTTCAGGATGCTGCCTTTCACTATTGTTTGTTTTCTGGCCTGCAAAGACAGTGTTGCTGCAGATTTCTGCAGAGGTGTGAGCCTAAAATGTCAAGTGAATATAATTTCTGATCTGAAGGATCATTGTAATGGACCATTTTCATTTTGTATGTGTGGTTTATTTTGAAATAACTTCTTTCCAAAGAAACCCAAGGAAACATGTTCCTAAATTTATGTTCATAAATTTATTTTTTATGTTTATAAATTTATTTTTTTCTCTCAGGAGGCTGAACAAACTCTATTAATATTTTGGGCTTAGACAAGTTGCAGAGCAGACGGACAGTGGTTACCTAAAGCTTTCAATTGGCTGTAAATGTGCAAAACAGGCCACCAAATTATTCCTGCTCTCATTTTCATAATTCAAATGAGAAATAATTTGAATATTTATGTTCAAGTGTGTTTGCTTTAGGACAAAATAATAGCTAATTTCCTGATTTTGTTGCATATATAAATCCTGTCAATTGGAGAATTTGGAGCGTTTTACTAACTTTGTACACAGTGGTGGCTTAACATCAGTTAACACCAATTCTACTCTTTTATTGCACTGCATTATAAGCTAGAATGTAGTTGGCTGGTTTTAATTTCATGCTTCTGATTGAAAATTTCATGGTTGAAATGAACTCTTCCTAACAGGTAAATAAATTTGACCAAGATCTTAAGTAAGCACATCCAATGTGTCGAAAACAATGTGAGCATCTTCCCTGACATACATGGGCATCTGTGACAGTTAATAAACAAGTCTACTTGTTCGTTGGTGCTCTGGCGTCTAATATTAGCTCAACCTTAAAGGAAAGTCCAGAAGGCAGTTGTGCAGCCCTACAAGCAGCAAACACTAATCCATCTAGGCTTGGAATACAATAAGTCCACTGAGAAGCTTTTCATAAGGACTAGGGATGCCTTCATCAAAATGACCTTTCCATAGATTGTTGTTATGAAATCACTATGCAACAATATATGTGGAAAAGTCTGATGAATAATTTTAGATGTATCATCTTTTTGGATATTCAAAAGAAAACTTTTGCTTTTTTTTTTTTAATCTGAAACCATTCTGCCTTTTCTGTTTTTATCAGTCTTTGTATTTTTTTTCTCTCATTTCTCAATCCTTGAACTTGTTCTTTTTTCCTCCAGAGGATTTTTTTTTTTAACTTTCAGAATTTCTTTCTCTTCTAATGAAAGGGAGAGAGGTTCTGTCAAAATAATAAGAGCCTATACCAAGCACAGTGTTTTGATTTATTTTGTGCTTTGAAATATCTTGAGTGTTTTCACATATTTATGTTGAAAAGATGGCAAGTGGAGTTTTTATTATTTTTCTCTTCACCAAAGAGATTAGTAATTTCTTAGAATCATAAATCAAAAATGTTTGTTTCTGGATTGAGCTAACTTTTATATATTATATTAAGAACTCTGCATTTTATAAATTTCTTTTTGCCCTGAAGGAAAGAGGACATTGGCTCATTAAATCTAAAACAAGAATTCAGATTTAGTACAGGCTAACCAGAGAACTGGAGTTAAGGTATAAAGCCCAAATGGAGGTTGAGGTGGGAACAGGAAAAAAAATTAAGGTTTAGTGGATAGAAAAATTGGAGTTGGCCTGGAAGAACTCAAGATAATATGCTAATGTATTTTCTCCATATTTGCTAGAGTTAGATTCATTAAATGTCTTAAAACAGGCTGGAATTCATAATTTTCAAATGATTTTTTCTTTAAAAAAAATCCCTTCATTAAGTGAAATTTTGAACAGAGCCTCAATGTGTTAAATGGGCAGAAGGGGTGGTAGTGAGGCAGGGCCCTTCTCTTGGCCTCGGGTGAGGTTGACTTTGAGTAATCCCTGCTTTCGCAGGGCACAGCTTGAAAACCACCATGTTAGCCATGCATTCCAATTTTGTTTCATAAAGCACCATTAGCACGACTATTTTGCTTGTCATCCACTGACACATCCTTTACCCATGTGACATTTATCAGTAGGGGGAGGTCTTGATGGACCCAACACTGCAGGGGGCATCCTCAGGCAGCACGAAGAGATACCTGAGGCAAGGTGCAGTGTGGGTAAATGAACTGCACACCAAGGCTAACGGAAGAGAAGCTGAGGGAGACAGAAACGTGATTCTGTCTAAGTCCATGTGGCCTTCCTGCATCAAGCCAACAGCTAACGTCCACAGCGTTTCCCGAGATGGAGCTCACTAGCTATTCTCACTCCCTGACGTGCTCTTTCTCTATTCTTTTTGTGTGATTCCTCCTTGCGGTGCAAGCGTTAGTTCAAAGGACACCTGTTTCCCATCTGTTCTCTCTCGTTAGGCCCTTTTCTTAAAAGTGAGCTTCTTTTTTTTTTTTTTTTTTTTTTTTGTGGGTACCGGGGGGTCGACCTCAGGACCTCGCGCACCAGCAGGCGCCCGTGCTGCTGAGCGATATCACCTGCCCTTTCTTCATATGTGGGTTCCGGGAGTCGAACTCGGGCCCTGGCGCTTGCCGGGCAGGCGCTTACGCCGCTGAGCCATCTCACCTGCCCAAAAAAGTGAGCTTCTTAATTCACATGATTCATCTCCACGGTGATTAATAAACCTTGGTCATCTTTTTAGAGGATTTAAGAAAAATTTAAATTTCCTTAGCTTCAGTCTTCCTCACTAGAATAAGAGCAGAGATCCTGTCTTTTCTAGTCATTCTTGTAACTTCAATGCCTGGTGGGTGCAGTAGTACACAGTACATGATGGATATTCAGTAAGTATTTGTCCAGTGGATGAATGAGGCATTTTATACAGCTGGTACGAAACACAATAGAGGCCGTTAGAAGACTCCGTGGGAAAATTTCTCTTAGGCTGTTTCCCAGAGCAGTGAAATTTTATCTTCCTAAATCTTTTTATTAAAAATTATGATATCTGCTTTGCATATCATAATATTAATGATAAATTAGCCAATGCCAGTAAAGCAAAGCATATATGTAGGAGATATGAAATACCAGGAAAAACAAAGAATAGGATAATAAGATGAGGAGGTCGAGATTTTAGGGCATATATTTTCTCTCTTCCCTTTATTATTATAATGCAGTGACATTAAAGTTAATGCCATATATATTCATCCTAGAAGTAGTTCTATTTTGTATTATTCATTTTCTGGCATGGTTCTTGATTGTACATACTTGGAAACAAATGATCCGCTTCCAAATGATGATTCCTAGAGTCCTGTGGATCTCTAACACTGGGGGGACATAATGAAAAGAACATTATGTTTAGAGAGGACACAGAGCACTGCGATGGTGACTTCTGGATGTCAGAGCTAAGGATATTGGTGTCTATAGTGCAGGACACCAAAAAGAAAGGGAAAGAGTTGGCTGTCCTTGTTTATGTATATTTTGAGATGGTAGATTTTGTTCAAGGCTTATTTCATGTGTAAAGACTTAAGGGAAAAAAGACTTAATTACAACCAGGTGAGTTAATAAGGTTGCTGAGAAGCCGGAAGAGAAACTAATAGAGCAACTGCTGGGGTTGTGGGCTAAGTGATTTTATCCCCATTATCTTCTAGTGATTCCAGGTGGAGGCTCAAGTTTATAATGACTGACACCTGCTCTCAGACTTCTGGCAACGAGGTAGAGGCTGGGAAAAAGGTTCGTCTTTCTAGTACCATCACATTGTTGTTATAAATGATGCTGATATCCGACTTGGTACTAACAACAACAACAACAAACAGAATTTTTGATCAGCAAGACTTTAGTACGAATCCTGAGTTAACAAAAAGCAATTAGATGCTTTTACCCCCGTTATTGTGAAGAGGATTCAGAAAACTATCACTCGTGACCACAAACCGTATCTGCACATGCCCCCTCCCCATCAGGTTTAGGTGCTGTAATTGCATTTATTCCTGCGGTCTCACTTAGTGGGCAGCTGTTGTCAAACTAGGCATGAGTTTTTGCTTTTGTAAAAATGCTCTGATAAGTTTGTCTCCATTGAGTACTGAAACCAATCAACTTTAAATAGTGCACATATATTTCAAATTATAGCCATGCAAGTCATTATTGATTAAGGGAGTTTTGAATGTGTGAACATCTGATTTATAGTGACAGAATTCAGGTTATAGAATTTAGGATACGTAATCTAGAATGCAGGCTTATAAAAATCAGTCTCTAATAACAACATCAAAACATAAATATAACTGCTTTTGTTGAACAACTAGTTAGCTTATTAAGATAGAAGCTTTCAATATTTGACTATATTTTAAAAAGAATACAGTACAAAGCTCATGGATACAGCTTTCTCCCTGTCCCCACTGTTCCCTTCCCTTTCCAGTAACTCCTATAATACCCAAGATTGTTATGTGAATGTTTAAAGTGAATCAGATTTTGCCCTTTCTTATTTTGGAGATGCTGTAGCATCCCTTAAATGCCTTGAGTCCCACCCCTGCTGTGACTGGAGATATACTAATGAGTCCTGGGACACAGGCCATGCCAGTCCTATAGGCCACAGTGTGGTTCTGGTGTCACCTTGATCATCGTGCCTAGTCTAGACCAGTATTTCTAACCCAGAAACCCATTCCTATCTTCTGTCAGTGCATGATATCATTGGGAAACGTAAATCTCTCCTCTCTATGTACATTCCTCATGAGAAGGTACTGAGGTTTAAGCAGTACTTTCCTCAGAATTATCTGAGGCACAAAAGACTCCCTGATTTCCTTGCCTTACAAGTCAGAACACATTCCATTCAAAATCATTCCTTACCTATCATACTCAGCTCAGCCTGATGGACCTCTTTCCGCTGTTCCCAAGATACCAAGAGGCCTTGAATTCTCCCAAATTACATGGTTTTTTTGGACAATACACTCAAGGAGAGTGGAAAAGCAAACCAGGGTTGGTGTTTCAAACCACATCTTTCTGTTGTAATAAAGAACTTGGTTCATTCTAAAACTGTCATGAGCTCTGGTTTCTTGTTTACTGAGTCTGCTTTGTAGCTTTCTTTTTTCCCTTACAACTGGCTTTTTCTCAGACTGGGAAGTGGGGTGGAGAGCTTTTTCCTCTCTAACCCACTTTGCTTAGAACTGTGTTAGGACTCTTGATCCTGCTGTGCAGCAGAGCAGGGCCCGATGAATAATCCATTAGGTTAGATTTGTGTATTGATCTCTGAAAGCCCATTCCACATCTTTTAGATCCCGAGAATGTGAACAAGTGCTTAAATTTAATGTGGCGCAAGCTTGCTTTTACATGTTTTTCGATGAGCAATTATGACACAAATTACCTTGAAAACGTCATACTACCAGGTCGGAATATTAGTATACTTGGAGGCTGTCATCCATTATATGTATAGATCACTGAATAAAGGTCATTTCTGCTCAATAATTCTGCCAGATCTCCTGTTTAGTGGGAGAGTTGCTTTCAAATATAAGCTAGTTTTAAGGAACGACATTATTTTACAAACTCATCTCTGAGGTAGGAGTTATCTGCATGAACATATTTATTTATTCATACGTTTTCCAAAGCACGGGGAGAGTGACTGAAATTTCACTTCTCAAGGATTCATGAATTCATGTTTATTAGTTGTTATATAAATCTTGGTTTTTAGCTGGAATAACACAGATAGTCTTGATTTTTTGATCTCCAGGAATAGGTCCCGTGGTTCACCTGCCAAAGGCAATTAGCTGCCTTTGGGGCATACAGAGAAACCTAGTGAAGGTCAGGACCCCAATTCTCACCCTAGCATCGCTGTTCAGATATCATCTCCACCTTCAGTGGAGTGGATTTTGTTTATAGCTCTATAAATTAAAGTATTTGTGAAAATTAATTAGAATGAGGAAGTAATTATCCAAGAGAGGAGCATGGGGTTAGGAATAATAACAGAAGCCTGTTAACCAGGGTCAGAATGGAAGTGGATGTTCAGATTAGCATCACAGGGCTTGTCAGTAGAGGATCCAACAGACATTGCCCTGGGGAGTCTAACAATGTTGGATCTAGAGTCCTCCTCGGTGCCCTTGGAGAAGAGAACTAATATTCAGGTAACTCTTGTGTACCTGGTGCTTTAGTGGACACCATCTCTTTTGAACAGATGAAAAGCCTCATGTTGCCTGGCAGAGGATCATAGAAAAGAGCACCTAGCTGAGATTAAGGTGAACAGGTGATGTTAAAGGCAGCAATTTCTCCAACAGCCTTGGACAGTTTGGAGGTTTCAGAAATAGCAATGACATGAATAGCTTAGTAAGCGCAGAGATGACAAAGGGCTCAGAAAGGAGTGATCCTTAATGCTGCAGAATCAAAGGGACACTAAAAGTAGGAAAATGCTGAACTCTATAGCTACAATGCACACTTCATACTCCAAAAATGTGAAGTTACCAGACTGATTGACTTTCTCCAGTTTTTGTGGTGACTCGTGCTCCATGGTCCTAAGTTCTTATTTAGGAAGCAGTGCTGTAGTATGCGTATTTGTCAAGAGTAAGTGCATATAGAGAGTGGGCAAATTTAGTGAGGAGAGAATTTTCTAATTTGCCATCTCTCTTTCTTTCTGAAAATCTTAAAGAGAAAGAGAGCTAGGGACTTGGGCTCTTCAATTGATTCCAGTGTCCCTAAGGCTGGCTGGCTAATCTCAATTCTCGCCTAACCAGTGGCTGGTTCCTGATCCTGAAGAAGAGTTTCTAACAAATGCACATGATTTGGAGTTTTCTGTGATCTTCTAAGAAAAATGACAAGCCTGCTTGTGCGCCGTGTGCTCTGTAAGCGTCCCTAAAAGAAGGCCAATGACAGAATCTCGTTGATATCTTGTTGTCAAGCTTCTGAAGTCCTTCTTTGTTCTCAGGGATGGAGAGGTCAGCCCTGCTCTGTTGGGTTGTGCAAATACTTGTTTTCAACTTCAAATGCCACAGGTGTGTATTCGTGAGACGATCTGTCCGGCGTGTCTCGGAGTCAGGAGACGCCTTTTTCACTATGGAAGTATTTCATCATTGATGGGTGAAACTGCAAGTCAGATGAAACAGCAATATAAAAATGTGCTCTATTTCATGATTGAAAGAGAGGACAATTCAGGTTCGGAATGAGGTTTCTGAGGAGGCCAGAAGGAACATTAAGTTGGAGTTTAGTATTAATCACACCGTCTGCAAGTGAGCCCGACTGGCCTCATGTTCTGGTGCTGGAAACAAGGGTAGAACATCAGCTGTGAACCCTGAAGCACAGTCCCAAAAGGGCCCTATTACCTCCTTCCCCTCCCCCACAAATAAACAACATGTGTCTTAGGGAGAGATGGTCCACCCAGAGGATTTCAGAGTATGACTGTTGCAGATGTTTCTTGAATGTTTTAGATTTTCCTTAGGTTCTTGCCAAACTCCGGTTTGGGATAGAGATTTTGGTACTATTGGTGTATGAATATCTGTATGAATTTGTGGGAATAATTGCTGAACCTGGGTTCAGAACAGGAATCTCTAAACTGGTGTGCAAAGTAATTCCATTTCCCAGAAGCTTAGTAATCACTGAGTGCCAAGAAAGGGGGCTGTAGCTACCGAAAGTGAAGACTGAATAGGAAGGGGTTGATGCTGAAAGGACATGAGTGTTGAAGAGCCTAGAGGCAAGGAAAGCAGATCAGGGCTCCTGAGGTCATCCAGGGCACTGCTGATGAGGGTCTCACCTAGAGCAGGCAGAGTGGGAATGAAAGAGAGAAGAAATATTTGAGAAATATTTCAAAGGCAGTTCTCCAGTTCAGTCATGCCCCTTAAATTGTACAGCTTCAGTTGTCTCCTGGTGTGAGAGTGAGAAAGCTCAGGATGGACACACAAAGATGGGGTGCAACCTCCTTCTACTCACACAGATTGTGGGGGTAAAGCAGTTACCACAGTTACCACCAACACATAAAATTATTTACAGCCCCCGATTTCTTACATTCAACTCTCTTCTGTGTTTTTCTCAGTCTCCACATTCCCTAGGAAGCCCTGTACCCCAGTTTGAACTATCACAATTTATAAATAATTGTGATTCACTAGGGCAGAGTGTGATTTTTTGTTTTGTTTTGTTTTTGTTTGACTTTTGAATCAATTCCCCTCCACCAGGAGTTATAGGAGTGATAGAATATAGATGAAACCTATGCTTGTTACAACTCACCCTACATAAATCATCTCACCCTTGGTGAATGGCTAAATGGCTATTTGTGAGCCTGCAAACTGAATGTGTTTGGGAACATTAGGGACAGAAACCAATAAGTAAGAAATGAGGGGATTCAAAAAAAATGTCACTTTAAGAAATTTCTGTAATTCTTCCCCTCTATCTTGCTCCAAAATATTTCATGTGCTTAGAACTTGCCTGCGAGTCAGGAGGAAAACCTCTTACAACACAAGTCTGAGTGCGAATGTGCCAGGCATTAGAAGCAGTTTTAAGGGACACTAAGCTTCCTCTTCAGGACCACAGAATATATAAAAATCATCACTCAGGGCTGGAGTTGGAAGCAACCAAAAGCAATAATCTCCAGGCAGAATCTTTTCCATCAGAAGCCCCTAAGCTGGCTAGCTAACAGTCCAATCAAATCCCCTGAGAGTTTAAAGATGGATCTGTGAGCCAAACGCGAATCAGAATTTTTAAGGTCGGGCCCCGGAAATTTGCGTTTTAAAAAGTAGTCTTCAGTTGATTAGGAGAAATACTCAAACTTTACTTGTGGTAGTTGTGGCCAGATGAAAGAAACTAAAACACAGTTGTCTTTCAGTCATAGCAACCTTGAAGAATTATCTCTAGGTCTCATTTCATTTTTTTTTTTTTTTTTGGTGGGAACTGGGGATCGAATGCAGGACCTCGCGCACCAGTAGGCACCTGTGCCACTGAGTGATATCACCGGCCCTTTCTTCATATGTGGGTACCGGGAGTTGAACTCAGGACCTCGCACTTGCCAGGCAGGTGCTTATGCCGCTGAGCTATCTCACCCACCCCTCATTTCATTCTTATAAAATATTTTTCCCAGGTGCCTGCAGGCTCTAAAATTTTATGTTTCAATAAATAAGAGTTTTGACATGGTATTCAGCAGTTGTATTTCTCTTTTTATGCCTTTGAGTTTAGAAACTCATTTCCAGAGCTCACTAATTATGCAGGTAAGTTTGCAGTTGACTACAAAGTCCATATCTGAAGGATTCCGAGAAGGCCTTTCTTCCTCAGAATAACTTCCATATTCACCTGCTCTCAGATTAAAAAATTAGAGTAATGGGTTAATGTGAGGTCTCTAGTACTAAATAAATCCCCTTTCCTAGGACTTATAGGCTGCAGTTGCAAGTTAATAATGGTTCTGTATAAGATATTTTAACATTTTCTTGACACCTGTGACTCACATTGTAACCGTCTCCCTGACACAGGGCAATGTACAAAGCCCAGTCGAAACCCTGGGCTTTCCTTCAACAAGTATCTCAGATGAACACAGAGTAGAATTATTATTAGAATAACAGGGGCCGGTGAGATGGCTCAGCAGGTTAAGCGCCTGCCTTGCAAGCGTGAGGGCCCGAGTTCGACTCCCGGAACCCACATACGAAAAAGGGGCCGGTGATATCGCTCAGCGGCACGGGCACCTGCTGGCACGCGAGGTCCTGAGGTCAACCCCCCGGTACCCACAAAAAAAAAAAAAGAATAACATAGTATCTGCTCAATTTTAGTAACAATAAAATTATATCTATTCTTCAAGTATGATATGGGTGAAAATTTTACTTGTGACACACCTTTTCTGACTGTATTAGTGTGGGAGAAATGCTGTAATGAAGTACCACAAACTGGCTGGCTTAAACAACGGAAACGTGTTGCTTCTCAGATTGGGAAGTAGAAAGTCTGAAATTAAGGTCTTGGTAGGATTGAATTGTTTTTAGGGCCATGAGGGAAAGATCTGTTTCAGACTTCTTGACTTGTAGATGACTATTTTCTTCTCTCATGTCTTTACCTTATCTTCTCTCTAGTCATGTTTGTCTCAGTGGCCAAATTTCTTGTTTTATGAGGACACAGTCATATTACATTGGGGTCCACTCTAATGACCTCATTTTAACTTGATTATTTGCAAAGACCTTATTTCCAAATAAAGTCACACTCACAGGTATTGGAGATTAGGCCTTGAATAGCCTTTAAGGGAACGTAGTCAATCCGCAACAGTGTCATTGAATTGTTGCTTTGATGATGAAAAAAATTAATTTATAAGGTGGGTTGTGGTCCTTAGAAAATAAAATTATAGATGTATTTTTTTCTGGGGACATTGAAGATGAAGCAGGAACTGCTGGGAGCATGACTGGCCCAGCTTGAAAGACTTTGAACTACCAGCATAAAGTATTTGGTAATGTGTGACTGTGGGAAGTATTTCCATAACTAGGAGGGGTACCACAAAATAGTTGCTGAGTTATTAAATACAAACTGCCTTCTTCATAGGATAGTGGGGGTCCTAAAGATAAGTGTGGGAAGGATAGAGATATTCAAGTGAATTTAAGAGTCAGCAGCTATTTTAGTAATAAGAGAGAGAAGCATTAAATTTTTAATGAATAACCATCTTAGTTATAATAAAAACATTAATATCATCATTAATAAAATCTGTACTTTATCTCAAATCTGGTAGTTGGTATTACTGGTAAATATTTAGAGTGTACACTACAGTTTCATAATTATATAGCACATAAAATGTGTGCTGACATATCTATTAAAACTAATTCAGGAAATAATCTGGAGAAAGAGGGCTGGAAGGTAGTATT
Source organism: Erethizon dorsatum (assembly GCA_028451465.1). Classification (NCBI taxonomy): domain Eukaryota; kingdom Metazoa; phylum Chordata; class Mammalia; order Rodentia; family Erethizontidae; genus Erethizon; species Erethizon dorsatum. The sequence goes on from CM051833.1 coordinate 103,106,554, forward strand.
TTGAAGTAAATATTAGTGTGCTGGAGCCTATTTGCACTAGCTTGAGAAAATTATGAACATCTTTTCCTAATTCTATACTGAAATTTGTCAATGTGGGAGAATTTACACTATGAATTGGCAAATGGTACAAATCTCAACTTACCTTTTTTTGGAGAGCTGGTTGTTAAACACCACATCACTGGAAATAAACCACAGTTGTAAACAAATTAATATACTCTGGTTTGGGGGATGTTTACAAGGAAAAATATCTTTCCCAATGAACTAAAATAATTTTGTACCATATTTCAGAATAGTTCATGAAGATAAACTATCGAGTCAGTTTAGGAAACAGATGACATGAATTTGAAGTGCAATTTAGTAATGACTTCTAAAGTTGCTAAGCAAATTGCTGAGGTAATTTTGATATGTGAAATAGATTGATTCAGAAGAGTTAAAATTGAAATTTCTTGCTTCCCTGATGGGAATATGATAAATAGGAAGGGAAAAGGATCAGCATTTTCAAGGAGAACCTTGGAAATCAGATTCCCAAACTGCCATTAGTTGAATTTTAAGGTTTTAAAATGAAAAAAAAACAAAACAAAAACAAAAACAAAAAACCCCAAAACACACAAACAAACAACCCATAATGACTAATGAGGCATGTGTTAATTCAATCTGTATATTTTATTAGTAGTTGCATTGTATGTGCCTAAGTGAAGAAAAACAAATCTGGAAACTGAGAACCTAGACTGTTTCCTGTGTGGTCTCCTTGAGGCTGAGTTGCATTTTCCCACCTGAAATTCCTAGAGAGGACCAAAGATGTCACTGTCACTGAAGTGTCACTCTCTGAGTGAGGGAAGTGGCAGGTGATTCTCAGACTTTCCTGTGTTTACAGATTCCTTGGAACACTTGTGGAAATTTAGATTCTCATTTAGAAAGAGCTGGGGGCCAGTGGATGGAGCTCTTTGGCTGTCAGCAGACCACACGGAGGAGAAAGGATCTAGTAGCCCCTTGGAGGAGGCGAGGTAGAGACTCTTCAGGCTCCCACCTGCCCACCTTCTAATCAGTAATAAGGAGGAGCCCATTATTATGCTTTACATCTGGATGTCCTCCCAAAGCCTCATTTGCTCATAGGTGGGACTTTTGGGAGGTGATTGGATCATGGGGTTGTGATCCCAGCTTGGTCTCCCCCTGCTTCCCCCGCCCTGTCCTGAACAACCCTCCTCTCCCATGCCCCTCTGCCATACAGCCCTGCTTTGGAGACAGCTGACTATGGACAGAAACCTCTACAAACTGAGCCAAAATAAACCCTTCCTCCTTTAAACTGTGGGTGTTGGGTCGAGAAAGTAACTAAGACACACATGATGCAAAATAGTTTCCATACTGCCATTCTTCCACATTTCCTTTCCATTTACATTTCTTTAATGATTGGGGTAACAGTATCCATCCTGAAAAATTCCTCTGCAGTCACTGCCTCTTACATTCAAACCTATCCTGTTTGTTTTTCTTCTTTCACTATACAGTAGGTTTTAGACTTACTGTAATTCTCCACAGTATCCAGTAGAGGTCATTGCTTTGTTACAGAAATATTTTCTGCTTTCTTTGCTAAAAGATACTGTAGGTCTAGCTTGAATGACTGCATTGTGCAGTGAATCAGACTAAGGGACCAGTTATCTCCAGAATCACAGGTTTGCATGTAACAGTGCCTTGCTCGCAAAGTGGGAGACCCTTTACCTTCTTCTGGCTAGAGTGACTGAAGTATGGCCAAAATGCTATCATCAAATTTAAGTGCAGTGTGTTAATTTGCTAAGGTGCCGTGACAAACTGCCACAGACAGGGTGAAATACACCACTGAAGTTTATTTTCTCACAGTTCTGGAGCTAAAAATCTGAAAGGAAGGCATCACTAGAGTTGGTTCTTTCTAAGACCAGAGGGATGTATCTGTTCCCAACCTCCCTCCTGGGCTTGTATGTGCCATTTTCCCCCTGTCTATTCACATGGTATTCCCTCTGTGTTCGCCTAAATTTCCTTTTCTCGGAACACCAGTTTCATTAGATCATGGCCCATCCTAACTAACTCACTTCAATTTAACTGTTTCTTTAAAGGCCCTATATCAAAATACAATTATATTCTGAGTTACTGAGTGGTAGGTCTCTAAGAAATGAAATTTTCGGGGGAGGACATAATCTAACTCATAGCATGTAATGAACAAAAAGTGTCCTAACAGGATAAGACTTCTTTGATGAATACAGCTATTGCTACAGACATGATTTATCTGGAACACTTAAGCCAAACTTTGCCATATCCCTCCATGTACTCCATATATCAAGAAAAATTGATTTCAAATGAAAATCAACTTGCTTAATTTAAGTAATTGTTCATTTCTTTAAGGCACTGCATCCTGAAGGCTGATATCAGAGGAAAGACATAGGTGAGGGGAACCTGGCAATGGAGACAGGTTGCGGAACTTCCAGACTTTTCCAGACTATGGGCATTTCTCTTTACATCTCCTCCTAGAATTCTTTCTTTCTATCATAATCTTTTGTTCTTTAAAGTTTGTTGAATTGTTTTTTCTTGAAGTTTTTCCAGATCACATGAACTGAAGTTCTCCCCTCCGATTTCATTAATTCATTCCAAAAACATGGTCCAAAGCAGGCACTATATTTAGGTTCTTACCTTCTTGGTAACCTACTACAATAGAATAGAGATGTTTGTAAGGAATGTGTGATCCCAGGCTATGGTAGCTTGGCTTGGGGAGAGACTTCTGGGAATATCCGAGAATGTTTGATCTACCTTTCACTTGGCATTTTTTCATATTCCTTAGCAACTTTCTCCATACCTACCCATGAATTGTTGTCATCTGTATTTCTCATGAGGGAGAACATATTGTAGGTGTTCAACCAGAGAAAGAATAAAATCATGTATTGTAGGACTCTTACTCCAGAATACATGTGAAATGCACTTTTCTGTAAAGTGGGACTCTCCTTTCATGATTTTCTTGTAATCCAGCAGGACCCGTATGGGCCCCGTAACTATTAATCCTACTTCTGGAAGGCCTTCATAAGAACAACAGAAAGATCTGCTGTAAGTGCCTGAACACAAGTTATAGCCTTTTGAACTACATAGAAATTACTATACACTTTTTTTTTTGTGGGTACCGGGGGTCGACCTCAGGACCTCACGCGCCAGCAGGTGCCCGTGCCACTGAGTGATATCACTGGCCCTTTTTTCGTATGTGGGTAGCGGAAGTTGAACTCAGGACCTCGTGCTTGCCAGGCAGGTGCTTATGCTGCTGAGCTATCTCACCAGCCCACTATACACTTATTTTACAGATGCAACAACTAAAATATAGAGCAGGGGTTTGATATTAACATTTTATTTGCTCTTTTTCTTTCTATTCTTCTACCCTGTTCTATTCCAAGCTTTGTGGTGTTAGGATGATTGCTTCCTTACAGAAGAACCCCTCTTAATTATAATGAAGATTCTAAATTTGCTTTGGGTCCATTTTAAGCATAGAGGCTTCATTAGTTTGCACCAGAAGATTTCCTAAAACACCTATCTGGGAGCCTTGGCTCCTGAAAATTAATCTGAAAGGTTTTGTTTCTTATGATGGAGTCTTGTAATATTATATTTCCTCTTGAACATTCTGATGGCTGAAGCAAAATTCAGTTTGCTTTAGAGATTGAAGAGGCAATCCACGTGATCCAAAGCAAACACAACCCTCATAACCAAGAACCATGAATATTATAGTCATGAATGCTATCGTGTTTGATTTTAGCCACTTGAGGAAATTACTATTTAACTAAATATTGAAGTAGCTGAACCGTCATTTTCGAGGCTTTTGTTCTCTGTTGTCAGAGGCTTAATTTTTTAGAGTGGCTGTCACGTCTTGAGTGAAGACTGATGACAGGAGAAAGAGTTATAACTCTCACCCCAGTGGTGCTCTTCTGTTCCACTTCATGGCTGGTTGGCTGTTTTCTTTCTCCTATTAACCAATTTCCCCTGAAACAAATGGGCTTTTGTAGTCCCTTATTTTTTCCTAATTCCTATTTATTTCAATATTTTTGGCTTTGAGGTAACATGATAGAATGAATGCTAGGCCTGAGAATTGCTTTTTCAGAGCCCTCTCCAAAGTCATCAGTAGAAAATGTGAACAGTGTGGAATTCCCAGCACTAGAATGTCAAACCCAGACACAGGTTTGAACAAGCTAGAACAGAGGTGTCATATCACTGCCAAATGTCCGTTCCTTATAAATTTATTTAGTATTGTGTTTCATATTTGGGTAAACTGACCATTCCATGGACTTCTCAAAAGTCATCAGAACAAGAATGCTGCCTCACTGGATTCTCTCTGTCATAGTTTGTGATTACCATGTCCTACTTATTATTAGTCTTACTTCCACAATTAAAAAGTTTGGGTCAAAGTGGGGACACTGTGTAGGAGGTGCTATGAGTTTTATCTGCCAGTTTAACACAAATTACATCTCTTTCCCCGGGGAGAACACATTCTCTGTTTCTTTTAATCTCTTTTTAAACTAGATGACAATATTATTAACAGAGGGCAAGAATAAATCATTGGGTTTAAGTGTTAATGATCATCTAATAAGAAGATGTGATAGGATTATATTAGAATTGCAGAATTGGGCTATTTATTAAGAGTGGCAGGCTATCAAATTATAAGCCTCAGAGGACACAGGGATAATTATAGTATTCTAGAAATACAAAAAGTTAAAATCTCTTTGAGAATCTATTTTATTATTTTGCTATAAATTATGACCAAATAAGGTTAACTCTGAAAATGTCTGCTATGTGAAAAAATAAATTTTACTAGCATTTAAATTAGACCTCATCTTCTAACACTTTCTCATTATTTTAGAGGAATTTCATGTGTTTGAAATCTTTATCATGCATAAAATTTCTAAAGCCTGATTAACAACATAGAAATTATGCTTTTAAAATGTTTAATCCAATGGTATAGAAGATTACTAGCTGCAGTTATGTCACATTCTCTAATAGCACATTATAAAACATGTCATGAAATGTATTAGTAAAGAAGTTGCATAATCAGTCTGTGATGACTTATGAAAAAGGGCAATGACTGATAAGCCAAGGATAGGGACTCAAAGGTAGGAATCAGAATCTCACCTGGACCCTGTAACTGACTATCTATACCTACTATTAAATTGAAGCAAAACACTTTTTTGTTCATGTAAAGTCACTTTTCTTGATGTTTTTGAGCCCCAGTCTCAGATAGACTTTGATTGATCTCATTGTTTTCCATCATCGCAAACCTTGCTCAGACTCCCATTGTTTGAGTGTTTTCAATTTTTCCTTTTTTTTTTAATCAGAGTGTATAATTTTAGCTCCCATGTAGTCTCTCTCTTTCCTTCCTCAAAAAATTCTTGAAGGATGTTCTACTGTAATTAGCTTGATTTATTTGTAATCTTCCAATCCATTGCATGTTGGCACCAGTCCCTATCATTTTACCCAAACCACTTTTAATTGCTAGATTCAGCAGTCACTTTTTTCTGTCATCATCTTTGTGAACATGTGAATTTGATGCATTTAATATCCTTTGTTTCCCTGAAACATTCTTAGCTTTTACTCTTTAACACTCTTGTTTTTAGGGATGTGCTATCTGCTCGCTTTGGATTGCAGGGTGACACTCTCTCAGTTTTAGCCATAGAGAGTTGTGGGACTGCAAGATAAATACCTAACCAATATCTGGTTACCCAGATATTTATGGCTAAGTAATCTACAATTATTATGTTACTAGTCTGGTTCACCAACTTTATCAAATCCTATGTCTTAAAATCAGAGTGCTTATATAAATCAAATTGGTATATGACCACTCAGCAAAACACTCAGCAATATAAAGGACCAAATAATGCCACTTTTTGTTCCCTCTCATCATGTTATTTAAATTAAAAAGAGTAAATGCATGTGATTTGGATGTTTGCCTTAAATACAAAGTACTATCTCAATCTACAGACCTGCTTGTGGCAACAGGATGTTACTCTGCTCCAACAGTATCTAAGTCTAGGAGATTTGGGATTTGAGGAGTCTAGCTCAATCCCGTGGAGTCCGCCAAGGACTGCATTGAGTTCCTCAAGATGGAAGGGATGTAATATATATCAATCGTTCTTTCTCTTTTATGAGAGTGTAATTTCTATAATTACCAAACACTAACAAAATGTACTAATCATATCTCAGATTTAATTTATAGGGGATAATAAATACTGGCTGCCACGTATTTGGTGAGTTACAGACCTATAGGCCCACTCTTTGTCATTGCCAGAGGAGAACGTGTTGAAAGCATCTGGAAAGAACCTTTTAGAACCATGAGACCATTTCACATTTTTGCAAAGTAGGGCATTTTTTGTTTATTATGAGTTCCCTGAATTTTTGAGTATAGATGTGAACTCAGAAGCTAATGTCAAAATTCTGAAGATTCAAGCCTTTGCAGTAGCCTGTGCCGTAAGAACCTAAAGGGACCATAGTAGAGAAAATACGGAAGAATGCTCATCATCCCTGTTCTCAGTTGCCTTGAGAGAGTGTGCAAAAGCATGAGTGTCTCTGTGGCTTTGCATGGAAAGGATCTGTGCAGATCCTTGGGATGATGTCCCTCATGTGACAATAATCTCTTCTCTGCTGTTGCTGTGACTGAAAACTCAGGAAGGCCTACAACACCAAGAAAGGAGAAAGAGGAAGGATACATGAAAAGAACAATGGGAAATGTCTGGAAAGAGCCTTACTATGACCCTCTAAGAATAGCAATGGCAACTGGGCATGGTGGTGCACTCCTTTAGTCACAGCACTCCAGGAGGCTGTGGGGTAGGGAGAATGCAAATTTAAGCTCAGTCTGGGCAAATTAGTTACTTAACAAGATCTTGTCAAAAAACAAAAATTAAAAATAGATGGGGACATAGTTCTTTGTGAAGACCCTTGGTTCTAATCTGCACACACACACACACACACACACACACACACACACACACACACATAAATAAAAATAAAATAAAATTGAATTGAATTTAGAAATGCAACTGCAGCTACAGATAACTGTAGTTAGCCCCAAGGGAGAGAAACAGTAACTTTGAAAAAATTTGGGAATGAAATTTTGAAACAAGTTGTACCAAATTTTATTGTACAGTACAACTCTAACATACTGAAATAAGGTTTCATAACCAAAAGGGGCAGACAAGCTTAGGAATCTGGCCAAGTTATCATTAAAGAACTTGCTACCTAATGGAAAAAGTATTTATCAGAACACAAAAGGGTGTCAATTCCTGGAAAAATAACTTTGATCTCTAAAATACTGAAACTCATCAATAAATTAGTTGCAAGCATTTTGACTCTCCTTAAAACTTCATAAGTACTTACTGTCCACAAAAATACTCTCTGCACAGCACAACCCTAAACAAATAAATATTATTTTAACTTTGGGAGATTTTGGCATTAAATTTTAGGTAATATGTATATCTAAAGCAATGTCAATCCTAAATTTAAGGATGATAAAAAGATGGACCTGGCTCTTGTAAATACCAGCCTGGTGGCGTCAGCATTGGTGAAGTCACAGACAGTAAACACTTAGGTAAATCCATATTATAAAGGGTGGGGTGGGAGTTTGAAAAAGGCAGAAGAGTTGAGCTTTTTAGCTTTTATTTTTATTTTTTTATTTTTTATTTTTTTAAAAAAGTGTGTAGTTTAGGGGTAAAGAGGCCATTTAGGTTGGAGAAGAGTAAGAAAGGGAGAAATCCTTAGTAAAGTGAAGTCAGAAATGGTGGAATTCATTTGGAGTCTTGAAGATCTTTATAGGACTTTGACTTTAACATTGAATGTGATGTCCTTGATAGAATGTCCAAAATTTGATGTATAGAAGGAAAAATCAATAAACTGGCCTTTATCAAAACTAAACACTTCTCCTGAAAGATGAGTTCAAAGAATTACAAAACACATTACAGGGAAAATAAATATGCAAGTCATATATTGATAAAGAATTTGTATTCAGATTATATAAAGAACTCTAAAATCACAATAATATTAAAATAAACTAGTCAACAAAAAGGCAAAGATTTGAACAGATACTCTATCAAACAATCAAAAAAAAAAGAAAGAAAGAAAGAAAGTTGCTCCGCACCATTATTCATCAGGTAAATGCATTATAATACAACTTTCAGTATAGTAGATATAACAGTGTAGCTATTAGGGTTTCTAAAATTGAAAAAGACTAACCATGTAAATTGCTGATGAACATATGGAGCAGCTGGGGTTCTCATGTACCAATGTGAGACTCTAAAATGGGACAGCCACTTTGAAAAATAATTTGTCAGTTATTTAAAAAATTGAATGTACACCAACCTGATGTGCAGTTATTCGACTGTTAAATATTAACTCAAGAGAAATGAAATCATATGTCTATACAAAGACTTGCACAAGTGTTCAAATCTTATTTGCAATACCAAAAACTGGAAACAATTGAAATAATTATCGATAGGAGAATGGATAAACCAATTATGCTTATTCATGTAATGTAATATTAATTCATAATAAGGAATGAAATATTGATATATACAAAAACATGGATAATATTAAACATTTATGCCAAATAAAAGAATACAAAAGGGACATGTACTACATGAATTAGATTGTGTCCCCTGCTGTGACAGTTGACTGTGTCAACTTGAGTAAGAAATGCCCAACTAAATTGGACTAGCATAGTTCTGGTTGTGGAAGACCCACTGTTATGGCTTGTGTCTAGATGTCCCCCCCAAGGCCTTATGCAGTCATAGGTGGGGCTTTTTCAGAGGTGGCTGGATCTAGAGTATGTGATTGATTCGTGGTGCAATGCTAAGATTAAGGGTGCTAGGATTAAGGGTGGTTGATTATTCAGTCAGTCCACTGATTAGTTTGGCATCGCCCTAATCCTGGTAGCCTAGATATAATTAAGGGACAGAAAGAGGCTTGTCTTGTCCTTTGCTTGCTTTTCCTGTCTTCTGCCTGCCACAAACTATTTGTCCTCTGCAATGTCCCTCTGCCATGCTGCCCTGCTTTGGAGCCACTTTCATTTTGTGATACTTTCATTTTGTATAGTTTATTGTGTGTCAATTATATATCAATAAAGCCGTTAAAAATCAGTCCTGGGAAGTGCAATTGAGTTTCTGATGGAATCAAGTGAGGGTTGCTGAAATAATTATATAGAATCTATTTTCCTTTATTTAAATCAGTGTTTCAGTTTCTTTTGTGATGAAAAATAGAAAACATCACACTTCATTAAATTCTTGGAAATAAGCTCTTAAGTGTGTTTAAATGACCTGGCATTAATTTCTTTTGGGGGCCTTTAGCACTGTCCATTTTAGGCACCTTTCTCCTAACATTTTGCTTCTGATTGGGTTCTATTCTCTGTCAAGCTAAAATAACTTGGACACCATTCACAATTACATTTAGATTATTTGTTTTACTTTGTCTAAGAACCATTTCCCAATGTGCTATTATAATCTTAGGTGTAATTTAGTCAGTAGAAATTTTGTCCTAACTAATGTTTCTATAATGATAGCTGTTTTATTTTCTTGAGGGGTAGACAAAGCTAACTACTTTCTGTTAAGGCCAACTAGTAGGTGGGAATAGAACTCTATTTCTTGATACAAGTGGTATAGTTCTGGACCACATAAATATATTAATTGTGTAGCAATGAGTAGATGAACTATGATTGATGAAAAAGAAGCATAAAAAAGAATTAACATTTTGTATTATGTTACATTGTTGAACACTTTATTCTTTTAAAAATCTTTAATGGCAGAAGTCTCTCCTAATTGTCTTAGTTTTGGGCTGTTGATTTTTGAATCTTTTTTGTATTCCTCTTTCTTTGTTTTTAATTTTTTTCTTTTACAAATACCTCTGTATTTCTTCTTGTACAACCTTATCTAGCTCAATTCTAAAAGCAGTATGCTGATATTCATGATTCTGCTGAGGTTTTTGCTTGTATACACAGCTACCTAATGGGAATTTCTATTTGCATGTCCAAACTCTATGCAATAGAACATATTCCATCCTTCAGGGTTTCTGCTGTAAACCTAAACATCTGATCTTTATGTACTTCTCATCAAAAGCAATATTTTAAGTCTTTTAAGAAACAACTGAGAAGGTGAAAATACGATTTATTCTATGGGAAAAAATTGTGCCAGTGATTCCTCATATGGAGGACTAATATCTAGAATATATAAAGAACTCAGAAACATTAGGTGCCCCAAAATAAAAGACTCAATAAAAAACTGGCAGCAAAATGAATAGATACTTAACAGAAGAAGTACAAATGGCCAATAAATACATGAAGAAATGTTCAACATTATTGGCCATTAGAGAAGTGCAAATGAAAACAACTCTGAGAATCCATCTTACCCTAGAAAGAATGACCATCACCAATCAATTAAATAATAACAAATACTGGAAAGGCTGTAGGGGAAAATATACCCTTTTATACTGTTGGTGGTAATGTAAACTAGTACAACCTCTATGGGAATCAGTATGGAAATTCCATTTAACCTAGCTATTCCCCTTCTGGGTATCTTCCTGAAAGCATTAAGACATTATATTATTACAGGGATACATGCATACCCATGTTATGGTAGCACAATTCATAATAGCTAAATCTTGGAAGCATCCTTTATGTCTATCAACAGATGAATGGATAAAGAAAATATGATATTTACACACAATACAATACTATTCTGCCATAAAGAAAAATAAACTTGAGTCATCTGTAGGAAATAGATGTACCCTGAGACCATAATATTAAGTGAAATAAATCAAACAGACAAGCTTCAATATTGCATGGTTTCTCCTATATGAGAAATCCAAAATAGAAATGAAAAAGCAAAATAAAAGAGATAATAGGACATAGAAAGAAGGGGGTCAAGAGATGGAAGGAGAGGGAGGGACAGGGGATGAAAAAGGAATTGGGATGTGTCATGTGCATGTACCAACTCCATACACACAATGTAAACATTATGTACTCAATTATGTACAAAAAAGGAAGGAGATCAAGAGATGGGGAAGGGAAGAGGAAAGGAAGAGAAAAAAGATGAAAAAAGGAATTAAGGTGTGTTATGTACATGTGCCAACTTCCCACAAGGAATGTAGACATTATGTACTACACATATGTACTAATAAACTGATAAGAAATAAACCAAGAAGAAATGGAAAATCTTATTCTTATAAGTTTTGCTCAACTGGCATAAGAAGTTAAACACCCATCACCACAAAGAAAATACTAGACCCAGACAATCTAATAGGTGAGTTCTACAAACCTTTCAAGGAAGAGGTAATGCTCATTTTTAAAATTTTTGCAGACAGGATTTTTTTTGTTTTGTTTTTATATGCAGGTACCAGGAGTCAAACTCAGGACCTCGCACTTGCCAGGCAGGCACTTATGCCACTGAACTATATCACCGGCCCCAGCAGATAGGATTTTTAAAAGGTCCAATTCCTGTAATTATTTATGAGGCTACTATAAGTAGATACCACAACCAGATAAGTGCAGTATGAGATATGAAAATAGTAGACAAACTAAGCTTAGACTGATAGCACATACTCCAATTTATAAGCAAAATATAGATAAGCCAAATCCTGCAAAATGTGAAAAACATAATACATCATAAACAAATTTTTTTCACAAGAATACAAAGTTGGCTTAATACTTTAAAAAACCCATTAATTTGTCACTTTAAGATTAATGAGACTGTCCAATCAGATGGCCTAAGGGAAGAGGACTCTGTTTCCTGGCACTAAACCCAGATCCTGAGCACAGTGCTGAGAGCCACCCCAGCCGGGTGACCGACTGGCTTTAGGATTTCTACCAGCCACAGGCTGTGTGGGAAGCAGCAGGGAGACCCTCCAACTACTCAATGAGGGCCCCGGCGGGCCTCCGAGACCACCAGTGACCCCTCCCTTCATCCAGAGGACCCACGTGTACCTGCTAGATCACTGGTGGCACAGAGGGTCCCGGCTGGGGCGAACACGATGGATAGGTGGGACTAGCGGCCTGGAAAACTCTGAAGCAGCAGTACCAAGCCAACAGTTTGTTCACATCAATACTCCTAGGCTAGTCAGCCCAGGAAGAATCCAGGACTCCCGCAATCAGCCTGTAGGAGGAATCCAGGTGACTGGCCCTTCCTCCTGCACCATGGGACCAGCCACACAGTAGGACCCTGACTAGGGCACACGTTACAGACAGGTGAGACTAGAGAGATTGAAAAGACTGAAATACGACCCAACAGGTGGTAAGTTAGGTGAACCAGCCTTGTGCTTAGGGACAAAGACACACGGAATAGAACCAGGTGGGTGAAGCAGCCCTCTTTTTTCTTTCTTTCTTTCTTTCTTTCTTTCTTTCTTTCTTTCTTTCTTTCTTTCTTTCTTTCTTTCTTTCTTTCTTCCTTCCTTCCTTTCTTTCTTTTAATTTAATTTAATTTTTTTTTTTTTTGTGGGTACCGGGGGGGCGACCTCAGGACCTCGCGTGCCAACAGGCACCCGTGCCGCTGAGCGATATCACCGGCCCCTTTTTCGTATGTGGGTTCCGGGAGTCGAACTCGGGCCCTCGCGCTTGCAAGGCAGGCGCTTACGCCACTGAGCCATCTCACCAGCCCAATTTAATTTAATTTTATCTGGATTTATTTTTGTTTTTATCTTTCTTTTCCTTTGCCTTTTTTATTTTCTTTTATCTCAATTTTTTCTTTGTTTTTCTTTCTTTTTTTCTTTCTTCTTTCTTTCTTTTGTTTTCTTTTTTTCTCTATTTTCTAAACAGCTGGGGAGAACTCCAGCCACAGAAAACTAATCCCATCCTCCAAAGCCAAAGACCAAGTTCAGATAATCTCCTGAATACTCCTTCATTCTTCCTTTTCTACTCCCTTCTCTAGTTTCCCAAACCTTGCATGATCATCCTTTGTTCTCCAGCCTTGCTTCTACTTCCTTTCCAGTTATCTTTGTTTTATGCAATATCCTTCCTAAATATCCCCACCACAGAGTAAAACCACTCTACCAAAGGGAAACACTTTGCATACAAACTTCTAATTTATGATTGGATTTGTTATATAACTATAAACTTTGCTCTTATTGTCTAAAGTACAAAATCAACAGTTACAAAAGTTTGTCAATTTCTAAAATGTGCTTGATGCTATCGTTATTGCTAATTGTACTATTTTAGCTAGGATGTCATATCTGTTGTAATCAGTTGTTCTCCCTTCTGAAACAATACTGGGAAGCTCTGGGGTAATAACTTCACCACAGCCTAACACCAAAGGACTGGGGATGCAGACAAACAGATACCAACATCCCACTCTCAATTAATTGGAAAGGTAGGATCCTGGGACACACACAAACTAAGAATCTCCTACACATAGAAGACATCCCTAAAGAACAGCCTTTTCCTAGAGAGGCCTTGATACTACTGCTATAGCTACCTACTACAAAAACTCACAAGGATCATCACAGAAAATAAAATTTTAAAAAATTTTAAATAGAAAATGACAAGATGAAAAAACAAAATGCAATCTCAGACCTCCAGCCACCCAGGACAAATACAGGAGACATTGACATAGATGAAATTGGAAGACACACACCTGAAATTTCTCAAGCAATAGCAAGTGAAGTAAAGAAAAAAATTCATGAGTGTATAGAGGAAATCAGATCAGAAATAATCTGCCAGGTAAAAAAAGAAATGACAACCATAAACAAAGAATTGCTCAGCATAGCTAGAGAAATATTTCAGGTCCCAAAAGAAAACAACTTCCAACCCAGATTGATGTACCCTGCAAAATTCTCTTTCAAAATTAATGGAGAAATAAGATACATCCATGACAAAACAACTGAAGAAATTAATGGCCACCAAACCAACCCTTCTAATAATATTGAAAGATATTCTAGATAGGGATAAACATGACCAAAATTCCAAGAACAACATCAGAAAGAAAGCACTAGGTGGGGCAAGCAATTAAAGAGAGGGGAAAACAGGGAACCAACAACAGGAAAATAACATGACAAAGATAAGCCAATACATATCAGTTATAACCATTAATGTAAATGGCCTCAATTCACAGATCAAAAGAAACACACTGGCAGAATGGATCAAGAAACAAGATCCAACAATATGCTGTATACAAGAAACACATTTAACTCCAAAAAAATTCAAAGACTGAAAGTCAAAGAATAGAAAACAATACTCCATGTAACAGGAACCCAGAAAAAAAGCAGGGGTAGCTATTCTGTTTGCAGACAACATGAACTTCAAACCAAAAATGATCAAAAGAGATAAAGAAGGACACTATGTACTTGTGAGGGAAAATCATCGAGAAGATTATACACCATGACCAAGTAGAATTCATTCCAGGAATGCAAGGATGGGTTCAACAAACACAAATCAATAAATGTAATACACCATATCAACAGAGCCAAAGGCAAATATCACATGATTATCACAATAGGTGCAGAAAAAGCTTTTGATAAAGTGCAGCACTCATTTGTGATTAAAAAAAAAAACCTAGAGAAAATCAGAATAGGTGTTCTCTACCTCAATCTGATAAAAGTCATCTATGACAAACCAACAGCCAACATCCTACTAAATGGACAAAAACTGAAAGCTTTCACTCTGAAATCAGGAACAAGACAAGGATGTCCGCTATCACCATTCCTATTCAATATAGCTCTGGAAACATTAGCCACAGCAATTACATAAGAGTGAGAAATAAAAGGAATAAGAATAGGAAATGAAGAAGTTAAATTACCATTATTTGAAGATGACATGATGCTCTACATAGAAGACCCCAAAAACTCCACCAAAAGACTACTAGATTTAATAAGCAAATTTAGCAGCATAGCTGGATACAAAGTCAACACTCATAAGTCAATAGTATTCCTGTACACAAGTAACAAACTCATTGAGAGAGAAATTAGGGAAACAACACCTTTCACAATAGTGTCCAAATAAATGAAATACTTAGGAATCAATCTAACAAAGGAAGTAAAATATCTATATATTGAAAATTACAATACTCTGAAAAAGGAGATCAAAGAGGATATTAGAAAATGAAAAGATATCCCTTGCTCATGGATAGGAAGAACAAATGTTAGGAAAATGGCCATACTCCCAAAAGTGTTATACAGATTTAATGCAATCCAGATCAAAATACCATTAGCATACTTCACAGATCTAGAGAAAACATTCCTAAAATTCATTTGGAAACAGTAGAGACTTAGAATAGCAAAGACAATCCTGGGCAACAAAGGCAAGGCAGGAGGCATCAGAATCTCTGACTTGAAATTATACACAGAGCTATTGTGATAAAATCAGCATGGCACTGGCAGAAAAAAAAAACAGACCTGAGTATCAGTGGAACAGATTAGAAGATGCAGACACAACTACAAACGCACTCAGCCACCTTGTCTTCAACAAAGGTGCCAAACAGGTTCACTCTAGGCAATAACCTTGTTAATAAATGGTGCTGGAAAAATCGGCTCTCTACATGCTGAAGACCCATGTCTATCATCATGCACTAAACTAAGGTCAAAATGGATCAAAGATCTAACTATTAAAATAGAAACACCAAATCTACTGGAACACAAAGTAGGTAGAAATCTTGAAGATATAGGGGTAGGCAGAGAGTTCATGAGCAAAAACCAAGCTGCATGGGAAGTACTTCAAAGAATCACCAACTGGGATCTCATCTTATTAATAAGTTTTTGCACATCAAAAGAAATCACCAATAGAGTGAAAAGAAAACCCACAGAGTGGGAAAAAATTTTAGCCACCTGTCCCTCAGAAAAAGGACTTCTATCAGGAACATATAAAGAATTGAAAAAAAGCAGACCCCCAAAATTCAAAGACCCAATTCAAAAAATGGGCATCTGAGATGAATACACACTTCTCAGATGAAGAAATACAAATGGAAAATAAATGTATAAAAAAATGTTCATCACCATTGATCATTTGAAAAATGCAAACTAAAACAACACTGACATTCTATCTCACTCCAGAAAGAATGGCTATCATCAAGAAATCAACCAACAACAAATGCTGGAGGGGCTGTGAGGAAAAAGGAACACTTCTCCACTGTTGGTGGGAGTGTAGACTGGGTCAACCACTGTGGAAATTAGTGTAGTGATTTCTCAAAAAACTGGGATTAGAGGTCCCATTGGACCCAGCTATTCCCCTTCTGGATATCTTCCCAGAAGAATTAGAAACATTATACCACAGTGATATATGTGCACCCATGTTTATAGCAGCACAATTTGTAATAGCTAAATCTTGGAAACAACCCAAATGCCCATCAACTGAAGAATGGATATAAAAGATGTGGTATTTTTATACAATGGAGTACTACTCAGCTATAAAGAAGGATAAAGTCAAGGTTTTTATGGGTAAATGGACGCAACTTGAGACCATACTCTTAAGTGAAATAAATCAGATTTGCATATGTAAACATCCTATTGTGTCCCTAGTGTAAGAAACTGAAAGAGTAAATATGATTTAAAAATGTATAATAGATATTGTGAGAGGTGAAGAAACTGCTCAACAGGAAAGAACAACTGGGATGGGGGAAAGGAGAAAAGAAAGGAAGGAAAAGAATATATATATATATATATATATATATATATATATATATATATGTAGATAAGGTAATTATACTACTAATCTCTATTAGTTCATTGAAAAGAACAGTTTGTTCTTACGTTTGATCAATTTTTCATACATATATCTTTTAATTTGAGTAACTACTTTGAAGATAACAATATACAATATATTAACCTTTGTTAATCTCCTGTTATCTTTTTTGAAATTCTGTACTATCATTTTTATTGTTTTTTTAATGAAAAAACTTTAAAAAAAGATTAATGAAGAAAATAATAGAATCTCATTAACAACTAAAAATTCAATAAAATTCATCACCCATTTATAATAAAAATTTCAGCACACATACCAAAATTACTTATCAAGCTACTAAAAGGACTATATTAACCTGATAAAATGGCATTTTCAAAAATGTGCAGCAAACGTAGAAATATGATTACATATATGATCAGGGATTTATCTCATGGGTTAAATCAAGCACTTTGAGCTTTTTCAGAAACATTATGAAGAGAATTAAAAGATTTTTAACAGATTATATGTCCATTTTGAAAAGATATTTGGATGGGATATGCTAGAGGGAAATTATAGGAAGTAATCTACAATGTGATGCACAACTGAAATACATTGAAATTGGTAGATTTCAAAACAGAGAAATATGAGGTGTTAAAGTGAAATAAAGTTTGGGGGGGTCTGATATTTTTGTGTTCTTTATATATTCTAGCTATTAGTCCTTTGTTTGAGGAACAGTTGGCAAAATTTTTCCCACGTTGTGGGTTGTCTCTTCACTCTGTTGTGGTTTCCTTTGCTATCCAAAAGCTTTTTAATAAGATGAGATCCCAATTGTTCATTCTTTGTGATGTTTTCTGTGTGATCAGGGTAATATTCATGAAGTCTTTGCCTACACCTATGTCTGTAAGAGTTCTACCTTTTCTATCTTCCATCAGATTTAGTGTTTCTGTTTTAATATTTAGATCTTTGATCTATTTCAATTTTAGTTTAGTGCATGGTGAAATATATAGGTCTAGTTTTGATCTTTGGCATGTGGTAAGCTCGCTTTTCCAGCACCATTTAGTAAAGAGGCTATCTTTCTTCCAGTGAAGGTGTTTGGCTCCTTCGTCAAAGATAAGGTGGCTGAGTGTGTCTGGAGTTGTTCCTGCATCTTCTAGACTGTTCCGCTGACCCTTGTGGGGTTTTTTTGGTTTTTTTTTTTTTGTTGTTGTTGTTGTTTTCTGGGGGTTTTGTTTTGTTTTGGTTTGGTTTGGTTTTTTGCCAGTACCATGCTGTTTTCATGAGCAGCTTTGCAGTAATTTCAAGTAAGGTATTGTGATGCTCATGACTTGCCTTTGTTGCCCAGAATTGTTTTTCTATTCTAGGTCTCTTCTGGTTCCAAATTAATTTTAGGATTGTTTTCTCCAATTCTGTGAGATATGCTGTTGGAATTTTGACTGAGATTGCATTAAATCTGTGTAACAATTTTGGAAGTATGGACATTTTCACTATATTATTTCTTCCTACCCAAGAGCAATGGATATCTTTCCATTTTCTGATATTCTTCTCAATCCCCTTTTTCAGAATATGTAGTTTTCAATGTAAAGGTGTTTTATCTTCTTTGTTAGACTGATTCCTAGGTATTTAATTTTTTGGATGCTATTGTGAAAGATGTTGTTTCCCTAATTTCTCCCTCAGTGAGTTTGTTATTTATGTATAGGAAGGCTATTGACTTTTTACTGTTGACTTTGTATCAGCTACGTTATTGAATTTGGTTATTAATTCTAGAAGTCTTTTGGTGGAGTTTTTGGGGTCTTCCATGTAGAGTATCATGTAATCTGCAAATAATTATAATTTAACTTTTTCCTTTCATATCTGTAATGGTTGATTGTGTCAACTTGAGAAGTTTGGAGACTTATTAAGTTGGCTCAGCAATTCTACACCCTACGTTGTAGAGGACCACCCTGGGGCAGCTCCTCACTTGGATGGTAGAAAGGGGAAATGAAGAAGGATGGACTTGCCTCTGTTCTTTGGAGGAGCTCCGGTCTTTGCCTTCAGCTTGGATGTCATCTGCTGGCTTCTAGCACAGGTTCTTTGGCTTCCACCTCAGATCTTCAGCCTTCCTGCATAGACTCTTCAGCATTCCAGCATAGACTCTTCAGCCTTCCATCACAGACCCATTGGCCTCCTGATATGGACTTGCATGGAACTGCAGTGAGCTCCAGACCTTGGGCTGAAGCCTTTGGTCTCCAGTGTGCAGACACCCTCTGCAATCTTCCTCATCTGGCTCTGTGGGTGACCATAATGAGACAATCTTCTAATGTCTTATACATTTGTATATCTTGGGTTATATCTGTTTCTCTGGTAAAACACTAATGGATACAGTATCCTTATTCCTTTTATTTCTTTCTCTTGTCTAATTATTCTGGTTAATCTCTCCAGAACTATATAGAATAAAAGTGGTGACAGTGGACATCCTTGTCTTGTTCTTGATTTTAGAGTGAAAACTTTCAGTTTTTGTCCATTTAGTATGATGTTGGTTGTTGGTTTGTCATGGATAGCTTTTATCAGATTGAGATGAAGACCTTATATTTCAATTTTCTGTAGGGTTTTTTTTTTTTTTTAATCATGAATGGGTCCTGGATTTTGTCAAAAGCATTTTTCTGCATCTATTGAGATGATCATGTGGTTTTTGTCCTTGGCTCTGTTAATATGGTATATTACATTTATTGATTTCCATATGTTGAATCATCCCTGAGACAAATTCTACTTGATCATGGTGTATAATTTTCTTGATGATTTGCTACATTCTGTTGCCAGTATCTTGAAGATTTTTGCATGTATGTTCATTAGGGAGATTGGGCTGTAGTTCTCTTTTTTGGTTGGATTCTTCTCTGGTTTTGATATCAGGTAATGCTTGCTTCCAGGAATGAATTTGGGAGTGTTGCTTCCCTTTCAATTTCATTAAAGAGTTTGAGAAGTTGTGGCATTAGATCTTCTCTAAATTTCTTGTAGAATTCAAGAGTGAATCTGTCAGTACTATGGCTTTTGTTTGTAGGTTTTTAATTACATCTTCACTTTCATTGACTGATATTGGGATATGTATAACATACCTTAAGTCCTTTTTTCATCTCTTTTCTCTTCCCTGCCTCTTCCCTCCCCCATCTCTTGATCTCCCTCCTTTTTTTGTACATGATTGAGTACATAATGTTTACATTGGTTGTGTGGAGTTGGTACATGCACATGACACATCCCAATTCCTTTTTCATCCCCTGTCCCTCCCTCTCCTTCCATCTCTTGATCCTATTCTTTCTACGTCCTATTATCTCTTTTATTTTGCATTTTCATTTCTATTTTGGATTTCTCATATAGGAGAAACCATGCAATATTGAAGCTTGTCTGTTTGATTTATTTCACTTAACATATGGTCTCAGGGTACATCCATTTCTTAGAAATGACTCAAGTTTATTTTTCTTTATGGCAGAGTAGTATTCTATTTTGTGTAAATACCATATTTTCTTTATCTATTCATCTGTTGATGGACATAAAGGATGCTTCCAAGATTTAGCTATTACGAATTGTGCTACTCTAACAAGGGTATGCATGTGTTGTAGTCAGGGTTTATGAAGGAAAAAATTTAATACAGAACACATAATTTATAGGACCATTTACATAACACATGAGATAAACCCCTGGCCATATTCACCCAAAGAGTCAAATGCAAAAGAATGTGGGAGATTTGTCCATACACTAGAGACACAAAGAATCCAGCTGAGGGCCCGGATCCCATGGCAATGTCCTGCACGAGTCCAGCTGAAGACCTACAGCCCATGGCATTGTCCTCCATGAGTCCAGTTGTCAGCCTAGAGCCCATGACAATGTCTCATGCAAGTCTGTATCAAGGATCTGCTCTGGGAAGGCCCTAAGGTCAGTGGTGGAAGCTGAAAAGTCTGCACCAGCAGGATGAAGGATCTGTGCCACCAGGCTGAGGGATCTGCACTGGAGCCGGAAAGCGATGCTCAAGGTAAGGACCAGAGCTTCCCCAAAGAGAATCACAGCCGTCCTCATTGACAGTGAGGACTCGAGCTCCTTCAATGATAACAGCTGAGTTCATATCAGGAAAGCCAGCAGGACAAGTTTCTCCAGGAGAATCAACAGCACACATTGTCCCCTCCAGTTCTTTTTAGCTGTTGGCTGTAGGGAGCAGCTGAAGCTGGAAACTGATCACAGGTGTGCTCCTGCTCCACCTCCCCCACCACTGGTGAGAAGGGCCTGCCAGAGAACAAAGAGCAACAAAGAGCGGCCCAGGTGGGCTACTTAAATGGGCTGCTCAAGGCATTCCAAGCAATGGGTTGCTAGGATAAGGGGTGTCATGTAACACCAACTTGCTAAAAGTATAAATAAAAGCATTGCTTTGGTTGAGCAGTTCCTTTCCTCCCATCAGGGGAGAGGGCTCCACCTGACCTCAGATTTTTGTCCCTTTATTTTCCCCCGTCCTTCCCCCTGGGAACTTTGAGAGCTGCGTGGGTCATGGCAGTTGGCAAAAATCCTCAGGTGAGCCTTCCACATCCAGCACCATGCAGACTCAGTTCAGCTGGGTGTTACAAGTTGACATTAGTTAATCCACCACCCCATGCATCACTGTAATAATATAATGCCTTTAACTCTTTCAGGAAGATACCTAGAAGGGGAATAGCTGGGTCAAATGGGATTTCTAGTTTCAGTTTTTTGACGACTCTCCATACTGAATCCCATAGAGGTTGTACTAGTTTACATTACCACCAACAGTATCCCCTACAGCCTCTCCAGCATTTGTTATTATTTAATTGCTTGGTCATAGCCATTCTTTCTGGGGTAAGATGGAATCTCAGAGTTGTTTTCATTTGTACTTTTCTAATGGCCAATGATGTTGAGCATTTCTTCCTGTGTTTATTGACCATTTGTACTTCTGTTAAGTATCTATTCTGCTGCCCATTTTTCAATGAGTCTTTTATTTTGGGGTGTCTAATGTTTTTGAGTTCTTATGTATTCTAGATATTAGTCCTCTGTATTAGGACTCACTGGCACGATTTTTCCCATTGTGTAAATTGTACTTTCACTTTCTTGGTTGCTTTTTTTTTGCCATGCAGAAGTTTAAATTTGATAAATTCTCATTTCTTGATTCTTGGTACTATTTTCTATGCCACCAGATTTCTGTTCAGAAAGTCTTTGTGTATGCCTATGACTTCAAGAATTTTACCTATTTTATCTTCCAGCAGGTTAAGTGTTTGTGAATTAACATTTACTTGTTTGAACCATTTTTATTTTAGTTTAATACATGGTGAGATATGTGGGTCTAGATTCAATCTTCTGCACATGGATAGACAGTTTTCCCAGCACCATTTTTTAAAGAGGCCATCTTTCCTCCAGTGTCAGGTTTTGGCCTCTTTGTCAAGGATCAAACAGTTGAATGTGCTTGGTGTTGTTTCTGCATCCTCCTTCTTGTTCCATTAACCTCATTTCTGTTTTGTGCCAGTATCTTGCTGTTTTTATCGTTATAGCCTTGTAATATAAATTCAAGTCCAGCATAGTGATGCCTCCTTCTTTGTTTTTGTTACCCAGGATTATTTACACTATCATGGGTCTCTTCTGCTTCCATATGAATTTTAGGATTTTTATCTTTAGTTCTTTGAAGAATACTGCTGGTATTTTGAATTGATTGTTGCATTACATTTATTGATTGGTATATGTTGAACCATCCTTGCATCCCTGGGATGAAGCCTACTTGGTCATGATGTAGGAGCTTTTTGATGATTTGTTGCATTCTCTTTGCCCAGAATCTTGCTGAGCAATTTCGCATCTAGGTTCATTGAAGAGATCAGTCTATAGTTCTCTTTGTTGGATTGGATCCTTGACTGGTTTTGGAATCAGGGTAATGCTAAGTTCCAGGAATGATTTTGGGAGTACTCCTTCAGTTTTGATATCATTGAAAAGCTTGAGGAATATTGTTGTTAGGTCTTCCCTGAAGTTTTTGTAGAATTCAGCAGTGACTCCATCTGGACCTGGACTTTTCTTAGTTGGTAGTCTATATTTAAATTACTGCTTCAATTTCATTACCCATTACTGGATTATTTGGGGTTTTAAAATCTACTTGGTTCAATTTTGGTATTTCATACGTATTCTACGTATCTATCCATTCTTATTGGCATACAGATTTATGAAGTAATTGTTAATAATATTTTTTGATTTTAACAGTGTCTTGGGATTTCACCTTTTTAATTTCTAATTGCATTGATTTGGGTCTTTTCTGTCCTTCTTTTGGTTAGCTTGTGTAAAGGTTTGTCTTTTTTGTTTATTCTTTTGGAGAACCAACTCTTCAATTCATTGATTCTTTTTATTTGTCTCAATTTCACTGCTTTCTGCTCTAATCTATAATTTTATTTCTTGTATTAGCTTTGGGTTTAGATTGTTTTTGTTTTTCTAGGACTTCGAGGTACTTGTTAGGTTATTCATTTGGCCTTGTTGTGTTTTTATCATGTGGGTATTCATAACTATAATCTTCTTGCCTAGGAATGCTTTCACTTTGTTCCATAATTTCTGGTATGTTGTACTGTCATTATTGTTTATTTCTAGTAGCTCTCTTTTTTCTTCCATAACACACTGTTTATTTAAAAGTGTATTGTTTAGTCCATACATTGACATAATTTCTATGTTTTTTTTGTTATTGATTTTAGTTATATTGCTCTATGATTTTATAATATGCATGGCATAATTTCAGTCCTTTTCCATTTATTTAATCTTGCCTTATTGGCTAGTTTATGGTCTATTTTGGAGAAGGTTTCTTGCACTGCTGAGAAGAATGAGTATTCTGCTGTTGGATGGAAATTGTAGATATGTATTAAGTAGACTTGTTCAAAGATTTTGTTAAACTCTGATATTTCCTTGTTGACATTTTGGCTAGTTGATCCATTTATTTGTGATAAGGGGGTATTGAGATCCCTCAGTATAATTGTGTTTATGTTTATGAACCTACCTCTTCTGTTGTGCTATAACAAAAGCTATAGAGTCACTTGGGCATCCCTTTGTATGCATTGTTTGATGTAGCTACTTGGGACAAAAATCAGAATAAGCTAGTGCTTTCTGAACATGGTTGTGTATCATAAAACTGTTGGAGAGTTTAATAAAATATGGACTTGGGCCGGTGAGATGGCTCAGTGGCATAAGCACCTGCCTGGCAAGCGCGAGGGCCCAAGTTCAACTCCCGGAACTCAAATACAAAGAAAGGGTGGGTAATATTGCTCAGCAGCACGGGTGCCTGCTGGCACATGAGGTCCTGAGGTCGACCCCCGGTACCCACAAAAAAAAAATAAATAAAAAAATAAATATGGACTTGCACTCTTGGGTGGAATTAAGGAATATATAATATAAAAAATTTCTCCAGGTAAATTTCATACCCTAACAGGTTCTGGAACCTCAGGATTAAACTACTGCAAAAAGTCCCAAAGGAATTCCTCAGGCATGTGTTAAGTTATAATTACATGGGTGAAAGTCAATTTGATCACACTTTTGTACTGACTTAATTCAATGGAATCCATACTAAATTGATAAAACTTAACTTTTTTTGAAAGCACCATATTAATGACTCAGAAATTTCTTTTACAAAATTTTTCAAATTGCAATCAAATTAAATTTCATAATCTTTCCAAACCTTGGTTTCTACACATGTAATTGGAGGATAACAGCTATCTATATGTTTGTTGTAAGGATTAAATAGACAGTACAGTAAAGCACTTAGTTTAATATAGTGTCTGGCACATCTGGTACATAATCAATTTGTTGAATGAATTTCAATGATATATATAAGAATGAAAATGATGATGTTGTATAAATATGAAATTCTACTGTTTAGAATTGTACTATAATTGGAATACTAATTAATACAACTCCCCACTGGCATCCAGCATATTTTTAAACTGTGTATTCTAGCTATGGTAATGAATTTCCACACATCAGCCATGATTTCCTCAAGTTCCTACTTTGCATTATCATCATCCTTTTGTAAAATTACTGGCCAGTGTTAGGAGAGAATCCAGAGTTACATGATCATGAATTAGCCTCTTCAAGTGCAAAATTAAATTTCTTAACTTTTTCTTAGCATCATGATTTAACCAATGAGGCAATCAGCCACAGGGAATTTAACAAAAACCATGTAATTGGTAGTAAATGCTCCACTAATTTAGGAGACCAATTTGGTCACATCTCCTTAATTTTTCAATTAATCACTCCAGTACCCAACTTCCTTATTTATCAGGAAACTGAGACTCTCCCTCTTGGGGTTTCCCCTTACCTTTAATTTGTACAAGGATGTCAGCATCTCATGTAGTTCCAAAGCAGTTCATCTTTTTGACCAACAAGAGAGAATTCTGGATCTTACTGGTCTATTGCCATGACAGTGCTTGCTACATGGTATGACTTTTGAGTTTAGTATTGCTCTGTTGGAGAATTAGTATGGAATCACTGATGTCATAAGACTAAGATGACCCAGATTCCTGCATTGCTACTGTGACTCTGTGAGCATGGAGAATTCTTTAGTGTTAAGCTTGGCTCATTTGATTTTTTGTGTCCTCCTACTTTGACACTCTCATAAGCTACTTCCCAAGGTTTCGTGTAGTTTCAGAACTGCTAAGATGAGATCAGTTATGACATGTCTGTCACTTTAGAGATCCAAAATTGCTGTCCTCTTTTCCTACATAGGGATCAATTCTAACTCCAGGATGTATAACACTTTTCCCCTCAGGCTATAATGCTACTTGCTCAGCCTTCTAAAACAGACTAACTTCCCTGACTTTGGGGATTTATCTCTATGGTTCTTGTATTCAACCACCCACAGCATGGAACTCAAGGAGGAGAAATGACCCTCTGACTCAACACACTTTGTATTCTAAGTTTTTCTGTCCAGATGCCCACTTCCTGCTCTCAAAACTATCACTTCTTAATATGTTAGATGATGGAAATATTCTTTTCCACTCAGATGATCCTGTCCTTGTTCCCTGCATGGTACACATAGAATAAAATTCTCTACTATCAGTACATTTATATCTGGGATTTTAGGTTTAAATTGCATTTTCTATAGGAGAATATCAACATTATAGCTTGGTTGAACATAGCATGGTTTATACCAGTGAGTCTCAGAGTGTTCTTCAGATCAATGCAATTAGTATTATTTTTGGTATTACATTGGTATTAATTTTATAGAAATGAAAATTCTTGGGCCCCATCCTAGATCTCCTGAGTTAGAAACTCTGGAGGTGGATTTGAGCAATCTGTTTCAACAAGCTCTCTAGGAGATTGTGATTAAAGCTAAGGTTGGGGAATCACTGGTTTAGACAGAAATATGCTTTATAATTGTTTTTCTTGTGGGAGGTGAAGAGCTGACTTTTACATTCTTGCTGCTGTCTTCTGAGTGTCTGGAATTCTTCAAATATGAACACACACACACACACACACACACACACACACACACACCTCCCCTAGCATAAGTAACAGTTTGTGGAAAACGGTATGGTATAAATGAGTTTTTCTATGAGCGTTCTGTATCTATGCCTAATGGCAACCCAAAATTAGAGGCTCCTGTGTGCCCTATCTGAAATATGCCAGAGATATAAGGAGACCCAGAGAACTCATGGCCATGTTGTTCTCTTGATCCTGAGTAGAATAGACTGCTCCTCCTTCTTCTCTTTCTTCTCCTTCTCCTCCTTCTCCTCCTTCTGCTCCTTCTCCTCCTTCTTCTTTTCCTCCTCCCCTCTCCTTCCCCCTCCCCCTCCTTCTTTTTCTTCTTCCTCCTCCTCTTCCTCCTTCTTTCTTCTTCTTCTTCTTTTGTAAGAGAACCTGGAAGGAATTGGGAAGAATGGAGCTATTCCATCCCGGCAGAACTGGGAGTTCTGTGAAGCTCTTTATAACCAACTCACCATAAAACCTGTGCTAGTGTTTTGTGTCTACTTAGATATATTTTTGTTAAAAAACTACAGGATTAGAAATGGATATTTTGATCCATGGATATTTGATACTGACCTCAGACTCAGTATATAGTATTAGCGGGCCAGAAAAATACTATTTTTCAAAACTTTGCTACTTCTGTCCCATGGTCTATTATCAAAAAATATATTGCATCTGAGGAAATGTATCAAAAGAAGAAAAACAGAGAAGGAAATAGTGACAGTGACAACATTTTGTTTATTCTAGATGAGAAACTTATGGCAAAGCTACATAGCTACGTACCCGTCTAGCTCAAAAATCAGATAGTATAACTTGTAAAATTGTGGGAAATGTCCTTCTGCAGAAAAGTGAGGCCTTGTTTCTATCATCAAGAAGGAGACAGAGCTCAGTGGACATTTTCATACTCTCAGAACCTGGTCTCCACCTTAGCTGCACAGTTAGTATAAATCCCACAAGGAAGCAATTTACCTGCATTTGATCAGTGCTAAGAAGAAACAGGTATAGTTTCATGAGCAGTTATTGGTGTTCATAGGGGAAACATCTTCATTAAATTTTTCCAGAAAATTTTATTTGATAATGTAAATGAACATTCATTTTTATAGTGTTTTTGAACAAATCTCTTGCTAGTATCACTCATCAGTCACTTTTCTTATTTCTTCAATATTAATTTATCCTACCATTACTTACGTGACGTAAATTAACCACACTGTTGTGATTTTATCATAGGCTCTGACACTAATTGTTATTGGAACAACTTTTATAAATTCTGAACTTTCTAGTGACTTGCTACCATCTTGTCCTTTTGCTGTTAATTACCATAATGTAGTGCATGTTTTAGAAACACATTTACTTACATAGATATGTAAGATAAAATATTTCCCAAATGCTACCTGGGATATCCTGAACTCAAGAGAAGTTAACATCACTTATTTATGATTAATTTTTTCTTTCTTTTTAATGTCAGTATACTATTTTAGATCTATGAGACCAACAAAGAAAACTTTGCTTTTAATCATAAAAATTACTAATTATGTATATGTAATTCTCAAGAATCCATTTCTCTGTTCATCCTTCACACTTTTAGAGCAAGAAGAGATATCTAAAATAGATATAAATATTGTGATATTTATTTACAATTTAATAAAAATCAATAAGAGATATCTAAAATATTAAAATTTGATATAAATATTTTGACATTTATTTACAATTTAATAAAAATCAAGTATGTGAATTTTCATCGTACGAGGATGAAATGTAATTAAAATGTAATTTTGTTTATTTTAGACATTCGTATGTAGTGGCTTTAAGTAAAGAAGTAATAGGTATAATTAATGCCTGCTTATTAAAATCTTTCCAAGTCTTTTTGGTATTATAGTTGATGGTCTCCAAGACCATTCATTCATGATTTACTTAAAAAGACTCAGAAAAGCTGTTGTATTCATAATATCTAAGTCATGATTTTTTGGAGTAAAAGGATGCTGATTAAATAAACAAATTTTTAAAAAGCACAGCAAGCATAGTCCAGGAGACATGAAACTCAACTTTCTAGTTGTTTTATCCCAGTGCAATCATAAGGACAGCCTTTAATTTTCCTAGCGATGAAGAGTGACAGTGTGCCAGCCAGGGAAGCTCACCCCAGCTTCGGTGTCCAGGGTTTCTGTTGGGGCTTAGTAACGTACATAAGGTTGGCTGCCTGCATGGCTATTCTTAGACTCCAGCATCTTCAGAGGTCAAGTTGACATGGCATGATTCAATCCCTCACCACAAGTCACATGGTTAGTATACACTGCTCAGAGTGGGTCAAGGCCTTCAGGTAGACAAAGATACTCTTTGGTAGGGAAGCATATTTCAAAGGCCCAGAAGTTACCTTTTAGGGGCAGGAACTGATCAGGGTGTAGACAACTCAGATTTGCTGAGTTAATCCTTTGCTGCACAGACAAACTTCCTATAAACTGAAAAATAGTTTAATGACTGTACCGATCCTTTTGCAAGCCATTAGTTTTCAAGTTTTTTGTTTTACATAACTGTGAGCTGATAGATCATTCAGGGTATTTGGTTGATAGATCAGTATGTGATTTCTAGCATAGAATTCTTCTGGCTCACTTTAATTTTTATGTACATGAAGTTTTTCAGCAATTTTTAACTAAACAATTAGGATAGAATTGATCTGGAATCTTTTATGTTCTAGCAATGAAATACTTATCTATGGATACATGAACCATTTTTAAAGCCTCATTTATCACATCAAAAGGCATTTCCAAAATAATTTAAATTTTATATGCACTAATATTTATTAGAATCTTATTATAATGATACATTTGTAGTATAATACAAATAATTCCAATTAGAATTTTGTAATACTTTTAGCCCTTAGAATTTTATGATCACAGAAAATAACAAAATTAATTTCACTCATAAATCAATATGAGAGAATCATTAATAAAATATTTTCGGCTATAGTCAGAAGGGTAAAATTCTCTGTTGAAAGTGGAATGGAAATATGAATTCATGGAAAAAACTAAGCAATTTAAACATCTGTTTTAAACATTTGTTTCTATGATTTTCAAATGGATAGCACTGGATATTACTGTAGATAAAATTTTTAAATTATGACAGTGGATTTTAAATTAGGACACTATTTAGATGATATGAGATACATTTAAAATATGTATATAACAGTTTTACTTTAAAATATAAGTATTTAGGGCCGGTGAGATGGCTCAGCAGTGTAAGTGCCTGCTTGGCAAGCGTGAGGGCCCGAGTTCGACTCCTGGAACCCACATATGAGAAAAGGACCGGTGATATCGCTCAGCGGAACGGGCACCTGGTGGCGCGCGTGGTCCTGAGGTTGACCCGTGGTACCCACAAAAAAAAATAAATAAAAATAAAATAAAATAAAATATAAGCATTTAGCCATGCATAGGGGCATATACCTATAATCTTAGCACTCTGAGAGACTGAGGCAGAAGGATCTCAAGTTAAAACACATCTGGGCAATTTAGAGACTTAGAAAGATCCTGTCTCAAAAAAAAAAAAAAAATTAAAGAGCTAGGGATGTAGTTCAGTGGAAAGGCCTTTGGTTCAGTCCCCAGTACCACAAAATTTTTTTCAATATGCCATTCATGAGTGCATGGAGGCCACTCTCCATAAATTTTTCATATTTCTACATCTCTGGTCATTATCAGCCAAGTAGCTATCTTTTTAGGAATGTTTACATGAGTAGATGGCCTTGGAAGGATAGAGACAGGGACTCCCTTTGAAGCAAATTTATACACATTCTCATAATTAAGGTACTTACTTCCTTTCCCCAGAGATAATTATATTTTCAAGGTAATAAAGATAACACTTCTGTCAGAAGAAATATTGGGAAGATTTTCTAGTAGCCTTTATATAAAATCAGAACCTTAATCTCAGGGTTCCTTTCCTATAATTCATCCCCACTGAGTATGCAGGTAACGCCTGGCCTTCCCTGCATCACCCCTGGGGACTCACGGATGCTTAGGGACAAGTGGCAAGATGTATTATTGCAGAAAGTAATGATTGTCTAAATCCATATGGACTTATTGCTTCTTTATCAATTGAATTTATGGAAGAATGGGAAATTCGCCTTACTGTTGCCACCAGAGCCTGCTTAGTTACTGCATTCAGAAGGAGAGCATAAGAAAAATATAATGACAATGGCAACATTTTGCAGATATTTAAACATACGAAACAACTTAAGTGTGAATGAAAAATACTTAGAAATAAAAAAAAGATCCCCCATAACTTTAGCTCCTATAATAATGCCTGAGAGATAGTAGGTACTAAAATATATTTGTTTAAAAAATTGAATGGAGGAATGATTGAAGTAATGAATACATAATTTTCTAATCCATTTTTGCCTCTAGACTACTGTGGACTGAGTAACATGTTAAATATGTTGATTATGTATAAGAGAAATAGGAAATTGAAGAATCAAATTCCATGCATTTATTCATTCCTTTAAAATATTTATTAAACACCTACTGTATGCTTATCATTTACTAGGTACTGGAAAACAAAGGTGAATAGAACAGACCTTTCCTTCAAGGAAGCCTAAGGAACATGTACAAATATAATATTACAGTCATTAAAATGGAGGAATATGCGAACTGTCAGGTGAATACAAAGGTTATAATGCCTCATTTACCTGAGGAATTAGGGAAGGTCCCCCACATTGCTGTTGTTTTCAGCTGACTATTGAAAAAGAAGTAGGACTTTGTAACATGGAAAGAAGTGGTTAAATATTTCTAGATATTTCAGGATATTAGTAGAGATAGGGCATACTCATGTATAATTTAATTTTAAATGAAGAAATAAATCACCTTCAGCATATTAAAAATAAGTATGACAGCACCAATAATAATAACAGAAATGTAATAGTTGATTTAAAATCTGCAACTTTCAAAAATAATTATGTCTTTGATTTTTTTGATAATATATTTTTATAAACTATTGAGGAGGTCAGTCTCCAAGATTTGGGTTTGACAGCTAATATTTCACAAACTGGTGTGTTAATGGGATTCCAAATGTCTTGTTTTGCCTCTGGAGAACTCTTGCAGTAGAACTCAGGTTTCATTGGAAAGAGCTCAGCGTTAAGCAGCCACCCAAGTGAAATACATCTAAGTCAAAATCAGGCACTTAGGTAAGGGCAAAATGGATGAGTAGCTGGAAGCTAAAGACTGTAATTCCTGTAATTTTACCAGAATCCTTATATTTGCTTCTTTGAGCTGTTCTAAAACACTGTGTTAAATGAGACTTTGTAACCCCAAAAGAATTTTTTTTGAGAATTGAAGATGGTAGTAAATCTCAGGTTAGGGGTCTTATTTCATCAGAATGCCTTTTTTTCATAACATTTTTCAAAGCCTTAGTAATGTCAGTCTATCTAGCACTTAACTGTAATTTTCTATGCAGACTTCAAGATTACCTATTAAAAAAATAAGTTTAACACAATAGTTATGCTGCATTTTAGCATACTGACCTTTTAAAAACATGGCACTTCATTATGTGTCAAATATGTAAGCGATGTTCTCCTTTTTATCCTTTGCCCAAGGGAGAACTCATTGTGGAAAGAGCTAGCTAGAGCTCACACCCTTTGAATCTCTAACACCATCTTTTCCAAGGACACTATATATGTCAACAGAAGGAAGACTTCCCACTCTCTGGGACCTGATACAATCATGTATTCTGTTGTAGATGGTAGAGGAAAAAATAAATTGCTTTGAGTAGAAAACAATGATAAATTGGATCTAGTTAATTTTACCCCTTTCCCATTGCTTCTTGATCCTTTTCTTTGCAGTCACACTGATATTTCTCCTCCTTGACCCACCTATATTTCTGGCTGTTGTACTTTGGCGCTGAATCATGTACTTTTTTTTTTTGTGGGTACCGGGGGGTCGACCTCAGGACCTCGCACACCAGCAGGCGCCCGTGCCACTGAGCGATATCACCGGCCCCTTTTTCGTATGTGGGTTCCGGGAGTCGAACTCGGGCCCTCGCGCTTGCCAGGCAGGCGCTTAAGCCGCTGAGCCATCTCACCGGCCCTGAATCATGTACTTTTTAACATTCGCAGATGTTTTATGTGTATGTGTCATGCCTCTCTAGTCTTAGCTGGGAAAGGACTGCTTTTTCCCTGTTGGTATCCTCTCTAGCCCTTCATTGAGTTTTCAGTATTTAATAGATACTCTGTACATTTTGGTTTTATTAAGCTTAGATGAGTTGGCTTAGAACAAATCAGAGAAGCAGCACATGAAAGCCTAACTAGAGGCTGAGGACGACTGGCCATATCTAGTGAACCATTTTGATTCTCTTTCTGACTCCTACCCACCACCTCTGTCTATCTACACACTGTGCTTTATTTTTTTACTTACCTTACTGGGTAACCCAAGGATATACTCTGGGTTAGAAGTAAACATATTTCTTTTCATCAAACAAGCTCAGAAGTCATAAAAAATGTATCACATAGCATCTAGGTTATACAAGGTATACAAACTACACAGGTTATAAAAGTAATAGAGGGCATATAAATTTATTCAGGTTATACAAGGTAAATAAAACACATTATAGAAAGCCACATAAGAAAGACTATCACAGTAACATAGTTAATAAATGGAAATTATGTAAAAAATTTAATAGAGTACAGAATGTATCTGTAAATCCCAGTGCAGGAAATATAAGGGTGTACATTGAGGTGGGAGTAAAGACACGTGATCTATGCTTAGACAATGAAGATGAAGAAGATGTTGGAGAGGGAGTCTGCATGGAATATTTGCACTTGACAGTGGGAAAGTCCCTGTTAAATTCCACATGAGAATTCTCCTTTTCAGAGCTCCAAGAGAAAAGTATATGAAGTAAATAGAGTCGTTTTGGTGCTTAGACTAGACCTTCTAAGGATGTAAGCTCTGAGAATATCTGATGCAAGGGACATGACTAAATCTAGGTCCTCTACATGTTGACCAGTATTTGAATTAGGTCAGTGTAACTGCTACAACACATTGACTCCAATATTTATTGTGACTCAAACCAAAAGCAGCATATTTTTTGCAAGGAATACTGGGCGCTTCACACAGGTTGGCATCGTGGCCTTCCTCCTTGCAGCTGTTCAGAGACCTGATTGATGGAGGACCTCTCATCTTTAATATGTCTTTTCAAGGGCAGCTCAGAACTAGTAGGATCATGTCTATTTAAATCAGCCATAAGGGGAAAAAACCCAGAACACAGACGGACTTTTTTAGGGGCCCGATCCTGAAGTGGGACATGTGATTTCCATCAACATTTATTCTACTGGAGAACTCAGTAATATCACAGCTAACTGAAGGATACAAAGAGTGATTAATGAGAGGAGACGGAGTGTACATGCTCAGGAAAAAAAATATGAGAGCTTGGGAAACTTTTGTTTTTCTTAGTTTTTGTATTATTTACCTATATCTGTATGAGTTTGGATGTGGATGTATAGGTACATATGTAATTTTGTCAGGTACAACCACATACAAAGTGCATCTGGCAGTCACTGAGTCTCAGCCATATGAACAATGCCAAAGTGCCTTTCCATGATTTATAAATATTGCTTTTTGTTTGACTTGTTTATTCTTACTATTAAAAAAGCTTTGTTTCCAGAATTTCATTAACAGAGATATTCTTGAATATGGTGGCATCTTATTAGTACAACTTACACTTAATGACTCTAATAGTCATTTTAACATTTTTAAGTGAAAAAATGTTCATTGAAATTTATCCAAGGTAGGAGGTTTGGTATTTCAGCAAGTGGTTATATAGAACATGAAATTTAATGTTGTGCTAATCAAGTCTTGCATTACATAGTCTGTAAAACCTAAAAGCTTCTCAGAGTCTTTCTAAAACTTTAATGGATTTGTACAATCAGAATTTTTTCCCTTTGCTGTGTACTGGTGCAAGTACCAAAAATTACTCTACTGGAACAGCTGTAACAATAACATTAACATAACCTGGTAATGAATTAGTCTATAATGTTCTGAAGTGTTCATTGTTTGTTTAAATGCTTCCCTCACATTATGAAGGCAGCACTCTAAAATGATTTTAACCTAAGTCACTTAAATTTTTTTTTGTGTGTGTGTAAGAAGCTGGAGGAGCTCAGTTATAGGGCAAATGTGAGATCCTGGATTGGATCCCTGGCACCACAAAAGAAAAAACAAAAGGAGCAATATTCTTAGATGACATGATCCTTTACATAGAAGACCCTAAAAACTTCACTAAAAGACTCTTAGAACTAATAACCAAATTCAGTAATGTAGCATGGATATAAAGTCAACTCTCAAAAATCGATAGCATTCCTGTATACGAATAACAAACTCACTTAGAGGGAAACAATACCTTTTACAATAGCACCAAGAAATGGTTAAGTTAGGAATTAACCAAGGAAGTGAAAGACCCTTACAATGAAAACTATAGTCTTCTGAAAAAGGAGATTGAAGAGGATATCAGAAAATGGCAAGATTTTTCCTGTTCCTGAATACACAGAACCAATATAGTTAAAATGGCCATACTCCCAAAACTATTATCTAGACTTAATACAATCCTAATAAAAATACCAATAATGTTTTTACAGAACTGGAGAAAGTAATCCTGAGATTCATTTGGAGTCAGAAGAGACCTAGAAGAGCAAAAGCAATTCTGGGCAACAAGACAAGCAGGGGGCATCACAATCCCAGACCTCAAGTTTACTATAAAGCTGCAGTTATAAAAACAACATGGTATTGGGAAAAAAACAGACTTGTGGATCAATGCAACAGAATAAAAGATACGGAAGAAACATCGGGAATACTTAGTTACACGATCTTTGACCAAAGGGCTAAACGCCTTTGCCAGAGGGAAAATAACCTGTTTAACACTTCTTTAGTGGTGCTGGGAAAAACTGGCTATCCACATGTCAGTTTGAGTGCTAAAGGTTGAATTTAGACCAATACCTCTCATCACACACTAAACTAAAATCAAAATGGATCAAAGATCTCAACATTAGAACAAAAACAATCTGTTAGAAAGCAAAATAAAAAGTCTCAAAGATGTAGGTGTATGCAAAGACTTTCCAAATAAAATCCTTCTTGCATAAGAAATAATACCAAGAATTAACAAATGGGATCTCATTAAATTAAAAAGCTTCATACCTCAAAGGAAACAAACAACAAAGTGAAGGGACAATGTTCAGAATGGGGAAAATATTTTGCCAACTACCCCCAGACAAAGGACTAATATCTAGAATATATAAAGAACTCAAAAAAAATTAGACACATCTCCACAAATTTAAAGACTCAATAAAAATGGGCATCTGAAATGAATAGGGACTTCTCAGATGAAGAAATACAATTGGCCAATAAATACACGAAAAAATATTCAATGTTGATAGCCATTCGAGAAATGCTAATTAAAATGACATTAAGATTCCATTTTACCCCTGAAAGAATGGCTACCATCAAAAAATCAACCAATAATAAATGCTGGCAAGTCTTGGGGAGGAAGGAGCCCTTCTTAATTTTTGTTGGGAGTATAAACTGATACAGCCACTATGGAAATCAGTATGAAATTTCTTCAAAAAACTAAAAATAGAAATTCTATTTGATCCAGCTATTCCCCTTTTGGTTATCTTCCCAAAAGAGTTAAAAACATCATACCACATTGATGTATGTGTACCTATGTTTATAGCAGCATGTTTATAGCTAACTCTTGGAATTAGCCTGTATGCTCATCAACAGATGAATGGATAAAGAAAATGTGGTACCTACACATAATGGAGTACTACTCTTCTGTTAAGAAAGAAAAACTTGAGTCATTTGTAGGAAAATGGATGCACCTTGAGACCATAATGTTAAGTAAAGCAAATCAGATACACAAGCTTGTACATCATATGGTTACCCTTACATGAAAAATTTAATAGCAAAGAGGAGAGAGAGAAAAGAGAAAGAAAAAAAATTAAATTCTAAGTATGTTTCTATTCTCAATCTTTGGTTTCATTCTAATATTGTGTGAGAGCTCCCATTACAAGATTTACATTTCTTTGGATATTTTAAGGTCTTTTTTGTTGTTATGACCATGATTTATTTTGGAAAAAAATTCCCAGAATGGGAAAATCTATGAAGATAGAGAGTAGCTCAGTGGTTACCTAGATTTAGTGGGGAGGGATTGGGAGACGATCGCTAGTAGGTAGAGTGTTTTGATTTGGGATAACAGAAATGAATTAAATTTGATTGTGGTTACAGTTGTAAAACTCTCTCAATGTGCTAAAATCTATTGAATCTTACATTTTAAGTTTGTAAATTGTGTGGTATGCAATTTTTTATTTCAATAAAAAATTCGACAATGTAAAACATCAAAACTTTGATAGAGCCATGGTAAGGGTGGAGAAATGAAATTATATGCCACAGAGTAGATATAAAAATATTTGTTGACAACTGAATGAAAACATACAAAGATACTTCATCTCTCTTTTGACCGCATCTGTCACTCAATGCCTGAATAATTAATAGCTTTGTTAAACTCTTGAATATTAAAGGCTTTGTCCCTGATCACTACAGGCATGACAATCAAACTTACTGAGTACTAGACTCACTGTAGGTTGTGATTAAACTGATTTAGTAGTTAACAGTCAATGCTGAATCAAGTTAGCCTAAATGCAGATATTTTGTTGTCAATTTTATACTTTATTTATTAGCTTTTATAAATCATAGTCTTGCCCTTATATGTTATATATTATATACAAGTGTACATTTATCAGACTGAGTGGAAATATAACAAAATGTGAGTGTCTAAAATTGAAAACTCCCACATTTATATCATCTCTCAGAAAAATATACAGTGGAATTTCCAACCCAACCAATTTTTCCTGTGATTATAGAGACTTGATTTTTATCACTACTACATTGTCATTTTTGAATTGTTTCTTTTTGCAACTTATTTCAATTTCAGTTGACCTGAAAGCTTTGATTATAGGAAATGAATTTATTATGTTTTAGATGAAAATTTTCTTAAATTAATTGTAAGAAATAAATTTATTGGACATCTTCTTTGTACAAACCAATTCAGTAAAACACTGAAGTTTGGTTCAATTCAGCAAACATGCATTGATTGCTCTATCTTGTAGGGCAGATTACTGATCTTGGGAATATTTGTACAGAATTGAATAAAGAAATATATGTATAATTTAGTGAGATTTGTGGCACTATAAAGTATAGTCATATGCTATATGACGATCTTTCAGTCAGTGGTGAAACAGAAATACAAGAGTGGTCCCATAAGAGTATAGGGGAGCTAAAAAATTTCTACCACTTAGTATTTTTACTGACCTTTTTTATGTTTAGATATCTTTATTTTTTTATTTTTAATTTTTTTAATGTGGGTATTGGGAGTCGAACTCAGGACCTTGCTTGCCAGGCAGGCACTTGTGCCACTGAGCCATATCACCGGCCCTATATTTAGATATCTTTAGATACACAAATACTTAACCATTGTGTTACAATTGGCTCCTGTGTCCAGTACAGTAATATGCTGTACAGGTTTGTAGCCAAGGAGCAAAAGACCATACCACATAATTCAGATGAGTAGCAGGTTATGCCATCTAGGCTTGTGTGTAAATACACTCTTTTACATTGATATATGGCAAAATCTCCTAAATTTTCAGAAGTTGTCTTTGTCATTGACACACGATTGTACTATGATTGTGAAAAGTCATCGTCCTAATTGATATATATCATCTCCAAAGGGAAGACACTTGATTGGCATTTATCATAAGCGCTATATTTTAGATTCTTAATATTATTCAGTTATGGTTGAGAAATGTGGTTATATTCCTAGGTATATGCATGTTTATCAGAAACACATGCACACACATTTGAGGCTGTGTATACGTTGCTCCTTGCGCTGCTTCTCCTCAACTGGCTTTGACAGTAGGGAAGCTGGGATAAATAGGTTTCAGAACAATTGACCAAGAGAAGTAATCCACCCCATTCCACTGGAAAAAGCGCTGAGATATCTACAAACAATTCAGAGTGAATTTGGGGAGAAAGGACATTTAAGAGGTATGTGTTGGTGTGTACCCTTCTCTTTTCTAGCCCTCCAGCTTTCATAGAGTCATCTCTTCCAGTGCTCTTGGGTTTTACTGCTGCACACATAAAAGTCCCACACAGTCATATCCTCTCTAGTAAGGAATCCAGCACTTCAGCACTTATTCTGTCTATGGGGTAGTTGAGAAAATGACTGCCTCTGCTCAACCTAGCATATCTACTAAAGGTCAGTTACTCAGCTCCATTTAATTCCCAAACCAACGAGAAAAAATATTGCAGGATAGTATGGGATTCATTCTCACTAGAGTAGTCTGTGGAATGTGCACAAATGTCCAGTGGGGAAACAGAGCCCCAGTAATTGATGAGTTTGTATCTAAAGTTTCCGTTTCCACTGTGTATGATAAATACACTGCCAAAACCATGGCAACTAGTTTCACGTTTAGGTTCTAATTGGGATGTGAACCTGTACTAGAACGCTCATCTGTAGGATTAGACTTCCCCAATTCCTTTGTCTCTTCCAATAAGCCTCTACCTGAACTGGGCTCAATTTCTGTCTTCACCTGACTTGATCATCTCAGTTATTGTAACGGTTGATACACTGTGTCAATTTGAGAAGTCTAGAAGCTTAACTAAGTAACTCAGCAGTTCTACATCCTAGGGTGCACAGGACACGCCCTTACTGCTCTAGGATGTTCATTGTGTCAACTAAGTGATTCAGCAGGGGGCCAGGGTCCTCACTTTGTAAACATCCTGAGCCTGTGCAAGAGGAGGGCAGGGAGATGGCATGGGTGTAAATGACCACCCCCCAGGGTGGGGAGCTTGCATACAATAAAAGGGAAATGAGGAAGGGCTGATTGCTGATTCTTCGGGAGAGCTCCAGTCTTTGCCTTCAGCTTGGATGTCGTCTCCTGGCTTCTAGCACAGATTGCTGGGACTCCTCAGCTTTCTGGTATAGATTTTTCAGCTGTCCATTGCAGACCCATGAGCCTCCTGATATGGACTTGCACGGAACACTGCAGTGAGCTCCAAACTTTGGACTGAACCCTTCAGCCTCTAGCGTGCAGACACCCTCTGCACGCTTCCTCATCTAACTCTGTGGCTGACCATTATAAGCCAATCTTGTAATTTCTTATACATTTGTATATCTTGTGTTGTATCTGTTTCTCTAGTAAACCCTGACCGATACAGTTATTGAGATGTTTGTGTTCCTATACAGTGCCTGATACATGACTCTACCAACTGAACATCAATATTGAGCTTAGTGTCTTTCTTTATAAATTGGACTTTAGTCCTTTCTACCCCAGTTATTTCAACTTTAGCTCTTTAGCTTTAACTCACATCCCTATCCACATCTAGGAGAGTAGATATAAGGCAATAATATTTAGGAAGAGGTGGTTTGTTTATATTTTGAAAGTCACTTAACTATTCAGGAAAATAAAGGGTCAGACATGTGTCCTCAGAGTCCTATTGACATTTAAAAATATAAAATATTAATATACTCAATTTTAACCATATAAGCCTATTTAAATTGCTTCGTGAGAAAAGTTTTGTTTTGACTCATGAGGCTATTCCATGCAGAATGCGGGATAAGATGACTTCCACAAGGGAAAAATCAAAGTATGTTATGTGCATATGCAAATATGCCAGAATGAAACTCACTGATCTGCATAACCATGATTCACCAATAGAAAATATGTGAAAAAAATCAAAAGCAAACAAAAAGCCTTAAATAAAACTTGGAATCAAAAAAAGATCGGAAAGAGGAGGATACCCCATGTGAAGATGTTTTAGCAATGCCTTTTCAATTTATTTTTCCTCTGCAATTGCATGAAAGGAATATATAATTAAAATCCATATTACATACATGTACAAAAACTTTTAATAAATTTAATTTTAAAATTCCAAAGATAAAACCTTTTTATTTTTAAATTAATATACATTTTTTAGATCATTTGCAGGTTTACAGGAAAAGTATAAAAAATTCTTCCCCACCTGCCAGCAAGTTTAACGTCTTGTATTGGTGTGGCATGTTTGTTACAACTTGTGAATGACTGC
Source organism: Erethizon dorsatum (assembly GCA_028451465.1). Taxonomy (NCBI): domain Eukaryota; kingdom Metazoa; phylum Chordata; class Mammalia; order Rodentia; family Erethizontidae; genus Erethizon; species Erethizon dorsatum. The sequence goes on from CM051833.1 coordinate 103,146,715, forward strand.
TGATAGGCTGTTACTGACTGAAGTCTATGGAGCAGCTTCAATTCACTCCTTCTGGATGTTTATAAATGTGCAATGTTACATGCTACTCACCATTACAGTGTCGCACAGTATGTTTTCACGTCTCTGAGAATCCCCTGTGCTTCACCAATTCCTCCCACTTTCTGTCAAGTCTTGGCCAACACTAATATTTTTAGTGTCCATAAATTTACCTGTTCAATTGTGTGCTATAAATCACACAGAGTTAGCCTTTTCATTTTGTCATCTTTCACTTAACAATATACACTTGATTTTCCTTATTTTCTTGGTTTGATAGCTCTTTTTATTGCTGCATAACATTCCACTGTATGGTTGTAACACTGTTTATTCAGTGAATTTTTGAAGGGCATCTTGGTTACTTCCAATTATTGGCAATTATGAGTAAAGATACTATAAACAAACATCCATGTACAAGTTTTTGTGTGGATATGTATTTTTAACTCATTTAGTTCAATATCAGGGAGCATGACTGCTGGATTATATGATAATATTTAGTTTGTAAGAAACTGCCCAGCTATATTGCAAAGTGGCTGCATCATTTTTATATTCCTTCCAAAGCGAGAGTTTCTGTTGCTTCTTATTCTCACCAGCATTTCGTGTTGTCAGTGTTCTATATTTAGCATGCTAATAGATGTGTAGTGATGTCTCATGTGGTTTCAATTTGTATTTCTCTAATGACACGTGATGCTGAGCATCTTTTCACATACTTATTTGCCATTGGTATATATTCTTTGGTCTGTTCAGATTTTAAAAATTGGGTTGTTTGTTTTCTTATTGTTGGTTTTAAGAGTTCTTTGCACATTTTGGATACAAGTTATTATCTATGTATTCTGCAAATATTTTCTTTCAGTTTCTGACTTGTCTTTTAATTCTTTAAACAGCGCCTTTTACAGAGTAAAAGTTTTTAATTTCAATAATGTTCAAATTATCAATTTTTTTCATGAATTATGCTTTTAGTGTGGTATCTAAAATCTCACCAGCAAACCAAAGATCACTTAGATTTTCTTTAATGTTATTTTGTACAAGTTTACAGTTCTGTGTTTCACATTTAGGTCTATGATCTATTTTGAGATATTTTTGTGAAAGGTGTAAGATCAGTGTCTAGACTCTTAATTTTTCTACATGTGGCTGTCCAGTTGTTTCTGCACTATTTGTTGAAAATACTAGCATTTCTCCATTGAGTTCTATTTTCTCCTTTGTCAAACATTAGTTGGTTATATTTGTGTATCTATTCCTGGACTTTATATTCTATTTCACTGATTTTTTTATTGTTTTGCTGTGCTATACTGTCTTGATTACGGTAGCTTTACAGTAAGTATTGAAGTCAGGTAGTGTCAATTATTTGATATTGTTCTTTTCTTTCAAATTGTCTTGACTGTTCTAGGTCTTTTGCCTTTCATATGAATCTTAGAATTACTTTGCTGATATCCACAAAATGAGTTGCCAGGATTTTAACCAGGACTGTTTGAACCCACATGTGTCAGGGTGGGAAGATCTGACATCTTCACAATATCGAGTCTTCCTATTCATGAAATATCTTTCCATTTGTATAGGCTTTCTCTGATTTCTTTTATCGAAGTTTTATAATTTTTCCTGGGTAGATTTTTTTTCAAAGATTTATGCTTGGCTTATTTTGGTGTTAATGTAAATGATTTGTTTCTAACTACAAAATATTAATTGTTGCTGGCATATAGGAAAGTAATTAACTTAGATTCTTTACTTTATAACAATGCTCTAACTTTAATACCTACACATCTAGTGTCCAAATCAATGTTGGTTTCTTCTAAATAGAGCATGAATATCAGTTACTCAAGAAGTCAATGAAAACTAAAACTCAGATTGACTATTTACAACTTTCTTAAAAATTCTACATGAGGTAACTGCTAAAGGGGTAACTGTTTCTAGATTCTCTTCTCTGCAAATAAGTATTCACTATAAACTCTGAAGGAAAGCATTAACTGAATAAAATATTCTAATCAATTCCTGATAATCTGCTTCTTTAACCATTAGATTAGTGACAGTAACACATTTTTGAAAAATCAGTAATAGTGAATGACTCTTAGAGATACTATTAGGGATATTTCCATGTTAAAACTGAAGCAATTCCAAGTTACTTTCACGTCTGAAAGTCCAGCAATCTCTGAACTCCACATGTCCCAAAATCCTGTGTGAAATTAGCAATTTGCAATGATCAGTGATACCATGCTGTTTAAGTCCACCCAGACTGCTACAACAAAATACATTAAACTGGTAGGTTTTTAAACTACTGTTGCTTTGGAGGCTGAATGTCCAAGATTAAGATGCCAGACAATTTAGTACCTGGTAGGGGCTAATTCACTCTCTTATTCATAGATGGTAACTTCTTGCTGCTTCCTCAAATGATAGGACAGGCAAACAGATTCCTTCAGGTCTCTTTTATAAGGCCTCAGCTCTCATGATACAGTCTCTCCCCAAAGGCCCAGCTTTTATAATCATTGCTTTGGGAATGCACTGAAATACATGAATTTTGGAAGGACACATTCAGACTATAGCACATGCTCAAGTCATAAATCTCTCTAGCTTCTTCATCAGGCTTTTTCTTCAAATATTGAGTAGTGGCCGCTTTTTTTCTGGAAAGCACCTATAAATTACATTGTTTTAAAGAGAGGGAGAAACTCTTCATGGAACTATGAATTTGTTATTTTCCTGGGATTTTTGTTGTCATTGCAAATATGCATAGAACCCAACTATGTGAATGTAGTTTCTGTATGTTTTGTAAAACAGCTATTTTAGTCATTATTTAATAGCTAGTTAAATGTTCTTTATATGAAGAAACTTCAAGTTCTTAGAATTCAGTTATATAAAATTATCCCTTCTCAAAACAATGATTCTTTTTCCTTTTGCTGTCATGAATCTTAGTGCTATGCCTTATATTGTTTTCATATGTATTTCTATGATATTTTCTTAACCACAAATGCTGCATGGCTTTATTTATTTTCCAGGTTTTGTTATTATAGTCCAAATTATAAAGGTTTCATTGCATATGAGTTTTGCCTAACCCATCTTATGAATCCATTTTGGGGGCAATGTATGGAAAACTTTATATTTTTTATGAGAAACATCATGCTAATACTCTAATATTTGCACACTTATTACTCTTCTAAGGCACTCTCAACTTTAAAAATAATACTTTTTTATTTCTCATATAATCCCTAGAATTTAAAATTATATATATTTAATAATATCAGTTAGCTAAAGTTATATTTTTACAAATAATTTCAAAAGCTGGTGTTCTTTGGAGTAAAACAATGTATGATAATATTAATTCTCAGCATAACCAGTGAAAGGTAAATGTCCCCACAACAGTTAGTCAATCAGCTATAGAATCATGTTAGAAAGTGCTTTAACTTTAATAGCGATATTGTACTACAGTGAAAGGCAGCATTTTATTACTAAGCATTGATGCTAATAATTGGAATCAAAATGTTTAACTTGTCTATCCAGGAAAGCACCATATTAGTTAGTCAAAGCTCCTGGCAACCGATATAGAAAAAGTTTCACAACATATATAATAGAGGAAACAGCCCTGAATATGAGAATGATTCTGAGTTTGATGTAATGTTTTAGTCCTTTCTACTGCAAGCTACCTCACTATTTATGCATCCAACACCTCATATTAAGAAACTTGAATTACTAATCTATATGGCTTGAATTACAGTTGTTAACATCATAATGGATGGATTTTGCTTTCTTATTATCAGTGCAACTCCTATTGGGAGATGGAGTAAATGATGGTCCCCAGTGCGTAGTTTAAAGAGTTTAAAGGGCTTATTCAAATTTATACTCCTTCTTTTCCTCACTAAATGCCATTGTGCTTGAAATTCTATCCTAAAAGTGCTTGTGGGGAGGGATTCAGTAGAAGGAAGATGTGGGCTTATTCCTCTAAATTCTAATTAAATGGAATAAAAGATGATGCAAAACCTACATAATTAAAACCAATTACCCTTTTGTCCATGGGGCCTTAGTAGACACTCCTGGGAGAGATTAAAACACAATAAATTCTTACTTCCTGATTATGAATAAATTACGAAGTCATCCCTGAGTCATTAAATGAATAACCCTGAGTATTTGGGAGTGGAAAGAGCAGTGAGGAGTGGTTTGAGAATCGCTGAAGTGCAGGACATAACACAGAAACATACAGCCATATTAAGAAGAAGCAGGAAGCAACTGGAAGAACGCTGTAATCTTGGAACTATGTTCCAGACCCTATCCTGTTCTAGTTAGTAGTGGATTAAGGTTAATTCTAGTTGCAACAACTTACAATCTCAGGAAGAAAGGAGACAAGTAGCCCTTCTTTTTGCCTACTTTCAGATTCTGTTCTTGAATAACCTTGTCTCTAAGGAGTATAAAGTTAAGCTACTCTAGCATGCTAGCATGGCAACAAAAAGAAAAGTAAGGGCCAGGGATGGCACAGCACCTTCCTGGTAAGCATGAGGTCCTGAATTCGATTCCCAGTACCGAAAAACAACAACAACAAAAAAGAAAAGTGGAAGAAAAGCCATTGACTTTTCAAGGAAAAGAAGAGGACATTAATATAAAAAAAAGTCATTCTGACTCACTGAAGTTTCCACTGTTCCTGAAATCACTGGACTGAAAGTTGTTAGGCATCTGTTTCCATCTTCTCTGTTTATTTTCTTAGCAACTGAAAAATATCCAGATGTTTTTTATATCTCATATTCAGAGGTTTTTTTAAAATAAAGGCAAGAAAGGCCAATGTGCCTGGGCCTGCTCCAGAGGCCTCACCATGAGCAACAGGAAAGCTACCGCTGAGGTGAAGGAATCACAGGATACCCTAAACTACCCCAGGCTGTTGTTTTGTTACAGCATTTTTTATATCTACACAGTCTATTAGGCTGCTGTGACGGTAGACCTTGTCACCTTCACCAGATTAAGAGACTCTTGGAGAGGAGACTGAAGTGTGAGTCACGAACCTCACCAATGAGTTTTGCCATGGTGAGTTCACAGCTGAACTAATCGGGAAGTGTGGTCTAGTCGGAGGAATCAAGGAGCCGGACCCAGGGGACTGTATGTGTATCGGGTCTCTGGACGTTTCTTCTTGGTTTCTTCCCATGTATCTAGTTCCTAGAGGTCAGGAGTTGCAGAGCTTCCCTCCACCATTCCCTTCTTCCATGGCGTTTCTGCTTTGGAACCAGCTTGCCATGAACTGAAATCTCTGAAGCCTTGGGCCAAAATAACCCTTTCTTTAAATTGTGAGTATCAGGTATTTTGTCTAAGCAATAAGCAATGGAAAACTGACCAATAAAACTTTGTCATTCAAAACCAAGGTAAAGCAGAGGAGGTGGTTCTTCTGCTCATCTAAGGTATCTTTTGGTGATTAAATATCTATTTAACCTCTCATGTATATTATAACCTGCATCACACAGCACTGCTTGTAGTGATATTCTTTAAATTTATATTTACTGAAGATCTACAATGAGCCATCTGCTTCAAATTATCACATTTGTAGCAGCAGCATAACAACTGTCATTTATTTAGCAATAGCTGTGGACCAGACCCAAGACTAAAGATTTTAACTAATTTTATTTCATTTAATTATTGCACAGCTTATGATAGCTAATATTTTTGTCATTTCATGGATGGATGCAGGCAGTCTCGGTGACTGGTGCTAGTTCACACAGACAGCAAGTAATAAGCACTTGATACCATGACGCTACAATTTACAAACAAGGGTACTGAAGCTCAAAAAAGGCCAGTGCCAAGTATATTATAAGTGACAAATTTGAAGTCAGATCCACATGACTCCTTCAAAAACATGTTCTTTCTATTACATCACATATTTTTCATGCTGCATTTTGTATCTCTACCATCTATGAAGTGTAGGAAAAGAAAAGAAAATTTGTGAATTAAAAGAATTTGAACTAGTATGAAAGGGTCTTGTTTACAAGTAGGCATTAAGTGTATTAGTTAACATTTTTCAGCAAGACTATTTCAGGTATGTGCTGTCGATTGGGCAGTGGTCTCATGAATGTGCTACCTGGTGACCTCTTAGCCAAATTGTCCACTTAGGTGTCAGTGTTGTCAGTAACCACTGGCAGATGGGGCAGCACTAAGTGTTAAGACAGAGGCAGCTAACAAATCAGCAACCAGTGTTACCAACAGGGTGAGAAACTGAAATAAGGTTCACTAAAATGTATTATTTAACCAACTCCTAGGTTCACATTTGAGCTGAGTCCTGGTGGTTTTAGAAGGAAATACGAAAAGAAAGAGCAGAAAATAGGAAGTCTACCTTACTTTAGTGGTTTATTTTTTTTTAAGCCAGGAAGAGGTTACTGCCCACACACATCAATGCTGTGCCTGTAGTGGCTGCCTAAAGTAGAATTATATTTTACAATATGGCCTTGAAAGTTTGAATTCTCCTCCTTCAATGACTTTCATATCAGAGCTGCTTTGTTTCCCATTTTACATAATGGGACTTCAACCTAATTCTTTGCCAAGCTCTCATTGATCCTTGGCGTGGAATAAATGTGAACATTGGCTCATTAATCCTCCCTACAGTCCTTGGAGAGAAATGGCAAGCAATATCCTATCATTTTCTAGTGAAGGAAAGAAAGGTAAAGTAAATTGCCTATTTTGTATCTGTGCCCCAGCCTTCTGGACATTTCCATCTGGATATCCTGCTGGCTTGTCAAACTCAACTTATCTCAAACTGATTTCATTCTCCACTCATTTCCAAAATATTTCCCTCTTTCTGGGGATTGTGTCTTGATGCAACTATCCATATAGTTCCTTAGTGGAAACCTCTATTCATCTTTGATTTTCCTCACTTTCTATACTCAACCAGTTACACAGTATGTTTACTTTTTCTATGAAAAAGTTTTCAAACCCATCTTTTCTCCTTATTTCCCTACTTCATTTTGCCTTACATTGTTTCTTCATCCTTCATTCAGATTAGTAGGAAAGGAAATATTTATTCATTTCCACAACTTTTTTTCTTGAGTTTGTTTTTTTATTTTGTCTCCAAAGTAATTTTATAAACCTACGTATATTTTTTTCCTTCCCTGCTCAAAAAGTTTTGATGGCCCCACAGAGCAAACAAAATACAATCCTGACTTCATGGCAGTCAGACCTTTGACCACTAGACAAGTTTCACATTGAGGACTCCCCTCTGTACCCCACACTCTAGCCACAAGGGCCTTTCTCAAGTGGTTTTTCCTCTTTCTTAACTTCAGGTCATGCTGGGTTTACTTTTGGTTCAGGTTATTTATTAGGCAAATTCCTTGTATTGTTTAGAATCCTGTGCTTATAACTTATTTGTTATTTCTTTTTTCTCATTTGTCTGCCTATTTTCATAATCTTGTGCTCTTTTGGGCCTTCATAACAAGCTGTTATTGTTATCCCATACAGTTTGATAATTAATTACCATCATTTCCTTAAATAAGCTATAAGTTCTTTAAGGATAAAGTCTATATTTACCCATGTGTGAATTATTAGCAGTTATATGGTTTTCAGTACTTACTAGGTGCTAAAGAAATAAGTTCACACAGGAATTTATAGGTAACAAATAGCTTTTTTAAGAACAAATTTTATGGGCCGGTGAGATGGTTCAGCGGTGTAAGTGCCTGCCTAGCAAGCGCGAGGGCCCGAGTTTGACTCCCGGAACCCACATACGAAAAAGGGGCCGGTGATATCGCTCAGCGGCACGGGCGCCTGCTGGCACGCGAGGTCCTGAGGTTGACCCCCGGTACCCACCAAAAAAAAAAAAAAAAAGAACAAATTTTATCATGTTTATACAATAATCCTGTAAGGTAATTATTATGACTGATGCCTAATTTACAGGTGAAAAAACTGAGCCTTAAAGAAGTAAAATGACTTTTCCATGAGCTGCTTACTAGCAGAACCAAGATTTATATCCAAGATCCTTAACCGTGAACCTTGATTTTAGATCACAATGTTAGACTATATGTAAAATGAGGCAAGATTGGAAATTCAGCCAAATACAATGCCTAGTTTTGATAAAACCCATTTTTGCTGGTCACTAAAACATGGTAGATATTGTTCATATTGAGAAATTGTTAATGTCCAGGAAATCACCCACTACTTCTAGTACTTTCTTTATTTGACAGTAAAAACACATTCCCAAGGGTGAAGATTCTGTATTGTTCAGATTTGGAATAATACAATTGTAGTACATGTATGTGCTTGAATATCAGTGAAGTTTGTGAAGTATTGTTTATGTGCTAGAATCTAGTCAATGGAATTTTGGTATCTTTGGCCATTTGCTCTTCCTATCTCCAACCTTCACAATATGGTGCCAAATTCTTATGAAAAAGTTGCACACAGATTTGTTGGTTCCTGGGCATCCATCCTGTGACTGGAAGGGAGGTATTTCTTTCTCCAGGTTTTCTTCTGTATTAGCTGAAAACTCTCTTATCATTTATTGCAGACAACAGACATGAACATCTTCCACAAAAGGTCTTAGAGCATATTTCCTTGGATTGTTCACATTTCTTTTTTATATTAAGCATCACTTGTCTTATCTACAATTTACTTGGGCTGTTATCCTTAACTATTTTGTCTGGATTGGCTTAGGTTGGTCAGGAAACAGATTGTGTGGGGACCACCAAGCCATGTTCCCCTGAGAAATGAAGCCCTTTCCATCCATCTTTACCTGACCTTTACTGCAACCCTATTTGCTGAGATGTGCAGAGCTGGCTATATAGAGATGAATGTTCCCTTAATTGGCTAAAAGAATGTGATAGAGTCCAGTGTGTCTCAGCATGGCCAAGTGACGGCACGTGGGTGAGAACTGCCCCCCCCACCCCATGGCTGAAATGGAGGCTTGAGCAAGAAATTTCAGGGCTAAGACATGAGATAACATCTTTGCTGAGGCCATGAGACTCAAAAATAAATACACCTTCCTGGCAGTAAAGGTGCTAGATTTCCAAACATCAAGTTATTTGCTGAGGCACTAATTGGGGAGCCTCTGCCCTTGGTGCAGGAGTGCTTTGTCCCTCCTTTACGAGCCATGCCTGCAAAAGTTACTCTTCCTGAGCACCCACTCACGACCTTTACCCTATTTTCTTGCTGGTGACAAATAATAAAAGCTGTGGGCACTCTGACTCTTGGCCCTTTGTTCCACTGAGAGCAATTGGTCATCTCAGAGCCCCTTCAACTGCAGATCTCTGTCTTTGTCTTTTTTCATCCGTGTGCTGCCACATTGCCAGGTGGGAGACTGAACTCTCCATGGGGTTTCGGTAACTGTGCAGTCTTCTTGTTTCCCAAATATTTTGCCTTCTATGTCCATATACTTGGAATGACAGAGGACAGGTTGGCAAGTCACAACTCCACTCTAATTTGGTAGAGATGCTTAAGAGCCACCAAAGCAAATGGATTCTACTGGGGACTGTATCTAAGTTTTCTTTCTGTTTATTCCTGACATAACTCAACATTCAGTAGTGTCCCCTACATAGTTCAGCCTGATTCATTCCTCATTCAATCCTGTGGTCCATAACTACCTCCCATGCTATGTATCCAAACTGTGCCTCTTACTAATTCAAGAGCACCTAGCTTTGATCTCATATGTATGACTCCACCCTTTGAATTCTTATTGAAACTTATAGTGACAACGACTGATGCTTATGTAAGCATCAGACATTTGAAGTTCTTTCATGAATATAGTAGATCAATAGCAAAAACAGCCTCAGTTCTTTGATCTGCTGTCTCTCCCCAGGTATCCACACCTATCTAAAAACTAAGTGGTAAAATTTATTTTTCCATTCCTTGAATCTAGGCTGTACTCGTGTTTTGTCAGTGGTATGTGGTGCAGTTGACAGTGTGCCAGTGTTGAGTCTGGACTTCAAGGGGCCTCGTGTACCTTACTGTCTCTCTTGGAACTACTACACCATGTTATTAAGACTCCACCTCCTGCTAGAGGCTGAAATCCATGTAGGGGAGAAAACAGTTGTCCTTGTTAAGACCATCTTAGGCCAGTCGATGCAATTTGGCCCACAAACATGCATGACAGTTGCCTATCTGATCCTCAATATATTGAGGATGCAAGAGTGAGACCAGCTTAGACCAACAGAAACACCCCTATATCCCATAGATTCAAACAATAAAATGGTAATTAAGTCATTAGATTTTGAGTTTTTTTTAAAACAGTCAGTGTATTACTCCATTTAAGCCACCTTAAACAGTGATGTCGGTATTGTTAATATCACTACTTAACGGCTGAAGAAGTTTTGACTTAGCGAGATTGTTTACTTAGCTAAGTTCTCACAGCAAATAAGTGACAGCTGGGGTTGGAGCCAAGATAGTTTTAACTACAGAGTTTTCCTGTTTAAATATTATGCTATACAGTTCCTCTTCAGGAGCGTATAATTCATAACTTATATTATAACTAAATCTATAAGTAAATTGAATTTACTTTCCTTGATTTTTCCTGTGGAAATGAAGATCGAGAGTTTACTGATTTGCCCAAAGTCATAAAATCAAACCATTGTCCCAGTTTTTTTTTTTTTATTGATCCTTAACACTGTACTTCATAACTAATTTTTCTATCTCAGTCAAGAGCACTAATTTTTCTGCTGGATGATCACAAGCTTCTTGAGGTTTAATTGTTTAGGTGCTCCTTGGTGCCCAGCACAGTGCTCAATAATCGGAGGGGGTAGCCTGTATTTCCTGAGTCTTTGCTTGCTTGAGTCTGCTTATTTTGAAGTCATCATCATCTGGGGAGGAAGCCGAGTGGCCATGGCCAACATGTTATGACAGAGGGGGGCTGTTACTCAGACTGTAGTGCTAGGCTGGGAACTGTAGGCCTCAGCCCACATGGAAATTCTCTTTCTCTGAAATAATGTATTTTTTCCAAAAAGGGACATTTGTTGTTACCTGAATCATCAGTACCGTAACTTCTTGTACTGATGGTAAAAGATGAACAAACATGCAAATTAACAAACTCACTTTGGGGAGAATGAAACTACCTTCTATGAAGAAATACCAAAATTCTGGACTTAGCTTTCCTAGGGTCCATGATGAGATTGTCCTTTAAGCACTGGAATAAATCTAAGGAAAAAAACAATATTAGCATTAAGTACAAGCAACATCAAATTCAACTTGGAGTTTTAAAAATTGGCTATTTCTGTCTGCACTTTCTATAAAGCAGAGGATTCAGCTTTGTAATAGAATCAGTTAAACTCATGATGTGAAAGGATGATACACTCAGGGAAAGCAAGCCTTAAATACGGATTTCCTTTCCATTTCTTTTCCTTATCCTTTGCAAAAAAGCATAGCAAAGGCAAGATTAGTATTTTTCTATTATGCAACACATCCTCCATGAAATCTCACAGAAGGCACACCTGTTCATTCCGTAACGAAGCTAAAGTTTTTCTACACTCAGGGGAAAATCTGTGTTTCCTCATACTTCTTGCTCCTGACCTGCTTCTATGTGCTGCAGTATAATATAAATGACTTAATGGCTAACTTTCTAGATATTAGAGAATGGGTTTTGATCACGTAATAGGATAATGACAGAGTCTGGTCTGGGACAAGGGAATGGAAATTGTATTTTGTGTTCAAATTTATATTTAAGAAAATACTAGTAGCTTAAAATTCCCTCAATAGTCTGAAAATATGAAAGTCATTTTTAAAGTGAGATAATCTTTTTATCATTAAAGTGTCATTGATGTGTAAAACTTCAAAATTTTCAACTGTTGATATTTCAGAGTCACTTGGAAGAATGTAAGAACTAAACAATAAGATGGGGTGAGTGATGTAATTTCTTCAATTAGCATTATCTGCAGACTGTGCTTTATTGAAAGTATTGTGTTTACTACATGAGCCGACACTTTTTCTCTGCCTTTTGCTACAGCTTGCAAGCAGCTTCTATGGTGGTCCTTTCGTGCAGTTTGAAATAAGGCTGTGATTAGGGATCAAATACGTATGGCTGATGTTAAGAAGTGAAAGAACCAAATGGATCAAATGTGGTTCTACTGTCACTGTTTTGGAACATAAAAGAAACAAAAAAGTGCTACCCCAATCAGTAAGAGACACGTTTAGAGTAGCACCTTTCTGCAGCTCGCTGGATGCTTAGAACAATGTGTCTGTGTATGGATGCCTGGAGCTGGAAAGCCAACAGCAAAAGGGAAGACAAAAACTATTTTACCTAAAACATTTTTTGTTTTTTTAATTTTGTGTTTCTCAGATGACAATAAGTGGACAGAGGTTCTGGTATTGGCACTTCACTAGAATCCTCCTGTAGACATACTTAAAACTTTCTTTCAGTTTTGGCTTTTATTATTGAGAAAAGATATTTTTAATCTAAGAGATTCCATTTAGAAAAGGATGATGACAAAACTGTTAGATATAAATAGAGAAGAAAAAATTGTTACAGTAATTAGTCAATCCATGTATCAATTGAAATTTTTTGAAGTCCCCAGGTGTAAATTATAAAATTTAATCACATGATAGGGAAATTGGAACATAAATACTGTGGATTTACCAGAGAAATCTATTCATCGACGAGTGAAAAATACGTTGAATTCACCTAACGTAGACATTGGCAGGAGTCAAGTCTCTCTGGCTGTTGATGAGAGACATAAGTTACTGTAATACGTACTGCCACACAGCAGCTCACATGGCAGTTTGTTTCTTCCACACTGAGGGACATGAAAGCCTGAGCACGAGATGCTAGCTGGTCTCTATAAGCCGGTCTCAGAAGCCTCATTTTATTACCTGTGCTGTATTCTACCCATTAGAAGTGAGTCACTGGACGTAACCCATACTCAAAAGGTTTTCAGATTGCACAACAGGGCCACCATAAGGCTGCTTACCGCTGATGGTGTAATTTATAAAACTGGAATTCAGCAGGTATTGCATATTCGTTTAAAACTTTTCTCTGTACTCATTACAATAATACATTGACATTTTAGTGTTCTTCACTTACGTGGTTGTGCTGGTTAAGCTTAATTGTCAACTTTATTAGATTAAGAGACTCCTGAGGAGGTGACTGGATCATGAGGAAGCTGTACTCATCAGTGGATTAATCCACTGGTGTTCGCAGTCGAATGTGTCCTTAGGAGGCGAAGCCCAGTTGGAAGTTAGTTACTGACAGTGTGCTTCATTAGTAATTTTTGAATGAAATTTGTGAACAGATAAAAAAACCAAATTACATGTTTTTATAAAAAAAATTGTATGGATATCCACATCTCAGTGTGCACAGAGGAAGATGAAAATGTGTGTGTGTGTTGTATACACACAAATATCAGTGTGTTCACATTAATCAATTCAAGACTGTACTATTAAAAGTGGATAAGTGGGGGGAAAATTTAGCTTTTGTTTTATATTCATTTCTTTCACTTCTAAAAGAGCATTTTAGTTTTCTAATTTATAAATAGAAATTATTTTGAGAGATAAAATGTTTATAAAAAGTTTCAATGATACGAGAAAATGCTTAAATTACAAAATTTTTGGTAGAATGATTCCAATTATGTAAGATAAAATATGACAGGTTAAATGAGAAGAAACTATAAATGTCAGCAATAGTCACTAAGAGGGAGTTTTTCCTATCTTATTTTAGAATAAAATTGTCATAGGCACAATTCTACCTCCTTAATCCCAGAGAAAACCACTACTGTTAAGTAAAAATGTATTCTCACATACGTTTATATATTTTCATCATATATATCTAAGTACATAATAATTTGTTTCATTTTGTGTATGTCTTCTGAAACTTACATTTATAATCATAAAATAACATCCTTTAAAATATTCTATTGTTTCAGAAGTTCTTACTTCTTAACAATACCCTTAGAAATCCAATGCTTTGTTGATTATAACTGCTAACAGTTGCATAGGATTTACTATACGTGTCTCTGTGTGGTATACACACAAGTATCAGCATGTTAACATTAATTAATTGAAGATTGTTCTGTTGAATGTGGATAAGCGGAGGAAAAATTAAATTTTGGTTATATATTCAGTTTTTTCATTTTATCTACCATTGTGGTAATTACTATTTAATCCTCAATATAATCTAATTTTAATACAAAATTCTAATCTAATAAGAAATTTTTCTAATACTAAGTTCCAAAGAAGAGTTAAAATCCAATTAAAAATATGGGATTAAAGACATAAAAACACTCACTGCCACAAAGGATAAAAAAATAGGTTAGTCTCTTGGTACAAATATGTTCCAGTTCTTAGGTTTGCCGTGACGTGGTCCTAAGCCATAGCAAGACTCTAGGCTCCTCAGAGTGCCTTCTTTCTTAATTCTCTTTTTTTACATAAATTCTCCCTAAATCTATGTCTGTAGAATTAACATACTGTTTTTACACATGCTTTTGTTGTCTTTGGAATTGTTCTTCAGTTACATACACATATCGACTTTTCCCCCAGGAGATTAAAGCTGATCATAAGAAATAAGCAAGGTAGGGCCGGTGATATCGCTCAGCAGCACAAGTGCCTGCTCACAAGCATGAGGTCCTGAGTTCGAGCCCCAGTACCCATAAAAAAAAAAAAAAGGAAACAAGCAAGGTATCAATAAATGCTCATTAGCTGATACTGGACTTTAGCTGTATATCCATTCTATGAAAAGAAGTTCTGTGACATTAGAATCCTATGAACTCCTCGTAGGGCTCTCATTCTCCTGGTAGGCAACTAAAGAACTGAGATCATAGATTTTCAGTTGTCAAAATATTAGCTAATACATTTGAGCATGTTGAATAAGGCTGAGTTATGAACTCTGAGTGCTTTCACAAGATGAAATGTACAATCGCTCAAGGATGATTCATTTGTTTTGTATTATGAACACACTCATTATATGGTCTAGCTTCTGCCTAAATACCTTTAATTAAAGGAACTCATTATACTCTAAGGCAGTTTTTTTCATTTTAGGAGAGCTCATTTTGTTGTAGGATAAAAGGATCATTGAGTCTATTTCCAAGGGCTCTAAGAACAAGATGGTTTTTGTGGGAATTTAGTGACTGGAGTTTAGATCAGGTATTAGTGATCAAGTTCTAGGAAGTGTGATGCAGAAGTGAATTATGTGTTATCCCTGAAGCTATACACTGTTGACTATGATATCATTAGCCACAGGTCTGCCAAAAGTAATATTCTATTCAGACTCCATTGTACAATTATAGTGTTCTGGATTCTATTGTTGGTCAGATGGTGCTGAAAAAGAATAGGTGGGAGGATATGAATTATGAGAATGGTTGTGAGGATAAAGGAATATTTCAAGGAAATATTTAAGACTGGAATTGTTTGGCTCTGGAAAAGAAAGATTGAAAAAAGGCAATGGTGGTGTTTAGGTATGGGTTTGAAATCCTTTAACCACATGTCCTCCCCCAAACACTGTAAACTAGTTCATTACACCTGTAATCCCAGCACTCAGGAGGCTGAGGCAGGGGGATTGCTGTGAGTTCAAGGCCAGCCTGGGCTACAAAGTGAATTCAAGTCCAGCCCGAATTGCATAGTGAAACCCTGGCTCAAAAACACAAAAAATAAAATAAATAAATAAATAAATAAATAAATAAATAAATAAATAAATAAATGAAAGAAGTTAGATACAGATACTAATTTACTGAGGAAAAGTAAGTTCATCTTTACATCTACATCTGCAAATGAATTAAGAACTAAGTGCATAGGAGGACAGGAAACAGGATATTTGAAGAGTAGTAATTTATAACCAGCATTGGGCTATGGACTTCTTAGAAAATCTGATAAAAGCAATCTTTCTCACTCTATCCTAGAAAGGACACAAATGAATGGGAGATTACATATGTATTTTCATGGTGTTCAAAAATTCCTTAAGGTCATATAGTTAAAATTTTCTGATCTTGAATGTGATTGAGTCCTAAATCAAGGTAATATTCTGATACATAAAATATAGCTAAATATTTTTGAGATTTTGACGGGGGAAAGATGTCCTCTTCCCTACCATAGCTTGAAATAAGACATAAAAGCAAGACTCCTTTAAAGAGCATAGCTTTCCCAACTAAGCTTCCCATGCACATAGTCATCTTTCCAAGTGGAAAGACATGAAGGAGAGAATATAGAGGGATGAAGTCGAATTTCTTTCTTGAACCAACCCATCTACTCTCTTTATCCTCTATGGGCAGAAAAGAAGAGGGGCAGGAGAGAGTCAAAATGTTCTTGCCTGGTCAGTAGAGTACAAACCTCTACGGAAACATGACGAATAAGGATAATTGTTGACATTAACAGGAAATGTAGCCATTTTTGAATTACAACCCAATATTAACCAACGATAGGCAAAGAAGCCAAACCTCTCTGAAGGATAGAGTAGTCCACAGTAACTACACATAAGCATACTAAATCTAGGTTGTAGGTTTTTCAGGCAAAGTACATAAGGATAATCATTTCTGAAATTGTCACTGAGCAAAAGACATAAAAGCCTAAAATTTAGGGAGGTAGACACTTGAGTTTAGTATCCTTCCCTGTGAGGATTTGTTCCCTTTTAGGACTATCAGAAAGTATTTCTGGAGAGGACTCCTAGCTGTTTTTTCATGTAAAATGAATTAATAAAGAGCCTGACTCTTAGGAAGAATTATGGTCTTTATTCAGTCCTTTCTAGTCTGGAGGGTATTCTTGCACTTATTAATCTCAACTAAGGGCCAAACTGAAAGTTATAGCTTTGTTTTCATTGTCTTCAAAAGAATGACTCCATTCTTCTCCTTTTTTGACCGCATTCATTATACAATGCCACACAGATAGCTAAGTTTAACTTACTAGGTGTAGTCTTTCTTAACTTTCTCCAAGTTCATATAACCAGGTAGAAACTAAATAAAAGGGCTGTATATCTAGTTTCCAAAAGTGGAATCATATTTTATACACATCTTTACACCTTCCTTGTATCATGTAAAAATGATTATTGTAATCCCACTAAATCAATGATCATAGACCTGACTCATTGTTTTATTATAATGCATGATAAAAATGTAACAATTGTTTTTTCCTCAATTGTGAGCATTCAGTTTGTTTCCAGTAATTTTGCCTTTATAAAAATGATTCTTGGGGCCGGTGAGATGGCTCAGCGGCATAAGCACCTGCCTGGCAAGCGTGAGATCCCGAGTTCGACTCCCGGTACCCACATACGAAAAAAGGGCCAGTGATATCGCTCAGCAGCACGGGCACCTGCTGGCGCGCGAGGTGCTGAGTTCGACCCTCAGTACCCCCCTACAGAAAAAAATGATTCTTGTATTCATGTCTATAGTATAAAGAATTGGCATTTCTATTTCTACATATTTATAGGAGTTAGATTGCTAAATTCAAAGTGTATTTTGTTTTTGTTATCATTTATGAGTGTTTTATGGTATTTGCAAATCATATATAGGTTAGTTCTTATTAATTACCAGGCATTCCCAAATGAAATATTACAGCCAATTTTAAATTTAATTATTTCCATCAAAGCAAAATAATTTCAAAAGCTTCATTATAAACATTCCATCATAAATATTTGTATGGCAAAATTATATTGAAAGAAGGAACTGATTTCAGTTGCTTTCCAATTTTTGCCTTCTTTTTCTCACAGAGGCATAAGTTGTTACATTACAAATGCACATGTTAATATATGCATGTATTTTTTTTTTTAATGTGGGTACCGGGACTCCAACTCCAACCTGCTTGCCAGGCAGGTGCTTATGCCGCTGAGCTATCTCACTGGCCCCTATGCATGTATTAATAACAACAAATTATAATAAATACAAATATTAAGGGTACAGTTAATTTAATTTTGATAAACATACCTTAATGAAGATAGAACCCACTGCCTTTATTCAAAAAAGTTTTCCCATGTAAAGAGGAGTGAGAGTATGTAAGCTGAAGGGGTCATTGAATCATGGGCCTTTCAAGGTAAAAGAAACTTTGGATAAGGTAAGGACAAGTTAAATGAGACAAGAAGAGAAGGACAGGATGAAGAAGAAAAGATGAAAAACTTATTATGACAAATAATTGAGAAGATAGAAAGGATCACTATGTAATAGGACTGGCCACAGAAAAAAGGAGCCCAAGTGGTCACTCTTAAGAGGTGGAAGTTGTTAAATAAGGATATAGATAAATCTACAGTCAGGGTGTCAGGAAATTGAGGGGGTTCTGTATGATGGCTTTATTTTCTTCTGTGAAGCAGGAGGTGAGATTGTCTGCTGAGAGGCTACAGATTAATGGTGAGTTGAGAAGTTAGAGAAGGTTGACCATTAATGATAGTGGTTAAAGTGAGCAGGAGAGAGAAAAATAGTGCTGAGCTCAAATAAAATTGAAGACTAAGATTCTTTTGTTATATGAGTGGTGTGGTTTTCCTTAGAAATATCAGCAGCTGGCCATTGGAGTTGGCAGCCTGATTCATCTCTAGTTGGGATATTACTGGGTTGGTATGGTGGATTAAGATGAGCAGCAGATTCTTTAAATGTGGTGTGTGTAGCTCCTTCCTATAAATCTGGATTCTACACACACTTTCACCATTAATGATCAGTAGAAGTGATACTGTGCCAGTTTCCCGGCCAGGCTGTACATTACTAGCGACTTCGACTTTCTGTTCTTGGAACACACACTTTGAGGGAAGGTAAGAAGTCTGAGACCGCCCATGCTCTGAAACCATGCCCAGAGAGAGCCTAAGCTAGTCATGTGGACGAGATGGCAGAGATGTTCAAACAACCCCTACCTATCCCAAACATCCCTGGGTCTGGAGAAGGAGGCAAAAATAAGACCAATTTTATCAAAAAAAAGTAGAAGAGAAAAGGCCTTAGAAGTCTTGATAACACTTCCACTGAGGCCAAGTGGGCAGGACCTGATGAATGAATCCACAAACAGGTTCAGCAGACTTTTATTAACTCTGGGAAGAAATTCCCACAAGACAACATATGGTTCACAGATACAGAGGTTAAGATGCCCTAAATTATCAAAGATACAAGATCAAACAGTGGAAAATTCTAGGTATTTTAATTTACAAGTGGCCTTTCCAATGAAGAAAATTCTTTCTTGGGTATAATCAAACAAAATATCTTACTACTGTAGTAAAAAAAAGAAAAATGTCCCGAGCAATCACATTCCCTTCAAGGCATGTACTCTAAGAGGAATTAGAGATGAGTGTTGTGTTGGAAGCGTAAGCTAAGGAGCACTAGCAGTGGCAGCTTCGGCCATGTTTCCAATGCACCCAGCGAGCAAAAGAGAGCTGCAGCTCTGGACGTTGATTACATTCTCTCATCATATATATATATTTTGCATATATATCTTCTTGTATCTCTTCAAGCTTCAACAACCTCCATCATCACTCCTCTAAACTGATAAATTTACTTCTGATTTCACTGAGGAAACAGAAAAGAGTATCCAAAATTTCCCAGTGCTGTACTTTCCACCATTCCAGATCTGTGAATCTCTACCCAGTTACCTTTCTGGTTAATATTTAAGTCATCCATTTGTGCTCTAGATCCAGCCCTATTTCCAAAGATGGTCATATTGTAGGATTTGGGGAGACAGGATCTCAGTCATATGACTTTGACACATGATTCAACCCATAACATCAAGTTTTAATACAATTTGTGTCTCCATATGTAAAATATTATGCATTTTTCTTTGCAGTATGGATATGAAGCTACATACACTTCTACATTAAACACTAATATTATTTTCTCAGGACTACGAGTTTTCAAATATTAACAAACACTGAAGGTGGAAAGAGAGTAATGGGTGAACTAGCAGTGGTAAGAAGTGGCATGGATTTGGTTACTTCTCTGAGAATTAGACTGCATCCAGAGTCTATGATTAAGTAGGACAAAAGCATTGGCAAAATGTGTTTCCAATTGATTTCTGAACATGGCCATGGCTGTGAATATCTATTTGGCACTATATTCCCACAGTATGGTTATTGCCTTCTCAGCATGCAATTATGTATCCTGGAGAGAGGGGAAGTGGTAAAGGACAAACTTCTCTGTTGGGAAGGTTTGCTCCTGTGGAAATTTCAGAGCACTCTGAAGTAAAGAATGGGGTAGTATATGGCATGATAGGGAACTTTTCCTGCAAATACAGGAGGATTTCTGGAGGTTATCCCAAGTGTGGGCTGTTTTTATCAGCAGGAAAGCTTGTCATGCATGGAACAGTGAACACAATCCTCAATTTAAACTCTTCCAGGGATACATTATTCTCTGTGTGATTCCTAGCCTTCAACAGTCTCTGTGCCAACACCATTCTGTCCTGTATTGATGATGCATTTCTGATGTTTTCCCTGGAGTGCAGACTCATTTACAAAAGGTAGAAAAATGAAATTTGCTCATGTGGAGCTTTATGTTCCTAATTATGTCCATTCCTCCATGTTAGTCCCTAATAACTCTAGAAAAGTGAAGAGGGAGTATGTCATGGTGCAGAAGTTCAGCACCAGGAATGTACAGATCTATCTCTCAGAGATCACTGATTGAAAATTCATTTGGATTATGTAAACTTTAAATAGCAATAGTTCTAAAGAACAGTGGTATTTAACTCTGCTTATTTGCTATAAAGAGGTGTGTGTGCTGTTGTTGTTGTTGTTGTTGTTGTTGTTGTTGTTGTTGTTAAGGGTATCCAGAAAATTATTCTACCAAGACCTTATCACAGATTTCTTAAATCAGAATTGCTGGCAGTGGGACTTGGGTATTGGTACTTCAATAGCTGGAAAGGGAGAGCAAGGGCATCCTCATTGCCAAGTCATTAGTATTTGGAGGAGAGTTGCTGATGATGGGAAGCTCAGAAAGCTACATCTTTTCAATATGACAGTTTGCTGGAGGCATGCAAATATCTACTCACATGAAGTGACAGACTAAAAATTCCTAAAATGAGGGATAAATTCAGGCACATGTCAAAAATAATATTGGTTGACAAGCTACAGTTCACAAATTCCTTGATAAACTGCAGTAGTGTCTTTGTGTAGGAAGTTTTTTTTTTTTTTTTTTTTTTATGCCACCAGTTCTCAAACTTGAGTTTGCATCACAATCATTCAGAGGGTTTAAGACCCAGATTGCTAGGCCCTACCTCAGAGTTTCTTGAATGTAGTGCTGGAATTCACATTTCTTACAAATTCCCAGATGATACTGGACGATACTGATGTTACTGGTCTGGGAACTACTCTTTGGGTGATAGTGCTTTAAGGAATCATTTAGGAGAGATAGCTTTTAAATCATATTTTGCTGTCAACTGGTTCAGTCAGAACCACATCTTAAAGAAAATAATTAAGTATCTTTTTTGGGGCCGGTGAGATGGCTCAGCGGCGTAAGCGCCTGCCTTGCAAGCGCGAAGGCCCGAGTTCGACTCCCGGAACCCACATACGAAAAAGGGGCCGGTGATATCGCTCAGCGGCACGGGTGCCTGTTGGCGCGCGAGGTCCTGAGGTCGTCCCCCTGGTACCCACAAAAAAAAAAAAAAAGTATCTTTTTTGTAGTTATAGGGTACTAGAATGACACAGATATATAAACCTAGGGAATTGGGGGCTGAGGACCCATTAAGATTTCAACGATCATAAAGGGACTGAGTTTCTTTTTTCCAAAGTTCATTTGTAAGACAATTGGTCAGAAGCATGAGGTCACTTTTTTCTCCCAAAGGAGCAATGATTTGAGTAGATGCTAATGTGCTCAGGGAATACATAAAAGCTGCAGAGTCAACCAATAGAACTGATGCAGTTCTGGTTCTCAAATTGTGATCCAGTTTTATCATATGTGGTTCTTCACCTTTGCAGTGTAAACTTTGATTTTAACACAAATTGTTGGAAATTTACTTGAAGCAATGAACTCTCTGAGCTCAAGAATATTTGCAACAGCTTCACAGAGATAAATAAATAGATAAATAAAATTCAGCAGATCAAGACATAAATAAAACTCAACAGCAAGTAGAAAATTGCCGGGCCGGTGAGATGGCTCAGCGACCTAAGTTCCTGTCTGGCAGGCGCGAGGGCCCGAGTTTGACTCCCGGAACCCACATATGAAAAAGGGGCCGGTGATATCGCTCAGCGGCACAGGTGCCTGCTGGTGCGTGAGGTCCTGAGGTTGACCCCCGGTACCCACAGGAAAAAAAAAAAAAAAGAAAATTGCCATTAAGTTTTTCAGTTAGAAGAAATTATCTTTGAAATATGCTGGTAAAAAAATCTTTTTGGATCCTGCTTTCTGTCCTCACTCCTCTTTTCTTTGAGGCTAGAAAAAACAGCAATATTTGTTTATTTTTAATTAGAAAGTCTGGAAGATCATCATGGCTGAATAAGTATTAGCAGTACAGGAAGGAGACTCAGAATTTTGTACATGAGGAAAGCATATACACTGATGTGGAGCTAAGGAGAAAGCTAGCTATGGGAAGAGAAAGAGAAGGAGAAACTCAGTAGTTCAAATGAAAGTATTAGGTGGGCTTAGGAAGGGAAACCAGACTATTCCTGGATTGTGGCACCCCTTACACCCCAGGTCTGGCCAACATGCGGCTCTGGGAGAAGACTGGGCTACCCTAAGGAGGAGGCTGGCATTTCAGTAGCAACCTGGCTGATAGAATAGGCTCTCAATCACTCTCCCGGGAAGACAGAAAGTGAGATACTCACAAATTATGGCTTCAGAGCAAAGAAAAGCAAGAGAGTGATGTATGAGAGGACATTGGTGACCTCTCGAGAATTTGAAAACAAACATGTCACTGTACTAGGAACCCCAATCTGAGTACTGAGAGGACAGTGGCCTGGAGACTGCATAAACAGTAGCATCTGGCAGTGTTGGGAGCCTGGAGAAAGAAGAGGGCAGACTGACACAGAAATAAATACTCATTCCTTCCCCACACACTGAGAATGTTGTGCCTATGTGACATCCCGGGCAGTGCCCATGCCTAGCGACAGGCGCCCAAAAGTGAGTTCCCAGCACCCCATGGCAAGGACTGCTGAAGTTAGGAAGCTCGAGCTTCACTGAGTTCATGGCTTAGAGAGTGATGCTATGAGGAAAGAGACTGAAAAGACCATGGGCAGAGAGATAGAGTGGCACCCAGGTCAGAGGATGTCCCATGACACGATAGGTGGAAAACTAGTGGAGGGAAAACACAGAAGTGACCTCAGGATTTGCCCTGCAAGGAAAGGAACGGGGAGTGAGAGAACTATGGCAGAAGTCAGTGGAGAACCAGGTGTTCTGACAGTTACAGTACCCCTCCCCCACTAACTGAGATGGTCATATCTTGGGACAAACAGAGGTCGATAGTTAGTTACGCCCAGAGCACCGCATGCAGCTGAGAGGCAGGCACAGAGAGCCTCCTTGCTTTCGTGCAGGGAAGTAACCAAACCACAGAGGTGGGGAGAAAGCAGCTTGGAGACCTGCAATTGAACTCAGACTACAGTACAAATGGGACTGTGAAGATACTTTGATTTTGTGCTTTTGCAACTGCTTGAGGATTTTTTTGGTTATTGTTTTTTTCTTCATTTTTCTCCTTTTCCCCTTTTCTCCTTCCCTTTTCTTTTTTTCTCTTTTGTAGTCCCTTAACTTCCTCTGTTCCTTCCCTCCTCTTATCTGATATATATACCTACATCTATATCTATGTCATCTATTTCTATATCTATCTGTATCTGTATCTATATCTATATTTTTATCCAGAGAGAGAGAGAGAGAGAGAGAGAGAGAGAGAATTAACCAGTGCTTAAAGTTAAATAGTACTTTCATGGACATGTCTGGATAACCCTTACCAAAATTATACACAGACGAACCAGTCATAAACTAACTACCACATAATAATAGGTTCTACCAATATCTCAGCTTTCCTCAATCTTTTTTTTTTTTTTTTTTTTTGTCTTTTTGAGACAGGATCTCACTATACAGTTCAGGCTGGGCTTGAACTCACTTTGTAGCCCAGGCTGGCCTCAAACTCACAGACATCCTCCTGCCTCAGCCTCCCAAGTGCTGAGATTACAGGTATCCTCAATCTTTAATTACAATTCCCTCCTCTGAATCCCTCCTCCTGCACCCAAAAATGTTCTCTCAAACTCCATAAACAGTAGCCCTTTACCTCAGCTATAAAAATAATTTCAACAGGGCTGGTGAGATGGCTCAGCAGCTTAAGCGCCTGCCCGGCAAGCGCGAGGGCCCGAGTTCGACTCCCGGAACCGACATACGAAAAAAGGGGCCAGTGATATCGCTCAGCAGCACAGGCGCCTGCTGGTGCGCGAGGTCCTGAGGTCGACTCCCTGGTACCCACAAAAAAAAAAAAAAAATTCCAACAGAGTGTAATCTCCTATCTGATTTTAATCTATTAATATATTTTTATCTCTCACTTTTTATACTGACTTCACCCTTCCTTTTTCTCTGCCTTTTTCCTTTGTCCATCCCTTCATTTCCCAATCTGTTAGCAGCACTATAGTACAGTCTGTGAGGAGCACTGATAAAAGAATGAAAACATTAAAACAAGTTGCAATGTACTTGCACAATGGAACCTGTTGCTGTTGTTATAACCCATAGGAATTCTCTCCTTGTAACACAGGGGACTGGGTCCAGTCCTATCAAACTGAGTAGGTAAAAGAGGTAGGTATACGCCGAGAAGGAAACAAAGCTAATATCACTTTAATAGAAAGCAGATACTAACTAAAGAGATCTCCATAATAGCAACAGTATTTCCTCTTTAATTCACAACCCTCAGTGTACACACATGTGCACACACACACACACACACATGAAAAGAAACGTGAGAAAAAAGGCAACAAAAACTCTTAACCACCCCAGAGCAGATTCAAGGGACATCTCTGGGGTAAAACCAAACCAAATGACTGAATAATATGAAGTGATAAAAGAAGAAAACAAAAAACCTCAGTGAGATCAAAAATGATTTAATTAAACAGATAATGTACTTAATAAACAAACTGGTCAGCAAGAAGATAAAAATAGAAAAACTAGGAGAGCTAAGCAGTGATTCAAAACATTAATGATCAATTTAGCAAAGAATTAGCATTCATGAAAATGTAGCAAACAGAAATCCAGAAGAGAAAAAGTTCTATTGAAGCTATGGGCACTAGAGGTAACCAATGTGAGGAGAGAGTATCAGAAAAAAAAAAATGCTGATGCATATAACCCTCTACTCAGAGACACTTCATAACAGTAAGAGAGCAGGAGAAACGGATATAACAGCTGGTAGATTATGTAAAAAAAAGACTATCCTAAGACTAATTTGATTTAGAGGAATGTGAGAAGATAGCACCTATGGTATAAACATATTTACAGAAATAATAGTAGAATATTTTCCAAATATGGGGGGAAAATTCAACATACAAGTAGGTAAGGCATATAGAAGCCCAGTAGCCACAACCAGAAAAGAATCTCTCCATGACACATCACAGTCAGAATCCCACAAGTCCAGCACAAGGACTGAATCTTAAAATCTGTTAGAGAAAAGCCTCAAATCACTTATAAAGGTAAACTAATTAGGATTACAGAAGACTAATAAACATAAATCTAAAGGCCAGGAGAAGTTAGAGTGAAGTCTTTCAAGGTGGAAAAGAAACAATTTTTCCACCCAGACTAATATATCCTGCAAAACAATCAAATTTAATGGATAAATGAGGACTTTATGACTAAGAAGATCTTAAGACCATCAAACACAGCACTCCAAAAATTTCTCAAGGAGATCCTGGACAGAAATAATGAAGCCAAATAGCCAAAATGTCTGATGGAATGAATACATTAATCAAGATAAGTCACTAAGCAAAAGTAAAAATAAAGGCATCAGCAATAAAACACCAATGCAAGGATAAGTATAACTCAATAACTTTGGGTAACAGCTTTCAATGTAAATGGCCTCAACTGCCCAGTCAAAAGACAGACTGGCTGGTTGTATCAAAAACAAAACACAATGGTATGTCGCACACAAGATATATATTTAATCCAAAAAGAAATTTGTAGACTAAACATTAAAGGACAGAAAATAATATTCCATACAGTGGGAGGCTGGAAACAAACAGGATAGTTATCCTATTTTCAGACAAAATGGATTTTAATTTATGAAAATCAAAATGATTTTGATTTCGAATTAGCATGCATTTTTCATGAACGCTAATTCTCATCAAAACTGATTAGAAGAGGCCAAGAAGGTTAGTATATATTGGAATGATTCAACGGAATGATTCAACAAAAGGCTATAACAATTATGCATATATATGCATATATATAACAATATGATATATATGCATATATATAACAATTATGTTTTATATAATAATATATAAAATATTATATATTAATATTATAATATTAAATATTATATAATATTATTTATATATTATATAAACAATATATATAACAATTATTGTATATATAGCAATTATGCATGTACATACATATGCATCAAATACTTGTGTACCCAACTTCATAAAACAAACATTACTGGACACAGCATACAGGATTAACATATAACCATCATAATGGGGGACATCAACATAAGTAGAGAGATAAACTAGAAAAAAGATCAATGCAGAAATACCAGACTTAAACCACATCTTTGAACAAATGGGGTAAATGGAAATCAACAGTGTTCAGCTCTACAACGGAATATACATTCCTCTCAGCAGCCACAGAATTTTCTTCAAAATAGGCCACATGTTAGTCCGTAGGACTTGCTTAAGTTAATACAAGACTCAGTATTATCCCATATATGCTTATTACCAAATCGTAGTGCAATGAAAGTACATATAAATGGCAAGAGAAACCACAGAATCATTGAAAACACACAGAGATTATCTAATACTTTCTTGAGTAATCAATGAGTCATAGCAAAAATCACAGAAGCCATCAAACAGTCCTAGAATTAAATAATGCAGCAGTGCCATATATCAAAACTTATAGAAAAAATGAAAGCAGATTTAAGTGTTAAATATATTGCTGTGAATACCTACATTGAAAAACAGGGCCCAAAGAAATAATCAAATGATGTACCTCATGGTCCTAAAGAAATGAGAATAATCCATATTCAATGCTAGAAAAAGAAAGAAAATTATAAAGATCTGAGTAGAAATTAATGAAATTGATTTAAAAAGAAATACAAAGAAAGAACTGATGAGGCAGTTCTTAAAAAAAATAGACAAACCCTTAGCCAAACTTACCAAAATAAGTAAAGACCCATATGAATATAATTAGAAATGAAAAAGATGAAATCACATCAATAACCACTAAAATCCAAAAGATTTTCAGTAACTACTTTGAAAAACTGTAGTTCAATAAATTTGCATATCTAGAAGAAATAGATAGATTCCTAGACACATATAAGTTACCAAAGCTGAACCAAGAAGATATAAAAACCTTGAACAGTCCAATAACAGGCAATGAAATTGAGACAGTAATAAAAAAAATGTACCCAGGACCCGAGGGCTTACTACTGAAATCTACAAGAACTTCAGGGAATATCTAATGCTAATACTCCTGAAGCCTCTTAATGAAATTGAAAGGGAAAGAGTACTTCCAAACTCACATTTATATGTTATTATCTTGATTCCAAAACCAGACCAGGACTCAACTGAAAAAAGAAAACTACAAGTCAATGTCTTCAACGGACATAGATTAAAAAATCTTCAACCAGATACTGGCAAACAATGCAAAAATTCATTATGAAGATCATACATCATGAACAAGAAGGCTTTATTCCAGGAATGCAGGATGGTTCAACATGTGAAATTCAATAAATTTAATACATCATATAAGTAAAATCAAGGACAACAATCACGTGATCATTTCAACAGATGCAGAGAAAGCATTTGACAGCATGATATCTATTTATAAACAAAAATCCCTGAGGAAAACAAGTACAGAATGACCTTATCTCAATCTGAGAAAGCTGCTTTTGGCAAATCTACTGTCAACAATATATTAAATGGAAAAAAGCTAAAAATTTCCTCTAAAATCAAGAATAAGACAATGATATCCACTGTTACCATTCCTGTTCTAAAATCAAGAATAAGACAATGATACCAACTATTACTATTCCTGTTCTAAAATCAAGAATAAGACAATGATACCCACTATTACCATTCCTGTTCAATGCAATACTTGAAACTTTAGCCAGAGCTATCAGGCATGAAAAACAAATAGCAGGGATACTTGTAGAAAAGGAAGAACTCAAGCTATCATTTTTCACAGATGATATGATTTATATAGAGTACCCAACAGTTCTACCAAAGGGCTTCTAGAACTAATAAACAAATTCACCAAAGCAGCAGGATACAAAATCAATGCACAAAAGTCAATAATGTTAATGTGTATCAATCATGAACTGAGAAAGAAACAAGGAAAACAATAATATTCCAAATAGCCTCAGGAAAAATTTGAATCAAATTGGATCAAAGACATAAATGTTAAAGCAGAAGAAGCACTTATTCTGCTGGAAGATAAAATATGTAAAACTCTGAAAGCATAGGCATAGGTACCAATGTTCTGAGTAAAGTCCTAATTGCACAAGGATAAAAGATCACTAATCAACAAATGGTGCTTATATCAAATGAAAAACTTCTGCACAGCAAACAAAGCAACCAATAGAGCACAGAGCCTACAGAATGAGAAAAATTTTTTTGCCATGTACTTCTCAGTCAGAAGACTAACATCCAGATATAGAAAGAAATTAAAAAATTAGAGCCCCCCAAATAAAATAGCGAATAAAATATTGGCAATTAAGATGAATAGACACTTCTCAGAAGAAGTATGAATGACTAATAAGTATATAAAACAAGCTCTGACATGTCTGGACATTTAAGAAATGCAAATTTATGTATTTATATGTCAGTACCGGGAGTTGAACTCAAGACCTCGTGCTTGCCAGGCAGGCGCTTACACCTCTGAGCCATCTTACCGGCCCTAAATGCAAATTTAAAATAACACTGAGATTCCATTTTTCTCCAGAAAGAATAGCTATCATCAAGAATTCAAATAATAACAAATGCTGGCAAGGCTGCAAAGTAAAACAATCCCTCTACATTGTTGGCTGGAAGATAAACCAGTACAATCACCATGGAAATAAGTACAAAGATTCCTCAAAAATTAAAAATAGAAATTCCATTCAACCCAGGTGTTCCCCTTCTGGATATTTTCCTGAAGTAAAAAGACACCGTATTCCATGATACATCAATACTTATGTTTATAGCAGCATAACTCATAACTAAATGTTGAAAGAGGCTTGTATGTTCATGACCAGATGAATCAATATAGAAAATGTGGTATTAATATACAATGGAGTGTTGCTCTTTCATAAAGGATAAATTCAAGTCATTTTTAGGAAAACAAATGCATCTTTAGACTACAATATTAAGTGTAGTAAATCAGACACAAAGGCTTAAATGTCACATGGTTTTTCTCATCTGAGAGACCCAAAGTATACATAACTTAAAGAGCAAATAGGAAACAGGGAGACAGATCATATGCACATGGAAAAGTGACCCAGAGATGGAGGGTGAAGGGAGAGAGGAGAGGGGAAAAAAAGTAAAAATAATTAAGATGTTTATGCACAAGTACCAGTGCTTCATGATGAATGTAAACATGTACCACAAACATACACTAATAAAAAAGAAAGTCTGAGGATAATAGTGAATATTTGATTACAGTCACCTGAAAACTTTTGGAAGAGGGAGGGTTTCATTTTTATTTTAATACATTATGTTTACAAGTTGTTAGGTATTTAACTTTTCTATTTTCTTTTGCACAAGTGCTGTCTCTTGTAATTTTAAAGTAATTGTCCATTCATTCTTGGTCACAATCATGATTATAGCTGACTATAATATTTTTACTTACTATCTTTTAATGTGATTTATATTTAATTAGCTTTCTTTTTTCATATTGCATTTTATTTACATCTTGTCTATTTCTGTAGCCAACCTTGGCATAAGCCAATTTTATTTCCATTGTGATTTCTTTTATGATCCATGAATTACATAGATATGTCATTTAATTTAAAATTTTTTGGAGATTCACGTTTTCTTTGTTATCCATTTCTAATGGTTTGGCTTTGTGATAAAAGAACATGGTCTTCAATTATCTACATTTGTGGAAAATTGTTTTGAGACCATGTAGTAGATGATTTTTATACACATTTTGCATGTATTCATGAAGAATGTGTATTCTCTAATTATCAGATGATGAATTTTGTGTTTATGATCATACTTTGTAACTGATATTTAGGTCTCTTAGCTCTTTATCTCAGAAAAGCATGTCTATATCTTTCACTATGATTGTCACTTTTTCAACTATGATAAATCTGTTACTAAGCTACTTCCCTAGCCCACTTACTTTAAAGTGTGTATTTCAAGGCTATGCTTTTTCCTTCCTATTAAAATTTATTAAGGTATATGTAAACTGTAGATTTTCAGTCAATATTATTTTCTATAATGCAGCTAAATTTATCTGTCATTTTCAGAAATTTGTAGCTTGCAGTATTATGTGAGTTGACATTTTTATGCCTCCAGGACACTGTCAGACAGAATATGTAGCTTTTTGAACTTTCCATTATATTCAGCAGTTGTCCTTCAAAT
This sequence comes from Erethizon dorsatum, assembly GCA_028451465.1. Taxonomy (NCBI): domain Eukaryota; kingdom Metazoa; phylum Chordata; class Mammalia; order Rodentia; family Erethizontidae; genus Erethizon; species Erethizon dorsatum. Next base: position 103,177,226 of record CM051833.1, read on the forward strand.
GTTGATGACTTGACTGTTCAGTATGTTCCTGCTCTCTCTATAAAATAATGAAGATCTTTATAGAAATATGATCTCACACTGGCTGTAATCCTATCTGAACTTGGGACTTACTTTTTCCTCAGTGTTTTATTTTTTCTCTCCCAGGAACTTCGAGGTAGGGCAAACATGGGTTGGCCACTGCAATTTAAAGTCACAGAGATATACTGTGTGAGATCCAAGTGGGTCACGTACCATGATCATAAAAAACTCCACTGTAAGGCCTATCCCGAAAAGACCAACCCCGAAACTCCCAGGCATGTAACTTCGGAGGGATCTAATGTTGATATGGTCCATCTAATAGCTTCTTCAGTGCTGTAAGTTGTTGAAGAAATGTGTTCTCCGATTACTTAACCTGAAATGGAGTCACCTGGTATTCTTCAACATCTGTAGTTTCACGTTCTGGTTCTTTATAATTCAGTAGGTGCCTCTAGTTAAATTCCTTTAGTAGTTTTTCTGGTTAAGCATTAGACTAATTTTTACTGCATGTATGAGTTTTACTACTTAGGGCCAATACCTTTGTTTTCCTCCGCCTCCTCCTCACTATCCTACTCCTCTTTTCCTATACTATCTCTCCCTCTCATGCCCCCCATTAATACAACAGACAAAATATTAGGAGACTTTAGGCAGCAATTTAATTTTTTTTTTTATGTGGGTACCGGGAGTCGACCTCAGGACCTCGCCCTTGCCAGCAAGCACTTGTGCTGCTGAGCGATATCACCAGCCCTTTTTTCCTTTTATATGGGTACTGGCAGTCGAACTCAGGACCTCGCCCTTGCCAGCAAGCACTTGTGCTGCTGAATGATATCACCGGCCCTTTTTGTCTTTTATATGGGTACCGGGAGTCGAACTTAGGACCTCGTGCTTGACAGGCAGGCGCTTATGCCGCTGAGCTATCTCACCGGCCCACCAATTTAAATTTTGATAGGAAACAAAAAGTGTGTTTACTCTATATGTAAACTACATTAAGGTTTTGTATGAAAAGATAATAAACATTACTAATTATTGAATATCAACTAAGTGGCAGACATGGGGCTACCTGTAAGGAGAAATATCAATTAAATATGAGGCTTAATTCTCCCACTGAATTTCTACCTTTCTTTCCTTAGACTATTTAATTCAGAAAACTGGTGATTGTAGTTTTTTCTTATCTCTCTGAGGTATGTATAAATACTTTTTTAAAGCTAAGTAAGTCTTTTGCCAACTTTATGACACAGAAATGGCTCTCTGAAGGATCTGGGAAACATCCCTTTGAAAGTAAATCATTAAAGAACGTAGAACCTTATGTTCTATTAGATGCTATCCTAAATTCTATTGGAGGGCAGAGACTGATTTAATGGCACATTGCTCCAACTTACAAAAAACACCTCCTGTCATAAACACATGGGAAGATATTTTTCTTTCCACAAAGAAAATATAGATGATCCAAGGGCTAGGTAAATTTAGGATGAAGTATGTGTGACAAATTCTGCTATTCAGTTATTTTACATGAAGACCATTAATTATTTTGAGAACATAAATGTAATGAGTTGTATCTGTTTGCCTATACAGTAAGATTTCTTTGCAATCTCTTAGTGCTTAATACTTATTCAATGGTAAAACTTTTCTTTTTATTCAACCTTTGGGAAGAAATTTTCTAAGTGGGGAGGAAGTTTTCAAATTATATTTCTCCAATATATATTCATTATATTTATACAGTCTATATAACTTAGCCTTCTGAGGTATACTTTTTATATCAATGTGTTGGAATAGATAGCTTTAGTTAAAAGGAATTGACTTACCCAAGTTCATGCAATTGGTAGATGAAGAATAAAATTGGAATATAATATTCTATGACTATAGAATATAATATAGACTATTCTATAGAATAGAATATATGACTATAGAATATAATATTCTACAACTTGTGTTAGATTTATTCCATTTTGTTTGTCACAAATGGGTGTATTACTTACTTTTTTACACGTTATCACATTGCATTCATAAACATTGGCTTGTTATTTTTTTGACATGAGGATTACCAAGATTTACTTTCTATATTCTTTCAGTTGACTCTGAGGCCAAGTTTCTGAATGAATGCAAATCTCTTTATTTGTGCTTCAAACACTAACTTGTACCAACATTTTAATATATTTTTGTTTCTGGTAGTTATGAAAATACTTTCTCTGGAAGCATGGATTCAAGCCCTTTATTTAAAGTATGTAGAGCCCAAAGCAATCACAAACATTTAGAAAACTACCAGTTAAACTAATATCTTTTCTCAATTAAACAAAATATTTTTTTCTTACCTGATTTAGAATGTAAATAAATGAGTATCAACTACATGGCTTTTTTTTTTCTCATTTTGCCTCATGTTCTGCATTCAAATATTGCTATCCTTTGAGAGTGCTCACAAAAATCCAATAGTATTTCCCACCTAAAGAAGTCCATGTGATTACTTAATGTAAAGTTGACAATGACATTACATTTTTAAATGATATATATTTGATTTCAAGTTATTATGTTAGCACCTACATCTTTCATATTTCTTCTTTTTGCTTTTTTCCTGAAGTTTCTTCTTTGTGAAATATTTAAAACTCTTACCAAAAGTCTATGTTCTTAGGTTCATAGGATTCAGAATGTTGACCTGTTTATTGTTTCTTAAAGTTTCCAACCAAGTTCTGCAAGAAAGATAAACTCAAGTTGGAGGTTGTCATTCTGTTGGTCACAATGCAAATGCCCTCATGTTACAATGTTCCCACCTCATGTGAGGTCTTCACAGGGTGTCCAGTCAAGTGTAGGTTGCTCTCAAGCAAGAAATAGGTATCTGCTTGCTTTTGTCTTGGGGGTTTGTGCTTCTCAGGTTCCTTATGCAAACACACCTGCCCCGTGCATCATGGTCCCACTCTCGCTCTGTCAGCATCTTGGTTTTCTGCAGGCATTCTGCCAAGGCTGTGCATTCAGCTTCCTTGTAAATATGCTATACTTGTACTCGCCCTGTTGAAGTCAAACCCTAATTTTTACCATAGTCAGGGCTACAGTGGTCTTAAATGTGGCCATGAAATATTTCTAATTTTCATAATATGCTTTATATTGAGTTGGGTATCCTGTGTAGTACATAATGTTTACATTCCTTGTAAGAGTTGGTATATGTATATAACACATCTAAATTCCTTTTTTGAATCCCCTTTCCCATCCTTACCTCCCTCCGCCACCCAGCTCTTTTTCTTGTTCACATTTGCAGAATGAAATATTTATATTTCCTGTGTGAATTTGGTACAAGTACATAACTCATTTCCACTTTCGGCTTTGTTCTTACAGCTTCACACACTGCCCTCTTAAGGGCACGCTTGTACCCTACAAGGCCTTCCTTTGAAATCTGGATGGAAGCCTTCCTAACTGAACTGCATTCTGTATGTCCATAAAACCAATGCCACATGGAAGATGCCAAGGTGTGCTGCCAGCTCGACCAGTAGCTAAACGACCTTGGATCATGGCTACAAATGCCTCTGAGTGCCTGGATGGCTGTGAAATGAAACTGGGGAATTAATGCCATTGGCAGCCCTTCAGGAACAGGGAGCCCTGGGGCTCTCTTCTCAAAGCAAAGTCTTTCAAAGAAGTTTACCTTTACACTTTACACCGTTGATCTTGAGAAGACTAGGGTCTTGCTGATTCCAGATTGAAACTTTCCTATTGCTGATTACATCTTTCCTATTGCCCTATTGCAAAGTGCTAAGCTTCTGTTTTTAATGCTAACATTTTAAACAAACGTGCTGTCTTTTGCTCCAACTTTGCAGGTGTTTCCTTTCTGACAAAACTGAAAACTTTTTAAATGGGCTTTTTGCTCCTGTTTTTCAGCATATACCTGGCTAAAAGACACCAGTAATATGCATGTCACAGACTGAATGTTAGGCTGCCTTTAAATTTCCTATATCAGATTAGTTAGTTCATCACCCTTAATCTTAATCTCCTGCAATCGCTTCTCGGCCTTTTGGCTAAGATCAAGTGTAATCTTAATCTCCTGCAAAGCCTCAGGATATGAGCAAATGTAGACAAATTTTTGCCAGAGAATAACATGTATGGCCTCTGGTCCAACTGTCACTGGACCTTTTGTTCCCAGCTGAATCCTGAGCCTGGTCTTTACAGTTCACATTTCTATCAGCATTTTAGTCCTCTGAGCTCTGATCAGAATCTTTCATTATGCCTTATTGCCTCAGAGTGCCATAAAGTTTGGGTGGGAGATCCTTTTTGATCTAATTCATGTGGAAATCTGTGAAAATTTGAAGGATTTAAATGATAGGTAAATTTGGAGCTGTCTGTATAGACATCTTAGTGCTCACTCCTACATTTTCATGTTGTAACACTCAGGATTACATATTTTATTTAAATTTAAACATCAGTATTTATTGGGTCCCAGCAAATAGACTGCCTTAAGCTTTTCTCTTCAGCACATGTAAAATGGTGATTAAAGGAGTTTTTATGTCGTATTTAGATATTGCTTAACCCTGAGCTCTCCCTCCAGACTAGAAGAAAATCTGAAAATAACAAATGTATAAAAGAAAATGTTTTAAGTTTTGAAATTTTAACCTCAAGGTATTTAATTAAGTCATTTATTGGGGGAAATGTCACTACATTTAGAAAAAAACAATGCTGATTTATTTCCAAACTTTGAAGGTTAGTATGTTCAGGAAGACTGTGTTTGTTTCTCCAATCATATGGCACAAAAAGCAGTTGCCAGAGAAAAGGAGACTGGTATAAAAACTACCAGATTCTACAGATTCAAAAAATAGCATTTAGCTGGCCATATAGCTCAGCGGCACAGTGCCTGCCTGGCAAGTGCAAGGTCCTGAGTTTGAGTCCTGGTATCAAAGAAATATATATGTGGGGCTGGGGATATAGTTCAGTGGCATAGTGCCTGCCTGGCAAGCGCTAGGTCATGAGTTCATTTCCCGATACCAAAAAAAAAAAAAAAAAAAAATAGCATTTAGAAGTTATCTTCCTCCTGTCTATGTTGAAGATTTTGATTATTGGCATTCAATGATTCTGGAGGCTTATAGGTTTCTTTTATTATTGTGGAATTCAATTATTTTGAGCTGAAACATTTAAATATGTTATAAATACACCTAAATGAATTTAGTTTGGGGTAGATGAGTGTCATTTGATTTTGGATATAAAATTCTGTATCACAAATAATATCTTCTATGATTAAGTGTTTCTCATATTTCAGATCTTAAATTGAGTGCATCATATACCTTGAAATAATAGGCCTGGGACAATATGTTATCAACAAGGATGTCTGGCCTCCAAAAAGTTAAATACTATGTTCAGGGGTATAATACCTGTAGATGGTATAGCTAGGACATGAAATACATTTGTATTGGTTAGGGTTTTATAGAGGAACAGAGTCAATAGAGAATACATATATGTATACACATATATGTCCATAATTATGAAACAGGATTTATTAAAAGGCCTGTAAGACAGGTGGCTAAACAGTTCACAGTGGCAATCCGCATGCTGGAAATACAGGGGATCCAGTAGTTGCTCAGCCTAACAAGCTGGAATCCTTGGAACAAGAGAGATCAGGGACGGGGTGCCAGACTGAAGCTGAAGGCCTGGAAGCTCTGTGGAGAACTGCTGATGTAAGTCTGTATTGAAAAGCAGATGTCTGGTATCCATAAGCAATAGCAGAAGCAAAAGATGTTATCTGCTCAAGCAGAATGGAGCTTTACAAATGAAGGTAATCTTTCTCCTTCCTTCCTGTTTCCTTCTACCTGGGCTGCCAGCCTATTGGATGGTGCCTCCCACAATCATGGTGGGTCTTCTCTCGTCAGCTTGCTGGCCTACATGCTTTATTAATCTTCTAGTCGTCTCTTTATCTTAACCCAGTCAAGTTGACAATCATGATTAACCATCACAAAATTCTGATTTATTGCTATCTAGATTTCTTTGTCTACCATATATTGCATTGCATCTGAAGTCATGAGAAAGAGTGGATCTAAGAGGAACTGGGTCTACCAATTTGCTAGGTATATTATTCAAAATTCTTCAACATATCTTTTCTCATTTGGAAAGGTTTATTGTGGTCAATGATTAATATATTATTCAAAACAAACTATACAAGGAATGAATGAGAGATTTATATTATGCTTCTAGTACAGCTTAGTACAAAATTACTACCCTTGACATATTGTTATTGAGATTGTTAATTTACTACCTTCAGGTAGCATTCTGTGATATATAGATTAATTACTTGCTAATTCCAAAGGCAGAACACAGATGCAACTATTTCTATTTAAATTCTTTTGTTTCCAATGGCTTATTATAATTATTTTATAATTGATCATTGTTTTGTAATGCCTTCTGTCTTAGGCTTGGCCTGTAAGTATATTTATATAAATTGTGTGCCTCTTCTTCTAACAATATATAGGTAAAGAAGAAAGACTCTAAAGAGTACTTGCTGGCACAAAGGGATTTTTATCCTTGAATAGACAAGGCAAAAAATAATCTGATTGTGTAGAGGGAAAATAAATAAAACTATTAATTTTTAATTTACTGCAACCCTTGGGGTATCACAGTGGGTAAAGTATACCAATTCCATAATTTTCCAATAAAATTACGTACTTTAGCATAGTGGTAGCTGGCTGTGCATCTTAGTAGCTGTGCCTGGGTTATACAGGAAGCAATCTTTGTGTTCACTCACTCCATGCAATGAACAGCAAGGTAGGTGTGTGCACCTGTGCAAAAGTGTCAAATCAAGATTGTTATCCACATAATTCTCCGAGTAACAGTTTTGCATGTGTCCCTGAGCATCATGGGGGTGTAAAATACACCCATACCATTCTTCTGTTCTGCAAACATCTAATTTACTATAATTAAATCCAGGTGTAGCTCACAGTAGCTGTGCCTGGGGAAAACAGGAACCCATCTGTGCATTTACCCATTTGGCAGATGAACGACAAAGTGTGTACAGGAGCTCCAAAACAGCGAGAGGTGTTTTAACCACAAAATGCTTATTGTTACATTTCTTGCATTTAGGATTTTTTTTTTAAGTTTTCTTTTGATTTTTCTTGCAGAAGTAGCCCAATTCAATAGAATGGCACATGAAAAACCAAGTTTTAGAGGAAGTTGAAAGTGGGCCATAAGGTGTCTCATGCATGGATGATGATGATGATGATGATGGTGGTGGTGGTGATGATGATGATGATGACTTTGACGTTAGCCATGTGAGCCAAAGTTCCAGTGACAGTGAAATGGAACGAGAATCAACCTGTACAGACAAAGAGAATAAAGATTTCCTTGATTCAGATGAGGAAGGAAACAGCAACGTGAGTATATATTTGTGTAGTGGAAATGGTACAAAATGGTCATGCAAATAAATGGAATGATTCAATGTTAGAACTAGGTCCAAAAATGTAATGAAGATCTTGGCAGGGGTAAGACCTATTAGACAGAATGACAGCACTACTGTTCAATGTTGGAAATTGTTTATAACAGACGATATGTTATAAGATGTTGTGAAATACACAAATGATGAAATACAAGTAAAACATTCTGCATGCACCAATAGTTATACTAAAAAATGTGTTTATTATGCCATCTCACTAGCTAAACTAAATGCATTTATAAATCTGCTGTAATTAGCAGGACTTTTCATAGTAATAACAGGAATGTAAGAGTTATGAAGAAGTGACAGATGTTGGCTTGAGGTTTGTAGAATAAGAGTGACAATGAGGAGATTTGGTTCCCTTCAAAATTGCCTGAGGTTTGATGCCAAAACCACCCACTAAGAAAGAAAAAGAACTGATAATCTGGCTGCTAGCTGCTCATTGTTTCAGAGCTTTGTGTCTAAGTGTCAAGCAATTTACACACCATCTAAATACTTGACTATTGAACATCTTGCAGCATTTTGTGGTCACTGTAGTTTTAGGCAGTATATGCCAAAAAAAGCTTTCAAATACAAAAATATATTCCTTGCTAGATGCAAAGACATATTATACTTTCCGTTTAGAAATTTATCTTGTGACTCTGCCTTTGGGTCTTTATTCATACAGTAATAAACCAAATGATGCTGCGAAGAGACTTGGTGCTCCCATCTCCCATATGAATCAGAATGTGACATTTGACAACTAGTTTACCAGTTTTCAATTGATGTTACATTTGTAACAGAGCACAAGTTGACTGCTGTAGGCACTGCATATAAAAACAAAGCAGAAATTCTCAATGAAATGTTGCTATAACAGATAATTATGTAATGCAATCTTTGGATTTCAGAAAGACATAACATTGGCCTCGTATATGGCAAAGAAAAACTGGTATTGCTGATGTCAACACTGCACCATTGCAACTTTGCACCATTGATAAAGAAACCTTGACAAAATGGAAGCCAGAGATGGTAACTTTTTACAACAAAAATAAAGGCAGGGTAGATGCTGTTGATAAATTATACAGCAACTATGATGTCATTTGAGACAAAAAGCACTGGCCAATGATTGTGTTTTACTCAATCCTAAACATGTGTAGCATAAACACTTTCATAGTTTGCAAAGAAAATAACAAGTGCAAAATATCAGAGAGAAATTTTCTTAGAGGATTGGGACTGGAATTGATAAGAGATCACTACAACAGAGGAAGTACAAACTGTTTCTGCCCAGGGAAATCCAGAAAAAAAATTCTGGAGTCACCGGTGAGCTGACAGATGAACAGGCAGGTGCAGCATCACAAAGACTTAATTCTACAACATCAGAAAAACCACAAAGATGTCAACTATGCCCTAAAAAAGGACAGAAAAACAAAATATACATGCTATCATGTAAGAGATACTTGTGCACATGCACAAGTCCTGTGTGAAGACTGCCTTGGGTGTGACAATTGAAGCAAAGATTATTTCTGTGGTAGAATTTTGTTTGTATTTTCATTGCAGTTCACATGGATATTTATTTCTGATGTTATCTTTTAGTTTTGATGTGAAAATGTTGATGTCTATTTTAAGCACTCATTATATATTTGATATTTGATTTTATTTTATTGATCTTATTTTCCTGCTAAGTGCATGTTGTACAATATAGCAAGAAGCTCCTGACAAAAGAAGAAGACAAAAAAGGTGACAAGAATGGCCTGCCACATATGAAAGGAAAGCTAAGAACATGTGCTGTCAGTGTACGCAAGACTTGTATATGTGTAAGATATTGCTTGTATATAAGCAAGACATGTAGTTGTCATGCGTGAAGACTGCCTTGTGTGTAACAATTGAAGCAATTATTTTTGTTGTAAAGTTTTTTGGTGTTTTCATTGTAGTTTATATAGGAAATTATTTCTGTTGTTATTTTTTAGATTTTGTCAACAAACACTTGATGTTGAAAATGTTGACATTTATTCTAATCATGCAATAGATATTAAGAATATTTTATTGATATTTTATGTTTCTATTAACTACACTTTGTATAATATAATAAGAAACTCCTGACAAAACAGCGAGACAGTGAGATGTCAAGTATGTCTTACAAAAAAGATAGGAAATCAAAACACATGTGGTATCATTGTAAGTGATACGTGTGTATGGAACACGATGTTGTCATGTGTGAAAACTGCCTTGGGTGTGATAAGTGAAGTAAAGATCATTTTTGTTATAGAGTTCTATTGGTATTTTCATTGTAGTTCATATAGAAATGTATTTCTGTTGTTATTTTTTAGACTTTGTAACCAAAATATCAGTTGATGTGGAAAATTTTGATGCTTATTTATAAACACTCAATAAATATTAAAAATTGAATATTTTATTTTTGATTTTTTCCTTTTAAGTATACATTGTTTAATATAATAAAACTCATCAAATTAAAATTAATAATTCATCAATAGAAATACTTTTAAAAAAATGGATGTTATACACCCCCCATTATGCTTCTCTAACCCAAAATTGGTTTGACGCCCCAATACTTGATGTGTGCTAGTTTATGGGTGCACATTAACACATGAACATGTAAATTGGTTGTTTTATTGTGAAAAGTTATTGGACTCGGATGCAAAAGTCCTCCAATTAGCTTAATTAAAGCTGTTTTTTTGGTTAAGTATCAATTATAGCTCACCAATTTTATACCTGGTCCCAAATGCAGGGTCTCATTATTGGTGATTTACAAGTTGAAAATTTCACAATGTATATACTAGGGATGATTAATGGCCTCTTTTCCAACCAGTCACCAGAAAAAAGTTGTAAGCAATAAGCATGCTCAAATGAAATATAAGAAAATATACAGGAAACCAAGAGCCACAGAGCACACCAAGTGCTGTCTTGTATATTTTTGTACTTGGAAGACTAAAAATCACACAAATGAGTATGTGTTTTTCTAATTGTCTGTGTTTCTGATTTCAAGGGGCCACTTTTCTTTTTAAAAGGATATAATTAAAACCTGGGAAAGTAGTTAACACACTTAAGTATTATAGGGTTTCAGAATACATTAAGAATCAACATTACTCAATTTCAACATACTGCTGTCTTGTTACTTAAAACATGGGCTATTTTTGAAAAATGCCCAGGGAACATATTTAAAAGCAATTCAGCTCCTTATCTGGAAAAATGTTCATTTTTGGTTTGATATCAAGTTTGAGCTAGTTATTTCTTATTAAAATGAAAAAGTGATTCAAATATTGGCTCACATGAAATAACCCAGTATGTTTCTTTTAGTTGGGACTTAGATTTACATCAATGAGAACATTGTTTGAAAAGGGTGATTTTGATTAGACCTGAAGAGAAAAAACATTCCTGCATCTGTGTTTGCATTTGTATTTATATTAAAATTCATAGGCTCTCATATTTGTCTTTCTTTCTAAAGTACAAGGAATTCCATAATCATGGGAACTTTCTTTTTATAAAAGGAACAGAAACAAGTAGTATAGACATAGCAACATTCAAAATTGAGAGAGTGGCCTTTGGAACTCCGCACTTGGTGACTGCAGAAGAAGAAATGAAGTATTATCTCGAGAGAACATACACACTATGCTCTCTGGCTCCCACGAAGACAATTAAAATGGTCAGAAGAATTCTATGATAATGAAGGTAGTCTCTCCTTTCCATATCAGTTGGGAAGCTTGATTATATTTGTGCCCAGCAAGTGTATTCATCCATAAGAAACAGTTTTTTGCTTAAACTAATCACCACTGAATAGATTGTTTAATGAAATAGCTATTATACAGAAGATGCTGTATTAGAAAATGGGCTCTGAACTCATGGAGTGTACAATTTAGCTGATGGTCAGATATGTAGATTGATATTAATTACAAGTAGTCTGCATATGCTAATTAATGAACAGATAGCTTGATTCTAAATATAACAGTCATCTGTCATCAGAGGCTATAGGAAAGAGTCCTGCCTCTATATCTGTCTCTCTTTTTTTCTTTCAATATATATTTCACCAAAATGGTGACTGGGAACAGGAGTCTGTCTGAGAGTCTGTCTGTGTTTTGTAAACATGCACAAATAACTTTGACAACAGTCAAGTTTAAGAAACACTGGCCTATGGCAACATATAGTATAACAGAGTTTACAGTAGTTAGAATGGGTAGAAAAGTCACCATTTGGAAAACAGCTTTTCAAATTTTCCATGAGGCACATACAAGTTGGTAAGTTAAGCAAGAAGAAAATGAGAAGGACATTTAGGATAAGGACAAAGAGGGAGGGTAAGAAGCAAAACTAAAAGTGGGGAATGATACTTGGCGTGACTGGAGTAGAGAAATCTACTAAGTAGATGAACACACATTGCAAAGGTAGATAGGGAAAGATCTTAGAGAACTTTGGACACTAAATTAAGAAGTGTGTGACCTCTTTCCTCATCCATTTCAACCTCTTGTGCTATGCTGGCAGCTCAAATATTTTCATTATTGACTTACCTGCATCTTTTTCAGAACTAGTGGCAAAATCTCAAATATTTCATGCTAAGTGCATTGCTAAACAAACAACTTCATGAAATTTACTTTTTTCCCCCTAAAATGTAAAATTCTGTGATAAAAAGTCAGAAGAAATCTTCAAATATTTCTGTTAAAATACTGTTTATTTACCCTAGTATGTGCTTGTAAATCCTAGCACTCTAGGAGGCTAATGCAGGAGGATCACAAGTTTGAGGGTTCTTATGAAGTTAGCAACTTAGTAAGACCCCATCTCAAAAGAAAGACATAAAAATGGGTGGGCTTGTAGCTTATCGTGAAGGCCCTGGGTTCAATCCCCAGTATGCACTACAAAGTTGTTTATTGAAAGCAAACAATGGTTGCAATAATTAATAATATCTTAAAAATAAGAACTTGATGATCTTGCTTATATTTTCTTTTAATTTGCTATATTAGCTTTTATATTTTAACAGAAGTCACGTATTCTTAGATATTAAAAAATAAAATAGTACAGATAGTATACTATGCACAAGTGAGAATGAGTGATATATACTCCCATGAAAAATATAGAGAAAACTTTTAATCCAGATGTTAAAGTGCTTCCATTCTGAGAACTTTGCTCCAAATATTTCCCCTTCTCTTTCATTTTTTCCTCCCATCGCCTTTTGAACTCCTAAGCCCTTTGTGTCATGTTTAACGTCTGTGTGTTTGTTCATTCCAAATCCTGAGCTTCACTGGGAGTCTGTATGATGAATCAGCTTGTCTTTAAGCAATTACAGATAGTAAAATTTCACCAAAACCAATAATCATTTTTCTGCCCATTTTCCACCATGCATTTTCTTATCTACTGTTACCTAATCTTTTTCCTTTTGGATGTATATTTTTAGTTCCTTTTTTTCTAATATCAGTGGAGTTCCTGAAAGAAGCAGATAATTAATTATACACAAACTACCTTAACAGAATATCTCTGATAATTTTCACTGGACTTTTATAGAATTGTCAACATGGTTTCTAGAGATGTAGGTAAAGATTATGGACTCAAACATTTGAATGTGTTTCCTGTCTTCTGCCCAATATTTTTACATGTCTTTTTTTGTTGGGTTTTCAGAGGCTGACTCCTGAATATTTTCAAGTCATTCCCAAGTACTTTCTACTATCTGTTGTTGGGAATTTCATTCCCATCTCCTACTGTCTTGAAGGTTGTCTCTATTCTAGAAAATCCAATTCCAGCCATCCACTGAAGTCTAATTGCAAATAAAGAAGCTTTTTTGTGTTACATCCTTATTTTAAATAAAGTCACAAAATGACATGGAAACTTTTTTTTCAGCAGTTAGGGTCAGCAGTTGTCCCAATTTTACGAGGCAAAAATGAGCTAAAAAAGGAAGGTAGTTCTTATGTTTGGGCTCTGCTTTACAGAGATGTAGGTATTGCAGAGATGGTAAAGAAAAGATACAAAGTTAGGTTCCTTCAATTTATAGAAACATGATCCCATAATCAACTTTTACAAGTTTTTTTTTTGGCTTTGTTACATCTTTATGCATTTTTCTCTGTTTCTAAGAAACCATTCTGTGGGGCCGGTGAGATGGCTCAGCGGCGTAAGCGCCTGCCTTGCAAGCGCGAGGGCCCGAGTTCGACTCCCGGAACCCACATACGAAAAAGGGGCCGGTGATATCGCTCAGCGGCACGGGCGCCTGCTGGCGCGCGAGGTCCTGAGGTCGACCCCCTGGTACCCACAAAAAACAAACAAAAAAAAAAAAAAAAAAAAAAGAAACCATTCTGTGAAATCACTAGGGTCTGTTTTAATGTTTATTATTATTACAATATAATTTTGCTTATATTCATTAGCAATAACATAAACCTACCAGGTAGGTACACTTACCCAAGCTACACAGATAATTTTTTAAATATACTTTTCTGTATCCCAGTTGATATAACATGCCTCATGGATGTAAGTTCCTATATTTTACATGTCTTTTCTCTCTTCTAAAGACAGACATTAGCCTATAAACAATCTTGTTATACTATGCCGACATAGATACTCACAATTCAAGATAATTATTGAGGCTACTGTAGAGGCAGTGGTTTTAGTGTTAGTGGTTTTAACAAATTCCAGTTAAAGTGAACAATATTCTGGAAGGTTATTATGGGGGAAAGGAATATGTTGAGGATGAATGAAAACCTTCTTGCCATAAATAGGCATAGGAAAAGTACTCCTTCAAGACAGAAATTGTGTCCAATTTTTCTTTTATTTTTTTCTTTCTTTTTGGTACCAGGAATCAAAGTCAGGACCTTGTGCTTGCCAGGCAGGCACTTGTGCCGCTGAGCTACATGCCCAGCCCCCAATTTTTCTTTGTAGGCTTCAAAACTTTGAACATAATAGATGTTCAGTAAGTACTTGTTGAACTAGTGACAGAATAAAAATAGTGAGGTGGGTCCTGGCTGCCAGGGCTAGTTTGTGAGCCTAGCCTTTCAGCAACTTAGATAAGGCAGAGAGAAGAATGACAGTTTTGGGTTCCATCTTTCAGTGAACACAAGATTATGACTCTGGGTGTTCTGGTTGCTGTTCCCAGTCCGAGACCCTGGATGTTGATCTGCAAGGACAATCTTGCTGTGCTGTCAGTAATTTTTCTTCCCTTTAGGAGCATCCATGCTCAGGTAATTTCTGCAAATGAGGCATTTCCACATTGTCTACATTAAGTGCTCTGTTTGGCCAACATCTATCTATATATTAAAGCTGCTAAGCATTCTAAATGATAGATGAATTAAAATGCAGATAAAATATGCTTTAGAAAATTCATATATTTTAATCATTACAGCTTTTTGTATCTGTTGTAGTTTACCAGTGTGGTTTGATGGCTCCTCCTGTGCCTGGAAGCAGTTCCAATGAAGGGCACATTTTTAGAAACTCAAGAAAATAAACAAACAGATAAATTGTCTTGGAATGGCTATCCATCAGATTAAATGTTTAGCTCTGGAAAGTCACTTCCTGCAGGAAGCAAATGAAATGTTCTTATCTCTGTTCATAAGAAACAAGGATGAAGTTTGTCTTTTTACTGAGAGTCCCTTGGCACTCTGGGACGCAGTTGTGAAGAAGTGGAGGTGGCAGTTTTTAGTAGCACTGTCCTCATTCCTTACCCCATGCCGGTCAGCATGTTACCTGGTTAGACTGCGTTCCCAACTTATGTGTAAGATGCAGATTTAGTCCCTGTCAGCTCTGAGTGGAGTCTTTTAGAGTATTCATTCACTTGCTAAAGAATGGTAAGAAATTCATTCAGAACAATTACAGAGGTGTAGCAACCACTGCAATGGGGTTTTGCAAGGCCAGAAAGACATTGGCCTCAACTACAAATACAACGGGGGTGGGGAGGGGAGTTGCTAGGTAGAAAATTACTAAAAGGAAACATCAGAAGTAATGGAAGATTCTGGCTAACCTGACCTAACAGAGTTATTCTTGTCGGAGGCAGGCCATCATAATAAGAGATCACGTGGGGGATGGTGGAGGATGAAGAACCCAATCAGCTACTGAGGGTGAACAGATACTGAAGGTGGGGAATTTTGAGTGAACTGATTTAACAGGATTCTTACTAAAATTGGAGAATGCAAAGACCAAGGTGGAAGCCCAAAATTCGAGACCTAGAGTTGAGAGGACACTGATAAGGAGATCTTTGTCAGCACCTGCCTCAGGCACAAGAAATTTTGGCATTCAGCCGAAGTCTTGTAACTCCACCCCCCCCAATATTGTTATTGCCATTTTACTATTTAGAAGAATGTGTTTGTGATTATTTTTATAATAACAGAATTATAATTCTGTTTGGTGCATTATTCAGAATTGCTTCATCTGCATTTCCCTTCATTTCTCTCACATGTAAAATAAGACAGGTAGCATTATTCTTTCAATGCCATATAGGAATATAAAAAATCCAGAAATTACTCATCTTCTGTCACTTTTCTGCCTAAAAAAATTAATGTTAAGGATGTGCCCCTGTCTTGGTTACTTTTCTCTCATTGCTAAGACAAAATACCCAATGCCCAAAATTAAGGAAGGAAAGGTTTATTTAGCTCAGAGTCTGTAGAGTTTTCAGGCCGTAATCAGCTGGCTCCAAGGCAGGCTGGCATGGCACAGGGGCAACAGTTCAAGGCGGCAGAAGACAGCAAAAGCAACAAAAGCAAAAGGGTCGGGGAGAGCAAGCGTCTTTTTCCTCCCTTATATTGTAAGCAGGCTACCGCCCTCCTGGATGGTCATAGCCCTCACACCATCTCCGTGCCCTCCTCCTGTACAGGCTCAGGATGTTTACAAAGTGAGGCCCCTGGCCCCCTGCTGAGTCACTTAGTTAAATTTCTAAACTTCTCAAGTTGACACAATGTATCAACCATTACAGCCTCTTTAGAAATACATTAGCTAATTTTAATTCGCAGAACTAAATTAGGTGAATGAAGATGAATTTCTAAGAAAAGGATGCCTGGGAAAATTTCTTCAGGAACCAAAACTCAACAAATCTCATGCCAGCAGTCTGTGGGCGCACCTAGCCTCGCACTTCACTTACTTGGAATTCTCGTTCCCCATGTGGCCTTCAAGTTGAATGCCACATTCACAAGCTTTCACATTGTTCTCTATTTTCAGCTGGAGTTAGTCACACTGTGACATTCCAACACAGCAGAACAAAACTTTTAAATGTGCCTATAACAGTTAACCATGGACTAAAATGAAGGTTTAACCCAAACAGAGAAGAATGCATATTCAGACAGATGGACTATGCGTATATTTGTGTAGATAACAATTAAGGTGAGAAATTTTGAGTTGTTTCAAATCCCCGAATGCTTTACTTAGAGCTCTAACTACTTCCTTGTGGCTCTTCATTTTGAATTGTGCATTTCAGACAGTTCTAAAACCTAAATGCATCCCTCTACTACAATTTAGAAGTCAAAGGATAGTTTTCCTCAGAGATTGTAGCTGCTATCTCCTTTGAAATTGGTTTTTATGTAGGATTTTTTGTTGTTGTTGTTGTCTTAGAAATAAGGTCTCATTAGGTAGTTAAGGCTGGCCTCAAACTCAGTATGTAGCCGAGGCTGGCCTTAAACTCGCAGCAATTCTGCATCACCCTCTCAGATTGTTTAATTTTCCAAATAGGGATGAATTTCTGAAAGAATTTATGGATTTCTAAAATCATGGTGTTTGTGCGTGAATTTCTAATGGAAAGCAATGAAACACTGGCCAGAGCAGAGCTCTTGCCCTTCTCTCACCAACAATAAGATATAAGGTACAGGATATTATAGTATGGCCTTTATGATAGCAACTGGATTACAGCACCAAAGAAAAACACACATTTCATTGTGCCTCCTGTGAAGAGGAAAAAGGCACAGTAATCTCTCTTTTTAATGATGAATTATAGATATCATCTTTTCACCAGAGCTTTTTGAAAGGTATGGTTTTTGTTTCTCTATAAAGAATAGAATGCCTTCTACAGTGCTTTGTTACTGGAGTTGAAGTATGTATTTTGCCAGCCATTAACAGTACTTCTGAGAAAGCATTTTAGGAATACAGTTCAGCAAAGCTAGTAATGAGAACTAGAATAGAATCTCTGACCTTATAGCATGAAGATATTTCAGTTTAGAGTTCAGAAAAAGGAACTTCTCAGGGTTACTATAAAACTTCCTTTGCTCCTCTGGTTTTTCTTACATTTGGAGAAGAGAAGTTTCTAAAGCAGAGAAAGGACAGCTTGGATTTCTTTCATCATTTTGTTTATGGAAGAAGAAAGAGGAAAATAAAACAGCAGGCATTGTCTGAAATAATTCATTCTCTTACAATTTTACCATTTTAAATAAGTTCATGCCTGGTCTAGATAGCATATATCCTCCTGTTTTATCCCTGTGATTTTATATGGTGTGCAGCAAGTACCCAGTAAACGTTTGCTGAGCGCCAAATAAAATGATAATGATGATCCCAGAATTTCCACCTGGAAAGACCACCTGTGTGAAGAGTCCTACTGTTTTTAGCCACAAATTTTTCTCCATTTGCAACATTTTAGTTAAAATAAGCTACTTGGTCTTCCTTGATTACATCTTGTTCTTTCCTGCTCCTGTCTTTCCTTCTTTTGTTTCTAACATTCTTCCTTCCAGCTGCTATCAATCCTATGTTTCCTCCAAGACCCAGCTCACAAATTCCTGTTTTCTGTCAAGGTGACTAGAAAAACTTCCATGGCCTTCTTCCTCTTTACTGCTCAAAGAAGCCAAAGTGTGGGAGGAGTTCGCTTTGGCTGGGAAAGTTCTTTTTAATCGTGATGAAAGTTTTTTGTCGGTTCCATTTGGAACTACATTGCAGAAACATGACTAGAGAGTGAGAATAAGTCTTCCTAAAGAAGGATCTCTAGGAGATTTTAAAAGCACATAGAAATAAGATTTACTTCTATTAAGTGTATGATTAGTTTCACTCACTTCTATTAAGTGCATAATTCAATGGTTTTAGTAATTTATACAACTGGGTAAACTTCGCTAAAATTTAGCTTTCTCTTCTTCAGAATTTCTCTTGAAATTTCACCTAAACAGAACCATACAATACATAGGCTTTGCATACAGCTTCTTCATTGAGCACAATGTTTTTGAGGTTGATTCATGGTGTGGTGCAGTTCATTTTAATTACTGAATTATATTAGAAAGAATGGACATACCACATTTTGTTATCTATTCACCAGTTGATTATATTTTACAATTTTGAGCTTTTAAAATAATACTGCCAACTGGGTTTGGTGGTGCACACCTGTAATCCCAGTACTTGGGAGGCTCAGGCAGGAGGATTGTCAAGAGTTCAAGGCCAGCCTGGGCTACATAGTGAGTTCAAGGCCAGCCTGCACTACACGATGAGCCTCTGTCTCTAAAACACAAACAAATAAACAAAATGCTGCTATTTTCATTTGTGTTTAAATATTTGTGTAGACACATGTTTTAATTTCTTAGGAATTAGAATTTCTAGATGTATGGTCAATTTATGCTTAGCTTTTAAAGGAACCACCTACGCTAATTATCTTTTGTAAGAGCTAACTAAAATTTTATGACGATAAATGACAACAAACTAAAAATTTTGTGTCAATAAATGTCCTTTTTCTCATAGTTTCCATGGGTCAGAAGTTAGAGCATGTTTTAGTTGGCTCCTCTGGTGCAGGGTGTCTCACAAGGCAGCATGTTGGCTGAGCTGTGGTTTCATATCAAGTTTCAGCTAGGGAAAAATCTACATCTAAGTTTATGTGGTTGTTGTCAGAATTCAGTTCCTTATGAGATGTTGGATTGATAGCCTCGGTTTCCTGCTGTTTGTGGCCCAGAGGCTACCCTCATTTATTCTTCCTTTCATGGCTTGTGAGCCTCTCTATAGAGCAGTTCATAACACAGCAGTTTACTTCATCAAGTCAGCAAGGGAGAGAATCTACCAGGCAAGACAGACATTACAATATTATGAAACATAATAATGGAAGCAAACTTCCTGTGCTATATTCCATAGGTTGGAACAAGAAACATGCCATGCCTATTCTCAAAGGGATGTGACTACAAAAGAAACAAATACTAGGTGGAGATAGGGATTATTGGGGACCATTTTAGAGTTTATCTAACTGCCGAACTGTTTTCCAAAAGTGTTGCAACATTTGACATCGCTACCAAAAACATGAGGGTCCCAATTTCTCTTCATCCTCACTAATGCCTATTGTAGTATTTTTTTTTTATTATATCCATTCCAATGGCTGTGGAGTGGTATCTTATTTTAACTTGCATTTCCTTAGCAACTAGTAATGCTGACCCTTTTTGGTGAATTATCCATCAGGTCTTCTCCTATTTTTAAAATGTCTTATCTTCTAATAATTTAGTTGCGAGAGTTATTTTTATGTTCTGGATAAAAGTTTTTTATTGTGTGTGCAAATCTCCCTGTTAAATATCTGGGTATTCTCTCATTCCATTGCTTGCAACCGCAATTAGCTATGGAGTTGGTCTTTTTGTCTGTCTGTTGCTGAGATTGCTTCTTATTATGACCATATGTCTGAGTGCGGAGTTTCTCCAATTTTTGCTCCAGATCTAGAAAGGCCTAGTGGCAGTAAAGCTGCTGGCTGTTATGGCCTGTCTGCCATTGTAGCATGACTGACCTGAACAGGGTTATCAGAAATGTTTACTCTAAGATGACTACAGATTGTCACTGATTTTGTCAAACATTTAGTAATTTTTCTTGAATAAGGGATTCTCAATTTGTTCTATGGCTTTGGTTGTTTTCCAGCATCTTAATTTTTTTTTTTTTGTGGCAATTTGGTTCCATTTCATTGTTGTTTTTAGGAGAAAAGATTCATCACACTCCTTTTATATGCCAATTACACTTAGCTTCATAGTATTGCAGAGAATGGGTGTACAAAAAATTACTTAATTTGAGTCTCAGCCTTTAACAGCACAGTGAACACACAGAAGTTTGGAATTACATCCTTCTTTTTTTTTTTCCCCTGTCCTCTAGTCTTTAGAAATGGAAAGAGGGCCATAATAAGGTTTCTTATACTTACGTATTATTTGTCTCTTCTGCTTTTCTGTGAGTTTCACCTGCTCCACTAGAGTTCTAAAGAGAATTCTTAGAGTACAATTCCCACTGGAAACACCATATTTTCAGAGCCAAGTAGCAGACAAATTTCAGAATTCCATTATATGTTTTTTGGATACACTACTTAAAAAACACTCATAGGGTGGATCTCCAGGCAACACAGCAAGAAATTAAGTCATGTAGCAATCCACGGTATTACTGGGTGGATAATTGCTTCATAGATCTTTCTTTGTCCCTTCCAATGGTACTTTTAGCTTTCCTTCTCATCTTGCTGTTATCTGTGGATTTGTCCTCTAAGGTTTTTACCTTCGTGGAGCTGTGTCTTATCACGTTTGCATCCCTGACAGCCCCCTGAATGTAACAGATATTCAATAAATATCTCTGTAGAGACTCCTTGGAAAAAAGAGAAAAAATATTAGAACTTCAGCACTGTGTTTATAAGTAGTTAATTTCTATCACTTTCCTGATCTCTATCAGCTAGAATTTTTTTTTAGTAAGCAACTTGGTAGTGTTTTTCATTTTTTTAATTAGATGATAATTTTAGTATGTAAGGTGAAAGCTTGAAATCAACACAATTTCAGTTAAATATATAGTTTATAAAAATGTATGTAGCAAAACAACCTATCAAAAAAGTATGGACAATATCAATTTGCAAGGAAATGCACGTGCATTCTAAATGTAGTTCCCATAAGGTGTAGCACAGATACTTATTAAGACATCCATTTTCTACCAGGATCCAGGTGAAAAGCACTGTGGGAAGACACAGAAACCAGCCCCTCCCATAGTGGCTGCTGGGAGCCAGGTGAAAAGCACCATGGGAATACACAGAAACCACCCCCTCCCACAGGAGCTGCTGGGATCCAAATAAAAGGCCTGGGAAGGCACAGAGACTGGTGGAAAAGTCAGCCACACAGTAGGGCCCCCTGCCAGGGTGCATAGGATGACAGGTGGGACTAGCGGCATGAAATTGTCAGAAGCAACAGTAACAATATGAGCCAACAGGTAGTAAGTTAGGTGAACCAGCCCTGTGCTTGGAAACAAAGACTCACAGAATAAAAGCAGGCGTGTGGGGCTTCCCTTTTTCACTTTTTTTTCTTTTTTCTTATCTTTTTCTTTTTCTCTTTTCTAAACTGCTGGGGAGAAATCTAGCCACAGAAAACTAATCCCATCCCCCAAACCCAGAGAACAAGTTCAGACAATCCCTTGCTTACTCCTTCATTCTTTCTCTTCTACCCTCTTCTCTAGTTTCCCAAAGCTTGTGTGGTCATCTTTTGTCCTCCAGCCTGACTTCTATTCTCTTTTCAGTTATCTTTGTTTTATCCACTATCTTTCTTAAATTTCTCCACCACAGGGTAATTTCCCCACTCTACTGAGGGGCAACACTGCATGTAAGCTCCCAATTTATGATTGGATTTGTAATATAATTGTAGATCTTGCTCCTATGGTTAAAGGTGCAAAGTCAATAGTTACTGCAGTTGTCAGTGTCTAAACTGTGCTAGATGCTATTGCTATTGCTAATTATACTACTTTAACTAGGATGTCACATCTGTTTTAATCGGTTGTTCTCACTTCTGTAACAAAAGTTCTGGGGTAATAACCTCACCACACACCAGCACCAAAGGACTGGGGACTGAGCCAAACAGATAACAACATCTCACTCTTAATTAGTTGGAAAGGTAGGATCTTGGGACAGACACAAACCAAGAACCCTCTACACACAGAAGACACCCAAAAAGAACAAACATTTCCTAGAGAAGCCTTGGTACTAGTGATACAGCTGCCTACTACGAAAACTTACAGGGATCAACACAGAAACCAAAATAAAAATTTTGAATTAGAAAATAACAAGATGCAGAAGCAAAATGCAACCTCAGACCTCCAGCCCACCAGAACAAGTCCAGGAGACCATGAGATAGAGGAAAATAGAAGACACACAACTGACATTTCTGAAATGATAGCAACAAAAGTAAAGAAACAAATCAATGAGGCTATAGAGGAAATCAAATCAGAAATAATCTCTCAGGTAAAAAAAGAAATGTCAACATTTACAAAGGAATTTCTCAGCACATCTAGAGTAGAGATAGATTAAAAAAATAGATGATAATAGGAAGAGGATGGAAACCGTGAATGATCAATGTAGGAAAGAAATAGAATGCATGAAATGGATTCAAACAGATATTCAGGAAATTAAAAATTCCATTGAAAGCTGGCAAAACTGCTTGAATGAAACTGAAGACAGTGTTTCAGACTTTGAAGACAGGATCTTGGCTAGCAGTCATGAAAGGAAAGATCTCTTGAAAATTACAAAAGCTCAGGAAATAACAATTCAAAAACTGCAAGATGATGCAAAGAAAAATAATATAAGAATGATTGGTGTGAATAAAAAATCAGTAGCCAACACAAATGACATAAAAAAACTATTTGCAGAAGTAATAGCAGAAAATCTCCCAAACATGGAAAAAGAATCTGACATACAGATAAGTGAGGCATATAGAAATCCAATTAGCCATAACCAAAATAAATCTACACCTAGACATATAATATTCAAGGTTTCAGAAATTCGAGAAAATATTAAAAGCTGTTAGAGAAAAGAAAGAGATCACCTATAAAGGAAAGCCCATCAGAATTGTAGCGGACTTCTCAACAGAAACCCTCAAGTTACGAAGAGCTTAGAATGAAGTATTTCAAACCCTGAAAGAAAACAACTTCCAACCCAGATTGATGTACCCCGAAAAACTACCTTTCAAAATTAAAGGGGAAGTAAGATACTTCCATGGCAAAGAACTGAAGACATTCATGACCACCAAACCAATACTACAAACGGTATTGAAAGATATTCTACACAGAAATAAAAATGCCCACAATTCCAAGAACAGCAACAGAAAGAAACCACCAGGCAGGGCAAGAAATTAAACAAGGGGAAAAGCAGGGAACCAACAAAAAGAAAATAACATGACAAAGATAAGCCAAAACATATCATTTATAACCATCAATGTAAATGGTGTCAATTCACCAATTGAAAGACACAGACTGGCAGAGTGGATCAAGAAACAAAATCCAACAACATGTAGTATACAAGAAACACATTTAACTCAAAAAGAAATTCATAGACTGAAAGTCAAAGTATGGAAAACAAACTTCCATGCAACAGGAACCCAGAAAAAAGCAGGGGTAGCTATTCTGTTTGCAGACAATGTGAACTTCCAACCAAGAATGATCAAAAGAGATAAAGAAGGTCACTATATACTTGCTAGGGGAAAAATTCAAGACGAAGAGATAACAATCATAAATATGTATGCACCGTATATGGGAGAACACAACTATATAAGACAAATATTAATAGACAGAATAAATCAAATAAGCAATAACACAATTGTAATGGGGGACCTTATTACCCCATTGTCACAAAGAGATCAACTAGACAAAAATTAGTAAAGAACAGAACTAGGGCCGGTGAGATGGCTCAGTGGCGTAAGCGCCTGCCTTGCAAGCGCAAGGGCCTGAGTTCGACTCCCGGATCCCACATACGAAAAAGGGGCCGGTGATATCGCTCAGCGGCACGGGCGCCTGTTGGTGCGCGAGGTCCTGAGGTCGACCCCCCCGGTACCCACAAAAAAAAAAAAAAAAAAAGAACAGAACTAAATCAAACCTGTGAACAAATGGACTTAGTAGACGTTTATGGAGTATTCCACCCAGCAACATCAGAATACACATTTTTCTCAGCTACACATGGGATGTTCTCTAAAATAGACCATATATTAGCCCATATAACAGGATTAAGTAAATGCAAAGTAATATCTTATGCATATTATCTGACCATAGTGCAATGAAATTGGAAATTAATGACAAAAGAAACTGCAAAAACTCCATAAAAACATGGAAATTAAATAACACTCTCTTAAACAACCAGTGGGTCACAGATGAAATTAAACAAAAAATTAAACAGTATCTACAATCAAATGAAAATGCAAATACAGCTTATAGGAACTTGTGGGGCGCAATGAAAGTAGTCCTCAGAGGGAAATTTATAGCAGTGAATTCTCACATCAGGAAAACAGAATGAGCATAAATAAACAACCTAATGCTATACCTCAAGTTTCTAGGAAAAGAAGGCAAGTTAAGCCCAAAGCTGAGACAAGGGAGGAAATTATAAAGATCAGAGCAGAAATTAACTCAACAGAGACTAAGAAAACAATACAAAGAATTAATGAATTGAAGAGTTGGTTCCTTGAAAGAGTAAAAAATATTGATAAACCACTAGCCAACCTTATCATAAAAAGGAAAGAAAAGACTCAAGTTCATGCATTGAGGAATGAAAAGGGTGAAATCTCTACAGATCTTGTGGAAGTTTAGAAGGTCATCAATACCTACTTTGAAAATCTTTACTCACATAAGATGGAAAACAAAGAAGAAATGGACAGATTTCTAGAAATATATGCATTACCAAGCTGAATCAAGAAGAAATAAAATTTCTGAATAAGCCAATATCAGTTAATGAAATTGAAAACATAATTAAAAACTCACCAACAAAGAAAAGCCCAGGTCCCAATGGATTCACAGCTGAATTTTCTACAAGAAATTTAGAGAAGATTTAATGCCAATACTCCTCAAACTTTAATGAAACAGAACATTCCTGCAGGCAAGTATTTCCCTGATACCAAAAGCAGAGAAAGACCCAACGAAAAAAGAGAACTACAGGCCAATCGCCCTAATGAACATATATGTAAATATCCTCAATAAGATACTAGCAAACAGAATGCAGGAAATCATCAATTATATTATACACCATGACCAAGTGGGATTCATCCCAGGAATGCAGGGATGGTTCAACATATGCAAATCAATAAAGGTAATATACCATAGCAACAGAGCCAAAGACAACAATCACACGATCCTTTCAACAGATGCAGAAAAGCTTTTGATAGAGTCCAACACTCATTCATGATAAAAACTCTACAGAACTCAGAATAGATGGTCTTTACCTCAATCTGATAAAAGCCATCTATGACAAACCAACAGCCAACATCATACTAAATGGACAAAAAATGAAACCTTACACTCTAAAATTAGGAACAGGACAAGGATGTCCACTATCACTTCTATTCACTATAGTTCTGGAAACATTTGCCAGAACTATTAGACAAGAGACAGAGAAATGAAAGGAATAACAATAGGAAAGGAAGAAGTTAAATTATTATTCACAGATGACATGATACTCTACATAGAAGACCACGAAAACTCCACCAAAAGACTTCTAGATTTAATAGTCAAATTCAGTCACATAGCTGGATACAAAGTCAGCACTCAAAAATCAATAGCAGTCCTATAACAAATTCACTGAGAGAGAAATTAAGGAAACCACATCCTTCACAATAGCATCTGAAAAAATGAAATACTTAGGAATCAATCTAACGAAGGAAGTAAAAGATCTATACATTGAAAATTACAGTACTCTGGAAAAAGAGATTGAAGAGGATATCAGAAAATGGAGAGATATCTCTTGCTCATGGATAGGAAGAACCAATGTTTGGAAAATGGCCATACTCCCAATCCTGTTATACAGATTTAATGCAATCCAGATCAAAATACAATTAGCATAGCTTACAGAACTAGAGAAAACATTCCTAAAATTCATTTGGAACCAGAAGAGACTTCAAACAGCAAAGGAAACCCTGGGCAACAAAGGCAAGGCAAGAGGCATCACAATCCCTGACTTGAAATTATACTACAAAGCTACTGTGATAAAATCAACATGATACTGGCAAGAAAACAGACCTGAGGATCAATGGAGCAGATTAGAGGATGTAGACACAACTACAAACACACTCAGCCATCTTATCTTTGACAAAGGGGTCAAACATGTTCACTGTAAGAAAGATAGCCTCTTTAATAAATGGTCCTGGAAAAACTGGCTTTCCACATGTCAAAGATTAAAATAGACCCATGTCTATCACCATGCACTAAACTAAAGTCAAAATGGATTAAAGATCTAAATATTAAAATAGAAACACTAAACCTACTGAAACACAAAGTATGTAAAAATCTTGAAGACATAGGGGTAGGCAAAGAGTTCATGAACAAAACCCAAACTGCACCGGAAGTACTTCAAAGAATCAACAACTGGGTTCTCATCTTATTAAAAAATTTTTGCACATCAAAAGAAATCACCAATAGAGTGAAAAGAAAACCCACAGAGTAGGAAAAAATTTTAGCCAAGTGTCCCTCAGACAAAGGACTTCTATCTAGAACATATAAAGAATTCAAAAAAATCAGACCCCCCCCAAATTCAAAGACCCAATCTAAAAATGGGCACCTGAGTTGAATACACAATTCTCAAATGGGAAATAAATATATGAAAAAATGATCAGCATCATTGGTCATTTGAGAAATGCGAATCAAAACACTGATATTCCATCTCACCCCAGAAAAAATGACTATCATCAATAAATCAACCAATAACAAATGCTGGAGGTGCTGTGGGGAAAAAGGAACTCTTCTCCACTATTGGTGGGAGTGTAGACTGGTACAACCACTGTGGAAATCAGTGTGGAGATTCCTCAGAAAACTAGGATTAGAAGTTCCATTCAACCCAGCTATTTTCCCCTTCTGGATATTTTCCCAGAAGAATTAAAAAAAATGTCATACCACAGTGATATATGTGCAACCATGTTTATAGCAATTTATAATAGCTAAATCTTGGAAACAACCCAAATGCCCGTTAACTGAGGAATGGATAAAAAAGATGTGGTATTTCTATACACTGGAGTATTACCCAGCTATAAAGAAGGATAAACTCGAGGCTTTTATAGGTAAATGGATGTAAATAGTGACCATACTCATAAATGAAAGTCAGACTCACGTGTGTAAACATCATATTGTCTCCCAAGAGTAAGAAACTGAAAGAGTAAATAAGATCCAAATCTACAATAGATATTGTGAAAGGGAAAGAAACTGCTCAAAAGGAAAGAACAACTGAGATGGGAGAAAGGAGAAAAGAAAGAAGGGAAAAGAAAAAAATATATATGTATACACCCAATTATACTACTCTTTTAGTTCATTGAAAAGAACAGTTTGTGTTTATACTGTTTGATCAATTCTGCATGCCTATATCTTGTAATCTGAGCAACTACATTGAAGATAACAATATGCAATATATTAACCATTGTTTATTTCCTACTATCTTGTTTTGAAATTCTGCATCATTGTTTTTCTTCTCTTTTTAATAATAGTAAAAAAAGGACAGGGCCAGGGCCGGTGATATAGCTCAGTGGCATAAGCGCCTGCCTGGCAAGTGTGAGGTCCCGAGTTCGGTTCCCAGTACCCACATAAAAAGAAAAAAAGGACATCCATTTTTCTGAAAATTGAGCCTCTCCAATTTTTTATTTATCAATCTCAAGCCAAGAAAATGAAAATCTTTGAAAAAATATTCCTAAAAATGTTAATTAAATATGCTAAAAACAACTTACAAAGGATTGTGGTAAGCCAGTAACAAGCACTTATAAATACTACTCTTCTTTTTTTCTTGTTATAATTTAGGAGTAATTAATAGAACATAAAATGCAATGAACATATTTTAAAAGGATTATGCAAAATAAGAGCCAGAGGAATGACATGACTCATGCAAGTCAAACTGCAAATTTAAAAATCTTTTTTTTTTGAGAGACTGTACCAGCATTAGCATAAAATAGTTCAATTTTAATACCAAATTCTACTAGCAATCCTTCCTGTTATTCTTCTCAGGAAAAAACTGCTTATGATTGCAACTTTTTGGAGGATCTGTTTAACAAGAATACTAGCTATCTGTGCCATTTTCCAATGCAAATCATATTGAGAATAAAATGATAGAAACATTTTCATATTTTTAGAGAAGTTTTAGATTAGGCTCAAATAATTAGGTTGACAAAAATGATATTCTAAACTATACCTAAAAAGTTCTGTTTTCTGAGAAACTTGTTTTTAAATTTAAGAGATTCTTTTGACTATGGTATCTAAAATTTTTGAGCTAAGGAAATTTTAGTAAGTTGCTTAACTTGCTTGAGTCTCAGTTTCCATGCAAACTGAGAATAATAATGTAGTATTTGAACCAATGCTTCTTCTCTTGGCAGATATGAACTTCTGGAGTTGCCCAAATAACTTGAAATTGGGACCATCCCCAAAATTTTCTCCCAGGTTTATGTAAGATTTTCTATGTATTGTCAACAATGTCACCTTGAACGTCTATTCTCTTTTGAACTAATACTAGCAATGAGCATTAAGCAAGGCAATGTAGAAAAAAAAGTATTTGACACATTCCAAGTGCTGGCAGCACTTGGTTTCCACTGCCTTGTAAAATATAGATATACAAAAAGCCACTTACTTTGTGTCTTCACTGTTAGCACTGAGAAGAGCCAGAGGCTTTAGAATTTCACACTTTTCTTTTGCCTGTTCTACTAGACTCTAGAAATGGAAGGAAGGCAATACAGAGATGTTACCTCATACTCACTCTGGTCTACATTCAGATCTACAAGTAGCTACAGTATAGTTTTATTACAACATTTTTACTATGCTGTAGCACCAACATACCTTAAAACTATGCTCTGAATGGTTCATTACAGTATAAATATCTTTACTGGAATTTTTCTCTTAATTTTATTCAATTACATCTTAAGTTACAGTGAAATTGAATTTAAGTTAGAACTAATTAAATTAGAAAAATGAGAAAGTGGGCCGGTGAGATGGCTCAGTGGCGTAAGCGCCTGCCTGGCAAGCGCGAGGGCCCGAGTTCGACTCCCGGAACCCACATATGAAAAAAGGGCCGGTGATATCGCTCAGCAGCACGGGCGCTTGCTGGCGTGCGAGGTCCTGAGGTCGACTCCCGGTACCCACAAAAAAAAAAAAAAAAAAAGAAAAATGAGAAAGTAAAATAAGGAATGGGCCTATGAGTTTTCTTCTACTATTCAGCCCCTCAATTAGTGATTTTAAAAGTACAAATATTCATTTTTGTTCATGAGTGAGGTTTGGCTAGATGGATCTACTACTCTTGCCTCACCTGGGCTTGGTCACATCACTGTATTTTACTGGCAGCCTGGCTGGGCTTACATTTTGGGTGCTTATTTCCCCTTCCTCTCCTCCCACCCTTTCCCCTTGTTCCCTTGGACCACTTCCCTATTGCAAGAGATCCATCCCCTTGCACCTTTCTATCCATCCTGTATCATATTCTTTGTTTGTACTTTGCCTCACTGAAATGAGAGACACCATACTGTATTTAAGATGGTGTGCCTGGTTTATTTCACTCAACATTATATTTTCCAAGTGCATCCATTTTCCTACAAATGTCTCAAGTTTGTCATACTTTGTAGCTGAGTAGTATTCAATTATCGGTAAAAGAGGAAACTATAGAAATAGTGTAATAAAGTACTACTTTTTTTTTTTTTTTGGTGGGTACCGGGGGTCGACCTCAGGACCTCGCACACCAGCAGGCGCCCGTGCCGCTGAGCGATATCACTGGCCCCTTTTTTCGTATGTGGGTTCCAGGAGTCGAACTCGGGACCTCGCGCTTGCCGGGCAGGCGCTTAAGCCGCTGAGCCATCTCACCGCCCCTACTTTTTATTCTTAAGACAACTGCTAGTATAACTTTCTCCTTGGGGACAGAATCTACTTTCTCACTTATCCTCAATGGCTCCCTGTGATATAGAAGATAAGAAAGATGAGACAGATGGCTAGCTTTAGAAGATCGGCTTCTCTCATATGCATGGTACACATGGAGAAATATGGATTTCCTGAAACCCCAAGGAGAAGTAATGGTTGTCACTAGAGACCTACTTCCTGAATGTGAAGCTAGTTTGTCACACACAGTGAGTGAAGTAAGTGGAGATAACAGTTTGTTTAAGCAGTAAAGGGCTTGGATGTAGTTGGAGCATTAGAATAGTAAGATAAAATACGGGCTTGTTCAGTTGAGACATTTCCACACTCGCCCAGTGCTGATAGATTTAGCAGACTTGAGATGGGAGATAGAGTGTGGCTTAGACTGGCTGGGAAGACAGACCTGGGCTACCAGCACTGCCTCTCAGGACCCGTATGGAGAAGTTCTCATGGATTCCCTCAAGATCTGGATGGCATAAAAGGACGCAGATGCCATGAAGAGCTCGCTATAGTGGCTTTTCTTACAATAGCCTGCCTTGTGTCCTCCAGGGTGTATTTTCTCTTCTTTTCAGTCCAAGCTCATTCTGCATAGCCACATTCTTCCTCACTTTTCACCTTTACCCTTCCAAACACACTTTTTCACCATTTTTTGCTCTTTTTACTCAATCCTTTGTTCAAGATAAGAAGAACCTGGAATCCAACTCCAGAATGAGAGACGAGCAACCCAAAACCTGGTAACTTTTATTTGGTGAGCCACTTTGAGAAGAAGACTACCTAGTAACAGATTGATAGACTACTGGTAAATGAATTTTCTTCAATGGCTTTAAGGCTTATTTGATAAACAGTTATGATGTGGCAGTCCATATGCTTTCAATCCTTTTTAGAATAAGTATGTGAACTTTGTAAATTAGGTAAATTGGAACCAACAGTGACCAGAGAGAAAGATTCACTGCTGGACATATCAATGCACATCTCTCCATTGCAAGTATTTATGGATCAGAAAGGGAAGGTGATCTTACTCCATTTCAGGGTGCTAGACTTTTGACAAATACTTTTACTTTGTAAGGTGTGCTACACTGTTTAGAAAACCTTTATTTTAGGACTTATAGTCTCTGCTGTACTTCTAAAGTGAACCAAAGAGTTAAAACCCTGTAGTTCTTGTTTGTGCCCTTTTCAGCCCAGCACAAGGGTAGTTGACAATAAAGCATGCTGGAAATGTGATGATAGAAACTTAGGTCAAAGGTCTGTTTTATGCATTTGCCTAGAAGCTCCACTTGAGAAACTGAGTGCAAATACATTTTCTAGAATTGAAACCTAGGTTAGGGGCATTGGCTCAAACTACAAAAATAAGCTGCCTGCAGTTGCAACCTAGATCAAAAATTACTTATTCAACAAGTTAGTGCATATTGATTTTAAATCATCACATGACCTATTTCAGTAGATACAAAAAATTCTTCACTAAACATATGATTGGTGACTGAGAAGTTTCTCAGTAAACTAAACATTGTTTCTTCACTAAACATTGATTCTTACTACTATAGAACCAGGACTTAAAAAAACAGTGACATGAATTAAATTTACTCAACTGCATGATCAGTGAAAGGGTATTTATTTTGCTTTATTGTTTTTTACTCTTAAAAGCAATAAGTAAACAGGAATTTTTGCTGTATAAAGTAAACATGTCATCTTTCAAATGTGTTTTATACCTTTTCCATAAAAATGATGCCCTTACTGATGTTCCTGCTATTAAAATAATTCCTCAAATATCATCCACTTATAAATATCTCATTTGTACACTGTTTTGTTCTTTTTTCTTTATGAAACTCATTACTTCTGATTTTATTCAGCCTTCTGTTGCATTACATCTCATTTTGTTCACCAGAAATACTGTAGATCATCTGTAAGAATAATTTATTTTGCTAACTCTTCTATGACTTTACTGAAGATGAAAACTGGCTTGGTAGTGTCTGCCAGTTCTAAATCCTGGGGTTTAGACTTCCATTACTGCCCAGTCTGAGTGACTTTTTCTCACCACGCAAAGCCTGCTAAACCACCAGTTGTCTCTATACCTTCTTTCTCACTAACAAGTTTGAAAGGCCAAATCTGGCATTTGGATTGTGAAACTAATAATAATAATAATAATAATAATTATTATTATTATTATTATTGTCACTATCATCATCATCATTGTCATTATCATTATTATTATTTATTTTTATTTTTGAGACAGGGTCTTACTATGTAGTGCAGTCTGGCCTTAAACTTGCTTATGTAGCCCAGGCTGGCCTCAAACTCATGGTGAACTCCTGGTGATCCTCCTGCCTCAGTTTCCTGAGTGCTGGGATTATAGGTGTGCACCATCACACCCAGCAAAAGCTAAATAGTATTTGTGAAGCAGATACTGTCTTTTGTTATAATAATCTGTTCTCCTGTATTTTTTGTCAGAAAGCCTCCTCCAGGAGAGAATTAGGAACTAGAAGAAGGTCAGGTTATGCTGACAACTTAAGCCCATATGCAAGTAATTTCCTGGATGAGAGCTTAAGAATTTTATTCCATTATCAGTGGAGGAATTCTTTTTCCTTCAATTTAGCAGCAAAATCTGTAAAAGATTGTTTCTTGGTATTGGTCATGCTTGTTGGTTTAGAAATAAGTTATTGTTATTGAAAGGGAAATCTTTACAAGAAAAATTGTTCTTTTTAAAACTTTGTTCTTTTGAAGCTGCCTAGCTCTGTAACTGCTTCCAGCTTCATAATTACTTTTTTGACCCCTGTAACCATGAAAGCATAACCAAACATGCAGGATGTCTGATAGTACCAAGCTTCATAATCAATAATCTAGCCTTGTAACCAATGATCTTACCCTGCTAGGTAATCAGAGAACTGCCAGGCTGTTCTGTCTTGCCTTCATACTTCCTGCTTGTGCATCGTATAAAAGTACTAGCCCACAGGCACCAGTGTCTGTCTTTGTTGAGGGACAGATCCCAGCCAGGAGCACCGGTGTAAATGAAGCTGTTCACTGCCCCCGACTTCCCCGGGTGCCGTTCCTTTCCTGGGCTCAGTTTTGCTGCAGCACTGTGTTGACCAGGCTGGCCTTGAACTCCTAGACTCAACTGATCTCCTCATCCTCCTAAACTAGCTAGGATTATTGACCACTTTCAAGAACACATAAAATTGTCATTTTATAAAGAAAGAGAAACCTTCTAGATTCATCGATCCGTATTTATATTTTAGAACTTTATTTTTTACACTGTCTTCCTATTTTATTCAATTAATGACTGAAATTCATGGAGTATTCATAGGCCAGCATCACAAAGTATTGAATGTGTAAATCACATATAGAGAAAAATTTGTGTTTGATTTCTTAGAACAGCTATCTATCTGTGGTAGTATGAAAATGCAATGTTTAATGTGTTATTCAACCACTCATAT
The DNA here is from genome assembly GCA_028451465.1 of Erethizon dorsatum. Taxonomy (NCBI): domain Eukaryota; kingdom Metazoa; phylum Chordata; class Mammalia; order Rodentia; family Erethizontidae; genus Erethizon; species Erethizon dorsatum. Next base: position 103,210,727 of record CM051833.1, read on the forward strand.
CCTTTGTTTCATCAGCTGAAAATGATTTTTATGTAATACCCAAAATAGGTAAATCATAGAGATAGAAAACTACCAGGAACAAATGAGAAGAATTAGGAATGATGCCAATGGGTATAGGGTTTGTTTTGGGGGTGTTGGAAATATTATGGAATTAGATAATGGCAATGGCTGCAAAAATTTGTGGATACACTGAAATCATCTAAATTGTACATTGAAAAAAGGTGTGTATTTTTCAGTTATTGGGTGAAGTTTTATGTCAATTTAGTAAATTTGATTATTTAAGTGCTCAATGTACCTACCTGCATATTGTCTTCTACTTATTTATTAGATCCTTTTCATTGGTATACTTCTTATGTCCTTTAAAAGCATTTCATAAATGTATCCATATGTCACTTTGTCTCTCTTAGGTTTTGCTTCATATATTTTGAAGCTCTCCTTTTAGGTCCACAAAAATATAGGATTTCTTTTCTTTGAATTGACCTTTTTATTTCCAAAGAAATATACGGTGGCATATTCTAAACAAATTTTGTTAAAAACTGGTGACAAAGATGGTTTTTAACTATTTAATACAAGTTATTTAATATTAAAATGGCCACTACTGATAAACAATAAGAATATTCATGAACCATTTGTCAGGAACTGTGCAGTTCCTTTCTAACTCTGACACGGCTCTTTGCTCTTGTCTACTTTGCCAGACATTTTTGCAGCCACTTCTGTTTTCTTACGCTAACATGTTGTACATTTTTCCATTCCTTTACTTTTTTTTTCTTTTTTTGTGGGTACCGGGGGTCAACCTCAGGACCTCGCATGCCAGCAGGCACCCGTGCTGCTGAGCGATATCACTGGCCCTTTTTTGGTACGTGGGTTCCAGGAGTTGAACTCAGGCCCTCGCGCTTGCCAGGCAGGTGCTTATGCCGCTGAGCCATCTCACCGGTCCCCGCCATTCCTTTACTTTTAAGCTATCTATATTTTTATACTTAAAAGGCATTTGCAGCATATAACCGGGCCTTGATTTTAAACCAATTTGACAATCTGCTTTTTAATTGGTCTGTTTAGGCCATTTAGAGTTTACATATTTGAAATTTTATGGTATTTTCCTATAGTTGGTTTATATTTATTCTTCTGATCTGTGTTCTACTTGTTTTTATTGTGCTCTTTTACTCCTCTTCGTCCTTCTTCTTTATTTTTAATTTTCTACTCTCTTTTGGATTAATTGAACTTTTTAAATGATTCTCTATTTCCACAATTAGGTTTATTAGTTTTATGTCTTTTGCTGTGTTATAAGTTATTCTCTCAGGTAGTACTTAAATATTTTTATTTCTTAAAAAGTTTTCTTTATATTTTCCAGGTATTTACAGCTTTTGTCACTCTATTCTTTTGCATGGATCAGAAGTTGACACACTGATCTCACATCTGTTTTTGTACATAAAGTTTTACGAAGCTCATTTATACATTGTACTATGTGCTGTGGTGAATGTTGGTGTCTCTCTAAAACTCATGTGTTGAAACCCCAGCCCCCAAGGTGATGGTATTAAGAGATGGGGCCTTTGGAAGGTAATATAATTAGTGCCCTTGTAATAGAGACCTGAGAGAGATCCTTGGCCCTTTTTGCCATGGGAAGACACGATACAATAACATTTATGAACCAAGAAGTAGGCCCCCATAAGACACCAAATTCACAGGCACCTTGATTTTGGATGTTCCAGCTTTTAGGGATGTGAGAAATTACTCTGCTGTTTAAAATCCCCCAGTCTATGATAATTGTCTAATAGCAGCCTTAAAAGACCAAGACATTATATATGGCTCCTTCCTTCTATAGCAGGGTCAAGAACTTGCTACAGACTCCACACTGCCTATAAACTAAAATATTCACTATTTATGGATTCCAGGTGTAGATCCAAGTTTTTATGTAATACACTTTTTCTTTTGCCTGCAGAATATTCCTTAACATTAGAGCAGTCCTGCTTGCAATAGTCTTCAATAACATACGCTTCTGCTCTTGCTCAGGGGTTAATGTTTTTTCCTTTATCTTCTCCCACCTTGTCTTAGTTACTTTTTCTTACTAGGGTACAGTACCCGACATCCACAAATTAAAGAAGGAATTATTTTGGCTAACAGTGTGCAGAGGTTTCTGTCTGTAGTCAGCTGGCTCCAAGGCAGGGAGGCATAGCAGAGGGGCATGGTAGAGGAGGGTTAGTCATTGCAGGGTAGACAGCAAGCAGAGAGAGAGAGAGAGAGAATGGAGAAGCAAGAAAAAACATAAACTCTTCCAGCCTGTGCTGGAAATAGAAGCTTTCCTCTACCTTGTAATTTCTGCCTTGGAGCCAACTAACCATGGACTGAATCCTCTAAATACAGTAAGCCAAAATAAACCACTCTTGAATTTGTGGGTGTTGGGTACTTTGTCCCAGCAATGAGAAAGCTTACTAATACAAATATCTATACACATTAACTCTTTGAGAGAAGATGAGTCAGTGTTCATTGGAAAGAATAGATAGGTGTTATTTTTATTAATCTTGTGCTGTTTCTAGTCAATGTTAGTGCAGTGTGTCATAACTGCCCATAAATTCAAGGCAGTATTATGTCAGCAGAGAAATTTTGGTACTGAGAGTTTTTTCATCACTCCAAGGTTTTGATCTATAAAACAATTTGGATCTATTAAACAATGGGAGAAAATTGACTTAATATATTCAGTTTTCTAATCTATGGAAACAACATGGTCCTTCATTTACTTAGTTTTTTTAAAGTAGGTTTTTGTTTTTCTTTATAAAGATTTGCTCATCTTTTATTAGATTTATTCTCAAATATTAAATGTTGTTTGATACTGTATAAAATTGTGTTATTTTAAAATGTTATCTTCTAATGATTTTTTGCTGGCAAATAGAAATACAATTGATTATTAAATGGTGGCTTAAATGTATTGATTTTTCTAAATTACTTATTAGCTCATTGTTATTAAGGAATATCTCATATGTTATAATTCTGATAGTTTATTAAATTATTTTGGATAGTTACATGCCTGTAATCATGTCATCTAAAATCAATGACATTTTTATGGTTTTCTTAGTAATCCTACAATTCATAATTCTTTTTTCTTGCCTTATTTTAGTGGCTGGGTTCTTCAATACAAACTTTAATTAAAGTGGAAAATGTATTGTTACTAATATCAAAGGAAAGATTTCAATATTCCATCATTAAATATGAGGTAGGTTTTTATTTTTATTTTATTTTTTTTGTGGGTACCGGGAGGTTGACCTCAGGACCTCGCGCGCCAACAGGCACCCATGTCGCTGAGCGATATCACCGGCCCCTTTTTCGTATAGGGATCCGGGAGTCAAACTCGGGCCCTCACGCTTGCAAGGCAGGCGCTTACGCCGCTGAGCCATCTCACCGGCCCGAGGTAGGTATTTTTAAAGTATATTTAATTAAGAAAATATCTTGTCACCCCATGTTTTGAAGAACAGATTTTGAAGTTAAAAATGTTGGTAAATTTGAGACACTTGTGTGATTTTTTTTATATAAGTTGTTAGTTGCACTGATTGATTTTTCAAGAGTTAAACCAAACATGTATCCGTATCCTATTAAATTGATTCAATTTGATGGTAAAGTATATGTAGAATTCATTTAAAAATTAGAGGAAGATTTTATCTGTGGTCATTTTTCAGTGTGACTTATTTATATTTATCAAACTTGGGTTCAATAACATTTTTTTTTTTTTTTGTGGGTACCAGGGGTCGACCTCAGGACCTCGCACGCCAGCAGGTGCCTGTGCCACTGAGCGATATCACCGGCCCTTTTTTTCGTATGTGGGTTCTGGGAGTCAAACTCGGGCCCTCGCACTTGCCAGGCAGGCGCTTACGCCGCTTAGCCATCTCACCGGCCCTCAATAACATTTTTGGAATCTGTTCCAAAACATGTTTAGAATCTGATGTCTTTCGTCACTTTTGAGTCTTTTCTATTTTTACATCATGAATTCTTTCGTTATTACACTCTATTACACTCTATTACACTCTATTACACTCTCCTTTCTTCTTGGGCCCTGATTACATATTAGACTTTTTGCCATGTCCCATAGGTTTCTTATATTCTGTACTGTTTCTTTTATATTTTGTATTCTTATAGTTCAAACTAAATATTTTCTAGTAAATTCCTTCTCTCTATTACTAATTCTTTCCTAAATTGCTTTTAATTCATAAAGAAAACCAGCCATTCCGTCATAATATCAGTTCTTGAATTTTATAACTATTGAATTTATTTTTGTTTTTACCTTTGTTAAAATTCATTTATTTAATTAATTTCTTGAATACCTTATTGGTTGTTGTTGTAATGTCTATTTCTCTTAAATAACTATATTCTCTGTATTTTTTCATGGACTTGTATTTTCCATTTTTTTTTTTTTTTTTTTGTGGGTACCAGGGGTTGACCTCAGGACCTGGCGCGCCAGTAGGAGCCTGTGCTGCTGAGCGATATCACCGGCCCTTTTTTTGTATGTGGGTACTGGGAGTCGAACTCAGGACCTCATGCTTGCCAGGCAGGTGCTTATGCCACTGAGCCATCTCTCCAGCCCTTGTATTTTCCTTTTAATGTTTCAGTTATTATTTAACAATTTTAGTTATTATTAACTGAATGCTGAGCATCCGTTTTAAATATTTTCAAAATTTGTTTTAAATCAGTATGATTTTTTGACTCATGATGTCTTCCAGCTATGGAACATTTACTTCTATTTCTGTTGGGTAGTTAGGATAGAGGTAGATCACCAATTCAAGCTGAGATTTGGTTTCATTTTTTGTGCAAACTGTTCTAGTACTTGAGTGTAGCCTTTCCACAATTTCAAGTGAAATTTTAAAACGTTTATAAGAACCTCTCCTTAACATGTTCTAAACTGAAAGTTTTGTGTCCATAGCCCCATACATGTAAACATTCTCTCTGGAGCTTTTCACCTATTGTCTGGGGACTTTCACATCTTCAAATGCTCCAGGGGGATCAGGTGAACCACACATCTGTTTGCTGATTAATTTTTCTTCCTCTTGGATTTTAGCCACTCATGTTCTTGTCATTTTGTGAGCTTGTTGAGAATTTTAAGCAGAAACTTGTAAAGATTGTTCCCAGCTCTTTTAGTTGTTCTCATCAGAAAAATTGTTTGAAAGAAGCTGGTCTGCCAATGCCAGAAGCATCTATTAAGGTTTTCAATTTCATTGCAGCATTCTCTTTTAAATATAAATATATGTGTGCATATGTAAACACACACACATGCTGCCTGGTCAAATTTAATAGACTTTCATATATCTCTCTGTTAAATTTTCAATTGTTTTATTTCATTACTACAACCACTTTTATATTCTCTACATAAGTATTCAATTTCTGTACCCTTTGCGTATCTGAAACTACTGTTTGTTTCTTCTTTGTATTACTTATGGTGCATTGTTTTCTAATTTTTTGTGCTTTATTATTGTGAGTTTTAGCAATTTTATCCATGGCAATTCTTTGAATCTTTTTTTTTTTTGGCGGGTACTGGGGGTCGACCTCAGGACCTCACACGCCAGCAGGCGCCCGTGCCGCTGAACGGTATCACCGGCCCTTTTTTCATATGTGGGTTCCGGGAGTCGAACTCGGGCCCTCGCGCTTGCCAGGCAGGCGCTTAAGCCACTGAGCCATCTCACCAGCCCAATTCTTTTAATCTTTTGTTTAACATTTGAATTAAAATTTCAAACACATATTAGTATCTGTTAAGATGAGTGATTTTCAGATAAGACCATATCATGTTTTTCTTCATCTACTGAGAAGGCTGAAATAGGAAAGTCGTCCTACTTAGAGATTTCCCCTCCTAGGGTGGCGTCTTTTTGGAGCCACACTTTCATGCAAATGATTCCAATTATTCTCAATCTGCAGGCTCTCACCTGTTCTCCCATCAAATGAGATTTCAAAGCCCAGGCAATGCACTACTGTGTATCTACAAATGCGCTAGGAAAGGTGAAACCTCAAAATTGCAGTTACGTCTGTGGAATTCTGGGCTTGGATCATTTTTCTCCACACTTTTTTCCTTCTCTTATTTAAAACTACTTTTTTATATTTTGTATATCTTTTTATTCATTATAATAGGTGTTTTTCTACATCAAACTGACCATATTACCAAATATATGTATTTTAGTGCTATCAAATTCATTTTCATATGCTTCAAATACAAAGCACTAGGCATATTGTTTGAGCAGGCAATAAACTATAATGTGTACTCTTATGAAATATCTAAAAACCAGTCTTTCATCTGCATCCCAGTAAGTAAATTGAGCATGTTAAATAAAATATAATCAGTATGTATATAGGCAAAGTGTATCATCATTAAATTTGAAGGGTTAATGAAGGTAATCAAGATTCAAAATGCTTATTTAGATTAATGACATAGATATTAACAAAAATATTAGGTAAAATATATTCAGGTATCTACGTAGCAGATGATAAGTCTGCATTTGGAATACAAAGGAAAGAAAAGTGATGCCAAATTCTGTAAATAAAAAATAATACCTATAAATATTCCATCCTGCTTTTGAATTTTATCTGGAGATTCCAGATCAGATTCTCACTCTACTTGTGATCTGGTATTCTGAGACTAGATCAGGTCTTAAAATGGAATGAATCCATAGCTAACAAGATATGTGAATAAAAAGTGGGGCAAACAGATTTTCATAATTAAGAAAGTATTTTGAAATTGTATTACAGTAACTGTATTCACTAATAAAAACATAAAATGAGAAAAAATAACATTTATCCCCCCCCAAAAAAATAAAACAACTTATGGCAACTAAATCTGGCTGTCCTAAGCTTTCTCTAAAGTCTCTTCTATTTAAAACCAGATGATAATAAATAGCAACAAAATTCTGAGATAGATTATGATCCAAGAATATTATACCTATCTTAGATTCTATTTTGTTACTAGGGCAGTAGACATATTTTCAACAAGGAACAAACTCATGGAATAATGTTATCAATGAACAGTTTACCCTTGGTCATGGGTTTGAATTGTGTTTGATTATATGTGGACTTTCTTTTAAGATTCATGTCAATTTGGAAAATCTTGCAGATAAACAATACAGCTTAAAATATAAAAAAAATTAAGAAAATGTTAGATTACTGGTAAGAGTAACAGCTCGCTAATTCTGAGCATCAAGAAATGTTGTTCTCTTTCCCCTTTTGGACTCCTGTGACTGCCACTGGAACAAATGTGAGGGGCTGAATCTCTTAATTATCTTCTTCCATTTCCAATTGCCCTTCTCATGCCCACTTCCTCTGTCTGTTTTCCTTACATACTCCTGATAGCTAAGTTGTCTTCTTCCATTTCTTCTAGTTTTCCTTTGTCCTTTGCTTGTTTTAATGAAAATATTAATTTTAGATAAGGGATTATAGATTTATGGTTGCTTTAAAAATCTAACATTTTGCGAGAATATTTTAAAATTACAGTTTTTAGGAGATTAAAAATGGTGGAGTAGAGAGCAGTAGCAAAATATAACTTCTCTACGACCTGGAATCAAGATGCCTGCAGAACAATAATCTGGTGAAGAGAAAAAAAGAAGTAGACCTCTGAGAATGGAAAGGCGTTGATGGGAAAACTAGAAACTACAGAGAAGCTGGAGAAATGGAACGCAATGCAGAGAAAAGAATAAAGCAGTCTGAAAAGCTGATCTTGACTCCCAGGGAGGGAGAAATATCTCCACTGACACAAGGTAAGCTTGGAGAGGGTCAGCAGCCCAGGGAAAAACAAGAGCCTGGACTGGCAGTGCTAATCTCAGGAAAACCCCACAACTTTTGTTAACTGCAAAAAAAAAAAAAAAAAAAAAAAGATGAGTTTTTACTGTGAAATGGACTCCTTCCATAAGTCAAGCTAGAGTTGGAGAAGAAATCCAGTGCAGTGTCTGCCATATTGGAGAGCGTTTAATCAGGAGCCATTTGGGGAAGGGGGTAATTTTTTAAGACTGGGCTACAGAACAACTAGTGAACACATACATTTCAGAGTTTCTGGAGTCATAGTCATCCTATGACAGTGACTGGGTGGAAGACAGCCATAGCAGAGTCATGGAGAGAGGGCAGGGCAGATATAGACTCCCCTGGAGAAGTTTAAGCTCAGGCTGGGTAGGACGCCGGGGTCCTGCTCTTCATAGCGGAAGCCAAGACAGTTGTGCGTGGCTTTTAGAGGGGGGCTGGGTCTGAATGGGTTGTCATTAAGTCCCACAGTCTGACTGAACCTTAGCCCTGCTGCCTACATGCAGCACAGAATTCAGTGGTCTGTTTTCTTTCCTTAACTACAGCATGATCAGGGTTATGACTTCGCTTGGACAGGTGAAACAGTCTGAAGTGCACAGATACAGGGACCTTTGAAGTGTGTGAGGGAGGCACTCATAAGCCTATAAAACTAAGCAGAGAAATTCGTGGTTTTGGGTGCACAGATGAACATGGAAACTGGAGCTATGGAGCGACTACAGCCCAAGTGGCAATCATTGACTGACCATGTCCAGTAGGAAAAGCAGGACAGGATCCAGCGTTCACAAAGAAAATGGGAGCTCAGAAACAAAATAGTTCTTGGCAGAGACTCCCTACCCCTCCTCCATATCTGATGAATTCCAATACTATAGACCCTGCTCTCTTTTTTCTTCTTTTTTTTTTTCTTATTTGCTCTTTTGTGTTACTTTTATCTAATTCCATTACTTTTCTTTTACTCAACAGGATACTTTATATATCACTTTTCTCTCTTACGTCTCATGTTTTTGTTATTTTGCAAATTTTACTTCTTTATCATGTGCCCCAACCACTCTATCTTTACTAATATTAATATAAAGCTTTATTAATTTTAGATATGTATTAACTCTATGCATTTATTTTTGAATCTTTTCTATTGTTCATGGTAGTACTGTATAGTTGTTACATTTATTATATATTTAATATACAGCAATATTTGATTTTTCTTTGTGTCTAAGTTATAATTATATATCTCTTTTCTATGGTTAAAGGTGGTAGAGAGGTAGCTTCTATTGGTTCTTTTTTTTTTTTTTTTTGTGGGTACCGGGGGTCGACCTCAGGACCTCATGCGCCAGCAGGCGCCTGTGCTGCTGAGTGATATCACCGGCCCTTTTTTCGTATGTGGGTTCCGGGAGTCGAACTCGGGCCCTCGCGTTTGCCAGGCAGGCGCTTACGCCACTGAGCCATCTCACCGGCCCTCTATTGGTTCTTATGGAATGTCAATGTCCAGTCTGTCTTTGGCTCTATTATTGTTGCTGACTTCGCTGCTATTGTCAAGGTAGTACAGTTATTGCTATTAATTGGTTTTTACTTTATGCAAATATCTGGTTTGTCTTTGTATCATCAACAACACTGCAGTTCATTTTCAGAGAACTTGGTGCTGGGCCAGTTTCATTGTCCTGTCTCCTCCCAAACTGATTGAGGATCTTGGGACAGTTGGGCTAGAAAGCTCTGCCAGTATAGCAGAGATCTTTTTAGTTAGTGGGTTTCTCTCAATAATGTGCCCCTGGTTTTGGGTGTTATTTGGCATTGAATTACAAAAAAGAACAAGTACTTGTAATATCAACATCAAAAGAACCAATTATATATCAATATATAATTTAGAGATTGTTTAGTAAGTTTTCTACTCTTTCAATAATACAGGAGTAGAAAGGATTAGTAATTGTAGAGAATCAACTGGGAGATACAAGAGCATAAAAAGGATTAAAAATCAATAAAGGAAGAATAGGGAAAAAAAGAGACTAAAAATAAACAAAATAAGTGGAAAGAAAGTAGTTTTTGATGATATTGTTTTTATATCCAGAATGAAGGGGTGAGGGAGATATGGTTTGAGAGGATATGTGGGGGAGGGACAGAGTGGAAGGAGTAAGGAGAAGAGTTTTAAGTATAAAGTAGGGCAGTCTTTAAGGAGATTTTATCTGGCATATAAACTAGCAGAAACTATTTTAGAAGACTTAAGGAATGGTCGTTGGTGAGGGAGAACCTGACAGGCCAAAATGTAGGGCAATGTAGAAACAAAAACAATGTTAGCTTTCACATACAGTTGTTCATAAACATATGCCTCTCATACACACTCTAAAATTTAAAAAAATTAAAATTAAGTTTTTATAGTATTTTTATATACAAGAAAGGAGGGAGAAAGGTGGGCACACTTGTGACAGTGTGAAAAGGGAAATGGAGAAAAAGACTGGGGGAGCAAATTGAAGTTAATAGTGAAAGAAGATTACAGCAAATTAGAGTCAAATTAATGAGCTAACAGAAACACTAATTTTAGAAACTGTGAATCTGGGAGAGAGTGAAGCTATTGTGAGACGTTAAAATATTATAGTGTTTATATTAATCTCAATAGTTTATTATAAAAGACAAAAATAGATAGAGAGGAAAAAATAAAAAATATTATAAGGGGGAGGATCCAAGAAGTAGAAGAAGGTATGGGTGGAAAATAATGAAGGTAAAGAAAGGATGAGATTGTACATGGGGTGTGAGACACACGGGGATGTTGTATCCAGTTGTTAAGGTACAGTCAAGCAAGGCTAGGTAAAGCCAGAAAAGGACCTTTGAAATGGGCTACAGAATATTTTACAAGCAACAGTGAAAAATCTATTCACATAGCTTTAAATCTATCTATCTATCTATATATCTATATATATATATATATGTCTGCCACTTAAAAAAAATCCATCAAGAAAAAGCAACAAGACAGAAAGCACACGCGCACACACACACACACCAAGAAACGCACAAGGGGCACACTGCCCAGGTGCCTCTGGTGGGTAACCAGTGCACCTCCTACTGACAGGAAGTTACCTCAGGTTCCAGATTGAGTTTCTGCTACAGGACCTGCTATTTCGCCTCTCGCAGCTTCTCATGGTCTTCGTTTGCAGGTTTGTCCCAGTTATGCTCAGTGTTTCTCTGGCCAGCAACTTAGTGGTCCCCTGTGGTCAGACAAGTAGCTGTATTCCAGCTCCTGCACACCATCTAATGCCTTTTCTCTGCCCCTTTTACTCTGGGGTCAAAGCAATATTCTCACTCACCAAGTTTCATTCTGACCCGGGGTTTTAGTGAGTTTTGGTGTCTGGCTGAAGAATAGACTCCACAGGCACTAATCTGGGTTGTTTTCTCCACCCTCAGTAATCCTGTAGCCCAGTAGTAAAGATTCACAAAGGGGCTCTTTCCAGCCCACAAATTTAGCGGCATTTGGGCCTCAATAGAAGAGAACACTGCCGTGTGAAATTTAGTAGTATTTGGGTGATATTGGGAGGGAGGCCACAAGGGCAAAGAGCTCAGAGCAATATTTGGGGAGTGGTAGGACAGTGCCTGCTCTAGTGTCTTTTCTCCACCTCTGGATCCCACCTGTCACCGCCACTGCAAGCCCCTGTGATTCTCAGTCTCATGGACCCCTTAATGCCTCGTTCTGTGTCCCTAGCCAGCTATGACCTTTGCTTCTCTCTGAACCTAGGGCTCACCAATCTACCTCAGTCACTGCCCCCTGAATGATTCTCTGTCTTCTGCTTTCCCTATTCCCCTGATCTTAAGAGGCCCTCTCTTACGAATATCTCCCCAGCTGGGCTCCTTCTCCCAGTTGGAGGAGAGTTAGGCCAGCTGAGCATTGGGAAGTGGCTGTGAGGCTGAACACCAATTGGCAGCCCCACAGCCATTGCACTTGGCTTCTTCCCACAAGTGGATTTGAACTTTACGCAAGATGGCGCTCTTGAAACCCTGGGCTATAAACAGTGTTGGGATTGAGAAGCAGCCCTGCTTCATGTTCTAAACAGCCCTCTCCCTGGATGTTATCCAATGGACTTCGCCTTCAAGTTGCTTTCCTATGGTTGGGTTTTTGCCCTGCTCCCTACATCAGAGTACCTGTGGACCTTGGTGAGTCCCTTCCAAATGTCTCCTGAGTGTCGTGAGAGTGTTATTGCCTCTATGCTACCACCATGCTTTCTCTTCAGAATCCCTTTTATGTTCCATCACATAGAAATCTCACAACTCCTAGCTAGAGATCTTTCAATGGTAGGCAATCACAATCTTTCTTCACTTTAGATACATCATTAGGATACATCTAGTGAAGGGAACTTTTATGATCACCAGAAGGGAAATGCATCCATCTAATTTTGATCCAAAATATGAAAATATTTCCTTCAATTCCTAAAATTATGTCTTTATTTCCCAAGAACCATCTCATTAAATATTTGTTCATTTTGATTAAAATGACTCTCAATTTCAATTTTGTTTTCATTACATATGAATATATTTTAATAAACCTTTTAATAAAACAATGTAGAACTCTTTTTTTTTTATTTTATTATTATTTTTTTTTGTGGGTACCGGGGGGACGACCTCAGGACCTCGCGCGCCAACAGGCACCCGTGCCGCTGAGCGATATCACCGGCCCCTTTTTCGTATGTGGGATCCGGGAGTCGAACTCGGGCCCTCGCGCTTGCAAGGCAGGCGCTTATGCCGCTGAGCCATCTCACCGGCCCTAGAACTCTTTTTAGAAGCTAAAATAAAAAATTAGAATGGTCATTTTACTTTTAGTGAAAAAACCTGTTTCTTTACATTGGAATAACAATGCACTATTTGCATTCTATGGTAACTGCATGGTTAACAAATCAGAGGTCAAAAAGTGATACTGTTAACAAATTAACTTTTAAAAATGAAGAAAAAGTAAATTCACACATTACTTGCCGAATAGAGCTTATACTTATCCAAGGTTTGTTTGTGTTATTCCTGAAGAACTGGGTAAATTTCCTTTGTTCTAGGTTTACAAATCTAAGAGTAGAAATGCACCTGGGCTGGGTTTTGAAACTCAAGGAAACTGAGTCATTTACCACTGTAAATGAGCTATGCTTGTGTTGTGCTGGCACACTACGCTCTGTAATCATGTTTCTATTGAATAATCCACGTTTGCAATACAAATGGCTGAGATCAGGTGCTCTGTAGACTACTTCATATGCAGAACTCCTTCAGCCTTATAAAGATGAGCTTGAGTTTGGAGGACAGCGTTTGTACTTCCTGAATGTGACTGAGATGTTATCATCAGCAATTATGCACCTCAATCCTGGTAAGAATTTTAGGAGAATGGAAGCTTTCCATTTATACTTCCTTTTGTATCTTTTAAGTGAATAAATTCTGATACATTCAAGTAATGGTTCTGTCCGATCTTTCTGTCAGCATTTGGCAACACAATGGTCACAAGTGTTTACTTCATTACAATATTAGATCAGAAGTTTCTAAACTGATACAGTACTCAGTAAATTTTTCAATTTATTATGTTTTATAACATATATTTTATAATTCAGGGTATATTAATTTTATAAAAAGTCCTTAGATTTATCTGAAATTCTGTTATTGAAAATCTGTGAAACTTCCTTATTACCTTATGATGTTTACAAATTTCTTTTAGTTTCCCTTTCTTGTATTTATTTTGCATAAATTTTTTTCACATGAGTTGATTTTTTATTATATCTTTGTTATATGAAGAACAGTATACAATAGTTATTTATATAGCTTGTAATTTCTCACTTTGAAAGATATCTGGAAATTATTGTATTTCAGTTATAAGATCTCCTCCTCATTCTTTTTTTAACGTAGCTAAACAATACTCAATTGAGTGATTATGCATAGTTATTCCCATAGTTAATCCAAATACTCCCCATATGTGGGCATATAGGTGATTTCCAATATTTTTTGCTAATTATAAACAGTGCTACAATAACCATTTTCATACGTTACATGTTAACAATACTGATTCTGATAATTGGGATATTGGGACAAAAGTAAATGAATATATAATTTTCTTACTAGATATTGCCAGGTTTCCATCTAGAAGAGTTGTACTAAATTGCCTTCTCACCTGCAAATATAAGTTTGTGTCTGTTTTCCATAGCCTTAGCCACAGAAAATGTTTTCACATTTTTGAAATTTACCCCAGCCTGATAGACTAGAATTGTGTGTTGTGTATTGCTTTAATTTGTGTATCTCTAATTATGATTAAATTGAATACTTTCACATACTTGAGGCCCATTTTTGACTTTTTAAATATTTTTCTATTCTCATCAGAGTTTTGGTTATTTGTCCTCAATTTATAAAAATTCTTCCAATATAAGTGATATTGGCACTTTTTCTGTGGTCTATGATGCAAATATTTTCTATGTTTACCAATTATTTTTAAATTTTATAGTATTTTTGCCATTCAAATACAAAATATGAACTGACCCTTTCTCTTGACTCTTCAATTTGAGTTATAGTTTGCTTACATTTAGTTTTATGAGGAATTCACCCTGTAAGATGGTTTACACATTTTCCACATATAGATTTTGTATAGTTCTTGTCAAATTTACTGCTAGATATATATATAATCTTCTATGTTGTCATTTTGAGTGAGGATTATTCTTTCAAAATGTTTACCTGTATTTCCTTCTATAGGTCACATCGTTTCAATTTTTACATTTATATCACTATTCCATTTTGAGCATGTTCTGTGGGATATGGATTCAATTTTATTTTTTTTTCAAATGGCTGTCCAGTTTTCCTAACACAACTTATAGAAATCTCGTCTTTACCCTCAGAAATTTGTACTTTTGTTTCTATCACATATTAAATTTATATTTAAATTTGAGTCCAAGACTTTTCTAGCCTGCTGATTCACTAGTATATTTTAATATCTGTCCTACATTACATTATTAATGTAATAATGTAATAATGTAATTATTACATTATTACAGTCTTTATAATAGGGCTAACTAATCCTTATGTTTATCTTTTAGTGTTTTTCTGGCTATTGTTGTATGTTTGTTTTCATATATGAAATTTAGAAACAACTCCTTTAAATCCATAGAATAATTTGCTTCTACTTTCACTGAGATTATAATGACTTTAAAAATTAAAATAGGTATGTTTGACATCTTTATACTACTAAATTGTCCTAAGAAATTGTCCTTAGAAATGCCTTTCAATTTGTTCAAGTTTATATTTGTCTTGCAAAAGGGTTTATACATTTTTCTCATATAGATTTTGTATAATTCTTGTCAAATTTACTGCTAGATGTAATCTTCTGTGTTGTCGTTATAAAAAGATTATTCTTTCAAAAATGTTGCTGTTTATGTATATGGCTATTGATTTTCCTTTTTAAAATTTTTTTATGAGTATATGTCTGTACTACATAATGATTACATTTATTGTGGGGAGTTGGTGAATGTACACAACTGAATTCTTCTTGTCCCCTACCCCTCTCAGTCCTCCTTACTCCTCCCAACTCTCGGTCCTCTTCCCATTTGCAAAAGCTCTAGCTCCATTTTTTTTTCAGTTCTTTTTTTTCCAATCTTTTCCCTCTCCTTCTCCTCCTCCCTGCATCTTTATATCTTCTTCCCATTTGAAAAAGATCTTCCTACTTCTTATTTATCTTTTAGCTTGCTCCCTCTCTCTCTCTCTCTCTCTCTCTCTCTCTCTCTCTCTATATATATATATATATATATATATATTTTTTTTTTTTTTTTTTTTAATGTGGGTACCGGGAGTCGACCTCAGGACCTAGCACCTGCCAGCAAGCACTTGTGCTGCTGAGCAATATCACTGGCCCTTTTTTTTGCTTTATGTGGGTTCCGAGAGTTGAACTCAGGACCTTGTGCTTGCCAGGCAAGTGCTTACGCTGCTGAGCCATCTCACCGGCCCCTTTATATATATTTTGGATTTCTCATATGAAAGTAAGTTTTTTCTTACTAAATTTTTTTATTGTTTGTATTAACTTATCAGTTCTTCAAGATTTTGTCCTCTAGCACAAAAAGACAGAGGATTCTTTCTCTACTCCTGAACTGAGACAGTCCTCCTTCTCTCCCTGTGGACATAGAAGCTGTTAGTTCTAGGGTCTTTAAACTCCAGACTTTAAATAAGTACCATTCCTTTCTCCCAGTGGTCTCGGTCCTTCAGACTCTGCCTGAATGGAAATACTACCTTTGCAGAATCTCTAGTTTGCAGGTGGCATATCATGGATCAT
Source organism: Erethizon dorsatum (assembly GCA_028451465.1). Classification (NCBI taxonomy): domain Eukaryota; kingdom Metazoa; phylum Chordata; class Mammalia; order Rodentia; family Erethizontidae; genus Erethizon; species Erethizon dorsatum. The sequence continues at coordinate 103,226,727 of CM051833.1, forward strand.
GGAACCCTCATAATCACAATTGGAACCAGATATCCATATACCTATATATACCTATATATAGATATATCTCACATCTCCCATTTGGAGAAACATTATGCAGATTAGCATTAAAAAGCTTAGGGAAGGGGGCCAGTGAGATAGCTCAGCGGCATAAGTGCCTGCCTGGCAAGCACAGGATCCTGAGTTCGACTCCCAGTACCCACAGAAAATAAATAAATAAATAAATAAATAAATCTCAGGGAAGTAGTACAGTAAGTGAACTGAACTTGGTTAACCACATTTGACCAAATCTCTCCCAAATACATTCTACTACAGAATCCTTCAAATATTGTTATCTCAGAATTTTTCTCCAGTGTCAAAAATTTATAAAATATACTTTTTGAAAATAAAAACTCCTTTAATGAAAATTTGATGGCATGAAAAATGTGTTATTTAAATTGAAAAGTGACGAAATGAAAGAACAATATTCTACTACTTGAAAATGTGTTTATATATGGATATATAGAAGTATGTACATAAAAATGCTAGCTTCCTAAAACAAATCTCAGCCGAATATTCACTGAGCAGTAGGCTACAAATTTTGAAACTTTATTAAAGCTTTTTTCATAATTTTTCAAAATGTGGCCATGGAATATATTATTTTTTATTTTGTGGGAAGGTAGGGAAAATATTGGTTTTTAGAGAAGGTGTTTAATAGTCCTTGTCTAAAGAAATTATTATTAAAAACTGAAAATGACAAAATGGAAACTTCTATTTAAATAAACAGGCACAATCTAATTATAATTAAACTATGTGATTTTAAAAATCCAGACAGGAAATGACATTATCTTAATTCAAAAGGCAAGTCTTTGTTTACCTTCTTACTAAGTCATCTTGTACTAATTAAGCTTTTGGCATTGTTAAAGTTGTAAGTGTCTTCTTGGCACAAGAAACTCAGATTTTCTTTTGGTGGGGGCAGCACTGGGGATTGAGCCCATGGTCTCATCTGTGCTAAGTAAGTGCCCTACCACCAAGAGGCACATCAGACCTGGTTTTCTTTTTTGATTGCAGCCTAAGAATGTGACATATAAAACCAATTCAAGTAAAAATTTGTTGAAAATTTAGTTTCTGCTTTACAAAAATAACAATAGTAACCTAAAAGTAACTTGAAAACAGAAAGAGAATCCATAGAACTTCTAAAAGAGAAGAATTCAGAGGATTAGTATTTTTGCCAGCAATCCAGGTCACAAGAAAGGCTTGTTATCTACAGCTCAGGCACATTTCATATGAACTGTCAGAGTGTTTGCACTTGGTAATGATAAAAATTACATATCCAATTAAAAATGATATCCATTTACATAGTAACTTCCTATGTATGGACCAAAAGTTTTAGTTCCAGTGGTCATACTATTGCAGTATTTCTTAGAGCTATAGAGAATAATGATAATAATGATGATGATAATGGCGGTGGTGTCTTCCATGTTCCATAAACTATTTTAAGAACTTCACATGAATTAACTTATTGAATCATCACACAGTCTCTGAAAAGAGAGGAGAGATGAGCTATTATCACCTGAGCCTTATGAGAAGAAAACTGAGAGATACAGAGAAAATTAACTTGCCCAAGCTTATACAACTAGACAGTGGGAGACCCTAACCCTGAACTCTTAACTCAAGTCTCATACAACAAAGAATAAAGTCATTCTATGATCTACCTCCCAAAATATCGTGAAACCATAAAACTGTATTTAATACAAAACAAAAATCTTCATTTAGAATTTTAAAATGGGAGAAATAGAAAAAAGGAATACAATTAAATTTAGCAGGATGTTGCTTTTCATACTGTATATTCTTTAGTTCATGTGCTATTTGAAATATGTCTGAAAACACATGCACACAAGCTCATGCATGCAAATACACAAAATATCCATGTATATTTAACACATATATGCCATTATTTGCTACGGATATGCATTAATGATAGATTTTTATTTTAGTAAGGACTGTAACTACTAGAACTTACATTTGTTCCCTAACATTTAGATTACTGATGCTGATGAGTAAATATATGCTACACTCCTAGTTCTCAAAAAAAAAAAAAAAAGAAAAAAGACGGGTCTTCAATTTGTTAGGGCAGTCTGGATTTACATTTACAGGAAAAATGTATAAGTATTACCTGTTAAATAGGTAGCCTGAAAAAAAATGTTTTTTTACTTCACCTTGAAGGTTTTTCTTCGAGAAAAGTACATTCAAAAGAGAAAGAACAAGTTCATGAAGAATGGCATGAAAATGTGGTGGTAGGCCTCTGCAAGGAATTGTAAAAAAGCAAGTAAATATGCTTAGTCAAGGACTTAGTAAGGTTTTGCAGAGTTGATGTGCGTCCCAGGTACAGCATGTGTGTCCCAGTTGATGTCACGTCTGCCACAACACAATCAATCGTAAAGTGTTACCAGCTCCTAACTAATTATCTTGCTTATTCCTTAAATTTGGAATCTCTGATCTGTATCCTGTCAAGGTCATCCTGTTTTTAAATTCTGTGAATATTATCTCCATGATGTCACTCAGAAATTTGTTTTTATTACATAGTTATTTTTAATACAATTCTATATTACTTCAAAGCCCTGTAGATTATACAGATGTCTTGTTTGGTCAGTTTGTATTCTTTAGAACTCTTTTAATAGAGTAGGATAAGTGAAAATGAAAAGTTTTCGGCAAATGTAACTAATCTGGTAAAAATAATGTGGTAAAATTTCAGGGACAAAGGGGACAAGTGAACCCAAAGACTTGCGGGTATCAGATCTCTCTTCCCTATCTTTAGTTTTCTCTCTGCTTTATTCTCTTCTTTTATAACTGAGTGGGGTTTTTTTGTTGTTTGTTTGTTTGTTTGTTTTGTTTTGTTTTGTGCCAAGAAGCAAGTCCTCAGCCTCCTCCATGATCTTATTTTTCCAACAAAAACACTCTTTCCTGCCAGTTCTAGTCAGAAAATAAACTAAGTACTGAGAGTATTCCTTTTTGGCCAAAAGACTGTCCGCAGAGGAATCACTACAGTCAGTAGGACGAGGTGCTCAAATTGGGGCTTTCGTCACAACTATTCAGTAGTGTAGGAGCTGCAGAGCACTATCCCAGACAGAGAAGTATGTGTCTGAGAAGAAAAATAACAATAATTTTAAAAACCACCACGGTCTTCTTCAATTTCTGGGTAACATCTTTAACTATAATTTCTGAATTGAACTCCTATATTCAAATTGAACTATTCTTCCTACACTTGATATTTATTTTCAATAGTTGTTCTCCAGTGTCTTCTTTTATCATTGTCAACTAGTTAATCCCTTTTATTAAAAATTCATCTAGGCTCTCTGATTTACTGGCTGTGTGATCTTAGGCAATTATCCTCTCTATATTTCAATTCCCATCCCTAAAGTAGGGACACTAACAGTGCTAACCTCGTGAATTGATTGTGAAGCATAAATAAACTCAGGAAGTATATAAGAGGCACCTAAGAGAGGGCTTGTCACATAGTGTTGTTCCATAGCTGTATGTGGAAAACATAGTGGACAGATAAAATAATAAAATAAATGAGATAAAATTCCTAACTTTAATTTGTTATGTCTTCTCATAGAAGTCTCCCTACCAAGGAGTTGCAATTCTCTTGGTATTCCATGTCGATAGTTTCAAGATTTGGCTAAAATTTATTTCTGTGACTCTGACAATAATTTTGTATTGATTTACTTTGTATACTTTTCTCTAAACTATCTAATAGAAGGTTTAGCACTTATATAAGTAAAATAGCAACATTATTTGCATTTTTATGTTCTCATAAAAAGTGAGTTTTTTAAAAATTAGGATAAGATTTAACACTTAGTTTATCTCCACATTTGAATTTTCATTCCTCATTCTTTGATATCATTATTTATAGCCTGGAAACTGCATATTATATTCAAAAACAGATTAGCCTGCCCAATCTGCTATTGTCCTTCTGCAATGGTATGGATAAGATAAGGCCAGAAACGAATAGGCAAACAAAAGTGATAAGCTCCTTAATAGAATTTTTGGAAAGTTTTCATTTTGCTCTATTTCCACAATTATGGGGATATAATTTCTCCTCAGAAAGCCTTTTTCTCGCCTTGATATCCATATTATGATGGCCTTTGGGCACTTAAAATATATCTGGGCCTTGGCCCAACTGTGGATTATTCCCTACTTTAACATCTTCTTTAGGATTCTTTTGCAATGCCCTGGTGCGTTCACTGGATAGTGTTGAAAGAGTCCATGAAAACCATTTGTTGGAAGGGTTTGCTCACTTTTAGTGGAAAGAAGGGTCACTAAGGTGATCCAGTTAGGGTGCTCTTCTATAGCCAATGAAAACTGAAGGAACCTCTTCACTGTTTCTGATTTCCAATTAGATTTTGGGCACAGACATCTCTGAAGCCTCCATTTTGACAGCGGAGGTCAGGAAGGGTGCTGGTCAGGTAGTGGGGATGAGGACAAGCACAGTTCTTAATTCTTGAGGTAAGACTTCAAATCAAGCGTTAGATGACATATTATATGAGAAAATATTATCTGAAAATACTATCATACAAATTTCCGTCACTCAGTTTCAGGGAAGGAGAAGAGAGACTTTGGAGTAGGAGTTGAGTCTACTCAGAAGGCACGCTGGAAGAGGCAATGGCCTTTGGCAAAACCATTGACAAAATAGACCTGACTTGATCAGATTCGGCCTCTTCTGTTTTCCCTGTGAAATTTCTCCGAATACTTTCTCTCCTGTCTTCCTGACAGCGTTGGCCCCAAATGTCTTCCTTTTAGTGTTTTAGTGCCTTCCTATCCCTTTTTTCATGGTACTTAGGATTGAATCCAGGGCCTTCACACTGATCTAAACCCTCAAAACACCCCCAAAACACCCCCAACTCCCTTTCTGAGATGGCTTTTTGTTAAATTGCTAAGCTGCTCAGGCTGAGCTCGAACTTGTGATCCTTCTGCCTGAGCCTCAGATTCTTGCTTACATGATGCGAAAGGCATGATTCTAAGATGGCTCACAATATCTCTGCCCTGTGTGTGTCCACTCCATGTAAGCCCATACCCTTGAATGTGGATGGAACCATGATGAAGTGATGCTATAGTTACTCAGGTCATTATGTTAAACAGACTCCTTCAGCAAATTGAAGAGAAATTCTTCTGTAGCCTTTGAAGAAAACATCTTTCATGTTGTGAAAGAGCCATTTGGTTGGGGCCTAAGGGAAATTCTTTAAAGAAAAGGTTTTTTTTCTAAGTATTTAGCAGATATCATCTACTTTTCCCCCTGGAAAATCCTTCTGCTTCTTAGCCTGTCAAGCACGCCACTACTGAACCAAACCAAATAAACAACCAACTGAGGTCTAAGGGGGAGGGGGGGGTCATGATATCTGGGAAATCTGAGTCCGACAGCCATTACCAAATTGTTATCTACTTCCATTATTAAATTGTGGAATAATGTCATGTGAAGTTTGGTATGAATAGGTCAGAAGTTTAAATGCTTTTTCCTAATGTTTCTCAATTATATTAATGTACACCAAGAGTGATAAAAATGATAAGATAACTAACCCTTATTAGTCATTTGGTATGTTTTGGCAATTTTTAACAGTTTAACAAATCAACATATTTAAGCCTTAAAATTACCTTAGTTACTATTATTATGCCTATCTTAATGATCGCAAAACAAAAAACACAAGAAATTAAATAATTTTTCCAGGGTTAAATGGATAATAAGAATAATAATAAGCTCTTGTCTAGCACTTGTATAGTTCTTTACATATATTAACTAGTTCAATCTTTACAACAACCTTGTCGATTAAATACCATTATTACCTTCATCTTAGAAAGAGGGAAACAGAGACACACTAACTAAATCATTTAGAGCACTTTTCTAAATACTTTTCTAGTATCTATTTTTAAAATAATACATATTAAATATTAATTATATGTATGCATGGCATTCATTGTGATGATTCCTTAATGCATACAGAAAGTATCACGCATGGTCATATCCATCCATTGTAAATACTTTACTGATAACCAAGTTTAAGAGGTATGACGTTCACAGTGAGGCATTATCTCAAACACTGTTTCTTAAATTCCAAATCAGTTCAATACTGCTAGTTTAATCTTCCTTGAGGGATTTGCTGGCTAAGTCTTCTACTAAGAATTATTCAATGACTCTCTGTTTTTTAGCTGACCAAATTCCAACTTATGGTATTCATTTAGGGTATTCCATGACTTGACTTTAGTGTTATTTCCAGTTATATTTTCTATTATACCTGAATTGGTTCCCTGGGCTCAGTCAAATTATCAAAGGTAATGTTCCTTACTTACACCTCCGCATTCATGGCTCTGTAGTTTTCTCTTTTAATTCTGGCCACCTGGAGGGCCCTGCTCCACTTCTACTTGTCAAAATACCATTTCCCTTCAATTTTATATCAGTTTCTCTATGAAGATTTTCTTTAATTCTACAACCAGATGTTTTACTTCCTTTTCATTGCAAATATTTTATGGAACATATATATATATATATATATATATATTTTTTTTTTTTTTTTTTTTTTTTTTTTGGGTACCGGAGGTCGACCTCAGGACTTCGCGCACCAGTAGGTGCCCATGCCGCTGAGCGATATCACTGGCCCCTTTTTCGTATGTAGGTTCTGGGAGTTGAACTCAGGACCTTGCGCTTGCTAGGCAGGCGCTTATGCCGCTTAGCCATCTCACCGGCCCGGAACATACCATATTTAAATTTATATTTTGGTCTTTTCTCTCTTCTTTATCTACTCTATGGGTTATGTTACTTTTGGGGAATATTATTCATATAGAACTAAAGTATGTGTTTTATTAGTTATATTGTGTGGATTAATTCATTATAAGGTGTCTTCTAAGGGATTTTAAATGTATTCATTTAATTGGCAAAAGGCAAATGAGCAGAGATGTTCTTCAGTCTGTGGAGTCCTTTATTCAATTTCTCTTGTCCATGTGTAAGGCTGGGAAATGTTGTGCTCTATATAATGATGATGAAACTAAAAACATCAAAATAAGTGCATTGGAGCTTCTTTTATGGGATAGGACAAATTCTGCTGTTGAGTCTTACTAAATGACTGACAAAATCTTTGTCCCTATGGAGCTTAGATTGCAGTTGGAAGAAACAATAAACATAATAAGTAAATTACATATTAGCGCTGTAATAAGAGGTATAACTACATAGATAAATGTGAAAAAAAAGGTTCCGATGCAAGGTGAAGAAAGGCAGGTGTAGTCATGGGAGGAATCACTGAAAATGCAACAGTTGAGTAAAAAGAGCTGTCCAGAAAGGGTACGTCCTTCCTTAAATGTGAGTTATAAGTTTGGAAGGAGTGGATATTTCGCTATTACTAAAGGGGAAAAAGAAAACCCAAATTTTCTTAGGCTTGGTTCAGTTAAGTGTAATGATAACTATTTTGAAGTTTTGTTTTGTTTTGTTTTTACATTCCTAGTCTCTCAGATAAATGCAGAATTTGAGTAATCGGATCTTGGCTATATGGTCTTTGAAAGGTTAAACCAGATTCATGTTGTTATGGGCTGAACTGTATCTCAGTAAAATTCATATTTTTTAGTCCTAACTCCTAGTACCTCAGAATGTTACTGTATTTTGAGATAGGATCTTGAAAAAAGTAAATATGTCATGGCAAAATCGTGAGAGTCACTCACAGAGGCAGAACAAGGGTTCAAGCAAGCTTTATTGGCCAGCGGACGGTGGTCAGCAAGCAGCTGAGACACCGACGACCAGTCTTTGTTCTCAGGGGTTTTTATACATTACAAGCTCCCCGTAAATTCCCTCATTGCCATAGCAACCACATCATCTTTCTGGAATTTGTGTAAGAATATCGCAAGACCCCCTCCGAACATCTGGTCTGTTTGTTACACAGCATGTGGTCAACGGTCAGTTTGACCATTGTTTGTTGTAACTGTTTGTTTCCTCCTTTATGGATTTATGGTTAACTGGGAGGGGGTCTGAGGAGTGAGTTCATTACAGCTTAGTGCCTTAATATCTAAAGGTTGGGGAGTGAGTTCATCTAGGTTAAGTGAAGGCAAAATGGAGCCTAAAAAGAAAATGGAGTCACTTTAGCCATATCAAATAAGACAAATGAGATTATATAAATGGCCTTTAATCCAATATGGCTTATATCTTTATGAAAAGAAGAGATAACTGCACAAATGATAAATAATTCAAGGGGTAAACATGTGAGGACACCCTGAGAAGAAGGCCATATATAAGCTCAAATTGCTTACACCTGGGCTGGACTTCTAGCCTCCAGAAATGTAAGAAAATACTTTTCTGTTGTTTGGATCATCCTGTTAATGGTGTTTTGTTATGGCATCCTTAAAAACTAAAACATATGATTTATACTAGTTTAAAATAGGACATAAAACCCTGAAAGAATTTTGAAACTGGCAATTCAGATTGAGTATAAAGTTTCGTCTCTGCTTTGCTCTAACACCTGCTCTGTATAAAGATACAACCATGGAAGTTATAGATATTGTGCCTGGTGTACTGGCTGACCTCCATGCTGGCCTTCAGTGATGCCCGCCTCTTGGTATTCATGTCTTATATAATTTGCCATTCTGTGTGTCACATTCTGTTTTGGACCACTGGCTCTGGAGAAGCTAGCCTCCATGTCGTATGCAAACAGCCCTATGGAGATGTCTAAAATGAGGACTCATGCCATCAGCCAGCACTAGCGTACCTACCACACGGAAGAGCCATCTTAGGAACAGGTCCTCAAAACTCTAGTGAGGCCTTTAGATGACTGCAAACCCAACAGCCTAACCACAAACTTATGAGAAACCACTAGGCAGAGAACTCAGTTACCCCACTCCTAAAATTTTTTTAAAATTAAGTTTACTGTTACAATTTAGATATATACAATGACAACGTTAATTATAGGGAATTTGTACATATACATGCTATATCCTGGGACTGAAAAAAATTCACCAAATTTTAGGCAATTTGATGGGCAAAACTAGATAGCTAATATAGCAAAATAAAGCCCAGCGTGTTTGCAATGGAAAATATAGCTGTACTCAGCTTGTTTATCTCAAAATATGAGGAGAAGAAGAATTTATTTCTAGTTCTTATATCTTCAAACTAACTTAACTATTATCTCTACTTGGTTTGGCTCACCATAATTACTCTGTTATTCAACAGATCAAATTCTGAGATCTCTTTTTTTTTTTGTGGGTACCTGGGGTCGACTTCAGGACCTTGCACGCCAGCAGGTGTCCATGCCACTGAGCGATATCACCGGCCCTTTTTTCGTATGTGGGTACTGGGAGCCGAACTCTGGCCCTTGCGCTTGCCAGGCAGGTGCTTATGCCACTGAGCTATCTCGCCAGCCCTTGAGATCTCATTTTTTTGATCCTCCATTTATTAATTGAATCTCCAATCTGTATAAAACATGGAGATTTTGTTTATGTAAAATTCCATGCTGATTCTACTGATGTTCAACTGGAATGGGTTACAAGAGTTATTGTTTCATGAGAGTTAGAGGATGGCAGTGAGGTTGCCATTTTGTAACACAAAGATGTCCTCTATAAGTTACTAAACCAAACCTTAATATAGGAAGTGCTGTGAGTAAGAAAGAGGAAAAAGTTTCATCTTCCAATGACTCATAGTTACATAGCCATATCTACAGTTTAAGTAATTGTCAGGCAGAATTTTTCATTATCTAAAATCCAAATTTATTTTTTCTCTTGAATATCTGATGAAGGCCAATAAATAATTGCTAATTAACTTACATTCTAAAATATATCTACATGTACAGTGCCTGCCTTGCAAGTACAAGGTCCTAAGTTCGATTCCCAGTACCAAACAAAAAATTTAAACATATATATACATATATATCTACATATGTATCCACTCTTCAGAGTCCTGAAATTTTAAGACAATTAGTTATACCAATAAAAAAAATTAGGGACTGGAGGTAACTCGTTCAACTCTTATTGACCCAATCACAAGTTGGATCAATAAGATTCTAAATACAATGAAGTAATTCTTGACCTTATATTTCATTTCCAGATTCTGAGAATTTTGATCCTAAATGGATTATATCAAAAGAGATACATTGTTTGATATATTAATAGAACTATTTAAATAATTTGTTTAAAGAAATTTTAGATGTTTTTGCATCTATAGACAAGTTCAGTAATGTTAAAATGCCAAAGAACTGTTATGGCAGGCATGCTGCAGTGGGCACCCAGAACCCTCTCTGGCAGCACTCTAGATAAGTCACCATATTGTTTTTTCTAAGCTAAAACTGCAGTATTCAGGTTTAATTGCAGGGTCGGCACTTTGCAATAAATAAGTGGGTTTTGGGTTGCAGTTTTGGCAACTCGATCTCTAAAAGGTCACCATCACTGCAGAATATTCTAGACCTGAGCTTTTACATGATTTTGATAATATTCTGATGTCAATTAAGCATGAGAGCTTAAGAATCTTCATGTTATTGTCTCCTATCCTTTCTAATCTGTCTTCCAACAAATACAGAGGATTGGAAAAATAGGTTCCAAGTAGCTCAACATCACCTTGCTTATTTTACATTTGAGTTTGATTTCTTAATCTCTTAGAATGGACTGTTTTATATTCTTCTCTACAGTACAATCCTGGTAAGAAGGCTTGTTTTTTGGTTTTGGTGGGACTAAATCATATAGTATTTTTGGAATCTTCTGTATGTGTGTGTGCGTGTGTGTGTGGTGTGCTCATGTGTTTGACAGAACAGTAACAGGCCTGAAGATACCTGTCTGGCATGGAAAGAAGCTGGTTGTAGATCATGCTTTGTGGGAAGCTTACATGGTGGGAGTCAGAAAAGGTAACAGAGCTCCTGCAGAAAACTTGAATTCTCGCACATAGGGTTTAGCATCATCTCTTTACAGCATAGGTTGCTTATTTCCAGCTCTAGCAATCCATCAACAGAAGTTCTTGCATTTCTCTAGGATGCTGGATTTTATTACCAGGAACCACATGGCACTGCTGCTGTTCTGACAAGCTAAGCCAGAGGCTCCACTTTGTAAAAACATACAGACAGGTGATTAAAAACACGGACTCCTTTCTGGAATTAACTTGGGGGAGGCAGGTAGGAAAAATAGGTATTGAAGCCTGGAGTAATTCATAGAAATTTATGTAAAAATGAAATAGATAAAGGAGGTATATGCATTGATCCTAAAAGAACTACACTGGAATTCATTTTATAGCTACTATGGAAAATGCACTACTGAAAGGAAACAACCACCATTACTACTCAGCGGTGATTACACAGCAACAAGAGGTGCTATCTCAGAAATTTCCATAGTTTGTCTAAGATATTTATAATCATAGAATATTGTAGAATATTCTAGGCTTATGCACAACTGACTACATTTATGGATATTTACCCACAGTCATCATCAAATATTAGGCTTTCCAAGTTACTTTCTTTCAAAGTTAAATAATAATGTTCTGTGTAATGCTGTAAACATTCTCCCCCAGAGGTAAGAACTTATTTTCTTGATTGCCAAGCATGACAAATGATGTTTTGAAGTTAATAGGCACTGTTATGCACTACCCGTAGAGGGAAAAAATAAACAAGGCACCAGTACTAAGAGGCACGTGCTAAGAGCTTTTCAGTTATTCTATTGGATCAGTCTTTTCTAGACACTAAGAGGATTTAATACTTAGAAAAATATGAAGAACTATTCAACTATTCAATTGCTTCTATTAATTATGATATTAAATGAACAGTTTGAGTGTTCATTTGTCACCAGCTCTATTGCTATTATGTTGATACAATTTAAAGAAATTGAAATTTAAATTCTGACCCCCAGATACCAGATTAAGTAAAAATTTCAGTACATTTAGAAGTGAGAACAGTAGGTCAGAGCTGACTTCATTATCCTTGACTACATTTGAAGACAGTTTTTATTCTACATTTTCCATTTTTTCAGTGTATTAAAGTGTCATTTGTGTTATGCCACAATTTGGACTTTCAGAACTGGAATATCATTATGACTTCCTTAGGAACTTGGAATAAAAAACTCTGAAGAGACCATGGAACTAAGAGACAGGTTGACAGCATGGAAAACCTCTGAAAAGAAAGAAAAAATTCTGTTAGATAGAGGAATGGATTGCATTTCTGAGAGTTCTTGACATCCAGAGGTATCAGGAAGCCTAGGGTGGCTTTTTCTCTTTATTTGGTGAAATGATCTTTAAGATGATACCTGCTTGCGCCATTAAATGAGCCACACATTTGGCAAGAGCTAAGGAGCTCTGCAACCAAAAAAGTGATTTAACTGGTTTAACCTATTTAAGATTTGAAGTATCAATCTGCTGCAAAACTCTTTAAGTCTGGGGTTGTGATGATGTATACTGGGAATATTTGAGTAAAGTATAGTAAACAGTGTTTTTCAAATCAAGGTGGAGGGGCCGGTGAGATGGCTCAGCGGCTTAAGCACCTGCCCGGCAAGCGCGAGGGCCCGAGTTTGACTCCCAGAACCCACATACGAAAAAGGGGCCGGTGATATCGCTCAGCGGCACGGGCGCCTGCTGACGCGCGAGGTCCTGAGGTCAACCCCCCGATACCCACAAAAAAAAAAAAAAAATCAAGGTGGAGATGCTACTTAGATATTCTAAATAGCTACCATTTACTAAGCACAGTTCCAGGAACTGTGTTAAAATTTTGCTGATATAATCTCATTTGATCATTGTAAGATAGGAATTGTTACATATCCATTTTGCAAATAAGGGAAATTAATTTAAGAAGCTAAATAACTTCCCAGAATTTACAAAACAAGTAATTACCAAATTAGTAATTCAAATGTAAGTCTTTCATATTCCAAAGATTCTGTTCTGAATTACTGCATTACAACAGGGAATATAATAGGAAAACACATATAAAGATACTCATCTTTTCTTGGTTGTCTCTTAACTAAAAGATAGTTGCTTAGAGATGTTAAAATTGTAGAAAATGAAGAAAATTTGACTGAATTCTTCCTTTAGGTTTTATATATCACTGGAAAAAATAAAAAATCCACATAAAACATGTCAGTCTGATGGGCTAGAAAAGAATGTCCATTCCTTCTAGTCACCCTGGGTTGCAGTAAGTATTCCCTAGTATAGAGGAGAATATTTTCATATTTATTTTTATGTACCAGTCAAGATATACACATATCCAGTAAAAAGATATAACTGAGTAGTACACTAAGAGATTGTTTTAGGGAAAGATCAATGATAAATTAGAATGAGAAATGTATCCATACAAACAGCATAAAATATAAAACTGTGATTCTGCAACCCGGCATCTGGGTCTATTTCTGATTATTGACTTGTTTTGAATATTATTTAATCTTTATGTTCCTTTCCAATATTTGTAAAATGAGGAGTGATTCTCCTTGCAAATACCATGAGTACAGCAATGTACTGACCTCAAATATGCAGAGGAAAGCAATCTGCTTTTTTCCACTTTACTGAAAGCCAAGCACAGCAGATATTGTACCTGCTAGGACAAAGAAATCAGTGGGGCCACAACTTACAGTAGATCTCAGAGAAATCCTTCAACCCCCTGGAGATTAGAATTGAGAATAGCATAACAAGGTCCAATAGAGAGGAAGGATTACCATACACAGGTTAAAAATAAAATGTCTACACATAAAACACTGCTTCTTCAAACTGTTTTGCACTTATGGTAACTATAAGACATAATTTGGGTGAATGGCCATAAGCTTCCAGAAAGCTTTTAGCTTTCTTCATTTGGGTGCTGCTTCTTTAATCTTCTTACTATCTCAGATGTGGGCACATTGTAGAATGTAACACCCACATTATGGGGTATCAGTGAAAGACAGAAAGAGGTTACTTTGGTTTTATGTAGTATCCCTGAGCTACCCAACCAGCCCTGGATCACTCACCTCTTGATATTTTTGCATAGGCAATGAGGTGAATGTGCTACCATCTACTTCAAATCATGGTGAATCAAGTTTTCTGTTATGTGTAACTGAATTTTAACTTGTATATGTTGGGAGACAACTCTTTAAAGAGCTCTCATTTTTTTGATACCTTGCAATTAGAAGCAATGACTTTTACTTGGAGCTCTCTTTTCAAAATGTCTGTGTAGCAAATAGCTTTGAAAGATTTTCTGTCTCTCCCTAGAGCAAAAGGTATTTTTTTTTTCTTCTTTTTAACTGTCCAGTAGAAAGAAGATAATGCTTCTGTTTAGAACAAAGTTTGGCTAGGTTCATTGTCCATTATAAAATGTTCTTATTTTCTAAATTTGAAACTTGTCTCCTGTAAAAAAACTACTCTGTGTGCAGGGTTTACCTGGCCCTGTTTTGGTCATTCTGTAGGAATGAGGGTTGGGAGGACTGAAGGAAAATGCTAGTACTACCACCATGTAAAAAGCATTAGTCTTAGATCCAGGATTCTCATGTATTTTGCCTGCAACCATGATAGTGCATTTAGTACTACCTAGCAGTTTGTATATAGGGTAAGACCTCAGATCATAAATAATTTCAATAACTTTATTTCAGATGATGTCATCAAAATTAGTACTCTCTATATGAAATGCCAAATAATTGATGATCTTAAAGAAAATAAATTCCACTCTAATTCCTATTTGTAAAAACAAGCAGTGCAACTATACATACATACACTGTAATACCTCAGTTCAGTTCACAGATGCTTCTGTTCATGAACAATTCAGATGGCAAACAGAGGCATTCAGCAAAAGTTTGCTTCCCTTCAGGAACACTGCATTGGGTGATGAACATGACTGTGGCCATCTTCCCTGCACTAACAGGAACGTGGCCATCTTTCCCAGTATCATGGAATGAATTAAGTTTGTTAACCGAGGCATCACTGTAGTAATTTTAATTTACTGTATTTTTAGCAAAGGGAAGTAGAACTGCAAAATTCAGCTTCAAAAGAAAAATTAAAAAGTGGCTTAAAGTCAGTGAAAATAAAAATGATATCAACTTGGTATAAAATTAGTTCTTTATTGTGGCAGATGAGCTTAGGTTGCATGTAGAATGCAGTGAGAGGGATCAAAAAAATATATATACAGATGACTGAGTAGCTATTGTAACAAAATACATAATTGATGTCCCAGGAGTGAACATTATAAGTATTAAGTATGACAATGATGGTAACCTCAAAACATTACTGAATTGACAAATGACCTGACCTTGAATATCAAAATGACCTAAGCAAAAATAAAAGAACAGCAGATATTATCTGAAAAATGTTCTGAGATAAAATCTAAAAAACAGTGTTTACAAAAACTGAGAAAGAAAAAATATGTTTTCTAATTGGAAAGACAAATTAGACTACAAACTATGTAAAGCCAACTCTATGGCATTCTGGACCAGGTAAAAATATGGAGATAGGAGAAAGATCAGTGGTTGCCAAGGGTTAGGAGCCTGGAGTGAGGGTTAGGGGATGAATAGGGAGACCACGGAAGATTTTTAGATCAGTGAACATATTGTTCATGACACTGTAATAATGGATACATATCATGACAAACGTCAGAACTATAGAATGTGACCCGTAAGAGTGAACCCTAATGCACACTATGGACTTTAGGTGACTATAATGACAAATGTACCCATCTGGTGTGGAAATGTTGCTATTAGGTGAGGTTATTCATGTGAAGGGCAGGGAATAAATGGAAAAATCTCTGTAATTTCCTATTAATTTTGTAATGATCTCAACACTGTTCTAAAATAATAAAGTCAAACTGTTCACAGCTATTCATTTCACAATGTTGAATGCCAGAATACCACGGAACAACAAAATAATCAAAAACATTCTAACAACCTGACTGTATGTGAATAGAGAATCAGTCAAATAATTACTTTATGTCAACTTGGCAAAATACCTTGTGACTTTTAAAGTGATAATACAACACTAGTATAGCAATATGGACAACTGTTGAACATTTTAATGAGTAATTTAAAATAAAACAAAAAGTTGTTGATTTCTAATGATCTGTGCTTCATTTTTTACATTTTCTATAGGTCTATGTTTTATCTTTCACAATTATCTCCACTTTATCTTTCACTTTAACTTTTTGTATTCTGCTGTTTATAGCTACCATTTTCAGTCTGAAATAGTCTGTTTACAAACAAAAAATTGGCAAACAAAAGAAGCAAACTTGGAAATATAATATTTGAGTAATTCAAATGGAAATACTAAGAATGAAAAATATACTTATTGAATTTAGAATTTCAATACATAGATCAAATGCTAGTTTAGGCACCACTGCAAGAATATCCTGTTCAGTTTACGCCATGTGTTTTGTGCAAAGGATAAAATGAGCTCAAATAGGACCTACATATTTTTCCACACATTTGGGGGTCAAAGACATTCCTATGAATTTCATGTCTGGACTAATTCCTACATTTCAGAAGAACTTTTATCATTAAATTTTGGATCCTTGTGCTCTCTTTGTTTACCTGGTTCATTCTTTCCAATGCAAATCTTTGCATGCACCATCACTGAAATGCCCAAATCTGTAATAAGTAAGAGCCGTCATATCTCTTATGGGATAAGTTTAAAAAAACAACAACAACATAAATTAGCTTCAGCTGTATGAAGAGAAAAATAGATGGACAGTTGGAGTCCTTTATTTAGTTCACTGATTCTCAAAAATTTCTACAACAGCATGGTAAAAACAGGAAAGAATTAAGGGATTCAGGGCTAAGTCTCAGGGTTTACTACAGATTCAGTTGCTCAGAAAAATCACACGTGGTTATTTTAGGCTACATATGTTCAAGTTCAACAGATATTTAGTATAATGAGCTATGATACATATAAATTCATTAACCATTTAAAACTTCTTTTTGATAAAACTCGAGAAATAAATAGGAAGAGAGATTTAAAAGCATCATTTAATCCATGCCACAACCCTATCCGTATGCCATGCTCACAATGTTCTTTCTCTATTGTAGTTTCAGTGTCATTCAACTATGAAGCATGCATTATGTGCTTAAAGAAAAAGCAAATATGGCTGGTGCTTGAATGAATGGACCAGCAGGACTTTAGTCATCTGCCATTATCCTTCAGATATGAAGACACACTCCACTGGAAAGAGGAGAAGAGCATGCCTGGGCTTTTGCCATTCCTCATCCTTCTCATGAGTGCTTTACGAATTGAAATCTAACTCCTCCCTCAGAACACAATGACAATGACCCCTACTTTTGAAGCCTTCTTTAATAAATCTGAACTAGAGTCAACTGTTATTTCTTTATGTCCTCATAAATTTTCTTTCTCTTCATGGCTATCATATTGACAGTTTTTTACGAACTCCTAAATGTTAAATTAATTGAAGGCAAGGATGGGGTCTTATTCATTTTCTTATCTTAAGAAAATAAAGAGAAAATATTAATTAATGAAGACATTCAAAGGACAGTCATAGTTCAATAGAGAATCATCAAAGTTGGGCAGAGATGGAGAAGAGTCAGGGAAAGAAAACGAAGACTCAAAAGTAATCAGTTGTAACCCCCAAACCACTTTTGTCCCATAAGACTTTTGAAGTGAGTTCTTCATTCAAATTGGAATAGCAAAAGAAGGCTGACACACTTCATGCTTTTCTGAGCTTTGCTTTAGAAAATAAACTATTGGGCCGGTGAGATGGCTCAGTGGCGTAAGTTCCTGCCTGGCAAGCTCAAGGGCCCGAGTTCAACTCCCGGAACCCACCTACGAAAAAAGGGCTGGTGATATCGCTCAGTGGCAGGGGCACCTGCTGGCGCACGAGGTCCTGAGGTCGACCCCCACTACCCACAAAAAAAAAGAAAAGAAACTATGAATTGTTCTTATAACTGATTCAATAATTTGGATATTAAATTGAATTTGAATATTAAATTCAGATGTTAAATTGTGTGGGGGTGATGATTAGAAATATTAAATACTGATTTCAAGTGTAAATTTAAGAAGTAATTGAATACTACAGCTAGGATGAATCCTGAAGATCATCCCAGTCAAATTAGTGATTTTTTTTCTAAGTAGAAAATGACAGCTAGGAAATTTTAGACATTTGCCTAAAAACAGGAATAATAAAAAAAAAAAAGAACACCCAATCTACAAGAAACTGATCTAAGTCCATCCTGGAAGGTTTTTGAAAGTTAAAGGGACTTTCCTAGAAATAATGGACAAATTTATCCATTTTTCTAAAAACAGAGATCATCCTTCAAAATATCTAAATAACTTCAATATACAGGTGCAAACACTGAGGGGATGAAGGAAAATAAGCTCTTGTTTTAAAAGTCTGTGTAAGGAAATGTCTGCAGGCTGAAAATGAGAACAAAACCTTCACTGCAGGCAAAGGAATATTGTACTTGTAACCCCTAGAGAGCTAGTGAGCTTCCGAGGGCAGGGCAATACCCACCCTGGCTGCCATGGGACATGAAGGACCCTGGAGTGTTTGTAGATATTTAAAACTGATATTGAAAGATGTGTTTTAAGGCTCCCTAAAATTTTCTCTTTCTCTGCTTTACTTACCTCTATTTCCTTTACTTGACAATAGCTATGACCATGTGCTAAAACACACATTTTCAATTTCTACTATGTAAATAAAGGCTTTTCATTTGTTTATATTTTATTAGTACATGTTTACAGTACATAATGTTTACATTGTTTGTGGGAAGTTAGTACATGTACACAACACATCTCAATTACTTTTTTCATTCCCATCATTTTAAATTGCATAGTGGGGAAACAATCATCTGTTTTTCTTTCCTATGTATTTTATTGATATAAATATTGTATAGTTTCTCTTATATGAGAAACTCAAAACATAGCTTAAAGAGCAAAATAAAAGAGAGATGGTAGGAAACAGGGAGGCATTTTTTTTCTTTTTTAAAAATGTTCTTAAATTAAGCTCTTTTGACTTTAACATATTCTACTTATTTTCCTTCTCTGTGTTAGAATATTTGTAACAAGAGTTCTCCAAAGGGTTTTAAAGATAGAGCAGCTGTAGTTGCAGATTGGTTGTGATTTCTGTGAACTCTGATCTTCCTTCATTTTTGTTTCATCTGTGAAAATTTGTCTAAAGGTACAAAAGTCTACACATCAGGAAAAACACACTGGAGACAATTGAGTATTAAACTTCAGAGATATGGATGGACTTCCTCCATTATGGTTGGAACTCTGCTCTGCAGTTGTGAACACACAGACTTTTAAGCTTTGGATTCTACCTGAAGGGCCGTATCACTGGAAAATAAGAATGACCTCAATACAAGACTTCACTTCTTAGACTATGCTCCGTCGGTTAGATTTTACTTTATTCTCACAGTTTTGTACTACATTTCTGTAGTCTCATAATTAATACTCTCTTTGACTCATGTATATATCATGGTGAAATTATACCACAGTGGATTTGCTTTTTCATGATAGGTCGAAAGATAGTTTTGAGAATTTTCCCCAGTTGAATTTTAGCTGTCAGTTAAATATTTCCTTAGTCTAAATAATGCAAAAGTCAGATTATCTTCAGCCCTAAACATGGTTTATTATAGGTTTGTATTCCCTACTGGTATTCATTGCTCATGCTATAATTGCTTTTCCTGTGAAAGTTATGAGTTTGAATCATAGTCCTATGTATGATTATTTGCAGGGAAAATGAAGATAAAGTAGAAGGATCTAATCATCTGAAAAGAGGAACCAGTAATTAGGCTGTAGAAAAACCGGAATTGTTTATAGAAGAATTTTTCTTGAGCAAGAACATAAAATTATTTACATTTTTACATAATCTCTCATTTTTTAAAACAGCAGCAACAGCACAGCTAAGAACACTATGTCTTTCTAGCTCTGTGCTGTTTTAATAATTTATTTCATGCAGCCCAAATGTTTGTGGAGAACTGAGGATTGTATTACTACTGTTGAATTATCTTTTATTGTTGGCAATAAACCAATCACCTCAAACTGAAGTCTTCTTCATAAGTAAAAGGTAGAGAAGTTTTTCCTTTAAAGTCCATCCAGCAGAGATTCATATCAATTCCTTCTTTTCTTTCACTTATAATTTCCTCTCTGACTCACTCACTATAATTCAACCCACAGAGATGTTTGTATCAAAGTTAACCATTATTTTATTGTAGTTTTAATCAAATTCAGACTGAAGTTTATATAGAATTTTGAGATATTTAAATTAGATAGAGTCATTTATATTATATAGCTGAGGCATTTCAGTAAGAGGTCAAATAACTTGTTCAGAGTCAGTTGAGTATCTCATTTTACTTTGCAGCTCAAAAACACAACTCTGATTATACACATTCTTCTTGTTAGATGTACTTTCAGTTGGATAGCTCTTTTCCATGCCTTAACATCTGAGTTATTCTCTTATTATTAATTTTCCTAATTTTCCCACAGATCTAGATGCATGCATCCATTTGAGAAATAAGTATTTTTTCTGTAAGTAAATAATATTGAACACCCACCAGCTATGTGCTGGGCTCTCTGGTTGGTAATAAGGATTCAAAGATAAGAAAAACAGTTCTGATATAATCACTGTAGTATGGTGTGCACAAAAAGTTATTAAAAAATCAAGTGAATAAGTAGTTAACTATGCTAATTATTTTGAAGTAAAGTTGCAGGTTCTCTGTAAGCTAGGAAATGAAGGCATGATATCCGAAAGATGATAATAAGCAGAAGTTGTAGCATAGTAGCAGCGAATAATAGACCGATGAAATATAATACTATCTCTCCAGAGATAGTAGAGAGAAGAGGTCATGCAAGAAATGGTAAGAAGACAAAGTTGTTAAAAGTAGAGAAAAAGTGAGGAAGCTGTACAAGTTGAATCTGGAAAGAGAGGCCAGAGGCCAAAGTATTGAGGTCATTGATGAGTATATTAGGACTTTTCATCTTTATTCTAAGAGAACACTAAGAAAAATAAGAAGTTTTGAAGAGACAAAGCAGGAAAATGGCTAATTAGAATTTCATTTATAAACTTGAGACCATCATGGTAAGTGAACTAAATCAAACCCAGAGGTTAAATATCACATAATTTCTCTTATACGAGAAACCCAAATTATAAATAAAGAGCAAATTAAAGATAGGTTATAGGAAAGGGGGGTAGACCTTTTGCAGATAAGGAAGTAGATCTAGGGGTGGAAGGGGATGGGAGGGAAGGGAGGGGAGAAAGAAGTAAAAAGGATTAAGATAAAATTGACATGTATCAACTCACCATGATTAATGTATTTATTATATATTTATTATGTGTCACAAATATGTACTAATCAATAGACTAAAATAAATACATTAATAAATACATAAATAGAAAATAAAAGATTATTCCAACTACAATAAGGAAAATGAATTGGAGAGAACTTCTGCTTCTATCAAAATGGAAGCAGAGAACTAGTTATATATCTCTTACAAAAGTAGGCAGTAGTGGGAGGGAGGATCGGGATGAGTGGTAGAGCAGATAAGAAATTGATATAAGTCAATGATTGCAGTTTAGCAGACTTCAAGACTGTGGAACATTTCTAATAGCTTTCTTGATTTTAGAGAAGGTATTATTTTTTAAGTTTTGAAATATTTTTTCACAACCAATAAACCCAAATTCGTGAATGTCCTCCCAGTTTAAATACCCTGTATTTAAAATAAAAAGATGTACAGTATGGCAGGACAGGCATGGTGAAGCATGCCTCTAATCCTAGTGGTTTAGGAGGGTGAGGCAGAATTGTAAATTGAAGCTTAGTTTGGGCAATTTAGGGAGTTAGGAAGACCCTGTACTACCCCCAAAACAAAACAAAACAAAATGGTACACTGTGTATGATTGGCTTCTCGAGCTACTTGCTCATTCAAGATTTTTATTCATGTTTTTACTTTTAAATAATCACATTCTCTCTAAAATCTCCCAGCATTTGTGCTTATGATGCAACAGGCACTATTGGATACTTTGTTAATCAACTTTGTGTTACTATAACAACAAAACAAAACAAACAAACAAAAAACCTGAGGAAATTAATTTAAAAAGGTTAAAGGCTTATTTTGGCTCACTTTTGGAGGATTCAGTCCAGTCCAGTCAGTTGGCCTACTCCACTTTGGGGTCTGGTGAGGTACTACATCATGGCAGGATTATGTGGTAAGGAAGGTTTTTACCTCATAGTTGCCAGGAAGAAAAGAAACAAATTCCCCTTCAGGGACATGGTCTTAAGGACTTTATTACACTGGGCTTTAACTCTTTTTTTTTTTTTTGTGGGTACCGGGGTGTCGACCTCTGGACCTCACGAGCCATCAGGCGCCCGTGCAGCTGAGCGATATCACCGGCCCCTTTTTCGTATGTGGGTTCCGGGAGTCGAACTCGGGCCCTCGCGCTTGCCAGGCAGGCGCTTAAGCCGCTGAGCCATCTCACCGGCCCCTGGGCTTTAACTCTTAAAGGACCCATCACCTCACAATAGTGCCAAGCTGAGGACCAAGCCTTTAACTGTGGGCCTTTTGAGGAGATCTTGCAGATTCAAACTATAGCAGTTGCTGATCAGAGCGGTCTAGATATAAATGTGCGGAATGATAACTGAAACTATGTCTCATGTATCTGAAACACGTAATTCCCATCTGGGAAACTGTCCTAAAAAAAATAAGTTCTAAACTACACGAGATTTTTATGGACAAAGATGTTTACTAAACATTTAACTGTATTTCAACGTTAAAAAACAGTTGCATCTAAACCAGCAGTTTCCAACCTTTTTGGTATCATGAACTGATTTTGTTAAAGACAAGTTTTCCACACACAGGGGCCAGGAAAAATGTTTTTGGATGAATCAAGCACATGACACTCATTGTGCACTTTATGTCTATTATTATTGCATTGTAATATATAATGAAATAATTATATAACTTACCATAATGCAGAATCAACGGGAGCCCTAAAACATACTTTTAAGGCCAGTGTTGATCCTTTTCTAACACAAAGTCAATACACCTGGCTTAGTCACAAATGTGTTATGGATCCATTCATTCCCATTTGGGAGTCTTTTGTCATTGAGAAGTAATGCTCAAACTATTTTGAAAGCTGAGATAAGCGATTGTGGAACTTGTGCCAGCTGGTATAAAAAAAGGCCGTGGCTTAGTGTCTTTCAAAATATCTGTTAATATTTGAAACATGTTAAAACTCCCAGTATTCACTCATTACCTCCGTAAGTTCAGTTGGCTTTGAATGCATCCCTTTATCTACGGACTTGAACAAAGTTCTCCCCTGATATGACAAACTAAGTTCACTGAGCAAGTTTAATACGTCACATGAGTAAGCAAGTTTTGTGACCCATTCTCTGCCACTGAAATGTGCTGTCAGTGGTGACTGTTCTAGGAGAAATCTCTGGAGCAGCTCTCATAACTCAAAAACTGATCAGTGATCTGTCTTTAGAAAGTCAACTCACTTCTCTGTGAAAAAGATGTGCGAACTCTGAGTCCATCTCCTCATAGAACTACATGAACAGACATGAGTTAAGGACATGTTATTTAGTGTGATTGATAATTTTAATCACATCTTACAAAACACTGTAAAGTTCAGGTGACATTTTTTTTTACTAGCTAGCATTTCTGTATGGATGATAAAGAAGCAACCTCTTTGACCCAAGTAGTGAGACCAGAAAGCAACCCAGTCATTCCATCTGCTCTGTCCATGCGTATACCAAAACAAAGTGACTAATTAAGTTTTCCTAACATGTAATCATTCAAAGACTTGAAAAATTCTGCAGCTGTGTTCATTAGCAACAAAAGTGCACATAACATATCCTTATGCACACCCTGCTAAAAATATATCACACAAAAACAAGTATTTTGCTTTGTTGTCAAAATTGGCAGATTCATCAACCTGTATTGTGTACCAATGGTGATTCACTAATCCTCTCTAACAATTGTGCTTCCATACCCTCTGTTATTTCATCAATTCTTCTAGTTATGGTTTTAGCCAAAAAAAGAACACATACTACCATTTGAATAACAAGTTTGTATCTTTAGCAATAGTCATGATCAATTCTTCAATATTAAAGGCTTTTTTGCATTAGCAATATGGTTAGCCTCTAAGAATGATGTCTCAGTAAGACACATTTGATGAAGTGCTTGCCTTCAATAATTTCTTTCTTCTTTGCGTTCATGCTTTTTTTGTTCTTTTGCAAAACTCCAAAGGCTCGTCTTCTAATGTGGAGTGCTTGGTTTCCTTGTGGCAAGGCAATTTTGAAGGTCTCGTGGTTTCATTGGACAGCTGGTGATCAAATATGATACAAAGCAGGCTTAGAGAATGTGAACCACGTGATGTAATAGACGCTAATTTAAGTAGGACTCTGGTATTTTCTTTAAATCTAGCTTTCTTTTGTTGGCGGACTTAAAGTCTTCTGCTATCTCATTATTGGGTCTTTTCCCTTTTTCAAAGAAGCTCTCCAGTGATGTTTGTTTTTTTACTTATTTTGGCTAAGGTTAGCTTGTGGGGTTACCAAAACTGTGACTGAAACAAGTCTGCAGTGTGGGAAAGAGATGCAGATGGAAGTGGTAAATAAAATCATGGGTGGGCCATGCATGAACTAAAGGAAGTGTTGGGTTCTAATTTAATGCCTGCCACCAAATGAAGCTGGAGAAATGGAGTACATCAATTCATTTGCCACTATAAATCCTGTCAGAAGATGTAGCTTAATTGTCACTTGCCTCTCACAGACAGAGTATTGATATGAGTGTATAAGCAATTGATTTGTTAGGCCTCAGTGCAGTCACAGCTCCCTGCTAATGTTAATCTGTATTTACAGCCACTCCCAATGCTAGCATCACCACCTCAGCTCCACCTCAGATCGTAAAGCATTAGATTCTCATAAGAAACGTGAAAACTGGATCTCTTATATGTGCAGCCTGTGGTCCTACAAGAATCTAATGTTGCCATTAATCTGATAGGAAGTAGAGCTCAGGCAGTAATGTGAGAAATGGAGAACAGCTATAAATACAGATTAAGTTGAGGTACTTCATCTGTTGTTTGTCTCCTATTCATCCCAGGTTCTAACAGGCCATGCTCTGGGGGCTGGGTAGCCCTGATCATGCTATCCCATAAATATAAATATTTTTTATATTTTTATGTACCAGTTAAAAATAAATTCAATTTTAAAAGTCAATCTCCTTGATGAATATGTTTGCTGACATAGCACAATAATGTTTAACCAAATATCTGAGGATACCATGGCTCAGTCAAGTTGACACATAAAATTAAGGATTGGGCCGGTGAGATGGCTCAGTGGCATAAGCGCCTGCCTGGCAAGCGCGAGGGTCCGAGTTCAACTCCCGGAACCCACATACAGAAAAAGGGCCGGTGATATCGCTCAGTGGCACAGGCACCTGCTGGCATGCGAGGTCCTGAGGTCGACCCCCGGTACCCACAAAAAAAAAAAAAATTAAGGATCAAAGTAACTTTCTTTTTCTGTTTTGAAAGGAAATGACTAAGATCCTTGCTGATTCTGTCTTTTTTTCAACATAATTTTGCAGCTATCAGTGAAGAAGGATACTGTAAAATATTGGTATGCCATCACCACCAGCTAAGTAAAATGTTCTAATCCAGCCAACTAACATTTTATAGCTGTGATATTTACAAAAGCTGGTATTTCATGATTCAGCCAGCCCACCAGGAAATGAGGGAGTGTTAAATTTGCGAAGAATTTCAATAGATTATATTTAATACTTGTCTGATTATTTCTTAATATAGGCCCAGTAACATAATATGCAAATTGAGGTATTTCTATATTAATGCTTAGGGGGTATATATATATATATATATACACACACACACATATCTATAATTTTTAAGCCAGAATTTTATAATTGTGCTTTCATTAAATGGAGCACTATTGGAGAAAATATATTCAACTGAACAATGCTGCTGTTCAGAGGAGGTTCATAAATTGCAAATTACTAGCTATTTAATAATTTTCTCTCATTTCTGAAGCTAAAAGAATTTTTCCAATGTAATTTTCTTTTTTACTTGTCTTGGTTCCACTACCTTTTGGCCATTACTTGTTATAAAATTCACCTAGAATGAATGACTTGACTTTACTTAGGGTATCAAAATAATGGACCAGAGCTTTGCAGATAATTCAAGAGAACAATTCTAATACACCTCTGAAATAATTGTATGACACCTTAATACCTCCTTGACAGCAGGGAAAGTGCAGGGAAAGAAAGGAACACTCTGATAAAAATCTGAAAATGTTTTTCTCAAATATGCTGTCCCCTGGTGGGCTAGACATCAATTCCTCTTCTAGTCCTCTTCTCTACACGTTTGACACTTGTGTGGTTTAAGTTGAATAAAATTGCCTATACATCCAAGAATGAATTCTGAAGGATAAATCTACTAGATAATCACAATTTCTCTCATCAGAGTTATTACTTAAGAGATCAATAGTTCACCACTTGTAAGCCAACAAGTACATAGTCTTTTGTTTAGATTTACTTCATGAGACTAAAAAGCAGGTCATTTGCTCCAGCATTCAGAGAAAGATATTCTTTCTCTTCACTTTCCTCCAGTCCCTAACATTGCGTCGCTATGGTCCACCATGGTAACAAAAGAGACACATGTGTTAGTTTTCAGTAACTATAACAAAACACCTGAGAAAATTAACTTATAAAGAAAAAAGGTTTTTTTGGCTCACACTTTTGGTGATTTCAGTCAATCGTCTACTGGCTCCCTTGCTTTGCTCTGATGTGAGGCACCACATCGTGGTGGGAGCACATGCCAGCGAAAATCCACTCACTGTGTGGCAGGAGGAAACAAAAGAGAAGAAAACATGAGGATCCTGCTTTAGTCACTTTTCTCATCACTGGGGCAAAATACACAATACTCACAAATTTAAAAGGAGAGGTTTACTTTTTTTAAAGGATTCAGTCCACAGTGAGGTGGCTCAAGGCAGGAAGGGCATAGGCTGAAGAAAGCTGCTCATGTCATGGTAGCCAGAAAGCAGAGAGAGAAAGGAGGAGCTGGGGAGGGAGATACACCTTTCCAGGCCTCACTCTCAATGACCCACCTCTTTTGGCTGGGCCCCACCCCCTAACAGCACATTTAGTTACTGAATTTATCCATGGATGAATCCACAGATTGGTTAATGCTCCATAATCCAATCACCTTGCAAAAATACTGCCTTTGAACACGAGGCTTTGGGGGGATATTCTAAATCTAAGCCATAACAGGTCCCAAAATCCCTTAGTGAGCATGACCTGAATAACCTAAGGTTCTTCCCCTAGGTGCCCCCTCCAAAAGTTCCACCTTCTCCTGAGGGTGACACTTTGGTGAACAAACATGTAACACATGGCCCTTGGGAAATACTTATTTAAACCATAACAATAGAACACCTGACCCATGGATCTTACAGTTCAAGAAGGGTGCAACTGTTAAGAAAATAGACTAATGATTATATAAACACAAACTGGAATGGGTGCTAAAAAGGAAAAACAAGGAAATACAATCAGTCAACCTTTTCCTTTTTGAACAGCCAAGGGTCTCAAAGAGGTAGATAGAGAAAAATTAAAACAAAACTAGGGTGGTGAAATGACACTTTGGTCTTTGCAAAAATAATACTTTAGTAATTTCAGTTTAATTTAAAAGCAATTTTAAAAGTGTATTCATAGTGACACAATAAAACCTAAGTCATTCTGCTATAAACAGAACTCTATTTTTTACTTGTGGATTTAAGAATAGATTTTGAAGTTTGAACACAGCTATATGTTAATTATAACTTTTCTTTCACTTAACCCATCATGATACATACCAATTTACAAAAAATAGAATAATAAATGAGAACAATTTTTTTGGTTCTTTTGCTTAACCTCTATATATTTGATTTTATTAACTAAATCTAATGAGGATATTGAACTTTAATTTGATTTAAAACAAGGTCTGAGATCTTTTGTCTTTGAAAACAAGGTCTGATGCCTTTTGTCTGTATCTCCAATTGGTTCAGAAGTTCAGAGGAATGAGATATATGGCCTATCAGTGACATACTACAAAATTTTAATAGAGAAGATATTTGTACTTAATACTGAAGAATTTGTAAACTTTTAATGGGCAGAGACACAGATGGCTGACGAGTCAGTCTGAAATAGATGGATAGAACTAACACAAACAAATAGAAATGACAATCTGAGCAATAGTTAAGAGAGCAAATTATCTTTATTGAAAAGCTTTAAAATAAAAAAGCTTGTAATAGGATTTTGGAATATTTTAAATTTTAATACTGTTTTGATTTTGAGAGGTTTTAAAATGATTACACATTATTTCTATAAGCAGAAAATAAGGAACAATGACAAACGTCACATTCATTGACCAATTATAACTTGTGAGTTTTATTTTAAATCCACCCTCCTGCAGAGATGTGATAGCCTTTGGACCAACAGCAGCCATAGCAACACTAGAGAACAGTTAGAAATGCAAAGTGCTCGCCAGTGAATCTGATTCTCTGAGGGTGGGGTCAAATATTTGTGTTTTAACATACTGTCCAGGTGACTTTAATTTGACTCAGGTTGGAGAGTCAGTAAAGTAAGGAAAACATCTTCATTTCTATTTTTTAAATGTGGTAAATGTAACTTAGACAACATTGTTTCCCTGTCAATCAATTGGCAAAGTGTATATTAATTATTATAAACTAGTTTTCTTGACCCCTATGTTTATGCATTTTCTACTAAGCCAAGCCACCTTTTAAATAAATTATTAAAAAAGTGAGAAGCAAGTGTGTAAAGCTGGTATTGGACCCTTCTAATATATTTTCACACTTTATCTGTAAGTTGATAATTTCTGGATTGCTTGTTAAGTGATGAATTGAGGCTTTCTTATAGTCAGAACCTGTATAGGACTCAAAAGTTAACTAACCTGTGTAGGATGTTCTTGAAAATTTCTGAGTAGTATAATAAAATGAAATGAAAACTAGTTAGTAGACATTTCATACCTTATATAGTGTATTATGGGAAACCAAATTAAGTATTGGTTTAATGCTCCAGTAAACCTTTGAAAAGTAGGTGTGAGATCAGACCCAGAGCTGTAAATGCAAGTTCTCTTTCCTGTCTCAGAAACATGAGGATAATTTATCATGAGTTTTGGAGGTTAAAATTGTGAGTTCAGAATTCCAGCTCATTATCTGAAACTACTTTTTCCTCAATGTAGGAAAATATTTAAACTTATTTCATTGACAGCTCCTATTTTTAGTCTTTATAAAAGTACTTCAGGGATTGGAGAAAGGTATCGGTGGCAATACTGTTTTCCTCCCTGTGTATATGTGTTGATTCCTTTCCATTCAGTTGTCTTTCCTACAAGATTTGTAAAATTGGAGTTGCTTTAACACCAAAATGTTTTAATGATTAATAAAACCCGTGTAAAGAAAGTCTCGTGGGTAAAGTCCTATTGAAGTATCTAGTTTTATTCCATTTATTTGTTATGCAGCAACAGAATACATAGACATTCCACTCTAAAAGATGTTTTTACGTGAGTGAAATTCTAGTTTGGACATTAGAAAGAGAAATGAAATCAGATTTACAAAGAGTTACTATTGACATAATTCTGGTGAGACTAGAAAATCTCAGGCCCATGAGATAGTTGGGAAATTTTATTGGACTTTGGTGCTTACCCAGTCTGTTTATTCACAATAACATTATTTGCATAATTCAACCTAGATGTTGCAGAATAAAATACATCTCATTTTTAAAGCACAGCCAGATCAACTAAAAACAATATATAAAGCTTATTTAAATTTGTTTTTAAGTGTTCGATAAACACATAAAAGTCTTGTTTATAGGGTACTATGTGATATTTTGGTACATGTATACATTTGGTACATGAAAACATTTAAACTTTTGTGGATGCTTTAAAAAATGTACAGTACGTTGTCAACTCTATTCACATTATTATGCAATAGCAGCCCAGAACTTCTTACTTTTTCTTTTTTTTTTTTTTTAATGTGGGTAACAGGAGTCGACCTCAGGACCTTGTGCTTGCCAGGCAGGTACGTATGCCACTGAGCTATCCCACTGGCCCAGAACTTCTTACTCTTTTTTTTTTTGTTAATGTGGGTAACGGGAGTCGACCTCAGGACCTTGCGCTTGCCAGCAAGCACTTGTGCCGCTGAGTGATATCACCGGCCCTTTTTTTCCTTTATGTGGGTTCCAGGAGTTGAACTCAGGACCTTGCACTTGCAGGGCAGGCACTTATGCCACTGAGCTATCTCACCGGCCCCAGAACTTCTTACTTTTATCTGACTATAAATAGTGCATTTCTTGATAGCCATTCTGCACATTGCATCAGTTATCTCCTTCCCATGCAGCAAACTATTAGGCCAACTATCTTTAGGAAAGTCAAGAAAGGTCTACTATACTCTGAGTTATAGCTTGGGTTTTTTTACTCCTCCTGCTTTATGAGAAAATCTACTAAGAACTAAAATATTTTTCACATATTCCATGTTTTCTTTGCCTTGCCTTTGACTCTGTAAAGAGGCACCTGGAGTAGTTATTTGAGGGGACTCATCATGGTCTCTACTGTGGATGCTTTTCCATGCAGCCAGTGTGAAAATCAAGATCCAAAGGCAAGGTTGGGCAGCATGACTGACTCGAATTGCATGGGTGGACAAAGCTGTCTTTTATACTCTCTGTTAAGCCTGCTTTTATATTTTGAACATAGTTTTTTGTTATTTTAGTGCAGACTGTATTTTTTATAAAAATCAGAATATAAATACTATGTTCATTCATGCTAATTTATTTCCAAGTAGATGTTAAATCAATAGGTAGTGGCTGCTTTTTAATAACTGTTAAAACAAGTGACCACTATAAAACTAAAATTATCATTTTGTTAAGGAATCTCCAAAATATATTTGGCTTAAAATCTACAACTTTGTAAAAATTAACAGTATTTATTCATATCATGCTGCATTTTATGAAAGCAAAACTACAGTAATGTATTTTCCTGTAAGTAAGGTACTGAAAATTTGGGTATAATATTACTGTTATTCTATGACAATTATAATTGATAAGTAATATCTATTTTGAAATTATACAGGTAGAATAATTGTTTCACACTGAAAAAACATAGATTATTTCTTTAACAAAAAAATATCTTGGCTCAATCTTCATGCGCTTTCTTGACAAATCTTAGGAAAGAACAGAACTAACTATTCTTAAAATAATTTTGTCTAAAAGTAATATTGCACTACATTTTCACTCAGCTAGAATACTTACATGCAATCAGCATTAATGAATATATGTACTTCTCTGCTTTTTCCCTAAACCATAATTCCCAAGGCCAGCCATGAGAATTAGCACTCATACCATGTGTAAACAGTATTTTTTGAATTCTTACTTACTCTGACATGTAGACGTAAATATTCTGAAAATTCATAACACAAGGCAATCACAGTTTATATTAATTATTTGAGGAGGCAGGATATTCAAAAATGTTATGATTTATACTTGCAAAAACTAGAGTACAATACTCATCTTACCTGATTATCTTATATTAGTCAGTAGTTTAGATATACATAACACTTGCATTTTTATTGCATGTCATCCTAGGAATTAATGACTGTCTCTAAAGTTGTCCATTTGATGTAAAAATACAAGAATAAAATAACTCCATTCAATGAATAATTCTGTCTTATGAATCATCAGGTTTTTTTTTTGAAAAGTAATTTACCTCTATATTAAAACAAATAGAGAAAAACTGAAGTATTTCCTCTAAAATCAGGAAAGAGACAAGGGTGTTCATTTATACCATTCCTCATCAATACAGTACTCAAAATTTAGCCAGATCAATGAGACAAGAGAAAAAAAATAAAAGAGCTATGAAGGAAAGAAGCCAAACTATCTTTATTTGGAGTTCCTTTACGTAAAAGGTCTAAAAAACTCCACCAGAAAATCTTAGAGCTAATAAAAAAGTTCAGCTATGTGGCAGGATACAAAATCAATATACAAAAATCAATAACATCCCTATGCACCACAGAGAAAGAAATAGAGAAACCAATCCCATTTACAATAGCTTCAAAAAATTAATACCTACTTACAAATCAGTCTAGGTATTTAAGAGATGAAAGATCTCTGTATTAAAAACTATAGTACTCGGAAGGAAGAGATTGAAGAAACATTAGAAAGTGAAAAGATATCCCTTTCCGGTATAGGCAGAATCAATATTGTCAAAATGGCCATATTATGAAAAATGATAGGTACATAGATTTAGTGCAATTCTTATCTAAATATCAACAACACTCTTCGCAGTACTAGAAAAATAATTTTAAATTTTACATAGAAACCGAAGAGAACCAGAATAGCTAAAGCAGTGCTGAGCAAAAAGAACAAACTGATAGCACCAGAATTCTGGATTTCAAATTATACTGTGAAGCTATAGTAGTAAAACTAATATGGTATGGCACAAAAATAGGCATGTAGACCAATGGAATAAAACAGAAGACATAGAAACCACTCCATGAATCTCTCTCTATCTGATCTTTGACAAAGAAGCCAAAAACATACATTGGAGAAAAGATAGCCTCTTTAACAATGGTTTTGGAAAACCTGGTTATCCACATGAAGAAGATTGGAAGTAGACCCATCTCTCTCATGCTGTACTTAATCAAATCGAAATGGATCTAAGGCCTATATATAAAAACAGAAATACTGAAACTGGTGGTAGATAACATAGGGGAAACACTTGAATCCATAGGCACAGGAAACAACTTCTTGGACAGAATTCCAGTAGCACAAGAAAAACCATTGAGAATTAACAAGTGGTGTTATATTTAAAAGTCTCTGTACAGCAAAGAAAACAATCAGCAGAGTGAAGACACAATTTATAGAATGGAGAAAGAATAGACACATGAAATGAATAGATATTTCTAATATGAAGAGGTACAAATGACCATTAATAACCGAAAAATCGGGCCAGTGAGATGGCTCAGGGGCTTAAGAGCCTGCCCGGCGAGCGCAAGGGCCTGAGTTCGACTCCCGGAACCCACATACGAAAAAGGGGCCGGTGATATTGCTCAGCGGCACGGGCGCCTGCTGGCGCACGAGGTCCTGAGGTCAACCCCCCAGTACCCCCCCCACACAAAAAAAGAACCAAAAAATCATTCATCACCTTTAGTTATTAGGGAAATGCAAAGCAAAACAAAACTGAGATTAAATCTTATTTTAGTTACTATGGCTGTCATCAAGAACACAAAACCTAAAAATATTGTGAGGAAGAAGGAAGCCTCCTACACTGTTGGAATGTAAACTATTATGACCACTACGCAAATCTGTCAAAAACCTAAATATAGAAATTTCATTTGACCCAGCCATACCTCTCCTGAATATCTTCCCAAAAGAGTTAAAATCATATATTATGGTGACACATGCACACCCATGTTTATAGCACCCTAATTTACAATAGCTAAGCTATGAGAACAGCCTAAACGTCCATCAACAGACAAATGGATAAAGAATGTGATATATATATAAAATGAAATTTTACTCAGCCATAAAGAAGAATGAATTCATGTCTTTTGTGGGAAAATGGATGGGTATTACGATCATAATGTTAAATTAAGTCGGACACAGAGGTTAAATTTTATGTTGTTTCTCTTATATGAGAAACGCAAAATATAAATAAATTAAACAGTAAAATAAAGGAGAAATGGTAAGAAACAGGCAGGCAGATTTTTGGAGATGAGGAAGATCAGAGGAAGAGGGCTAGGGGAGGAGAGGGGAGGGAAAAGGGAATATATATATTACATATATATTATATTTCTCAAAACAATTGTAACTATTATAAATGACAAATGCATAACAAAAAAATACAGAATTTTGGACCTTACTGTAGCCCAACAAGAATGAGCATTTTAACACGATAACAGGGTATTCATCTGCACCTTAAAATTTGAAAGACACTAAACAGATAGCCATCTTTTAACCAAATGCTGCTGGAGGACTTTAGTATTCCATTTGTGTTTACTGTCCAGTAGACACCACGTGGTGCCTTCTTAATTATTATAGGTGAAAGAGAAAGGAACAGAGATGGTCTTGATACCTACGTGATGCTTTCGTGCCAGAGAAAGGTTGAAGAATGGCACTCTACACCATGTAATTGAAAGGTTCGCCATTACTCACACAGAGAACTGAGAACAACAGAGGACTGAGGCACCAAAGCCATGGTGGTCTTGAGGCTGGTTATAATTTTAGTAAAAAGAGTATCACTCATTGTGTTAGGTTAATATTGCTATTTTGAAATTCTGACATTTTCCTATAATTTTAAAATCTTCTGTCTAAGTTCCATTTCCAAATTCACAAGACCAGTAAAATATCACTCAAGTTTGGGAAACTCTACCCGGGGGAGAATCAAAGAACAGAATTCATTCTGACAGAGAGGAAAGGACCAGCACGAGCACTCAGGATGCTGTGAATCCCAAGCAGCACGTGGTGGAGGGGAAAGTGAATGAGTACCTGCTTGTGGGAGCAAAAAAAACACTCCTGCCACCCCGCGTCCTGTCTGATTAGGCAGAGAAGATCAGGCCAGGAAGTCAATCTTGAAGAGTCACCATTTCTCCCAGTCACTTCAAAAAGCAAAACAAAAGTAGGTTAAGAGATATTCAATTAACTCCTGATGAAAAACCTAGATAAGAATTAACAATAATAATACACCTAAATAACAAAAGATCAGTTGCTATAATCATTCATCTATGTGCTTTATTGACATTAATTTGTTTAACTCAATTAATAACCCTTGGCAAAGTCACTCCTTTGAAAAGTTGTAAAAGTGGCCACAGTTGTCTCCTAAATGGCATCTATTTCTCCGACTTTTGCATCTTGGGGTGCTCTTAAATGACTTGCTCTGACCAATGGAATAGGGTAGAAGCAATAAAGTACCATTTCTGAGTCTAGGCTGCAAGTGGCTTTGTATGCTTCTAGCACACTCCCAGGAGTCCAATCTCCACTGCAGGAACAAAACCAAGCCTACTCATTTCCACACGGGGAGAAAAACTTTCATGATTGGACTTTCTTCAGTGGGTGTAACCGCCAATCCTGATGCGTCACCTTCTTGGCTGAAGAAATGCTTAGCAGATTAGCAAAGCACGCTCCAGGGTAAGTTTTGGTGGGTCATGGAAGTGTGACCTTGGATAATATGTTGGGTTCCTTGCCCATTCCTGTCCAGCACTCTTCCTGTGCTCTGCTTCCCAGCCACCATCAATGCCAAGAAGCTTTGCTCTGCTGTGATGTCTCTGCCTTGGAGCCAGCAGATTGTGGACTGAAACCATAAGCAAATCAAACCTCTCCTACTTGAAATAGTGTGAGGTATTACATCTTAGTGATGAGAAAACTGACTAATAAAATGTGCCTGCTAAAGGTATGATTTTTTGGGTAATATTTCTTGATAGAAAAAAGTTTTCTAACAATTTTTCTTTACATTGGTTTATATTCAAAAATGTCCAAATTGAAGAGAATAAGAAAGTGGTAGAAATTGTCTTGAGGATGTAGTAATGATGATATGCAAAGAGAGTAGAAGTTAAATGCTTTCAAAGACAAAAATGATCACTATAGAAAGTACTATGTTTGTTGATTAGCTAGATTTAGCCACTCCACAATGGGTATATATTTCAAAGCATTATGTGTACATTGTCTTAGTCACCTTCTCCTCACTGCAACAATTCCTGACACCCAGAACTTAAAGAGAAGAAGTTTATTTGTCAGTCCGTGGTTAGCTGGCTCCAGGGCAGGAAGACATGGGAGAGGGACAGCACTGAAGAAAAGCTGCTCACTTCATGGTAGCAGGGAAGAAGAGAGTAGAGGGAAGAGCCACAGGGAGACGTGCCATTCCAGGTCATTCCCCAGGGATCCACCTCTTCTGATCACATCCTGCCTCCTAACAGCAAGTCAGCCATATCACCCCATTACTCAATCACTTTCCGAAAACCCTGCCTCCGAGTGCATGAAGCTTTGGGGGGACATCTAGCTATAAACCATGAAATACATGATGCATTTAATTTTATCAACTAAAAATAAAATTTAAAAAGAAAAATGAAGATTCAACATGGGTGACTAGAGGAAGAGTCCCATTGGAGCTACTAGGAGAAAATCAACTAAAAACGCAGCCCACAGGGATGCCCGTGGCTCTACCGCCTGTGGGTGGAGCAGGAGCTGCCATCCTGGGGAATTTTCCCCCAAAATACAAAGACTTCAGCATGGTGGAGCAGCCCAGCATGGCATGGCAGGACACTGTTTCCTGGGGGCCCCACAGAGCCAGTCATCGATGAGTGAGGTGAATTGGCACTGTGTTTTGGCTCACAGAAACGTGGAACAGAAGCAGGTGTGGGGCGGATTTTATTTCAAGGGGTTCCGGGGAACACCAGCAACAGAACAGTCTCAGTCGCTTCCCTGCCAAAGACCTGGAGTGGAATGCGGAAGAGCCATCCGGTCACAGTGCACTGCCAGCAGTAGGAAAGCAGACTAGGGGGAATTCTGCTGAGAGATAGAAGCTGGGACCACCCAGACTTTCCTCAGGTGGCTGCCAAAAGCCATTCTTAGCCCTAAATACGAAGGACCAGAAGCATCCCTCTGGTCTGCAACCAGTAGATTGGCATTGGCCCCGTGGCACAAGCAGGCAAACAGCCTTGACCTGCAGTGGGACAAGGGTGCACCCCAACCCTACAACCAGAGGGTAAGGGGAGCTGGTGGTGGGGAACGGAGGAAGCTCTGCAAGGTCTGGAAGGAGCTAACTGTACATGAGTCTGGGAGAAACCCTGGACTCTCCCTACCCGAGGGCACCACTGGAACCGGGAGAGCTCTGTAGAGACAATCACAGTAAGGAGAAGTGGACATTCATAGTGTTGTCAGCTGAAAACCAATCCCAGCCTCCTCATCCAGAGGCCAAGATCAGAGCCATACCCAGCACGAATCCTACTGTAAACTTGGTGGGTTACGCAGCACATTTCTGCGATCCAACATGGACACTACCACGGAACAGTGAACACCAGAGGAATTTTATCCTTTTTCTTTTTCTTTGTTTGATTGTCTTTCCTTTCTCAGTCTGGTTGGTTTTTTTTTTTTTTTTCCTATTTAGGTTTCTTACCTTTATGTTTTGTCTTATTTGTCTTCTTTCTCTCTTTCCTCAGTTATCTCTCTTGATTTATGATACAGTCATGTGAATGAACATTGTCTCTTCTCTTTCTGGTTTGCTTCAATATTCTTTTGCTTTCTCTTTCATTCTTTCTCTCCTGTGCTCTTCTCCAGTTTCCCAAAACTTGAGTGATCATCCTTTGCCTTACAACCTTGATTCTACTATATTTCTCCTCATTCATCTCTCTGTTTTGTCCCCTATCCCTCTTAAATACCCCAAACAGGGTAAAATAAATCTACCAAGGGGAAATTATCTCATGCATATTATCTGACCATAGTGCAATGTAATTGAAAATCAATGGCAAAGAAACCACAAAAACTACATAAACACCTGGAAATTAAGTAACACCTTCCTGAACAACAAATGGGTAACAGATAAAATTGAAGAAGAAATTAAACAGTGTCTACAATTAAATGATAATTCTGACACAACATTCCCGAACTTATGGGATGAAGTGAAAGCAGTCCTAAGAAGGAAATTTATAGCAGTGAATTCTCACATCAGGAAAACAGAATGAACTCAAATAAACAACTTAACGTTGAACCTCAAACTTCTAGAAAAAGAACAAATCAAAGTCAAAGTTCATATGAGGGAGGAAATTGTAAAGATCAGAGCAGAAATTAATGCAATTGAGACTAAGAAAACAATACAAAGCATCAATGAATCCAAGAGTTGGTTCTTTGAAAGATTAAAAAAAACTGATAAACCCTAAGCCAACCTTAACAAAAAGAGGGAAAAAAAAAGACTAAAATTCATGCAATTAGGAATGAAAAGGGTGAAATCACAACAGATCCTGTGGAAATCCAGAGAATGAGCAATACCTACTTCGAGAACCTATACTCTAATAGGATGGAAAATGCAGAAAAAATGGACAATTTCCTACATACATAAAAATTGCCAAAACTGAATCAAGAAGTAAAAATTCTAAATAACATAGTATCAGTCAATGAAATTGAAAATGTAATTGAAAACTTGCCAACAAAGAAAAGTCCTGGTCCTGATTGATAAACTGTAAAATTGTATAAGAAATTAGAGATCTAATGCCTCTACTGCTGAAACTCTTTAGTGAAATTCAAAGGGAAGCAATACTCCTAAACACATTCCTGGAAGCAAGTATTACCCTGATACCAAAACCGGAGAAGGACTCAACCAAAAAGAGAACTACAGGCTAGTCCCTCTAATGAACATAGATGCAAAAATCCTCAATAAGATTCTGGCAAAGAGAATGCAGCAAACCATCACCATGACCAAGTAGGATTCATCCCAGAGATGTAGAATTGGTTCAACATATGCAAATCAATAAATGTAATACACTACATCACAGAGCCAAAGACAAAAATCACATGATCATCTCAGTAGATGCAAAAAAGGCATCTGACAAAGTCCAACCCTCATGTATGATAAAAACCCTATAGAAAATTGGAATACAAGGTTTTTGTCTCAATCTGTTAAAAGCCAACTATGACAAACCAAGAGCCAACATCATACTAAATGGTCAAAAACTGAAAAATTTCACTCCAAAATCAGGAACAAGATTAGGATGTCCACTATCACCAGTCCTACTTAATATAGTTCTGGAAACATTAGCCAGAGAAAGTAGAAAAGAAAAAGAAAGAAAGGGAACAAGGATAGGAAAAGAAGAAGTTAAATTATCATTTTCTGCAGATAATGTGATACTCTACATAGAAGACCCCCAAAACTCCACCAAACAACTTCTAGATTTAATAACCAAATTCAGCAGAATAACTGGATAAAAAGTCAACACTCAAAAATCAATAGCATTACAGTACACAAGCAACAAATACACTAAGAGAGAAATTAGGGAAACCTCACCTTTCATAATAGCATCAAAAAACAAAATACTTATGAATCAATCTAACAAAGAAAAAATATTTATATATTGAAAATTACAGTACTCTGAAAAAGATCAAAGAGGATATCAGAAAATGGAATGATATACCTTGTTCATGGGTAGGAAGAACCAATGTAGTGAAAATGGCCATACTCCCAAAATTGTTATACAGAGTCAATGCAATCCCAATCAAAATACCACTAGCATAACTCACAGAACTAGAGAAATCATTCCTAAATTCATTTGGAACCAGAAGAGACCTAGAATAGCAAAAACATTCCTAGGCAACAAAGGCCAGGCAAAGGGCATCACAATCCCTGACTTGAAATTATACTACAAAACTACTGTGATAAAAACAGCATGATACTGGCAAAAAACCAGACCTGAGGATCAATGGAACAAAATAGAAGATGCTGACACAACTACAAACACACTCAGCCACCTTATCTTTGAGAAAGGTGTCAAACACATTAACTGGAACAAAGATAGCCTCATTAATAAATGGTGAAAAACTGGCTTTCTACATGCCAAAGACTAAAACTAGATCCATGTCTTTCACCATTCCCTAAACTAAAATCAAAATGGATCAAAGATCTAAATGTTAAAACAGAAACACTTAATCTGTTGGAGGAGAGACTAGGTAGAACTCTTGAAGACATAGATGTAGGCAAAGATTTCATGAACAAAACTCTGACTGCAAGGGAAATACTACAAAGAATCAACAACTGGGATCTTATCCTATTAAAAAGCTTTTGCACAGCAAAAAAAAAATTACCAATAGAATAAAAAGACAACCCACAGAGTAGGAAAGAACTTTAGCCAGTTGTTGCACAGACAAAGGACTAATATCTAGAACATATAAAGAATTTTAAAAAATCAGACCACCCATTAAAGACCTAATCCAAAAGTGGACATCTGAGATTAATACACAATTCTCAGAGGAAGAAATACAAATGGCAAATAAATATATGAAAAAATGTTCAACATCACTGTGCATGCAAATTAAAACAACACTGAGATTCCATCTCACTCCAGAACAAATGGCTATTATCAAGAAATCAACTAATAATAACAGCTGGCAGGGTTGTGGGGAAAAAGAAACCCTGCACTGTTGGTGGGAATGTAGACTGGTGCAACCACTATGGAAATCAGTGTGGAAATTCCTCAAAAAAAACTAAGATTTGAGGTCCCATTTGACCCAGCTATTCACCTTCTGGATGTCTTCCCAGAAAAATTAATAACATCATACCACAGCGATATATGCTCACCCATTTTTATAGTAGCACAGTTTGTAATAGCTAAATCTTGGAAACAACCCAAATGTCCATTAACTGATAAACAGATAAAAAGATTTTTTTATATACAGTGGGGTATTACTTAACCATAAAGAAGATAAATTTAAGACATTTCTAGGTAAATGGATGCACGTTGAGACCATACTCTTAAGTGAAATAAATCTGACACACTTATGTAAATAGCACATTGCGTCTCTAGTTTGAGAAACCAAAAGTGTAAATAAGGACAAAAGTGTCTAATAAGTATTGTGAAATAGAAAGAAATTGTTCAAAAGAAAGGGGAACTAGGGAGGAGAGGGGGGAAAGGAAGGAAGAGAACAGAAAAAAAATAAAAGCAAGTTAAAATGGAAACAAAGCTCTGTAAATGAGGGGAAAAGGGGTTGAAGGGAGGGGAGGGAATTGGGAAAAAAAGAGAAAACGATATATATCATATACAGGTACAAATTCCCTGTGATGAATATGATCCTTATTTATATCTAAATTGTATTGATAAACTAAAAAAAAATCAAAGTGGCAAAAGAATGAAAATAACTGCTGCTGATTTACTCAGAGCTGAGGAAAGTATTTGCAGGCATTTAGTAATAATGTCCCAAGAAGACCCAGGAGAGGAGTCCTTAGCCGTGTTCTCTCTGATGTCTTTTCTCTTTGGAATGCCAGCATCCTACACAAAGGAGGCTGTGGTGGGACACAGGGTTGGAAGAGCTTAATGGGGCAATCAACTTAAACTTTTCCAGTCTTGTTTTAAGATACACTGCTAAATATCCAATTATCAGCTGAGGACTAACATTTTATAGTCAGTCACGTTGCAAATACTTTTCCAACAACATGAGCCATTATGATACCTTTAAACTTTCAACTAGGAGTGTAAAGTGCCATGAAAAATAATCACACATTGTCTGTACTAGTCACATTTGTTTTAGCCTTACCTTGTGGTTCTTTTTCTAAAACAAACAGTGTACAAAAAGTTGAAGCTCCCTATGTTCCCCTACACAAGCAGATCTTTTTCACCTCTCTCCTCAAAAGACAATGGCTATCACTAATTTTAATACATTGCTTGTACAAATTTTCAAGTTTCTATTCATTAATATACCATATATCCCTGAAGAAGTATCAGTGTGCTTAGTGTGGTTTTAATGTAATAATATTTTAATATGTACATTATTCTATAATATGCTTTTGTGTACTTAACATTACAATGTTAAATCACTTCATGTAAATACAGCCATTTAAAGCTAGTGAATGTGATTTACTTATTTTGGTGCTAAATATTCTGTTCTTTGTGACACATATATCTATATATAAATATAGGTATAGGTAGATAGATGATTCCTTTATTGATAGATGTTTGAGTTGTTTCCTTTTTTCTCATTGTTTATTTATTTCCAACAATGTTATTAGATGCCCCTGTGTATCTATCTTTTCATGTATGTGTATGCATCTATGAGATTGTGTTTAGAATGGAAATTTTGAGTTGTAAGATAGGATTATTTTTAATTTTATGAGTTACCCTCCAAATCAGTTTTACCGATTTACATTTCCACCTGCTGTATGTAAGCTTTCTACTCTCACCTCCTTTTATTCTTTTAAATGAATATAAATTTTGCCAATATAATGGTTTGAAATGACATTTTATTTTATTTTATTTACATTTGTTTTTCAACCACTGTTGTCTGGTTGCATACTCTTTTTGAGTTACCAGTACATATCCTTTACCCTTTTTCTATTGGACGTTTTATCATTTTCTTATTGACTGATACTAATTATTTGAATTATTGTTGCTTGTACTCATTGTATTGGTTATATTTTTTCAGTTTTTAGCTTTTCTTTCAACTCTATAATCCCCTTTTAGTTACTTTTCTCATTGCTGAGACAAAATACACGACACCAACAAGTTAAGGGAGGAAAGGTTTATTTAGCTCACAGTTTGTAGAGGTTTCAGTTCATAGTTAGCTGGCTCCAAGGGATGGTGGCATTGCAGAGGGAAATCACAGAAGAGAAATCTTTTGTGGTGGGCAGAAGGAAGCAAAAAAAAAAAAAAAAAAAAAGGCAAGCGACAAGCCTCTTTCTGTCCCTTCTGTTTTACCCAGGCTACCCTTAGGGCAGGTGGCACTCACACCCTTAATCCTAGTGCTCTTAATCCTA
Organism: Erethizon dorsatum; assembly: GCA_028451465.1. Classification (NCBI taxonomy): domain Eukaryota; kingdom Metazoa; phylum Chordata; class Mammalia; order Rodentia; family Erethizontidae; genus Erethizon; species Erethizon dorsatum. The sequence goes on from CM051833.1 coordinate 103,269,092, forward strand.
GCATTACACCATGAATCAATTTCAGCGTCACACACTCTAGATCCAGCCACCTCTGAAAAGCCCTACCTATGACCCCATGAAGCTTTGGAGGGACATCTAAACACAAGCCACAACACATTATGATTTAGGTCTTTTTCAAGAAAAGCCTTCTCTGACTATTTTCAGTGCCCAAATAAAATTAATCTTTTTTTTTTGGAACTGAGGAATCGAACTCAGGACCTCATGCTTGCCATGCAGGCACCATGCCACTGAGCTATACCCCTGGCCAAATTAATCTTAAATATAGTTTTAAAGCTTTTCTTTGTTGATGTTTATGTCTGTGTCATATAATAGTTTTTTGCATGTTTTGACTGAGGCATTTGATTTTATAATTGAAATTTATAGTTCCAATATTCTTTACTGAGCAACCACATTTTCCTGTATAATTTTAATGCTTTCTCTAATGTATGTATATTATATATTAGTATATGTATATTATATGTATATTATATATTAGTATTTGTGCATTAAATTACATATATATAGAGAGGTTCCACAAAAGCTTTTCTATAAGGACTTTTTTCCTTGTTTGTTTTTTGAGACAGTATCTTACTATGTAGTTCAGGCTGGTTCTGAATTCACTATATAGCTCAGGCTGGCCTTGAAGTTGCAGCAATCCTCCTGCCTCAGCCTCTTGAATGCTGGAATTATAGGCATGCACCACCATGCCTGGCCTTTAGTGTCTTTTCAAATGCTCAGTTTTTTTGTTATTGCCCTATCTTTCCTTGAATAAATAGTATACATCTTTAATACTATAGCTTTATAATAAGTCTTGATATCTGATTGAAGCAAGTCACTCCAAGATACGCATCATCAAATATCATTCTTAATTTATGTCTTTAGCTTTCTTATGTAACTATTAGAAATTGCTTAAAAAATTATGAAGTGTTTTATTGTAATTGCATTTAATTTTACAATTAATGAAAAGAATTTAGATCTTGAATCATTTTTTTTTCAAATCTAAAGATCATATCTCTATCTCTACATCTTACCAATTTTATTCATACATATTGTAAGTCCTGTGTGCCTTCTATTTTTAAACTGAGGTTTACGGAGGTATAATTTACATAGGGTAAAATATACTTTTTGAGGTGTTCAGTTCAATGCATTTGGAAAAATGTACAAAGTCACATAACTACTACATCAGAAAGCAGAACATTTCCATCATTCCTCCAATGATCCGAATGTGTGCCTCTCAAAGTTCATATATGTTGTAATCTTAACCTTGAAGGTGATGGCATCAGTTGATGATTAGGGGAGGTGACTAGGTCATAATGGATCTACCCTCATTAATGGGATAAGGGTCCTTATCAAAGGGACCCCAAAGAACTGTCTCTCCCATCATGCGAAGATGTAGCAAGATGGCACCTACTATGAGGAATGGGCCATCACCAGACAATGCATTTGTTGCTGTTTGATCTTGGAGTTCCCAGACCCAGAAGTGTGAGAATTACAAGCCACCCAGTTTATGGTATTTTGGTTATAGCAGGCTGAATAGACTAAGACAAAGTCCAACATTTCCTTCTTTCTCTTTCAGTTAACCCCTTTCCTACCATGAGCCTTAGACAGTCACTGATCTGACTTTGGTTCCTAAGATATTGTCTTTCCCAGGATATCATGTAAATAGAATCCTACCGTGTATATGACTTTCTTTACTTACTACAGAGTTCTTAGGACATAGCCATGCTGTTCTATGTATGATTTGCTTTAGTTCAAGTGAATGGACATGCTGTGATTTACTTGTCCATTTACCAGTTGTGAATATTTAGTTTGTTACCAGTTTTCAGTAAAGATGAACAAAACTGCCAAAACCATTCTTTCATTCATTCACAGACTATGTGGCCATATTTTTTCATTTCTGTTGGATAAACACATAGGAATTACACTGCTAGATCATATGGTAAGAATATCTTCAACTTTATAATAAACTCGCTTTTTTTCAAAGTGACTGTATTATTTTGCATTCACATTGGTAGGATATGAGAATTATAACTCTATGTATTCTCACCTGCATTTGCTACCATAAATTATATATATAATTCATATGTGTATGTGTGTGTATTTTAGCTACAAGGCTAGGTATATATATACACACACACTTTTAGGCATTGTAATAAATGTTCAGTGACATCTTATTTTGATTTTAATTTACATTCATTTTCCAAATGGAATAAATATGTTGAACATCCTTCTCTGAAAATTTTCTTTCATATGCTTATTTGGCATCTTTTCTTTTTGGTGAAGTATGTATTCAAAGTTGCATATTTGTTTTAATTCTGTGGTTTCTCTTATTGACTTCTAATAGTAATAGTCTATTTTATTGTTGCTATTATGAATGGGTTCTCTTCTACATTTTTGGATTAGTTTTGGTATATAAAATGCTGTTTGTTTTGGGAACTGATCTTGTAGCTAAAATTTTATTGAGTTCTTTTATTCTAATAATTCACTGTAGTTTTCTTGGAACTTCAAGATAGATAAGCATCTTGTCTTCAAATAATGAGAAATTTTATCTCTTATTTTCCAATATTATATGCCTTTTCATTGTCTTTGCATTTCTGACAACTGTAATAAACAATTGAATGAAAGAAAGCATATCCTTGATTTTTTTTCCTCCCAATGGAAATGCTTTTAAAACTTCACTGTTATGACTAATATGTATGATTATTTTTTAGCACGTACTCTTCATCAGGTTAAGGAAGTTTTTATGCTTCTAGTTTTCTAAGAAATTTTTAAAAATTTATGAATCAGTACTGAATATTATATGATGTTAGAAAGTTTGACTTATTAATGTGGCTAATTATAATAGATTTTGAGACTAAAATATTTGTATATGCTGAAAATAAATTAGACTTGATTATTATTTTTGGTTACTGACTCACTAACATGTTATTCAGGACATTTATAAATGAGATTGGTCTGTAATTTTGTTGTAAAAACATTTCTTAATTATATTTAATTATATTTAATTATATTTATGAAATATTTAGAAAATATGTAGAATAGCCTTATTCTTCTTCCTATTCTCTAAAATAGATATTGTGAAGTGGGAAGAAATTGTTTAGAAGGAAAGAGGAACTAGGGTGGGGGAAGTGGGAAAGGAAGGAAGGGAAAAGGAAAAAAAAGATAAACAAAGGGATAAAATGGAAACAAAACTTTGTAAATAGGGAGGGGAAGATGGGTTGAAGGGAGGAGAGGGGACTGGGGAAAAAAAAAGAGGAATCAAAATATACCACGTACGGGTACAAATTCCTGTGATGAATAAGATCATTATGTATATCTAAAATGTACAAATAAAATTAATTAAATATAAAAATATATTTTCTAAAATATATATTATATTTCATAAAAATTCTTTTGTTTGGCTTATTCTCAAAGTTTTATTCAATTTTGGTATTTAATATTTTAAGGACTGTCCATTAATCTGAGTTTAAAATATATTGGTATAAATATGTTCAGCCTTCTAATTTAAAAATATTTGTTATCTAATTTAAAACTTCAAATGTTTGCAGCTTCTGCATACTATTTTCTTTTATAATATTAAATTTTTTCCCTTCTCATTTCTTGAATGCCCTTATTGAAGCTGTGCTTGTTTCATTGATTTTTTCAAATGGTGGTTACTATTATTATAGTTGATTTTTGACATTCACATTTTTTTCTATTTCATTAATTCTCCTGCTAAAGATTATTTGTTCTTTTAAATTTATAGTTGCTGTTTCTGTGCTAATTTTTGCTTGTTTAGTTGAATATGTGAATCACCTAGTTTGATTTTTTAAAATTAAGACATTTTATCTTGACATGGTGCATGCCTATAATCCCAACAATTGGAAGTAGGAAGAAGAGAATAAATTTGTCCACAGACTGGGCTACCTAGCGAATTAAAGGCTAGCCTCGATTATGTAGGGAGACCCTCTCTGAGGAAATCAAAATAAATAAATATTATAAAATTAAGTTAAGACATTTTTAGGTTAACATTATTTGTTTAGCCATTATTTTGACAATGTCATGCAAATTTTAATATATGGTTGCTCATTTTCTTTCAGTTCTAAATAATGTTTTTATTACGATTTCTTCCATAATCCATGATTTATCATAAAATTTATTTAGTTGGCAAAAATGCTGTTTTTTTGTCCTGGGGATGTAGCTGAGTGGTAGAACACATATTCAGCATTTATGAGGCCTAGGTTTGGTTCTCGGCACTACACATACAAGCACACACACACACACACACACACACACACAGAGCTTTTTTTTACACCACTTCCTATTTTGTGGACGTTTTCTTTTCTCAGGAATAAAACGTCAGGCAAGTATTTTTTTTCCTAGTCACTCTAAGGTGATAAAAAACTTTCTTGGGAGCCAATAGTCAAAAGACTGTTTGATAATTTTAAAACTTTTATTTAGTTCAGTAATCAACACTGCACAATTTTTATTTTAAATTTCCATTTTTTCACATATAAAGTCTATATCTAAGTATATAATGAAATTAGCATTTCAGTGAGAGAATATAATATGTCTTGTAGAAACTATTTTGAAACTTTTCAGACTTCCCTGTTGAACTAGTTGTTCAGATATTATGTGCATCCCTTGTTAATGAAAATAATTAATAAAATCTATTATGGTTATGTTCTTATCTGTGTAGAACTGGAAGCAATATATTAGTTGTGTTGTGAGAGTCTAGTCAGACAAAAATGAAATATTACAAAAAAGGAACTCAAAGACATAAAAATATTGAAATCAAAAGAGTATTATAGGGCCGGTGAGACAGCTAGCGGCATAAGCACCAGCCCAGCAAGCGCGAGGTCCTGAGTTCAACTCCCGCAACCCACATAAAGGAAAAACAGGGCTGGTGATATCGCTCAGTGGCACAAGCGCTTGCTGGCAAGCATGAGGTCCTGAGGTCGACTCCCAGTACCCACATAAAAAGAAAAAGTATTATAGCTCTAAATGCTCATTAATATTTTATCTTCATTGTTATTCATTTAGTCTTCTACAATTTCATAATCTCTACAATTTTATAAACTCCTATGGTAATTATTTTTAAAATTTCTTTTTGAAAGAAATTTGCTATATGTACCTTGAAGTTAATTTCATAAGGGCAGATAAGTTCATTTTCATACTATATAATGTCTAGATAGTCTTTTAATTATGTTAAAATATCCTTAATAAATAATCTTTTCTTACCAGACTATTCCCCCTCCATTAATTAGGTACTGCGCACAATCCTTGCAAAATATATTGGTTTTTGTTTTTTTGGCCTCTCATTTTAGCTGAGGTCAACTAAGTTGATGTTAATGAAATGAGTTAAATGAAAGGAAAAACCTTTCATACTTTTAGGATAACAGAATTCAGCGCTTAGCCTTAACACTTTTTATCTGTGTGCTTTTGGAGTGATTCATTTAAAATTTTGAAGTTTCCGTTCCTCCACATTTTAAATGGAAATGAAAACATTTAACTTCTCTACATTTTTTGCTTAGTAAACACCAAAGGAGGTAATGTAATGCTAGCACCATACAGTGGGAGTCAGTGATAATAAATTTCCATCTCTTCTTATTTTAGAACGATATGTGGGTAAATAAGATACTGACCAGATTAGATCAGGAGGACAATCTACAAGATAAAACCACTTCTTTAATAGTCTAAATGACTGCTTTAACTATGGTATAAAACTTTGCAATTAAAAACCTAGTTATGAACTAAAGGTAATTATTACCATGTTATAGGTGCGGTGCTGACAGGCAACACTAGGAACTTCAAATTTATATTTTCTATATGGTATCTTTGCTTAAAATATTTTTAATTGTTTTGATCATTGTCAGCCAAAAAGAAAAGTAAAAGTACTGAGATATTTTGAAATACTAGACAACGTGCAAGTCATTCTAGAAGACAAAAATTTTTTCCTTATCCTCTATCCCAACAGAGAAGTCAGGCATTAGAATTACCTATCATGATGCAGTGTGACAGGTGCTATTGCGGAGGCCTTTGCATATAGAGTGATTGTGCTGCTGGGGCCAAGGAGGGAGAGAGGCAAAGTATTAGAACCAGTAAATGAGTTTTTAGCTTCCTCAATCAGATGGACGAGGTAGTGCAGGTGAGCATATAAAAGGTAGGATGATGTGGGTAACCCAGTATTTTAGGTTTTGTTTGTTTGATATGACTGGGTCACATTGTGTACTAGAAATTTGAGTGACTAAAACATAGCCAAGGAATCAAATTATGAAGTGTCATCACTACCCCACTAATCTTGGTTGGGTAGGATGTTCATGATGGAAGCAGATGATGTCTTGCTTTAAGTTCTCCAAAAGAAGAACTTGAGACAAAGATTTTGATGCAGGTAGCTTATTTGATAGGTTCACCAGTAAACAGGAGTAAAGGATGCAGGAAACTTGCAGAGGGAATAAAGAAAGTAAAAAATGAATGTGTTGCTGATATTGCTGGTTTAGGTAAACCAGTGTTCTGCAAACACTTCTGAGAAGCACACAGAATGCCTGCCAGAACTACCTATCTAAAGGATGGTACACTGGGAAATTTATCCACTCCCTAAGAGTATTAAGCCCCTGGACTATCCAGACTGCCTTGGCCTCTGGCCCGAGGTAGACTCCACAGCTTCAAGAAAGCTTTGAAGGAAAAAAAATGCAGAGATATTGGACATCTTTCACATACTGCCACACCACAGCTATAGCATAATCTAAGGAGGGTACAAAAAAGATCCACTACAAGTGAATGGGACACTGGGTCTCAGATACAGTATTCAATGTTACAGTATCAGATCACAAGTTTTCCAGTTATAGTAAAGGTAATTACTGAAAATACTTTTACTTATTGTGTTAGTTTGTGTTTTCTGAGAAGTAGACACCCAGTAGGATTAAACACGGATAAACTTCATCTGTAAGACAAAAAAGGGGAGCGAGCTAGAGATTAGAAAAGCCATAAGCCTGGGATGTAGGTCAATCCTTGTGGAGGAAATGGGGAAGGAAAGAAGAGTGGGTACAAAAAAGCCCACAACGTAATTCCAGAATTCTAAGACAGTTTTAGAAAGTTATAAGGCATCTTCAAGCCAATCAGTATATCCTGTATTTCTCAGGAAGGCCCTATCTCAACACTCCTACCATGTTATCAGCTAGAAACAGATCATCAGCAGTGTGATCCCCTCTCCCATGATGACTAGAAAGCCCAGTAAACTAGATTTTGCACTGGGACTGCTAAAAGGCACATTTCCATCCCAACCACACTTACCATTTTGACAAATGAAGAAAAACTCTTGTGAGTCAAAAATAAGAACCAGACCTCCAGATTGCCTCCTGTTAGAGCTTGCAAAAGGTTATTATAGAAGGCTCTACCCAAATTCTAACTAAAATGGGGAGGGCTATACTTCTCTAAAGGAGAACACAGGGTTCACACTGTGGAAACACACACTACAACTGCTGTTATCAAGTTATAAAAGTGACCCAGCTAAACTCTAAGATGTGTGTGGGACAAATGGACCTCAGAACGGGAAGCACCTAAGGGCAGAAGTCTATGCAGTAGACATTCACATAATGAAAGTTTACCTGGCATTTTCATACTGTTAAAGTAATTTTTGTTTCCTCAAAATATCTCTTTTCTATATTTTCTCCTGGATTCTCCTGGGAATATCCCTCACCTTCACAATCAAATCCTCTTAGCTCCTGAAAAACTTCTGATATCTTAACTTCTTCAACTCTAGTCTGTTTCCTCTGTACACCGCCAATAGTTCCTGCAGCTGTTTGGTTGGAGGTCCAGAGAAATGCTAAAGCTTTTCTGGGTGTTCAAATTCCATAGTGAAATAAAGCCACACTGCGTTCATGCAAAAAATGAAAAGAAAGTTCCCACCTATCTTTAGAGATAAATATTTATAAATTAATCACAGTGTATTAAAAAAAAGCAAAATATTACCCTAGTGTTGCCCACAGTACTTTTATAGAAATGTCAGTAAAAAAATCTTTCCTCAGCACTTTGATGTGGCCCCTTTTCCTGTCTTTTAGAAAGACATGTGAGTTCATTTGGAGTTTTACCAAAAGACAAATCTCTGGGAAAATCATAATGCCATCTTCATGATTTCCTTTATCCTTCATGACTCTCTCTTACTGGGCAAACCTTGTTTTCCTGACAAGTGCTTTCTGAGGGTGACTTCTGCCTAGGAGACTTCTCACTCCCTTTTTTCAAGCTGGCGCATTTGCTCGCCATGCCTGGACAATCCCGAGGTAGACAGGCTCAATCAGTAACCACTGCTGTATACGTTACACTGAATGCTTAACTCCAGTTACTGTTCCAGACCGCCCATCTTCCTTTAATAATGCACCATTTCATTTCTTCTCTGAAGCAGTGTTATTTTTTTCAGTCAGAGTTATTGGAGCATTTACTAACTGATTATATCCTTGAGCACAATGATAAAATTGTATTCTTAACTCAAAAGGAGATAACCCATGTCAAACTGATTCTACTTTAATACATTTGGCTTTCTCTTTTCATCCATGTCCTTCTACAGAAATCCAATTGAATTTTTGCATTCATCTTAAAAGCAATAGAATACAAAAAGAGAAAAATAATACTTGGTCATTCATCAAAGAAAATTGAGCAAAATGTACAGCATATTTTTCAGCTCAGTGTATTGTACTTTTATGAAATGAAAGCCAGTAGTAAGGACAATGAAAATAACAGCCACTTCTTATTGAAACCTCTGAGCTAGGCACTAATATACACTTTATGTAAACTGTTTCTAAACTTTATACTTACCTTCCAAGTTGGTTAAGATTATCATCTAACTTCACCCATGTGAAAATTAAGGGCTACTTTTTTCACCTTTGCATTTATAGTTTGTCATAATTTCATTGTTTCCAAACACAGCACTTCATAATTTTTGACTTAATAAACATTACTCATGTAAAACATGTGAGTCAAACAAACTGAATGGATAAACCACAGCTGTTGACTTCAGAACACTTGTCTTAAATTTATCCTTTTAAAGTTAATTCATAAATTAATCCTGATTTAAAATAAGAAACAGCTGTAAACAGCTCTTCAAGCATCAAATGACTAGTTGAATTGGATATCTTAAAGGTCACTTTCATATCTAAGTATCCAATTCCTAAAATTTCAGTTTGTATTTTGCAGAATACTGGGGCTCTTTTGCAACTGCAAGCAGATGAAGGAATAGATTTTGAGGCAGTCTTGTGGGTTCTTTAATTACTATTTCAAGTAGAATACTTCTAGTTTCATTTGTTTTATGCAGTGAGGTTTCATATAGAATACATTTTAAATACCTAGAAGCCACTAATACATACTGCGTTATAGAGAAAATTGCACAATTCCTTGATGTTTTCTCATGAATTGGTATCTTTTGTTGCTGTGTTTGTTGTTGGACAGCCCTGTCATCAAATTAAGCCATACACATTCAACTTTCATCTTCTTTGCTTCCAGGAATTTAGAATCTGGTAGTGGTTAGTATTATGAGCAGTGGCATCTCAATTCTTGCATTACAAACTTGAGACCACTATTTCTTAGAGGTAATGTGACTTTAAGCAATATACTCAACCTGTCTGTGCATCAGACTTAGGTATAAACTAGAGGTAACAGTAGTACTTTGTCTCAGCATTGCTTTAAGGATCAGAAAAATATAAACCAATGTGTCTCACATGGTAAATAATAAAAACATAGCTATAATTATTAAATGCCTGCTTAATTACTAATGTCACCTTCAATAATGCCTAATGACTCCTGTAAGACATGAAAATAAGGATATCTTCAATGGACTTCCGGCATCTCACTTTCTGACATTGCATTTAAATACTTTCTAGTCATAAGGTGTATAGCTCAGTTTGTACTCTTTATTGATATGATTTTCTATGCTACTGCTGTCCCTGTGTAGTTTTCTGGAACTGTTTGCCCAGTGTATTAGTCAGTTTTCTGTTGCTAGGCTGTAATACCCAATTTCCATATTTTAAATGAGGAAATGGTTTATTTGTCTCATGGTTTCAGATTGTTTAGTCCCGTGACTTTCTGGCTTTCAATGCAAAAAGATCATGGTAGAAAGTCATGAAGGAACAAAGCTGCTCAGTTCATGGCATCTGGAAAGTATTGTAGAAGAGATAGCACCACATCAAAACAGGACAGGGACCTTGTATAGTATCCCAAGGTCATGTGTTCGTAAACACAGAAACACCCAGAAGTGTGCTTTAGTAATTGCCAGCATGGTTCTTAATGCAGTCAATTTCACATCTTGTGATTAATGATCACAATCCACCCCTTCTGAACTTGACAACCAGACATATCTTATTAAATATACTTAATTTTCAAATTAGAAAAAATGGTTAGTTAATAACTCCACTGGACATGATGCAACTCTCCTCCATACCACCTGAAACATGCTAATTCTCTTCCCAAAGTCTCAACAGATCCAGCATTTTCCAAAAGTTCGAATCAAAGTCTCTTCTGAGACCCAAGGCAAACTCTTAGCTGTGGACCTCTGTAAAAGTAAAAAACAAGTTATGAAATTCCAAGGTACAATGGCATAGGGTAAACACTCCTCCTCAAAAGAGAAGAAAGGGATAGAAAAAAATTGGACCAAAGAAAGACCAACACCCAGTAGAGCAAATATTTAGTCCTGTAGCTCCATATCCTGAATCCATGGTACATGGTGGTCCAATATGAGTTCCACAGAACTTAGGTAGCTCCACCCTTATAGCCTAGGTAGTTGCAGCCCATGTGGCCTCTCTCCTGGGCTGGTTCCCCTCGAGACCTGCAACTTGATTAAGCAGATGTTCCATATTCCTGGCATCTTGAAATTCCTGTGGTATCCACTGCTTTTAGCTTTATTCCCACAGTTTCACATACTGCTCTCTCGGGGGTTCCTCTCAGGTCTAGCAAGCCTCCTTTTGAAATCTGAGTGGAAGTCTCCATGATCCCACAACTCTTACATTCTGCATGCCAGTAAAACCAGCATCACATGAACAATGCCAAGATCTCCTGTCAGTGGAAGCAGTAGCCAGGCCCTCTTGGACCTTGGCTGCAGTGAACTAAGTGCATGAATGGGTAAGCACACTGAAATTAATCCTGAGAAACCAATTCCCTAGAAGGTTTTTAATCAGGGATCTCAGAAATCTCTTGTAAAATGAGAGTTGAATATTTTTGTATCTTTGATCCTGTGATGGATGGGATTCTGCTGATTAATGAGATGCCCTCAAGTCACCTTTCTCATTGTCCCTGAAGAAAGCCTTTGGTTTCTTTTTTTTTTTTTTTTTGTGGGTTCCGGGGGTCAACCTCAGGACCTCGCATGCCAGCAGGCGTCAGTGCTGCTGAGTGATATCACCGGCCCTTTTATCGTATGTGGGTTCCGGGAGTCTAACTCAGGATCTTGCACTTACCAGGCAGGCGCTTATGCTGCTGAGCCATCTCACCAGCCCTGGTTTCTTTTTAATAATGCTAACTTTTCAGAAACCATATTGGTTTTGGCTCCAACTTTGTACATGGTTTCTTTGGGGCCAACATTTAGGTTTTTCAAAAATTTCTGCTTTGTTTTTTGCTCCCAGTTCTTATTGTAGAGCTGCCTAAAAGCTTTCAGCAGTACCCAGGCAGCCTGAACAACAGGTTTCCTTAAAATTTCCTCTGCCAGATCAATTAGCCCATAGCCCTTACACACAAGCTTCTGCAAAGTCTCAGGACATAGGCAAAATATAGATAAGTTCATTGTCAGAATGTAAAATGTATAGTTTCTCATACATTTAGCATCAAAATGCCTGAGCTTGGCATTTGATGTTTTCATTCTTATCAGCATTCTGGTCTTCTGAGCTCTGACCAGAATCTTCCATCAGAGTGCTTACAGTTTTCTACCTTTTGTCCAGTTCAATTCTCCAGTCTCTTCCAAACTCCTCCTGTAAAGCAATTCCAAAGGCTTTTGAACCATGTGGTCAGGTGTGATCACAGCAATGGCCCAATTTATCTGGTAATAATTTTTTGTATTACTCAGCATTTCCATCTCTGAGACTCAATAACAAATACCCACAGCTAAAAAGAGAAGAGGTTTAATTTTGTTTATGGTTTCAGGGGACTCAGCACATATTTGAGCAGGTCCAAGGCAGAACCTTCATGGTGGAATGGTACAGTGGAACAAAGAAATTTACTTCATGGAAGCTGGGAAGCAGAGCAGGTAATAGTGCCAGACATAAAAGTGTCAGGAACCGTACATAGTACCCAAGGTCACATCTTTATGATCCACTCAGACACATCCAGAGTGTGCTTCACTAATCCCCTGGCATTTCTTAATCCAGTCAAGTTGATATATCATGATTAATGGTCGCACACTGGAAGCAGCAACTTTCCTGAATATTATTTTTTTAAAAATATTGGATTTGTTTTCATATACGTCTGTATAATATGCTGTTTGACATCAAAACATATTTGTAAACACCTAAAAATTGTGAGCAACAATAGCTTAAAGTTATATTAAAATTCAAGAGCAGAGGATACATTTTCCTTTGTGACTGTGGTTAGTAATACAGTGGCCCTGACTCAAATAACCACACATAGGATGTATTTTTCAGACTTCAATCTTTTAGTCACTTTTTCCCATGCATCTACTCCCCCAAAGAAATATGGTTCTTCAAACAGAGATTTGCTAAAGTTAAGCTACACCTGCTTCAAATTTATTGACTATTTAGTGGAATGTATCTGCTCAGAAGAACAGCCTGGTGATTGTTTAACATTAACCCAGTATGTCTTCAATTGAGGATTTCACTCACAAAAAGAATGATCGGCCCATATTTTTTAATGTTTCAGTCTTTTTTCTAAGTGTTCACAAATAGTTTCTTGGATAGTGTGTAGACCTGTCAGGTTTGTTAGGTTGCACTTTGAATAAAAATTATGAACTTCACAGAAATACTCCTATTTGTTTCTTGCTTGTAAATATTGCATCAATATGATGGAACAAAATTGTTATAGTATTTTTATTAGAGAATCATATTTCAGAGCCCACACCATCTACCTTTTCATGTTTATTAAACCACCAGTAAAATATGATTTTTATCAAGGAAGAATTATACCTGTTGGATTTGAATTTTGAAGTCATCCCAATAGTCTTCTAATAAATGCTTAAATCCATTACTATAAGTCTCTTACTTATTATTTTATTACAGATATTTTGAATTATCCTTCATGAGTCTAGCTTTTGGGTTTGAAGCTCCGTTCATGATAATAGTTATTTGGGGATCCATTGATATTTTGTACTTTAAAGATATATTAAACTGCTGATACTAATGGAAACGTCAAGAAAACTGATCACCTTCTGAATCAAAAAGTTGCACATACGGTGATAGTGAAGTGAGGTAAGAATGAAAAGAGAAACATGTGTAGAATAAATAAGAGAAAACAGTAGCAGATGTGTCACAAAATGCATAATTTTAGATATATCAGTGTCATGTCCATGAAATTGCCAAAGTTAAAATGCGGGAGAGTATCTGAAGTTGGATAAAAGAATATGGTCACTTATCAGGAATCACTTAAGTATGAATTGAAAGGTAGCTCCCCTTTCCCTTTTCCTCAGGAGGATTCCCACTTGCTCATTCCAATTTTTAGTGTTATTAACCACTCATGTCTTAATAGTACTGCTTGATGCCTGATACTAAGTGTGCTTTCATACTAAGAGTTCTCTTCTTTTACTTTTCCTTACCATTAATGTGTTAGTCAATTAGCTGCAGCAATGAGAGCATTCTCCTTAATTGGTGTTATTCTTCCACCCTTCTTGACAATATACTTCACAGTATTGAGGTACGATAATGGCAATCCATATAAAGGATCAGTTCAATCTTTCTTTATATTCAAAGTCCACATATAAAACAATAATGTCTAGACATCTGCAATTTTAGACAAAATACAGAAGTGACAATACAGTGTCACAAGTGTTGAAAAATAACTAGAACCACTTGCAGTCATTATGTAAGGGACTGTACTACAAATAAATTTCTGATTAATAGTCCAAAAATTGATACAGATTCTTGATCAGTTATTTCTGATAACTTCCTATGGAGCAGTAGCTGTAGATGCCCATCGTAAGTTTTGGATTAGCTTTGTTGGGTCACATGTCAGAGTCAATTGTGGGTCAGAAAATGTATTTTATATCTATGATTATGTGAATAATTTCTAAATTTTCTCCATATCCTGTGGATAACCATGACTTATCTCAAAAAACCTATATTTGCTGCAAAAAGCAATTTTATAGTCAGATAACCACCATTAATGAGTAACACGAAATTCTCTGACAATTTGTTTATTACCACCATCCCAATATCCAATTTAGTGCATGAATTAGGTGTAAAATTAATTGTATGATTTAGCAAACTTGACAAAATTTTAGTGAAGTTTGCAAAAAAAAAGTATTGTTCACAGAGACAGGAAGCTCTGGACTTTTGAATCACATGTAACTTGTTTCTGACTTGAATAAATGCAAAGTCAGAAGCTTTGCATAAAATCTATAGCTGATGTAATTAATGTCATAGACTTTTTCTTAGAAAATATTTGTGATCGATACATATTAAGAGATGTTGCCTTGGGGTAGACATATTGATTCTAGGGATAACAGAAAGGGATTGTTTGTGTCTGCCTTTTTGTATTTGACACAAAACTCTGCTTGCCTAAGCAATATTAATTTGTAAGTTTATTACAAGCCTGCAAATTTTCAGGCATTGTGCTCAGTGGTAGCAACACAATCAGAATGATTGCTACTCTCAAGGATCTTACAATGTGGAAAGGAGATCATCGAGAACATTAACAATGAAATAGTATTGGAGTATGGGTATGTATTAGGTGCAACAAGTATCATTATCATGTTTAATTTGCCCAGAATGGTGCTTTAGTCTGTTTTATGCTGCTAAAACAGAATATCCTAGAACACAGATTTATTTCTTAGAGTTCTGGACACTGGGAAATCCAAACTTGAGGGGCCCTCATTTGGTGAGGGCTTTCTTGCTGTTTCAGCCCATGGTGAAAGGATAAGAAAGTGAAGATAAGAGAGATGCCTTCATTCCACAGAGGGCTGAATTCAGTTTTTTTTGAATAATAAACTCAATCCATCCATAAGAGCAGACCCCTCATGAACCAATCCCCTCCTAAAGGTACCACAACTCACCACTAGTGCATTAGAGATTAAGTTATCAACACATGAAATTTGTGTGTTCACATTTAAACTATAGTAGATGGGATGAAGTAGGAAACCCTCTGGGTTGAGAAAAAGATTCATGATATAAGTCATGAAAAATGAATGGAGTCATCTACAAAAAGGAAGGGTTGTATGTATGATGGTGTTCTAGGAAGGAAAACAAAAGTCCTATCTACAGAAGCAGGAGTCAAGAGGAAACAAAATGCACCAGAAAAGTGAGTTGGGTGTGAAAGTAAACGTGATAATGTGAAAGTATCAACAAGGAGTGGCTGAGGAGGATCAAAGATCTAAACTTTTATATGTATGCCTTTTTGACTTGGACTTTTATCTTGAGGTCAATGAAAAGCCAAGGAAAGCTTAGAATACACAATTCAACCTAATTTAAATTGTACTTTAGAAACATCACTAACAGCAGTGTGGAGAAAAAAGTTACAAACAGCAGCTGCAGGAGGTTATTGCAGTCACTCTAATGAGAAGCAAGGTGATAATAATGAGAATGGGAAGAGGTAGACAATACTATATAAGGACACAGTGTTGACAAGACTTGGAAACCAATTTTAGGCTTATACTTGAGTATTGGAGGAACCAAGGGTGACATAGAAGACTCTTAATTAGTTGGCCAGAAGTGTTGATATTCACCAAGATAGTAAATATGACAAAACAGGCAAATTTTGAGAAACCCAAAAGTTTGGTTTGGAATATGTTGATTTTTACAACACCCATGGTATCTTCAATAGAAAATATTGGCTAAATCTTGAATTATTAATATTATTATTATATTAGTGGAAGTTCACATGTCAAAAGATATTAGTCATCAAGGGCAGTAGTTTATCATTAGTTTTATACACTAACATAGACTAGGAAGCTCTCGGCTACTTTGTATCTTGGAATTACATTTCCAAAACACTTTTCAGAATTTAGGACTCTTCAACCTTGCTTGTGTACAGTCAATGTCTGAAGGTTGAAGGTCCTTTCAGGTGGATTAGGATGATTATAAATTATACTGAAGCAATGACCTGGGATTTTAATTCCTAATTTCTCATATCTCAATCAGATGATGAGTCATTTGAAATCTTTGTTGTGTTGATCCCACAGTATGAAAACACTAAATATCTTTACATCTGGAATGCTAGATACTATCTTTAGAGAAAATAGGGACAATCTCAAAAAAAAAAAAAGCAACAGAAATGCTGAGCAATGAATTTTTAATTTAGAATTTAAAAGCTATTGGGCTGCTTTATGCAAAACTGGGTAAGGCCAACAGGTTTATCAAGAAGCAAAGCGAAGAATGTATGGGCTCTGTGTCCTAGATAAGGGTACTTTTTTAGTTCCTGCATACTTGGTGGCTTTAGTATTTCAACTAAATATTAATGTTGGAATTCACAGGGTTCTTTGATAAGGTACAACCAATCTCATTATATTTTTATATATACTCATCAAGCATTAATTGAACTTTTTTTATGGAAGGTACAAAGGACAGGAATATAAGAGTGCACATTATGTAATTGATTCTCCTTAAAGAGAGTTAAAGCAACATACGGATAAAACCAGCATCAGATAAAACAAATTAGGATTATTTTTAAATTCATAATTTCCTGCATCCAGGACTTTAATAGTATGAAGGCCATTGACAAGGATGGTTCTGCCTATGTGTCTTCCAGATTAGCCTTTGTCAAAAATGTACATTTACACATCACTTCTGACATGAAATGGAGTTGGTTATGAAACTCCAGAATTGTAATCTTGTGAAAAGTGGTCATGGAGATCCCACAACTCTGGTAAAAGACCAAACAATGTGTATTAAATGTGTTTACTAATCGTAGTGAATGATGACCAGAGTTCAAATTCCATGTATTGATCCTTTTGAAAATATGGAACTACATAGAGATACTTTGCCTAAGTACTAGTGAATATGCTTCTCTTTCTAAGTACCATAATTATTTGAAAAATAAAACCCAGTGCATTCTATGTTATGAAAACAGGTTTTAGAACCTGTGGATTCTGATCTGATGCACTGTAAAAACATACTCTTGTCTCAGGTGTCATGCTAATTATTGCAGAATTTACATTTTAATTCTGAAGCATGTTCATGGATATGAACCTCCACATCTGGAGCATTTCTAAGTGGATCTGTAATACTCTGGTTTTCAATTCTTGTTGCCATGAGCTTCTTATCAGACTATTTCAGGGGACATTTTACATTAGAATATATTCTTTTATCCAATTGCATATGTGGACACAGTATTTTTGAGGCATTGTTAAGTGTGAAATTTGGTTAAGAGAAGTTCAACATAGCTAAGGAATTCTGCAACTTATTGTCAAATATAGAAAAATATCATGATAAGGTTTCCCTCCAAATTGTTTTGACTGAATTAGTTTTTCACTTTGATTGGCTATGTTTTAAGATTGATTTTAGCTCTGCAGGCAAAGTGAGTATAAGGTACAGAGATTTACCATACGCTGCATCCCCTGCCACCAAACATACTATAGCTTCTCCTATTATCACCAACTCCAATAGAATAGCATATTTGTTACAGATATGAATGTACAATGATATATTACTATCGCTAAATTTCATAGTTTACATTAGGGTTGTATCTTCTGTTGATCTGGACTAATACATGATAACATATATCTACCATTATAGTAACTTACAGAGTCATTTCACTGCTCTAAAAATACACTATTCACTGCCTTGTTGTTCCTTGAACACCCCTAAAATGTTTTCTTCTTTGAAGCTTTTCATTAACGAGGCTTTTAATCTGTGCTGATTACCCTCAGATCTCCAGTGGCCTCTTCTCATTATGTCTTTTGTAAAAATGTAACTTCTATTTTGGAGAATGTCCCATGTGCAGCTGAGAAGAATGTGTATTCTGATGTTGTGGGGTGGAACACTCTGTAGACATCTACTAAGTCCATTTGTTCACAGGTTTGTTTTAATTCTGATATTTCCTTGTTGATTTTTTTGCCTAATTGATCTAATTGTGAGAGTGGGGTATTAAGGTCCCACATTATAACTGTGTTACTGCTTATTTGATTTTTCATGTCCATTAATATTTGTTTTATGTAGTTGGGTGCACTGGTATTTGATGCATATATATTTATGATTGTTATCTCTTCTTCTTGGAGCCTTCCCTTAACAAGTATATAGTGATCTCCTTTGTCTCTTTTGATCTGTCTTGGCTGGACGTTCACAATATCTGAAAATAGAATAGCTACCTCTGCTTTTTTCTGGGTTCCTGACGCATGGAATATTGTGTTCTACCCTTTGACTTTCCGTCTGTGAGTTTCTTTTTGACTTAAATGTGTTTCTTGAATACTGCGTATTGTTTGCTCATGCTTCTTGATCCATTCTTCCAGGCTGTTTCTTTTGTTTGGTGAATTGAGACCATTTACATCAATGGTTATATCAGATATGTATTGGCTTATCTTTCTCATATTATTTTCTTTTTATTGGTTCCCTTTCTTTCCCCTCTGTTTAATTGCTTGTCCTGCCTGGTGGCTTCTTTCTGTTGGTGTTCTTATGCTTGTGGTCTTCATTTTCTCTTTCTAATATACCCTTCAAAGCATACCAAAGAGCTGGTTTGGTGGTCATGAATTTCTTCAGTTGCTTTTTGTCATGAAAGTATTTCTCCATTGATTTTGAAAGATAGTTTTGTAGGGCACATCAATCTGAGTTAGAGGCTGTTTTCTTTTAGAGCTTGAAATACCTCACTCCAAGCTCTCCTTGATTTAAGGGTTTGTGTTGAGAAGCCTGCTGTGATTCTGATGGGCTTTCCTTTATAAGTGATTTGTTTCTTTTCTCTAACTGCTTTTAATATTCTGTTCTTGTGCTGAATTTCTGGAATCTTGATTATACGCCTTGGTGTAGATTTATTTTGGTCAGGGGTGTTTGGAGTTCTGTATGCTTCATTTATTTGTATTCATATTCTTTATCCATGTTTGTGAGGTTTTCTGCCATTATTTCTGTGAATAGGTTTTTTTTTTTTTTTTTGATGAGTACCAGGGGTCGAACTCAGGAGCTCGTGCACCAGCAGGCGCCCATGCCACTGAGCGATATCACCGGCCTTTTTTTTTATATAGGTAACGGGAGTCGAACTCAGGACCTCGTGCTTGCCAGGCAGGCGCTTATGCCACTGAGCTACCTCACCGGCTCTAGGTTTTTTTTTTTTTAATGGCATTTGTACTGCCTGCAGCTTTCCCACTGACTCCAATCAATCTCACATTGTTCTTCTTTGCTTCATTGTGCAGCTGTTGGATTGATTTTTCATAGCCTCTTTCTGTTTTTAAGACATCTTTCTTTTCATGGTTGCTAGCTGTGATCCTGTCTTCTAGTGTGAGATTCTATCTTCCCCTTCATTCAATCTGAGCATATATTTTCAATGGAGATTTTGACCTCCCGGTTTTCTGTTTAGGTCTGTTTCAAGGATTCCATTTCTTTCCTATGTTGGGCAGTCATGGTTTCCATCATTTTCCTAAGCTCATCTAATTTTTTTTATCCTCGTCTGCTCTTAGTATCTTTCACTTTGATCATGTTTTTTTGTACCCGAGAGATTATTTTTTCTATAGCCTCTTCCATTTGTTTTTTCACTTCTGTTGCTATCATTTGAGAAAAGTTCCAGTGCTTGGCTTCCGATTTCCTCAATCTCACTGTGCTCTAGACTTGTCCTGGGTAGGTTGGTGGTCTGGGATTGCATTTTGCTTCTGCATCTTGTCATTTTCTGTTATCTATATTTTTATTTTGTGTTCTGTGTGGATGCTTGCCAATTTCCTATGATAGATAGCTTTATCACTGCTATCAAGGCTTCCCTAGGAAATGTCTGTTCCTCAGGGATGTGTTCTAGATGTAGAAATACAAACGGCAAATAAATATATGAAAAAATCTGCAACATCACTGGTTATTAGAGATATGCAAATTAAAACAATGCTGAGAATCCATCTCACTCCAGAAAGAATGATTATAATGAAGAAAATAACCAATAACAAATGCTGGTGTGGAAGAAAAAGGAACCATTCTCCACTATTGGTGGAAGTGTAGGCTGGTGCAATCACTGTGGAAATGTATGGAGATTCCTCAAAAGGAATTAGAGGAGTAGAGGTCCAGTTCCACTCAGCTATTCTCCTTCTGGGTATTTTCCCAGAAGAATTAAAAACATCATACCACAGTGATATATGTGCACCCATGTTTATAGCAGCAATTTGTAATAGCTAAATCTTGGAAACAACCCAAATGCCCATCAACTGAGGAATGGATAAAAAAGATGTGTTTTTTCTCTACAATGGAGTATTACTCTGCCACAAAAAAGGATAAATTTGAGACATTTCTAGGTAGATGGATGCAACTTGAGACCATACTCTTAAGTGAAAATATCAGACTAACATGTGCAAACATTGCATTGTCTCCCTGGTGTGAGAAACTGAAAGAGTAAACAAGGACCAAAATGTACAACAGATATTCTGAAACATGAAGAAGTTGTTCAGAAGGAAAGAGGAACTAGGGTGTGGGGAGGGGGAAATGACAAAGGGAAAAATTTGGTAAAGAAAAAGGATAAAATGGAATCAAAGCTTTGTAAATAGGGATGGGAAGAGGGGTTGAAGTGTGGAGATTGGATTGGGAGAAAAAGAGAAATCAAAATATATCATGCACAGATACAAATGTCCTATGATGAATATGATCATTATGTATATCTAAAATGTACCAATCAACTTAATTAAAAAATGTAACTTCTTTCTATATTTTTCTTGTTCCTGTTTAAAATTGCTTTCACCTAAGATTCTAGATCTCAGTCTCTCTGCCTTCTGTCCATTTTCTCCTCCCCTTCCTCCTTCTTCCTCTCTCCCTCTTCCTCTTCCTTTCTGTCTTGTCTATATTCTAGCAAATTTCCAGGCAATTTTAATCAATCTTATGTTTTTGCTTGTTTCATAATTTCATCATCTGTATTTTTCTCAAGATATCTTTCTTGTTCTCTCATTTGTCCGTTCTTAGCCTTCCAATTTTAATAGATTATAAACATCTCAGAGCTGAGAATTCTAATTGGAACACAATAAAAGCAATCTTTTAAAGATTATGGACATTTCAGATCCCTGACATGTTATCACACATACACTTTTTCTGAAAAAAATTACTGGAAAAAAGATATGTCAGGAAATGTAATTAAACAGTTTTGAATTAATGATAAGCTTCAAACGGAATGTCTTTTAAAAGGGCATTTAACATACTTTTCATCCTCCTTCTTTACCCAATTAGAACTTTGAGAATAAAACTAAAACAAAAAACCCCATGATCCATACATAACATTTCACACAAAAGTTTGATTGATCTTACTGAATTCTATGAATGAATCTGGCTGAGACTATTGGATTGCACTAAATCTCTCAGTTTGGATTGCACTAGCACCCTATCATGTTGAGCTTTCTGATTCATAAAAATGGTATTTTATACTTGGCATTACTGACACTTTGGATAAGATAATTATTTGTCGTGCGGGGATGTTGTATCCATTACAATATGTTTAGCCAATATAGCAACACTCCTCTCACTCTTTCCAACAGAATCCAGTTCTGACAATCCAAAATGTCCTCACATTTGTCTTAGAGCCAAAATTGCCCCTTTCATTGAGAACACATATTCTAAGATTTTTCTATACATTCTTTTTTTTGTGTGTGTGGGTACCGGGGGTCGACCTCAGGACCTTGCGCACCAGCAGGCGCCCATGCTACTGAGCTATATCACCGGCCCTTTCTTTGCATGTGGATTCCGGGAGTTGAACTCGGGCCCTCGCACTTGCCAGGCAGGCGCTTACACTGTGGAGCCATCTCACTGGCCCTCTATACATTCTAACAGTGTATATTGTTTTATACAATATAAAGTGATAAAGTTAATAGAAAAAAGGACAAAATGTAGAACAGAGTAATTGAGAATTGTAAAACAGTAGCTGATAGTCTAAAATATACACATAATGTGGGACACAAAAGAAGAGAAGGGTGATTATAAAAAAGGATAGAAAAATATTTGAGGAGCCGGTGAGATAGCTCAGTGGCACAAGTGCTTGCTGGCAAGTGCGAGGTCCTGAAGTCAACTCCCGGTACCCACATAAAAAAAAAAAAAAAAAGAAAAATATTTGAAAAGATAATGGCCAAAACTGTGTCCTTATTTTGTTAAAGACAGCATCCTATTAAGAATTCAACAAACCCCAAATAGGATAAATGCAAAAAATACTAAATTTATATCATGGATATAGAAAGTCTTAAATGTATCCAGAGGAAAAATTTATATACATGAAGGAGCACCAAAAATTATAGCTGATTTTTCATCATAAGCAAAGAAAACAGAAGACAATAGGATGTCATCTTTAAAGTGCTGAAAAAAATAGAATTCTATCCCAAGTGAAAATTTCTTCCAAAAAATGAAGCCAAAATATAGTTTTAGGAAAAGGTGAGAAAATCCATTATTACCAGCTAGCAGTTCAAAAAATGCCATTGTTCTTTCAGATGAAGAGCAGTTATTTCAGATGGAACCTTGATTCTTCAGAGAAAAATGGATATTTCTGGAAATTGTGTGTGTATATTTAAAGATCAATGATTGCCTGAAAATATAATTAATACAATGGTATAGTATAGTTTATAACAAGAAATAAAATATATACAATAAGACAAAGTACAGGGAAAGTAAATAGATGGTATTTTACTGTTATAAGGTCCTTATACATTATGTGGTAGAACATTAATTGAAGAAAACCTGTCATAAACTAAGGATGTATTTGCAATTCAATAGAAAACATTACTATTACACTATCAAAAATAAATAACTAGATTGTAAACAAACATCTCTGTCAGCAATTACATAAAATAATTGTAATTATATCAAAATATACAGTGGATGTTTAAATTAAAATTATTATTACAGTAAAAGACACATTCTCACTAATCCTCTCAAAAATACACCTCCGACATACATTGATTCAAACACATTTATCCCATTATTCTTGCCACTTTCTGGAGTAGTATTGGAAGTCCTCATTTGAGAATGTCTTTACAAGGTATGATTTAAAAAGTACACGAATGCTGCTGCCCAGTGCCATCCAACAGAAAGGTGGGCTTGTAAAAAACATTACGGTGTATCCTCATCCACTTTATTCTCCAGATTGGGCACACAAGTTATGGCTTTTCTCCCAAGTCAAATGAATATGAAGGGTACACATTTTGAATCAATTCAGCATGTGGTGGCAGCCATGACAGTGCAACCAAAGACACTCACAAAAGAGGACTTCCAGAACTGCTTGAGAAAGTAGCAAGAATGATGGAATAAGGGTGTTTGACATGAAAGGGAGTATACTTTTTCTTTAATAAATTTTTACAATTAAACATTCAGTATAGTTTTCATTCATACCTCACACACTGACTTTGTACATAGAAAATATGCATGTATCTATGTACAAATTAATAAGTGTATTCCTTAATATAACTGGATACAAGGTCTGTACATGAAAATAATTATATTTCTATATATTAGCTAGTAACATTTGGAAACTGAAAAGAAAAGCCATTTATAATACTTTAGCATCAAATGCCCCATCAATTACATCCGTATAATTTTGGCTTAAGAAATGTAAAACTTCTACATTTGAAAGTACTAGTAAAATAACTGATATAACTTACAGGAGATTTTAAAAAGTGATGAGGTGTTTTATGTTCATGGATTGGAAGAATCAATATTATTAAGATGTTAATTCTTTCAAAGTTGTTATAGACATTTAAGATGATCTCAGTCAAAATTCATAAGGATTTTCTGTTAGTAAATATTGACAAACTAACATTTATATAGTTTTTTATTCTGAAGTTTCTTAATTTATCTTAAAGTTGTTGTATTTTTTTATTTTAAAGAGAAAAAACAATAAAGATGATACAGAATTTCAAAACAAGTTAATAGGGGATTGACAATAGTTAATATATTGCATATTGTTATCTTTAAAGTAGTTGCTCAGATTATAAGATATAGGCATGAAAATTTGATCAAACAATATAAGCATAAACCATTATTTTCAATGAACTAATAGGAATTAGTATTATAATTATCTTAGCTATCTTGTATATATATATATATATATTTTTTTTTCCTTTCCTTCTTTCCTTTTGAGCAATTTCTTCCCCTTTCACAATATCTATTGTACATTTTGGATCTTATTTACTCTTTCAGTTTCTTACACTAGGGAAAAAATAGGATGTTTACATATATGAATCTGATTTATTTCACTTAGAAGTATAGTCTCAAGTTACATCCATTTACCTATAAAAGCCTCAAGTTTATCCTTCTTCAGAGCTGATTAGTACTCCATTGCATAAAAATACCACATCTTGTTTATCCATTCTTCGGGTGATGGGCATTTGGGTTGTTTCCAAGATTAGTTATTACACACTATGCTGATGTAAACATGGGTGCACATATATCACTGTGGTATGATGTTTTTAATTCTTCTGGTAAAATAACCAGATGGGGAAAATAGCTGAGTCGAATGGGACCGCTAATCCTAGATTTTTAGGAATGTCCACACTGATTTCCACATTGGTTGTACCAGTCCTCACTCCCACCAACAGTGGAGAAGTATTCCTTTTTCCCCACAGCCCCACCAGCATTTGTTATTGGTTGATTTCTTGATGACAGCCATTCTTTTTGGGGTGAGATGGAATCTCAGTGTTGTTTTAATTTGCATTTTTTCGAATGACCAGTTATGTTGAACATTTTTTCATATATTTATTTGCCATTTGTATTTCTTCATCTGAAAAGTGCATATTCATCTCAGATGCCCTTTTTTGGGTTGGGTCTTTGAATTTGGCGAGTCTGATGTTTTTCCATTCTTTATATGTTCCCAATAGAAGTCTTTTGTCTGAGGGACAGTTGGCTAAAATTTTTCCCATGCTCTGGGTTTTCTTTTCACTCTGTTGGTGATTTCTTTTGATGTGCAAAACCTTTTTAATAAGATCAGATCCCAGTTGTTGATTCTCTGAACTACTCCCCTTGCAGTTTGGGTTTTGTTTATGAGCTCTCTGCCTACCCTTATGTCTTCCAGATTTCTACCTACTTTCTCTTCCAGTAGATTTAGTGTTTCTGTTTTAATATTTAGATCTTTGATCCATTTTGACTTTAGTTTAGTGCATGGTGATAGACATGGGTCTAGTTTTAGTCTTTGGCATGTGCAGAGCCAGTTTTTCCAGCACCATTTATTAAAGAGGCTGTCTTTCTTCCAGTGAAGGTGTTGGGCACCTTTAACAAAGATAAGGTGCCGAGTGTGTTTGTAGTTGTGTCTGTATCTTTTAATCTGTTCCACTGATCCTCAGGTTTGTTTTTTTGCCAGTACCATGCTGATCTTATCACAGTAGCTATGATAGTGCAAAGGACTTAACTAATACAATATTGAAAATGATAAAGAAATAATTGAAGGCCTTATAGTACATAATTTCAAAAGTTTATAAAGCTATAACAGTTAACATAATGTGATTGGCATGTTAATGATAATTACATAGATCAATAAACAGAGTAGAGGGTTTAAAAATAGACCACACATATTCACCCAATTATTTTAAACACAGAGAGCAAATCCAGTCAACAGGAAAACAAAAATGTTTTAAATAAATAGCTACAGAACAACTGGATATCTACATGGGACTAGAAAATAAACCTTGACCTCTATTTTGCATCACGTATAAAACTGAGTTTGAAATAATAATTCACCTATAGTTGAAAATAAAAATTACTTATTTTCCAGAAATAAAACATATATGGATTTTTCGTGACCCTTAGCTTGTTAAAATTCATAACTCAGAACAGAAAAGATACCAACTAGAAAAGAAAAAATATGCATGTAACAAGTTTGAAGTTAAAGACTTCTATTATCTAAAGACATCATATGGGAAAGTGAATGTGAAATCCGCAGACTGAGCATCATATAAGAGATATGATGCAAAGGATGGATACACAGGATATATTTAAAACTTCTTCAAGTAAATTAATGGAAAAATAAACATGCTAAGAAAATTAAAAATGCGGCAAATATAATTCCCATATGCACATCACAAAAGTAGATTTCCAAAAGGCAAATAAGCTTATGAAATTTTTTAACATTATTATTCTCCAGGGAAAAGCAAATTAAAGCCACAAGAGATAACATTATTGAACTTCAAGAATGTATATTAAAATTTTAATGAGTATTTGTAGCTAAGAATGTAGAACAAAACAAATTTTCATAAATTGCTGGTAAATTTGCAAAACACAATAACTACTTTGATAAACTCTCACTTTCTTACAAGTTTGTAAGTAAACATCCTCTATGATCCAGCAATTGCACACTGAGGATTTTGGAAAATAAACCCATATATTTACAGAAAGGCATGCAAGAATATTGATAGCATGTCAGTTAATAACAGGCTATAACTGGACATAATCCATCAATAGCAGAAAGTATAAATGAGCTGTGGGGCATTCATAGCAAAGGAATGATAATCAACAATACAAGAGTGAAGTATTGGCAACAGTCAAATATACAGATGGATCTGAAAAACGTTAAGTTTAGTAAAGAAGCAGGATAGAGAAGATGAAGTACTGCCTGATTTTATTTATAAGAAATTCACAAACATAAATCTATCATTGCAGACATTATTATTTATTGGGCAAGGTAATGGATAATTTCTGAAGTGATGGAAATGCTCTTTATCTTGTTTTGGGTAATGGTACATTTTACATCCCAAGCTTTATACTATAAATTCATGCAACTACTGTTTTTAAATTATAACTCAATAAAATACTATTAGTATTATCAAAATGAATCTAAAATTAATCATCAGATGATATCTAAGAACTCTACAAATGTAAGATCATAAAACACTCTTGGGAAGATAAATAAGACCAGTGGATGTAGACTGGAATTATGTTGAAGCACTCCATCCCTCAGCTTTTCATCTGACTTTTTTGTTTATATATCTAGAAGTTTTGCTGGGGTTTTCTTGAAAATATTTGGGGTGTGGCTCTGAAATTTTATATTATGCTTTGATTATCAATCTGCACCAATTAACAGACTCAGAACTTTAATATTACAGAGAAATTCCCAGTAATTTATCTTAGCAAAACACCACACATGGGCCAGTGAGATGGCTCAGCAGCGTAAGCGCCTGCCTGGCAAGCACTAGGTCCTGAGTTCGACTCCTGGTACCCACATTAAAAAAAAAAACACACATATTTAGACAAAAGATTCAACTAAATTTGCAAATTCATCTGAAGCTTTTGTTAGCTATAGTCCGTAGATAATCATTTTTATGATGGAAGCACACAGTTTCCACTCTATACACTCGTCAAGGATATGACTTATCGTTAACTATAGTTCACACTGCTGTATGATAGATCTCTTGAAATGTATTTTTCCTACCTAACTGTAATCATATGTCCTCTCACTAGGATCTCTCCATTCCCTCTTCCCCTTATCCATTCCAGCTTCTGGTAACCATCATTATACTCTCTACTTCCATGAAATACACTTCTTTACATTCCACATATGAGACAGATCACGTGATACTTGTCTTTCTGTACCTGACAGATTTCACTGAACATACTATCCTCCTGGTTAG
Source organism: Erethizon dorsatum (assembly GCA_028451465.1). Classification (NCBI taxonomy): domain Eukaryota; kingdom Metazoa; phylum Chordata; class Mammalia; order Rodentia; family Erethizontidae; genus Erethizon; species Erethizon dorsatum. The sequence goes on from CM051833.1 coordinate 103,296,909, forward strand.
TACCTACATGTTACTATCCTATAGGTTCAACCTGGAAGAATTGTTGAAAATGGCAAGACTTCATCCTTTTTATGACTGAATAGTATATATATCTATATATTTCACATATTATTTATCCATTCATCAGTCAATGAGTATTTAAGTTCATTCCATACATTAGCTATTGTGAGGGAAGAGGACCAAGAGATGGAGAGAGGAGGGGGAAGGAAGAGAAGGGGAAGGGAACATAAAAAGAATTAAGATGTGTTAAGTACATGTAGCAATTCTCTATGATGAATGTAATCATTATGTGCTGCAAACACGCTAATAAAAGTAAAACTTTTAAAATTGAAGAATCATGTTACATTCATTTTTTTAAAAAAAGCATAAATGTGCCAATTATCCAACAACCATTTCCTGAAAGACAAGCACTGTTAATTTGTCTTCTTGTCATTGGTTTCTCATGAACTTGAGTTCTGTAACCTTTCAATCACATTTTAATGACAAATTAGTATCTATTTTTTTCTTCCATGGATATTTCAGTAGTTTCAGTTTATTTTAGAAACTAAAATACTTTGCTGTTTCTTGATGACAATTAATGGCTAAGATAATTCTGTGAAGTTGTATTCAACCATAACAAAGAATTCAGTTTCCAAATACTCTTTCTCTCCCTTGGTTTCATTATATCCTGAGATACTTCTGACAATTTTAAGTTTGACAGACTTTTAAATTAAGGCTTTCCAATCTAGAAATAATGTGGATATCACTGAACACTGATTTTCCATATCAGGAAGGAAGAGCACAGAGAAAGACCTACAGAGATAAAGAAAAAGGTACTGCTGATGACCTAATTTCTTTTTCCCTAGCAACTTCTAAATGCCGACACATAGGCTGCTTTTGCCAAAAGTCACCAGATTGAGGTAACTGATTAATTATATCCCTAAATAACTACAATTAATTCCTTCTTTAAGATACAAGGATCCAAAGATGCTTAAGAATTGGTCAGGGGCTGGTGAGATAGCTCAGCGGCATAAGTGCCTGCCTGGCAAGCGCGAGGTCCTGAGTTCCCCGGTACCCACAAAAAAAAAAAAAAAAAAAATAGAATTGGTCAATGCCTACCTAGCAGCTGTCAGCTAAGTGTACTACAAACCTCATTTTTCCTTTCTTTTCTTTTGTGAGGACCTTCAGTAATAAGACACCACAAAAAACTACACATTTTAGTATTGCACACTTCCTTTTGCATTGCTTTGCCAGGCTGTTAATCAAAATTACAAAGCAAAATCCAGATATTGTAAAATTAAATAATACCATTAGACTTATTTCCCAGGGCATATGTTCCCAGTTGAAAATTCTTGAGGACATCCAAGGTTATTTAGACCAAAAAACGGGTGTTTCCTAGAGAGACAGTAACACTTTCATGATATTTGGAATACTCATCTACTGCTTTACTCCTGTTCCTGTTAAAGGTATATGGGCAGGACACTATTGTTTTGAAAATGTGTTTGTTATAAAAACATATATACTTTGTCTTCACAATAATGTCTCTAGAAATCTTTAAAATATAATTATTGTTACAGAAAATATATTGATGGATTTTTTACATATTTACCCTTCTTAGAAATGAGTATCCCAAAGAAAATAGCAAGGCAGAAGGCCATGTAAGAGATGACTGACAGGACTAACGTGCAGTCCACAGACAAGTACTGAATGGATTCAAGATAATATTGGAGCTGAGAGGAACTGGTAAAGAATTTAATGTACAAATTGGGAAAAAGTTTATTTCCAGTCTGGGTACTGGGAAAAGTAACAAGCAAACAAAAAACTTTGTATGTTACCCATTTATAAACTCTTGAAGAATCACTTTGTTTTTAGATTACTTTTATTCCACCCAAAGGACTCATGTAGTTCTCCAGGAGGCTATGGGTCATTCATTTGAGAATGGGGTAGTTATCATGTAGGAAAGAGCACCCTGGTATTGGAGACCTAGATTCAGCTGAATACCTTCGTAAAGCCAACTAACCATGTACAGCCTATATTTTATCATCTGTAAAACAGGTCAATGATAATTTCTTTACAAAGTTCTTGTGAAGGTCAAAAGATAGAATGCTTTAAAATGACTTTTAGTGGAGGTTGAAGTTGTTAAAGGCATTTCAACTATGCTTTTTAACTTTCCTTGTGTGTTGCTTAACATGATGTCATATACAAGTAGAGTTTTTATAGTGTTAAATTGATTTTGATATATTTTATTGGTAGCGATTGATAATAGCATAAATACAATGCATGATACATAACAATTCTTACTTATAATTATACTTATATATAAATTACATAACTATATACATACATTAGTGAAATAAACCAGAAAACAAAAATAAAAACTTGAAATTCAACCAAGGCATTCTTTTTAGACATAATGTTGGAAAGTTAGCACCAGCTAAGGAATATGGCAGCAAAGATAATATCTATTTGTCAAATTTATTTATTCTTCACAATGCTAGAATGGTCAAAGAATGCCTAAGGGTTTCTAGTTGAGGTCTCTGAAGCAGAAGAACAATTTTCTAATTTTCCCCATTCCAGATCCCGTCCAAAGGGAAAGACAAAGTGCTTCAGTTGAACAACATTTTTCACACTGACCTGATAATATATTTAAACAGTAACACGATTTTAACGAAAATAAAAAGAAAGTAAAAAACAATCTGATATTTCTTGATTGATGCTTTCAGTTAGAAGGATTCTTTCCTGGTTGTTTTACTTCTCATAGTACCATGCTAGTCTTCGTCTTTTCATATTTTCTACGGCCATTGTAGTACACATGTGCATCACACATATACACGTATTATACAGTATAGTTCCAGAAATTCATCAGTACTACAAAGGCAAATTTGTTTAAAATGAATGAAAGAATTAATATTACATAGGTGGACAGGTAAGTAAGTACAATGTTTGGGTTAAATTCTAGCAAGCTAGATGAAGGGAATGAATTCAATATTTTCATGGCTGGCAGATTTTTGTAAAAATTTTCTTTCTTTAAATTGATACTTAGAAAATTTTTAAATAGCATTCATACTTATTAATTCATTCAATAAATAGTTATTAAGATCTACTCTATCTACTCTCCTAAATATTGAGAACGCAATAGTAAAAATTAAAACAGTCCCTGCCATCACAGTGTTATTCTCCAAGACAGTACTAGACTTACATATATATGAATTAACATCTGGTTTTCAAAATAATATAATCAGATATAATCTTTACTTGCCTATTTTTTTTTTTGTGGGTACCGGGGGGTCGACCTCAGGACCTCGTGCGCCAGCAGGTGCCCGTGCCACTGAGCGATATCACCGGCCCCTTTTTCGTATGTGGGTTCCGGGAGTCGAACTCGGGCCCTCGTGCTTGCCGGGCAGGCACTTAAGCCGCTGAGCCATCTCACCGGCTACTTGCCTATTGTTGAAAGAAATATCCTGTCCCTAATCCCCTGCCCTTCCATTACTTAATCCTTAAAGTTTGGCAATTTAGTTTGATACTTTTATAGTCAACCTGCAATTGACTCATGAGTTTGAAGACTTTGCCGAGGCCATCTTCTCTCCAAGAATAAAAAGAAAGAATTTTAACTGTTTGTTGTTAAACTCTACAGACATTACTGAACTCCATACAAATTTATAGTTGTAGCAGATAAACTATTATTATTTCATTACCTACCATGCTGTATAGATGATTTCTGAAGAGTAGTATATTACAGATAATACACTTTATTGGGCATTTAAAATAAATATACTCTATATTTTCCATGGAAGCAATGAAGTCACAATGGCCTAATGAAGATTTCAATTGCACACAGATGTGTAATTTCTAAAATACTTATGAAAAACTATTTGTCTGAGATGACTGGGAGAAGTCTGAGAACTAGAGTCTAATAGGCTGAAGGATGATAAGCCAATTTATCATCATCCTTTCTTGCCCAGTGTGAATTTTCCCTATTTTAAAAAATATTCTCCTTCCTCTCTCTCTCTCTATCTATCTCTACCTCTACCTCTATCTCTACCTCTACCTCTCTCTTTCTGCACTGGGATTGAACACAAGGCTTCTGCACGTTAGCCAAACATTCTACTCCTGAGCTACACCTTCAGTTTTCATGACTACGTAACACAGTATAAGAGACAGAACAGTTTGAAAAAAATTATGTGAACCAAAGTTTGGGGCAGGAGAAAGTCCAAAAAGGCTGTAAGAGTTGACATCCAGATGTGCAAGAATGGTAAGGAAGAGGATGGCAGAATAACGATATACTGAAGATATTTTGAAATGGGAGTCAGAAAGCATGAATTTGTGGTCTGACAACTAATTTGCCCAATGATCTAATATGGAATCTCAAAACTTTTGTTACTTTACCTATTCATGAAGTGGACAACTGGAGATGACTATGTTTTGGGGAACTTCACAGCACTAATCATTCACATACTTTCAAGTGGTTTGGCCCAATGAGAAAGTGAGAGCTGGCACAGAAGTCTAAAGGACAGCAAAACTTTCTCTGATGCAGTGATGGCTTGGACTGTGCTCGACTAAAATTCATATATTGCAGTTTTTAACTCTAAATTCTAGAGACCAAGAGATCTCCAAAATAAAGGGATTCATTGAACCATTACAAATTCTAGCCAGAAAGGAAGGGACACTCCTGGGTGAAATTTTCAGCAACATAGCTAAATATCAGTTGGCAAAATGCACACTGGATTTTATTTTATTTTTTGTGGGTACCAGGGGTCGACCTCAGTACCTCGCGCGCCAGCAGGCGCCTGTGCCGCTGAGTGATATCACTGGCCCTTTTTTCGTATGTGGGTACTGGGAGTCGAACTCAGGACCTCGCGCTTGCTAGGCAAGCGCTTACGCCGCTGAGCCATCTCACCGGCCCCCACACTGGATTTTAAAAAGCAGAGTGTGTTATCATGACAATGTGGGTGGACCAATGAATAAATTGTTTAAACTGACCCATTACTTATAGAGCAGGGTAGACCTAGAATGGCCTCCAAAATCTTCACGTGTTCACAGGTGGGGTTTGTGGGAGGTGATGAGATTTCCTCCTTTAAACTGTGGCTGCTGAGTATCATGTCCCAGCTGTGGGAAAGTGACTAAGACAGTGGGAGTGTGGGGTGATGTGAAGTCACAAAGTTTGCGAATAGGTGAATAGTCTCTGAAACCAAAAACTGTAGCTATTTGATTGGTTGCGTTTGTAAGGAGAATGTAATGACGCTTAGCTTTACCTCCTGCAGTTTTCGGTCAAGGGCTTCAACCTTGGCTTGGGCATGTGGAACAGGTTTATTTGCTTGTTTTGGTTCTGCTCAAAGCCTTTAGCTGAATTTTCTCTTCTGTATCCTGACTTCATGACTGTAACTTAATTCAGGGTATCTCAAATTTTTCATATCAAACTCCTAAATCTTTGTACTTCAAAATCTGGTCTTATTTGCAAATAGGCCACAGATGCAATTAGTTCAGCTACAATAAGTTATTTGCAGATGTAATTAGTTAAGTTACAATGTGGCCGTACTGGAGAAGCATCATCTGTGATCTAAGATGACTGTTCTTATGACAAAGAAGGACATCTGGACACAGAGATAAACACACACAGACAATAACAGTATGAAGATAGATAAGGAGAATATGGCCATCAACAAGTCAAAGACAGAGCTTTAGAAAAGATCCTTCCCTAATAGTCTCACAAGGAACTAACCATGGAACCAACTTGATTTTGGATTTCTGGTTTCCAGAACTGTGAGATAATCAATGTCTTGTGTAAGTCACTCAGGTTTGTCGTGGTTTCCTATGGTTGGCCTAGCAAACTCACAGAGATGAGAAAGCCTGAGCCAGTCCATAGGTTAAGGAAAGTAATCAAATTATTGTAAGAAACTGGAGATGAGGTATGTAAGTGTGAGTGTGTACGTGTATCTGTGTGTGCACGCATGTGTAAGGGGAGTATGATGTGACATAAGGTACTCTTAAGGCAGATGGAAGGATTAAGAGTGACAGTTGAACATTGGAGTTTTTTTTTTTAATCCAAATATGAGAAAACCTTCTTAATCTTAGGAAAAAGAGGAAAAGGTGCAAACTTATCATGCAGGAGTCAAAACTATAAAAATTTCTTGCCAGCATTCATTCATTTTGTCCTGTCATCTCCATTACATTATAAATCTTTTTTTAGGAGCGAGAATGTCTTCCAATTTTTAAATTTCCCTTATTGTTTTCATACAGATCTTGACCATAGGGAATGATTATAAATAATATGGACTAAATGCAATATTTTGAACATGACACAACAATGAAAGCAGTTCTATGTCAATGTCTGTGTAAAGTATGGAAACTATCATGCTCTAAGTATAAAAAGGCAAAGTGACAATAATTTAACACTAACAATAGAGGAAGACAGATTAAGAACTATAAGATAGGAAATTTAAAATTTTTCTGCCCATTCATATATTTTAGGGTAAAATAAAAACTATAAATATAAAAAGTGCCTTGGAGATGAAATCACATCCTTTGTCCAACTATTCACATTGTACCTTGCTTTCCACCCTACTTAAAGTGTGGCAACTCTCCTTCATTTATACATTTATTCTTGACAATGGAAATAAACAATAGATTTATATATACCTGCCATCCCACCATCATTATTTTAAAAGTTGATTACCTCTAACAGAATCAGCAATAGTAGTTAATAATTGCTGGTTCATTCCAATGAATATTCTATGAATGATAATAAACATAAAATCATAAAGGTCATCCCCTTTCCTGTGAGAACACTCACATGAGATTATAGGCTCATCTCATTACTTCTCACTGCTACCAGTAATGAAAAGTGGCTGCCCCAGATATGTATGGTAACTCATACCATAAGCTAAAGAGTCTATTGGAAGATGCATTTGTTTCCCATCAAGGCACCTGGCACAACACTACAGCAAGTTAGAGTGTGTTATTCCTTCATACATCAAAGTCAGCTTGCCAGTGCTATATTTATTGACCTGTTCAACTCATTTTCTATGATTGATCACTTCTGCCACCAAAGGTTTTCCCTGTTGCCCTACCATAGCAAAGTTCTCAACAGTGCTTTGGAAAATTAAAAGCCCCTTTTAATCTCTTACTGGAAAAATCCTTAGTTTTACAGCAACAAGGAACATCCCACACACTGGCAGCTCCTGCTTTTGCCACCCAACATCTAATTCCTCTTTTTATTACCAAAGGAAAACGCTGTTTTGTTGAGGGCAGCAATACAGCCACTTTCACATTTAATTTCCCATGTTTTGTAGCTTTGTTACCTCACTCTGACCAAAACAATATAAGCAGTGCTCTATTGACTGGAGCATACAGGAAACTATTATTTTCCTCGTAAGAAGGGACATACCATCCAGAATTTACCTTTGCTTTTCACTCCCTTACTTCTTTTTTCCAGTATGTAAACATGATACTGTATAAGATAGTGGAATCACCATGCTAACTTTGGGAATATGAAGATGAACGTACTCAGTAAGTTTGCTGATGTCCCTTATTATATTTACAGCAAAAGGCCTATTGCCATTAATCCCTCCAAAACACTTCCCCTCACTTCTAGTACACTCATCCCATCATTCTTGCCATTTTCTGAAGCAGTTCTGGAAGTCCGCTTTCATGAGTGCCTTTATGAAGTATGATTTTTTTAAAAAATGGTGAGTGACGGCTGATGAGATAGCTCAGCGGCATAAACGCCTGCCTGGTAAGTGCAAGGTCCTGAGTTCGACCCCCGGTACCCACAAAAAAAAAATGGTGAATGCTGCTGCCAGGGGCCAGCCAGCAGAAAGTCAGGCTTGCAAAAACATTACAGTGAGTCCTCATCCACCTTATTCACATCTGGCACTGTGTCAAAGTCAAAATCACTATGACAAATAAATGTTTTGAATTTACTCATGATATCTTTAGCTGTGCAACTAAAGACACTCATGAAAAAAAACTTCCAGAATTGCTTCAGAAAGTGCAAGAATGATGGGATAAGAATGCTCAAAGAGAAAGGACATATTTTGAGTGATTTTTACTGTAAAAACTTAAATTTTAAACATTACCTGTATTTTCAGTCATACCTCATATACATATATACACAATGAATAAAAGGATTTCCCCCAATAATGTATGTATTGATAAGCATAGGTACTACTATTCATTTTCTTCTTAAATTACAACACTGAAAGTAAAACTAATTAGTAAATACTCATAGTAAGTACTACTTTGTAAAAACTTATGAGTAAAGTAAAACTAATAGTTTCCCAGAATTGTTTTTGCTATTCTAGGTCTTTTCTGGTTCCAAATGAACTTTAGGATTATTTTCTCTAATTCTGTGAGATATGCTCTTGTATTTTGACTGGAATTGCATTAAATCTATGTGGTAATTTTGAAAGTATGGCCATTTTCACTATGTTGGTTCTTCCTACCCATGAACAAGGGATATCTTTTCATTTTGTGATATGCTCTTTGATCTCTTTTTTCAGAGTACTGCAGTTTTCAATGTAAAGTTCTTTTACTTCCTCCATTAGGTTGATTCCTAAGTATTGCATTTTCTCTGATGCTACTGTGAGGGGTGTGGTTTCCTTAATTTCTCTCTCCATGAGTTTGTTATTTGTGTACAGGAATGTAACTGATTTCTGAGTGTTGACTTTGTATGCAGGTACATTGCTGAATTTGGTTATTAAATCTAGATGTCTTTTGGTGGAGTTTTGGGGGTCTTCTATGTAGAGTATTGTGTCATCCACAAATAATGATAATTTAACTTCTTCCTTTCCTATCTTTATTTCTTTTATTTCTTTCTCTTGTCTAATTGCTCTAGCTAATGTTTCCAGAACTATATTGAATAGGAGTGGTGACAGTGGACATCCTTGTCTTATTCTTAATTTTAGAGTGAAAGTTTTCATGTTTTGACAATTTACTATGATGTTGGGTGTTGGTCTGCCATAGGTGGCTTTTATCAGATTGTGATAAAGACCATCTATTCCAATTTGCAAAGCAGGGGGCATCACAATCCCTGACTTGAAATTATACTACAAAATTATTGTGATAAAAACAGCATGGAACAGGAAAAAACAAACAAACAAAAATAGACCTGAGGAACAATGGAACAGATTAGAAGATACAGAAACAACTCCAAACACACTGAGCCACCTTATCTTTGACAAAGGGACCAAACATCTTCTTATTAAAGATAGCCTCTTTAATACATGGTGCTCAAAAAACTGGTTTTCCACATGCCAAAGATTAAACCTAGACCTATATCTATCACCATGCACTAAATTAAAATTGAAATGGATCAAAGACTTAAATATGAAAACATAAACACTAAATCTATTGGAAGATAGAATAGGTAGAACTCTTGAAAATATAGATGTAGGCAAAGTCTTTATGAAAAAACAAAACAAAAAACTGATCACACAGGAAATAATACAAAGAATCAACAGCTGAGACCTCATCCTATTAAAGAGCTTTTGTACAGCAAAAGAAACCATCAAAAGAGTGAAGAGACAACCCAGAGTGGGAAAAAAATTTCCAGCTGTTTCTCAGACAAAGGACTAATATCTACAATATATAACAACTTGAAAAATCAGACCCCTCAAATTTAAAGACCCAATCCAAAAATGAACATCTGAAATGAAGAGACACTTCACAGATGAAGGACAAAGGAAAACAAATACACGAAAAAATGTTCGATGTCACTAGTCATTGGAGAGATGCAAATTAAAACAACACTGAGATTTCACATCAACCCAAAGAATGGCTATCATCAAGATATAAACAAATAACAAATGTTGGAAGGGCTGTGGGGAAAAAGGAACCCTTTTCCACTGTTGGTGGGAGTGTAGACTGGTCCAATCACTATGGAAATCAGTGTGGAGAGTCCTAAAAAAATTAGAACCAGAGATTCCATTTGACCCAGCTATTCCCAGTTTTGGTATCTTCTTGAAAGAATTAAAAGCATCATACCACAATGATATATGCAGACCCATGTTTATAGCAGCACAATTTGTAATAGCTAAATCTTGGAAACATCCCAAATGCCCATCAACAGATGAATGGATAAAGAAGATGTGGTATTTTTATACAATGGAGTACTACTCTGCTCTAAAGAAGGATAAACCTGAGGCATTTATAAATAAATGAATGCACCTTGAGATCATCATCTTAAGTGAAATAAAGTGTAAACATCACATTGTTTCTCTGGTGTGAGAAACCAAACAGGTAAATAAGGACCAAAATGTATAATACATGAGAAATGGGAAGAAAACGTTCAAATGAGAAGGGGAACAAGGGAGGAGGGAGGGAGAAAAGAAGAAAGGGAAAAGAAAATAAGGAGAATAGAAGGAAAAAATGAAAACAAAGCTTTTGTAAATAAGGAGGGGAAGAGGGGTTGAAGGGAGGGGAGGGGAATGGGACAAAAAAGAAAAAGCAAGATATACCATGTACAGATTCCCTATGACAAATGTTATCATTATGTACATCTAAAATGTACTAATAAAATGAATAAAAATAAAAAAGTAAAACTAATAGTTTGAGTCACTCATGTATATGGATCATTGAATACCTGCATAATTTAGAGCTTATCATCTTTGAAGATTTTTAAAGAATTATGCAAAAATATTTTTATTCAAAATTTTAAAGGAATGATTTAACCAGTTATTGGAAAATAACTCATATAGTCATGATAAGAAAGTACAACCAAACAATGCAGTCCCTTTACATGATCAACTCCTGAAAACTAAATTCCTGGAAGGAGTGATCACATGCAAACTGCTACACATTTCACACTTTGTTTCTTATTGACAAGCACAAATTCAGCTGTGTCACAACACATTCAGCTACTAAACTCATCAATGGATAAATCCACTGATGTCATGGTGTGCTATGATCTAATTGCCTTCCCAACACATGAGAATTCTGGGGAACATTTTAGATCTAAATTGTAACAGAGACGGATTGTGGACAAAATTGCAAAGTAAGTGAAATTCGCATTAGATTGTTTCCAGTTCCTCCTCCATTTGATGCTTTCTCTATTTATGTTTTTTTGTCACATTCAAAGCCTACAGTCAAATCTGTAATATTCTTATTTTTAACATTTACTCTCCAATTAAGGTAAAAATAATTGATAGCCTCTAAAATTTCTCTCCTGAAGATACTTGAGTTCTGATGACTAAGATCTAGAATGAAGTGGGAAAAAAATATTCTAGTCAGACACCTGAAGTAGCTCCACTACCTTATAGATTTAAAGAATTACTTTAAATACAAAAGAAATAGACTAAAGGAAGTTATGTTTTGCTACGGTAATACTTATTATCCAACTCTGAGGGAAACTAAGATTTTACACAATGTCTACAACAAGTATTTATCAGTTGTTCTGCATATTTATTCTTGTACAACCGACTGTCTGCAAATAAATTTTAAAAATAACAGCATTTTCAGGGGTCTGTGGTTGACCCTTACTTGATTTGTCTTGAGGACTTTTGTATAGATGTAGTCCCATGGATGCTGGGCTGCATGCCAAAAACGGGTCACTAATGTGGCTGCTGTTTGCTACTTGCTGTCCACTGGGAGGTTGTTGACTGAAAAACCTACGTCCTCTCACTATGTCTTAGGTTCCCACAGCAAGAGGGCGTAGTTGCAAATGGAAGATCTCAAGACCGGGAGATTCCAGGCAGTACAGGAAGATGTTGTGAAGCTTCTTATGACTTAGCCCCAGATGTCACTGACTACCTCCTGCTGCCTTCTATTGGTCCTGTAGCTCACACATAGGTTATTAGACTCTGTCTTTTGATATGGAACTAATAAGATGGCGTTGAAAAGATGATATGGGAGGAGACGTAATTTTAGGCCATCTGAGGAAAACATGATCTTCCACAAGTTCTATAATAAGAATGCTCATTGTTTCATAATACACATTCTCTCATTCCTTTAAATAATAGGTTCCCAGAATTATTACTAATATTCTCAGTGTTATTTACTAGGCCCACAGATATTTCACTAGGTACTGCAATTTTAGCATTCTCTCTCTCTGTCTCTCTCTCACACACACACATTCCCTCCTCTTCCTGTCTCCTTCACTTTATACAATTGTGCTTATAAGACCATGTCTCAGCCAAGCAAGTTGAGTGGAAATGACACATGCATCTTCCAGATGCCTCTAAAGATGGGACTGCTGGGATGTCATGGAATGTCTTACCCTGTTTTCACTATCATGGAGATGATAAGGATCAGAATAATTACAGAGGTCCCATTTTAATGGCAGCAGCATCTCTCCCTACCAGCCTTCAGAAAAATAATGCGTGCAATCCCCTCTGTACTTTGCCTATATGAACTCTTAATTGTCCGGTCCCAAACATAGATTGAACCATTGTTTTTTTGTTTTTTTTTTGTGGGTACTGGGGGTCGACCTCAGGATCTCATGTGCCAGTGGGCGCCCGTGCCGCTGAGCGATATCACCGGCCCTTTTTTCGTATGTGGGTTCCGGGAGTCGAACTCGGGCCCTCGCGCTTGCCAGGCAGGCGCTTACACCGCTGAGCCATCTCACCAGCCCCAAACAATTGTTTTAATTGGTCTCTTTATTATAGTAACTTATGCCACCTTTAGGTATTTCATGTTTTTGTGCTATTTCCAAAATCTCTGGAATATACATTATCATATGGCTTCTTTTCTGATATCAGCTGGAATCTAACAGAATAGAGTGACACATTGTAAATATAATATTTTATTGGGTTATAAATTAAATACTATATGCTTTTCATTTTTAACCAATCATTAATAACTTTAAAAGTCTATTACACATAAAAGTTTTCCTAGAGGACATAGGTGGGTGTGGGTGGTGTAGACAGAATGGAGAAAGTTATTTTTTTTCATTTCATAGTAAGTCCTCAATTTGAAGACTATTTCAATTTAATAAATTCAAAGCTTTGGTTTTGTTTAAAATGTAAGCAATTATTGCTGCTGTCTCTGGTTATAAAATTTTTAAAATAAATTATATATGTTTTCCCATAATTACAATTTTCATCAATAATGATAACAAAGTATATGCTTGACTTGCAAAAATTTCACCTTTATTTTAATTTCTTTCCACACAACTTTTAAACTTCTCTGTCAAGGGTATTAGAAGAAGAACTTTTTTCACACCATTGTTAATTGAGAAAAGAAAATAATCTATTCAGTAAATGCAAATGGAGATGGCACACCTCTTCTAAAAAGAGACTGGTAATGAATTCATTTCTTTAACTTAGAGATATAGCTTAAATTTTAACAAGGATTATGTAAGCTATGGATATCTCATTTAAAATTAAAATTAAAATAAAATAATTTCCAGAAGATTGGTTTAGTCCTTGGACTTCTGAGTCTACATAACAGATCAACAAAGAAAGGAAATTTTATGCACTCCATTCTTTAGTCTGTCTATACCTACTCAAATTTGCCCACATCTAAACACAACATGTAACATCTATCTATGTATCATCTATCTGTCAGTCTGTCCGTCTGTCTATTTATCTATCATCTATTTACCTATCATCTATCATCTATCTACACACACACACACACACACACACACACACACACACAAGTGCACATACTATATTATAAAGCCCTCGGCCAAATCGTATAACATACATGAGTCCAAATTAAATGAACCACCATAATGTTAGAGTGCTGAAAAGTTACATAGCAAAAAGCATAGGTCCAGAGAGTGTTGAGAAATCAGGATTTTTTTTTTTTTTTTGTGATCAACATTATCAGGGTTTAAGATGCTTCCATTCTTTTCTGCTACTATGGTTTCATTTCTCACTTCATTGACCTTGGTTCTCTGACAGTTTTGTCATGAAAAGTGCACAGAAATTGTATTCCCTTTGGGAATAAATTTTCTGGAAAACACATTTTTTTCCTTGAGGAATTAATAGGTATTGATCTACTATTTCCTAGCATTCAGAGTTGCTACAGAAAAAGACCTATTTAGAATGTTTAATCAATGTACTCTCACAGATACTTTTCACTTGGAGAACTTCTGGTCAGGACCTGAGCTACTACTACAGATAAAGTTGTGAGAAAGCTTGGAATGAACCCAAAGGTTCTAAATCTTATTCTAATTCTAGTTCTTCCTGTTATAAAAGTAGAATCTACAGAGTGTGGTTAGATAGCTAAATAAAGGAAAATTGGGTGATAATCCTCTACTTATTTATAAATAGCAATACATATTGAATAAAAGTCATCACTTTTATTTTATTTCAGTGAAAACACTTGCTCCTAAAGATTTACCATCAAATTTTTAAATTCACTTTTTTTCCTGAACTGAATTTCTCCATTTAGACAGGCAGTATTTAACCTAGTACTACAAGGAGTAAGAAGGCTGTCTTCAACACATTAGATAGCAAAACCCAAAATATGCTTCATTTTCTATTTAAATGAAGAATGTCATAGGAATTGCTCTTAGAAATTTCTCTTCCTTCTTCACTGTCATAGTAATTTTGTTCTCTATTGAAATTTGGAGGTTTACAGCATTCTAGTAAGAAGCAATAGTCAATCCTTGTTTCCAATCCCAGTAGTTGTTGATATATCAGATTTTCAACTCAAGGTTATTCTTTCATTTGTAGTCTGTTAGCTTGTGGTTCCAGGCCTAAAAATCTGTAACTAACTGTAGAGGCCACCACCTGTTCGGGGATTTGAGTGTTATCTCCTAAACTCAGTATGCTGTCCAAAATCTGCTTGGTAGAATTTCCTCTTTCAATTCAATTTTATTTTATCTGAACATTCTGGAAAAGGAGAATTAACTGAGGTTCATGTTGCATTTTTAATTTTTAAGTTTCATTGTTCATTCACATGCTATTCTATTACTTTTAAGAAAAGAAATGTGTGTTCCACTGTTCTCCTTCACTAGCTATCCATACTGAGCATCATTTGCTTTTTCCTCATTTCTGCAAGGAACAAACGAATAGTCAGAATTGGAAAAGTTTACACTGGCAATGCTGTACACAAATTCTATCATCTCCTAGTCTCTATTATCCTCTAGAGGACTGAAAGAACAATGTTGATTCAGGATAAGCTGATTTTTGCATTCAGTCAAGATTTTATAAGTTCAGTAAATTTTATCAGCCTTAAGTTAAAAACTACACTGTAACTACAGGATATGTCTACTTGAGGAAATCCAATTCAGACTAGGTTTGTTAAAGTTTTCATAATTCTATTTCTAAAATTTAATTTGTTCTCTATATAGTTGGCTTATCCTAATGAAAAATAGAAAATTCAAGTTATCAGAAGAATATTTTTTTAGAAAAAGCAAAAACATTAGAAAAAAAATTCCCATTCTTTTTACAGAATTTATAAAGTTAATCTCTTTTCCATACAGGGGAGTTTTCTGAAGGACTGCTATCATACTAAAGTTAATATACGACAATTCCTAAATTAAGAGAACTATATTTCTATTATATAATCTTTGGGTACACTTTTTAAGAGTTCATCTTTTATTTGTAAATCAAAATGGAAATGTTTTCAAATCAGCATGGTGATAATGTAGAAAATGTGTACTATGGTAAAACTACTCAAAAATATGATGAAAATCTATTAATCCATGGCAAATGTGTAAGTGTTTTGGTAGTGACCATGTCCTGTGCCTGGACCCCAAGGTCTGGAATTCTACTGACAGTTTGCAAAATAATCACTTATTCCCTGTTCAGTGAGAGACAGTCTGATGAGTTCCTTGCACCATTACTGAAACAAACAAACAAACAAACACAAAGTAAATCTTATACCCCCTCTACACTCAATATGTAGGAAGATTCAGGTCAACACACTAAGCAGTAAAATATACATTCTCTGTAATTGCAACAACTGGAATGATTACCTTTGCACAAAGATAAAAGAATAACAGCAATAATATAATAAGGTATCCTACCTTATTGCTAATTATTCCTAGCACTAGAAAAGTTTCTGGACCTTTTCTTGTCAATTATCCCTGGACAAGAACTGGAAATACTCCGTGCTTCATCCATTTTCATCCTTTGTCAGCTACTCATGCAACAAATGATCTTGGAATGTCAAATGGCAGTTTCAAGCATGGAAGATGTGGAATCTTGGATAAGACAATTTTAGATTTTGGATATACACCTATTTTTCAATATCTGTGGGAAATTACTTCCAGGAATCCTTATGGATGTCAAAATCTGCAGGTCCTAAATTTCTTTGCATAAAATTGCATGGTATTTACATAGCACCTAGGCAACTCCTCCTATAAACATTAAATCTTATCTAGATTATTTATATAATTAATACAATATAAATGCTATGTAAATGTTTGTTATATTGTTTGGAAAATGATGATAAGAACAGAATGTCTATACATGTTCAGTACAGATGCAACCCTTTCAAATATTTTTGATCTGCAGTTATTTGCATCCTCAGATGTAGAACCTGCAGATGAGGACTGACATATCTCAATAGTGCATTTAGTTTAGGAAACAACCAGTATGTATTCATGAAAGCAGCTCTGAAACATGGTTTGCATCGTGTAATTTTATTATTCTTTGGAAGTTGAATATCTATCTACACAGCATAGCTACACATGCTGGAAATAGCTGAAACTATAATTGATGACATAAATTGATATCTGCTTATGATTAAAGTGTTACATGGACACTATCACCAATCCTATATTACTGAAAGCAAATATCATTTCAGCAAAACAATTACACTGCATTTCAGTAAGAAATAACTCAATATAGTTATACTTCTTTAATGAGTTCCTATATTTATAAGGGAAGAAGCCAAAATTATGGTGCAATTCTTTTTATGGACACCTTTGTTTGGCAATATAGAATTCAAACAGATTAATGAGTAATTAAGCATGTTTGGTGGCAAAAAAATTGGTTCTTTCTTAGTTTAAGCCTTCTTACTTGTTAGAGAAGAGGGAAAATTGCATTGGAATTTTTCAATGTCACTGAGTTTTGTGGAAAAGATAAAAACTCCAAACCAAAAAACTATAGCAAACTGTGACTAGCGCTAACACACAGAGAGAAAATTCTCATTTCACTGCCCAATAATAGTTCTTTGAGAAAGTTTTTATTTCCTGTTTAAATATTTTCTTTTCTTTTAAAAAACTGTTAGCCACAGAGGATCTCAGAAAAATCTGTAGCTTCTCTGCTCACTGGTTTCCACATATACTTCTTTGGACCTAAGTTCCCATGGCTTATGCCTGGACTTATGTACAGGTCAAAATATACCCTCATTTGTGTGCTGACAGTCAAGAAAGTGTGCAGCAGCACCCTAACCAAAAGCTGGCTGGTTGTTGCAAAGTCATGTGGTAGCTTGGCATTTCTGAAGAAATGAAAATTGATATAAGGGAGGCAACTCATTCTAAAAATCATAATTATATTTGGCAAAGCAATTATGAGACATCGCATTAACCTAGTCTCTCCTTTGAAACAGAAAGTCTTTGAAGAGATTCCCCTTGTGACATTTTCTGAAAGCCAAAGATCTAACAACTATTCCCTAAAGAGGAGTGGATTTGATTACACATTGGCTTATTTGGTTCCTCGTCTTTGCATTCTATACCATTATTGACCTACTACTACATGAGTTCCAGGAGAGGAAACATGGTCTTAGGAACAACTTGCTTTGTAGATTCACATGTCTCCATTTTAATGGGTTGATGAAAAAGTCAAGTTGTTTTCCTTAGCACCCGTTCTTTCACTTCTTAGGACTTTGCTCTACTCATGATGTTTTGACAAATCTGTCATTTTCTGACTTTGAAAAATGAAAACTTTGGAGGACTCAACACCATCACCATACTAAGTTATTAAATAGGCATGGCATACCCCTTTAGTTAATACAAACTATTTGTTTTACTTTGGAAGAACTCTCTGACCTCCTATTATTGTGTGAATAATTGATTTACCACTGAAGAAAGCGGTCTTCTTCAATTGACATTTGTTCCTCATCAGGTTTTGAAGCAAGACCAAAAGAAATTGGGTTGTGTGGATATAATTACTTGCTACAGCCACAGTGAATGCAGCCATTCTTACTCCCCAGGAACTTAATGGCCCAAATGTTTATTATCAGAATTTATTAAAACTAAGATTTATACATTCCGGCAGTCAAAATAACTTGGAAAAAATAGGTTCACAACAGGGGTAAAATAGGAGTTCAGAATAATACTCACAGCTTCTTAATTGAACTCTTTCCTGATGGGGCTACCCTTTCAAACTTGCATATTGGTGTTTGGCCAAGATATATCTCCCAGTGGTGTGCGTGGGTGTTTATAAACTCAGTTTCTGAATGCATTTTTAAAAGGTGGCTCTAAACATTAAGGGCTGTATTGTTCAAAAGCAATCTAAAAGCTGTTTGAAAAAAACATAAATGTAGTGGTAGGTGGACTGAAATCTTAAGGTTGCGATGTATATTATATAATATCTTGAGGGAAAATTGAATGCAATGTTGAGTACATAAAAATAAAAATTTCTTGGGCTCCGGTTGTAGCTCGGTGGCAGAGCACTTGCCTACCATGTGGAAGGTCCTGGATTCTGTCTCCAGTACTGCAAGAAAAAAAGTAAATACCTATTCCCAGAGAAATATTATGGAGAAATTTCAGATACATTAAGAATACTTACAAGTATGGGTGAATATAATTTTTAGTAATTTTTTTCAAATTAGTCAGATAGGGATGCTTTAAAAAATGAATATTCCTTTTCACTGTTTCCTTCATCACAAATTCAATTTTACCAGTAAATTCAATGGAACTAGTTTCTAATACATTATCTCTCCTAAAATGTCAGAGTTTCAAACCAGGTGGAGAAAATATACTCAAAAGAATGAGATGCAGGGGGCCGGTAAGATGGCTCAGCGGCGTAAGCACCTGCCTGGCAAGCGCAAGGGCCCGAGTTCGACTTCCGGAACCCACATACAAGAAAAGGGCAGGTGATATCGCTTAGCGGCATGGGCGCCTGCTGGCGCGCGAGGTCCTGAGGTCGACCCCCAGTACCCACAAAAAAAAAAAAAGAAAAAAAAAAAGAATGAGATGCAGATAAATTAGGCATAAGATTAACAGGACGTTCTCTTTTTTATTATGTCTCCTTCCAGCAGCACATAGGAAAAAGAAGATGAAAAATAGTTAAATGCTTTATTCTTAAAAGGCTTATATTAGTCTATGGCTAAATGTGCATCTAAGTATAAATTCTATTTAGCAAAACTGTGCTTAATATAGAAATCTAGGTTACAAGGGTAGGAATCACTGTGAAAATTTGGATGGACATGCTTAGATGCTAGCAGGTATATTTATATACACTCAAGGAAAGAATAATGGTTAGAATTTTAAGATGAAGCTGATCTTCATGACTAGGCTTGAGGGTGAAGGCTGCTTATTTCCCTAATCAGGAGTGAGGAAGATGATGGTGGTCTTATAATGAGATGATATTTGGTCCATCTTGACAAAGTAGGGGGTGGGCTGTGAAGGTTGTTGTAGGGGAGTAAAGCTTTCATTTCAGTGTCACCCATCCTATATTTTGACACTAACTTTAAGGGAATTATTTGTTCAAAGAAGAGTGAGAGTGCTATATTAAATATCTGTCTTTTAATACCTCACTCTTACTTAACATTAAAAAGGTTCTATAGAAAGTAAGATGTAAGTCAGCACTCTGGATTTCCAAACAAATGTTGATATGTGTTCAGAGTGGACCTTTATCCATTAGCCTTACAACAATAACTGAATTATTCCAATAATGCAGTATTACTGGTGCTGAAGTTGGATTTTGCATGTGCCTGTGAGCATCGAATTTTAGTCGTCACCATGGCAAATTTTTTGTTGAACAAAACACAGTGCTGATCAAAAAAGCATTCCCCTAATGTTCATTTATTACTTCCAAGTCTTTATTAACCTTTAGTACCGGGATAGATAAACTTTTTCTTGTGTTAAAATGGTACTGTAATGGTGTCATCTGGAGGGATGTAGCTGATACACTGCTTGGCTCTGGTGTCAGAACTGAACAGGTTGGCTCCAATTTGACTTAGAACATTACCCAGCCTCCTGAGCTCTATTACTACATCTAAATCACAATTTCTATAGCCTTTTCCTTTGCCCCCAGCTATGTCTTCTGAACTGCTAATAGGTATAATTTGATATGGTCTGTTTGCTTTGGCTTCCTTCTTCAAGAAAATAGAACAGAAGGGAAAGGAATTCATCATAATATTACCCAATCAATGAACAATACACAAAATAATTTAAAATATGACTTATGTGAAGTATTATAGGACATATAATATATATTTTAGTTTTGCTTTGAGTTGTGCTATCCTCTGCTCTGGGTTGGAAGTCTTTCTTTCTCTCTTTTCTTCCTCCTCTACAAGATCTTAACTGGATAAATGATTCTGTGCTTTTCAACTCTTCAGACCCAAATTTGCCCCCAGTAGGGAAGTCCAATTGCTAAACTTGGGAGAAAGTATATGGTCTCTGGGCTAATTTCTAATTTATCCTTATAAGTAGTAATGCTGATATTTTGATCTTCAGATGTCTATTACAAATGTCTACTTTCCCATTGGTCCCGCATCAAGTTGTGAGTGAAGAAAATGAGTGATTAGTTATTGTCACCAAATATCATTATCTATGTGTGATGGTGTTGTGTTCAGAGGAGTACTATTGAGGGTAGTTACCAATCAACTTTTTTCAACAGTACTCCTCTGAAATTATACAATAACAAGTAACAGTCTTTTATTTCCAGTTTTGACATTTTCCCTGTGGTTCAAACATACATTTGATCATCTACTTGACATTTTCATTTAGAAATTTAACATATCCAAAGTTAACCCATCATATAAAGAACATTTGTTACTTTCCTCCTAAACCTGCTGCTCTTACAACCCCCATTACAGTAATACATTGACCAAGTACCCAATTATTAGGTCAAAACCGTGGAAATCTTTCACAATTCATCTCTTTGCTTCAAACCACTCTTCTCCTCCCCCATTAGAATGATCTATTAGTCTCGTTGGCTGGTCTCCAAAATATACCTTTAATCTGCTTTCCACCAAGGTTGAGCCACCATGATTTCTCAACAGGACTACTGAATCAGCTTCCTAAGTAGTTAGTGCATTTGTTTCTGCTGTACCCCTATATAGACCAATTCTATATAATATTTAGCTAGATGGCACTTTTGAAAGTATAAATCACAGCCTACAAATTTTATGCAATTTACTGCCTACCTCTCCAGTTCAATTTTCTTTTATTCTGAAAATTGTACACTCAATTCCAATATCTTGTTTTTTAGGTACAAGAATTTTACAAAAGCAGTAATTTCACTTTCATCTGAAAGCTTTTTGAGTTGCTATTCCTTTTTCATGGACACTCTATCCTTACTGTCAAAACTCACCCTTATCTTTTAGTTCTAGGCTACATATCAACATAGTAAGTATCACCTCATCACAGAGGCTTTTGCTTACCATTCCAGCGAAAGTGACATCTCCCTATCCCAATGCCGCTTCTAATCTCATGCATTCTTTTACTAGTTTGTTGCACATATCTTTATACTACGATGTTTATGTGTTTATACATATAACTGCTATCTATATCTCTAGGTACAATGTAATTTCCATGAGGTCTGAGACATGCTATGTCTACTCACTTATGTATTGTCCAAATGCAGAACATTGTTAAGGACATAATTCTCTACCATTAAAAATTTGTTGACTCTATAATGGATGAATATTTTAATAAGCTATTTGAATTGGGCAAAAATTTATGAAAGCCTAAAATAAATTCTTCCAAGGCTTAGTTTAAAAAATTGAAAACATATAAACATTATGATTAAATGTTATCTTAAATGATAACTTATTGGAATTTCAAATTCCAGCCATGATAGAGTAACGAAACAAAAAATTGCCCTCCTATCTTAAATAGCCAAACAGAGAACTATATGAACATTATTTGTCAGATATTGGAGGACACACAGTTCAGGACAGTGATACTTTGCAGAAGAAAACCTAAATGAGATAAGTTCCACGGTTGTGGCACTTACTATTTGGAGAGAGTTCAGGCCACAGCACAGGGAGTCCCAAACACAGCCTCTCTGTTCCCAAGCTGGGAGGACAAAGTTGAACCTTTTGAGAAGCCTAAGTTGCAGGAATTTCCAGGACAGATTACTGGAGTGGAAAGAGGTGAACAGAGTGAGGCCCAGAAGTCTGCAGATGGTTTCGCCAGTCTTTATTTTAATGCTTGCTGATTAACACATTAGGGTGAGGAAATTACCCAAAATGAGGTTAAAAATACAGCACAAGAAAAAAGTAATGGGAACAATGCCTACCAATCACCCACAACCAGGAACATTTTGTTTTTCACTAGTTGAAGTGATAATAAATCTTGTGATATACAGGATATAAAAAAATTAGGTATTACGTCCATGTAGCAACTCTACACAAGGAATGTAAACATTATATACTGCAAACATATATTAGTAAAAAAGAAGCTACAAAAAATAGCACTCAAATGTGTATTTTCTTAGAAAAAATTAGTCCTGGACTAATGGCTACTCTGGTTCCAAGTAGCAAAGCAAAAAGGCAAGCCTTGTAATAATCAAACTTTTTTACATAATTTGATTGTGTTCCAGAATAAAGTCTAAATATATTTCACTAAGAAAAAACAGGACCTAAAAAGTAAACAACATATTTGTTATCTAATAAAACTCTTTTAATTTTATTAAAGAAACAGGAAAATAAGACTCAAAGAAGAGAGGAAAAACAGAGAAATGATAAAAATGACAGAATTAGTAAAAAAAAAAAAAAGGCAAAAAATAGTTTTGTTTTGTTTTTTTGTGGGTACCGGGGGTTGACCTCAGGACCTCGCACGCCAGCAGGCGCCCATGCCGCTGAGCAATATCACCGACCCTTTTTTGTATGTGGGTTCTAGGAGTTGAACTTTGGCCCTCACGCTTGCCAGGCAGGTGCCTACGCCACTGAGCATCTCACCGGCCTCAAAAAATAGTTTTCATATACACTAGATACTTAAAAAGATACAGAAAAACATGAACATGTTAAAGATAGGAATGGAAGATTATTGACACTGTAGAAATGAAAAATACAGTGTCTGATATGAAAAAGGCATGGGATGAGATGGCCAAAAAATTAGATACAGCAGAATACATGAGCAAACTTGAAAATATCAATTAAACTATCCAAGGTGAACCAAAGAAAGAAAACTGGCTTTTAAAACAATGAAGAATGTTACTGACAAACAGCCTAAAACGTACCACAATTATGAAATCCCCATGTAAAGGAGGAATGCAAACAAATATTTGAAAAATTAATGACTAAATTTTCTCCAAATCGGTAAGAACTATAAATCACAAGTTCAAGGGGCCCACAAGCTGTTGCTATTAAAAAAATGATAATACTGCGAGAAGACACATCTTAATCAAGTTGCCTAAAACGTGGTGACAAGGACAATATTTCTTAAAAATATAGCCAAGCGGAAGATACATTTTTATGGGAAAATGAAGAAAAGAATGCAAACCATATCACTGTTGCTATACTCTTAAAATACAGAAAGAAAAAAAAGCCCTAGAATTTTAAATCCTACAATAATATCTTTGAAGAAGAATAAGGAATAAAAAGGCATTCTATTTTTGATGTACAAAGGCTAAAAGTATCATCACTAATGCCACGAAAAATATTAAAGGAAAACTTTTGGGAAGATGAAAACTCTTGGTCTACACAAGGAATGAAGATCATCAGAAATAGTAAATTTGAAAAAAATATATAATTTTCTTATTTTAAAATTTATTTAAGGGCCAGTGAGATAGCTCAGCAGCATAAGCGCCTACCTGGCAAGCGCGAGGTCCTGAGTTTGACTCCCAGTACCCACATAAAGGAAAAAAATGGCCAGTGATATCGCTCAGTGACATAAGCACCTGCTGGCAAGCAGGAGGTACTGAGGTCGACTCCTGGTACCCACATAAAAAATTATTTAAAATATAATTGAATTGTAAATATAAAAATGATGAACAGTAGAAGTAAAATAGTTTGTAACAATAGTATAAAGACTGGAAAAGGGAAATCATAAATATACTGTGATAAGATTTTACATTATTATGATATGAAACAAAATTACTTGAAGCTAGGTAATGATAAATTAAATACATATATGTTTAAGAGTAAAGGAAATACTAAAACACAATCAAAGAGTTAAAGTTAATTATCTAGCCATGGAGTTAGAACAAAGACAAAAATATTCTATTTTAAGAAAGGCAGAAAAAGAGGGAAAAGAAATAAAATATGACAATTGAGA
The DNA here is from genome assembly GCA_028451465.1 of Erethizon dorsatum. Taxonomy (NCBI): domain Eukaryota; kingdom Metazoa; phylum Chordata; class Mammalia; order Rodentia; family Erethizontidae; genus Erethizon; species Erethizon dorsatum. The sequence goes on from CM051833.1 coordinate 103,321,174, forward strand.
ACAAATAATCATGGTTCATTTCCACATAATCATATTATTAATAACATTCAATATAATTTTCAACATTCCCAAATTTAAAGTCAAAGTTTATCCAATTGGATATAAAAGATAATATTACATGAATTATTCAAGATATCAACATCAAATATAAAGATGCAAACACATTAACAGTAACTAATGGAAACAGATACACTAAGCTAGTTAAAGAAGAGTAGGATTAATTATTTTATATCAAAGTACATTTTATAGCAATGAATATTACTATGGATAAAGAAAGAATTTCATACTGATAAAGGTATCTATTTATCAGGATGCCATACTTTTTAAAACCACTTATTCTGTTTCACACAGTGTTTCAAAATACTTGAAGCAAAATGTGATAGAACTACAAGCAGAAATAGACAATTTTACCATTATTCACACAGATTTCAATGTCTTCTGTAAATAACCAGTAGGACAAGTTGACAGAAAACCAACAACATAGTATATTTAAATAACGCTATCAACCAAAATGACCTAAAATATTAGGCAAAATACATATTGTTTTCAAGAGTACACAGAACCTTGGCAAGACAGGCTGTACTCTGTCAAAATTCTGCATAAATATAAGATCCAAATACAGAAAGCATATTCTCTTATCATAATAGAAGTAAATTAGAAATCAATAACAAAAAAATTTGGAAAACTAAAATATTTTAAAATGGAAGAAAAGGTCTTATGTAAGAAGAATAAAAAAGGAATCAAAAGGGAAACAAATATTTTGGACTAAAAATCCCACAAATTGTCAGAATTTATGATATACAGCTAAAGAAATAGAAGGAAATGTTAAATTCCTTTCTTTAAAAAATAGAACATTTAGAAGACATGACCCAATCTTCTAACTTAATAACCAACAAAAGAAGCACAGATTAAATCTAAAGCACGTAGTAGTAATCAGTTAAAGAGCAGTAAATTATACTCAGAAAGCAGAAAACAGAGCAACGGAAGACAGAAAAACAATAGAGAACATAAATGAAACTAAGAACTAGTTGTTTGGAAGAACCTAAAGTATGATACACCCATAGGCAAACCGATGAGAGAAATAGAGAAAAAATGTCAATGCTAGAAATGAAAAACGATCATCGTAAATTTTGCAGACATTAAATTTAATAATGAAGGGATTTCATGAGTAAATTCTGCCAATAAAATCTAACAACTAAAACATAATGGAAAATATTCCTGGAAAGACACTAACTATTAATACTAAATAGCTTTATAACAATTTAAAATAGAGTGTGTGTTGGAAAATAGTCGAAAGAAGGCAACTATAGGCACAGAAAACTTCACTACTGATTTCAATGAAATATGTCAAGAAGAGAAAAAAAATATAGTTTAACACAAATCTCTTCATAAAAGAGAAGGGAATATTTCCCAACGTATTTTATGAAATCAACATTATCCTGATTTTGAAATTGTATAAAACAATTACAAGAAAACTACAGAACTATATGTGCTCATGACCTAAAATGCAAAAAACCAAAACAAAATTTTGGCAAATTTAGTCTAGCAATGTATAAACAGAATAATATATACTGGCCAAATGAGATTCATTCCGAAAAGGTTAAATTTCACACTTAAAATTCAACATACTTCAGTATATTCACAGACTATAAAACAAAAAATGCATGACTATCTTAATAGATTTCAAAAAAGCTTACACTGTACTCATGTTACCCAGTGCAGTAAGAGAAAAACACTAATAGGGAGAGAATGAGGGTGAGGGAACCAAGACATACAGGTGGTAAGGGAGATCCAAAAACATCATAAATAACATATGTAGAAAATCTTACATAATCTAATAAAATCTATAAAATTAAGAAAAGAATTCAAAATGATTATGAGAAAATGGACATATGAAAATCAATTATATTTCTATATACCAGCAAAATAATTTTTTAAAAAACTGAAAAAAAAACCCATGATTTACAATTGCAACAAATTTAAAATAATTAGGGGTAAATTGGATTAAAAGCTTTTAAGATCTATATGCTGAAAACTACAAAACATCTCTGTGGTATTAAAGAATGGAGATATATTATGTTTATGAATTGGAAGATTTAATATTACTATATTTTAAATTGCCCAAAATTGATTATTAGATTCAAAACCATCTCAAATAAAACATCAGCATGTTCTTTCTGTAGGGATGATAGACTAATTATAATATGAACATGAAAATGTCGAAGATTCATAATATTTAAAAAGTAGATGCAGACATATATGGCCAACTTATTTTCTACAAAGGCTCTACGAAAATTCAAAGAAAAAGAGGATTACATTTTCATAAAAGGTGCTGGGACAAAATAAGAAAGCAAATCAAAACAAAATCCTTAAACAATACCTCATACTGTTTACACAAATGTACAATACTCAAAATTGAACACATACCTAACAATGTACAACCATAAAACATCCAGAAGCAAAATTAGGAGAGATTTTTGGTGACCATGGTTTAGTAAAAATATTTCCTGACTAGGATATCAAAATCATAAAATTTATAGTAACATACTTTTCATTTTGTCAAAACTAGAAACATTTCCCTTCAAAATAATCTTTGTGGGTCGGTGAGATGGCTCAGTGGCGTAAGCGTTTGCCTGGCAAGCGCGAGGGCCCAAGTTCGACTTCCGGATCCCACATACGAAAAAAGGCCCGGTGATATCGCTCGGTGGCACGGGCGCCTGCTGGTGCGCGAGGTCCTGAGGTCAACCCCCGGTACCCACAAAAAAAAAAAAATAAAAAAATAAAAAAATAATCTTTGTTTTAGAAAAAGAAAAGTCAAGGTAAAACTAGAGAAAATATTTGCAATATGTCTATATGACAAAGGACTTATATTACATTATATCAAAGATTCCCAAAATAAAGGACTCTCGGTAAACAATATCAGATATTTTTAAAAGATACTGTTACATATCCATTATAATAGCTAGAATTAAAAAGCCTGACTATACCAAGTATTGATGAAGAAATTAACTCTCACATACTTTTGACAGAAATGAAATATTACATAACTTTGGAAAATCGTCGCTTTTTAAAAAGTTAAATATACTCCTACTGCAACATTATTAAGTGTTTATTTAACCAAAAGAAATGAAAACATATACCCACACACAGCAATGTGAATGAAAGTAAAAAGACCAAAAAGTATGACTAAGTTCCATAAAATTCTAGAAAATGAAACTATTCTATGTGACTGTACGCAAATCTTTGGTTGCTGTAGACTAGGGACAGGTGGGAGCAGGGATTGATAGTTGCATTACAAAGTAGCATCAGAAAAGTTTTTGGAGTGATGGTACAATTTATTTCCTTAATGATAATGATGGTTGTACAGGTGTGTACATACATTAAATGTATGAAATTCTACACTGAACTATGTGCACTGTATTGTATGTCATTTACACCGCAATAAAAGTGTTCAAAGTACAAACTATTATTGAATACTTGAAACAAGCTACACTGCTCTTCAATTTCATCTTCTTTAAATTTTCTGTTTTGGCTGACTAAATTCAGGGAAGCTTATATGCTGCTCACCCCATGAAGTCTTAGCAAATGTCCACAACTGTTCACACTACTTATTATGGATTAGGTCTTTATTATAACTGATGAGGTAAACTCTATCACTAACTGTTTATATTTTGTTATTACATTCCACCATTAACTTCTCAACATGGTTAAATAACCTGTTCAAAGTCATAGAGTTACTCTGAAAGAGATATGAGATGTAACACAGGCGTCTAAAATCTAGGTCAATGCCTTTAACAACAATATTTTATTGCTTTGGGTGAGGAAGGTAATAATAGGCTCCAAATATATATATAATATATATATTTATATATTACATATATTTTAATATATATATTAAGTATATCTAAGTAGTGTGAACAGCAGCTTTTTTACATCATACTTACATACACACACTGAAATATTTAAACATATAGCTTTATATATTTATATATATTTAATATATAAATATATTTATATATAAATATATTTATATAATACAAGAAGGAATCAGTTTTAATATATTAATATATAAATATATATTTAAATATATAATATAGGGGCTGGTGAGATGGCTCAGCGGTGTAAGCGCCTGCCTGGCAAGCGTGAGGTCCTGAGTTCGACTCCCAGTACCCACATACGAAAAAAGGGCCGGTGATATCGCTCAGCGGCACGGGCGCCTGCGGGCGCGTGAGGTCCTGAGGTCGACTCCCGGTACCCACAAAAAATAAAAAATAAAAAATAAATAAATATGTAATATATATTTAAGCATATTATAAATTTAAATATTACATATTTAATTATTATATTATTAAATTACATTATGAAATATTATATATTTAAGCATATAATATATTAAATATATGAAAAATTACCTGCTGTATATATTTAAAAACAGAGCGGAAAACATTGCTTCTGTCACTAAGAGAGCACCAAAGGTTTTCTTACGGCAGTGATGACAGCTCTGGAGCCCGGGAGAGGTGAGAGCCAGACTCTGCCGCTGGCAGGGAGACACGGGAAGAAGCGAAGCTGATCCCTTCCTGTACGCTGCTAACCGCGTCACAGCTGTGAGCGGGAGACCTCTTCTGCCAAGCACTTACGTCAGCGCAGTTCAAGGCGGGAAGCACAGTGAAACAGAGAAAGGCTCGACACCGAAGACACTGGCGTCGAGGGAAGAGAGAGGAGCTAGTCCAGGCAAACCAGCGGCTCACGCACTGGAGTCGGCTTAGGTAATTAGGGGCTGAGGCAGTAGTCAGGAGCATATCTACCCTTCGTTTTAATTCAGCTCATATTTTGTATTGCATTATAAATTTTATTTATTTTAATCAAAATCAATGTTTACATATGTTACTATTTTACGTTACAATGTTTACATGTTTGCGTGTTATCTTTCTTTGCTTCTTACTGTTTAAAATGGGCAATTATTACATAATCTACATTCTACTAAAAGTATGTGAAAATGTTAGCTTCCCATTATATTGGCTGCAATGTAGCTGGCTACAGACGTGTTTAGAACCGAATAAGTGTTCTTTGGGTTTGAATTTTTCCTGCACTGTTTTTAGATAAATTGCTTTGGATGAGGGGCGCATGGTATGTGAGAGGGTCACTAAATCTCAATGGCCCGAGTGGCTGATCTGTAGACTGGCATAGGAATAACTATTCCTATCTGCTGCAGTATTTATACAAGAATAGAAGACTTTGAAGTTTTTTTTAGTTTTTTGTTTTTTGCTTTTTTTAATACGCGGGTACCGGGAGTTGAACTCAGGACCTTGCACTTGCCAGGCAGGTGCTTATGCCGCTGAGCTATATCACCGGCCCAACTTTGAAGTTTTTATGCACTCTATTCCAGCATACTAGAAAGATGATAAAAACCTTCATTTACTGTCACCAGTTGTTGATGGAAGCAGTAACAATTAGTGGAAAGGAGGTCTGGAGGGTAGGAAGCGGTGACACGCAGTGGGCTGCTAAACTTCATGTGCACCATACTAGAATCTTGAAAATGGGAGAAGAGAGAGAACAACAGTTGTTTTGTTTTTTAAAGCATTATAAGACATGATTCATATATCATAAGTTTAAATGCTTTCATTGTATTCACATGTTGTGCAAACATTGCCACTGATTCCAGAATGTTTTCATGAACCAAAAAAGAATCCACATACATATTAGTACCACTCCATTTTCCTTCCTTTCCCTAGTCTTTGATAGCCACTAAGCTACTTTCTGCCTCTGTGAATTTATCTAGTCTAGACATTTTATATCAATAAATAATACAATACGTGGGCTTTCGTGTTTGGATTCTTCCACTTAGTATAAGGCTTTCAAAGTTCATTCATGTTCTGACATATATCAATACATGTAGCATTCACTTTCTGGTTGAATAATATTCCACTGTTTGGATATCACACATATTTTCATCCATTTGTTAGCTGACAGACATTTGAGTTATTTCAACTTTTTTGTCTAATTTAAATAATGGCATAATGGGGAGTACACAAGATTTTGTGTGGACATATGGTTTTTATTTTTATTGATAATATACCAAGGAATAGGATGTTAAGTGTATTAATATTTTCAGGAGCTGCTAAACTATTTTCTAAAGTAGATTTACCAGTTTTAGATTCATCAACAAAGTGTAAGGGTACCAATTCCTTTACACTGCACCAACACTAGTGACTGTCTTGTTGACTTTGGCCATCTTAATGTATGTGATGTGCTCTTTGTAGGTTTTGAATTGCATTTCCCTAAATCACTAATGCTGTTCAACATCTTCCCATGTGCTCATTAATCATTTCACATATTCTTTAGGAAAATGTCTATTCAAATCCTTTGCTTCTTTTCTTTCTTTCTTTGTCTTTATATTGCTGAGTTAAAAATTTTTTAAATGGTGATTGTAATGCCTCTTCTTTCATAAAAATTGACATATAGTATGTTTCACAGTGGCTCTCAGAGAGTGATTCAAAGGCCACTTGTGGTCCTGAGACACTTTAAGAAGATATGTGGATTAAAAACTACTTTTACTCTTTCAAGTGTACAGTGAGTAGTACCTATATGCGATATCATCACAGATTAAATGCAGAGCCAGATGTAAGAATCCATTTAAACTGTTTTTGCCAGACCCTAAGGATATTTTTTTTGTGTGTGTGTGGGTACCAGGGGTTGACCTCAGGACCTCATGCGCCAGCAGGCGCCTGTGCCGCTGAACGATATCACGGGCCCTTTTTTCGTATGTGGGTTCCGGGAGTCGAGCTCGGGACCTCGCGCTTGCCAGGCAGGCGCTTACGCTGCTGAGCCATCTCACCGGCCCCAGGAGATTTTTAAAAATGTAAATCAATGCTACTTTTCTCACTAGTAAAGAAATTATTATTTGTTTTGGAAAACATTGTTTTTTTTTTAAAAAAAACTATGGGTAATGTTGTTATTTGAAATTGACTAAGAAATGTTTTTTAAATTATGTTTTAATTTGTAATTCAATAAATCTTGATTGCTATGTAATGCACATAAGCAAAAAATCCTTGTGGCTCTAAATAATTCTTAGAAATAAATAAGGGCCCTGAGACTAAAGAGTTTAGGACCACAGATATGTGATGCTGGGGACATAGGAAACATTTAATAAAAGACAATTTTTTTCATAGCTCCATTCAGTATTGGAGGAAGATTTTAAATAATTTTTTGATATGTTCCATTCATCTGCAGAGTTAGAGGAAAGGTATAGAAGAGACAAAGAATTCAAGAGATGGAATGTGAGAACTTCAAGAACACAATACTTTTCCATCTTGTTTGTGTTTCTATCTCTGCTGACATACAGTTGGGTTATATGTTCCTTTCTCCCTAAACCTGTCATTCCTAGTACCTTGAGTTTCCCATGTGCCACCACCAATTGTATAGAACCCATGCCTCCTAAGTATTTCTAATAGGGCGGTAAGTATTAATATGGCTGCTGGAATAAACTTACACGAGGAGTTCATTTCAGTGATGTCCTCTTAATTGCTACATGAACTTGAGCTGGTTACCCAACATTTTTGAAAGTTCATATGTGTATCTAGATGGTGATAGTGGTTCAAAGTCTGGATTCTGAAGTCAGGTTTCCTGGGTTTAAATCCGAGGTCTGCCACGCATCATATAACCTTAGTAGATCTACTTTACCTCTTTGTTCCCTGGACTCTTCATCTGTAAAAACTGAGGATCCTACCAGTCTACTCTTATAGCCCTTGTGATATCTTCAGATTTCATGGATATATGTGTGGATATATATTTTTCTAAGAATAAAGTCTTAGAATCTTAGAATGTTCTAACAATATCTGCCACATATTAAGTATTTTGAAGGAGTTTGCTATGCATATTTTTAGGTGTTTGCTACATTATCATTACTCTTTCTCAAGTTTTTCATGTCTCTAATGAGGATAATAATAGTTTCTATTTCTTCCTGAGATTGTTATAAGCATTTCACAAAAATATACTTAAAGTGCTTACCAAAGTATCAGGCACAAAATAAGCTCTGGATAACATGTTAGGTATTATTGTTACCTGGTCGTCTAGTTGTCTAGTTAAAAGACCATAAGAGGGGCCGGTGAGATAGCTCAGTGGCATAAGCTCCTGCTTGGCAAGTGCGAGGTCCTGAGTTTGACTCCTGGTACCCACATAAAGGAAAAAAGAACATAAGATAATTAATATGTAATGATAATCTAACGGCAGAAGTCCTTTTGGTTAAATCATTGAATTCTATAATATTCATGCTAGATAGAGCCCTAAAGTTCATTTCATCTAGTCCAGCAATTCCTAATTTAACACTGAATTTGAATCACCGGGCTCTACTTAAGTTCTATTGTATCATATTTTCTATGGTTGAGGTTTTGGCATCTGTATGTCCAAAACCCTGCAGGTATTTTTTTGTGGTGTTGGAGATTGAACCCAGGACCTTCATACTGAGCTCCATCCTAGCTCTTTTTTAATTTTTCTTTTGAGGTAGAGTCCTGTTAAGTTGCTACGTTGCCCAGGTTGGGCTAGAAATTGTGATCCTCCTGCCTCAGCTTCACAGAGTGCTGGAAATATAGACATGTGGCCATGCCTGGCTATCTTTGTAGGTATTTATTATGTGCAACTGAGTTTAGGAAACACTAAGCCAGCTAATCCTTTTATGTTATATTTGAGGGAAAAGAGAGTCACAGGGAAAAGAAGTTGACGAATTAACTCAAAGCTAGGAGAAGAGTCAATATGTAGACTTTCAACCAAACCTAAATGGTCAGACATTCACAATAAGTATGAAAGAGCTTTGGATCCTTTTTCATGCTAGGGTTTTCTACAAAGGAATTCGGACTCAGAAAGCTATAAGGAGACAGAAGCTATAAGAGGGTTAATCTTTACATAAACCTCCCAGATGTCTTTGCTATTATAGAGACCATCATTGTAGATAGTGTAAGGAGGAAAAGTACTTTGTCTTAATGTCACTTCTGAATCCCAATTTACCAACTTAAAGTAAATCCCAATTTACCAAGATAATTTTTCTTTCATGTTTTAGTGATTAAGGCAAAACTTTCTGAAAAAGTCAGAATACTACTCGATATTAGCACCATAGTTAGAGAGATCTATAAAAAGAAAGTAATAACCAAGGACTACACTACAAGCAAGCTATCAGCCAGAGCCTGGGAATTAAGTCCTCACCATTGTCTTACTAACACTTTTTCTGTTCACATTGGTCATAACTGGGCTGGATTTCAGTATTGACTCTGGGAAAAATTGTTAAGTATTTTAGGGTGGTTATATCTTATTCCACCTATTCCTTAAACCAACAGTAATAATTTTATAATTTATAAAGCATTTTACAAATATTATCTCATTTGATTATATAATAGTTACCTTGATTCATAGAGGAGCATATTAAGACTTGATGACAAACTGATTATCATTAATTATATGTGCTAACTGGTAGAGTAAACATATTAATTGGGAAAGTTGAACAGAAAGGCAAAATTTGACTCCAACGCCTGTGCTCTGTCCAGAACACCAAAGCTATGATCCCATCTTAATTCTATAGTGCTAAGTTTTGAGACTGTTTTAAGGTTATTTCTATTAAGTTAGGCAAATAGAAGAAACACCTGAAACTATCAATGCCTCAATAACCATTGTAATCATAGGATTTAGACATCTGTTTCTAGTGAGTGTGTGATAATGTGGGGTCATTTCCCTCTTAAAATCACTCCAAATGGTGCATAGAGTGTTTCTTCCATCTGCAACTCTCCTTCTTGGTCTTCTGCACAAGCCCTGCTCTGAAAGGTTTTCCTGGACTGTAGCTTTGCTTTCTCAGATCCTGGCTCATTAACTTCATAACATTATTACCATTTGGCAGGATGTCTTTTTCTGTATTTTCCCTGTTTGTTTTCTTAGATACTATTTCTGTCCTCCACTAGAGTGTGTGAAAACAGGCTTTGTGCCTGTCTTGTTCACTACTGTATCTCCAGAGCCTAGTCTACTGTCCCCACTCCTTAAATATTTGAGTGATCACATAGGTGTATGAATTCTAAGTTATTTCATCATATGGGCAGCTTCTGCCTTGGCAGTGACAGCAGAGGGATGGTCTAGGCTGAGAGGTGTCCTTCATGCATCTGGAGAATGACTAATATTTGCAATCACACACACACACACACACACACACACAGTATCTATGTTTTTGGTGTGGTTTCTCCAATGCATGCAACCAATCATATTGATCCCTCAGGCACACTGACTCACCAGGGTTTGAAATGTAATATTCTGACCTGTGTCAAATGAGTTTTTTTTTTTTATTAACTTGTACCTCAAAAAGCTGTCAAATTCAGAATTTTGCTAAGCCGTTTTATCTTCCCCCCAGCAGAAAGGAATTCACAATGAGTTCTTTGCTGTTAATAACATAGGATTTGTGCTTAGGAAAACACACTTGACACATTTTCAGAAAGCATACTTCTTCCTGGAATAAAGTTCGATAGCATAAAATATATAGAAAAGATCCCTAGGTACAAAAGGAGTTCACAAGTTTCATGATATTTGCCTCTGCCTGTTCTTTGCATTTCTTCTCTAAAATATCACCTAATAGGGGTAGAAATGTGACATCATTAAAATTTTTAAAAATATACTCTCACTGTACGACTCAGCTCATATCATCTAGTAGGTTAAGGCTTTCTGATAATGATGTTATTTCTGCTAAAGTACATAATTGGCTAAGACAGAGTAAAAGTCAAAAAAAGTGAGTGATGATGGAGATAATAATGACATAGGTGGAGGGAGAATTTGCTAGAAAATGCTAATTGGTTCAATGCTCCATTAACAGAAGCTCAGAAGCAATAGACAAAAGTTCAAATGTATGTTATTCAAACGGTGGCCAGAGGAGTGTCCTAGATTGCCAAGAACTAGGAAAAGATACGCAGGTACCATAATCTAAGAATAAAAATTGAACACTAAATGAGAGTTTAAATTTTTCATTACGAATCAGGTTTGCGCCAACCACTTTCAAGTGGAGAATGATGACAACCGAAGTCATAATTGAAGAATGAACTTGGGCCACCACCAAAGAACATGTGATCAGAAAGAATTCAGAATTAGGGAAGGTTAAATATTCTGTATGATTTACATTTGTGATCCAGCCCATATTGAAAGGGGAGAACATGTGGATAGCGCTATGTTTTAGGAGGTAAAGCCACAAACAGTGCATAATTTCAAAGTCTGGGCAGTAGTAGCACAGAGAGAGCACTTTGTATTTTGAATACTGAACATTTCAAGGAGTGACCACATCTGACACAGCAGAAGTGATCTTGGCTTGTCCCAGAGATCCTACTCAGGGCTGGAGGAGATTAGATGATAGAGTCTGGGACCGTTTACAAACAAAGCAGTTGCGTTATCAGTATAACCGAGAATCAGTGAGATGACCAGCAACCCTAAAAAGTCTCAAATTGGATGCTCAGTCTTGGTAATGAAAGATAACTGTTACTAAACAAAGTTCAGGCTAAACACACAGTATTAATCCACACAACTGTAGAACAAGTCCTCCATAGGAGAGCAAATCAGAGAAAGATTTTAGATTTTTAAGGAAGTAGGAATCACGGCTCAGTAGTGGAATTTCAGTTCTTTGGTAGGTAAAAGAAAGGAAAAAATTGACAACAAAAGTATTCATGCATAGCAAGTTGTGCAGAGGCCATTAGTAAGCAATGTTAAGAATCAGATAAGAGTGGCAGGCAAAGATGTCCTCCCACCCCGTGAGCTGTTTTCACTCAGTGAGTTGTTTCCTTTGCTGTGCAGAAACTTTTTTATTTTACGTAGCCCCATTTGTTGATTCTCATTGTTGTTTCCTGTGCTGTTGGAATCCCATTCAGAAAGGCAGGATTTCTCCTATTTTCTCTTTCAGAAATTTCAACATTTCCAGTCTTATACATAGACTTTTATCTAGGGGAGAATCATCCCCCAGAGTCTTGATCTAAAGGGACTGTCAAAGTTTCCAAACCCTGTCCTTGCTTTTAGATACCTAGAGAAGATATATATAATAAATTTCCTAAAACATTGTCTTCTCTTAGAAATTTGAATTTTTGAAGATTTGTGACCTCAGTTATGTCAGTGGAAAATATAGAGATTCATTTCTGACATGCTATATTCTTATAAATATGGGCCATGTGGTTATTTTCAACCATTATTCCCTTGTATCTTTCAGAAAAGTTCAGCTCGGGCCGGTGAGATGGCTCAGTGGCTTAAGCGCCTGCCCAGCAGGCGCGAGGGCCCGAGTTCGACTCCCGGAACCCACATAGGAAAAAGGGGCCAGTGATATCGCTCAGCGGCATGGGCGCCTCCTGGTGCGCGAGGTCCTGAGGTCGATCCCCCGGTACCCACAAAAAAAAAAAAAAAAAAAGAAAAATTCAGCTGAGTTATCCAAATTTAACCTGTTCCCTAGGTTGTTCACTGTCTTTCTCAGTAACACGCAGGACGTACACTTTTGAAGGGTCGTGCAGCCTGCATCATGCCCCCTTCTCTTTTGGACCCAGACATTGCTATCCTTAAGAAACTTGTGAAGATTCTGTTGTATTTTATACCTAAAATGAGTATAATGTATTCAGTAATTTTTCTATAGACTACTTTTCTGAGCCACTTCTTACTTTTATTTGAAAAGATTCCACTTAGTGGTTTGCTTATTTGGGAATTACTGTAGTTTGCTTTTTTAGCTAGCCATCTTTTTCTCAGTTAAATTCCTTTTGTCCTGAATCATAATTCCCAAATAAGGCAAAAGTAAAATATTACCTACTTTTCTGGTATGATGCTATGAAAAGTAAGGTGTGTAGATAAGTGTGATAAATATGCCCTTTTTTACCTAACTGTGTGTCCTCTGAAGTTCCTTCAGTTTGAATTCCTGTTATTTGCCAGCTTGGCTTAGCTCTCTTTCTTTACTCTCTGCCTTACATATCACTACTGTTTTAATCCAGACTATAAACATAAACCTACTTTTTAAAATAATCATAAAGTTTAAACATCTTTTCCAAATTCATTCGGTGTCCCTTGTTTTTCAATAAGTCTTATTTTAGTGATGGGATATTCCAGGCACAAGCCTGATTTTAATTTCCTTCTTTGCTTTTGGGCATTATTTGAAAATAATTTAATTAAGACTTTAGTCTAATAATAGGTAAGGTATCTGTATTCCAGGTGTAGCAAAATGTAATACCCTCCTGTACATCTTACCTTTTCTTTGGTGAAATAGATCATTTCAATATGAGTTGAAGTCACAATCAAGGTCACTAAACTCAACAAATATAAAGAAATCTGAAGACATCGACTCATACATCAGTTGCATTTATGTGATTAAAACATAATAAAATATACATTTTCTAATAACTACTAAGCAAGCATTTACTCATTCTCTCTCCATGTTGCTCCCTTTCTTTTCTTTCCTCCTCCATCTTCTCTCAACTTTATCTACCTTTGGAGGAGCTCTGATCAGCTTTTGATGACTCCATTTGCCCTCTCTTTCAATGCCAGTGTTTTTTCTAAGTGATAATTGAAGATGTTCCCATGACCTATTCCTGCAAGAGTCAACTTTAAGGGCCATGTTAAAATGTTTGGCCTCTGTTTGGTCATTTTCTCTGAATATGCCTATCTTTCAGATTACTTTTATAGTTTGCTGTCCAGTTAAGGATCTGGATAAGTTTGGGGTGCCGATAATTCATGTTTTCCCACCTCACTGATTCTAAGAAGTAAAGTACACACACATACACACACACACACACAGCTGAAACTCAAGTAGAAATAAACAAATCAGTTTCATATACAAGCAATATGGTGACCAATAAGCCTTAAAATACAGGGATTCCTGAGGGAATGGTATTCATATTTACTAATTCCAACAGCAACTTGAAAGCAGCCAGGTTTATAGGCAAGACTTGTCTGATTTGCCTATTCAGTGTTGACTTGAAAAACTAGACATGAGAGAACAAAGATCTAGGTGGGCAGCTCCTTTAGGAGGCCTCCTTGCACAGAGCCTAGAAGTCTTTAAACTCCTCGAGGCAGATGGTGAATCAATAAGTAAGGAAATATGGAGCTGTTGCCTTTTACTTAATGAATAAAAGCCTGTCAACCATTATATTAGCTAGGGAATGATAAAGGGACGAAGTTGGAAACATAGCTGTTCCCTATCTTTTGGCATGTTACAATTTCCTAGGGAGCGTTAATGATTTTTATGTCTAGAATTCTGATATCCAGGGTGTTCCGCACTTTAACTAAATGTGAGTTTCTGGAGGTGGGAGCCAAGTTTCAGTGTATTACTTTTTTTAAAGATCCTCAGATGAGCTCAACATGGAGCAAAGGTGGGAAATCAATGAGCTACACTCTTTCATTCTATACGTTCCCTTCATGAGAGGTGAGATAACTCTCTTTTATGAAAATACGAAGATGGAGGAAAAGAACTTCTTTCCCCAGACACTGAATAAATCATTTAGTCTCTTCCTCTCATATGCACGGTCTTTAAAATGAAAATACTAATACCTTATTTCAGAGTTACTTTTTGAATTATACTATAATTTTATGAGGAAATATATTACACATACTAAGTATTCAGTAGACATTTTTCCTTCCTGTAAGAAGATACAATTTTAAACATCAGTTAAATATAAAAACAAAGCACGTTTGTAGCGAATTCCTGTAACTCTCTGTTGCCTCATCACCTATTCCGAATCTAGGCTTACCCTTCTCATAACTGAGGCAGGGCTTGGCTAACTTTGGCACGGTTTTTGTTTTCGGCCTTCTCTTAGTTCCTCCACATTATGATCTGAATATCTGCACTAAACAATTTGCCTCTTGGTGAGTATTTTCTGATAGGATAAGTAAAAATGACCTATTTGGCTCACTACTGTCCCCTGCTCCCCTCATGGAGTTTCTGCTGCAGTGGTTCCCTCTCACAGTGTGCACCTTACATGCCTTACAGTGAGCTGCTCTCAACCCACCACTGGGAATCCCCATAGGAAAGCTGACTGATAAAGCCCTGGACCCCAGCGAAGGTTTCAGCTACAAAGTCCACTGCTCTCTTGCTCCCCACCTACTGGCTGAGCACACGTTTTCACAGCTCCCCTTTTCTGTTAGCCTTTTGAAACACACTACCCTCTCCTCTCTGGGATCAGTGATCACCCTCTCCTCTCTGGGATCCTCTCTACTTCTGTTATTTTATGTGTTTTCTTGTGCTGGTTCTATGTCTGACCTGACTGACAGATCTGAATAACTTTGTTTCTGGTCAGGGTTCTCCTAGGGATAACTGTCTTGGCAGGCATAAACTAGATACAGGTCGAATAAGGACACAAGAACATTTACCAGTATCAACAAATTTCTTGCAAGAGAGACAACTGCTCATGGATCAGACACTTAGCCACCAGGCTGTCCAACATGATTAAAGATATATATTATGTAAACATCCATGACTAAATTCATAGGAGCCCTGTTAGAGCAAGGGTAGAGTTGATAGTCCCTCCTCAGAGAGAAACCTCAAGACCAAATTAGAGGAAAATACAACTCCCTAGTAAGAGTCCTTAGCTGTCTCTAAATGTCTAATTCAATACCCTTTGAATTTTCACTATATGATTCATTAAAACCAGACAATATAATCTAAACAATGGCTCTGCAGCATATCCATTCTTCACAGTATCATCAGTACTTTACTTCATATAATTATAAATTCAAAGGGAACAGAAAAAGCAATGCAGTTGAAAGAAATATCATACCAATTAGATTTTTAAATACTTTTATTTCAGTTATGTTTATTGTTTTCTATAATTTAAATGGAATTTTTAAAAATGTATCACATGAAAAAAGGAATTAAGGTGTGTTATGTCCGTGTACCAACTCCACACAAGGAATATAAACATTATGTACTGCAAACATGCACTAATAAAAAATGCATCCCAAGTATTAGATAAAAAGATATAACATTCTCGCTAAAGATTAAAGTTGTGAGACTGTTTGGTTTGACTATTTGGTTTGACTTGATAGCTACATTTGGGAACTGCTTTGGAGAAATGAAAAATCTTTGATTTAGATTTCTCTTTCTCTTATGTTCCCCAGTTCCAGATAAAATGGAACTGTTCTGTGATTTATCTGATGAATCTGATGAAATTATCCAAAATTTTCTGGAAATTATCAAGGCTGAAAGTAATAAAGAAACTGCATCTGTGCATTTTTCATTTATGATTCAGAATAACCATTTAAAAGTAAGGATTTTCATATATGGGAATAATACCAAGGCATAATTGAACAATTCTTAATTATATTTTCCCAGTAAAATCTGTTAAGTGTAGTAATTATACCAATTTACAGTATTAATACTTACATAGCAATACATCCATATTTTTTAGTTTTTTTCATTCAAAAAATTCTTCAGTATAAATATGGAAACAAGAAAAAGAATTCTGTACAATATGGAAATAAAAAGCATAAAACTTTGCTATTTCTATATCTAATAAATCTTGCAATGTTGGCATTCTGGGGCCAAAAAAATGAGACCTAAAGTACTGTTACTCATCATTTATTTACCTTATGACAACCCTAGATGACAAGTAATTTCAACCTGCTTTTTATTCCCTTTCTTCATGAGCCTAATTTTGAAAGCTACATGGATCTTATACATAGAATTTAGTGGCTCAGGCCTAAACCATGGTCATCATAATGTTGTCACCTCCCAGGTCTTCTACTCCAGGGACCTCCCCATTGCTACTGTACAATTAAACTAAGCAACTGTTACCATTAGTAAGACATGGTACACAGGTAAAACCTATATGTCACCCTGCAGAGTAACTCCTCATAGCAACATTGAAATTTATAATTACAAACTAACGTACCACACTATCTCTTAATCCCCACTCAAGTCCATGGAATTCATCTGTTAATTCATGTTTTTGTAAGTATTTCTATTATCAAGCACTGTGCTGAGTGCTGGAATTATGATCATAAACAAGAAAGTTCCTGTTCTTAAGGAATTTATAATCCACTTTTGTAGGGAGGATGTACCATTACTTTATTATTGTGTAAAAAATTACCCGCACAATTAGCAGCTTGAAACAACACCTGTTTGTTAGCTCAGATTTGTAGGTCAGAAATCAGGGCACGATTTAACTGGAATCTCTCCTTAGGGTCTCACAAGGTAAAAATCAAGGTGTTGGGCAGGGCAGTTTTTTATCTGGAGGGTCTTGGGAAGAATATGCTTAGAAGCTTGGTTCAGGTTATTACCGAATTCCATTCCTTGAGGCGATAGGATTGAGATCCTTGTTTTATTGCGCCTTGTCTGTTTATAGACTGTTCTCCCATAGGCTTCCCAAATGTCTTGTCACCTGGTCACCTCTATCTTTAAAGCCAGCCATGGAAAATTTAATGCTTCTTATTGAGGGAAACTCTCTGATCCCCCTTCTGTTACCGGAAAGAGAAAACTGTGTAAAGTGCAAATGTCATTAAGTTAGACCCATTTGGATAATCTGCACTTTGCTAGTAATGTAACATACTCACAGGAGTGATAGCTAATCATATTCACAAATGTCATCCATGCTAAGAGAGGAGGAACCTTTAGAAGACTGAGAGATACTGGCTAGTCACTGTAGAATTCTGTTTCCCAAAGAGGGAGACAAAAATTAAACAGACAACGATAGGGCTAAATATCAGGTACTGTAGAAATGTAAAGTGGGAAGACCTAACCCAGTTTGGAGGCTTTGGGAGTAGATTAATGATATGCTATTATATTAGTCAGCTTTTTCCTTGCTGACACTCAATACTCAATATCCACAACTTAAAGGAGGAAAGGTTTAATTGACTTATGGCTTCATTCTGTGATCTGCTGGCTAAAAGGTACAGACAACATGGTGGAAGAGGATGATGGAGCCAAACTTGCTTAGTTCATGGCTGCCAGGAAGCAGGGCTGATGGAGTGTCAAAGTGGAAGAGGCCAGGAATCAGACACAGACACCAAGATTACACCTCCATAACCCACCCAAACACACCTAAAGGTATGCTCCACCAATCTCTCAGGTGGATCCCAAAGCCAATCAAGTTGAAACTCCACCTTAGCCACCACAATTATTAATGGAAAAAGCATATTATACAGCAATATGGGTAGTGTGATTGTGTGTATTCATATAAGTATATATATATGTTTTACATTTATATATATCATTCTTGTGATAATCCTTCTAATATATATTTAATTAATTTATATGAATATATATACATATCAAATAATGTATATAAGTATGTATAATTTATTTCATGTAATTATAAATTCAAAAGAAACAGAAAAAGCAATGTAGGTGGTAAAGACATAATACCAATTAGATTTTTAACATATTTTTATTTCAGTTATGTTTATTATAGCCTATGATTTAAGGGAGAATTTTTAAAAAATATATTCCAAATTTTAGATTAGAAGCCATACATTCCCAGTAGAAATTCGAATTGCTTGCCTATTCAGTTTTATTAGTTAATTTGATTTGTTAGCTGCATGTGACTTGTTAAAAGTAACTAACCAGCACTGGTAAAATTAATATATTAACTTTTTAGTTTATCTGTATTTTCTAAATTATTCAGATTAATATGTGCATCTGGTGTATGGAACAAGCATGACTTGTGGAATGTGGTCAATCGTCTCCCATTGTTTATTCAGATTTGCTCAGGTCGGCCCAATCTGTCCATTGCCCAGGTCCTATGGTCTTTCTGATATCAGAATGCTGTGTTGGTGTATAAACAGGAATGTCAAAATGCTGAGATCTTTCAAAGTGTTATCTTTCCTTTACCTTAACTAGGCACCACTTTGACTAGGAAAGCTACAATGGGGAAGAGAGGATATTTTTGGTAATTTCTTTCTTTCATTGCTAATATTTCTATACCCCAAATCCTTTTGACTCACAGAAATGTCTGACCTTTCTGGATGTCTCTCCTTTTCTTTCAGGGAAACAAAAGAGAAAAGAGGGCGACAGGTTATAGTTAAATGATGATTTTCAGTGAACAAGAGTCGAGTCTCTGGTCTTGGAAGATACTTAAGTTGAGACTGTTTTAAGAACAGTTTCATAAGACCTTTGAATTCTTTTCATTGGGTATTTCACATTTATAGTTTCAGTCTCAGCCTCAAATAATTAGTAATTCTTTATTTCACCTTCTTTCGCTGAGTTCTGTTCCACCATTATAGCAAACTGGAATAAAAAAATATAAGTATCTGTCCTTCAAATCTCTTCTCAAGTCATTCTCTGACATGCAGCAAACAGATTTCTAATTTAATGGCTTGTGAATTATTACAGTATTAATCGTGTTTTGGATGACAAAAGAGACAAAGCAATCCATAGCAGAGTCAAGAGCTACAGAAATGTCAAGGAAGGGGGGTAATAAGAAGAAAGAAGTTATTGATTATATTTGAGACTTGGAGAATGTTTTTAAAAGCAGCAGGAATGAAAGCCAAATTGCAGGAGGTTTTTTGGGAATAGATGCTAAGGAAATGAATGCAGATGGTTCTGAATGCAGACCCTGCCAGTAGGTTCTGGAGAAGTTCCTGGGCTCACTGGCTCCACTCCATCTCTTGTATTTCTACTCACTTTCACAACCCATTATACTAGGGTTTGCAAATGGACATTCTGGCTTTAGTTTGAAATGTGTAGGTTGTTGTTATTTACAAAAGGAGTATCTCTCTTGTTCCTAGGCGCATACCACTTCATTAAACATAACTTGAAAGATATCAACCATACCAGAGAGCCAGCCATTCCTCCTCAGAATTCTTTGTAGGACATTTACAAATTGGTAGGGAGGGGGGGTTTACTATTGTAAAACTAGAGAGCTTGTTTGGAGGTTCTAGCAGGGGAGCACATCTACTCCTATGACAGAGGAAATGGTCCTCCTCTATCGGGGCGGTCATCCTCTTCCACCGAGTGCGCATCTTTGGGAGGGATGTACATGGAGTGGTGAGGGAGGATGGGGACACCCGCCTAGCCTGCCAGATCAGCCAAATCCACCCTGGTGACCAATGGGGTGAGAGATGTCACAGCCAGAGTGCCCTCACATCTGCTATTGTAGAACTAGAGAGGGCTTATAATATTTCCAAGTGACAGAAGAAAAGACTACAAGAGGTTCTGCGGGGAGAATCTGGCACTGATAACTGGCATGGAGGTGACCTAAAATGCTGATCAACATAACTGCGAAAATGGTTCTGATGAAGAGGACTGGCACACTTAAAAAGTGACTCAGTAGTACAGAGAATAGATAGGGTTAGGGTATCTCTTTAGGGAGCATAATGTGGAATATCTGTGTCCCTAGAATCATAGGATATTTAAGCATGATTTTAACATGAAATACATATGCACACTCTAGAATTAAATGGGTCCAATCAATGACTAATGTTCTCTACCTTTAGTTTTCTCTAACTTTAGCAGCATCCTCCCAATAACAACAGTTATTTCTCCCAATGAATTCCTGACATAAACTATAAAAGAATGATCTTGGGGACATTCAGTTTACTAACATTGTTAGATATTTTTCTTTTAACTTTTTGATATTAGGTGTATTCTGAGACCATTCCGAATAGAAAATGTCAGAGAGAAAATATTAATGGGACTTAACAGCCAACTTCTCAGATGGAATTTTAAGTTTCTCTCTTTTCCTCCCTTCCTCCCCACTCTGAAAGCTCTTTTTGTGAGCTCTCTAGGACTCAGTGTGTTTTAAAAGCTCTGTTTTCTCTCACCAAAATTCATAAAGGTATTCTTCCTTATAAAAGAACACTATTGTAAAATTAGAGATACATTATCTTATTTCCAAATGACAGAAAAAATAGATTACAAGAGGTTCTGAGGGATGAGTATCTAGTTTATTCGGAGGCTCAAATTTTAATATCCCATCGGAAGGTAGAGAAGTTCAATATGTTATTTCCAGATTACAAGATTTAAATTATTGATTTGATTAAAACCATTACTGGTTTTCCACGAAGTTCTTGCCAAATAAACACTCTCTTAGCTCACTGACTTTTATACTGTGCTCTCTACTCTCCAGACCTTTCCGTCAAAACTGCCCCTTGTGGTTTAAAAGGTGAGAAGCAGATGATTCCATTCAGCAGGCTTTTCCCTAGGCTCCAATGTGTGAAGGAAGACATTAACCTCTTGTGGAAGGAAATTCCAAACCCATTGGGAGGTAGAGAAATCAAACCAATTATACATTCTTTTACCTCTGTCTTATCTCAGGGAAACCCACCCCAAGCTTTCTTGATCATTAATTTATAAATAAGGTTCTAGAACTCTGAATGATGCTATCTGAAGCTGTCTCAAGAATCCAGAGATATCATTTTTAAAAGTTCCCTGTCTGAAGCTTATTAACTCATATAAACATGCTTATATATGTCTTTGCCACATACAAAGGATGATCAAAAATATGGTTAAAATTTAATTTTTAAAGTATCATTACAATATAAGACATAATCATATTAATCCCCTCAAAATACTTCCACTTGCTTCAAACATACTTATCCCATTGTTTTTGCTACTTTCTGAAGCAGTTCTGGAAGTCTTTCGCAAGGGTCTTTATCAGATATGATAAAAAATGTTGTGATCGCTGCTGTTGTGTGCCATCTAACAGAAAAGCAAGCTCATACCAATATTACAGCATGTTCTCATTCACCTTATGCACCAGATAAGGCACTGTGTAACTTCTGGCTCTTCCCCAAAGTCAACATGACCATGAAGGGTAAACACTTTGAATTAATTCAGGACATTGAGGCAGCCATGACAGTAAAGACTTTTCGTGAAAGAAGACTACTAGAACTATTTTAGAAAGTAATAATTACGATGATAGGATGATTGTGTTTGAAGTGAAGTATTTTGAGGGAGATTAATGGAAATGTGTCTTTTACTGTAATAAAATTTTAAAAAATTTAAACACACACCATCTTTTTTCACTACACCTTGTATGTTTTATAATTATGCTATATATAAATTATACAGACACTCAGTTTGGTGCTGAGTATGTATCCTTTTCTTCTTTTAATAAAAGAATTGCCAACTTTTAGACAAGCACAAGGCTACCAACAATAAATTTCACACTTCTCAGCCTCCCAAGTTAGGATGTGCTTTTGTGACTAGAATAAACCTTATGAACACTTTATTTTTGTGATTAAAGAGCATGAATACTTTCTTAATATAATATAAAAAAACTTATTGAAGAAATAAGTGATAATATAGGAGGATAAAATTGTCAGCATGAAAACAATCAGTGAAAATCATTATTAAACAATCACAGTGTAAACAAACACATCATTTTTTCTTAATACCTGAAAAACCTCTATATACCAGTAATATAATTCCCAATAACTCATCATACAAGTGAACAAGAAGTTCACAAGAAAGGAAATACCGATGACCTAAGTTAATGGAAAAAAAGTATAATCTACCTTACTCATAGTAGAAACACAAATTTTAAGAAATTTGACAAAGGTAAAAAAAAAATAATTGGATATTGTTTGTCAAGGCTGTGAGAATTTTTCTCTCAAAACTGCTGGTGTAAAATAAACTGCCATACAGGGACTTCTGTTACAGATGGGGTCTAGATGTCCCCCAAAGCCTCATGTGGTCACAGGTGAAACTTTTCAGAGGTGGCTGGATCTAGGGTGTGTGATGTTGGGATTAAGGGTGTGTGATTACTAAATTAGTCCACAGATTGGTTTGGCATAGTTCTGAGTGTGGATAATAGGAAGGCCCACCCTGGGTATGGGTGGCACCACCTAAAAGGCAGGTACCCTATGTGGCTATAAAGGGACAGAAAGAAAGCAGGCCTGCTCTGCTTCTTTGCTACTTTGCTGTCTTCTGCCCAGAGCGAACTGTTTTTCAATTGTGATGCCCCTAGGCTATGCTACCCTGCCTTGGACCAGCCAACTGTAAACTGAAACCTATGCATATTTGAACTAAATAAATCTTTCTTCCTTTAATTTTGGGTGTCAGTTATTTTGTCTCAGCAACAATAAAAAGTAACTAAGACAACTACTATGGATGCGATTTTTTGTGTGTGTGTGGGTACCGGGGGTCGAACTCAGGACCTCGCGCTCCAGCAGTCACCCGTGCTGCTGAGCTATCTATGGATGCAATTTTTAACATATATTGAGAGTATTAATGTTTATTTGCCTTTACCCAGAAATTTTATTTTATACCAATGTAATTTTACTGCTGTGAAAGTGAGTGCGTATAAAGAAACATATTCCAGAATATTTTGTAAAAGGAAGTATAGAAATTACCTAAATGGCTGTCATGAAGTGATAAACAGATTCTGGTAAATTCATAGAATGCAATACTTTTTAGTCATTGGAAGAAATATAAGTATCTCAGAAGTACGTTAAGTGAATAAAATCAATCTGCAGAATACTATGTATAATGTTCTATAAACTTGTAAAATAAATAGAAAATTATCTGTATAGCAAATAATGAATTTTGTTTCTGGGAACATTAGTACAGCTGAGGTACAGTGTTAGGTCAAAAATTGCTTTCAGTGTCTTTTTTTTCCTTAAAAATTTTTGTATTGAACATACACTAACTATAAACCAAATTTTTATTCAATTTTTTTTTTTTACTAATTACTGCTATTCTCCTCTTTACTGTCAATAGTGTCTCAGAGCTTCAGTTTCAATTAGGAATATAAATAAAGTGAACCGACCTTTCTTAAACACAGCATTATTTATTAAGAGGAAATGATTTGCAAAGTGTGCATGTGTACACTTAATCTTCACAACATATAAGAAAATACATGGGGGCTGAAGAGCTAGAAAGGAGCTACAATTTCTTGAGTTCTGCCATGCCCCAGACACTTTCTATATATTCTATTATTCAGCTATCCTAAGAGTTATGCACAGTGGGCTTCATCATCCATGCTATAAATTCCAGTATTAATGCATGAGATTATTAAAAATATTGCCAAAGTTATCTAACTGAAAATATAAAAATTGTGATTTCAACCCTGCTTTACTTAGAAATATTCTATAGGATCTGCTACCATGCTACTCAAGGAGGAGGACCCACCACTCCATTCTGTACAGGAGGACCTCCTGTTGCCTGTGACAAATCCCAGGTCCTAGCTGGCTTTGTGCCTTGGTTCCCTTCAGCACAGGGTTGCAGAGGTGACTACGAAATGACCAAGTTGATTCAATGATGAGGCCAGTGCCCCACAGAAGTGGTAAGCCCAAAGGGAGGAAATTATAAAGATCAGAACAGAAATTCATGCAATGGAGATTAAGAAAACAATACAAAGAATCAATGAATTGAAGACTTGGTTCTTTGAAACTGCCAGAATGAGTTTAATTAGCCACTATTTAGGAAAGGGGTTCGTTGTATGGGACTGAGCCACAGAACATCTATACTACAATTTCTCTCCAGGACTGAAGTGTTACCACAGAGACTGAAGGCAAGACAGGCACAGGAGATGCAGAGAGGATGAGAACTCGACATAGATCCCCTGAGAATTTCAAGGTCAGGCCAGGAAGGATACAGGGCCTACATTCTGTGCTGGGAGGCCAGGTCCTGTGGGTGTGGCTGTCAGAGATGGCTTGACCTGACGGTGGTGGCATCAATCCAGTGATCTCCTTTAGACCCTGCCCCACTGTTTATATCCAGCAAAAACCAGTTGTCTGATTGCTTCCCCACCCACCAATGGAAGCAGCAAGATGACTTAGTTTGGATAGTAGCCACAGTTTGGCGTTTATAGAAAATAGGACCTTTTGAGCAGAGAGGGGTCTCCTAAAAAATCCACAGGTTACAAAGTGGAGTGGAGAGGACCATGGCTTCTTAGGTTCAAAAAACTGCACGTTTTGGAAGAAAACTGAGACAGATTAGGGCATGGCAAAGCTATCTGGGGAAGTAGGTGTGGTCCCCGAACACAAGATCCCAGAAAACATGCAACAACTATGGCCAAAGCCCTGCACATGGACTTCTCATGAGAACTGAAGCAGGTTTTCAGTAGAATGGCCTTGCCCTGATGTCAGCCTGAGGTGTGGGGTCTGAGCACCACCTCTCAGGATCCATATGTAGAAGTTCCTGTTGGTTTCTTCAAGATATATGTGGCATAAAAGGACACAGATGCCATGAAGAGCTTAATATCGTGGTTTTCCTCATGACAGCCCACCCCGTGTCCGCCAGGCTGTACTTTTATCTCATTTTTCCTCTTTTACTCAGCCCAAGCTCGCCCTGCACAGCCAGTTTCTCCCTTAATCTTCACTTTTACTTTTTCAAATAAACTTGTCACATTTTGCTGATTTTGTTCAGTTCTTTGCTCAAGACAAGAAGAACCTGGAATACAACTCTGGAAGGAGAGGAAAGCAACACAGAACTGGATAAAGTTTATTAGGCGAGCCACTTTTAGAAGGAGACTACCTGGTTAAAAAAAAAAAAAAACTCACCTGGAAATACATAGGAAAATTTTTTGACCCGTATTTACTCCTTTGTTGCTTTTTTTTCTTTTTTGCACTGTTTGGAATTTTATTTCCTATATTCTTTTTCCTTTTTACTATTATTATCTTTCATTTGGTACACTTTTTGTCTTTCTCCTTCCTTCTTGCTTTGTTTTTTTTTTTTTTTTTTTTTTGTGGGTACTGGGGGTCGACCTCAGGACCTCGCGCGCCAGCAGGCGCCCGTGCCGCTGAGCGATATCACTGGCCCTTTTTTCGTATGTGGGTTCCAGGAGTTGAACTCAGGCCCTTGCGCTTTCCAGGCAGGCGCTTATGCTGCTGAGCCATCTCACCGGCCCACTTTGTTTTTTAATTTGTTCCCTTTTTTTTTTTCCTCTAGTTTAGTCTCTATTTTCTCTTATTTCTCCTTTTAATTGTTGCTTTATTCTGTGAGCTTTATTTGGTAATATTAATTTCCTTTTACTTCTTAATAGGATCCTATATTTCACTTTTATCACCTTCTCACCTTCCATTGCTTAATTTTTCAAACTTTACTTTTTGCATGGCCATTCCTCATACCCTCTATCCCTACTAGTATAACAATTAAGCATTATGAGTCTATACATATATAATTAATTATATGTTATTACAATTGGACACTTTTATTATTAGCGGAGGTAAAATTGTTCGATTAAGTAAATACACAGTGTAGATATACAGTGCTTTGTCTTAGTGTTTATACTATATTAAGAGATCTCTTTTGTATAGTTAAGTGTGGTACACTGTTAGGTTTTAGGGTTTGGCAATATCTAGTTTGTACTTGATACTATTGTTGTCGATTTTATTACTGTGGTATAGCCAAGGTGACGTTGTTGCTATCACTTGGTTTTCTTTGCATACCAATATAGTATGTGGATTGCCTGGGGGTCATAAACAATACATGGCCCATTCCTGAAGAACTGGATACTGAGGTAAATAAGCTGCAACCTACCTGCTCAAATAAACAGAGATGCTGGATCCTGGGACAGAGGCAAAGACAAATAGGTAGCTATGCCCAGAGGATATCTCAGAAAAGTAGAAACTAAAAAAAGAAGTCTTCATATTAGCAACATAGCCAACCACTATAATCAACCTGCAAGCCTCAGCAAAGAAAAAAAAATGTAAATGAAAAGAGAAAAAAATGAGACAGGAAACAAAATAACTGCAAAAACTCAGAAGTTCCCCAAAGCTGATCAAGGGGGAATTGAGTGGAAGAAGTCAAAAGCCACACAGCTGATTTATCTGGAAGGATAACAGTGGCGGTAACAAAACAGATCAATATGGTACTAGTTAGAAGATATAACTAAACAGAAAATGATCTTAATAAAATAAACAAAAGACTAATGCAAAATTAATAAGAAGCTAACAGAGCTCAAAAAAAGAGACAGTGATGAAAAACATGAATGACAAAAATGGAAAAAAAATAGAGTCTATAAAAAAGCACCAAACAGAAATCCAGAGGATGAAAAATTCTATTGAAATTATGGGCAGCAAAAGCAATCAGTGAGAAGACAGAGTGGCAAATTTAGAAGACAGGGCTGTATTTAGTGATCAATTAATGAACAATATATTTAAAACGACAAAAAAGAGAGACACTTCTGGGAAGATGACAAAGTGGTGAGCAGCAGCAAATCAGCCTCTCGGAGATCTGAACTCCAGATACTGGAATATAGCAATGTGGGGAAGAGAAGAAACAGAGAAGTGGTCTCCAGGACCCAGCAAGGATCTGAAGCAAGAATTGGAGGCCATGTGGAGAGTGAAGAGAGGGACCTCAACACAGAAGAGTGAGGTAGCAAATGGCGCTTCTCTTCTAACTGTGAGTGACTTCAGAGGCCTCCACAGGGAAATACACCAGTGGAGCATAGTAGTGTACATTGCAGGCTGCACTGGCTGGTAATGATTCCAGTTCAGACATCCCCAGGACAGGGCAACTGGCCAGTTGCCATTTTGGAAAGGGGCCAGCATAAAAGGGGCTCAGAGCAGCTATAGGTTGGCTTCATCTAGTGGCTCCCAGTGTCAGGGTGAGGCTCAGCTGTGGCCCTGTGACACCCAGGGCCAGGAAGTAAATACTAGTGCACTCAAATATATAAATCAAATAGAAACAGACATGAAAAATCAAATAAGCATTAATACTATTCTAATGGGCAATCTAAATACCCAACTGTCACAAATGGACAGATCAATTAGACAAAAAAAAAAAAAAAAAAGAAATACCAGAACAAAACCAAAACTTTCAACAAATGGACATAGTAGATGTCTACAGAGTGTTCCACCCACAGCATCAGAATACACATTCTTCTCAGTTGCACACAGGACATTCTACAAAACAGATCTCATACTAGCTCATAGAACATTCTTAAGAAAATGCAAAGGAATTGAAATTATCTCATATGTATTATCAGACCATAGTGAAACGAAATTGGAAATCAATGGCAAAAAAAAAACAACATACATTCATGGAAATTAAATAACACCCTCCTGAACAACCAATGGGTCTCAGATTAAATTAAAGAAGAAATTACAGTTGTTACCATTAAACAAAAATACCATTACAACATAGTGGAACTTATGAAAGGCAATGAAGGCAGCAAATGAGGGAAATTTACAGTGGTGAATTCCCACATTGGAAAAACAGAGAGAGCGCAATTAAACATTCTAATATTGAACCTCAAGTTTCTAGGAAAAGAAAAGCAAGTCAAACCCTAAATTCATATGGGGGAGAAAATTATAAATATCAGAACAGAAATTAATGCAATGGAGATTAAGAAAACAGTACAAAGAATCAATGAATTGAAGACTTGGTTCTTTGAAGGATTAAATAAAATAGACAAGTACTTACCAAAACTTATCAAAAAAGGAAAGAAAGGGCCCAAATCCATGTAATTGGGAATGAAAGGAGAAAAATCACAATAGATCCTGTAGAAATCCAGAAGATCATCAATATCTACTTAGAAAACCTGTATTCAAATATGATGGAAAATTCAGAAGTGGATTTCTAGATACATACAAATTACCAAAGCTTAATTAAGAGATAAAAAAAATTCTAAGCAACCTATATCCGTCAATGAAAATGAAGAAGTAATTAAAAAACTAACAACAGGGCTGGTGAGATAGCTCAGCAGCATAAGCGCCTGCCTGGCAAGCATGAGGTCCTAAGTTCGACCCCCGGTACCCCCCCCGAAAAAAAAATTAACAACAAAGAAAACTACAGGTCCTGATGATTTCACTGCTGAATTCTACAAGAAATTTAGAGAAGATCTAATGCCTCTACAACTCAAACTCTTTAATGAAATCAAAAGGGAGAAATACTCCCAAAGTCGTTCCTAGAAGCAAGCATTGCACTGATACCAAAACCAGAGAAGGACCCAACCAAAAGAGAACTACAGGCAAATCTCTTTAATGAACACAGATGCAAAATTTCTCAATAAAATACTGGCAAACAAAATGCAGCAAATCATCAAGAAGATTATAAAACATAACCATGTAGGATTCATTCCAGGAATGCAGAGATGGTTCAACATACACTAGTCAATAAATGCAAAACACAACATTAACAGAATCAAAGACAAAAACCATATAATCATCTCAATAGAAGCAGAAAAAGCATTTGACAAAGTCCAACATGCATTGATGATAAAACCCCTAAAGAAACTAGTACTAAGACAACAATATACAACATATCAACTGTTGCAAATGTCCTACTAACCTGCTTTGTAACTCGGTTTCATTGTTTATCTTTCTTCTCTTTAAAATAAAGAAAAAAAGAAAATTGGAATACAAGGTCTTCATCTCAATCTGACAACAACCATCCATGACAAAACAACAGCCAACATCATACTAAATGTTCAAAAACTAAAAGCTTTCACTCTAAAATCAAGAACAAGAAAAAGATGCCCAGTGTCACTACTGCTATTCAATATAATTTTGGAAATATTAGCCAGAGCAATTAGACAAGAGAAAGAAATAAAAGGAATAAGGATAGGCATGGAAGAAGGTAAGTGATAATTATTTACAAATGATATGATACTCTACGTAGAAGTCCCCCAAAACATCACCAAAAGATTCCTGATTTAATAACCAAATTTGGTAGTGTAGCAGAGTATAAAGTCAACACTCAACAATCAATAGTGTACCTATGCATAAATAACAAACTCACACAAAGAGAAATTAGGGAAATCACATCTTTTGCAACAGTACCAAGTAAAATGAAATATTTAGAAATCAATATGACAAAGTAAAAGACCTTTACATCAAAAACTACAGTACTCTGAATGAGGAGATCAAAGAGCATATCAGAAAATGGAAAGTTGTCTCTTGTTTTTGGATATGCAGAACAAATATAGTTTAAATGGCCATACTTTCAACACTGTTCACAAATTTTTCCCAATCATGATCAAAATACCAATAGCATACCACACAGAACTACAGAAAACAATCCTAAAATTCACATGGAACCAGAAGAGACCTAGAA
Organism: Erethizon dorsatum; assembly: GCA_028451465.1. NCBI lineage: Eukaryota > Metazoa > Chordata > Mammalia > Rodentia > Erethizontidae > Erethizon > Erethizon dorsatum. The sequence goes on from CM051833.1 coordinate 103,351,085, forward strand.
TAGCAAAAGCAATTCTAGGCAACAAAAGCAAGGCAGGGGGCATCACAATCCCTAACTTGAAATTATACTACAAAGCTACTGCAATAACAACAGCATGGTACTGGCAAAAAGAAAAGAAAAGAAAGGAGAAAAGAAAATAGAAAAGAAAAGTAACAAAAACAGACTGGAGGATGAGGTAACAGAAGATTAAAAAACAACTACAAATGCACTCAGCCACCTTATTTTCAACAAAGGAACCAAACACCTTCACTGGAAGAAAGATAGCCTTTTTAATAAATGATGCTGGAAAAACAAGCATTCTACATGCCGAAGATTAAAACTAGACCCATGTCTCTCACCATGCACTAAACTAAAATCAAAATGGATCAAAGATCGAAATATTAAAGCAGAAACACTTAATGTGCTGGAAAATAAAATAAATAAAACTCTTGAAGATATAGTTGTAGGCAAAGACTTTATGAACAAAACCCTAATTGCATGCAATATCCCAAAGAATCAACAACTGGGATCTCATCTTATTAAAAAATGTCTGCACAGTAAAGAAAACCACAAACAAAGTGAGGAGATAACCCACAGAGTGGGTAAAATATTTACCAGCTATTCCTCAGAAAAGGACTAATACCTAGAATATAGAAAGAACTCAAGAAAATCAGACACCCCCTCCAATTTAAAGACCCAGTCCAAAAATGGGCATCTCAAATGAATAGACACTTCTCAGATGAAGAAATATACAACAAATAAATATACAAAAAAAGTTCAACAACACCGGTCACTCAGGAAATGCAAATTAGAACAACATGAGATTCTACCTCATCTCAGAAAGAATGGCTATCAGCAAGTAATCAAATAATAACAAATACTGGCAAGGCTGTGGGGAAAAATGAACACTTCTCTATTGTTTGTGGGAGTGTACTTGGTACAACCAATATGGAAATCAGTATGGAGATTCCTCAAAAAATTAAAATTACAGTTTCCATTTGATCCACCTATTCCCCTTCTAGGTATCTTCCTAAAAGAGTTAAAAGCATCAGCAAACACACTACAATGATATATGCACACCCATGTTTATAGAAATACAATTTGTAATAGGTAAATCTTGGAAACAGCCTACATGCCCATCAATGGATAAATGGATAAAGAAGATGTGGTTTTTACACAGCAGAGTAGTACTCTGCCAAAAAGAAGGATAAATATGAGACATTTTTAGGTAAATGGATGCATCTTGAGAACATAATTTTAAGTTAAATAAATCAGACAAAAATGTTCAAATATCACATTGTTTCTCTTGTTTGAGAAACCCAAAGGATAAATAAAGACCAAAATGGTGGATAGATATTGGAAAGTAAATAGAAAATGTTCAAATGGGAAGGGAAACAAGGGAGCAGGAAGTGAAGGAAGAAAACCAGGATAAAAGAAATAAAAAATGGAAGGAAAACAATAGAAACAAAGTTTTGTAAATGGAGACAAGAAGAAGGATTGAAGGGAAGGGAGGGGAATGGGAAAAAAGAATTAAGATACATTATGTACAGGTACAAATTCCGTATGATGAGTGTGATTGTTCTAAAAATAGACATGTGGATTAATGGAACAGAAAAGAGGAAGCAGAAACAACCTTAGCCACAGTGGATGAAAAATAACCTCTTAAAACCTGGTGCTGAAAAAACTGGATATCCACATGCAGAAGGTTCAATCTAGACCCATATATTTCACTGTGTACTAAACTAAAATGAAAATAGTTCTAAAATTTAAATTTCAAACAGGCTCAATCTGCTGATAAATGTAAAACTCCTGAAGAAATAGACATAGCCAAGGACCTTCTTAAGAGAACACTAATGGCACAAGATATAGTACAGAGAATCAAAGAATAGTATCATATTAAATTAAAAAGCCTTTGCACAGCAAAAGAAGCAACCAATACATTGAAAATACAACTCACAAGATGGAAAAGAAGTTACCATTTATTCCTTGGACAGAAGATTAATATCTACAATATATAAAGAACTCAAAAACATTAGACTCCCCCAAATAAAACAAACCATCAAAAAATGGGCAACTAAAATAAATAGACACTTCCCAGAAGAAGTACAAATGGGTAATGAATACATGAAAAAATGCTCAATATCATTGGTCGTTCAAAAAGTGCAAATTAAAAAAGATAAAAACACTGAGATTCCTTTTCACTCCAGAAAGAGTGGTTATCATCAAGAAATCAAATAACAACAAATGTTGGTGAGGCTGCAGTGAGAAAGGAATCCTTCTACATTGTTAGTGGGAATGAAAACTGGTTCAGCCATTACAGAAATCAGTATGGAGTTTCCTCAAAAGACTGAAACTAGGGCTGGTGAGATAGCTCAGTGGCATAAGCGCCTGCCTGGCAAGCACGAGGTCCTGAGTTCTACTTCCAGTACCCACATACAAAAAAGAGGCCGGTGATATCGTTCAGCGGCACGGGCGCCTGCTGGTGTGCAAGGTCCTGAGTTCAAACCCCGGTACCCACAGGGGAAAAAAAAAAACAAACAAGAAATTCATTTTGACCCAGCTATTCCCCATCTAGGTATTTTCCTGAAAAAAGTTAGTCATATTACAGTGACACATGCATACCATGTTTACAGCAGTATAATTCATAATAGTTAAAACCTGGAAAGGGCCTATATGCCCATCAAAAGATGAACAGATAAGGAAAATGTGATATTTATACACAATGGAGTACTACTCTGTTATGAAACAAACGAGTCATTTGTAGGAAAATGGATGTATCTTGAGACCATAATATTCATTGAAGTAGATCAGACATATAAATTTAAAGATTACATGGCTTCTCTTATGTGAGACACTCAAAATATAAAGAGCAAAATAAAAGATAATAGTGATAAAGAGGAAAATACAACTTCCTACTTCCTAGATGTCAAATACGCTGAGTTCATGTCCCTTGAAACTGAAGAATTCCCAAGGACAAAGGAGGTAAAGAGTAGGAAAGGTTTATTTGGGAATAGGAATAGCTCCTGAGAGACAGGAGGCATCCCGGAAGGTGGTTCCAACCAAGGTCTTTTGTCAGGGGTAGTTTATACAGCGAAGTCACAACCTGGGTACACCTTGGGACAAACTGCCATCAATCTATGGGATTACAAGTATAGCTGCTTAGCTGATATTGGTCCAATAGGGAAGCAGGTCATGGGTAGCAAGCGTACATGGAAAGAACAAAGGCATTTTGGGGAAGGGATGAGACCAATGCTCTGGCCACCAACTTCGGTGACTGATGCCTATCTGGACTACCTGGACCAGGTGATACTAATTATTGTATAATGACAAGTTACTGCTTATCCCTTAGGGGAGGTGTGTAGGCTTGGTCATTGCATCTTTATCTTGAGGACTGGTCTTCTTCAGAGGCACTGCCAGTGACAATTCTCATGTCTTTATTTTTTTCTGCTGACTTCCATGACAGCCCAGTCCCTTTTTGATTGTATGTTAATTTCTATCTAATTTAGCTGCCCACAATGATAGAAAGTAGGCTGGTCTTTTTCAAATGGGAAGGGAAACAAGAGGTGGAGGGAGAGGGAAGGGGATGGAAAGAGAATGGAAAATAATGAATTGAAAGGGAAAAAACTGAAATAGACCTTTTGCAAAAGGGAAAGTGATCGAGAGCTGGAAGGAACAGGGACTTATGAGAAGGGCAGGGACAAAAAAAATTAAGATGTGTACATGAACCAACTCCTCACATAAATGTAATCATTATATATACTATTATAAAATATTCAATAAAAATTTCATGACAACAATATCAACAACAAAGATAACAAAACAGCAAAAATTCAGGCTTGGCACAAGTTATTTTCACAATTCAGCTTCTCTCACTGATAAATATCCTCACTGGCCTCAAAAGGTCCTCAAATAACCTTTGTTATTTCTAGTTTTGCTTTTTCTCAATCCAATGTTTGACATCATCCTTTGGTTACTGTTTCATCCTGGAACTCACCATTGTTCAACAACTTTTTCTTTCTTTCTTTCTTTGTGTGTGGGTGCCAGGGGTCGACCTCAGGACCTCGTGTGTCAGTGGGTGCCCTTGCCGCTGAGCGATATCACCGGCCCTTCTTTTGTATGTGGGTTCTGGGAGTCGAACTCGGGCCCTCGCGCTTGCCAGGCAGGTGCTTATGCCGCTGAGCCATCTCACTGGCCCTCAACAACTTTTTCTTTGCTTTCAAAATAGGAGCATCTGAGCTGGGCTGTTAGCTATGTATTTAAAATCTTACACACATACACACACACACACACACACATACACACAGATAGTTTTAAAACCCTTTTATCTTTTGTCTAGAATAAAATCTGGGAAGGAAATTAGTCAAGTGTAGACTGCATTTTAAATCTTCCTCTTGTCTTCCTATATGACCCTATTCAAAAGCCATTAATTAGGATTCAGCAAAGTAGGCATCCAACTGGAATAGGGATGCAGGAGATATATAGCCAAGGTAAAGAAGTCAAAACAACTGGGCTACAGAGGTGTCTGTGGTTAGTGGAATCCGGGTGCACAGTGTGGAATCACTAGAGATATGAAAGAGATATACTTCAGGAGGGTCACCCTGATTCAGGGAATAGGGAGCCCAAGTATGGTGAAGAAAGAATTTGCATAAGAAAGTTGTCCCAAGGGGGCTTTTGGATCAGAGTAGCATAAAGAATGAATTTGTGTAAGTGGGCAACATAGCAAGGTGTGTCAAGGACTTTCGAAGTCCCAAGAATGGTTAGGAGGAAGACATTTATGGTGGGGTCCTGGTTAGGGTAGGGATTAGAGGGGTGGGAGGGTGGTTGGCTTGGTGTGGTTATCAGATTACAATAAGAGGATTCTTTCAGTAGAAGGTATCCATTCAGTAGCATCCTAATGGGAGATAGAAGATCTCATATGACCTGGTGTGAGCATCAATTTGGGATAATACAGCATAGCAAGGATAAAAAGGATTATTTTATAATAATAAGGCAGTCAATTTATTAAGATGATGCAAGAATCACAAATGTTTATGTAGCTGAAAAGACAGTATCAAAATACATAAGCAAAAATATAGATTTGGAAAGAGGTATATAAACAAGAACACAATTAGAGTCAGAGGATTTGATAATATTCTGTCAATAACTTTTTTTGTGTGTGTGTGGGTACCAGGGGTCGACTTCAGGACCTTGCGTGCCAGCAGATGCCTGTGCCGCTGAGCAATATCACCGGCCCTTTTTTTCGTATGTGGGTTCCAGGAGTCGAACTCGGGCCCTCACACTTGCCAGGCAGGTGCATATGCCACTGAGCCATCTCACCTGCCCTCTGTCAATAATTTATAGAACAATGCTAAGCAATTTGGTAAGGATACAGAAGATTTGAACAATGCCATCAACTTTCTTGACCTAATTAAGGAATCTATAGAACTGTCCACTGAGATATCAGCAGAACATATACCTCTTAAAAGCATAAGAAATATCTGCAAAGCTGGAGCACACTTTGGTCATAAAATAAAGTCTGAATAGATAAACATATTCTAAGTCACAAAAAGTATGTTCTTTGAGCCCAGCATCATTGCACACACTTGTAATCCCAGCACTCTGGAAGGCTGGAACAAGGGTATTTCAAGTTTGAGACCAGCCTGGGTGACTCAACAACTTACTGAGATCCTGTCTGGGGGAAAAAGAAAAAAATATATATATATATAGATAGATATAGATATAGATATAGATATATGTTCTTTGATTAAAATGGCACTGAACTTAGGAAAAGGATTACTGGAAAATCCCCAAATATATGGAAACAAAATAACATATATCTATATAACACATGGGCCAAACAGAAATCAAAAGAAGTTTTTTGACTGGGGATGTAGCTCAGTGGCACAGCACAGGCCTGGCAAGTGCAAGATCTTGAGTACGATTCCCATTACCAAAACTAGTAATAATAGAAAAAAAATGGTGGGAGGCCACTGGAGAAATATTACGGGTGACTGTAAAATGTATAGCATTAAGTGCCTGTATTAGAAAATAGAAAATGTCTCAAATCAATGACCTCACAACTTAAGAAATTAGGTAAAGTAGGACAAAAGTAATATAAAAATAAGTAGAAGAAAGAAAATAATAATCATCAGTGCAAAATCACCACCCCAAAAGAAAAACCAATTAAACCAAAATAAAGAATTCGAGAGAATAAATGATAAATTTCTACCCATACTGATCACAAAGAAAAATCACTAAAGATTATTTAGATATTAAAAGGATAATAATAAAATGCTATATACTAAATGCTACATGTTCTTTCAGGTAATTCAATATCAGATGAAATAAATTCTTTGAAAGACACTAATACATTTCATTCAGAAAAAATAGTTGAAATTAACAGCTACACTTCTATAAAAGAAAATGGATTTGTAGGTAAAAAATTTGCTACAAAGAAAACTACAGGACCAGAAAGCTTCACTACTAAATTATAGCAGTACTACACCAACTCTTTTTAGAAAATTGAAGAGAAATGATTATTTTTCAGGCATTCTAGGAGGCCAGTCTCATGCTGATATCAAAACCAAAGACATTAAAAGAAAGAAAATCTGCAAGTCAGTATCTCTCATGAATATAGAAGCAATTGTTCTAATTAGAATTTTGGAAAATTAGATCTAACAATATATAAAAATAATACATCATAGCCTTGTGGAGTTTATTCAAGGAATATAAAATTAGTTTAATATTTGAGCATTTTTCATTGTGATTCACCATGTTAGCAAATTAAAAAAGAAAACTGTATGATTACCTCAATATACACAGAAAAATGTGTATGACAAAATTCAACATTCTGTTAAAAACTCTTAATGGACTTGGAATAGAAGAAAACTTCCTCAACTTGACAAAGAATATCTACAAAAAGGCTATGGCTGACATAAAAATTTGTGGTAAAAACAAATGCCTTCCCGTATAATTGAGGACAAGTCAAGGATATTCATGCTGAAAAGAAATTCTGTCCCACATCATACAGGGAGATCTAACTTACCACCTGAGGGCAAAAAGAAAGACATAAAAGGCATCCACGTGGTAAATGAAATAAAAGCAAAATTATATTCAAAGATGACAAAATCATCTACGTAGAAAATCTACTGAAATAACAAAGAAGCTACCAGAACTTTAGTGATTAAAATAATGTTGCAGGATACAGGATCAATGTAAAAAAATAAATTGACTTCTCTCTACTAGCAACAAATAACATACATTGAAATAAAAATAATATCATGATCACCTAAAAATCATGAACTACTTAGGGACAGATGACAAATGCTATATGTAAAAGTATAAAGTATTGCTGAGAGAAATTTAGAAATATAAAACTAAGAGAGATATACAGTGATCATAACGTGAATGATTCAATATTGGTAAAATTTAAAATCTCCAGGAGATCTTAGATTCAATACAAATCCAATCAAAATTCCAGTAGGCTTTTCTGGGAGAAACCGGGAAATTGATTTCTAAAATATGTGGATCAAAGGGCCTAGAACAGTCGATATACCCTTGAGGAAAGACCAAATTGGAGGAATAACATTCCTTATTTTTTGACTTATAAAGCAACAGAGCAGTATTGGTTTTGAGATTAAAAAAAAAAAATTACATCAAGGATTTTTTTTTTTTTTTTGTGCGTACCTGGTGTCGACCTCAGGACCTCGCACGCCAGAAGGCGCCCGTGACGCTGAGTGATATCACCAGCCCTTTTTTCGTATGTGGGTTCCGGGAGTCGAACTGGGGCCCTAGCGCTTGCCGGGCAGGCGCTTATGCCGCTGAGCCATCTCACCGGCCCCCAATGATCTTAATAGAGAACACAGATATAGCATGGAAAATTGAATTTCACAAAGTTACAAAGATACTTCAATGGAGAGAGGGTAGTATGTTCAACAAATGTTGGATAAAATCGAATATTATTTATATATTTTTAAGTGTATATTGATTCATTCCTAATATACCTAAACTTTAACTCAAAATAGATTACAGATCTAAATTTAAAACCTTAAGCTACAGATATTGTAGAAGAAAACACTGGAACATGAGAAAAATATTGGGACTATCTTTTAAGTAAATATTTCATTGATAAATCACCCACAGCATGATTCATAAAAGAACAAACTGAAAAACCGCAGTTCCCTCAAAATTTAAAATTCTTTTAAGACACTGAAAAGGAGACATAGTCTGGGAGAAAATATCTGCAAATCATATATTTAATAAAAAAATTGTGTCCAAATTTATAAAAAACTCTTTTTTTATATAAAGAACTCTTAAACATCAATATTAAGAAAACAATACAGTTGATAATAAGAAAATCACTTGAACAGAATTTCATGAAAAAGATATGGCAAATATGCACTATAAAAATTCTCATTATTAGTAAACATCAAATACTCACCATATGGAGTTTTAGTGAAGATTTAGAAGTTGGCCTTACTTAAACTGACAGTGGAAGAGGAAAACAATATGATGCCTTTAAAAATCTGGCATTTTCAGGGAGAAAGTGGTACTGGCAAATGAACCAAGGGCCTTTACATTGACATATATCCTCAGTCTTTTGAAAAAATTTTTGAGACAGGGTCTTACTAAGTTGCTGAACTGCCCAGGCTGACATCAAATTTGTGATCCTCCTCCCTCAACTTCCCAGAGGGGGGTGGATTATGGGCATGCGCCATCACAACAGGCTTGCATTTTCTTAAAATTATAAAAACACCCATTAGGGGTCGGGGATATAGCTCAGCGGCACAAGTGCCTGCCTGGCAAGCACAAGGTCCTGAGTTCAATTTCTGGTACCAAAGAAACCAAAAACACCCATCATTCTAATTTAGCCATTTTAAAATAACTGAAAGCATATTTTCATATAAACACATTCATATGAGTGCTCATATCAGCTTTATTTGTAATAGCTCAAACCTGTAAATGAACCAAATACTTAGCACATAAATGGCAAAACAAATTGTGGTATATCCGTACAATGTAATACCATTCCACATTTAAAAGGAATGTATTATTGATTCAATATGACTATAGGGATACATTTAAAACAATTTGCTGTGTAAAAAAAAGAATAAGACCAAAAAGATATATATGCATGATTCCATTTATAAGAAATTATAGAAATTTGCAAGTCATTCCATAGTGTCTTAAAGCAAATCAGTAGTCCTTCAAGGGTGGGTTTAAAGCTCAGGGGGTTTGAGGGATGCCAGAGTGAGAGATTACAAAAAGGGTGAGAGACTTTTGGGTATGGTATAAAGGTTCATTATAAGTGAAGCAGATGTATCAAGCTGGAAAGAGGTATAGACAAATATACCTTGATCATGGTGATTTTTTTTTTTTAAATGTTTCTGTATGTCAAAACATATCAGGTCAAATACTAAATATCTGCAGTTTAATGTATGCCAATTATACCTAAATATAGCTGTTAAGAATCATTTTTAGAGCTATTGGAAAAGTTGAACGGAGTCTGGGGATTAGATGATTGCAATGCATCAATATTAATATAGTAATTTTTATATTTGTATTTAATCTATTTGAGAAGCTTACATGCAGTTGAAGGGTCTATTATTTCTGACTCCTACTTTATAAATTACCTAATTGCTACAGAAAGGATTTTGGTTTTGGAGGTTTGTTTGTTTGTTTGTCTCTTCAAACTTTTCTTTTAATTCACTTACAGCAACAAGAAGGGTCATAGGTCAGTTTGAGGGCAAGTTGTATCTTACCTAACAAAACAAGAGTAAGGAAAGGGTAAATTGCTGTCTGAGGTTGTTTAGGGAAGATAATAAAGTGGCCTCACAATTCATTAAACCATATATTTCTCATAATTACTCCCATAGATTCATCCTGGGAAATGTTGATTTATGTTTCTCAAAGAATATATATAATTTTTTTCCTTTAGCTCTTCCTTGGAAATAGGTATTTCTTATACATACTTCCACTGAAAGTTCAAAGTTGAGCAAGGAGCTATTTTTACACTTAATTTTTGGAAGAGGAAAATAAGGCCAAAGGAAGGAAGTACTTGCTCAAGGCTACAGAATCACTAAACAGCAAAGTTAAGAAGCAAACTCAAGAGTGACTTTCCCAAAGTCCAGGCAATTTTTAAGGCACTGTCCAAACATTGCTGTAGAAGCCAGAAGAAAATATGATATGTTTTTAGAAGGATGAACTTAATCTTTTTGGATTCTGTTTAGTTCAATTTTTACTCTTACATTTCTTAACTCAGATGTTATCTATTCCCATCTTCACCCTTTTAAGGTCATCTCCGTAGAGTTTTTAGTGAAAGAAAATAAGAATGTTTTATGATTGCCCTTGAGTCAGTTCCACAATTCATGCATGTGTCTGATGCCTTTTAGCTCTATGGTGACAACCCTCCAGAATGTCCAAATCACTGCCTGCCTCCGATTGCTCCGACAAATCTGCATTGCGTTTAAGGGGAAATGACTTTGTTTTACAGACTTTATTTTATTTCTTTACTTTTTTTCTCTGCTGTACAACCACAGACTTCATATAATCTTTCTATCTAAAGAATAATAAGAGTACTTACTAATGAGTCTATGTATTAATTAAATGAGACAATGAAGTGCCTAGTGCACTACACGGTTCATGGTATATGACCTTAACAAAATAATATATTGCTGTTGGCTTAAATTTTGAGAAGACAAAAGGCAGCTACATGATTAATATGCCAGGAATTTATTAAAAGGCTAATATTTATAATATTTAGTTATTTTGACCTTATCAGTTCTGAAAAGGTTTTTCCTGGCTAAATTTTACTTCGGTTTATTAATAGACTCAAAGTCTATGCTATGTTGCTAATCTCTGACCTCTTACCAGTTATTTAGTCTCTATTTCTGAAATTCCTTCAACTTCAAATGAAGAGCAATTTGGTTATCTCTTCTCTTTCCTTGTCACTGAGTAATCTACTCCTCAGAATTAAATCTACATTCCAAAAGATTCCTAGGTATTTCCTTAAGCAAAGATCCACCCTTAAAGAAATTCTAGTACCAGCTAGAAATTCTAGTAAGGGTGCACACATCAACGTTTTGGTCTGCTCCTTATCCATTTACTACTCAGTATTTTTTTTTACAAAATGACAATTACTTTGTAGACTCTCTGGTTAAGAGATTTAAAGGTATAACTGCTGTTATTTTATCCTTAAATATTTAATCCGTCTGGATTTCCTCTTATTAAGAAAGTATTCTTGTGGGGCTGGTGAGATGGCTCAGCGGCATAAACACCTGCCTGGCAAGTGCAAGGGCCCGAGTTCCACTCCCAGAATCCACATACGAAAAAAGGGCCGGTGATATCGCTCAGCAGCACAGGCGCCTGCTGGCGCGGGAGGTGCTGAAGTCAACCCCCAGTACCCCCCCCAAAAAAAGAAAGTATTCTTGTGCCATGAAGGTGCCAAATATCGATTTGAATAAGGGCCATGTATCAATTTTTAGATCAAGGACAACTAAGATATGCTTTTAGTAGAAGTATGGACACAATTATTATGAAGAAACTGAGGGAGGATTACCTGGCACCCTATTCACATTTTAAAGCACAAAAGTTTAAGAGTCATATACGAAAATATTTCCTATAACCAGAAAGGACACAGTTAAGTAGTCAGATAAGAATTTGTATCTAATGAAAGGTATGTTACTGTGAACTTGGTTACTGCAGCAAAGCACATTCACAATGAGAATTATCTACGTATTTTTTATTGTTTTTTTTTTCATTTCAAAATAAAAATTTTCAGTACGACAGAGGTCTGACATGAGGAAAGTCAGAGATATCAAGAAATTCAATTTGACCTAAAAAGACATATTAATTTGCCTCCAGCAACTTCTACTATTGTAAAATAAAGCACAGAAAGTAGTCTTTACTAATAATAATTTTACCTGAAGAGTATTCAGAGCAAATAATGACCTTAAGACAGAGCTAATCCTTGAATCATAGTCTGCTGATGCAAGACCTGCTGACTTGTCCAGATTGTGAATCTGTAAGAACCTGCTGGTGAGAGTCTCTGAAAAATTACTACTTAAATGTTCTTGTTCCTGGTATTTTTCAAGTCACTAAAAAACATCTTAGGAGAAAAACAGAGTAAACTGTGTGATATAAATTTATTCTTTTATTTTTTTGTATTCCAGTTTTTACTATAATTTCAATATAGAAATCAAGGATTTCCTTCTATATATGATTAATGACCAAGACAGTTCAGAAAGAATTCTCAAGTGTAAGAAATAAGATTAGAAAACCTTCTTTAAATTCTGACATGTTTTTAAAGTTGTTTCAATAAACTTTCAGGTTTAATTCACATTCTACATACTAAAATACAAATGTTAGCCTCAGAATTAACCAGCTATTTATTTTCTGCTAATTAGGTGGTGATTCTGTAAATATAACTTGATGTAAAGTGGTGGTTATTTTCATATCTGGTGCAATTCTATTAGTTAAAACTTTCTTTTCCCATTGTGTAACTGTCCTTTACCCCCTTGTTTCTTATCCTGTTTTGATATTCAGAACTGAATGTTGATAGTCTAAATACTCTTTATTGATGAGCACATTTTTTACACCTATAAACAGTGCTGCATCATAATAAGTATCTGCTATACTGGTTGCCATCCTCTGCGCATTCCTACAATCCAGACCCGCTGTGGAAGTGTAAAACAGTGCGCTCAGCATCATGTCCTTACCAGCAGAGGCGCACTGGACACTAGGCATAAGAGGAATTTTCACATGGTAAAAATTTTATGGTTTTCTAGCAAAGTTTATTGGGAAAAAGTTTTGTTTGGTGAGTTATTAAATTAAAATTTTCAAAAGCTTTCTTAGTAGCCCCAAGGTGTTATCAGGAATATGCGTCAAAGAGAAGCAAATATCATTTTGGATATGTACTATATGATACGACTCTTCATACAAATTAAGATCATCAGAATTATGGTTTCGATATCACCATGCACAATTAATCTCAGCCTGAATAGATTACTTATTGGTTTTTCATATAATCTAACCAGCTGTAAAGCAAGATTAAATGAATGCACATTATTTATTCAAATGGCTTATTTCACCACGGTTCTCTAATCTTTACATTATGCTTTCATAAATTACAAATGAAGATAATTGTTTTCTTAAGTGGGTTATGTGTGGCTCTACAAATAGAGAAGGAATTCTGGTTTTGGTTAAGCAGCGTTCAACAACTTCATATTGGTGAGAAAACATAAAAAGGATTCAGAAGGGATTCATTTCACATACTTTATAAGTCAGTACTAATTTTAGTTGGAGGTTAAAACTCATTGACTGAAAAAATCAATACAGGGATTTAGAATATGCCCTACATAGCACTTTCTAAGACTGTTGAAAATACAGAATATTTTTAGTAATTGGATTCTATCCACTGAGTTTTTCTACAAATATACGCATACGAATTGCTCAACAAATATTTATGATTAAAAGGAGACAATTTTCCATTCTGATACTAAATTTTATTTAAAAAGTTAATGCTATTGTTAGTATAAGGGTAAAATAAGAGTATTAAAAAGTAGACCTTGAGACTAGAGTTAGGCTCAATGAAAGGATCATTTCTTACATACAAAATAGGAGGACAGAATAGTCTATGCATGAGTGACTACTTTGTTATCCTTAGTTTCTCCTTTTTCAAACAGAAGTGTTTAGTTTTCCCTGTTCCATTATTATGGGTTGGCTGTATTGGAGACAAATAAACTCTTTTTAAATTCAAGATCAATATATCTTGCCCTGATGTAAATTTCTATAACTTGAACTTCAAGCTTGATGTCATGGTTAGATGAAATTCATAGGAGTCATAGAATGGGATTTTATGTTTGATTTTTGTTGTTGTCATTGTTGTTGTGGAGAGGAAATAAAACACTGTGATAAAGAAGTTGGAGTGCTTTAGATTATATTATTAGTCGTAATTATTTGCACCTTCCAATCAATGTTCTTTGCCTTACAAATTGGCAAATTTTTCAACTACACGCAGTGTGAACCTCAGTACGCATTGATTTTGGGTTCATGAATGTAATTAGAGTTGACAAATGAGATTTTATCAGATATGATGTTAGGAGCGAATCTGAATGGTTTTGGGAAGTTCACCTTGATTCTTGCGTTTTATCCACCCATATAGGAAGGTATGAAACAGTTACATAGATCAGATGTACATATAACCTGCAGTGTGCATCAAAACTGATTTGTGTCCAGATTAGATCTGCTGACTTCAAGACATATGAATAAAAATAGTTTTGGGAGTGATTTTTTATATCACCTTATTGAAGCAATAATTAAATTTTACAGCAATTGAAATGTATTATAATTATCTGGGTGTTGGCTACGTTTATCTTTCCCTCAAATCAAATGTCTAATGTTAGCTGTAAAATAATAAGTAAAGGTATTCTCCTTTATACATACAGATTTCACTTAAAGATTAAGTAGGACTCCATGGTATTTGTATGTGTGAGCCTATGGTATTTCTATAGGTATCATACTACTATTATAATGATAAAATAGAATCTAGATATAGATCCACACCTTACATATAAGGACTTGATATGGATATAGGTGTGATCACAATATATGGTGATTGTTTAAATAAAAAATTATCACAGTAAAAGACACATTGCCAGTAATCATCCTCAAAATATCCCCACTTGCCTCAGACACAGCTATTCCATTGTTCTGGGCACTTTCTGAAGCAGTTCTGAAAGTCATCTTTCGTTAGTGTCTTTATGAAGCATGACTGAAAACAAAAAACAAAAAACAAAACAAAACAAAAAAACTCTGTGAATCCTGCTGCTGAGGGCCATCCAAGTAAAAGGCAAGTATATAAAAACATCATGGTGTGGTCTCATTCACCTTATTCACTGAATCTGGCACCCTGTGATTTCTGACTCTTTTCCAAAGACAAAATGACCATGAGAAGGAAATGTTTTGAATTGATTCAGGACAAGGAGATGACCATGAAAGCACAACTAAAACTAGGAAAAACAATTTCCAGAACTGCTTCAGAAAGCAAGAACCATAGGATGACTGTGTTCAATGAAGGGGTAGTATTTTGATGAGGATCAATGCCAATGTATCTTTTACTATATTAATTTTTAAAATTCAAACATTCACTATAGTTTTATGGCACACTCCATATCATATTGATAATGAGTTGAAGTTAGGCTATCAAGTAGTATTCAGAAAATGATATACTCATGTGAGAAAATGTTGTTAATATACATATAATCAAAACCTTAAAACAGAAATAAAATATGTAAAACACTTTAAATAAAAAATTGAATATTTTGCCAGTGGAGTAAAATACAATTTGTTAAACAAGACATAAGGCAAATGTCCTAAAGAAGGAGACTGACAAATTTGACAAGAATAAAATTTAAAATATCTCTGTTGACAATCTTAAAGAAAAAACTGCACAAAAGCTGGAAGGGAGGGCTGGTGAGACGGCTCAGCGGCTTAAGCGCCTGCCTTGCAAGCGCGAAGGCCCGAGTTCGACTCCCGGATCCCACATACGAAAAAAGGGGCCGGTGATATCGCTCAGCGGCACGGGCGCCTGTTGGCGCGCGAGGTCCTGAGGTCGTCCCCCCGGTACCCACAAAAAAAAAAAAAAAAAAAAGCTGGAAGGGATATTTGCATCTTAGAACTGACAAATGATTATTAAGTTGACCATCTGAAGAAATGCTTCAAAACAGATAAAGAGTAACAATCCAATGTTAACAAAATCTGTGGGAAACAGATGAAAGAGTCAATTAACAAATTAAAAATCTAAACAAAATTATAAATGTAACAAAACTGTGTAATCTTAAGAGAAGTCAAATACATTAGAATTAAAACAATATTATTCATATCTATAAATATGCAAAAATCAAAAGTGTAATGACACCAAGTATTGTTGTTTTTGAAAAACAGGAATTTATGCAATGTTTGCAACAGTCTAAAATTATGTTTCCACCTAGAAAATATGTAGCCATAACTAGTGCATTATAAGATATTTGTCTTTGATCCAAGCCTATATCTTTCTAGTATCTATCCTATGGGAACTCCTATATGCATATCACATCCAAGGTGTTTTGATTCTGCTTTTTTTGTTGTTGTACTATTTTTTTGTTTTGTTTGTTTGTTTTTTGCTTTTGTGGGTACCAGGGGTCGACCTCAGGACCTCCTGCACCAGCAGGCGCCCGTGCCACTAAGCGATATCACCAGCCCTTTTTTCGTATGTGGGTTCCGGGAGTTGAACTTGGGCCCTCACGCTTGCCAGGCAGGCGCTTACACCGCTGAGCCATCTCACCGGCCCTGTAGTATTTGTTTTTAAAACCAAGTTTGGAAACAATGAGAACAATATATTGTTCTCAGTAGAGCTATACATAAAAACCGGTTCACTTATAAAACACAATATTATATTGAAAACGTATAAACTTGAACTGTATATCAGCTTTATGATAGCGGTCTCAATTGGGTAAAAACGAAGTTAAAAGGCTAAGGTATGTGGTTTTAACTGTGTAACAATTAATACAAAAAAGAGAATTGACAATTATGTCAGTATGTTTATTCTCTTTGATGGGTACAGAGACATTTTCTATGTTATTCTCTACTTTTCTGTATGTTTGATATATTTTATAGCTAAAATTATAAATTCAAATGAGAGTGTGCTGTGATAAAACTTTTTTTTTTTTTTTTTTTTTTTTTTTTTTTGTGGGTACCGGGGGGTCGACCTCAGGACCTCGGGTGCCTGCGCGCCCGTGCCGCTGAGCGATATCACCGGCCCCTTTTTCGTATGTGGGTTCCGGGAGTCGAACTCGGGCCCTCGCGCTTGCCGCGCAGGCGCTTACGCCGCTGAGCCATCTCACCGGCCCTAAAACTTTAAATCATTAGAAGACAATTTATGTATATGACCTTACTAAATATGTAAGTAGGTGGTGCTTTAATGTGAAGAATGTATGTAGCAAAATGAATTTTATTCATATAAGAAGGATTTTTGAATATTTTATTTCCAAATTATCTATATTCTACTTAAAGCCAGAAGACTGGGATAAAGTGCTAGCTCCATCATTTATCAAAATAAGACTTTGGGAAATTTCAATTCACTTCTATGAGCTTACCTCAGTTTTATACCAGGCAAATGAGGAAATAAATTATAATTTTGAAGATCCTTTCAAGTCTCTAAATGGATGAAGTAATTAAGTAACTATCTACCCTATGCTATTATGTATATTTTCCACAGTAATAAAATATAGCTAAAGGCAAATAACAATTTTATTCAATTTACATTGATTTTATATCTTTTCAGATTTCCTTAGCCTTCCAATTAAACAAAATCATACATAAGAATGCAAGCTTAAATAAACAGAATCTGGAAACAGGCAAATTTGGGCTAAAATCCTACTTGGGCATTTATAACCTGATTTCTTGTGTCTAAGCATTTTTCTTTAATGTAGTACGTGGAAGTAATATCATACTTATTGGCATCATGGTAAGAATTTGAGATAATGCATATAGTATACGCATGTAAAAAATATATATATATAGGTTTCCATTCTGTTTAATCATCTTTAAACATGCTTATGCTGTAGAGAAATGTATTTATCATTAAGTGACCATATTTTCACCAAGTTTCTTAATCTTTATGGACTGTCTATATTTTATAGCTCAAAAACTAAGCAAAATTTCAGTGAATTTAATTCATTTATTCAAATGTTCCTTTTAGTTCTCTATAGTAATTGAACTTAGCAGGATTGTTTAGACAGTATAAGACATGTAATGCTATATTCTAAATAAATACATACAAATAAGCCCCATACAACACTGAGAGAGCCTACCTTAGTCTTGAACCTTTTAAAAATTAAATCAGTTAGATATCAGATCTTAGTATGTGCCAGTAACAAAATTAGCATCATAATTAGGAAAATAGGCCATTAAAATTAAAATCATTACATGAAAATATTGTTACACTAAAATTCAAGGCCTTTTCAACTCACCCAAATGTTACTATTACTGCATTACTAGATCCTAAAGGATTTGGCTTAATGTGTGGAAAAGTCCTCAGCTGTTTTAATCCCCTAGTGTACAATTTAATTAACAGTAGGAAGTCTTAATATAAAAGAATAATTAGTATCTTGTGGAAGCTGTTTTCATTATAAAATATGATTTTAAAAATCCAAGTTCTGGTGTGAGGCCCAGTCCAATTTTATTATTATGATTTCATGACATATTGTTAATGAGACTGTCATAAAATACAAGAGTTGGCTTTTAAAATAAGTGGGTTGGGCCGGTGAGATGGCTCAGTGGCACAAGCGCCTGCCTGGCAAGTGCAAGGTCCTGAATTCGACTCCCAGTACCCACATACGAAAAAAAAAGGGCCGGTGATATCGCTCAGTGGCACGGCCGCCTGCTGGCACACGAGGTCCTGAGTTCGGGCCCCAGTACCCACAATAAATAAATAAATAAATAAGTAAATAAAATAAGTGGGCTATAAATGATTTTTCTCTATAATTTTAATGAGGCTATAGGATATCTGTGCTGCCTAATTATTGAATTTTAAAAATTCTACTTGCAACTTCCTTTTCCTTGATTGGCAGATATTAATGAAAAAAAGATAAATAAGCCTGTTCATATAATGTTAAGGCAGCTGCAATAGTAAAGCCATTTTTCAATAATTGAATGAATATCATGGTTAGACTGTATTATGGTTTGTATCTAGATTCCCTCTGCCCAAGCCTCATGTGCTTTTGGTGGGGCTTTGGAGTTGAGTGGTTCCAGAGTGTGTGATACTGGAATCAAGAGTGTGTGGTATCAAATTAGTCGTCTGATTGGTTTAGCATAGGTCTTAGTGTGGGTAATGGAAAGCTCCACCCTGAGTGTGGGTGGCACCATCCAAAAGGCTTGTAGCCTGGATGGAATAAAAGGGAAAGGGAGGCTTGCTTCACTACTGCTGTTGCTTGCTACTGATGCAGCCTTCTGCCTGCCACACCATGAACTGTTTCTCCTCTCTGATGTCCCTGTGGCATGTCACCCTGCCTTGGAGCCTGCTCACTATGGACTGAAACCTCTACAAATTGTGAGATGAAATAAACCTTTTCTAATTTAATTGGTGGGTGTCAGGTATTTTGTCCCAGCAACAAGAATAGTAACTAAGGCAGGTCCTTTGCATATATTATATTTAATATTTGCATTGGTCAGGCAAAGATAATCTTATTAGAAACAAAATGATAATTTAGACATTGTTTATTTTCTGTAACCAGTAAATAAGAAAGTGGGGCACAATTGGAAGTTCATTCTGTACAATTGTTTTTATTTAAATTCCATGTTATTTACTTGATCCCATTTAGCCTCAACAATGGTGTGGCACATTAGAAACAAATGGTAGAATTTTCCAGAAAGTTTGTGGTATTAAAAAAAAACTGGAGAGGGTGGGTTTAAAATATTACCCATGATTTTCAGGGCAATTAATGATTTGTTCATACCTTACCACAACATCTTGATTGGTATCTAAATACAAAGGAGACATTCTAAATAGAGTTGCATATTTAGGAAGAAATCAGAAGTGTTGAGGCAAGGGTATATAGAACTCAAATTACAAGGTACTCTATTGAATTATATCCCTCAGCAACAAACAGAAGTCAGTGTTCCTGGTAAGAAAAAGTTACTCTATCCTCTGGGTCTTCTTCAACTTATTCCTCAGAACAGTGCACATCAGGACACACTGTCTATTTCCTTTCTATGTATCACTAAATTTCTGTCAGCTTTCTCTGTCTGTAATCACCCAGAGCTGAAAGAAGTAAGCTCTCTCTTTACCTACCATCTCTAACTACCCAGAATACCCCTTACATAAAATGATTTCATCTTGGAGTCAGTGTATTAAATGAAAATATAAAAAGTTAAAAAGTCCTTTCTCTGAAAAGTTTCCTCATTTTCAAGTGAGTTTGTCTACAGCAAAGTATTACTTTGAATAACAAATTCTTTCTAATTTTTGCCTGCCTTCTGTAATTTTCCAAATCTACTTCCATTTCCTAAGCTCCTGCAAAGGTCTATGGATGCCTTAGAGCTAAGAAAATTGTAAGAATGTGCAAAATTGTAAAGTACATACATATCATTTTTGAAAATAGTATCTCTCTTAAAATTGAGATAGCTACCCATGGATTCCATTGTATCAACCAAAAGATTTTTAATTAATATATGATCTCATATTCTTGACACCATGTTATCTGCTTTTCTACCTTCCACCTATATACACTTCCCCTTTTCTTCAGGTCTCATATGCAATACAGTATAAGGATCACCATGAGTTACCCAGACATGTAATGGTTGCCATTCAAACCAGCAGTGTCCCAGCTTTGTGGACTCCACCTATATTCCATAATTCTGTATCATTACCTCATATTTGGGTGGTAAAGCTTTTTGGTTATTTATCTCTTAGGATTCATAGGACCTTTAGGCGGAATTTTGATAAACAGGAAAAACAAATCAAGTGTTATTACTGGCTTAAAGACAGACTTGTTTATTAAAGATGTCTGAGTTTAAAAGTCATGTTTTAGCTTGGATGTTTTAATGCATCCCTTGTTTGCCATCTGCCAAACTTAAGGCAGTGAAAGACAGCATCTTTCACCAAATTCACCTTAAGAATTAATTGCTAACATTCCATTAAACATAATCTTAGATCTTGATATTGTGACATCAAAGCATTGAGAACAGGTGTCTCTGGCTCCTTATAATTCTTTTGAATTCTCTAGGGAGAAGCGTCTGGTTTGCTTGATAGGCATTTATAGATATGTACATTTGCTAGATGAGAGAATGAAACAGGTGTGGGCTTGAAGCTCTGAGCACATTCATGGGTAATAGCCTTAATTTCTCACCATCAATAATACCACTCCTTTATGAAAAGTGATGATGTAAATAGCACACTTCTTTAGAGAATCCTGTTTGAAGGGGAAAATGATGTTTGTCCCCAGGATGGATTCACTGAGCTACTAAAATGCTGCAGTTTTTATAGGAAATGCTAATTCTGCTCTAGCATGCAAGTTGCTTTCCTATTTTGATTACACATACAGTTATGATTTAGTCAACAGTTCTCAAACTGTTTTGCTCATCAGAATCTTACTAAAAATGTCAGGAACAAGTTTATGTGTTCAGAGATTATGATTCCATATCTAGGTGAGATACACACATTAAAATTTTAACCACCTCTAAAAGTGATTCTGTTAATCTTAGAATAACAATCTGAGAAACCCAGTATATAAAACTGTTTGACTACAATGCTAAATATAAAAATATTAAATTAAAATGATGGAGGAATGCAAAGATTAAGTTCTAAACTAGTGCTTCATGCAAATAGAAACAACACTAAAAAAAGTGAACGAATTTGACTCAGAGGAAAATAGGGACTAAGGATCAGTTCAGGGTCTATCCCAACTATACAGCATCATATGCATGATTTTCATTTTGTGAATGCTTTGGACTGTGCCCTCCCCAATCTTTTATGCTGAAGACCTAATCCTCAATATGACTGTATTTGTAGAAAAGTAGATAAAGAGAGTTAAATGAACCCATAGGGTGAGGTCTTAATAAGACCTCTTTTCTCTGTACAAGCACAGGGAGATGGCAGCTGCCTACAAGCTAGAAAGAAAGCCTTCATCAGAGAAAGACAATGTTAGCACCCTGACTTTAAACCCCCAGCATCCAGATCTGTGAAAAAATAAATATGCACTATTTAAACCACCCAACTTATTGCATTTTTTTATGGCAGCCTAGGAAGACTAAGATAGTGAGGAAGATAATTTTGTTATCATTGCTTCTTAAGAAAGTTTAATAGGATGTTGTCAAAAATATACTTACATAAATTCTTAATATATGGTCACTAGATATATGTTAAATAAAAGAAAAATATAAGTCTAAAATTTCAACATTACTGGGCATTTGATTTCGGTTGCATATTATTTCTTATAATTCATTCAGCTAAAAATTTTACTGGGTTTAAACCTCTCAGAACTGAGAACTTTTGAAATATTTCTATGGTCTTCACCTCCAGAACATAGAAACAAAGTCATTTATGTATATGATTTTAGAAATTAACAAATGCTTTCTGAGGAGTTTTTCTTCAAGAAAATTATATCTGGCTTTTGGTGAAAACACTGAATTTTGTGTAATTTTAACACGTCTTATTGCTATTCTGTCTCAGTAGCTCTACAGTAGACTATCACAAATGTGGTAGCAATTTAACAATGACTGCGGCAAGATGAGTTTGGAGCTCCCGAAAAAGGCTGAGAATTTCCTGAGAATTTTCATTATTATCTGGAATTTCCACTGAAAATCCCATTCATAAGACCCGTCTTTATTTGATATGACTCTGTGTTTTCACAGTGTAAAGAAGCCTGTGCCCAATGCATTTGTCAAACAGAGTCGGAAACAATTGTTTAATATCATACCCGCATGAGATGCTGACAACCAGATGTAGCAAACAGGTTGATGACTAAATATTTAAGAATATTAAATATTAAGAAAAATATGGGGATTGAGATATCCATAGGAAATTTTAAAAGCTATGACATTTTTGAATTTTCATAGTCTCTCTTCTCTCTCTCTCTCTGTGTCTTTCTCCTTCATGCCCACATGCACACCGCCCCACACACACAAACCCCTAAAGGATTGTATACATTCTTAGAAAAGACTTAACAAAGTTCTAGCTTCCTATGGCTTGGATTTTATAAATAAATAAATAAATAAATAAATAAATAAATAAATAAATAAATAACAAGATACATATGAAATACAGCAAACATTGGGTTTCGTAGCCACTGTCTTCCTACTGTTACTGCGACCCACTCTGCATTTAGGGCGCCTTTTCTTTTCATACCATTTCTTTTTGTTTCTATTTTTCTTCTTTTACCTTCAATAATCTTTGAACTTTTATGTTCCTCCCCTCAAAAAAGAAATGTTCTAATCTCTCACTATTGGCTAACCTTGAGGCTTTGTGTCAAAAGAAAATTACAATTCACTTAGAGTTTTAAACTTCCAGAACACAGGAAAAATGTTTCCAAAATAGAGTCTGAAAGTAGAGAAAATTATTAGGTAAAGGTATTTAAAGAAATCTCTGACCACTAAGCTAACCAAGCTGACTTTAATATCCAAACAATTTGAAGAATATAAATTTTTCAGAATTAGTTCATAAAATTCACTAAAGAAACAAAAACAAACATAGTAACTGCCTCTAACAATCTTAGATGATGGAATTACAAAACAAGGACTTTAATCAGTGTTTATAGATGTTGCAAAACTAAGGGATACCATGTATAAAGAAATAAAGGAATGTATGAAAATAATAATTCACCAAATAAGGAACATAGGTAAAGAAATAGAAACTATTTTAGTAACAGAAAACCTGGAGGCAAAAATGCAATAACCAAAATGAAATACATCCAAAAGAGACTCAATAGACTATTTCAGTTAGCAAAAAAGAGATTAAAAAAACTTGAAATTTGGTCAAGTATGAGTCTAAGGAACACAAGGAAAAATAAACAGAACATCAAAATTCTGTGGAACAACATTAAATCTATCAATCATGAACAATGGAATTCCAACTGGCAGAGGACAGGTAAAGGGACAGAGAGAATTTTGAAAGAAATCATAATCAAGAATTTTTCCAAATTGATAAAATATTTAACTTGTATCAATGAACCCCAAATAATACAAAAGCAGTAGCATCTACGTCTTGACATACAATAGTGAATGTTGAAAGCCAAAGAAAAAGAATCTTGAAAAAAAGGAAGAGATAAATGATTTCTCCTATATAAGAGATTCTCAATATTAACAGCTGACCACTCATCAACAGCCATTGAAGATAAAAGACAGTGGTATGAAAAGGTTGAAATAAAAAAAATGACCAAAGAACAACTTTAATCCAGGAAAATTATCATACAAAATGAAGGAAAAATTTATTCACATAAGGAAACACTGGATATATATTAAAGCAAGACATATGTATAGATTAAGTTGGTATTAATCCAAACAAGGTTTTAAAAAGTTATTGATTGTAACTCCTAGCATATACCCTAAGAAAAACACAAATCAAAGTGTTTCATGGACTTAAATATAAGAGCTAAAATTATAAAAGCCTTGGAAGAAAATATAAAATATTTATAATGTAAATTAGGCAAAGTTGCATATACAGCCATGCTTTACTTTATGACTGAGACAAAATCTGAGAAATTAGTCTTAGGTGGTTTCGTCCTTGTGCAAAAGTGCCACATCTCATCATATAAATCATATAAATTAGTTCTAGGTGAGGCTGAAAGTATAACCTCTCCAAGAACAAATCATGGTTAATACCAAACACTAGATACATTACTTTCATCTGTATATCTCTAATAAAGTTTAAAATATAAATTAAGCAAAATAAGAGGTTAAAAACAGGTATTAAAATAAAATAGATAAATTATAACAATACGTTGTCATAAAGGTTATTTAAAACACAATTAGTTTTTGGAATTTTCCATTTAATATTTTTAGACTCCGTCTGTGGGTAACTGAACTTGCGGAGGAGACTACTCTACATGTTCCCAAAATACAAAAGTGGGACAGATATAGGATAATAGTTACAGACATTTAAAAAGAAAGAACATGGGAAAGAAAGAGTCACTAATCTCAAGGAATTTTGAATTCTAGCTGGGAAAATTACATTAATTTCACTCTCTGGGAATATAGCTCTGTCAATCTTGACCCCATCATACGGGGGTCAATGAACCACTTTGGATTCACTCTTATTTTCTGAAATGATAGCACATATTAGAAGCTGATCAGTGTTATTACCTTGCTCTCTGCCTGTAGAACTTTGGAAGTCTCATAGCCATCTTTCATTTTGTCCTCTCTCCTTTCAATCTAAGCTGGCAGTATTTCTGCTGATATACAATTCTCAAGACATTTGTGGGTTTTCCCTACAAAAAATACTCACTGTTCTAGAAAAAAAGCCTCTTCTATACAGAGCTACTGGATAATGTCAACTGTTTTCCTTTTACCTTAGATATCTGTGGAAGGTATCCATGAGTCAAATACTTAATCTCTTTAAATGACCCTCTGTGCAATGAAATATTGTGACTGTGGTCTTTTGTTCCTTAAAAGCATTAGCGATATGTTTTCCTGCCATATCCTTTGGTTTCTTGCTGGAGAAATCTTTCCCAACAATCAGTCTACGAAGCTTACTGTCCTTTGAAACCTGTATAGTGTGCTTGCTTCAGCAACACATATACTGAAACCTGCATAGGTAAGAACTTCACAACTTCATCATGCTTGGTATAGCTTATTAGTTTTTCACTTAATTTATTTCATCTCTTTTATATTTTACTACAGGCAGAGAGAAGAAATCAGGTTACACCTTCATTTCTTTGGAAATTTCCTCTATTAAACATCCAAGGTTAGTTTTTAGGTTCTGCTTTTGATATCCCTGTAAGAACACAATTTATTTAAGCTCATATGACTTTGTAACAAGTATCCATTTTCCTTGAATTTCCAATAATTTCATCTCATTTTATTCTGAACTTCAACAGCAGTGCTTTTGAAAGAAGTTTTAACTAACAAATTATATATATATATATGCATATGTGTGTTACCATGTGATATTCTGATACTGGTATACATTTGTAAATATTTTGTAATGCTCAGGTTAGGACAATTAACATATCTGCCACCTCAAATCATACATATATATATATATATATACACACACACATATCTATATATCCACTGTGGTAATGCATTCAAAATCAATCCTGTCTCCTGGCTATTTTCAAATACAGATGATTGTCTAGCTATAGACATTAAACTGTGCAGTAGAACACCAGAGAGGGATTATCCTGTCCAGCTGTAACTGGAAATTCATTGACCAAAGTCCCATCATTAGCCTCCCCCACCTTTAGCCTCTGGTAAGCACCATGCTATTATGTATGCATATGAGTTCTATTTTATTAGATTCCTCATAGAGTATTTTTGTCTGTCCGCCTGGCTTTTTTCACTTCACATGTCTTCTAGGTTCATCCATGTTCTCACAAATACTATAATTTTCTGTTTTATTTAAATAGCTGAAATATATATGTGTGTATATATATCTCACATTTTTTAAAATGTGTTCATTTGTTGGTGGACATTTAGGTTTTTTTAAATCATAGGTATTGTGAAAAATGCTACAGTGAACATGAGAATATAAGTATCTCTTTGCATACTGACTTCAAAGCTCAGTAGTAAGACTGCTGCAATATATGGTGATATTATGCCTAGTTTTCTATACTATATTGTTTTCTACAGTGATTGTATTAATTTGCAATACCACCAACAGTGTTTAAATGTTCCCTTTCTTATGTATCCTCACTAGCATTTGTTACCTTTTATCTTTCTGAAAACAGACAATGTAACAAGTAAAATGTAATATCTCATTTTAGTTTCAATTTCCATTTCTCTCATAATCAGAGATGTGAGCATATTTTATGTATCTGTTGGCTATTTATATGCCTTGTTTTGAGAAACATCTTTTTAAGTTCTAGCCCATTTTAATAGGGTTATTTCTTTTCTTGCTCCTAGTAGTTTGAGTTCTTGAACCATTTTGGGTATGAGCCTATTATCCAATATTTTCTACCATTTTTCGGTCATCTCTTCCCTTGCTGATTGGCCCATTTGTCTGTTTTGATTTGCTGCTTTAATGTTAAAGCCCTTATCTAAAAATTCCTTGCCTTGCCGGGGATATAGCTCAGCAGGGCAGACCCTGCCTGGCAAGCGTGAGGTCCTGAGTTCAATTCCTGGTACCAAAAAGAAAAGAAAAAAGGAGAAAAAAAGAATTCCTTGCCTAGACCTCTGATAATGGAGATTTTACTCTATTTTTTTTCTAGAAGTTTCATAGCTTGTATTCTTAAAAGATTTTGTACATGGCAATAGATAAAGGTCTAATTTCATTCCTCTGCTTGTGGATACAACTTTTTGACCAACACCATTTATTGAAGATACAATCATCTCTCCGTTTTGAGTTCTTCATATCTTCATTGATAATGAGTTGGTTTTATGTATGTAGATTTATTTCTGTACTCTCTAATCTGTTAGTTTGGTCTTTGTGTCTGTTTTACTCCAATACCATTCTGTTTTGGTTACTATAGTTTTGTAGTACATTTCAAGATTGCTTTAGCTATTTACCCAAGATGCATTTATTTTTACATGTGCTTAAAAAGATTAAACATATTTTTAGTTAAGGGCAAGATAACAGTAATCTTAAATGTCTGGAAACACATTTTTTATAAATTGCGAGAAATTTTAAGTAGGAGTAAACATCATTTTGTGGGAACCTATACAGATTCCTAATAGTCCAGAAGTTGGATTCTAATGGTCCATGAAGGTAAAAGATATGAGATAAAACCTGCTGCAGTGTAGAGATCAAGATCTACAAGAAAACATCAACATAAAGTTGGGAATCTTGAAGGATGTGCCCTGAGTAGATATTCCACTCCATGGAGGGAGGCTCAGAAGTGTATAAACAGCAAATGAGACAGGTTAAGAAGAAATTCCAGGGGCCGGTGAGATGGCTCAGCGGCATAAGCGCCTGCCTGGCAAGAGCGAGGTCCTGAGTTCAACTCCCGGAACCCACATAAAAATAAAAATAAGAAGAAATTCCATCATCCAGAATATAGCACCCACAATGCAACACAGCAAAAAAGATAGAAAATGTAAAATAAACTTTGAGAAAAAACATTCTTTAATCTGTGTGTGTTACAGGAAATCAGAATCACACAGAAAAGTATTAAAAGATATGTAGAAGAAGCATTATTAAATGTGGCAACTTCCTAGATCCTTATATTCAAGAATATCAATACATAGTAGTGGAAATTAAAAAGGAAAATCTTATTCATGTATGTAGTAAAATTACAGAACAAAAGAGAGCAAGAGAAAGATCTTCTAAGTAACCAGAAAAAAAGGTTACTGAGAAGAGTGACAAACAGAAAACAAACTTCTCAGTGGTAGCAAAGACAGCCAGAAGACAGTGCTATAATAATTCTAGAAACTTGGAGTAGATAAACTATAATCTTACACTGAGAAAAACTATATCTGGCAATGAGAAAAACATAAAGATTTTATAGATTTTGTAAATGTGGCACAGGCACAATAATAAATGCAAATCTTCTATTTGTAGAATGTAAATCAATCTCAATCTTTCTCCCTTCCTACGCTTCCTGTCTCTATTGATCACATCTTTGTTATATATTTCAGACCTCTCATTTTGTTTTTCCAAATCTGGAAGATTAAGTGGTCCCATGTAATAGTAATTACATTCAGTTTTCCTATATTTCTAGGAATTATGAGTTTTTCTTCTATTTCCTCTCATTTATATGTGCTAGCATCATGTAGATTTATAAGTAATGTTTTCTTATTATTAAAATTTTTATCTTGTACAATTTTATGATTTTATCTCTGATTTTATTTCCGTTTCTAATAATACCTCTTCTTTGTTTACCAGCCCACTTTTCTGGTGCATTCCTTCATTTGAAAAATTTTAGCATATATTGAAAATTATTTTTTTAAAGGCCATATAATGTTCTATTGTATTAACATACCTTTATTTTTGAAACATTTTCCTATTTAGGATGTTTAGCTTTTGCAAATGCAAATCAACATTTCACTGCAAATCTGTCCTCACTCAGAATGACTACTATCGACAAAACGAAAAAAATGATAAAAATAACAAATTCTCATGAGGATGTGGAGGAACAGGAACTCTTATACACTGTTAGTGGGATTGTAAATTTGTAGAGTCACTATGGAAAATAGCATGGGAACCCCTAAAAATAAACTAGAAATGGATTTATTATGTGATCCAGCTATACCACTTGGTATATATTTAAAGGAATCAAAGTCAACATACTGTAGCCATGTTTATTTCAGCACTACTTATAATAGCCAAGATATGGAAACAATCTAGGTACCTGTCAATGGGTTAACAGATAAAGAAAATTATATATAATATTATTAAGTCATAAAGAAGAATAAAATCATGTCATCTGGAGGAAAATGTATGGCACTGGAGATCATCATATTAAGGGAAATAAGCCAGATGCAGAACACAAGTATTTATATCTTCTCTTTCATACATATAAACAAACCCAAACCCAACAAAACCAAAACAAAGATGACCTAAATATAAAACAGAAATTATTAGGGAAGTGGAAGGAGACCAGGGTGTGGGGAAAGAGAGTGGAAGATAATGGATAGTATGCAGGATGGATATGACCAAAACACGATATATATCTATATGAGGACACTGCAGTGAAATATTAACTGGCACAATTAATATTAATTAATAATTATAAAATACTGCAAATTTGGTAAAGATAGATGATATACTGAATACTAAAATTGAAATTTAAAGTGTCTTTCATTTATGAATATGAAATAGGACCAGATAATCTGAAATATGTGAGGTTACAAAAAGAAACTAAATATAATCAAAAGTATGTAACTTTGGACAGAGATGATTAGCATTAAAATGTCCTAATGTTTATATATGGTTTTTCAAGGTCGATAAAATTTTTCATGAACTTAAATAAGTAAATAATAATGTATGAATACAATATTGTTATATCATCATATACTTACTGTTAATTTCTTAGATTAAATTCTTAGAGTTGCTGAGACCAAGAAATTACATATAGTAATAAAAATGGCTATAAAATAATTTTATTACTTTTCTCTTTGACTTAGCTCTGCAACAGTCATTTTTATTATTAAAAGGATAATTAAATCATGTCATATATATTCAAAATGTATTTCCTTACCAGTCAGGAACCATATCATGGAAAAGAAATCATTTGATCACTCAGCCTAAGTTTCCTATCCTCATGGCATTTCACCCTATACTCTTATTTTAAAATATCGTTTTTACTTCAATTGAACTTTGTAATGCCACCTTACTATATTTACCATCCACACTTCTCACCAGGTGATGTAAGTGCAGTTCTGCACTACAGTAGTGATAAGAGAAACTTCTAACAATCACAGTTGCTACAGATGTGAACTTGGTTTCTAAACTGGGAGGTCTGCCTCTCGGGCTGCTGCCGTTGGGTGAGTGACTCTAATCTTGCATTCAGCATTAAGCAGCCAAAGATGCAATCCATACTTTCCATACTGAAGTACATTTTAATTGCTGACACCTTTCCAATTCCTGAAACCAAGCTATATTTCCCACCCTAAGGTTCCTGTGATATTTCTGTACCTTTTCTGCAAGTTCTCTCATTGGCACTTAAAATAGTCTGATTAGGATTCTTTTACTTGCAATCCAAAGAGCCTGGAACAGGATGCATTTTATTCATGGACTTTAATCTTTCCTCCATGCTTCTCTGACTAAGCTTCCATTTTAATTTCTTTTTCTCTTTTCCAGTTGGCACATGATTACTTTCTAAATATTTTTATATTGTAAATCTAATTCCCAAGAAACATTTAATGTAGAGTGGAACTGCTCATAATATTTTTTATTTCAATTCTAAAAATTCCAGTTGCACTACTTACCAAAGGTCTGCCTTTGGGGAAAACACTCTTTCTGTAGTCTTTCTTTTTTTAAACATGTGAGATGACTTGCAGCTCAGCCCTGGAAGATCTATTTCAAATAGCTGAGTCTATCACATCCACATTTATTAATGATAATGCAGCCAGGGAGGCAACTAATTAGCTCTTGCAAAAGTCTTGGTAAGAGCCAGCGAGGGACTGCACTATTGTTATGGCATCAGGGATAGAGATGTAGAGGAGAATACAAAGTATAATATAAATAACCATATACTTTGAATATTTCATCATTATAAGAAGTTAGGAAAGTCAATTGGGCATAAAATTTCCTCTTAATTAGAAGCAGGAAGTACCTTCCAAAAATATTTTAATTAGTAAATTTTGCCAATAAATGTATTTTCCTGATACTGCCCAGTGGGAGGTAGTAATACATATTTTAAGACCACTAATACTATGGTTAAAACTGCCTAATGTGTGTATTTCTCAAAATAAGATTTGTAGGCTTCTATTATCAGAATTCACCTGTAGTACTTATTGGAATCATTTACATTAGTCCAGACTCTTGTTCCAGATCTGCAAGATCTGTATTTCTGGAAATGAATTCTTATATGCCCTATTTATTTTACCCAGTGCCCCTTGTGATTTTCATGCATATTAAAGTTTGAGAACCACCAGTCTGAGTTCAAAAAAGTAGTTCCCACTTATTAGCTGAGAAATAGTGTATAATTATGTTTCCTCAGAAATAAAATGGTAAGATAATCTATGTGAATCACTTAGCATGATTCAATAGGGTTTATATGCAATAAATAGTAGCTACCATTGGTTACAGAATATTTCTTCTGTGAGAAGTTAATAGCAGTAGACAGTTAATAGACCAGTAAAACCACTTATAGATCAGTGGACAAGGGGAAAAGTAGTAATGAATATATTGATCAAAATATTGGCATAACTGTAAAAAAATAATACATACTGTTTTCAAGACCAAATGATCTTTAGTGGGCTGACAAGTTAGTTTTCTTTAAGACCTTCGAAATAAATAATTGCATAGGCTGATACAACAGTGGACCCATAGTGGTGGAAATAAGCAATCATAAATTTCTTGATGTAGTAGACATTACTAGTTATTAACTTAAAACCAATTCCCTTAATCCTCAGGACATGAATCAGTTTTATATGATAGGGCAAATTATTTAGCTAAAAACGATGTTCCCCAGTCTACCCTACAGATAGGGTAAATACTTACAGCTAATGTGACACTATGAAAACTTACTGTGCCACTTTAACCTCCTTGTCACTTCCTTCGTCTTCCTGCTTGAAAAATGAACTGGAAGCCAGAGTAGTAGCATATATGTTGTGACTAACAAGCAGTAACAAAGATAACAACAGCCACAAGTAAGGGTGGCAAAATGAAAAACTGGGATGAATTTAATGACAACTGGTACACCAGCCCTGACAACTTTCTAGATTTTCTGCTGAAAAAAATAACTTCGAATTTGTTTAGATCACTATATTTGCATTATTGTTTCTTATGATTGTATAAAATTTTAAGTTGACACTATTTGGAGACTTTTAATAATAGACCTTGCAATAATGTCAAGGGTTTCTTTAGCACCATACTACTAATACATTTGAAACAAACATCTTCACATTTTGCCCAAGAGAGTGCTGTTGGTTTTATGGGTTGCACAATGGGCTTCCTACATATTATGGAAGAAAAACTAAAAATATAAAAAGATGGTACTCACAAATAAAACGAGCACTTATTTTGCTAGTACTTATAATATAGCTCCTCTTTGTGTAAGATCAATCCCACACAAACATGTGAAAGATTTTAAATCTGTTGATCACTCAGAAAATATAAAAACATTCTTGAAAACTAAAAATAATATTTTTAAATTGGAAAATTTAATTGTTTATGAAATGATATTAAAGAACTAGTAAAGCACTTGAGAAATAAAGAAAAGTACATAATTTCTTACCAAATATATACTTTTCCTATATAAAATTATGCAAAAATATTAGCACTTCATTAATCCTTTGGCTTTCTTCACTAAAAGTTCTAAAAATGGGTTAGCTAAAATTCAAATTAAATCTGGTATATATGACAATATAATATGCTCATTATAAGCAGTTTGATTTTTATGTTCAAGTCATGATCTGAATATTTCTATTTTTCATAAAATACTATTTATGTATCATTACCTTTTTAGTGTACCCATATTAAATATTAGATATTGGACAACATATTTGATATACTATATTTAGCCATCATGCTCATGCAACATGATGTTACCGTGTTACTTATTTAGGAGAATTTGAAAGGGATGTAGTAACTTCATAATCGACACAAATATGTTTGCCCTCTGACTCAAATACAGAACTTTCTTTAAATTCAGTTTCAAATTTTCTTTTCAGTTTTTCCAACTAGATCATATTTTACCAGTTCATAGTGAATTTGAAATCTCTCATCAAAAATGAGGCCTAATTTTATGGAATCATTTTTGTTTGAAAAATCAAAACGTTTCTCACTAAATATCAAATTATCAGTATTTTACATAGTTCAATAATGTGGGAAGCTTAGGAAAGTGACTTATAATAAATTTACCAGGATATTCTGATACATGGTCGTAGTACCAAACTTGAGAAATATTCTTCTCTATTTCTCAGAAAAACTCCATGATTTCAGTTACTGTTTATATGCCAATAAATCTCCAGACACATTATTCGAGCCAAGAGTTATCCTTTGAGTTTCATATGTATACATGCAACTTCTTACTCAACAAGTTCACTTGGAATTTGTATGGGTAGTTCACAGTCTCTATATCAAAATAGACGGTATTACCTCCCCCTCCCAAAACCAATTACTTCTCTAGTGTTTCCTCAACTCCAACAATGGTATATACCATTCCCCTCCTCAAATCTTATTATTAGACACTGATATCATTTCACACATGTGCATGTGCACACACATACACATTATATGTAATGATGTTATATACAAATATTTGCAAAATACCTTGGACTTTTTGTTAGTGGCTTGTATTCTTTTTTCTGAATTTGTTGTATTTCAGGCTTTCCAAAACTATATTTAATGATGAGAAATACTGATTTAAAAACTTGCCTTCTAAAAAATTTAATAGAAATGCTTTAAAAGTCTTCCTTCTAATTGTGATATCATTATATGAAGGCTTTGGTTCACATTTATTTCCAATTTTCTGAGCTTTCACTTTTATTTTCCTTGTTTTTTGTTTTTTGAGTCAGGGTCTCATTATGTAGTTCAAGCTGGCCTTGAACTCACTATATAGCCCAACCGGCATCAAACTCACTGTAGTCCAGCTGGCCTTGAGCTCTCAGAAATCCTCTTGCCTCAGCCTGCAGAGCACTGGGATTATAGATACGTGCCACCACTTCCATAAATGAGTACTAGTTTTATGGAATTTAATTTTTATGCCTTTAATTTCATTTTCCCTTTGATACATTAATGTGGTACATTATGCTTATGTATTTATATCCTAAATAATCATTTTTTCTTTCAAGGCATATATATTTTAGCACATATTAAATGGTAAACATTTAAAGGTAATGCATCTTTCAATACATGGCCTCTTCTTTTTCTCCACATTAGTTCATATTACTTATAAATAGAATGAGACAGAATTCTGAAGCAATAGCAGTCTATTTCTCATTTGTATAGGTGCCAGTTTACAGAGCATTTCTTCAAATAAATATTTTGACAGAACTGGAAAGAATTTGGATATAAAAATATAACTCGTTTATTGAACTCCAAAGCTGTGTGACACAATTAGTACTTTTTCATAATTAAATTATCCAATATGGGATAATTTTAGAGTTTCCTCTGACCTTGTTGAAAACAATTAATTTTATTTCTTTATTTATTTATTTTTTATGTGGGTTCCGGGAATCGACCTCAGGACCTCACGCTTGCCAGCAAGCGCTTGTGCCACTGAGCGATATCACCGGCCGTTTATTCGTGTGTGGGTTCCGGGAGTCGAACACAGGACCTCGCACTTGCCGGGCAGGCACTTATGCTGCTGAGCCATCTCACCGGCCCCAACAATTAATTTTAAACCAAGTACTTTCAGAAATTTTTTTTACCCCCTCAATACAGTCTATCACTTTCTGATTATCAATGGAGTACATTTTAAATAACTTACATTTTAAGATAATTTAAATTTATAGAACATTTGCAAAGACTATGAAAAGTGTTCCCATATACTCTACACCCAGTTTTTACGTACCTTATATTTTTTTAGTTAAGTTTATTGGCACAACTTGGATATGATCACATTAGATAATGAACCCATTCATCATAGGGAATTAGTGCCTGCACATGATATAACTTGGTTTCTCTTTTTTTTCCCATTCCCCTAGTCTCCCTTCAACCCCTCTTCCTCTCATTTAAAGCTTCACTTCCATTTTACCCTTCTTTTCTCAGTTTTTTTTTTAATTTCCCTTTCTTCCATACCGCCTCCCTAGTTCCCTTCCCTTTTGAACAATTTCTTACTATTTCACAAAATCTATTATATATTTTGGTACTTGTTTACACTTTCAGTTTCTCACAGCAGAAAGACAATGTGATATTTACACATGAGTGCTCAAATGAAGAAATTCATGACCACCAAATCAGCTCCACAAAATGTTCTGAAGGATATTTTACAAAGAGATAATGAAGACCGCAGTTCCAAGAACACCAATAGAAAGAAGCCACAGGCAAAGCAAGCAATTAAACAAAGGAGAAAGATTGGGAACCAACACTACAGGGAAAAAAATATGACAAGGATAAGCCAATACATATCAACTATAACCATCAATACAAATGGTCTCAATTCACCAATCCAAAGAAAAAAGCCTGGCACAATGGATCAAGAAACAAGATCCTGGGCCGGTGAGATGGCTCAGCGGCTTAAGCGCCTGCCTGGCAAGTGCGAGGGCCCGAGTTCGACTCCCGGAACCCACATACGAAAAAGGGGCCGGTGATATCGCTCAGCGGCATGGGCGCCTGCTGGCGCGCGAGGTCCTGAGGTCGACCCCCCGGTACCCACCAAAAAAAAAAAAAAAGAAACAAGATCCAACAATATGCTGCATACAGGATATACATTTAACTCAAAAAGAAATTCATAGACTGAAAGTCAAAGGATGGAAAACAATATTCCATGTGACAGGAACTTGGAAAAGAGCAGGGGTAGCTATTGTATTTGCAGACAATGTGAACTTCAAGCCAAGACTGATCAAGAGAAAGGAGGTCACTATATACTTGTTAAGGGAAAACTCTAAGAAGAAGAGATAACAGTCATAAATATATATGCACCAAATACTGGTGCACCCAACTATGTAAAACAAATATTAAGAGACATGACAAATCAAATAAGCACTAATACAATTCTAATGGGTGAGCTTAATACACCACTGTCACAAATAGATCAACTAGACAAAAAATCAACAAAGAAATATCAGAACTGAACCCAGCCTGTGAATAAATGGACTTAGTAGATGTCTACAGAGTATTCCGCCCCACAACATCAGAATACACATTCTTCTCAGGGGACCTTCTCCAAATAGACCACATACTAGCCCATAGAACATGCTTAACTAAATGCAAAGGAACTGAAATTATCCCATGCATATTATCAAACCATAATGAAATGAAATTGGAAATCAAAGGCAAAAGTAACCACAAAAACTCCATAAACACATGGAAATTAATAATACCCTCCTGATGGGTCAGAGATGAAATTAAAGAAGAAATTAAATAGTATCACAGTTAAATGATAATGTCAATACAACATACCACTACTCATGGAACATCATGAAAGCAGTCCTAAGAAGGAAATTCAAAGCAGTGAATTCTCACATCAGGAAAACAGAATGAGCTCAAATAAATAACCTAATGTTGAATATCAAACTTCTGGAAAAAGAAGAACAAGTCAAGCCAAAGCTCATACAAGGGAGGAAATTATAAATATCAAAGCAGAAATTAATGCCATTGAGACTAAGAAAACAATACAAAGAATCAATGGATCAAAGAGCTGGTTCTGGGGCCGGTGATATCGCTCAGCAGCATGGGCGCCTGCTGGCGCATGAGGTCCTGAGTTCAACCTCCAGTACCACAAACAAAAACAAAAACAAAAACAAAAGTACAAAGAGTTGGTTCTTTAAAAGATTAAATAAAATGTATACAAAGAATCAATGTATCAAAGAGTTGGTTCTTTGAAAGATTAAATAAAATGTACAAACCCTTGGCCAACCTTATCAAAAAAAGGAAACAAAAGACTCAAATTCATGCATTGAGGAATGAAAAG
Organism: Erethizon dorsatum; assembly: GCA_028451465.1. Taxonomy (NCBI): domain Eukaryota; kingdom Metazoa; phylum Chordata; class Mammalia; order Rodentia; family Erethizontidae; genus Erethizon; species Erethizon dorsatum. The sequence goes on from CM051833.1 coordinate 103,387,912, forward strand.
GGTGAAATCACAATGGATCCTGGGGAAATGCATAACCTACTTCAAGAAGCTTTATTCTAATAAAATGAAAAACACAAAAGAAATGTACAGATTCCTAGACACAAATGAATTGTCAAAACTGAATCAAGAAGATATAAAAATGATAAATAACATAATATCAGTCAATGAAATTACAAATGTAATTAAAATTTACCAACAAAGAAAAGCCCAGGCCCTGATGGATTCACTGCTGAATTCTATAAAAAAATTAGAGAAGATTTAATGCCATTATTCCTCAAACTCTTTAAAATGAAATTGAAGGGGAAGCAATACTCCCAAAGTCATTTCTGGAAGCATTTTGGTATTACCTTGATAACATAACCAGAGAAGGACCCAAACAAAAAGAAAACTACAGGCCAATCTCCCTAATGAACACAGGCACAAAAATCCTCAATAACATACTGGCAAACAGAATGCAACAAATCATCAAGAACATTATACAACTTGACCAAGTAGGATTCAACCCAGGAATGATTCAACATACATAAATCAATAAATGTAATACACCATATCAATAGAGCCAAAGACAAAAGTCATGTGATCATCTCAATAGATGCAGAAAAAGCATCTGACAAACTCTAATACCCCTTCATGACAAAAACCATACAGAATATTGGAATACAATGAGTTCATCTCAATCTCATAAAAGCCATCTATGACAAACCAATAGCCGACATCATACTAAATGGTCAAACCTGCAAAAATTTTCACTCTAATACCAAGAACAAGGTGAGGATGACCAGCACCACCACTCCTATTCAATACAGTTCTACAAACATTAGCCACAGCAATTAGACAAGAGAAAGAAAGAAAAGGAATAAAGACAGGAAAGGAAGAATTATTATTTGCAGATTACACAATACTCCACATAGAAGACCCCCAAAACTCCATCACAGACTTCTAGATTTAACACCTGAATTCAGTGCAAAGTCAACACTCAAAAATCAATAGCATTCCTGTACACAAATAACAAACTCACTGAGAGAAAGCAGAAAACAAAACCTTTCACAATAGCGTCTGTGGTGGATTAACTAATGGTCCACTTGGAACACCCAGCTGAACTGAATCAGCGTGGTGCTGGGTGTGGAAGGCCCACCTGAGGACTGTTGCCAAAAGCATAAAAAGAGAACTGGAGGGGAAGACAGTGTGCTGATTCTCCTGGAGAAGCTTGTCATGCTGGCTTTCCTGATATGAGCTTGGTTGTTATCGTGGGAGGAGCTTGGGACCTTGCTGTCACTGAGAATGGCTGTGGTTCTCTTTGGGGTGCTCTGGGCCTTACCTTGAGTGTCACTTCCTGGCTCCAGTGCAGATCCCTCAGCCTGCTGGCACAGATCCTTCATCCTGCTCGCACAGACTTTCTAGCTTCCACCACTGACCTTTGGGCCTTTCCATTGCGGATCCTCGATACAGATTTGTATGAGACCTTGTCATAGGCCCCAGTTGGACTCATGGAGGACATTGCCATGGGCTCTGGGTCTTCAGCTGGACTCATGCAGGACACTGCCGTGGGATCCAGGTCCTCAGATCGATTCTTTTGGGTATTTAGTGCATGGACAGATTTCCTGTACTCTTTTGCACTTGATTCTTAGGGTGAATATTATAAAATAATCCCATAAGTTATGTGTCCTGTATTAAATATTTTCCCTTGTAAACCTTGCCTACAACAGCATCGATAAAAATGAAATACATAGGAATCAATCTAACATAGGAAGTAAAAGACCTTCACATCGAAAACTACAGTACTCTGAAAAAGATCAAAGAGGATATTAGAAAACGGGAAGACATACCTTGCTCTTAGGTAAGAAAAACAACATAGTCAAAATGGCCATACTCCCAAAATTTTATACAGATTTATTGCCATCCTAATCAAAATACCATCAGCATACCTCACAGAACTAGAGAAAACATTCCTAAAATTCATTTGGAACCAGAAGAGACCTAGAATAGCAAAAACAATTCTGGGCAACAAAGGCAAGGCAGGGTGCATCACAATCTCTACAAAGCTACTGTGTGAAAAACAGCATGATAATGGGAAAAAAAAAGCAGACCCCAGGATCAAAAGAACAGATTAGAAGATGCAGAAACAACTCCAAACACACTCAGTCACCTTATCTTTGACAAAGAAGCCACATCCACTGGATGAAAGACAGCCTCTTTAATAAATGGTCCTGGGAAAACTGGCTTTCCACATGCCCAAGACTAAAATTAGAGCCATGTCTCTCACCATGCATTAAACTAAAATCAAAATGGATCAAAGATCAAAGATCTAAATGTTAAAATAGAAACACTAAATCTGCTGGAAGAGAGGATAGGTAGAAGTCTTTAGGCAAAAACTTCATGAACAAAACAGAATAGCATGGGAAATATTACAAAGAATCAATAACTAGGATCTCATCTTATTAAAAAGCTTCTGCATAGCAAAATAAATCATGAAAAGACAGAGTGTTAAAATATTTTAGTCAGCTGTTCCTCAAAGTACTCATATCTAGAACACATAAAGAAATGAAAACATTCAGAATTCCCAAATTTAAAGACCTAATTAAAAAATGGGCATTGAAGATTAATACACACTTCTCAGATGAAGAAGTATAAATGGCAAATGAAATGAAAAAATGCTCAACATCACTGCACTCAAGAGATGCAAATTAAAACAACACTGAGATTCCATCTCAATCCAGAAAGAATGGCTATTAGCAAGAAATCAACCAATAACAAATTTTGGAGGGGCTGTGGGGAAAAAGGAATCCTCCACTGTTGGTGGAAGTGTAGACTGGTGCAACCACTGTGGAAATCAGTGTGGAGAGTCCTCAAAAATCTAGGACTAGGGGTCCCATTTGACACAGGTATTACCCTTCTTGATATCTTCCCAAAAGAATTAAAAGCATCATACCACACAGATATATGTACACCCATGTTGACAGTGGCACAGTTTGTAATAGCTGAATCTTGGAAACAACCCAAATGCCCATCAACTGATGAATGAATAAAGAAGATGTCAGGTTTTTTTTATACAATGTTTTTTTTTATACTCAGCCATAAAGAAGGATAAACTTGAGACATTTCTAGCTAAATGGATGTACCTTGAGACCATACTCTTAAGTGAAATAAATCTGAACCATCATTACATTCTGTATAATCTTGATTTATCACAATGTATAAAATCTTGGACCTAATATGAAATAGCCAACAAAAAACATGCACAAGATGATACAAAGAAAGATTTGAATGTGCACACACACAGATACAAACACACACACATACACAAAACACATAGAGCTTGTCTCAGAAATCTCCACAGTGATATTCCTTATCAGAAGAAAGTAGGATAATATAAATTTTTTTCAGAAAAATAAAATATAACTAAATAACTGAAATATTTTCTGTCGTTGTACATGCAAAAAGTGTTTCATGGCTTCTCAAGTACGTAAGAATTTGTAAAATGTACTACAATGCAAGCTACCAAACAAAGAGCTTTGAAACTTAGAATCTTTGACTAATGAAGCAGTCCAATTAGAATGAAATTACAATAAGGAACTGAAAACTGAGAAGGTTGTTTTATAAAAGAATGGCACACAAGGAATCTATTTAAATATATACTTTGAGAATTTTGAAGTAAAGAATGTAAAAGATGTAAATGTTCAGAAAATTATGTAATTATATAACTGCACAAACTTTTCCAAATTTGTTACCAAAAATCTGTGATTTTCATTTGACTCTTTAGATGATGAGGTTAAAAAGAAAAATGGTAAGGAAATAGAATCATGTATTTTGTAGCAGCAAATTAATAGATGCACTTTCATGTCTAAGTCAGAAATCAAGAAATATTTTAGCCATTAATTTTATAAAGGTAGCCACTAGAGAAACAAAAAATGGCGTATATATTTTCAAATAATCAGAGGAACTAAAAGGAAAGAAAATGAAGATTTAAAGCAAACGATTGAAAGGAAACAATAAGGAAACATTACAAAACAAAGTTGAGATAGTATAGGATGATTTTTCAAGTAGTATAAACTATTAGACCCCAACTGTATGATTTTTCAAACAATATATCACAACCAAACTAAGTTAGGATGGCTTAAACTATAAAGGAGCAATAAATAATACAATTATAAAACTAGATGTAGCAAAAGTATTCTCAAAGAATGATATTCAGCTATTAAAAAGTCTTAATTTGCTATAAATTATGCAAAAAATCTCTTTGCATCAAATAACATTACACTAAAAATTCTTAAATTCATTTCTGAAATTTAAAGAGAAATTGACAAAATCTATCTAAGCATCAAAAAATAGGAATGTTCTTAAATGCATAGTTTATCTACACAATAAAATACGCCAATTTATTATTTACAATATTTACGAAACAATGACATGTGAAAATGCTCTTGATGTTTTAGAAACAGCATCCAAAAATTAAACAAAATACAAATTTGTACATATAATAGGAACTCAATGAAGATAAGTAAAACCTTCAGTTTTTACCTTATGTAATTTGATATGTGCTAAATTTGGCTAGAAATATTTTTGGTGTAGGATTTATTGTGAATATGGCCATAAAAATTGGACTACTAGTCAACACATTTACAAAACATTAAGAACCAATCATGGGCCGGTGAGATGGCTCAGCGGCGTAAGCGCCTGCCTTGCAAGCGCGAGGGCCCGAGTTCGACTCCCGGAACCCACATATGAAAAAGGGGCCAGTGATATCGCTCAGCGGCACGGGTGCCTGTTGGCGCGTGAGGTCCTGAGGTCGACCCCCCGGTACCCACACACACAAAAAAAATAAATAAATAAAATAGTAAAAACAGAAAACAATATGGTGTTCTCTAAAAAAATTAAAAAAAAAAAAAAAAAAAAAAAGAACCAATCAGTCAGAACAGATTTCCAACTCATTCAAATAAAAACTACTCTTGACGAACAGTGTATCTGCACGAGCACACAGAAATAAAATTGTATGCTTCAAAGAGCTGTAGCTCCTGAATAATCTCATCAGAATAAATCAACTGAAAACATACAGTTCATTACACTGGGAGAATGAACTATTTAATTTTGGAGATACAAATTAATTTAAATTTTTAATAACAAAATTTCAAATTCACAGAAATGTTGCAAGAATAAAGATAAACTGATACCACTTAATAAAATTTCAGAAGTTACATACTACCTCATTTGTTTTAACAGTCTCAAATATATACATGTATAAAAAAGAGATTTTCTAAATCATTTAAATATCACTTTTAGACACCATTGTCATTTACTCTTAAATCCATCTGAGATATTTACTAAGAACAAGAACATTCTTTTTTATAACATAGTAAATTATTAAAATCAGCAAATTTAACACTGACACCAACATACGGAATTATCTCATTTACAGTATATGTCTAATTTGTGTCAGTTGTTGAAGTAATGTCTTTTATATTATAATTTTCCCCCAGTCTGGGTTCAATCCACAGTTACAAATTTCATTTACGAACTGTCTTTTAAGGAACAAAAAACACTTCTTTATTTTTATAGAGTTTTTAAGAATATAAACTAGCTATGTTTTGAATGTCTTACATTTTGGATTAATCTTTCATTTTTAAAATTACATTCAAATTACCCATTTAGGATGAAATACCAAAAAGTGATGTTGTGTCAAAATGAAAGCATGTCATTGACAGGTATATGCTGTCACTTTGTCCCATTATTAGTGACATTATTTTTGTCCTCTTCGTTAACATGTCTTCCAGATATCCCAACCTCAATGTCACTATTTATCCTTTTACAATAAATAAATAATTTGTTAAAAGATTCTTTGAGAGTAACTAATGCCATACTCCATCTTTTACCTACCCAAATGTTTACCCACTACATTTAGTGTAGATTGGTAATTCTTCCTTGAATTATTACTAAGATGATTGCCAAAAGATCATTTTCTAAATTGATCAATCTTTCTACATTTTTTATGTGTGTATTAACTTTGAGGGGGAATTTTCCTTATTTTATTGGCATAAGCATGAATTCATGGATTCTTATTTTATTTAATAGGTCATAATCTGTTACTGTCTTGTGCTTATTTAATGCTTGAAGTTTCCCAGATTTTGGCAAAGGGAGCGTCTTTAAGCTGACTTGTATCCCCTTTGGACATCTCTCCATAATTCTTGGATAATATTTTATTTTCGTGACATAATGAAATGTCTTAGTGCCATTTTACACTGTTCTTGACCCATATCTAATGCACATCTGGAATCAGGTACTTCTTCAACAAGTTTTGGTATCTTTCATTGAGTCTGACATTCAGACATGAAGATTAGCACATGAAGTATGGTCATTGTTTACTGGAGTATCATTTCTTTTACTCACTCTCACTACACAGAGGCCAGGAATGTGTGTGTGTGTGTGTGTGTGGGTTATGTGTGGAGGGTGTGGGTTTGTTGTGTAATCTGTAAATCTATCTGTTTAACTCCTATATAACTATGCCCTACATGGCAAAACATGTGGCAGATAATTCCAGGCCAACATAACAATGTTCATTCAAATCTTCTCCCTTTCTGTATTTGAAATTTCTTTTTAAAAAACAATGCAAAACTTGGCTCCCATTATCCTTACCATAGTGTATTTATTTATATGCTCAATTCTAGATTATATAAAAAAATACTTTGATAGCATTTTTAGAATACTACCAACCTACACTACTACAGAAAAAAACAGCCTATGAACTGGACTTCAATATTTATTTATCTTTTTTATTTTTTTACGGAAGCGATTGTGAAACTTTTAGAGACCCACTGCCAAACCACAACCCAAAACCTACTTATTTATCACGAAGTGCCAACACAGCAATTAAACCTGAATAATGAGATTTATTTTAGAAAAAAACACTGTGTATTAACATATTTTTTCTTAAAAGAAAAATACAATAACTCATGTGCCATAGGTTCACCACCAGTGCTTTAGGGGAAAGTTATAAAGTTGTAACACTGTACAAAAGTTACTTGGATTAATATTTCTCCTTCAATGTGGTAGTTTACTAATTTGAAATATATTGTCTTTTTCATTTTGCAACCACCTGATTCAATTTCATTTTACTGAATATCCAAATACTAATATGATTCAAGAAGCCAAACTATATGCACTCAAAAAAGAATCAGGTAAGTAGCATTAAACACAGCGAATGACTTCCACCTTATTGTCACCTTCTGTCAAAGGCAATCAACTGTATTATTTCTGGTTTATCTTTTTGTGTTACTTTTTGCAAAAATATGTGGGTTGGTATGCTTTATTTACCATTTTCTCCAAAAAGTTCCATTTATGTATACTACTATACCCTTTGCCTTTTTCCTCACTTAGATATAACTACATATTAGTTTATAGAGATCTACATCATTTTCTTTTTATAGCTGCACACTTTTTCATTGTGCGTATGTGTGAAAGCTTAGTTAATCATTCCCTTATGTATGTGCATTCAGATTACAGGCAATATTTCTACTTTCTGGAACGTATTGATGATTTAAATATAGTCTAATATTTCAATGTGCCTCTGCACAAAATATATATTTTCTATTATCAAAATGCAAATATAACTAGATGTTCATAGTATATACATTAGTTTCTGTGTCTTTATGATCCCAATTGTTCCTCGCATTTCCTTTTCTCTTCACCACTTTATATAAGTTTTACCTTATTGAATATATATCTATATAGCTACCTTTTTATGTTGTTGTGTTTTCAGGTTCATCTTAAACTTCTCTTGCTTATCTTTTCTCTGTCATCTTCTGTCTCCAGGATATAATCTTTCTGCCTGTGCCTCTTCTCCCTTAGAAATGTCACCTTTCCAAGACTAACAATTTTGAGTCCCATTCACTTTTACATCCCTTTCCTAATAAATATAATTGAATCTATAAGGATCCTCCTCTGTCTCTCTGTCTCTCTGTCTGTCTCTCTTTCTCCCCCTGTGTGTGTGTGATTATAATAGATTTTCTCTTTTATAGTTGATTTTAAATTTTTCTCTTTCCTTTTTCTTTGCCACCTTATCCTCTACAAAGTCTTGGGGCAGAAAATCTAGAAATAGCTCAACTGAAAATTCATGGTTCCTTTTCTATGCAGAGAGGTAATATGAAGTTTGATTTGTTTTCTCACTTCTATGTGTATTCAGATTTACGGAGCTGCTCCATCCTCAGCTAAGATCCAATTAAAATGTAAGAGGCTATTATAAAAATAATGATTTTACTTTTAGTTACACTGTTACTTAAATCTTTTCGATAGTAATTCGACCTTAAGAGCAATCAAGGCAATGTCTAGTCTATGAAAATAACATATCATCTTTTTCTTAAAGGAAACATGATTTTCTAGTAAAGAAAAGATATATGCAAAATAAACATTTAAAAGTGTTTCAAGTTTATTAAAGTGAAAAAACAAAAGAAACTTGATATAGGGGAGGCAAGAGCATTACCTTATATTTTATTATTCTGAATTATTATCAGGCTGGTAAATCACCAATTTTTGTGGAACGTAGAATCTCAGATTATTGATATGATTCATTTCCAAATATTATTTTCTAGAAGTTTATGTTAAACTCAAGCACTTAAATTCATAATGTTTTCCTTTCCATACAGGCTGAAAGTAAAGAAAAGGAGTACAATTACAAATCAATATTATATTTTACTTGACAAATTTCTCTTTGAGTTAATAAAGAATATGATAGTGATTAATAATGGAATAGCTTTATCAAAAGTTTCCTTGAAATTCATATAAACTATTTTCCTCAGGAATTCAAACATGCAATTTGTGAAGGAAAGAATCTGCTATGAAAACGGATGCAAAGTTCTATAAAATAAGTACATAGTCATTTTTTAGTTTATTGGGGATAAATGATTAGTTTTATCTGTACATTACCATGCTCATATAACTAATAAGATTAAACAAGTTTATCCAAACAATCACAATCACAGGAGATTCTGAATGAATATACTGGCAAGAATGCCTCTGTATTGCCTCCAGCTCTGATGCTGCTACTAGACGACACTTTTTTTCTCCACAGCCTCTCTCAGCTTCAAGGAGTTGCTCGTGTTAGGATTTTTATAGACTTTTGGGCTTCTTTTTTCCTAACAAGATGACACAGTGAGACTTGCTAAAGAACCACACGTCAGTGGGGTGAGAAGACAAAAAATAAGACAAATAGAAAAGGACTGAAAGAGTCATGATAAAATTAAATTAAGTGAATGTTTAAACTAAACAGAGAACATTTTACCAGGAGAACCCTGAAATGTTTTCCATTGGCAAGTTTATTTGTACCTATGAAAGAGAGGAGAAATTTTTGTACTATAAGAACTATGTTTTCCCATATATCTTAGTGAATCTGCAAGCTCCTTATATAAATTCCCATTTTAAGGGTGCCAAGGCTTAATGCCACGATTTCTATTTGTACAATCATCTCACTCCACTCCTACCCTCAATTGTAAAAATTAAATAAAAAATTGGAAAGCAAAGATTTTTTGGCACAATATATCACAAACGGACTGTTTTTTTTTAGCACAATATATCACAGGTAGACTGGACTTGGGATCACCAGTTTGTGAATGCATTTGTCAACAAGCAACAGACACTCTTATGTACTTCAGAAGAGTTTAATGCAAAGCCTATTTATAAAACTTTTAAAAGTACTTCAGGAAACCAACAAAGGATATTCAAGTACCCTGATAATACCAACAGTCATTACCATCACTAGATCTGACTGTGCAAGGAGAGGTCACACTTACTGGAATCCCACAAAGGGTGTTAGAATAGGTGAGGGTCCACCAGGAAGGCATGGTGGTGTTCCAAAAGAGGAATGTGTTTGTCTATTGTCACCTAACACTCACAGAGAGGAAGTCAAAGGGAGAAATGTCTCTCACTCATTGTCCTCCTGCCCTCCCCTTCTCCTGCTGTTGCTTCCAGTTGGCTGGCCAAGCAGAACCCAGAAGTAAGGGGGCTGACTGCTGGGTCCTACTAAGAAACTGGTAGGAGACAAATTTAAAGAAACAAAATGGAGAACACAGAGCAGTAGGAAATGAGAAGAAAGCTTCTTTTATGGATCTATGTTTTTCTCAGAAATTTTATTAACTTTTAAAATATATGTTTCATTATCAGACTCTTCAGTGAGATCTTGAAGATGTTACCTTAATATTGCTGAACTTAAGCTTAACCATCAACAGAAGAGAGAGAAATACCTATATGATAGCATGTTAAATCAGCACTCTTTCTCTCTAGATTTTAGTCAAAACTCCAAAGATTAAAAATGAAATTTAAATACCAGCTTTCCCCACATCTCAAAGCAACGTGTAACCACCGGCATTAGAACTTTCAAAGTATATTGGTAAAAACTGTTTTTATGACCCTTAGCTCTTTGTTAACCTTAAAAAGTTAAGAAATGACCAAGAGAAGAAAGGAAGAGCTCTCTGGTGATGCTGGTATTCTGTGTATCTTTCCTCTCCACCCAGTATGATGGACATCTACAGTCTTTTCTCTTACTTCATCCCAGGTGAGAGGGGGCTTGGAAGACCTAATGCAGCCTGACATTCCTATGGGAATTTAGGGAGCATAACAGTTGGCATTATAAATGTGGTCAGGCCATTACGAAAGCAGATATGGAAGGAAAAAATTGCTGTTGGAGTGAATTGAATCTCTGCGGATAGGGAGAAAATAATGCACATGTATTTAATTCTGTGTTGGCCAAATAGAATGAGGCCAGTCTGTGGCTGTCTTGAATACCATGGAAAGGCGCCACCTATAGGAGTACAATGGATTTGTGCATTCTAAGGACTTGGTGAGCAACTGAAATGACCAACTGGAGAAGGGCATTGCTTCCACCAGAGGAGATTCAATTGATGTTTCTCAGATGAAGAATCTCTGATAAATTAACAAATATGCCTCAAAAAAGAAAAATTCAGTTTGAAATCCTCCAAACCCAGAGTACAACAATGTCGTGTAACAACTGTATTAGTCAAATGAGATTGTCATTTTAAGTTTCTTTCTTCTAATCTTGAAAATATTACTTATATTTTTAGGATTTAATAACCTTGTGGAGGAGAGAAAAAAGATGGTGGATCTGTAAGAAGCAGGCAGTAAACCTCTCCAAAAGTCGCCACCCAGACACCGAAATATAGTGACTGGAGGAGGACAAGAAAGAGGGAAGTGGCTCCCATGGACCCAGGAAAGATCTGAAGCGCAGTTTGGGGCTCACGGAGAAAGTAAAGAGAGAAACTACAACACAGAAGAAGGAGGTGGCCTCCGGCGCCTTTTCCCTGTGTTGGGAATCCTGACGCGACACAAGTGGTTCAAATCTGCAGACACGCGGTGACTGCCGGCGCCCCCGGGGGCCTCCACGGAGGAACGGGAGAAGCAGCAGTGCAGAGAAGCAGCGGCTGTGAAGGACACACTGACTGGCGGTGAGGGCTGACACCCAGCCGTCAGGCACGCAAGAGAGCCACTAGCCGGGCGCCATTGTGGGGGGGCAGCAGCTGAGCTCAGAACTCAGACCAGCCGCCACACCATCCACGGCTCCAGTGGGAACCTCCGTGGAGTAACGCGAGACACCGCAGTACAGAGAAGCACCAGCCGAGAGGGACGCACTAACTGGCGCTTTTCTTCCTGGTATTCCAAGAATCTCCTAAAAGTTTGAAATACTAGCAATAAAGCAACCTACCATAGGCAATTTACAAACAGCATCCCAGGAATTAAACTAAAGAAAGAAAAGAAAATGAGATGACACTTAAACAAGATGCAACCCCACACACCCAGTTCACCAAAGGCAAACCCAGGGGGCAGTGAGGTTGGACAAACCGAAAGCCTGACATCTCTGAAGTGCTAACAACAAAGCAGTTGAATGAGGCTCTGGAAAAACTTAAATCAGAGATAACTTCTCAGATAACTGCAGAGATAATGTCCACAATGAAGACCACGCTTAAGGACACTAGAGCAGACACAGACAAAAAAATAGACGAGCTTAAGAAAATGATGGAAGCCATGAATGCTCAGCATAGGAAAGAAATGGAATCCATAAAGCAGATTCAAGCAGATATCCAGGAGAACAAAAATTCCATTGAAAGTATTTGTAGCAGATTAAGCCAATGTGAGGACAGGATCTCAGATATAGAAAACAGGCTTGTAATTAGTGATCATGAAAAGAAAGAATTCTTAAAAACACCAAGGGACAATGAAAAATCAATTCAGCAGCTGCTAGACGACGCAAAGAAGAATAACTTAAGATTATTGGAGTCAATGAAAAAGCAGGAGATAGCATAAATGACATCAGAACACTGTTCACAGACATTATCACAGAAAATTTCCCTGATAGAGAAAAAGAATTTGACGTTCAGATAAGTGAGGCTTATAGAATTTCAATTAGCCACGATCAAAAAAAAATCTTCAGCCAGGCATATCATAGTCAAGATTCCAGAAATTCAACATAAGAGTAGAATCTTAAAGCTGTTAGAGAAAAGAAACAAATCACCTATAAAGGAAAGCCCATCAGAATCACAGCGGACTTTTCAGCACAAACCCTCAAGTCAAGAAGAGCTTGGAATGATGTATTTCAAGTTCTAAAGGAAAATAATCTTCAACCCAGATTGATGTACCCCGCAAAACTATCTTTCAAAACTGATGGAGAAGTAAAATACTTCCATGACACAGAACATCTGAGAAAATTTATAACCACCAAACCAGCACTCCAAAATGTTTTGAAGGACATTCTAGAAAGGGATAACAAGGACTACAACTCCAGAAACCCCAACAGAAGGAATCCACCAGGCAGAGCAAATGATTAGAGAGGGAGGGAAAACAAAAATTAAAAGAGGGAGAGCCAACAACAAGAAAATAATATGACAAGGATAAGTCAATACATATCAGTTTTAACCATTAATGTTAATGGTCTCAATTCACCAATCAAAAGGCACAGACTGGCGAATTGGATCAAGAAGCAAGATCCAACAATATGCTGTATACAAGAAACACACTTAATTCAAAAAGAAATTCATAGACTGAAAGTCAAAGGATAGGAAACAATATTCCATGCGACAGGAACCCAGAAAAAAGCAGGGGTAGCTATTCTTTTCGCAGACAAAGTGAATTTCAAGCCAAGAATGATTCATAGAGATAAAGAAGGTCACTATATCCTTGTAAAGGGAACAATCCAAGAGGAAGAGATAACAATCATAAATATATATACAACAAATACCAGTGCACCCAACTATATAAAACAAATATTAATGGACATGAAAAATCAAATAAGCACTAATATAATTGTATTGGAGGATCTCAATACTCCACTGTCACAAAAAGACAGATCAACTAGACAAAAAATCAAAAATGAAATATTAAAACTGAACCAAACTTTGGAACAAATGGACTTAGTAGATGTCTACAGAGTGTTCCACCCCACAACATCAGAATACACATACTTCTCAGCTGCACATGGGACATTCTCCAAAACAGACCACATACTAGCTCATAGAACCTGCTTAAGTAAATGCAAAGGAATTGAAATTATCCCATGTGTATTATCAGACCATAGTGCAATGAAATTGGAAATCAATGGCAAAAGAAACCACAAGAATTTGCTAAACACATGGAAATTAAATAGCACCCTACTGAACAACCAATGGATCACAGATGAAATTAAAGAAGCAATTAGACAGTTTCTGCAACTGAATGATAACAACAGTACAACATACTGGAACTTATGGGATACAATGAAAGCAGTCCTAATAGGGAAATTTAGAGCATTAAATTCCCATATCAGGAAAACAGAGCAAGCACAAATAAACAACCTAATGGTGAACCTCAAACTTCTAGAAAAAGAAGAGCAGGCTAAGCCAAAAGCTCGTAAAAGGGAGGAAATTATAAAGATCAGAGCAGAAATTAACATATTGGAGACGAAAAAAACAATACAAAGAATCAATGAAACAAAGAGTTGGTTCTTTGAAAGATTAAATAAAATTGACAAACCCTTATCCAACCTTATTAAAAAAAGGAAAGAAAGTACTCAAATCCACACAATTAAGAATGAAAAGAGTGATATCACAACGGACCCTGCAGAAATCCAGAAGATCATCTATACCTACTTTGAAAACCTGTACTCTAATAAGATGGAAAATGTAGAAGAAATGGACAGATTCCTAGATACATATGAATTACCAAAGCTCAACCAAGAAGATATAAAAACCCTAAATAAACCAATAACAATCAATGAAATCGAAGATGTAATTAAAAACTTCCCAACAAAGAAAAGCCCAGGCCCTGATGGATTCACTGCTGAATTCCACAAGAAATTTAGAGAAGACCTAACACCACTACTTCTCAAACTTTTTAATGAAATTGAAAGGGAAGCAATACTCCCAAATTCATTCCTGGAAGCAAGCATTACCCTGATACCAAAACCAGAGAAGGACCCAACTAAGAAAGAGAACTACAGACCAATCTCCCTAATGAACGTAGATGCAAAAATCCTCAATAAGATACTGGCAAACAATGCAGCAAATCATCAAGAAGATTATACACCATGACCAAGTTGGATTCATCCCAGGGATGCAGGCATGGTTCAACATACGTAAATCAATAAATGTAATACACCACATTAACAGAACCAAGGACAAAAATCATATGATCATCTCAATAGATGCAGAAAAAGCTTTTGACAAAGTCCAGCACACATTCATGATAAAAACCCTACAGAAAATTGGAATAGATGGTGTTTATCTCAATCTGATAAAAGCTATCTATGACAAACCAACAGCCAATATCATACTAAATGGACAAAAACTGAAAGCCTTCTCTCTAAAATCAGGAACCAGACAAGGATGTCCACTGTCCCCACTCTTATTCAACATAGTCCTGGAAACTTTAGCCAGAGCAATTAGACAAGAGAAAGAAATAAAAGGAATTATGATTGGAAAGGAAGAAGTTAAATTATCATTATTTGCAGATGACATGATACTCTACCTAGAAGACCCCAAAAACTCCATTAAAAAATTGCTAGATTTAATAAGCAATTTCGGTAGTGTAGCTGGATACAAAGTCAACACTCAAAAATCAATAGCCTTCCTGTACACCAATAACAAACTCACTGAGAGAGAAATTAGGGAAACAACACTTTTCACAATCACATCTAAAAAAATGAAATACCTAGGAATCAATCTCACAAAGGAAGTAAAAGACCTCTACACTGACAACTACAGTACTCTGAAAAAGGAGATTGAAGAGGATATCAGAAAATGTGAAGATATCCCTTGCTCTTGGGTCGGGAGAACCAATATAGTGAAAATAGCCATACTTCCAAAACTGTTACACAGATTTAATGCAATTCCAATCAAAATTCCAACAACATATCTCACAGAACTAAAGAAAACAATCCTAAAATTCATCTGGAACCAGAAGAGACCTAGAATAGCAAAGGCAATTCTGAGCAACAAAAGCAAGGCAGGGGGCATCACAATCCCTGATTTGAAATTATACTATAAAGCTACTGTGACAAAAACAGTGTGGTATTGGCAAAAAAAAGACCTGAAGATCAATGGAATAGAATAGAAGATGCAGAAACAACTCCAGACATACTAAGCCACCTTATCTTTGACAAAGGAGCCAAACACGTTCACTGGAAGAAAGATAGCCTCTTTAATAAATGGTGCTGGAAAAATTGGCTCTACACATGCCGAAGATTAAAATTAGACCCATATCTTTCACCGTGCACTAAACTAAATTCAAAATGGATCAAAGAACTAAATATTAAAACAGAAACATTAAATCTCCTGGAAAATAGAATAGGTAAAACTCTTGAAGACATTGGTGTAGGCAAAGACTTTATGAATAAAACCCCCATTGCACAGGAAGTATCACAAAGAATCAACAACTGGGATCTCATGTTATTAAAAAACTTTTGCACAGCAAGAGAAACCACCAACAGAGTGAAGAGACAACCCACAACGTGGGAAAAACTGTTTGCCAGCTGTTCCTCAGACAAAGGATTATATTGAGAACATACAAAGAACTCAAAAAAATCAGACCTCCCAAATTTAAAGACCCAATCCAAAAATGGGCATCTGAGATGAATAAACACTTCCCAGATGAAGAAATACAAATGGCAAATAAATATATGAAAAAATTTTCAACATCACTAGTCATCCGAAAGATGCAAATGAAAACAACACTGAGATCCCATCTCACCCCAGAAAGAATGGCTGTTATCAAGAAGTCAACTAATAACAAATGCTGGAGGGGCTGTGGGGAAAAAGGAACCCTTCTCCACTGTTGGTGGGAGTGTCGACTGGTGCAACCACTGTGGAAATCCGTGTGGAGACTCCTCGAAAAGCTGGGATTGGAGGTCCCATTTGACCCAGCTATTCCCCTTCTGGGTATCTTCCCAGAAGAATTAAAAACATCATACCACAGTGATATATGTGCACCCATGTTTATAGCAACACAATTTGTAATAGCTAGATCATGGAAACAACCCAAATGCCCATTAACCAAGGAATGGATAAAAAAGATGTGGTATTTCTATACAATGGAGTACTACTCAGCCATAAAGAAAGATAAACTGGAAACTTTTATAGGTAAATGGATGCAACTCGAGAAAATACTCACAAGTGAAATAAACCGGATGCACATTTGTAAACATCGTATTGTCTCCCTAGTATGAAAATGCAATTTCACTGTGACTATTCCATTCCTTAGTCTTCTATTTTTACCTAGGTTTTACATGGCTTAATCTTATACTGAGTAATATTTTTCTCCAAAAGGTATTTGTACATTCTCTAATGCTTGAGTTTGTTAATACATGAGAATGTTTACTTGTTGTCTTTAAAAAAAAATAAATAACCTTGTGGTACATAATCCTGAATTTTTTAACCAAAAAAAATGAAATCTATATTCTAAATTAATATCACATCAGTAAAATTGAGGCATTAAAGATCTCATAGGACACCTTTTCCAATTCTTGCCAATTCCTCTCCAACCTTGTCTTCTACCATTGATTTATCTCTAAAACCTCCCCTTAATTTCAGGAGCTTACTCTTTCTCTTGTATTCTTAGTTAACTGAGCATATGTTCACTGTGTTGTTTAATACTTCAACTTATGGATTAGGATAATATCCATTTCATTTTATATTATTATTGGTAATGTCTCCTAACTTTTCTGTTCTTTCTATAACAAAACTCATTTAATTGCTTTTACCTTTGTTTTTGCCCATCTCTGGATTATCCCTAAATCTGCTATGACCTTTGTGGGGTGAGAAGACTAGAAGCCTACAGTAGAATAACAATGTTCTCTTCCTTCAGTTCCATCCCATCAACTAAAACAAAACAGAAACAGAAAACAAAACCAAAATGAAACACCAAAAAACAACCACACAAACCACCCCTGCATTGCTCCAGAGAATCCTACAAAACCTTGTGGCCACTCAGATGTCTACTTAGGTACAAAAAGCCCATTTAGCATCGAAAAGAGATAAAAAGCAAATGAATAAAAGCTTGGTGAAAAAGTAAACAACAACAAAAAAACCCAGAGAGTCTAAAAACAAATGAAATTTCTTCTACGTCTTCAATTTCCTTAGTTCATTTCAAATTATCCAACTGTCGTTCCATTTATGTTCTCTGCTTTTGACACTGTTAATAATTCTTTATGTTAGAAGCTACTAATATTATGACTCCCATCATCTCTCTGACATAAACACTAAGACATAAAAGAGCAATAAATCTTCAGTAACTGACACACTTGATTAAAAGCATTGAACTTCAGTGATGGAACCTGTCACCTGAGCTCATTACTGAAGCCCACCAGGTCTTAAAGTGACACCTTTCAGCATTAGTAAACCCATCAATACTCTGTTTCATTGCTCTATTTTTCTCATGTTTTGCTAAAATATTTTGTGACAAATTCAGGATACGTTCACATCCAGAATCATCATATAGCTGCCATCCCTATGTTTTCATAGATTAACAAAAAAATACATGAACTGTGTCATTCATAACAGAATGAGTAACGTGGTAGTTGCAAGAATGGTAACATAAATGCCTCCATTTTAATCATAGCAATTATATTTCAATTTGCATTTTCAATGCATATGAGAAACTACCATTGATCATCTTATGAATCTCTGGCTTCCCACCAAATTTCTTAGAAAATGGAGTTGTTCCAACTCTGTAATTCTGCCTCTGCTCACCCTCTGTCATTCTGAATTTCCCTTGGCATTGGAAAATCAAGTAATAATGACATCTGATTGGGAATGGTGCCATAATTATTGGAGGTATTTGTTAAGGAAGTATTTGCCGAAGGAAGCTCTCAGTTACTAAGATTTGTAGAATTCTGCTTGTAGAGATTCAACATCTGAAATAGATGCTTGTGACTAAATTTGAGACTCTTGTCAAATATTATGTTAAACCAAAAGGTCAATGAAATAAGAGTTAACTTAGAAAACAAATAGACTATTCTAATCTAATTATGTCAATAGCATTTTATTTTAATCAATTAGAAAATGAATAGGATGGAGAACAAATTTCAAATAGTTTTTTCTTAAAGCTTAGAACTGGAAATATAAATCTAGATTTAACTGTAATGCATTAGAAACAAAAGTGTCTACTATTGAGTATAATGGAATTACGTTATGCAGCTGCACAATATATTGTGTGATTCAAAAGATGGACATAATTGATACATACAAATTCATCTTCTCAGAATTATAAGGAAGATAATAAGTTTATAAAATGAAAGCAGACTGTGTTAGAAGGACACTATACAGGAAGAGTATGGATGCTAGAAATGTTGCAAAATTAAAAATTCAATAGAATCAAGACAATGCAAAGTTGTCCAGGTTTGCTGTTGAAATTCAGGGCTGGAGTGACTGCCCCGAGGCCCAACCCCTTCCTAAGAAGGGTCATATAAGTATTCAAGTCACTGAGAACTACTGTTCAAATAAAGCTTTATGGTATTAAATATACTGCAAAAACCACTACAGTTAATGAAACAGTCACATTTGTACAATATTCAGATAAGCTGCTTAAAGAAACAATAAAAAAATTCGCACTTATATTCATAAATAATCTTTGAAAATAGGGTATAGGACTCTGCGTTCACGCCCCTGACTGGTGACCTCTGACCCCTGAAACTCCCTCAGAGAATCCCAGAGCCACCACAACCCACTTCCATCCCGCCCACTTCCACGTCATGTACTTCCGGCCCTGGCTCCTTAAGGACCATTGCACTCTGCCCTGCCTCAGACCCACCTTACTTCAGGATTTGCCTGGAGCCAGGCCTCGGCTACCTGCTTCCTCTGCCACCCTGGGAGCACCACGAAGAGCTCGCCGCCTTGGCGTCAGTCGCCACTGCTGCCCACGTGCCCGCACTAACTTCTCAGCCTTTGCCGCCTCTGTGCTCGCTGCACCCGCCATGGCTGCCGCGCCCCAGGGCAACCGAAACTACCACCCTGACTGTGAGGCCGCAGTCAACGTCTGGAGCCAGCGGCAACTCAACGCCTCCTTCGTCTACCGTCTACTGCGACCGCTTCCATGTGGCCCTGAGTCACTTTTCGTGCTTCTTCCTGTGCTGGTCTCACCAGTGGAGGGCTCACATTGAGCAGAAGCTCATGTTGCAGAACCTGCAGGGCGGCCACATCACCCTTCACAACATCACAAAGCCTGGCAGGGACGACTGGCATGGTAGCGCCCAGGCTGTGGAGCGTGCCTTCCGCCTGGCGAACAGCCTCAAAAAGAGCGACTTCCTGTTGCGCCACTACATGAGCCCAGGTCCTCCAGGAGTTGGGCGAGTGCTTGACCAGCCTGCTCAAGATGGGGCCCCTGAGGGAGGGCCTGGCCAACTACCTCTTTCGCCGACTCAGCTTGGAAGACGGTGACAAAGAGGACTGAGCATGGACTGTCCCCACGGCCGTGGGGGTCTTCCTCTGGTTACCAGGCACACTTCCCTATCACCATGTTCATTTCAGCTCTTTCCTTTTCGTTAGACTGTTGCTTCCAATAAGTTACTTGGATCTTAACGCAAAAAAAATATTTTTTTCTTAAGGTTATTTGAATTTGAGGGATAAGGTTTATGCATCAGATTGTATTTACAAAAATGACTAAGACAATACCTCCTAGCCCACAATCTTTTCAGAATTCTTCCCATACCTCCATTGACAAGTGGAATCTGCAAGAAAGAAAGAAAGAAAAGAAAGAAAGAAAGAAAGAAAGAAAGAAAGAAAGAAAGGAAAGAAAGAAAGAAAGAAAGAAAGAAAGAAAGAAAGAAAGAAAGAAAGAAAGAAAGAAAGAAAAAGAAAGAAAGAAAGAAAGAAAGAAAGAAAGAAAGAAAGAAAGAAAGAAAGAAAAGAAAGAGAAAGAAAGAAGAGAGAGAAAGAAGAAGGAAAAGAGAGAGAAAGAAAAATGAAAGAAAATTATTAAGGTTATTTGAATGTGAGGGCTAAGGTTCAGGCAGCAGATTGTATTTACAAACATGACCAAGACAATATCTCCCACCCCACAATCTCTTCACAGTTCTTGCCATTCCTCCATTGAAAAGTAGAATGTAACTTCTTTCCCTTCAACTTGGCCTGTGTTACTTGAATAAATAATACACAAAAGTGGAAATAATATTCTGGAGTTTTTGAAACATTCATATTAGGATATTCTATCAGAACTTACCTCATTTGATGTGAAAAGCTCAAGTCACAAGACCGTTTAGGTGTTTTAGCTACCACCTAGTCTGAGAGTTTTAAAATTTTCTAATACGTACTCATATTTTTCCTTTTATTTCACTTCATAATATTTTAAACAATAAACGTGAAGAATATTTTCAGACTTTTCTATTCTAAATAGGATATGGAATACTGTCCTTTGTATTACTATTTTAAAAATTATGATTCGCTTTGAAACCATGTTTAGTTTGTGAAATGCTTTTAGCCTCCATTAATAGTAGAATATTTTGCTGGAATGATTTTCTGGAAAATGTAGTAATAAAGAAAGTGTAACAATAAGACAATGATTGTTTGACATTCTCAATATGGATAATAAACTAGTATTTTCAAGAGTAGTGAACTACCTACCACAATTTGATGGATATGTTTACTGTTTCTATCCAAGTAACATTGAAAATCCTTTTTTGACTTCATTTATAACAACATTGATCATTTTTTCTAAGTATTAATTCACACATATAAACACCCCATACACACATTTCCAGAAATAGTTTACACTCCATGTTCTTTTCAGGAGTCTATAATAAATGGAGCAAGTGACCATTGACTCATTAATTTCAACAGTGGATATTAAACTTTACTTTCTTGATAAAAGAAAATAATGCTTCATTTATAGCTCCATTTATATTTTTATAGTTTTTCCATTAATAGTAAGATTGAATATTTTCAGTACCTTGGTTATTTATATATCCTCTGTGTGAGATTTCTTGTTAAATACTAATATTAACTAATTTCAAAAGTAATTTCCAATTTTTAAAGTTTATATTTCTATTTGAACATATTTTCAAATTTATATACCAATGACAAGTACAAAGAAAAGTTATAACCTAGGATAGTATAACACTATCATATATGATGGTCTCTGATATATAACTTGTCTAGGTTGACAGGGTCCTCTGAATTCCCTGTGTTTCACTCTGCTTCCACTTAGAGTAGGCTACAGAGGATAGTCTCTTTGGAGAGTTAGAAGATGAAACAGAGACCATTTTGTAGCATTCAAACACCTCTCAGTTTTTCAGTCAAATGCAAATCTAGATGGTGCTCTGAAGAAATGTGTAAACATGATTAAAGTCTTTATCAGTTTAAATTAATCAAAAAGAAGAATATTCTAGGTGGGCCTTACTTAGCTATTTGAAACCCCTTATCACTAGTTTAGTACTTCCTTGAAGGAATAGAGCCACTTCTCTAAGAAGTTTCAGCTTGTGCTTGTGTTCCATTTACCTTGTGATATTTCCTTGCTGATAGCTTGACTTACAGTCTTTGGACTTGCTTAGTTAGCCCCACAATTACATAAGACAATTCCTTTAAATAAATCTCATGTCTATAGCTATAACATCTGTATTCTAATCTCCTACTGAATCTGCTGGTCTAAGTGAACTGTGATACATAATTTAGTACTGGAAGCGGTTTTAGAACAAAAGAATCTTAAGGATATCTTGTGCTAATTAATTCTTGGTGTTCAGGAATTGGTGCTCATATTTGACTAGATTCAAAAGCAAAATGACCTTATTTTCAGTGATAAAGAGACAAAGAAACAGAAGAGTTACTCAAATTGTTGTCTTTGAACAGCTGTGAGTACATACAGGAGATGAGATGCTGGATGAATATTTTCTACTTTAGAATGTTTTGGTCAGATTAAGGAATGTCATGTTTGCAGGTTAATTTGAACTGCGTTGGAGAAAGGGAAAGAAAATAATGAGCTCAGGGCTTTAAATTCCCATCTTTAGTTCTGCCTAAATGACTTTATAGCCTCTATAACTTCCCTGAGGCATGAGTAATGCTCATGAAGAAATGGTCTAAATGATCATGACCACTCATTGTGATACATCACATCATCTACGTGCTTCTGGAGACCGAGGAAGAAGGACTCAAGTCTGGTTTGCAGCTACTCTTCCCTCAATGCAGGCACCATATGAAAGCGAACAGCTGTACCACTACAGTGCCTCTCTGAGCCAGAGTCAGTGGTGAAGGATCAACCTCTTGGTGGGAAGAACCTCAATGTATATGTGGTTTATTATTTCATTGGAAGGACAGGAGACTAGAGTTTGAATGAGCCTATCTGGTATATTATAAAAAATAAAATTAGCTATATCTTATAAACAAAAGTAATTTATTTCTCATGGTTCTAAAGATCCAGATGATGCTATATCTGGTGTTTGATGAAAACCCATTCAGAGGGTGTCTTCTTGCTGTGCCCCTTAAGATGGAAGGGGTGAATGGCTATTGGGGCTATTTTAGAAGGCCACTAATCTCATTAATGAGGGATTCATCCTTATGACCTAAGCACTCCCCAAAGCCCATCCTTTCTATTTCTTGGATTTAGGATTTGAACATATAAATTTGGAGTTGGGAGGTTACACAAATATTCAAAATTGTTGCCAATGGTTTGGCTAGCTGGTCAGGGACTGGGAATACTGGTGACAAGAAGACTTGGGGGAAAAGCATGTAGATATGTGAATAGACCTCTCTAAATAGGCAAAAAATGTGAAAACATTTGTGTCTCATGTGTTTACCACAGGATGATTTCAGCATAAGAGGACTTAATTAATCAAGTGGATTGTGTGGATATTCATGTAACCCTTTCCTCATTAATTCCTGTCATTGTCAGCTGGCCTTATGTGCAAAGTGGCCACATTGAAGGGGTGGAAGTCATGCAGGGGCTCAGCAAGAAAGATTTGCACTCTCCAAAGCCATCCTGACCATGCACACTTCAGAGTGTCAAAGTGCCAGCAGCAGAAATCAACACTAATCCCCAGATCTAGCACCATTTCTGAAGGTGATCAGGAGATACCTAGCTCCAGGTCAATTACATTGATTTTCTTCCACCATGAACAAGGAAGTACTTTATTCTTACTGAAATAGACAATTCCGGATGAAGATTTGTTTTATGCCTGTGATGCTGCTGCCAAAATTGCCATCATGAACTTACCAAATGCTTCACTTTGTTTCTCTGGTTGATCCTTACCTGAACCTGTGCACAATTTCTATTTCTTCTTTATATTAATACACCAAGCTACTACTTACTGTAAGTTCTTTTCATGATATTTAGAGTACAAGTAAAGCCTCAATTTTTAAATAACCTAATTCACATTAAGTAGGTCTCTTTAATATACTCCTACCAATGTTGAATGGATGAGGTATGGATTTGTTGTGGTTCCCCTGAGTTTTCTCACCCAAGAATAAGACATAATCAGTTCAAAAAAGAAGGTCCCCCCCCCACTTGCACCTGACACACGAGTAAGGTCTCCCTATGCAATTTATTGTTGTTCCTCTCTGCTGCTCCATACACCGTGTAATGGGGTGAGTTGTTGATACCTATCCCTGACTCCTAGTATCTCAGAATGAGCTTTTATTAGGAAATAGAGAGAGTGTAGGTGTAATTGGTCAAGATGAGGTCATTCTAGGGTAGGATGGTCCATAATCCAGTATGACTAATGTCCTTATAAAAAGGGAAACACTATATTAAAATGAAGGCAAAGATCAAAGTGCTGCTTTTATAAGATGAAAAAGTGGTAAATATTGCCAGCAAGTGAGAAGCATGGAACAGGTTCTTTCTCACAATCTTTGGGAGGAATCAACACTGTCCATACTTTGATCTTGGACTTCTAGCTTTCAGAATTGTGAGGATTTCATGTTGAAGTACTGCATCACAACAGTCCTAGGAAGTAAATACAGGCCTGAATAAGAAAGTAAATCTGACCTGTGATTTAGAGGCTCTGCATAACAAATTCATAAAAGAACCTACAGAAACTGTTGATATTGAGTATTTGGCATTCAAAGATGGTGTAATACAAGCTGTATCTCTAAGTATCCATTGATTAGGACAACTCAGTTTTGAAGAAAATAGATCTCCACATATCTTGCATATATCTTTGGAAGAAAAGTAACTGTGTAAATACTATGAACAGGAGCTGGTGAGATGGCTCAGCGGCATAAGCGCCTGCCTGGCAAACGCGAGGTCCTGAGTTCGACTGCTGCTACCCACATACGAAAAAAGGGCCGGTGATATCGCTCAGTGGCACGGGCGCCTGCTGGCATGCGAGGTCCTGAGGTCGACCCCCGGTACCCACAAAATAAATAAATAAATACTATGAACATTGTGAGCTGGAGATAGATGGTGTTTCTGTGAGCAAATCTTTGGGAACTACAATTACTTAGAAAAAGAAAAGAGAAAGTGAAGATCTATTGAATCCTTTCCCTCATATTGTATGAATGTAACAGATTTCAAATACTGTTTTTATCATTTTCCTTTATGTTCTAATTGGTGTTTCCAAGATACTGATTTAATAGAAAGGGTTAAAACAATTAAAATACAAAATTAGGAATGAAAGCTAACTTTTACTAAGCATGAGAAAAGGAATCATAGCAAGCTATATATCACAATATGCAAAAATAAAAATATATCTTGTTAGTCTTTGCTTAACTCATTTCTATAATACTTTTAATTTGGAATTCATTTTTTCATGAATTTCAGCTGGCATCAGTTTTTAAACATTATGGAAAAATATTGAAATGATTAAATCTTTTTCTGTCAGAGTTAAACCTCTTTAAATCTATGAGATTTATTTATTTATTTATTTATTTTTGTCACCAGGGTTAGAACTCACAACCTTGCGCTTGTCAGGCTCTGTGTCACTGAGCTATATCCCTGGCCCAATCTATGAGATTTAAAATAATTTCAGCTTGCTAATTTATAAATGTTAATGTCATTTCATGTTGAAATTGTAAAATTTAGAGAAATCTATCAATTTCACAGATAAGCTATAAGGCCTCAGGATCTTCAAATTTCTCCTTTTCAATAACTAGTCTTAAATACATTTTAAAATAACAATATTAATTCATTTTATCTCACTATCTTCTCTAGAGGGTCATATTATGAATTTTATATTATGAAAAATGAAACTGCCCTTCATTAAACAAGGTTCATTAATAATGAAATGGCTGTTCCTCCTAATAAGGCAATATGAACATTTTTGGAACTATAAGAACACAAATAATTCATTACAGTGAAGCTGGATTCTTGTCTCTACGAATTGCAGTATTTGCTATTTATTTTATTTTCCTTCTTTTTTTTGTTATGGTCTTATTTGGAAGTGTTAGACTCTTTTGAAAAAGCTTTATTCTTTCTACTGTCACTGTATCATCTATATTTAGTTGGCAATTGCAACAATTTTCCTGCAAAATTTCTACCATCAGAATTTGAGTTTCACTTGTAATAAAACTTTTGGATACTTTAATTTTCCTCCAATCTTCTTTCTTTTAGTTTCCTTTTTTGATGTCTGTAAGAATACTTTCTTTTTACCAACACAACAATTTTGCTATAATAAAAAATTCTAGAAAAACATATGTAGATATTTGGATATTTTTATTCTCATCTTGGTTACAATGAGAACTGCGTTTCCCAGTTTCTTTTTCTCTGTATGGTTCAAGGTTAATAAGAACAAATTAAGTTAGACAAAGTTCAGGAAGCATCAGTCACTCGACTCTGAAGTCAAAACTATTCAGAAGAAAGGCATAAAAATATAGGCAAGTTTTTGTCTTTAACATGCACAGCTTTCCTTTTAGACTGTAGGACCTGCTGACAAAGCCCAAGCCTACTGCAGTACAGTTCGCTGTGAACACAAAGCAACACTAGTCATACAGAGCCAGTAGTCTCCCATGAAACTATACCAGCGCCCTTCAGAATTCTCTTAAAGCAGCCCTGTGTGCTTCATTTTCAGATTTGTGGACCTGTGCCACGACTGGCAGGGAACTTTTACTAATCTCTTATTTTGCATTATTTTGGATCGTTACTTCCACTGCATCTCTAAAAATTATGCAAGTTCTAAGTCCTATACTAAATCTCCAATTACACAAAGCACATAGTAGTTCTTCTTCCCCAATTAAACTGTTAAAATTTACCGATAAACAAAATCAACCAGAAATTACGCACACATGAGACCAGGTCAAATGTATCTTAAAATCCCTACTTCCCTAATTTTTTAAATCCATTTAAAATCAGACTTTTTTTTTTTTGTGGGTACTGGAGGTCGAACTCAGGACCTGGCGTGCCAGCAGGCACCCTTGCCGCTGAGTGATATCACTGGTCCTTTTTTCATATGTGGGTACCGGGAGTCGAACTCAGGACCTCATGCTTGCCAGACAGGCGCTTACGCCGCTGAGCTATCTCACCAGCCCTAAAATCAGATTCTTGTTATCCTACATATCTTGATTTATATGTAAATATATGTAGAACTTTTGCCCCTGTGGGGTTATGTGCTATTGACATTGTCACATGTCATTTCATTAGGAAATTTTAGACTTCATCAAGATGAAATGGATCAGATGTGCTGAGACATGATCCATATGTAGGATGCAAAAAGCATGAAAATTTGCATGCATACAAATGTAGTCACTTTTAGCATTGGTACTGGCTTGTGCTCTATAAACAGCAAAGTGTTAATAAATTCTATTTCATGATTCTCAAATAAAAGTCTGGTGTACTGCTATATTTTGTGACTGAGAGTATTCCTGTTAAGAAAGAATGTTTTAGTAACTGACTTAATTGGATCTGGATCTTCTGTTTTATAGTTCTACACAGCTTATCACTCAAAGAATTTTCTATAGTCATTTTTGTTTATTTTCTTTCAAACATTATTTCTCTTTCTCTGTCTACATATGTCTGCGACAGATGCCATAGAACCCCTCGTTTCCTATACCACTTCTGGCCCTTCATCTTTTCTGCCACAAATTCATGTGAATCAGCTTTGGGAGCATTCTTTTAAATTATACCAATGCTAGCAAACTAAGCAATACTTAACTAGCTGTAGAAGTAACTGTCAATGACTCTAAATACAAGGCACAAAACCAAATTAAATTTTTCACAACTTGATAATTAGCTGCAATGCTCTTATGCCTAATAATGCTCCTAAATACTACCACCTACTTAAATTATTTCCTATTAGTTAATATTTTATATATTTTCATATTTAATACTTAGTGCATTTAGTGAGTCATTTTGGCACTCCTATGTATACTTTGAGGAAGAATCAAGCTTCTTTATGATTGTTACCTTATTAGAATAAATTTTTCATAATGTACTCTTCACTAAATATACCATCCTTTCAGGCTCCAAATTTCATGTAGTGTCTCAGTTGTTGCTCCCTACATTCTATGGAGGCCTGGCCACCTCTCCCAGCACTGAGTGAATATTACCATTTGCTAAGAGTCTGTTTAGTAAGGCCAGCCACAATATCAACACCCTATAGTAATAGATCAGTATTTTTTTGAATTGACTGCTATGGTAATTACTTCTGTCTAGTGTTTTGGTGTCCAGTGATTTTCTTATCCTGCAAGTCTAACAATATATTTAAATATTTTATACAATTCTTTTCTTTGGCTGACAGTTGTATAAAGTTGTTCTAAAGAATTTCCAAGGTATGTAGGCTGCCATATCTTCAGAATCAGTAGTCAGTGAGCAACAGTTTAAAGATGTGTGTACATACGTTAATCAGCTGGATACAGATAGTGCTGTGTAACATTTTGTGCCAGCATGGCTACTGGGAAATTAATGCTTCCTAGACTGCTGTGTACAAAATAGATCTTCAGTAAGTGCATATTGGAAAGTGTTGAAGATCAGTAAGAGCAGTAAGTTAAATGCTAGATGCTAGAGTTAAATACGTTTTGATGCATTTAAGCAAGCTCGTGTTACTAATTTAATGTGTACCTAGAAGAGTTGCCCTGGGACTTACACACCCAGAAGGGGGAAAGAATGATGATCAGGAATGATGCCCTGAATCTGACACTGGATTGTTATGGTATAAGTCATTTTTCTCACAAAGTAGATAATTACTGTCAAGTTGCATATCAAGCGGGATAGCTGGAGAGCGATGGTTTTCCCACCGTGTGTTAGAGAAATTGTGAGAGAGGAACTCAGGCTCTAAGAAAAACGTGCAGAAGAAATCAGCTGCATAAACACTTTACTCAGAATTCCCCTGAACTAGGAATTTAACCTCTCCACAACTGCACTTCTCTCTATATTAAACACTAAAGGTAAATTGGTTTAAATCTCCCAAGGCTATGTTGTCAATAGACAAACCAAATTCCTTAAATTCAGCCAATATTTTGCAGTATAAATATTTGCAAACTGAGATTTTAAAAACTGTTTTCTTTGGGTGGAGGTATGACCGTACACTTTGTCTTGCAGCACCAAGCGTAAGTTTCAGATTCTAACGCACCCATCTTAAGTTAATCACATTGTTTATCTGCTTGGGCCTTGAAAAATAGTTATTGGATATCTTTCTTCAGTGCCTTTTCTTATAAAGGTAAACACAAATACACCATACACCTATCAATTCTAGGTAATTACTCAAAATAAATGGAAACATATTTTCAGTATTGATCTGCCTTCCATTGCTGGGACAAAATACCTGACACCTAGAATTAAAGGAAGAGCGGCTATTTTGAACCATGGTTCAAAGGTTTTAGTTCATGGTCAGCTGGCTCCAAGGCAGAAACCCTACAGTGGAAGGGTTTGGTAGAGTAAAGCTCCTCAACGCATGGCATCTGGAAAGCAGAGAATATGGGAAGATTCAGAGTGGAACGGCCTAGAAACTGATAAATCTCCAAGGTTATGCCCCACATGATGCACTCAGACACAAGAGTGCTTACTAATATACAGGTATCTCTCAAGCCAATCAAGTTGTCATTCAAGATTAACTATGACATGTTTCTACAAAACTACTTGTGCAACAATATTTTAGCAGCCTTTTAATACTCAGAAAAGAGAAAGAAGGCAAATGTCAATCAGCAAATGAATAAATAAAACATAATTAATAATTGTTATTACTAAATGACTATTATTGAAAATTAATGAACTACAAACCAGGTGTAATGGCATATAGCTATAATCCCAGCACTTTGGGAGGCTGAGGCAGAAGGATCACGAGTTTTAATTCAATCTGTGAAATTTAAAGAGACTTGATATAGTTCAGTATGAATGGCCTGGGTTCAATCCTAAGCACCAAAAACAAAAACAAAAAACCCACATATAAGCTCAAGTATGTGCCTGAATAATATAAAATGAGGGATTAAAGAAGTTGAACATAAGAGAGCATATACTTTCTTCCAAAGAGTGAACAAAGGTTTTGGATTTAAGAAGGAAAAATCTCACAATGACTGGAGCAAACAAATGTCATTGGTTCAAGTGTTCAGTTAATTGTACCACTTGCTGTTACTGCTAAAGGCATCTCCAGTTACAATTACAGACAACCCTGAGATAGAATACGTGTAGCCTGTCAAGATGATATCTAGGCTGGAGTTTTAAATGTTCTCTCTCTCTTCCTCTCCCCACCCCCTTCACCAGAGATAGCTTCTTACGACAGAATTCCTCATGATATTACAACATAAAGGATCTGCCTCTAAGTGTGTGGAATTGCATAAGAAGTTTTGCATGAGAAGTAGGCTTTCTGGGGTAATGGAAATGTTCTATACCTTATTTGGTGATGATTATATGGATATATATTGCTATTGAAACTGAATAAAATGAAAATAAAGTATTGCATATTTTATGCATACTATCATTAAAAAATCCTAAATGAAATGCTTTGAGAAATCGAGAGTTCCACACAACTAAAAGTCTTCAAGCAAATACCAATAGACACTAAGGAACTGGATAAGATATCAGGCTTTTAAATTTTACTGCATATTAGAATGAAAAAGTTTGTTAAAAGTACAGAATATAATTACACCACTGCTGCTCCAGGGATTAAAGAGGTATAAATAGGACCTGGCACTTTTACTTTTAATTGGCACCTACCTCAGGAAATTCTGAAAAAGATAAATGGATTACTGACTCCAATTTGAACACTAAAGGGAAAGTTGGTAATAACTTCCATTTACAATTATCTATACTTCTAACCCAAGTATTAAGCCATGGTGAGAAATGTTGGTTTGTGTATTATACAAAAAGATACATTTCAAGATATTATTGTAAAAATATATGAAACAATTATATTTTATTCATTATTTTGAGTCAGGAGAATTTAAAATTCCCTTTTTTCTGTATCTCTGCTTATTTGATATATTTGACAAATTTATATAATCTATTCTTAATGAGGAAAGAATTAAAATGCCAGATTTTCAGGGAAAAATCATAAAGAAACAGTAAGCAAACTTGTTAAGACTTGCTAAAGCTACATATTCCCAGTTTATTTGCAAGTTAGTGCCTTCTAGTACACATATACCTATTTAATGTATCCCAGACATCATCATCATCATCTTCTTCTTCTTTTCTTCTTCTTCTTAATTATCCCAACTCCTTAATATTCTCATGTAAGCACAAAGCCAAAAGATATGATTTAGTCTGAAAAAGATAGTTACAGCTATTATCTTTTCTTTGTTGTTGTTTGTTTGCTTGTAAGCCTTACAGAAATCTGTTTCATATATATAATTTTAGAATATTAAGGAAGGGAAGGTTAACTACAGAGATGATAACTTGAGCTTAGTTTTGAAGAAGTTGTAGTTATTCCAAGTTTAAAAAAGAGAAAGTCACTGAAGATTGTAAAAAGAGCCTGCAAAAAGGTGTGAAGAAGAAAAAAACACTGCTACAAAAATGGAATTATTATGATAAAGGATGTGTATTAGGGAATCAAGACTGGTAGATGACTCAAGAACTTTGAACAGTAAAACAATATGTCATTTTAATGTGTTATTATCCAACTAGTGTGGCAATATGAACAATGGATAAGAAGAGGTATGGCAGTAATGAGGCATGAGGCAGAGATATTTAAGGTTCAAGTGACAAATGATAGGTTCTAAACAGAGGCAGTCCCATGAAAGTTGGCTAGAAGGAACAAAACTGCAAAGATCTGTAAAACATAAAATCAACAAAATTTCCAGCCGGTCAGATATTCATAGTCAGGGATATGAAGGATTCATATGATGCCTGGAAACTGAAGAGGCATGATTCAAACTAAAATACAATGGTAGATTTGATGTGTGCAAACAGAAGGAGAAAACAGAGTTGAGAAGTATTTTAAATATACTGTGTTTGAGATCTGACCATAGACATCTAGCTTTAGCGAGTTATTAGAAACCATAGACAAAAATTTACAAAATGAGATTACTACTATCTCAATTCTTGGAAATATTTTTCTTTAAAATATTTTTCTACAAAGAATGACAATCAGTTCAATAGTCAGGAGGAGAGCTGTTGTTTCGAAGAAAGCCAGCCTTGGCCCGTAGATCAGGTGAACACATTTCACCAAGTTTAAGTGCTCACCTTCTTTCATAAAGGGCTAACAGGATTTCCACAAGGGCAATGATTCAGTTAATCCTGATAAACCATGACCAATAAAAGACTGATACAAGTTACAAAGTACTAGAATGTACAGCAATGACAAAACTCAGCTAGCAATGCTTCAAATGAGAGATAACAAATGATTATAAACGCTCTGTCACCAGTAACATATGCCATCATTAGAGAATTTTGAAATCAAAAGCATTGAAATAATAAGTATAGGCTTTAATCTATGCTAGTTATGTAGGGTTTGTAACACCAGTGCTTGAAAATTATTCCTACATCATCTGCTCCAATGTTTTTAACAATAATTAAAATAAGTAAAAAAATAATTTGACTTTTATTTCTATTCTGAATATTTTTTCTAGCCCTAATTGAAAACTGCAAAAGGAAAGTTTTTATTATTTGAATCATGTGAATATCATATTTAAACCAATGTTATTTCAAATAATAGATCTAACAGCTTATTTCAACAATAAGAGGTCAGGTGGCAAAAGAGAATGTTTTGGTGAGGTAAGACTTTAATTTGAATGAAATGAAAATTACTGTTTCTTTTTAAAGGCTAGTGAAAACACACTTCAAGCTGTATTACTTGCTTCAGTTTTAATCTTTGTTCAAGTCTGTTCACTGATTTCAAAAGAAATGTTCAAGAATAAAGCAATAGAGAAGCCATATGTGAAATGTGCAATCAAATATCACCATGAGAAGAATGATAGTCAAAAATTATTGAAAAGTCACAGAATCTTGCCTTTGTGATTTTCATAATTAGCATAGACTATAATTTAGCTGTAATGTTTCCAAGTCAGTTAAGATTTTAAAAGCAATTAAATAAGCATCACTTTTTTTTAAGTAAAGGATGATAACATTCAAATTCTAGCAATCAGTAATGACTGCTACCTATCTTCAGGTTAAGGACACTTTTAAAAAATTTATTTTCTTCACAATGATGATAAGGAAAAACTGTCTCCCAAAGGAATGATTTTGAGCTTTTTGCAAGTTGGCCAAGTGGGGAAATGGATTCCATATGAACATTGAAGCTTAGCAGTGTGAAAACAAATGCTGACTTTAATTGTAGTTCAAATAATGCTAATAGAAGATACTATTACCATGATTATTGTAACTGCATGGTCATATATTTCACTAAATAATGTTAGATAATCCCAATCCAAAGGTTTGCAGTTACTTCAGAGTTGCATCTGCAAATAAACTGTAGGGTTTTTAAATAGACAATAGTAAGTATTCAAAGTAAACTATGCAAATTATTCAAATTAGACTAAAAATTCTGGAGCCTCAGTTTCGCCCTCTGACATGCAAGTGTGTTTAGTTACAACACTACTGGACCGAGTTTTAGATATATGATGAAGGAGTAAGTACTGCTCACATAGGAATTAATAGAAGTTGGACCTATTAATTTTGCCTTTCTGAAAGCAGAAGATGAATTCTAAAGATATGAAGTGA
Organism: Erethizon dorsatum; assembly: GCA_028451465.1. Lineage (NCBI taxonomy): Eukaryota > Metazoa > Chordata > Mammalia > Rodentia > Erethizontidae > Erethizon > Erethizon dorsatum. The sequence continues at coordinate 103,421,380 of CM051833.1, forward strand.
AGCAATATTCTGTAGCAACTAAAGATAAGGCAAATAAAAAATTTTAAATAAGCCTTTATCACACATTCTCTGATTTGCTATAGAACAGCTGGCCACGGGAGCCTCACTTATTTCAGGATTTAATGTGGCCCCACATATACTTGCTCCAGCAAGATGGGGGTAGTTTCCTTGTGACTGTGGAGTAAAAATGGACAGAGTAATTTCTCACTTCTGTATGGTTTTAAATTGGTGGGATATTGCCTTGGGGAATGAAACATAACTGAAAGCTTTCAGCTTTCTCAAATTTGAGTAGTTGAGTTCTGTTGAAAGAGAGAGTAAAGTAGCTCACTAACTACTCTAAAAATAATCCCCAAGTCTTAGGAACCAGTATGATATAAGTTTGTCATTCACTTCACAGTCCAATTTCAGTATGTGGCACTTCAGCAAATATAGCTGTGCTATGTGGAGAACTTTGTTTCCAGCCACAGCCATGGGAGAGATAGGGTGGCATATAGGTTTCATATACTTTGTTTTGCATTAGCACCACTGCCTGGATGGGAGGTATCCTGTGTTTCCATAGAAGCAGCAGCATTAATATTGATTACCCAATGTACAGCATTGCTACTGTTAATTCTTCTTTAATAAGCCAGATCCAAATCCACTTCACAAACCCTAATGCAGTATAAAATGTGTGAGGAATTTATGAACTTGAATGTTGCTATTATGACCATATGTGTAATGACACTGAATTCTCACTGCATGAACATCACATTTTAGACAATATTGACCATACTGGGCCGGTGAGATAGCTCAGTGGCACAAGCACCTGCCTGGCAAGTGCGAGGTCCTGAGTTCGACTCCTGTTACCCACATAAAAAAAAAAAATACTGACCATACCGAGGTAGAAATCAGTGCTACAGGGCCGGTGAGATGGCTCAGCGGCTTAAGCGCCTGCCTGGCAAGCGCGAGGGCCCGAGTTCGACTCCCGGAACCCACATACGAAAAAAGGGCCGGTGATATCCCTCAGCGGCACGGGCGCCTGCTGGCGCGCAAGGTCCTGAGGTCGACCCCCCGGTACCCACAAAAAAAAAAAAAAAAAAAGAAATCAGTGCTATAAACCTAAATATGTATGACAGAGGTAGAAATAGTGCTGAAGGTGAGTAAGCAAAGAATTGATAAGAACTGTAAGAATTTATGTATTTTCTTTCTTTGGCATGTCATTTATCTTCAGATTGATTATTGTAAAGTTTATTAAAACAACTTCTTTGCAGAAACAAATTAACAACTAATATACCAAATATAGTAAACATGAACATGTTCTACGTATGTTCTAGTATTGTTTCCACCAAAGCTGTTGTCTTCTTATGAGTGCATGTGTAGTAGATTTCTGCATACACAAAACGGCACAGAAGTATGGCACAGGAGTTAGGAACATGTAATAGGAAATATCATGTTAGTATATAGCAAATCATAGAAGAATTTCAAAAAGAGCAACAGCACATAGAAAATTAATGTGAATGCATTCTCCAAAGAATGTCTGGCTCTAAAAGGAAAACGATGAAACAGCTATTCATCATGATGTAAGATATCAAAATATAGGTAATGGGCATGAAATTTGGCCAGCTCTCATAGCCTATCTCTGTGAAATTGCCTATAATTTATCCCTGTAATCCACTTTTTCTTATGTCACATTTTTTAGTTTACAAATCACTTTTAGCGATGCATTTCATCTTTGTATCATTTCAAATACTGGAGGTGTAAGTTGTGTAAAGACTTCGAGAGCTCTAATTCATTTTATGCTTTTTTTTTTTTCAAATTTGATTGTGAGAAAAGTCCATCAAAACAACATTGACTTTTTCAGTAGCAAGCATTGCATATGAATATAAAAGTATTCAAATGTCTTCAATGAAAGAAAATATGTCCTTTTTGTACATATGCATTTATGAAAGACTATTATGAAAAACTATTTCAGCTTTTTATGTGAATGCATATGTACTGACAACCCATCACAGGTTTTGAGTGATCTCATCAAAAGACTTAGGTTGTCTATTACAAAGTGGAGAGCACAAAATTAACAACAGTAGTGGCACGTGTTTATACGTTTTGGTTTTGCTCGATCTGTTTCTTTATAAATATAATTCATTTGCTCATGATTATTATACCTATATGATTGCTGTTAGTAAATCTGTGTATTTATGCTTGAAAAAAATAAGTATGTTATTATTGCCTTTGTATTGTATAAAGTGGACTGTAATGTTGTTTATATTTTGTAAATAAATCTCTTTTACAATATAAATAAATACATTGAAATGATTTTGTCACAAATATGCTTTCAGGATTGTTCTCTTTGAGGATTTTAGACTTTAGGGATTTTGATCTTCTGGAATTTCAATATTCAGAATTAGGCATTTGGGATTGTATCTATTTTATTATGGCTCAAACCCAAGCACCCTACAGGAGGTCGTTGAGTGAATTTCACTCTTTAAAACCCATTTAATATTACACCATTAAATATTAAGCCCATTTAATATTACACACACAAATAATGCACCAGTGATTTAGGAGAGTTATTCTCCTTTGTTCTTTAAATTTGGCAAAATGAAATAACAGCAGTCATTTGATAATCTAAGCCAATATCAGAAAATAGACTGATATTCATGAGATTCATATTGAAAACTCAACCATTAGATTAGAAAGTTACATTTCTCATGTGAACTTGAATATCCTCCTTGGCAAAAGAAAAAAAAAAAAAAAAAAGACATGGGAATAAACTCAGAGACAACCATATGTTCCAAATAAGAACATTCCCATGGTAAAGATATTAAAGGAAAATAGAAACTTCAACACATTCATCTAAGTTTATCAAACTCATAAACTGCTATTTAAATAAGAATTTAAATTCTAAAGGCTTCAGTAAGTGATGGAACATTAAAATTCCAGAACTCTTTTTCTGATTTAGCATGTAAACATCTTAGAAACCGTCACATCAGGGCCGGTGAGATAGCTGAGCAGCATAAGTGCCTGCCTGGCAAGCGTGAGGGCCCGAGTTCGACTCCTGGAACCCACATACGAAAAAGGGGCCAGTGATATCACTCAGCAGCATGGGTGCCTGCTGGCGCGCGAGGTCCTGCGTTCGACTCCCGGTACCCACAAAAAATAAAAGAAACTGTCATGTCAGTCCTCACAACAAGAAAAATGCTGAAAAGACTGGAAATCAATAATTCTTAAATTTGTCAGAGATGACAAGGCAAGACACTCCCTCAAGATTGAAGGAACAGAGAGGGATATATAGAGAATGACTGTGAAATCTAGGAAATTTAAAGAAGACAGTAATTTGGTAGTTACAAGAGTCCGGGGAGGTGAGTGAACAGGCAAAGGAGAGGAGAAAGGTTCAAAGTTCAGGTTAATGAAAGGCTTCAAAGTTTTAGTAAGACAGTAAGAATAAACTACAGAGACTTATTGGACAAAATGGTAATTATAATAATGTGTTGTATATTTCAAAATTACTACAAGGTTGCATTTTAAATGTTTTCATCACAAAAATTATGAGAGGTGATGTTTTTCTAATTAGCCTGATTCACTGTAACTATTTCACATTGCAAACATATATCAAAATATATTGTACTCCATAAATATCTTTAATTATTATTTTTCAATTAAAAATAAAAATGATTTTAAAATGCACTCATCTAATAATAAGGCATCAAAATACATGAGGGCAAAACAGATTGTCAAGGAAAACTAAATGATTCCACAATTATAGTTGGGGATTTCATTATCCGATATTGATAGTAATTGGTATGACAAAGTTTTGCATCTGAAAATTGTAATTCATACATTTTTAATTATATTAAAATTATTTGCCAAGAATATGTCAGATTTTCTTAATGTATTCTTCTATAAGTTTACATTTTACATTTAAATTTATGGCCTATTTGTATTAACTTTTTATCCTGCAAAAAGCGTGTGTTATGTTTCATTTCTGCACAAGGACATTTTCAACTCTATTTTCTGGAAAAACTCTTTTCTGCATTTATCTGGTATCTATACCTTTGTTTTAAAATCAATTGACTAAGTTAAGTGTGAGTCTATTTCCGGATTCTCCGTTCGTCACATTGATCTGTGTAGATATTCTTTTTTAATATTACACTCTGGTGTAGAATAGCTGTAAATGTCAAAATTGGGTAGTGTGTGCCCTTATTATATTCTTTCAAAACTGTTTTGGCTGTTTTAATCAATATGAAAATGTCATAGCATACATTGCAGAATCGTCTTGTGATTTTTGTAGTGTTTGTGTGCTTTATATAGGTAATTTGGAGATGACATCCTAAAAATATTATTCAATCCATAAACATGTAATATCTTTCCATTTGTAAGTGGCTTCTTTGCATCTGGTACAAGAGTTTTTGTGAGTTTTGTTGTATTTATCTTTTTGTGTGTGTGGGTGGGTACCGGGGTTGACCTCAAGACCTCACGCGCCAGCAGGCACCCGTGCCGCTGAGCGATATCATCGGCCCATTTTTTGTATGTGGGATCTGGGAGTCAAACTCGGGCCCTCGCGCTTGCCAGGCAGGCGCTTATGCCGCTGAGCCATCTCACAGGCCCATATCTTGCTATATTTAATGCTGAGAATTTAATTTTTAGTTCTATTGTAAATGCCATTTTCAGTTTCAATTTAAAATTATTCATTGCTTATATATAAATCTACAATTGATTTTTGTGTGTTTTTTGTGTGACTTTTGTGTGATTTTTATCTTGTGGCACTTCTAACCTCACTTATTGGTCTAATATATTTTCCTGAATTCATTTGGATTATTTGTGAAAGCAATGTTTTCTCAAAATGGAGTTAGAATTTTTATCTCTCTAATCTCCATGGTCTTACTTCTTTTTCTTGCCATACTGCAATACTTAGTATAACCAGTATACTGATGGTTATGAGATTTTTCAGCTAATATTCTTGCTTTGTTCCTATTTCAGGAGGGAAATATTCAGTTTTCCGTAATGTTTGATGTTAGGACTAGGTTTTATGTAGAAATAAAAAAACTTTAGTCAATAAAAGAAATCCCTTTGTATTCCTAATATACTGAAGTTTCATCAATCATAACGTTAAATTTTAACAAATACTTTTCCTGTATTATGATGATTACATTTTTTCTATTATTATTGACTAATGTAGAAAATTATTTTGCATGAGCTTCAAATATTGAATAAACCATACATATGGAACAAACCTTACTTATGATTTATTATACATAATACATCATGTAATTAATATTGTAATAGGTATAGCATTAATAGACCTTTAATGTATTACACTATTTTGGCTAGAAGTTAGGCTCTGTTCAATATTTGTTGTAGCTGTAGTATTTACAGGCTGCGAGTTCTTCTAGTGGGCTTTACTTCCACTCTTTTCTTTGGGGATATCTTTTGAATTATTCCTCAGAGAGTGTGTGCCTAGCAGCTACTTTACCCACAACCCAGTTATTATTATTGAGGGTTCATGTCAGTATGAAGGAAAGGGTTCTCTATTCTAAATAAATATCAGTCTCCCTGTGTGCCTGTCTTAGGTCTGTGGTCTTCAGAATTGTTTTTATCTTTTCTCTTTTTGTAGAGAATTTTCCCCTCCCTGTTCTCTTTCTTTGGTTATCAACTCTTTGCTATTTTTACTCTTTCTTTTTGTTCGAAATCTTCTCTCTTTTTGACTATGGGCAATTTATTTGCATTTTTCTTTTAAGATTGGAAATCAGATGTGGGCAGAAAGAAAGTAGTGTGCTTTCTTCCATGTAGAAAAATATTTCAGAATTTTCCTCCCATAAATTTGTTCCCTCTGAAGCAGCCCAAGTTTAGTAAGATCCTAGCTACGCCTAGCACTGGACACATTTAATCAAAAAGGCAAAAACTCTCCATAAAGTTGTACATGTTTTACCCACAATGCATAAACACTGGCCATGAGTAAATTAAGTGAGTTTTGTTTGGGCCCCAGCATAGATAGAGTATGAACCAGGGCTGTCTGATTTTAAGTAGAGTTGAAAATAATGCTTTACTACATAAAATGGGTTAAGAGCAAGGACTTGGAGTTTTTTTTTTTACAACTTTACAATCTCCCAGTCCTATGTCATTGGTCAGGCTCCTTTCTCTGTTCCTCAGTTATCTCATTGGTAAAATGCAGATAAGGATAATAAATACGTTAGAGCAGTGATGAAAAACCTTTGAGAGCTTTCAATGATACAAATAGCCCTTTGCAGTGCATGTTCCATAGGTCATCATGACTGCCCTAGAGGGCTATTTGTGAACATGAAATACATATATATATATATATATATATATATATATATATACATTTATATGTGTATACATATAAACATACATACATACACACCCTTATATGCATATACATACACACATACACTTAGATACTTAGAAGACTATCTACCACAAACGTTAAGCTCTAATAAATGTAGTCTATTAATATTATCATTGATTGATAGGTTATCAATATTAAGATAGCATGTAAATAGGAAGCAGAAATGTTTAATATCTCATCCACAGCTTTTAGTATTGTTTTACTTTATTTTAACATGAAGTCAATAATTTCAATATAAATATCGCTTCCTAATACTAATATAAACCCCAAAATATAAATATTTGCTTCACCAAATATATTAAAGAAAGATGTACCCTCCAAAATTTTGAGCTACTTATTGTGATTTGAGCTATATATTCTGCCCCATAATAATAAAACTTTTTAACCAGTAATTAAGCATTTTCCTAAAACCAGGAGTTATATAAAAGGTTTAAAATCTAAAATTTTACTTAATCCTTATAAAACTCTACACTGTCAATTATTTATCCTAATTATATACATGGACTCTTTTCAAGTAGAACTTTAAATTGTGATTTCATTTTGTTATTATAACAATTCAAGAGGTAGGTATTATCACCTCAATTTAGAGATAAGATGAATGTGTACATCAAGGTTGGCAAATAAATTAGCCAAAGTAGGTTCAAATCTCAATCTTTGGTTCTTGATCTTGTTTTTCCTCTTCTCTCACATCATTATCAATGTCATTTTCCCCAATTAGGGCAAAGAACTTTGCTGCCCATGGTGCCTGCCTGAGTTAAGGTGTCTCTACAGTGCCAAAGCCTGAAGAAACAGTCCATGCTGAAAAAAATTTTTCATTAAATGGAACTGAGAGTATCCATCCTTTTTCTTTAAAAGGAATGAAGGCAATGGGACAGGGCTGATTAAAAGGCCAATTCAGGTGCAAGAAAAAGTCTGTTTTCCAAATAAATGACAGTAGTACAGAATCCAGGAAGTCAGACAAAGACATACCAGAATAGAGGAAATGTTGACAATTTGGGGAGGAGAGAAAAGATGTAGCACTGCACAACAGCATAGGCTATAGTAGTTTGTGCACACCTGGATTTGAGCATGCATAACCTATGAGGATAGCAGAGATGCTACCAGAACCCTCATGGGTCTGCGGTAAGTGCCACTCCTTAAAGAGACAGGGCCAGAGTCCCTGTAATTGCTTGCTTTCTTGCTTCTTTTCACAGTGGTGTATGCAACTGATTCTAACAGACACTAACAGGAAACCTTTGTAGTATGATTGACTTGGTTGACACTGTTCTAGGAAACTTAAACATCTAAACACATTTAAATTAACAAAAACCCTGACAGCAATATATCACTGTATTATCATTTCATGGCTGGGACAACTGAGATATACAGAGGGTTAAACAACTTGCCCAAATCCTGCAAATGCAGTTTGGACCCAGGCCAGGTCCAGAAGAACTGCGTTTAACCACCTCATCATCCTGCATCCTGGACCACAGCCAGCTGCCATTTTAGCTGTAAACATCCTGACTACACAGCAGCAAGAAGACACTCTACCTCACTGCCATCATGGGTTCATAGAGACAGAAGTGCTGCTTCTGTGGAGGGTGTAGAATGGGCTTATCCTTAGATTACCCTAAAAGCTACCGACACACAGCTCTTTAACTATGAAGAAGTGCAGAAAATTATAGAGAACAACAATTTTCATAACACATCAAAATGTCACATTAGGGTATAAAAATGGATTAAACAATTAACACTATTCTAGATTGATGAATAGCTCAAATTTAGTCAAAATTCAGTGATTACACACGTTTCATAATCTTCCCAAATTTTAATTTGGTTGGAACAAATATTCAAGCCTCATAAACTTTGCTTGGCTCCATTTGCCAGTGAGTTTAACTGCATGCACAAGAAGTCTACTTCAGCATGACAGCAGGTAAGCAGCTAATCATACTTCTAAGTCGCTAACAAGCACAGCAAGTTCCGAACTGCGGACGTAACATTAAGCTCTGTCTAAAACTAAGCATTTGTTCTGATAGCTGTGTCTTTGCCTGGCATAATGACAGTCATACTCTTCTAAATGTTTAGTGAAATTATCTTGAGGAACTCAGGAGTTTATTATTTTGTAGTGAGTTTGCCTTTTATGGCAGCAAAGTAAAAGACACTGCTTCATTCTTTTAATACAAACTGGGCAAAACACATTCAAGCTGTAAGAAGGGAGAATAATGCTTATGCGCTAGGAACATAGGGAACTTCCATGGCGCTGGTTATGCCCAGGATCTTAGGGTGGTCGTGGCTTTTGCGCGTGTGCAGTCTGTGAAAATGTATTATGCGTCTACTGATGAAATATGTGCTCACCCTTGTACTTAATACACTCGACATGTATTTTAAGAAAGAATAAAATTGCCTTGCTCACTATAAAGTGTAAATGATTAACACAAATTAATGCCTTGTTCACAACGAAATTACCTATTAAATAAACTTCTGATGATAACCATGGTAACCACTTATGCTCTGTAAAATGAGCAAGCAGTCTTTTATCAGATTCCTGGACAGATTGAATGGAGTATTTAATTTCTAATGACAAAACACTGGCTATGCACGATAGATCCTGCAAATTATTTTCTTGTCTGTGCTGCCCTTTTTCCCTTAGGTAAGAGAAATTAGCTTACTATTATAGAAGGCAGAACTTTATAATAACAGAGTAACCCTGAGAGCTATTAAATTACTGTAAGAACTATTTATTGCTATAAGAACATTAAAACCATTCAACATGATGTTCTGTTAATGAAAGACATTTATACTATAATTACAGAGTTCTTACAGATCAATCACTGCCATTAAAAAGCTCAATAAATAAAAAAATAAAATTAAATACCTAAGAAACTATATATAGTATCTAAATACAATAGAAAGATACAAATTTATGTAGGGGTACAAAGCTGAATTAAATAGTCTATCTTCTTGAATAAAATGGCTGATGTTAATAGGCAGTTATTTACAAATTAAGTTGAAATTCATCACTATTTTAATCTAAATATTGCCCATGAAAATTTCAATGGATTTTAATACATAAAAGTAATCCTAAATTAATACAAGAAAATAAAAATTTCTATAGTTTTGAAAAGGGAGAAAGTAAGTGAAGAATTTTCCTATCAAATATTATATTGCAGCTAACTAACACCCTGTGTTATGACATGGGAACAGTTTGGTAAAGCAGAAGAATAAAATACGAAACATTAAAGTAAATAAAACTCTTACAAATTTTGGGATTATTTGGTACATATTAAATATGATACTTAAACCTGTTAGAAGGATACCAACTATGGGGATAATTATCTGTTTTGTATTGACATCTCTTAAAAGCATGCCATGTATTAGAGATAATAATGCTACCTGCCACTTATATAAACATATTCACTTTTAATTCATCACTTGCCTTTGAAAAGAAATTAAATATTTTTTATGTTCAATACTTGAAAATCATTTTCTAGTCTTTTCATCTTTTCCCTGGCTCTATATCATTTTCACTCTTTCTTCCTGAGTTTGTAACTCAACTGATGTAAGAACTTGGTTCAAAAAAATTGAGTCAATACTTGACAACCTGGTCATTTTCCTGTCTTTTCTCATCTCCCCTCCCCTCCCCAACCCCTCCCCTCTCATTCCCTCTCCTTCTCTCTCCTCTCCTCTCCTTTTCTCTCCTCTCCTCTTCTCTCCACTCCTCTCTTATCTTCTCTCCTCTCCTTTCCCCTTTCTTCTTCCCATTGCCTCCTCTCTTCTTTCTTCTCCTTTTCTCCTAACAATATATTTGTGAAAGCCTTATAAGCTTTTCTGAAAAATATGTCTCTAGACATTTTTTTTCACTTTAGGAAAGAGTAGGGAAACTCTATTGATGCAGGGAAAGGTGCAATCCAGGAGGACAAAAGAAGAGGTGGAGGAGGACCAGGACCAGGAGGAGGAGTCTAAGAATTTTTGGAATTTAGTTTTGGTGGTAGAACATTTTATCTTCTGTGCTACCTGTTACCTTTCTAGCCATGTAAATTAGTGCATATCTCAACTTTCAACAGCGTTCTGTAACCCTTACCACTTTACCATAGGTGTTTTATTGAGTCTATCTAGCCTGATTTCTTCTGTACCTGAAACACTTCCATCTCTCTTAATTCTTTTTTTAATTCTTTCATAGAGAGAAAAAAACAATAAAAATAATGATACAGAATTTCAAAACAAGACAGTAGGAAATTAAGAATGGTTAATATATTGCATATTGTCATCTTCAAAGTTGAATACCTCTCTCTTAATTCCTACTTCTCAGAATGTACATATACACCATTTCCTTGTTGTAAATCAGATAAACCAACAACCAAAACCTTTCCTGCTTTAGTCCAAGCATTCTCCTACCTACAAGTGAGACTCCTTTTCTGTGATCCTTTTCAAAGCTTATATTGAAAAACCATATATATAAGTGATTACCAATTTAAACTATTATTATCACCCAGGAAAGATATGCATATGCATATTAATGGTCACATTTCTGTCCTCCATCTAAATACTGTAACTGGATCAGAATTTTCTGTGGGTCTAGAATTCTATAGGCACATATGACATATGAATAATATTAGCTTTGTGGGGATTAGAGGATTATTTGCAAAACTCAAAATGTGACAGAAATTCCTCAAAGATCTATGAGCATGGCAAATGAGACAAAAATTCTTTTGCAATTTGCTTCTCCAACTCAAGAACTCATGAGAATCGCATGTTTGTTAGAAAAATAACAGATCACTGATTCAGTAGGCCAGGGATATAAAATAGGTTTATATTTCTAATGAATTTCCAGAATATATTGATGCTGCTGTTTGGCAAAAGAACCACCATTCTAGAGTGAAGACTAATACTGAGAAAACCTAGAAACTATAAGGAGTCATAGCTTTCTTAAATAATCAAAAGAGACTCAGTATGTTTGAATTGGAGAGGTCAAAGGATACATAAATACAGTAATAAGATATATGGTTGCAGAATCAAGAAAGGAACAAGCTTTGCAAAGGATTATGGGTGGTACTTAAGATCAGTGAGAAGACATTGAAGCTTTAAAGTAGTATCTGAAGTTAAACGTTTTTAAGAGCTCATTTTGGCTTCAATATGAAGTATGAAGAAAGAACAACAAAAATATTGCTTTGGAAACTATTGTAATCCAAGTGACAGTTGAAAGAATGAGTTAAAGTAATGAAAAACATTGGGCAGCTGAGAAAGATGTATAAGAAGAAGATTGACAAGATTTGGTGACTGATTATTATTTCCAATTTATGCATTAAGAGTGCTAGACTGACCAGATACTGCACACCCACAAAAAACAAAACAAAACAAAAGTTGCCACCTTGAAAAATCAAAGGATCACATTCCTTTAGCACTCATGATTAGATTGTGAATAACTAGGGAAAAGAATACAATTGTTCTTGGTTTTTATTGTCTATTCCCAAAAGTAGTTATTACAACATAGAATTACTTGATATGTATAGAGGTGTATCCCCAAATCCTTCAAGTTAAAAAAAAGTAGAAAAAAGGAAGACTATCAGTTAAATTCATGATACTTGACCATATTTATCTGAATATCCTTTAAGGAATCTTATGAAAATCATGATTTCTCCCTATGTGCACATATAGCATTCCATGTACAACTTCAAGAGGTTTACACCCGACTTAATGTTCTGAAGCTTTGGATCCATATTAATAATTGTTGGATGGAGATGGACAAATTTAGAATCTCAACACATTGTCTAAGTGAGTGATGTAAAGAATTTAAGTCCATGAAAGTTGATGAAAAATTTATCATATTATTTCTTATGGCTTGTGTTTAGATGTCCCCCCAAAGCCTCATGCAGTCATAGGTGGGACTTTTTCAGAGGTGGCTGGATATAAAGTGTGTGATGCTGGAATTGATTCATGGTGCAACGCTAGGTTCAAGGGCACTAGTATTAAGGGTGTGAGTGCTACCCACCTTGAGTAGTCTGGATAAGGTAAAAAGGTCAAAAAGATGCTGTGGTTGTCCCTTGCTTGTCTTGCTACCTTCTGCCCACCATGAACTGGTTCTTCTCTGTGATGCCCCTCTGCCATGCTACCCTGCCTTGTTGCCAGCCCATTATGGGCTGAAACCTCTACAAACTGTGAGCTAAATAAACCTTTCCTCCTTTAACTTTGGGTGTCTGGGTGTTTTGTCTCAGCAAGGAGAAAATTAACTAAGACAGAATTAAACACTTTGGTTAGGACCAATAATAACTAAATGGGTATCTAGAGAGGTTGATTTAAGATTATATCATATTTTTATGAAAACTTTCTTAAGTTTAATTGTTCTAAAAATGCAAGTTATTTTTGTCATAAAGAGTGATAATACAAGAAAAACTCTGGCTAGAACTACTATGTTGATTCATTCAAAGAAGCAGAGAAAAGTAACTATTAGCAGGGTTTGAGAATGCATCAGATGGAATCAAGTTGCACTAACAGGCTAGCATCACTTTCACTGAATTGTTTTATCCCTGTATTATTATTTAATCCTAATTTTTTGTCAGATACAATGAGAAGGAAGCCATGAATATTTAGTATCCCTCATAACCAATTTGAAAAATGATTTTACTAAATGATTCCATGGCACAGAGTAAACACTTTAATATTAAGTCATTTTGCTGTTTATTTAATGCTTCCCTAATCTTGTTTCATTGATTACTACCTCTGCCTGAAGTGCTCATTAAAGAAGCAATTCAGTTTCAGTTCTTTCTGAAGCTAAAATGGAGTTGCAAAATGGTTTCTATATACTCTTAGGAAAACCTAATTGACCCAGGACTGACTATGAGTCTGTTTATACTGTTGGCAAACAGGTTGCTTCCTGCCCTCAGGGTTAGTACGCTGCAAGAGATGTTGCTTGGTTAAGAAGGTTGAGGAACAGTAAGTTTATCATTTCCTCCTTTGAGAAAAGGTGAAGGACTTCACTAAGCTCCTTCCTATGCCCCCTTACCTGAATTTAAAAACAAGTTTAATTTTTATAGGACTGTCAAATACGTTAAAGCAAAGGCCAAATTTGCTGAATGGAAAAGAGGTTTCTCAAACAATTCTATCAAGGGCTTTTAATTTGACTGTTTCTAGGCAATTTGTAAGGAAATCTAGAATAAAAACATAAATATGTCATATAGAGGCAATTTCTGATTCAATACTTTACTAACTATGGCAAGTGTATTAAAATAATTTTCAACAAAATAAGTGATGTTATCTGCTTTTAAGTTGCTAGTTAATATGAAGACTATATTTAAAATAGCCAATCGATGAAGTTTTCGATAGCAGAATTATTGAAAACAAATAGCAGCAAAGTGATACAGAAGGTTGTCTAAAATCTGACTTCAGGAATCAAAGGAAACAAAAAGTGTAGGAGGGAGATAACTAGGTTTCCCTGGAAAGCCAGATCAAAAGACCTACTAGTATACTAGTATTGTTCCAGACGTATCCAAAGGAAAATAAAGACCAAGACAAAGAAACAGAAATAAATTTGTTCTCTTGGCTTCCAAAAAAATTATATATCTATATATCTATATATATCTAGGTATCTAGATATATATAGATATACCTAGATATATATAGATATATAGATATATGCATGTCTAAGTAATTAGTCAAGGAGTAGCTAAATTGGAAGTGAGAAACATAGATCCAATGATAAGAGCCACGGGTATTAAAAATAATGATAATTCTGGGCTCATGGATCATCCCCAGGAGCAGCTGTCAGGGCTCAGCATGGGGTCTGGGTCCAGTTTTCTGCCTCCCAGCCTGATCCTATAGCCTGACGTCAACCAGCGGTTGCACACTGACCAGATCTTCTCGAGCAGTGCAGCCAAGGCCACGGTGTGGGTGGATCACTAGGAGGGAACTAGGAGAGAATTCCACTGTAAGAGAAGCAAGCCATCCAAGGTTCAGGTGAGGAAAGAGAAGTGCAGGGAGGTGAAAAACTGAGCCAAACCCTAGAGGAAGATGGCAGAGTCCTCTCTTCCTAAACTGCGGTGAAGGCTGGACCAGAAGTCTTTGTCTTTCCTGACTCACAACACTCTTCCCAGTCTTGCTCTGGGCCCCTGCAAGCTGCCTGGGTAGACAGTATTGGCAGCATTGCGAGCTGAAAGGAAGGAAAAGAGGCGAGGTATGCTCGCTCTCTGCCTTAGGTCTGTGGGGTCACTGCAATCTGGCTCCTTCTTTCCACCAAATGTCACTGCCTCCCTCCGGGTGGCCTTCTCTATAGTACTGTTCCCATTACCTGCTTTTTCCATGCAGTCCAGGGATCTGCTATTATCCTAGGACACCTGCACTATCCTTGGAGTTCCCTATATCCCGCTTCCACCTTGGTAAACTGCGGCTCTATTAAGCCCCCCTTCAATTGTCCTAAACTGAGGTTATCTTCATTTTCCTGCTAGGACTGTGACTGATAGGACTACCTACCCTGGATTCCGTGGGCTGACCTGGTTTTCAACCACCAAGTTCACCACTCCATATGCTGTCCCGGGTCTGGGTTTCGAAAGATGCATAGACCTTCAATTCTCTGATAAGCCCCCTCCCCCTCAGGTCTCAGCCCAGCACAAGGCCACTCTGCTGGTCTTCAATCTGCTCCAGCCCACTACTCCACCTCCCAGGGTTGCAAATCCAAGTGGCTCATGTCAGAGCCTCATTCCCCTGGGCACTACTCCTTTGTGACTTCACCCACTGAAGTCACCTGGTAGACAGTGTTGAATGTTCCATCCTAGAGTCTTGGCCTCTTAGGAGACAGGAACAGGAGGTTCAGTCAGCCCAGAGGACTCTGTTTACCATATCATTGAGTTCACTGATGACCAGGTCTCACAGTGATACAGAGGGCAGCTTCAGAGGCAAGGGGCATTTCTGAATCCATGGATGAAGATGCTGTCCTTAGGCGACGTGGCTACATTATGGGAATAAGTTTGGGAGAAGGCTCATATGCCAAAGTCAAATCTGCTTACTCTGAGCGCCTAAAGATCAATGTGGCTATCAAGATCATCAACCGCAAGAGAGCACCCACCGACTTTCTAGAGAAATTCCTTCCCCGGGAACTTCGGGTTCTAACTATTCTAAACCATGGCTGCATCATCAAGACCTATGAAATCTTTGAGACAATGCACGGCAAGATCTATATTGTCATGGAGCTTGGGGCCCAGGGTGATCTCCTTGAATTCATCAAAACCCAGGGAGCCCTGCGAGAGGATGATGCTCGAAAGAAGTTCCATCAGCTCTCCTCAGCCATCAAGTACTGCCACGACCTGGATATTGTCCACAGAGACCTCAAGTGTGAGAATCTCCTCCTTGACAAGCACTTTAACATTAAAGTGTCAGACTTCGGCTTCTCCAAGTGCTGTTCACGGGGCCAGAGCGGTCAACTGACATTAAGTAAGACCTTCTGCGGGTCAGCTGTGTATGCAGCCCCCGAGGTGCTACAAGGCATCCCCTACCAACCCAAGGTGTATGACATCTGGAGTCTGGGTGTGATCCTCTATATCATGGTCTGTGGCTCCATGCCCTACGATGACTCCAACATCAAGAAAATGTTGCATCTCCAGAAGGAGCACCGTGTTAACTTTCCGCGCTATAAGCACCTGACCAGGGAGTGTAAGGACCTCATCTACCACATGCTACAGCCAGATGTCAACCAGCGGTTGCACATCGACCAGATTCTTAGCCACTGCTGGCTGCAGCCCAAGACACAGGGTCTATACTCTACAGCCACCAATGAGGGGGAATGCTCCCGGAGAGCTGAGCCCTCCTGCACTCCTAAACCTGGTTCTGACAGGAAATCCACTACCAAGCTGGAGCCTCAGAAAGAGGCACAGCCCAAGCAACAGCCTGAGACAAACGTGGATGAGCATACTGTGCAAGTGGCCATGCAGTTGGAAGCCCTGGGCATCAGCAACCAGTAGGTGGCCAAGGAACCGAAGAGGACTCCCTGCCCCAAGCAGTCTCCAGAGAAGCACACCTAGAAAGCCTCTTGTGCGCGGCCCAGGAAGAGCTGATAGGCTGAAGCCTGAGGCAATGGATGAGTCCTGATTTTTGTCAGTTCCTTCTTCCTCTGTTTGAATTTGATAACTCACATGGCTAAAGAAACAATAAATCATTGTATTAGTGACTTTATGTACTTTGTTCTTCCTCATGGATAAAATTTTATATATGAGACATGCATTTTCAGAATATAATTTCATGTTCATTATTCATTCCAGTTTATATAGAAATTATGTCAAAGAACTCTAGAATAAGTGTATACCTTATTCAGGGGTTCAGTGATATTAGCAAATCTTTATGCATCTTAAGGCTTAAAGGCTTGCGAGTGATTCCAAAACCCATCCAAGGAAAAAGCAGCTGTACAATGACAGTTGAAGTTCATTGATGTATTTTTTCCCAGGTATTGAAGTGGGAAAAATGAAAGCTCTGCTTGAGGTTTTCAGAACTTGTCATAGACATACTAGATCCATGGGCTCTGTATTGAGTATCTGCTGATCTACAGAAATAAGAAATAAGACTTTAAAACTTCATCTGCCTCTCTCTCTCTTTCTCTCTCTCTCTGTCTCTGTCTCTCTCTTTTGCTCTTTCTCTCACGCACGCACACACACACACACAGATGGAGGGAAAGAATTAGATGGATTTTGTTTTTAGTGAAATTTATAAGATGAAAAATAAACATTATAATATTATGAGCTTGAGAAAAATTTAATTCAGTATTATATACTAAACATAAATATGAATGCTGGTGAATTTACTCTTTAAAATCACGATCATCCTTGAAGGTTTTAATTGATGGATCAGTTTTTGGCTTATTTCATAACATTCATAAATCCAATTAAAAGAGAATAAAATGTATTTCCTTATTTTGCATGTGAAAAATTGCATGACATCACAAATATCTTTTTAAATGGCAACTCTCTTAAGTACTAATAAGGATAAAAGTGTGGAACTATGGATTCTTTCTGTGATAACACAGCTGCCATACATATTATAAAATACTTAAGAGTCACATGCATGTAGTAAGTTTAAAATCCAGAATTCATCTTCTGTATTACTTTTTGATAACATACGTCCACAGCTCTTGAGTTCATTTATACAAGAAATGACTTTATAACTTTAAAAAGTTTGAGAATTGATAGTTCTTACCTTTATTAAGAAGTATATCTAATAATTATATTAGACTATTTTTAAAACCTAGGTTTTTATTAGTGATCTGAAGATCACTTACATTAATTAATGATAGCCATGTAGAGCACTTTAAAGTATGCCCTAATGAATATTTTGACTCAGTTTAAAATACTCCAATTTCTTACAGAAAGCTAGCCCTTCTTGTCTGTTGTTAAATTTACAATCACTCTAGTTAGTCTAATAACTAGTATTGTTGCCCATACCACACATACTTCATGATTACGTGTTCATATAAGGTTACAATCTGGCAAATTATATCTTTCATTGCTCCAAATTATATTCATAATACGAAAAGATTTATGGGAAATTTATTAGGATTGGGTTAAATACAAGGATTAATATAGGGACAATTGCCACCTTACCAATACTGAATCTTCCAATAATATAGTATACCTTTGTATTTATTTAAAATTGGTTTAATTTCTCCCAGCTATGTATTGTGATTTGTAATGTGAAGATTTTGATGTTGCTTGTTTAGGTTTTTTAAGTATTTTATATTTGTGGTGTGACTATATAAATGGAATTGTGGAATGGCATTTTTTAATTATTTGTTTTTCATAAAGAAGTAATTTTTTATATAAATAGTCTATTTTAAAATAATACCAAAGTTTTACCTCAGTCATTGTAGTATATTTTTATATACCCTATAGTCATCTACCTATATATAATCATATCACTTTCAAATAGTGACAGTCTTATTTTTATATTGTGATTTTCATCTTATTTTTTGCCTTCCTGAAACTTCAACAATCTGTAGTATAATGTTCAATAAATATGTTTAAAGTTGGCATCCTTGCTTTGTTCTTCATCTCAGGGAGAAAAACCTCAGTTTTTCATCAAAATAAGATATTGGTTCTAGATTTTAAAAATTTAGTAGACCATTTTAGAAAGTACAAAGTTGCAATATATAGACATTTTTTGACTCATGAAAATTCAATCTCTAATTTTTTGCCTTTATAACAGTGCAAAAGCAGTATGTATTCAGTAGAGAAAGTAGTTTGAATTTTGAATTTTTGTGTTTTTCCTGGATTAGTGATACATGAATTCTACCTCTTCTTGTGATACTGTGCTGTAAGCCAAGCTACCAACAGCTGTTCAATCACAGGGCAAGCAACCAACACTCTACAGCATACTGTGTTAATCAGCTGTGATATTTGGTGGCATAAGTGTACTAAATGCAATTTTAATTTATGATATGTTCAACTTATGATGGTTTATCAGGATGTAATCCCATTGCAAGTTAAGAGCATATATGCTCTCTGGTTCCACACACATAGTCATCTACTGTCAGTATCCCCCTCGAAATGTTACAATAGATGAACGCACATTGGCACAGCGTCATCACCCAAACCCAGAGTTCACATTACAGTTCACGCTTGGTGCTGTACAATCTGCGGGTTTGGACAGACATATAATGATGATTATTTATCATTATAGTTTAATACAGAATAAGTTTGCTATCTTAAAATTCTCCTGTGCTCTACCTATTTGTTTATGCCTCCTTCCTAACCCCTAACAAACCCCAAACTTTCTGCTGCTTACATAGTTCTGCCTTTTCCAGAATGCTACAAAGTATGTAGCCTTTTCAAATTAGTTCCTGATTGGTTCTAATTTAGTAACGTACAGTAATGTATATTTAGAATTCCTCCATGTTTTTTATGATTTTAATAACTAATTTCTTTTTAGCTGATTCTTTTCTTAATGGCATCATATCTAATGCACTCATCAAGTTATTCTTCACTTTAATAGTGCTTTCATTTCTAGCATTTCTTTGTGACTATTAGAATTTCCATGTGCTTTCATTGCCCACCTGTTCTTGCATATTGTCTACATTTTCCATTAAGAGTCTTTAATATATTAATCATTATTGTTTTAAATTTTAATTCCAACATCACTCCCATATAGCTAAGCCTGGTTCTGATGGCTGCTGTAATGATTCCAACTATGGTTTTACCTGTAGAATGGCTTATAATTTTATTTTGCAGAATGCTCAACATGGTATATCGAGTAAAAAGAACTGAGATGAATAGATCTTTAGTAATGTGGTGGTTAAGTGATGCGGAGAGTAGACACATTCTTTAGGTCCATAGTTAGATCTCAGGCTTTTAGTGAGCCTGTAGTACTTCCCGGATTTTTTCACTCTTTTTGTCATAATAGAATGGATAGGGGATCTGAATTGGGTATTTTTCTTTCTCTGTGTTGGTTAGGTACATATAAAAACCTCAGTTGGTTAGCCCATTGTAAATGATTTTCTTTTTCTTTTAGTTAGCCTTGTTAAAAAAGAAAAGAGGGGCCAGTGAGATAGCTCAGCGGCATAAGTGCCTGCCTGGCAAGTGCGAGGTCCTGAGTTCGACTCCAGATGTCCACATATGAAAAAAGGGCCGGTGATATCGCTCAGCAGCATGGGCGCCTGCTGGCACTCCAGGTCCTGCATTCAACCCCTGGTACCCACAAAAAAAAAAAAAAAGAAAAGAGAAAATATTCTGGGTGTATTTCAAAACATCTACTTCCCCGCTCCCTTTGCCAGAAGCACAAGGGGATTTATTTCAAAGATGCTTACATGTCAAAGTAGAAACAAAAACCAGCTCAATTTTTTTTAACTATTTCTTTCTAATTTTTATCCTTCATTGCCTAGCATTTTAATCATGAATGGGTGCTAATCTTTTTCAAATGTTTTTTCTTACTCTATTGAAATGATCATATTATTTTTCTCCTTTCATGTTAATATGATGAGATTTCATTGCTTGATTTTTAAAAGTTAAACCTAACTTAGATCTCAGAGTAAAGTCTACTTGGTCAAAATGCATTTTATTCATATAAATTTCCCTCAGTGTCCATAAGGGATTTGTGCAAGGAGTTCCGTCAAATACCAAAATCCACAGGTGCTCACGTCCCTTATAAAAATGGAGCAGCATTTACATTTAACATATGTACATCTTCCTGTATACTTTAAATTGTTTCTGTATTAAGTATAATACCTACCGCTTTGAAAATACTATGTAAGTAGTTGTTATACTAGATTGTTTATGGAATAGTGACAAGATAAAATCCTATACATGTTCAGTACAGAAGTAATTTTCTTTCAAATAACTTCTATCTGTTGTTGATTAAGTCCACAGCAGCAAAACCATAGATTCAGAGGACTAACTGAATATTTGATTTGATGTACTAAAAAGTTTTTTTTTTTTTTTGTGGGTACCGGGGGGTTGACCTCAGGACCTCGCGTGCCAGCAGGCGCCCGTGCCGCTGAGCGATATCACCGGCCCCTTTTTCGTATGTGGGTTCCGGGAGTCGAACTCGGGCCCTCGTGCTTGCCGGGCAGGCGCTTAAGCCGCTGAGCCATCTCACCAGCCCTACATTTTCATTCTAAAAGCAACATTTTTGTTTTAAAATTTTTTAAATTTTAATTTTTCAAACTTATTTTTAAATATATGTATTTTTAAAAAATTCGTTTGCTACTTTCACATTATTAATTCTTTAAATAAGTAATTAAATTTATAATCTCTGGAAATTTCCATTTCAGTTGGAAAAGAGAAAATAAAACAATATTATATTCCTAAACCAGGAATATAAAAAGGAAATCTCCAAAAAGGCCTATACGTCTTGCTGCTTCTTATTTTTACCCTTATTCCCCTATTCATTTCATACTTTCTAAAAATTTATTATGTAAATCATATTTATTGTTAATCATAGCCTTTGGAGCATCAATTTTTGCATTTATATTCAAACAAATGCTGTCAGATGCTGACTTGTTATTTGCAAACACAAAAGTTTTATCCTACATAAACAAATAATTTTTTCTAGCTTATATATTTACTTGGTTTGGCAGAAAAGGCAGTTTTCAAAAATAAGTAAAAGATAAGTCTTTAATGAAACATTTAAGTTGGACTTCAGTGCACATCATCAAATAAATTTATTCCACTGTAAAAGAGACATGATCACTTTTATTTGTGATTTTTATGTGTGTATCAATTTATGATTTTTTCATTTATAATTTTGCATTTTCCTGTGTTTTACAAACTTATTTTCAAGACTATAATGAAATTTAAAAGCAAGAGAAATTCTTGCTTAACTGAAGATTTACCATTGCTAACTACATGTAAAGTGAATAAGGAAAAAAGGAAAAACAGCCATGAAAGAATCCTCAATTGGACCTTCCTATTAGTTTCTAATGTGTTTTGGAGTGGAGAAATAATGCAAGTCATTTCTATTAAAAATATAATTGTAAAAAGGGGAAATACAGAATTACATTTAATAAGCAATTTCACTGTCCTGACTGGCTCAATTTTAGGAAGCCATAGCCTTGGAATCATTGAACAATATGCTTACAAGTAAAATAGCTTTAAAAATTGAAATTCTGTGACATTAGAGATTCTAAATGTTCAAATAACAAATAATAAAAAAACTTGGCACAACCATCTCCAAAGCTTCCTTCTTTAGAAAGTCTTTAAATGTCACTTTTATCAGAAGTTATTTAGGATTAGAAATATTAAACTTAGTTGAAACATTAATTCCATAATGAAAGTTCTGTGGACCACATTCAGGTTACACAAAAGACATTTGAAATGAAGTCTTTAAAGTGACAAAGTGTGTTGAACAGTTGTTTTCTACTTAAGCTTTATTTAGATTTTTGAAAGGATAAAACTGACTGAAAAATTAAGATTATAAAGAATAGATTAGTTGAGGAGCATTAGTTTTGCCCCATTTTCACTATAAGAAAGGAAATAATTTAATACAAATAATATATAATAAGAAAAAACATTTACAATTTTAAACAGATTTCTTCCTTTTTCCACACAGCCAATATTATTGGACTCTTAAGAAAAATCACTTCAAAAACTGATAAATACGTTTATAGAAATATTCTCCAGAATCATCCTCATTAACAGTTCCTAAAGAAATAGAGAAAAATCTATCATCCTAGTACTTTCAAGTGACTTTGGGTTTTGAGGATAGATGATTTATTTGACAAACTTACAAAAATGGGGCAGATCAGGGGACTATTATAAAACAATGAAATGAAGAAATGAATTTCTAATTTTGAAATAGCTTTTCGTTATTAATATTGGTGTGTATGTGCTTTAACCACTTTGTTATGGTTCACATACAAAACACTGAATATACGTAACACATACTACTTGATGAATTTGATGATAAACAAATACCCATAAGACCATCATAATGCATGTCATAACTCTATCCATCATCTCAGTATCACTTTATAAGTACAAAAGTCATAAAGGATAGTTGCACAAATTGTAAAATACAACAACATAAAGAAGATTATTTTTAAATCACATATAATTCCATTCTTTAGAGATAATAGTCAATATTTGAAAATTTTTGTAATGGATAGTTTGTACAGTTGACGCCACATTTTATATATATGTTCATAATTCTATATTTTTATAATATTTTGAATATATATGTTCATAATATTACTTTCTTCTTGGTATGATTCCATTGCCTGAATAATACTCAATTACATAAATAAGTTATATAATAAGAATGACTTTTTTTTTTTTTGTGGGTACCGGGGGTCGACCTGAGGACCTCGCGCGCCAGCAGGCGCCCGTGCTGCTGAGCGATATCACCGGCCCCTTTTTCATATGTGGGTTCCAGGAGTCGAACTCGGGCCCTCGCGCTTGCCAGGCAGGTGCTTACGCCGCTGAGCCATGTCACCGGCCCAAGAATGACATTTGAACAACAACAAATTCCACACAATCTCTAGGATATTAGTACATTTTATTCTAAATATAAAAAGACTTGCTTTCTTTAACATAAATGCAACTAAAGAGCAGGATGAAAGTATAAGGCAGCTATTTGTGATCATTTCCCTCTAGACTGTAGAAATAGTTACAGTCAAGTTCAACATGCTGTGAAATTTAATGTGAGTAAAATTTCCATCTCTTATTAACTTTGAATTATTGATTGTCTTTTATTATGTACTTTCCTTAATCTTAGATTAAATTAAGGGATGAGTATTGTTTAATTTAATAAAATAATAAATGGATATGAACAACATAATATTGCAGGAGTTAAATGGTTAAGTGTCTCAAAGACAGTTTAAGAATGCACCCAATTGATACATACACACATGTAACATTTGCTTTTATTCTCCAGTGATGTGGAAATTAAATGAGAACATATTTAGATCCTTCTCAGAGAAAGATTACACTGTTCCTGGTGAGATGGTGGAATAGAAGTATCTTTCATGTGACTCTGAGTGCTAAGAGTTAGAGTTATAAAAGAGAAACACTGCAAGGACAGAAGGAGAAGAAGAGCTCTAGGAATCAAGAAAAAAGTAATGGAAAAGCTAAAAATGCATGGAGAAGCACAAAGGCAACTCAAAGAAAAGTATGAAGTAGTCTGCAATGCCAACCCCGGCTCCCTGTGGCAAGGGGCACCCAATTCTGCAAGCACAAAGGAAGCCTGGACAGTGCTGAGAGGGCCCAGTGATAAAAACTGACCAGCAGCCCTAGCCACAGAAGAAACCAAAGGTTATCACAAGCTAAATCAACCAACATGGGGATTTAGGCTGAAAGTAAAGTACTACTACTTTATAGGTTAGCTTTGGAGAGAAAAAAAATCCCCTCCATCCTTATTATAGCTTGCATTTCTACAATCAGAAGTCATCTTGAAACAGGGTTTATTGTTGGGGAAAAAGCTACCCTGGGAATCAGAAGTCATAGAAAACACTTCCGGGTCCCTGTGGATATCCTGCCACAGTGACTTGCTGGGAGACAGCCATGAGAGACAGTTGTGGGGAAGGGGAGGGTTAGTTGCAGACCCACTGAGAAGTTTAAGCAGCAGAGGCATTGGGCTATCGAAGACATGATTGTCAGCACAACTAGTTTCTGTTGTGACCACACAACACTGGCGGTTTTCTGATGGGTTTGGGTCTGAAAGTGGTGGGAGCAAGGCCAGTGGATTGCCTAGTTTCCCAATTACAGAACTCAGTCCTCGGTACAGACCTGAGGGGTCTGCTCTTTTACTAACATAACTGAGGGTATGTCTCTTATATGAAGCTAGTTGGGCTTAGCCGGTCTCTGTGCATACAGATGGAAACAAAAAGAAAAAAGCCTCATGAGAGAATCAAGCCCTGTGGCAGACAACATACATACTATTAACCAGCCTGGCCAATGGGAAATATAAAGCAAGGCTCAGCCTTCAAATAGCAACAGCCTGTTTGGTGGGAGTGGAGTAGAAATATATCAGGTTCCAGTTATAACTCACTACTCCCCCTCCATACCTGGTGGATTCCCAGATCAGAGGTCTGGGATTCACTTTTTCATTTTAAACACTTAAGCGTGGGGGAATTTTTTTGGATTTGTTTTTCTTTTCCTTTCATTCTTTTCTTCTTGTATTTTTCTCTAGTTTTACTTACTTACTTTTGTATTCTTTAATTGAAATTTTTTTATCTCTTGCTTCTTTTTTCCTCTTTTCATCTTTCCTTTCCTCTTTTTTTTTTGTGGGTACTGGGGGTCGACCTCTGGACCTTGCGCGCCAGTAGGCTCCTGTGCCGCTGAGCGATATCACCGGCCCTTTTTTCGTATCTGGGTTCCGGGAGTTGAACTCAGGACCTTGCACGTGCCAGGCAGGTGCTTATGCCGCTAAGCTATCTCACCGGCCCTCCCCCTTCTTTTTTAATCTTGCTTGTTCCATTTTTGTCTTTCCCTGACCTTTCCATTTTTATTACTACCTTATCATTACTTTTATTTTTATTAATTTTTAACCCTTAATTTCATATATTATTTTTCCTTTTATATTGTTATTTCTGTATAGCTGTGGTTTTAACTGTTTTTTACTGCATCTCTATATCTGGTATGTCTTTGCTTGTTCGTTGTTATTGTGATTTGTTTGCTCCTCTGCGGATCGTACTGAGGATCTCACCCCCAAAGGAAGGATCCTTGCTAAGAATACCCTTACACAGAAGTGAGAGATATCCTTCTCAACACAATATAAAACACAAATACAGAAATGCAAGCAATAGGAGAAAGTGAAGTAACATGGTTCTTCTGCAGATTCAAAACTCCTCAGTAACTGAATTCAAAAATAATGAAATAAGTGAAACTTTAGGAAAAGAATTCAAAAGTTTTGAACAAAATGTTCACATACTTAACAAAGAATACAAATAAACAACTGAGTGAATTAAAGAAGAGGATTCAGGATATGAGAGAGCAGTGCAGGAAAGAGAGATTCTGAAAAACAATGAAACAAATCTTGGAAATGTTAAACTCAATAAGTGAAATAAAAACCTCGATGAAATGTCTCAACAATAAACTAGATCAGGCAAGAGATAAAATTTCACGGCTTGAAATCAAGTTTGATGAGTTATCATATTCAGATAATAATAAAGAAAAAATAAATTATGAATAAAACAATAAGAACTCTGGGACACAAATGAAAAACCAAACTTCTGAATTTTTAGTATAGCAGAAGGTATCAAGGTATGAATGAAAAGCATAGAAAATCTATTCAGTAAAATAATAGTAGAAAGTTTTCCAAATATTGGCAAAGATAGACATTCATATACAAAAGACACTTAGGATCCCAAACAGGCACAACATCTTATTATAGCTAAGACACTGTGAGCACAGAACAAAGAAAGAATATTGAAAGTTGAAAGAGAAACTCTAAGTCACTTAAAAACTCAAAGCCGTTAGAATGCTATAGATTAATCAGCGTAAAATCAAATGGCCAGGAGATCATGGAACAAGGGATTTTAAACCCTGAAAGAAAATAACTGCAACCTACATTACTGTATTGAGCAAATACATCCTTCAGAATCCAAGGAGAAATAAAGACCTTCCAAGAAAAGCATAAACTAAGGGAATTCATAACCACTAAGCTAGCAATGCAGAAGGTACTTACAGGAATCTTACACATAGAAAAGGCAAATGAACACAACCACAAGAAAATGGAAAAGAATAAATGTCATTAGAAGAATAGATAAGCAAATGAGAATGAGGAAAGAATAAAATTAAATAAACAACAAGTAGCTAGAATTAGTCGATTACTTGCAATAATAACCTGAATAGAAATATTTTTAATTTTCCAATTAAAAGGCACAGACTGAAATATCACATTAAAAACAGGACATGTTATTATGTACACCTAAAATGACCCACAAAAGTCTCCTGTGTTCAGAGGTGGGGCTTTTGGAGCGTGATTGGATCATGGCGGTGCTATATCCATTGGTGGATAATCCATGGATGAGCTCATAGCTGAATGTGCTGTCAGGATCTGGGATCCGGTTGAAGGTGGGTCACTGGGGGTATGACCTGGAAGGTGTATTTTTGTCCCCAGCACTCTCTGCTTTCATTCTCTCTGCTTCCTAGCTGCCATGCAGTGCGCAGCTTTCCTCCGTCATACCTTGCCAGCGTGCTGTTTCCGCCTTTGAGGCAGTCAGCGGTGGCTGACCCTACTGAAACTGCAATCCAAATAAACTTCTCTTCCTTTACGTTGTGGATGTTGAATATTTTGTCCTAGTGGCAGGAGAGTGACTAATACAAGACTCAGCTGGTTTTGACCTGCAGGAAACACATCTTACTGACAAAGACATACGCAGATGGAAAGTGAAAGGATGGAAAATGTTACTCCACACAAATGAAATCTGAAAGCAAGTAGGAGTCGCTATACTCGTATCTGACAAAGCTTCAAGACAAAACAGAAAAAACAAGGGCACTACATATTGGTAAAAGGAACAATCCATCAAGAAATATAAAATTGCAAATGTATATGCTCCGGACACTAGTGCACCCAACTTTATAAAACAAGTAATACTGAACATAAAGGAACAGATAGACAGCAATATAATAAAAATGAGTGACTTTAGTATCCCACTCTCACCAATAGGTCATCCAGACCAAAAAAAAAAAAAAAAAAAAAAAGAAAAGAAACAAAGACATATCAGGTTTAAACTACACTCTAGATAAAATAAACATAAAAGATATCTAAGCAATGAATAATCCATTGAAGAAATTCACAATACGCTTTCTGTTCAGCAGCTCATAGGACTTTCTCCAAATAGATTGTATTTTAAGCCATAAAACATCTTAGAAAATACAAAAAATTGATATAATTTTTTAAAATCTTGAAAGAAATGGAATGAAACTAGCAATTAACGCCAAGAAAAACTACAGAAACTATACAAGTACTTTGAGGTGGAACGATTCACTTTTGAATGATCAGTGTGACATTGAAGTAATCAGGTAGGAAATGTAAAATACCTAGGACACAATGAAAAAGGAAACACAACATATGTAAAATATAGCAAAGGCATTTCTAAGAGGCACATTTATAGCTATGAGTACCTAAAATAAAAAATGAGAAAAGTCTTAACTAAATAGTGTGATAAATCATCTCAACCTCTCAGAAAATGATATGCCAAACCCAAAAGCAACAGATGGAAAGAAATCATAAAAACCAAAGTGAAAAATTAATAAAATTGAGGCTATAAGAGATAAAAAGGATTAATGAAATATAGAGTTGGTTCTTTGAAATGTTAAATGAGATTGATAAAACATTAGCCAAACTAACAAAAAAGAAGACACTCAAATTACTAAAATTAGAGGTGAAAAGCCTTTGGAATCCAGGGAATCATTGGGGAGCAGTTTGAAAGCTTACATTTCAAAAACCTTGGAAACCTAGAAGAAATGGGCACATTTCTAGACACATATGACATTCTAAAATTGAACAAAGAAAATTGAACTATGTCTAGTGTGGTAGACTACATCTGTAATCCCAGCACTCTGGGAGGCTGAGGCAGTAGGACTGCAAGTTTGAGTTTAGTCTGAACAATTTAGTGACTTAGCAAGGCCATCTCAAAATTAAAAATAAAAATGTTCTGGGGCTTTAACTTGTGAGAAGGTCCTGGGTGCAATTCTTAGTACAAAAAAAAAAAAAAAGAAAGAAAAAAAAAGAAAAGAAAATAGAAAGAGAAGAAGAAGGAGAAGGAGAGGGAGAAAGAAAGAAAAAAAAGAAAGAAAGAAAGAAAGAAAGAGAACTGAACTGCTGAGAAAGAAATCAGGAAAACAACTGCATTCACAAAACCTTTTAATAAATAAATACATATCTATAAATCTAATCATGGAAGTGAAAAAACCTATAAGAAAAATTATAAAATATTGAAAAGGGAAGTTGAAGAAGACACTAGGATTTAAAATCTTATATTCATGCACTGACAAAATTAATATTATTAAAGAGGTCATAACACTGAAAGCAATTTACAGATTTAATGCAATCACCATCAAAATACCAACGGTAGTCTTCACAGAGCTAGAAAAACATCCTAATGTTTCTATGGAAGTGCAAAGACCCTGAATATCCAAAGCAATCCTGAGCAAAAAAAAAAAAAGAAATGCTGGAGTTATAATATCTGGTTTGAAAATATACCACAGAGCTATAGCAACAAAAACATTTTGCTGAAGTGCTGTACTGAAATGTAGACCAATGGAATGAAATAAAGGACCAGAAATAAATCCTGGAATTACAGCCATCTACTTATTGTTAAAAGTACGAAAAACATACATTCAGGAAAAAGATAATCCCTTTAACAAATGTTGCTGGGAAATCTGGATATCCACATGTAGAAGACCGAAACTATATCCCTCTTACCTCCTATAAAAACTAACTCAAACTCAGTGATAAATATTAAACTGAAACTTTAAAACTTATAGAAGAAAACACACAGGGAACACTTCAAGTTATAGGTATGGGCAATGACTTTCTGAATAAGACTCCAATAGCTCAGGAAATAATAGAATTGACAAGTAGGAGTATATCAAATTACAGTTTCTTTACAGCAAAGGAGGCAAGTAACAGAGTAAAGAGACAGCCTACAGAATTGGAGAAAATCTGCACCAATTACTCTTCTCACAGAGGGTTAATATCCAGAATATGAATATAAAAAGAACTCAAAAATTTCAACACCAAAACAGCAAGCAATCTAATCAATGCATGGGCAAACAAACTGAATGGACACTTAAAAAAAATAAGTATAAAAGGGCAGTAATTATATGAAAAAATTTCAATATCTTTAGTCATCAGGGAAATGCAATCAGAACTACATTGGGATTCTCCCTTATCATGGTCAAAATACAATAAATTCTGGGAAAGATGAGGAGAAAATGAACATTTATATACGGTTGCTGGCAATGTCTATTAGTGTAGCCACTAAGGAAGTCACTAAAGAGGTTTTCTAAAAAATTAAAAACAGAACATACATATTATCAAGCTATACCATTCCTCAGTCTATACACCCAAAGAAATCAAAATTAGTGTACTATAGAGACACCAGAATACCATGTTGATGGTAGTACAATTAACAATAGGCAGACTATGGAATTAGCCTAAGAGCCAGTCAACAGATGAATACAGAAAATGTTGTACATATACACAATAGTGTATTATTCAGCTATGAGCAAAATAAATCAGACTCAAAAAGAGAAGGATCACACATTTTCTGTCATATATGGAATCTGGAAAATAATGAATAGAAGAGAGACTATCAGGGAAGAGGAAGAGGAGCAAGGAGAAGTTAAAGAGGATCATGGAGGAATGAACATAATCAAAGTATGCTATATGCTTGCATGAAGGTGTAAGAATGAAACCCAA
Organism: Erethizon dorsatum; assembly: GCA_028451465.1. NCBI lineage: Eukaryota > Metazoa > Chordata > Mammalia > Rodentia > Erethizontidae > Erethizon > Erethizon dorsatum. The sequence goes on from CM051833.1 coordinate 103,451,534, forward strand.
TATTTGTGTAATTAATATGCACTAATAAAACTAAAAACAATATTATTTTATTTATTGTACTTTTTAAAGTACTGTTGAAACAAAAACATCCCATAGTGGGAAAAAATGTAGTAAATTTCTATACACTTTTTAGGCCACTATATAAATTAGCCATCAAAAAGAACTTTTTTTTTGGTACTAGGAATTGAACTCACAACCTTGTGCTTGTCAGGCAGGTGCTGTGCCACTCTGCTGTATTCCTGGTGAAAAAGAACTTTTGAATGCAACTCATGAAAGAAGACATTTAAATGTATATTGGAAAGGTTATATGTATTGGACCTATCAAGAGCTAATACAGCATATACATGAAATGATATCAGAAATTAATGAAAAATTGTAAATGTAATATTACATATAAAAAGTAAGAAACAATTATCCATGAAAATTGTGATAAAGAAATTAGGAAATTGTACATAAACATGAAGGTGGCTAATTAATGTTATATTTTGGATTGTCAATGTCCACCCAAAAGCCCATGGATTGTATGCTGGGTGTGCAGCCTGTAACAACACTGGGATTGGGTAGAACCTTTACAAAGTGGCACCCAGTGTAAAGAATTTAGGTCAGATCGATATAGTGGTGCATGCCTGTAATCTTGACACTCTGGAAGTCTGAGGCAAGAGGATCACAAGTTGGAGCCTACCCTGGGCAATGGGGAAACTTAGTTTTCTATCTCAAAGTAAGAAATAAAAAAGGGGCTGGAGATGTAGCTAAGTATGAAGGCCATAGTTTCTACCTCCAGTAATAAGTGGGGGGAGGGGAGGGGGTGGAGAGGGAGAGAGAGGGAGAGGGAAAAACTTGGCATACTGACCATTTCTTATGGAGAGTTCAGACAGTTTAATTTCACATTGATACACGTGCAAATGATTGGGAAAAATATCCTTAGTGGAATTGCGATTCAGAATGTGTTAAATACAAATGACATGGTGAGATGGGACTTTGAAAGCCAAGGATATGTAGTATGAATGGTATGATGTCACGCTGTAACAAAATGAAAACACTAACCAAATGTCATCAAGATGTTAGTTGAAAAATGACTCTATCTTTAGAAGTATAGAAAAAATATATCTTTGACAATGGGGTCTAATTTTGAACTCACAAACCCATACCTGCTGTGGTGAAGACATAGCAAGAAAAACTGAAAATTTAACATGTCCATAAATTTGAAAATTTCTCTAAATAGCCCTTTAAGATAGATTTTTTTTTTTGTGGGTACCGGGGTGTCGACCTCAGGACCTCGCGCGCCAGCAGGCGCCCGTGCCACTGAGCGATATCACCGGCCCCTTTTTCGTATGTGGGTTCCGGGAGTCGAACTTGGGCCCTCGCGCTTGCCGGGCAGGCGCTTAAGCTGCTGAGCCATCTCACCGGCCCTAAGATAGATGTTTTGTTCTTTTAACTAAGATGGCTATTTCTGCAAATTGTACCCTCTCTTAGGTTGTTGCTAAGATGATATGTGTATATGCTTGAGGATACTTTGTAATTGAAAGATTTTTGTGGTGGAAATAAAGGAGTTGTTGGATCACCAGTGTGTCTTTTTTCTGTTCTCTCTTGTCACTGATTTCTATGGGAATGCCCTGCCCTGATTCCAACTGAGGTCTTAAAAGTCTCTCTCTCTCGCTCTCTTTCTCTCTTTCTGTCTCGCACTGTCTCCCCTATTCATACTATATTTCAAGATTACTAACTTGGTTTAAAGTCATGTGTTTCATGTACTCTAATCTCCATACTAGTTTTTCACTTTTAACAGATAATCATAATTTCTGTCAGTGAGTCAAACATGAACAGGGAATAGTGGAGAAGGTGGGGAGTCTACTGTATTCATGGTACACTTAAACCTGTCCTTTAGAACAGATTCCAGAACAATTATGGGGACTCTAAAGTGTTACATACCCTCAGGTTATGAAGACCATTCTGTGAATAAGGACTCCAGATGAAAGAGCACAGCAATTTAAAAAAAAATTTTATCTAAAATAAACCCACACATATTAAAACCCTAAGATTCTCATTAGATGATGCCTGTGGATATTATAAAGGAAAGAGATAAATCTGATAATGAAATCACTAATCAATTCTATCCAGCTACTTTTCTCATTTTACATGATACTTCTCCTCTGATGTTGAGATGACTGAGAATTGGAAAGGGTTTTCTTCTCATTTTTTCTGGCTTCTATTAAAATGTGATATAAAAGTTTAAAGAGATACTACAGCAAATCTACCTGTGCTTTGTGTGCCTTGAGTTGGAGTGCACAAAATATTCTTTAGAGAGTCCTAGTGCCACATTCACCTATTTTACCCCCAAGAGAAAAAGGAAGTAAATTACTGTGAAACAGATCAGTAAATGGAATCTATTTGTCATGGCTTTATTTTCCTAAACCTTTCTACTCAAAAAGGCTCTGGACAATATTTGTTTTGAATGAGGCTCTTCATAACAGAATATGTTATTATGTGTGAAAATTTTCTTACAGATAAAATATTAAAGGGTATTATATGCCCTTAAAAACTGGCACAGAGTGCAGTGAAATGTTCTATAGTGAAACGCGGAAAACAAATCATCCTATACAAAAATCTTTCACTGGATTAAAAAGAATGAATGACTTACAAGTGCAAGTTTCAGAGGCATGGTGCCTCTACAGTTCAGAAGAAAAACAGAATCATTAAATTTCAAAAATTATGTTCATCAGGGAAATAAGTAAAAGAGAAATGTAAATCAGGGTTAGATTGTGATTAGTAAATCTTAAGTATTGTCTGAACTTCACTGGAAAGCAAAAATTTGCTGTCTCCTAAAATACAAATTTCCAGGGTACAGTCCACCTATTAGAAAATAGCCTTTGGGAAAATGTGCTGAATTCTGTCTCTCATTATGGGCTCTGTGGCCATCTGATGGATACTTCAAGGATGTTTGTTCTATCAAAGAAGAACACAAATTATGTGTTTGTATTCATCATTTTTAAGAGCTTTTTATACCTAAAGTTTGTGATTTCTCTGGTTTTCCAGGGTTACTTATTGCCATATAAGAAACGATTCTTTTCTTTTCTTTCCTTTTTTCTTTCTTTTTTCTTTCTTCTTTCTTCTTGCCTCTGTACTCAAGTTGTTTATTCTCCATGAATTGTATAGAGAATATGTGTATAATTTTTGATGTACAAAGTTAGATGCAACATAAGATCTAGATTCTATCACTTTCTGCCAGCTACTAGACAAGTGAGTCTTGGCTGCCATTATAACTGTTATTTTGAGAAATACACAGTATCCAAGATGTTCCTTAGATCTCTTCTGTATCAAAGAAGTAAGAAATTGTATATTACTGAATGAAAGTATTTTTATTTTGGAAGAAGTATAGTGAAGTACCTCACTTGAATAAATAAATCATAGTCTTGGGATTTTAGAGTGGCTTTCATATAGCATTTGTCAATATTCAAAAAAATAAAAAATTATCAGAAATGTTATAAATATGTATGGTTTTATTCAATTAGTGTATATTCAGTACAATATACAAATATAAGATAACTTTATATTAAGTGTTCCTAATCATTTATTTTTTAAGATCGGTATCATAATATACACAGTTCAGCAGCTTTCTTGCATGCAAACCATTAATTTCTAAGAAATAAGATAAACTATTCTTACTCTTAATAGTAGTAAAATATGTTTAAATACTAGTAAGAAATTTTTTAATAAATTAATAACGTTTTTCTAAAGCAGACACTTTAAATAAGACCAAAAATAGAATACTTTTATAATTTGAAAGAATAATGAAGTTGTTTTGAATGAATGAATTTGCGAGTACAATGAAGAAAAATATGATGGGGAAATTAGAGAATATGGGCTATTCATACAATATATTAAACATAATATGATATATAGCTTACAGAGTTAGACAATGTTGGGTTGATGTAGGTATGGATAAAGCAGATTATTGGAAGAAAACAGGAAGCCCAAAAGTATACATAAGAAAGGAAATGATAAAGGTTCAACTTGAAATTAGCAGAGAAAAACATCTGAATAGTTATACTATTAGTAAACTGGAAAAGCTATAGTGGATGTGTGTGCTCAGATTAATTTTAAAAATAACTTTTGTAAGAAAAAGAAATTTGACTAAAATTGTATTTTGAAGTTTCATACCTCCCTGATAAAATTATTCCCAAAGTCAAGGTAATACACTAGAAAAATGTATAATTCCTCTATCAAACATAAGGCTTTTGCTTAATATTTAATTATTTCATAAATCAATGAGAAAATTTGAGCCACACAATGGAAAAATGAGCAAAAATATTGAAGAGGTTCACATATAACTAACATTCAAAAATTAACAATATGACTCATAATTACAAAAGAAGCAACATTATAATATTTTCATCTATCATACAGAAATAAATGAACAATATCTAATATCGGTGGAGATATAGAAAGCCAAATCCTCATATACTGTTTTGATGCAAGTGAAATTATATAACCCCTTTAAAAATTAGTATTGATATGCTTATCAGTTGATGGAGGAATCCCACCTACAAGAACATGCTTAAATATAAAGATACGTATGTACAAATGTATTTCTTACACAATCATTTATAATCACAAGACTCTTAAAATATCATGAATGCTCAGCAATAGAGGGCCAATTAAGTAAATTCAGCAGAACATTTAGCATCTGGTAAAGAAGAATAATACATCAGTATGCATTGAGGTACATGAAACATGAAGGGCACTCAAATGTTGCAGAATAATGTGTCGAGTACAATTCTGTTTGTGAAAACAAGTATGTGTCATTGAGTAGACATATAGCTTTGTGTACATTTAGAATATATCATAAAGGAATCATATCAAAATATTCTGGACAGAAGAATGGAGTGGAGGAGAAGGATAGTGTTCTTTTTTAATTTTTAAAACTATAAATTTTTGTACTTGATGAAAAAATATTATCAATGAAACAAAAATAATTAAAAGGTAACTATCACTTTCAAATTAGGACATGGAAACTTGGAGCATTCTTTTGTGAAAATGGTAATTTTCTATGGCTATACCAAAAGAGGCAAAACTGACTGATTTTAAGTAAAATCTTATGGGCTTTTCATATCAATTCATTAAAATATCTATTATATCTGCTAAAAGGTTCAAAAGTTACAAGATGAATGTTATGTCACCATTCTTTCTCCGAGAAAGCTGGAAGAGGCTTAACTGATTCAGCCAATTTGCAGATAATGCTGATTTTATCAATTGTTATTGGTTCTTCAGTCACATCAGAATTATCAGTTCCAACCACAATACTCTCTTTCTGGAAAGACTATCATATCTGTGCCTCCTTTTCTTACCACGGAGTAATTTCAGGCTGTCATTTGTCCTTGTTATCATGATTTTCAAAACAACAGGTTTATTCGAGAACTCAGATTTATTTATATATTTTATTGCCTCTACATTTTGCCTCTCAAGTAATAAATGACATGAAATTCTCACAGAACATTTGCCTTTTACTAGTGTAAGTTAACAGTGTCCATTGCATTAATTTCTGCTCTGCTCTTAATAATTTCCTCCCTGGTATGGGCTTTGGGCTTGTCTTGCTCTTCTTTTTTTAGCAGCTTTCCATGCCACATTAGGTTGTTTTCTTGTGCTCATTCTGTTTTCCTGATGTGAGAATTCACCACTATAAATTTCCCTCCTCAGACTGCTTTCATTGAGTCCCAGAAGTTCTGGTATGTTTTATCTGCTTTCTCATTTAGTTATAGATATCATTTAATTTCTTCTTTAATTTCATCTGTGACCCATTGGTTGTTTAGGAGGGTGTTATTTAATTTCAATCTGTTTATGGAGTTTTTGTGGTTTCCTTTGCCATTAATTTCCAATTCCATTGCACTATAGTCAGATAATATGCACTGAATAATTTCAGTTCCTTTGCATTTACTTCAGCATGTTCTGTATATGGTCTATTTTAGAGAATGTCCCATGTGCAGATGAGAAGAATGTGTATTCTGATGATGTTGGGTGGAACACTCTGGAAACACCTACTAAGGCCATTTGCTCACGGGTTTGGTTCAGTTCTGATATTTGTTTGCTGACTTTTTGTCTAGTTGATCTCTTTGTGACAATGGGTATTAAGGTCTCCAATTACAATTGTGTTATTGCTTATTTGGTTTTTTATGTCTATTAATAATTGTCTTATATAGTTGGGTGCTCCCATATATGTGCATACATACTTATGATTGTTATCTCTTCCTCTTGAAGTTTTCCCCTAACAAGTATGTAGTGACAGTCTTCATCTCTTCTGATCATTCTTGGTTTGAAGTTCACATTGTCTGCAAATGGGATAGCTGTCCCTGTTTTTTTCTGGGTTCCTGTGGCATGGAAGATTGTTTTCCATCCTTTGACTTTCAATCTATGAGTTTCTTTTCGAGTTAAATGTGTTTCTTGTATATAGCATATTGTTGGATCTTGTATCTTGATCCACTCTGCCGGTCTGTTTCCTTTGATTGGTAAATTGAGACCATGTACATTGATGGTTATAACTGATCTGTATTGGCTTATCTTTGTCATGATATTTTACTGTTGTTGGTTCCCTGATTTTCCCCTTGTTTAATTGCTTGCCCTGCCTGGTGGTTTCTTTTTGTTGTTGTTCTTGGAATTGTGGTCATCTTTGTCACTGTCTAGAATATCCCTCAGTACTCTTTGTAGGAAAGGTTTTGTGGTCATGAATTTCTGTAATTGTTCTTTGTTATGCAATACATCTTATTTCTCCATTAATTTTGAAAGATGTTTTTGCAGGGTACATCAGTCTGGGTTGGAAGTTGTTTTGTTTCAGGACTTGAAATACTTCACTCCAAGCTCTTCCTGACTTGAGGGTTTGTGTTGAGAAGTCTGCCATGATTCTGATGGGCTTTCCTTTATAGGTGATCGATTTCTTTCCTCAAACAGCTTTTAATATTCTGTTCTTGAGCTGAATTTCTGGAATCTTGATTATTATATGTCTTGGTGTAATTTTATTTTGGTCATGGCTGTTTTGAGTTCCATATGCTTCATTTATTTGTTTATGTAATTCTTTATCCATGCTTGGGAAGTTTTCTGCCATTATTTCTGTGAAGAGTTTTTTTTTATAGCATTTGTGCTGTCTCTAGCCTTCTCATCGACTCCAATCAATCTTATGTTATTCTTCTTTGTGTCATCTTGTGGCTGTTGGATCAATTTTTCATGGTCTCTTGCTATTTTTAAGATATCTTTCTTTTCATGATCACTTGCTGCAATTCTGTTTTCAAGATTTGATATTCTATCCTCTCCTTCATTCAATCTGTTGCATATACTTTCAATGGAGGTTTTAATTTCTTGGATTTCTGTTTGGATCTGTTTCATGGATTCTGTTTCCATCACTTTTCTAAGCTCCTCTATTCTTTTATCTGTCTTCTCTAATATCTTTGATTTTAAGCATCATTTATTTTTGTACCTGAGATATTATATTCTCTATAGCTTTTTCACTTGTTTTTTTCACTTCTGTTGCCGTCATTTCAGAAAGTTCCAGTGTTTGACTTATAATTTCATCTATCTCATGTGTTCTGGGCTTGTTCTTGGTGGGCTGGGGGTCTGGGGTTGCATTTTCTTCTGTGTTTTGCCATTTTTTATTTTATTTTGTTTTCTATGTTGATGCTTGCCAATTTCTTATGATATATAGCTTTATCACTAGTATTGAGGCTTCCCTAGGAGACGTCTATTCTTCTGGGATGTCCTTTAGATATATGTGGTTCTTTATAGCTATCCAAAAAACCTACTTTCTTAATTTGTAAAGGATGCAAACTTACTATTTGGCTCAGCACCCAATCCTTTGGTACTGGGATGTGGTGGTGGTTTATGACCCCATAGTATCACAGCATTATCATACAAGTGAGAAAAACTGATTATAACATGTATGACATCCTGTCTAAAGTAGTATAGTTAGTAATAACAATAGTTTCAGTACAGCTTAACTACTGACAAACTATGGTAATCATTAACCTTCTACCTCCAACCACAGGAGCAAACTCTAAAGTTATATAACAAAACCAAACATATACCATATACCTGTATATTTTAATTTGAACTGAGCTTCTTTTAAGCAGCATATAATTGAACAATGTTTAATATTCACTCTGGAAATATTCTCTTTTTTTAATTGGTATATTTAAATCTTTTACAGTTAAGGAAATTACTACTATCTTAGCAGTTAAGCCTGGCATGTTATTATTTGCTACACTTGAAATCATTTTAATCCCACTTATTTGTCCATATTTAGTATTTATTAATGATGATGAAAGGTCAACAGGCAAGCCCTAAAAATTCAGCACCAGGTGGCGAGAAGTTCAAGGAAAACATGCTTCAAATCATAGTTCCATTATTTCCTGCAGCTAATGAAAACATCAGTTTTGAGATTAAAGTGGCCCAATAAATTTAAAATGAGATGATTAAAAAAGTTCTAAAGCAAATTTTCATCATATTTTATGTACCCAAGGATTATGACAAGATCCTAATAACCTCCATAACACCCAAAAAAATACCACCAAAATGAATCTTACGGGCATCATCTTTATCACTACATGTTAGATGTCAAGTGGAAATATCTTCAAGTATTTGAGAGAAAGCTTTTTTCAATTTGGAATTCTATGTCAACCAAAATTATTATGAAACATGGGGACAATATATATTTCATAACTGCAAGGAATCAAAAGTTTACCTCTCACTCAATGTTCCTGAGGACATTTGTTGAGAAGGAACACAAGCAAAATAAAGAAGACAAAAGACTTGGGATAAGGGAAGAGCTGTTTCCTGTTGACAAGAGGAAATCTGACTAAATTATAGTCTCCAAATGATCAGGCTGAGCAAACTTGAAGTAAACTAGGAAATAAAATTACCATCTCTCTCTCTTATGGCTTAGACCAGTCATGATGAACCTTTTAGAGATTTCAGTGATAACAAACAGCCCACTGGGACATGTGTGCCATAGCTTCACCACCACTGGCTTAGACCAAGAATGTTCCTTTCTAAGGGCTTCATGCACTCACTGGTGGGGCTTATGGAAGGTGATTAGATGATGAGGGTGCTGTACTCATCAGGGGAATCAATCTGCTGATTGAGCTCAGCATCTAAGTGTGCTGTTCCTCCACGTTGATGCTAGGAAATACTTCCCTTTTAAGTGGGAAATTTCTGTCATGGTTTTGTCACAGGTGATAAGTTTAAAGATTCGGACTTTTTTCTATCTATTGGTAGAGTCTAATGCAATGATCTTTTTATCAGATATCAGATATCAACTTAAAACTCACACATATCCACAACCTCAACAGATGTCTGAAAATAGTTACTCCTCATAGTTTGAGGAAAATATGCTTGAAACTTTCCGCTTATTTGTAAAATCAAGAAACTTAGTCTTTCTCATCAAAAATAAAGCCAAGTTCATTATGAGATTTATCCCATAATGGAAGATTGTTTTCTATTCATCAAACAGCACATAGATATTGTTTGAACTCTGACTCTTGGACAATTATTCTCCTCTGCCCTCTTAGGCAACTAAAACATCCTATTATCCCATCAAATGTTTATTTTTAATTCAGATATTCCTGTTTTCCAGCACAGCCTAATATGACTTACATTGGACTAAGAGGTTCTTGCTGTTCTTTTATGGTCCCTTACCAAGCAGTTTTGAAGGCATAGGAGAAGCTCTATTCTAGGGCAACTTTTAAATGGTTGGTAGTACTCTTCCTAGACACTGCATGTGTCTGAGGATTTCTGGATGGGCCACCTACTGACAGCTGCTGTGCACCTTGCAGTAAGTCTAATTTATTAGTTGTAGAGCCATTTCCCAGAATAAAGCCACGAGATGAACAGTTAGTGGTGCTGAACTCATTAATGCTAATGTAAGTGGGACATCACATTGTACTGAAATTTATTAGAGTCTCCTAAGGGTCCTTAAGCTTGTAAATTGGGCAACAGGGATGACACAGTGACAAAGGTGCTCGTTCGTGCTTCTATGGAAGTCACACTTCATGGAGAGTAGAGATTTAGTTTAGGCATAATGTACATAAGCAACTTCTCAGGGGAAATCACCCCAAGAAATACACTGTAGTCTGAGCATGCAAAAGAGAAGCTTTATTTTTTCTAAAACCAGTTATATCTGTCTCTTCTTTTATGTATGTCATGTGATATTATACTTTAAATTATTTATTTGTCCATTTTATTTTTCCAAAGAGAAGACATTTTTAGGTACTATTTCTGCCTTAAATGAAATCACTGTAAACATTTTTATTTCCTTTTCAAATATAATATATTTAAATACATCAATTTTATTCTAGATGTTTCAGTTATACTGTTAGTCTACATTGTCAATAGCACATAGGCAATAAAAGTGAGAATCATAAAAAATTTGGTAGTTTAGTAGTAATACATGTTAGAGTTGATTATATACCAAATCAAGCTTCCATATATTGCATAAAAGTAATAAATTTTTTAATTTTTATTATTACAAAATTGCATAGAAGATTATTGAAAATAATTATTATAGCTGATTCAGTTAGGACTTGTCCAGATTTTTAAAATCTCTTTTAATAATTCTGTGCATTCCTTCTTCTAGTTGGTGTGCTTTAATTACCCATGATGTATAACAACCTTCTTCAGAAGACTTCTCTTGATTAGGCAATGGCTGATAGGTCAGGGTTATAAAACCTCAGAGCCCCTGCCTCAGTGTGGGAAAATTTCTGAAGGATTATTTACTCATCACAGCACACTATCTCTATTTATATGCCCCCCTTGCAAACTGTGTCAGTTTTCTGGTCACTAGATTTTAAAATCATATATTCCAGTTCACCACCAGATATTATGTCTTTCTCTTTATCTCCTTTTCTTCTCACTTTCTACCAAGACTTTGCCTAGCTAAACGTAAACCATATGGAAATCACCTTTCATTACTTCTTTTACTCTCTCTCTCTCTCTCTCTCTCTCTCTCTCTCTCCTTCTCTCTCCACCTTCTCCTTCTCTCTTCACTAGGTTTAAAAACTGTGGATAGGTTTAGGACAGTGCTATCTTCTTGAATTGTCCTTTTTATCATTATAATTTTTCTTTCTTTAAATTTAAAAATGCTTCTTCCCCTAAAGGCTACTTTGTCTGGAATTAGCATTATTTTACCAGAATTCTTTTGGGTAGGGTTTGGATGGAGTTTCTTTGTCCTTGCTTTTATTTTCAACTCTTACATAGCCCTTTACTTAAAGTAGAGCCCATGAAAATAGCATTTAGCATATTATTATAAATCAAGTAGGGAAATCTTAATATTTCACTTAACATTGTTTTTCTATTTATAGTTTATTACATAGTGATATAGATGATTCATACTACTATCTTATTTAATTTTATTTTGTCCTTATTTGTGCTACCTTTCTTCTCTCGTCTTCATTTTGATTAATAATATTTATCATTCAATTTTGCATTTCTATTCTAAATATTTTAGGTAATTTTAGATTCCTATGCAGTTATAAAAATAATACAAAGACAACCCATCTTATCTTTAACTCAGTCAAGTCAAATGCTAACATCCTACATAACCATAGTGTAATGTCACAATCAGGCAGTTAGCATCGAGGCAATCTTTCTACCTTAGACTACTTGCACTCTTGTGTATTTAATTTATATAGCATTATTCTGTGAGCTTATCTGTGATCACCACACTCTAAGATACACAAATGGAATCATACAGTATATATTTTGCAACCCATTTTTTTCCATTCAGTATAATTTCCTGGATATTTATTCAGGTGTTTCAATAGTTCATTTCTATTTTATTGATGAATAGTATTCCATGGCATGTTTTTACCACAGTTTATTCACTTGTTTAAGGATTTACAGTATGGTCTTACTCCAGTTTTTAGCTATTGCAAATGAAACTACTGTAAACACTAATACACATGTTTTTGTGTACACATGTGTTTCACATATTTGAGATAAATGCTTAGGAATACAAACGCTGGGGTCATATAGTTGTGTAGGTCCTATAATGGTCTAATGGATTAAAAAAAATACAATTCAACTGTACAATGGGATACAATTCAGCAATACAAGGAAACAAACCAAAAAGAGAAGTTCAAATTCAAATTATATGATTCCATGTATAAAACATCTTCAAAAAGACAGAACCCTAGAGGTGCAATAATAAAAATTCTACCAAATAATTAAAGCTCAGGAACCAGTGGATTCACCAGAACTTTGGAGAACTAATGCCAACACTCCTCAAACTTTTCCATAGAACTGAATGGGAGGGGATGTTTCCAAATCCATCAGCAAAGCCAGCATTACCCTCCAAATCTGGATGTGAACTCATTAAAAAAAAGAAAATTAGGGCCAGTGAGATAGCTCAGCGGCATAAGCGCCTGCCTGGCAAGGGTGAGGTCCTGAGTTCGACTCCTGGAACCCACATAAAGGAAAAAAAAGGGCCAGTGATATCGCTCAGCAGCACAAGCACCTGCTGGCAAGTGCTAGGTCCTGAGTTCAGCTCCCAGTACCCACACACACACAAAAAAAATTAGCAGCCAATATCATTAATAAACATAAATGTAAAAAATGCACAATAAGATACTTGCAAAGAATTCAATAATTCATCTAAAAATATGGTTTGCAGAACACACCAACATTACAAGATCAAACCAATCTGATGAACCATTTTGATGAAATGTACTAATTTACAAAGACACATACAACTTAACAAAATAAGACACAAAGTAAATTTGAAGTACTTAATAAAGTTAAAATTATTACTATTCTAAACTACAACATTGAATAACCAATCAATGAGTTATCTTAAATGACTGCCCTGAAGGATTCCAGTGAAGATTCTAAAAAATAGAATTAGGAAATCGGTTTCTAAACAGATATTTCCAGAGAATAAAATGGGAAAAATTAGCAATTTTATAAAGATAAAATAAGTTTCATGTTAAAAACTGACCAGGACATTAAAGAAAGGAAAATCAGAGACAAGTTACTTGCATAAACACAAATACAAAAATCCTAAATATTGCTGAAGCACTTGTACGAAAGAAAAAATAAGACAGGAGATATAGATACATGGGAATTTGTATGTTGTGAGATGAGTAAAAGAATAGACTTTTGGGGAGTCACAAGGACTTTGACATGTGGCATGAATAAAGAGATTTTGGTGGGCACTTATATGAATAGCGCAGATACAATTTTCTCTTCCAGTATATCTTCAAAACACTTTTATTAAGATGTCATGTTGAGAGTGGATGCTTTTAAATGTGAATTCTTAATAAGGTGGCCCCGTATTATTCATTATATAATAAAATAACAATAATAAGACCATTCATATAATATTCATATATCATTTTATTTTTGCTGTTTGGTGGCAGAGTTTAATAATACCTGAGTACTTGGGGTATGTCACATTGAAACAAAAAGTTCATGTGCATTGACTATGCTTTATCATCTCATTACAACTTTTGAAGAAGGTAATAATGTTAGATTAATTTAACAAAATCAGGAATTTGAAATATAGAGGTAATTAACTTGGGAAAGGCCGCACATCTAATAAGTATTAAGAAATATACATTAAGTCCTAGAGGTCTGACTCCAGAACATTAACTCTTAGCCCCTAATTGAATTCATGCACATACATGTCCATTTTAAGCTTCATTTAGAATCACATATGGAGATGAAGTCATTTTTGATATATGGATATTCTGTACATAATATGAAATATTAGTTGTAACTATATTTTGGTTATGCCTAAATTGGACAATTTTTCAAATAAAAAGTAGAGGTTAATATTATGTAGATAATAAGGGAAGTCAGAAGCAATAAATATTTTGTGTCACTATTCTATCGGTCACCATATCTAAGCTCAATTCTGAGAACCTCTGCAAGTATATTACATTTAGAAGATAACAGCCTGATTTTATATGTGCGTCATAGCAACAAAACTCTTAACATTAAATAGATGCTAAAACTTTGAGAAAAATTTTATAGTACTGCTGACAATTGCTTAGCAAAGCAAAAAGTAAATAAACAAAAAGTATAGGCAATTTGTCCAAGAAATCAAACTTTAAAAATGTCTAATAAACAGGCTGTTCCTTTATACTGATAGAATAATATGCTCACATTTTATGACGTAACAAAGAATATGTTTATTTTGTTTATTTATGAAAGCACGTTTTATAGAGAAGGGCTAAACCCTCCAATAGTATCCTAATTCAATAGCCTAATTTTGCCATTGTAGGTTGTTAAATAGCCCTTTGTATATAAAATTACTTTATAGTTATGACTGGATTTTGGACATATGCAATATACTTCCTTGAGGACTGCTAGATGTAACTAAAAGTCAAATGAATGAGATCTACTTCCTGTCATTCAAGCTGGTAGAAATCTATACTATCACGTTATTATAATTCAAGTAAAGAAGATTATATTGTAGTATGTTTTATCAGATTGGCAAAACCTGTCCATTTGGGTTATACCATTTAGACAAAGCTGTCAACACCTATTAGGAGGCTGGCAAGTCAGAAGCTTATTGATTAAGTTTCTGAAATGTCTCATATGCAATAAGAAGTTCATTAAGAATAGGTGACCAGGGCCGGTGAGATGGCTCAGCGGCATAAGCGCCTGCCTTGCAAGCGCGAGGGCCCAAGTTCGACTCCCGGATCCCACATACGAAAAAGGGGCCGGTGATATCGCTCAGCGGCACGGGCGCCTGCTGGCGCGCGAGGTCCTGAGGTCGACCCCCTGGTACCCACAAAAAAAAAAAAAAAAAAGAATAGGTGACCAACAGTGGAATTATAGAGAAATGGTGCTCCTTAAATGGAAATTTGTTAAAGCTATAATTTTACTAACATTTAGAATCATGATACAATTGGACCCAGAAATAAGCTAAGAGGTTATTTCGATTAACTTCTTCTTTTTATAGATTAAGGTACATAAAATTCAGAGTTGGAATACTTCTATGGAGCCATAATTGGTCAATGGAACAGTTTGGGATAGCTCTCCTGGCATGGTGTTTTTTCCATAATGCAATAGCTTGCCCTCTTTTCCCCTTTCACATACATTATTTTACTTTTTATGAGAACAATAGCAATGAGAAAACAGCTGTAGATCATTGTCTGTGAAATGTACTCCACAGCTTATAACTTCTCTATTTACTACAAGGTATCCTAGATACCAGGCATAGAACATCAGTCTACCTTTGGATCTCAGTATAATTCCAAGTCTTAATGAATTAACTGAGGTGAGGATGAGCCACCAACAAACAAACAATTATCAAGAAATATTCAAGAAAAAAGAGCAAAAAAGGAAGTAAGCATAGTGCCTAGAAGTTGGATGCTTTTACCTGTATCTCTCTGGCTGCTAGGTACTACTTACCTCAAACAGGATGAACATTCCAGGAATTCTGATTGTGAATCTCCTTAATATGGTTGTTCCCCAAAGCACGTCCTTGCTAATGTCTTCTTACCTAACCTCCTCTGCCAATCCACTTCCAAGACTGGATCAGTTAGATATTGATGCTGATCTGGATGGTTCCCAAGACCATCACATGAGCTGTGCAATTCAGAATTGTAATTAGCCTAGAAGAGAAAATACTCCCAGATTCTCACCTTTCTTGCTGTAAGGACCTCGCTTCTATTCTTAAAAATATTCTTGGGGCCGGTGAGATGGCTCAGCGGCGTAAGCGCCTGCCTTGCAAGCGCAAGGGCCCGAGTTCGACTCCTGGATCCCACATACGAAAAAGGGGCCGGTGATATCGCTCAGTGGCACGGGTGCCTGTTGGCGCGCGAGGTCCTGAGGTCGACCCCCCGGTACCCACAAAAAAAAAAAAAATTCTTGGTTATCATTTTCTGAAACTAAATCCAGTACACCAGGACTTGCCATACCAGACTGATGAAGAACTAATTATTTTCCTATCCCAAACTAGGCTAAAAAATAAATTATGTCTCAGCCCATGCCAAAGTAGGAACATAAATTTGAAGACCAAGTACCAGGTTGGGGGTGAGAGCTGGATAGAAAACAAACCATGACTTCAAAACTGGAGTAGATTTTGGAAAAATAGAGTAATTTAAAAGAGGAGGCATAATTGGGAGTAGTTGTCAGAAACTCTGAGAATTGACCTTGAAATATTTTAGGTGAGTCTCTAATGTGACTTTTGCTTGCTAAAAACACAAATAATTACATTTTCAGCCATTCCTTCCTCATCTCATTACAGTTTAGCTCTATAGTTTCAATGTAAGCATCACTACTATTTGGCATTGTGTAATTCTGCAATATACTCCATCTTTCATAACCTTCCTATGCCTTACAACTTGGTCTTTTTTGTGTTTGATGTTTCACTTTTTGTTCATTTAGACACCACACATTTAATTCTATTAGTTTTTCATTCTTGTCATCAATAGTAACAAAGTTATTCAATTACTTTTTGTGTTCATGAATCACCTAAATTTTCCATTTCATTGATCTTTTCATTGCATTTGATAACTTACATGTTAAAAACAACAACAAAGAGCTCCTTAGACGAAACCATGAAATCAATTATGTTTTACAGGATTTTCACAGATAGTGAAATGATGCAACTTTGCAATTTTGACTATGAATTAAAAGAGGACTTCACATAGTTTTTAATATAAAAACTATATTGATAAGTGAAATAATGTTTTTCACCTACAATTTGGCTTTGTAGATTTATATAAAACAATGGCTTAACAAATACAAGAAAAATAAAGGTTCTGTGTACAATCAATGTAATGTGAAGATAAAGATAAATAAATGAATTAATTGAGTTTCCTTGAATGAGCTGTTTGGTGTTATTCTCTCTCTTTGGAAATTTAAAAATTTTTTTCCATGTATGTAGGTCTTGATCTAACTTTTTACCACTGCTTTAAATCATGCTCTATAAAAGGGTTAAAGTGTTAGTGGGTGAAAACATTGAAGTAAAATTCCATGAAGTTTTTCAAGATTTTTAGCAAAGATAATCATTGTAAGACAGACAAATTTTATTGGGTACTTTTTAAAATTTATTTCTACTGGGCCGGTGAGACGGCTCAGCGGCTTAAGCGCCTGCCTTGCAAGCGCGAAGGCCCGAGTTCGACTCCCGGAACCCACATACGAAAAAGGGGCCGGTGATATCGCTCAGCGGCACGGGTGCCTGTTGGCGCGCGAGGTCCTGAGGTCGTCCCCCCGGTACCCACAAAAAAAAAAAAAATATTTACTTCTACTTCTTATTCTAAGAATTCTCCTTATATTCCTAAAGCTAGAATCCTACAAATCAGTTACTAAAATCTTATTCAAGGAATGCATTAAAAAGAATTATTGGGAAATCCTACAAACAAACTTCAGAGTAAAGATAGTTTGAAGACACATCTAATTCTTCTCAGTCAACAGATTCTGTAAAAATGACAGTAATTTTAAATAAATAAATCCAAATGAAGAGAGAAAACAAAAGAAGAAACCACAGCAAACTATAAGGGGGAGAGATTATTCCTTAACTTAGAACAGAATAAGACATCTGAATCTTAATCTAGCAGCAGAGAAGTTCCAGAAGATTCTCTTCACACTTTTGAAACAAGGTAAAGTTTGGGCTTGTATCTGGAGGTGAATTAATGACCTAAAGGTAGGCAATTGCAGCACACACACCACCAACTCAAGACCAAGAAAGAAAGACTCTATAACAGGGCCCCACTACACCAATCGTAAAAAGATTCATTAGACTTGTGCTCCTTAAATACTACAACCCTCCAACACTCTTTTATATGTCACTCAAAATTAATGGTAGCTACACCTACTCTCTGAGATGACTGGATGACTTTCCTATTGTGAATTGATCAAAAAAAAATGAACTAAAATATATTAGAAGATCCCTAATGTAATGATGCAAATAGATAGTGCTATGTATAACACTGAAGCCTGCAGGTGATAAGACCTTGCTTGGTGAAATTTGTTT